>JAGIQG010000015.1:26615999-29034263 GCA_024679065.1 Sphyrna mokarran
AATCATAAATTAAGCACAACATTTCACTAATGGGTGTGGGACTCAATTTATCTTCTGCCGAGTGAAAGTGATCCCCATCAAAGAGATAAAATATCAGGGGATTGTGTCAATTCTATGCACTGGATATCCACAGTAAACGTGAGCATACAGCAAAAGCCTTGGCGTAGATACAGAGCTCTGGTATCAGGAATTGTGATCTTGGTGCACCTGGAAAAGACTTGTTGTGCTAGTGAGGGCAGACCCTGTCTTGGCACGCTTTGCATGGTGAGGGATAATCTCTGCAATCCCGGGCACATTTCTTCAGAAGATGCTCAGCTGACGATGCTGCTCTATCAGCTAGGCCGTTGGACTATGGGTAATGGAAGCTCCTCCTGGCCTGCTCAAAGTCCCATATGCTTGCAGTATTTGTTAAGTCAGTGGAGATGAACTGGTGAGAGTGTTCTCTGTCATGGATCTCTGCTATGCTGTTTGTGGCAAAGTGTTTCTTGAGTTGTGTTACTCGTCATGTTTGGCAGGTAGTCAAGTTCAAACATCCAGAATACAAATCAGCTGACTAAATGTTGTTTACCATTCCATTGGAAGATGTCAGTCATTATGAGTGACCCTAGAAGGCCCGGAACTCATGTAAGCGCAGTAGTTCTTTTGCTTGATGTTGGCTTGATTGGATTGCAAAGTGCACATCTGGAGACCTCCTTTTCCATGTCGCTGTACACGGAGGGCCATTATAGTGAATCCTTGACCCTGTATCTGATTGCTTCAACTCAGGATGCCCCTGATGCAGCCACTGGATGTATTATCGCTGAAGAGAAGTAGGAATGATGACCCATCCTGTACGGTTACCTCATCTCTGAAGGTGAAGAACATATGGAGCTTGTGAAAAAGCTCCCTCAATGTCTCTGACCAGCCTTTCATGATCATAGAATCCTACAGTAAAGAGGAAGACCATTCAGCCCATCAAGTCTGCACTGACCACAATCCCATCCAGGCCCTATCTTTGTAACTCTGTGTACTTACCCTGCTAATACCCTGACACTAGGGTCAATTTAGCATGGTCAATCAACCTAACCCATACATCTTTGGGAGGAAACCAACGCAGACACGGGGAAAATTTGCAAACTCCACACAGACAGTGACCCAAGCCGGGAATCGAACCCGGGTTCCTGGCATTGTGAAGCAGCAGTGCTAACCACTGTGGCCACCATGTCGCAATATGTTGATGTTGTCTGCATGTGATGCCCATCTGTAAGGCACCTTTGAGTTCTTGGATTCTACTAGAGGACAGCACCTCTATCACCACGACGGTTATGTTTTCCTCATGATCTACCCGAAGCGTGCTGGGTTAGAAAGCTCTGAACAGGAAATAGGCCAAGTATAACTCTTGTCACATTTGAAGATGGTGCTGAAATTGTCGCACTGCTGTTTTAGTATCATGCACTTCAGTTGTACTGACGCAATGTGAAGAGACCTTTTTAAAAGTGGCTGATGATCCTTTTCAACAGTTCCATTTCGACCATAAATGAAGTCATGAAATTTCTGACAGGTGAAGATTAGAGTGAGGAATTCCTTTTCAATCGGTGCAGAACAAGTCTTAGTGTCAGTGAGGGCCCTGGGAGCTAAGGCTATTGGTCTGCCATTCTGGATGTAGACTTCACGAAGGCCATGCCAGGAGGAGTCTACTGAGTACAAGAGCTCGAATGCCAAAGATTTGTAACACTGGTGGGGCTGTGAGTGCCTGTTTGAGTCTGTAGAAGACCACTGCGTGATGATCCCATTTTTTATACATTTGTGGGACATGGGCATCGCCAGCTGGCCTACATTTATTGCCCATCTCTAATTGCCCTTGAGAAGGTGGTGGTGAGCTGCCTTCTTGAATCACTGCAGTCCACATGCTGTGGGTTGACCCACAATGCCATTAGGAAGGAATTCCAGGATTTTGACCCAGCGACTGCAAAGGAATGATGATATATTTCCAAGTCAGGATGGTGAGTGGCTTGGAGGGGAGCTTGCAGGTGGTGGTGTGTCCCATTTATCTGCTGCCCCTGCCCTGCCAATACCATGTGCCATCTTGGTGCAGGAGTTGACGAAGAGATCCAGTGGCCTCACTGAAACAAGGAGTGAGAAAGATAATTTGTCATACCAAGGAAGCACTGTAAAGCATGCTTGTTCACGGGGATGGCCATCTATTGTATAGCCATTGCCTTGTCTGGATCTGGTTTCATATCATCAGTTGTGAGTAAGTGACCTGCACAGCGAACCAGATTGACCCTGAATCTGCATTTTGCCGAATTAAGCTTCAATTATATGGTCCTAATTTCATCAGGGAAGAGACGATGATGTGCATCATGTTCTTGTGCAGCACGATCCCAAACCAGGATGGCATCAACAATCTTACAAGATTAGCCTGCAAACAGTGACTCCATACCACAGGAAGGCCTCGCTACCAGTGGAGATCTCATAGAGCATATGAAGGAAATGATATCTGCCTCTTGGAGACTTGAATCTGGTACGTTTTGAGAATTCTTAATCTAACGGGATCCGGCAGAACTTGTATTTCACATCCAGGATGCTGATAACCTTGGCATTTGGCGTGTCCACTATCACCTGTCACATTGTTTTCACGGGGTGATGAGGTCCGAGCAGTGCCTTGTTTAAGTGAACTGGGTCAATATATATCCCGACTGTACCATCTTGAGACAACCATTGCCGAAACCCATTCCATGGTCTCATTTACAGTGGTTATGCCGTTTGTGCTGTTATCCAGTGTAGCTCACTGACTACTTTCTGCTTCATGGTTATTGGCAGTCTT
The DNA here is from genome assembly GCA_024679065.1 of Sphyrna mokarran. Taxonomy (NCBI): domain Eukaryota; kingdom Metazoa; phylum Chordata; class Chondrichthyes; order Carcharhiniformes; family Carcharhinidae; genus Sphyrna; species Sphyrna mokarran. The sequence goes on from JAGIQG010000015.1 coordinate 26,618,806, forward strand.
CCCAGAGCATGAACCGAGCTCCAAGTCATCTACTCTCATGCGATACAGTACTGGCAGCTTACCAGTGACATCGCTATTGGTAAAATCATTGTACTCTATCATTTCTGAGGCCTGGTGGGGTTGCTGGCATCACACTGGGGCTCGTTCAACTTAAAACTGAACCGAAAACCGAGCAGTCGCCTTGTTTCTGATCAACTGTATGAAAGTTGACACTGCCCTGTGGGCTGTGGAGAGTGGGTACCCCTTCCATGTGGGTGGTTTGTCTGCCTTAAGCCACGAGCTCCACTTGGGCTCTGGGACCCAGTCCTGCATATCTGTCTAGTTCTCAAAGCATTCGACTGGGAATTACATTACACTTTGCTTTAGCATCAATCTCTTACCTTCAGATTTCTGTTGTTGCAAATCATGTTGAGGCTGTTGAATACCTCACCTTTTTCTCTGATGGTGTCAGCACTTCATAGAATCATAGAAACTACAGTGCAGAAGAAGGCCATTCGGCCCATTGAGTCTGCACCAACCACTATCCCCATAACGTCATTTATTTACCCTAGCTAATCCCCCAGACACAAAGAGACAATTTAGCATGGGCAATCCAACTAACCTGCATATCTTTGGGCTTGCATAATAGAGTGTTGAAGACTCAATAGTCTGCTGATTTTGGCTAAGCCTCAGTTCATTCACGTTAATAATGTTCCGAATATTGGAGGACTGAGCAGCCATAAAGGGGTTGGAAGCAAAGGACGATTGCTGCCATTTTGATCTGCAGCATCCTGTGAAATAATTCCATTTGCCATATGTATCACAGCATTTACCATGTGTCAAACATGCTGTTCTGTTCTGAGAATGATGCCTGCTGCAGTTGGGGCAGTGCATACTCTATACCGTAAAAACATTTGTTTACTGCCTAAACTCCTTGTTGTTTTTTTCTTCAAACTGTTTGTTTAGTATGCAGCTGCTAATAGCTTTTTATAGTGTCAAACCCGCTTCTTGCTGCATTTGCTTGCAGACCATGCAACTGTGGACCTCGCATACTAGTCAATCCCTGACAAACTCATCAGTGAGAATGCCAAATGTACATTTCTTTGTTAAGATCATCAAGGTTTCTGTGTAGGATTGTATTGCTCCATATGCTCTTTGGTTTGTTGAATTAAACACATGCCTGTTGAGTATTATTACATTCTTTACCAGAAGGCAAATATTTTCAACCAGTTTTAGAATTACATCTGGTCCTCGTTTTCCTCCTCTGTTTTAAAAACAAATGATTCAAACTTCTCAACAGGCTTAGGGCCCTCTACAGTAATAAGGTAGAAGCTTGTATCTTACTTGATCTTTCAGACTATCCAGTACCACAGTAAAGAGGTACTTCTTTTCAAACTTTGCCCAACTGTCTGCAGAAACATATAAGATTATGAAGGGAATAAATAAGACAGAAGCCGGGAAGTTTTTTCCACCAGCAGGTGAAATTAGAATGAAGAGGTATATCCTCAAAATAAGGGGAAGCAGATTTAGGACTGAGTTGAGGACGAACTTTTTCACACAAAGGGTTGTGAATTTGGAATTCTCTGCCCAGTGAAGCAGTTGAGGCTGCCTCATTGAATGTTTTTAAGGCAAGAATAGATAAATTTTTGAACAATAAAGGAATTAAGGATTATGATAAATGGATGGCTCAGTGGGGCTGAGTCCACAAAAATACCAGCCCTATCTTATTGAATGGCGGAGCAGGCTCGAGGGGCCAGATGGCCTACTCCTGCTCCTAGTTCTTATGTTCAATCTTTTCATGGAACACGAGCAAGTCAATGCAGCGAAGATGCTGTGCAATACTGCCAATTGCTGACACTATGTACGAACACTGGGTTCCCAAACAGTGGCGATCTGTGTGGAGTCTGCACATTCTCCCCATGTCTGCATGGGTTTCCTTCAGATGCTCTAGTTTCCCCCCACAGTCTGTAAGATGTGCTGGTTAGTTGTATTGACCATGCTAAATTCTCCCTCAGTATAGTCAAATAGATGCCAGAATGTGACAATTCGGGGATTTTCACAGTCATTTTATTACAGTGTTAATGTAAACCTACTTGTGACTAATAAATAAAAACTTTAAACTTAAAAAAAAACTCCTGCGCTCCTGTCATGTGACCCTTTAGTAGCCGTGTCATCACAGATAACTCAGTCCATGGGAATATGAGGGGTACACAGATTCGCATAGAGAAATCTTGTCATTGTGGTCTATCATTCAGGGTTCTGATGTAGAGATGCCGGCGTTGGATTGGGGTAAACTCAGTAAGAGGTCTGACAACAACAATTTTAAATCCAACTAATTTATTTGATATAAACTTGCAAGCTTTCAGCCTTTGTAGCCTTCATCAGGCGAATGAGGTGTTCTGGTCTGCCCAGAACACCTCATTTGCCTGACGAAGGCTACAAAGGCCGAAAGCTGGCAAGTTTACTATCAAATAAATCGGTTGGATTTAAAATTGATGTTGTCAGACCTCTTATTCAGGGTTCTGCCACAGGATGCACTGAAGACCTCTCCCAGAACAAACGATCACTGAAATCAGTGACAATGATCAAATTTCCCACTCCAACATCACTGTCAGAAAAGCTGTCAAAAATTACATCTTGTCCATATGACAGATCTGACCGTGAAAAAGTAATTTTATATTTTTGCAACCGGTATATTTTTAATAACTTAAACAAAACTGAATAGTTTAGCTTCCACTTTCAACTGATGTGTACATGCCAATCTTTTATTGACTCTATGGTAAGTTAAACAACAACAAATGTTGGATATTGGTGAAAATTCTTTACTGTAATTGAACAGTTAGATGGCAATGACACTGGGAATTTCTAGTATAGAACAGTGCAATCAGTTTGTACATCACTGCATGGTGATAAAGGTAAAATTCTCAGCAGACAGGGCATTATAGCTCTCAACAAGGATTACTTCAAGACCATAAGACAGAGGAGCAGAATTAGGCCACTCGGCCCATCAAGTCTGCTCCGCCATTCAATAATGGCTGATTTTTTCTCAGCCCCATTCTCCTGTCCTTTCTCTCTAACCCCTGATCCCCAAATTAATCAACAACCCATCTATCTCTGTCTTAAAGACCTGGCTTCCACAGCCTTTTATGGCAAAGAGTTCCACAGATTCACCACTGAAGAAATTCCTCCTTATGTCTGTTTTAAAGAATTGTCCCTTTAGCCTGAGGTTGTACCCTCTGGTTCTAGTTTTTCTGACTAATGGAAACATCCTCTCCATGTTACTTTATCCAGGCCTCGCAGTATCCTGTAAGTTTCAGTAAGCTCCCCCCTCATCCTTCTAAAGTCCAATGAGTACACACCCAGAGTCCTCAACCATTCCTCATCTGACAGGCAATGGTAACACCACTGAAAACAAGCTCAGCCTTTATTCCTATATCTCTGGTATTTTATGTTACAGACACTAGCTTGGATTCTATTTTGGCGAATGCTGACTTATGTAACTGTGCAATATCATGAGGTAGACCAATCTGAAGTTCTCAAAGCACTTTCTTTTAATTGGAATTCAACAAAAAAAGCTATTGCTTTATCAAGTTTAAAAATGTGTATAATTTGAGTGTTTGCAAAGTTATATTCTCTTAATTTAGTTACCCGTTATTGTGACTGACTCCTTCCCTGTTCCCTCAAATTTTCAAGTGCGATACAATCAGAAATTTCAATGAGGGTTCAGAGAGAAACATATTGATGCAAATCATCCATTTACCAGTTCATCGGAGAAATAAAGCATGCCTGAGGATGCATGTCAGGATCCCTTGGAAGTCCTGACCTATGGACTTAGCATGTGAATTGCGTGAGAAACTTAAACTTTAATGGGCTGATTCCCTGTTGCCTGTGTGAAGGTCTGGGACAGATCCACAAAAATTATCTGCATGGTTGCCAAAGATTACCTACTCACCTCACTGACCTGCCTGCCATACCCATCTACTGAGGGGCAGCACGGTGGCACAATGGAGGTTAACACTGTTACCTCACAGCATTAGGGGCCTAGGTTCGACTCCCAGCTTGGGTCACTGCCATTGTGGAGTTTGCACGTTCTCCCTGTGTCTGCATAGATTTCCTCTGGGTGCTCTGGTTTCCTCCCACAGGCCAAAGATAGGAGAATTAAGTGGATTGACCATGCTAAATTGCCCCATAGAGATATTAGGAAGGGTTAGAGCTCCATGCTTGTTTTCTTGCATGCATCTTACTTTCAGGACAATTAAACAGTGTTTTTTTGTTTACAAATTCATGGGATGTCGCTGGTTGGGACAATATTTATTGCCCATGCCTAATTGCCCTTGAGAAGATGGTGGTGAGCCACTTTCTGAAACCACTGCAGTCCATGAATGGACTTTGAGTGAATCGTTGTAGATTAACACTCTTATAGCATCATGAGTAGCCATATGCTGTAACCTGAAAGTTACTGCACAAGTTGCCCCTCTTTAAGATAGCATGGGTGCGAGGCCAAAGATTTTGAATTCAAATGAACTGATGGCAAACAACAAAAATTATTTAGAGGGGATAAGGATAGTGTGTATGGTCTGCCAGTGAAACTTGATGCTGTATTATTACAATTGTTATAACCAGTCTCCCATCCATTGACTCTGTCTACACTTCCCACTGTCTCAGAAAAACAGCCAGCATAATTAAGGACCCTATGCACCTGGACATTCTCTCTTCCACCTTGTTCCATTTGGAAAAAGATACAAAAGTCTGAGGTCACATACCAACTGACTCAAGAACAGCTTCTTCTTTGCTGCTGTCAGACTTTTGAATGGACCTACCTCACGTTAAGTTGATCTTCCTCTACACCCTAGCTATGACTCTAACACGACATTCAGCAATCTCTCGTTTCCTTCTCTATGAATAGTATGCTTTGTCTGTATAGAAACAATACTTTTCTCTGTATGTTAATACATGTGACAATAATAAATCAAATCAAATCAAAACAAAACAAATGTACAGAATTTGCTGCTTAAGATTGATGAGTTTGAATGAGAAAGCAGTCCAACATACATCAATGTAACTGGTAAATGGTTCTGTGTAACTTTTTAACCTGATTTTAAATAATTTCCATTATTTAAAATCAGATTACTCACTGGTGGTAGGCTAGACATTCTGATCAAGAATGCATTTTTTTTGCTGATTAGTCTATTTCTGGCTTTACTGCATCACGATACCACTCAAATGTATCAAGGAATTCTTTGTAATGCAAATTGCAGGACACTGCCCAATTGTGAAGATGTTGGATATAAAATCCATACAGTGCAGAAGGAGGCCATTTGGCCCATCAAGTCTACACTGACTTTCTGAAGAACATCCCAAAGAGGCCCTTCTCTCTGCCGGATGCGCAAACCCCCACATATTTACCATGACTAACCATCTAGAGACACTAAGGCCAATTTTACCATGGCCAATACCCTAACTTTGGACTGTGGGAGGAAACCCACACAGACACAGGGAGAATGTGCAGACTGCATACGGGCAATCACCCAAGGCTGGAATTGAGCCTGGGCAACAGTGCTAATCATTAAACCACCAAGGAATATTAAACGTACAGCAATGTACAGATAAGTTTGAGTGGAAAATGTAGCAAGAAGTGAATCACTTCTATAAATCACTGCAATTTTATCCCAGACTGCACTTAAAGTAGAAATACTTGGCCATAATTGATTTTTAAACTGAATCTCAGGATATGGTGAAAGGCCGGCAGTTGTTGTCTATCCGCAGTTACATTCATAAAACCGCCTGTGGCTTTTTTGTTTTCCTCAACGATGGCAGATTAAAAGACCTATTGTATCCTGCACTCAATTCCTGAACCAACTGTTTCCATTATAAACTCTGCACTTGGAATGGAAACTTGTCATGCTGTAATTAAACCCTCACTCTATGTTGCAGCATTTCTCAGTATTTTATCCCCTTAGCTTATAGAGCTGAACAGACCTGCTTCCCAGACAATTCTACTTCCCTGTTTTCTAAATACTCTTACATTCTGTACTTTAACATAAACCCATTGAATCTAAATGGATTAGGAAGTAAGGACATTATGCATGTCTTTAAAATGGAGACAGAATTCTAACAAAAAGCCTAAGTCCACTTACATGCACACTCTCGGCCCATTTCATTTGGTGATTACACTTCATTGGTTTTCTGTCCTGGGGGGCAATTTCCAATTTCAACACTTGGGTATTAAACTGGTGAAGCAGACTGGATGTCCTTTATAAAGATCACCAACCTCACCCCTGCCTGCACCTCAATCTTAAGTTGCAAAAATGAAAATGAAGGTGAACCCACTGACAATTTTGTCACTGTATCCTTGAGTTTGATGCTTGCATAAATATGATACAAAACCCATGACATGTGTAATAAGAAATCATAGAAACCTTAAAGTGCAGAAAGAGGCCAGATGGCCCATTGAGTTGGCAACGACCACAATCCCACCCAGGCCCTACTCCAATATCCCTACATGTTTACCCGCTAATCCCTCTAACCCACGCATCTCAGGACACTAAAGGGTAACTTTAGCATGGCCAATCTTTGGACTGTGGGAGCACCCTGAGGAAACCCACACAGACATCAGGAGAATGTGCAAACTCCACACAGACATGGTCCAAGCTGGGAATCAAACCCCAGGTCCCTGGAGCTGGGAAGCAGTAGTGCCAACCACTGCCGTGCCGCCCTAGTGAAGGAATCATTTTTATTCACACAGTAATCCTGAAATGTAGTGGCAGCTAAAGTGATATAAAGCAGGCTACTGTGGTGATAAAATGTGTAACAAAACAGGTACCTGAGCCCCATCATATGGCCCGCAGGAAATCGGTATACAGGTGCAGCGTGTAATAAAAAAGGCAAATGGAATGTTGGCATTTACTGCAAAGGCACTGGAATATAAGAATAGACAATTATTGTTGCAATTATACAGGGTGTTGGTGCGACCACATCTGGAGTATTGTGTCTAGTTTTGATCTCTTTATTTGAAGAAGGATGTGGTGGAATCAGAGGCAGTTCAGAAGAGGTTCTCCAGATTGATTTTGGGGATGAAAGGATTGATGTACGAGGAGAGGTTAAACGGTTTGGGCTTATACTCACTGGAGTTTAAAAGGATGACAGGGGATCTGATTAAGGTATATAAAATTTTAAAAGGGATTGATAAAGTAAATGTAGACCAAACCTTTCCTCTTATGGGGCAATCTAGAACAAGAGGCCATGGGTGTAGGTTGAGAGGCTGTAGTTTTAACATAGAAATGAGGAGGAATTATTTGTCCCAGGGGGTGGTGAATTTGTGCAACTTGCTGGCCTGTAGACCAATGGAGCCTGAATCACTGAATGGTTTCAAGAAGGAGATGGATATATTTCTAGTAAAGAGGGATAAAGGATATGGAGAATAGGTGGGGAGATGAATTTGAGACCAGGGAGAGATCAGCCATGACTGATTGAATAGCTGAGCAGACTCAAAGGCTGAATTTGTCTACTTTTAATTCCTATGTTCCTAAAATAAGAAGGACAAGATAGCATGTGTTTGATGTAAGAACTCGCATTAGATTATTTATTAGTCACAAATAGGCTTATATTAACACTATAACAAAGTTACTGTGAAACTGGAGCACCTGGAGGAAACCCACACCGATATGGAAAGAACATGCAGACTCTGCACAGACAGTGACCCAAGCCAGGAAGCAAACCCGGGTCCCTGGCGCTGTAAGGCAGCAGTGTTAACCATTGTGCCACTGTGCTGGGTCAGTTTTAAAAATCTTAACATTGTGTTGTTACTCTACAATAGAATCAAAGTACGTTATTCCTTATTACAACTTCCTAATGCTATCAAAATATTATTTCTACTTATTTCAATTTTACATTATCATTATTTTGCACAGATTAAATCCATTTTACACTTCTGTCTAAGTGGAAAGATCCACTGGTTCATTAAAGATTTTATTAAAGTGGAGTCAGACAGTTTAGGAACTTTCAAGCGGTTATTGGATAAGCACATAGAGCGGATCAGAATGATAGGGAGTGGGATAGATTGATCTTGGTTTTGGACAAAGCTCAGCACAACATCAAGGGCCAAAGGGACTATATTGTGCTGCACTGTTCTATATTTCTATGTGTCTATCTTTGATAATTGGCAGAAAATGAAGATGACCAGATGCAAAAACCTGCTGCATTAGAATCTCAAGAATAGGAAAATTAAGAAGTTTCAATCCATTAATACTCATTGGCCCAATACTGATGGACTGAATGACCTCTTTCTGTGCTGTACGACTCAGTGATATCAAAGCCAAATATTTCAGAGCTTAAATGGCAAAAGTACAGACCAGTCGTTCATCACAGCAACCTGAAACATTGGCTAGAATTTTATCTGTCATGGGTGAGGGGCGGACCATGGAATTGTCCATTGACCTCAGGCTGGATTTTACTACTTTGGGTTGAGCGAGGCTGTAAAATCCCATCCTGAACTCTGTTCCTCTCTCCACAGATGCTACCCAACTTGCTGAGTATTTCTAACGTTTTCTGTGTCTATGCTTAATCTAATCTACAATCCTAACTATTTTAAATGTATTATTTAGTGTATTTATTCACCATGGTGGTTTATTGGTGAACAATGTTGTACTGAGTGAAGTCCATCCTTCGATCCCAGTATTCACTACAAAGTCCCAAATATTTATATTCTTCCCTCCTCCTTATCCATGGGATGAATTTTCATCTGGATGCGCAGTGCACGAATGGCCACACTTTTTTTTAAGGAAGTCCGATTTTCCCCCACATTCCTGACTCTACACCATTTACCTCTGGCCTTCTTGTGATCAGAAATGGCTTGTTGTGCAAATTTCCATCTCCGCTGAGATTGGCTTTCCCATTTTAAATAGGAAACGTAAACTGGACTTTCTTTCACCTGATTTTGAAAGTCTACTAAAAGCATGACAGATTTGAGAGTTCTTGAAGAAAATGTAAAGCTGCGAAGAATCTAGAACACTCTGAAAGGCAAGTTGACAATGTTTTCACACCTTCAAATGTCAGATGTTGAATTTTAATTTGGATGCGTTTTTAATGCAGTAATTTATTATAAAGATCTGTCCTATAAAAATAAGTTGATTCTTATATTGACCAGACTTGAATATTTGCTTATATGCATTGCAGTACAATTTCTACGGAGAAAGTGTCTTAATGCAGTGAAAAATGTTGCAAAATATTCTTTTCTACTGTGCATAGAGGAATATTAAAAATAGGAGTAGGAGTAGGCCATTTTGTCTCCCAAGCCATTTATCTAGATCATAGCTGGTCTTCTCCCTCAATGCCATTTTCCTACACTATCCTCACATCCCTTCATGCCTTTAATATCTAAATATCTGTCAATCTCTGTCTTAAATCTGCTCAATGATTGAGCCTCCACAGTTCTCCCGGGTAGAGAATTTCAAGGATTCTCTGAGTAAAAAAAAAATATTCATCTCAGTCTCAAATGGCCTACCTTTTATTCAGAAACCATGCTGCCTGGTTCTAGGCCCAGTAAGAAGTCTCACAACACTAGCTTTTGCTACCAAATAAACCTATTGGACTTTAACCTGGTGTTGTGAAACTTCTTACTGTGTTTACTCCAGTCCAATGCCGGCATCTCCACATGATGGTTCTAGGCCCAGCAGGAGAAACATCCTTCTTATTTCTCTGTCTGCCCCTGATGAGCCCTGTTAGGATTTGGATGTCTGAATGAGATCAACTCTCATTCTCCTAAACTCCAGGGAATACAGACCCAGTCTCCACAATCTCTCCTCTCAAGAAAATCCAGCCATCCCAGGAATCAGTCTGGTGAAACTTGACTGCACCCCCTCCATTGGAATGAAGGCATTGAAGGCAGCACAGTGGCTAGCGCTATTGACTCACAGAGCCAGGCACCCGGGTTCAAATCCGGCCTCAGGTCAAATCTTTGTGGAGTTTGCATGTCCTCCCAATTTCTGCATGGGTTTCTTCTGGGGGCTCCAGTTTCCTCCCACACTCCAAAGATGTGCAGGTTAAGTTTGGCCATGCTGGTGGGCAGCAAAGTGGAGTTGAGACTGAGATGAGATCAGCCATGATTATACTGAATCGTGGAGAGGCTCGAGGGGCTGAATCGCCTACTCCTCATCTTAATTCTTATGTCCCTATGTTCTTGCGGCTTAATATAACACACATACTTGCATTCTGCCTTCCAACAGGGTATCTGGGAGAATTCCTGAGTCAGCTTGGAAACACAGATATGACTCAAGAAGGATCAGAATTTCTGGAGTTCTGAGTAAACTCCAGCTTGAAACATTACCCTGATGGATATTAGGTAGCCTTATATTGTTTCATCGTGAATCCTGAAAGATGAATGGCATTTCACAACACACTCTCGCTCTCTCTCTTCAGACAATGTACCATTGGTGACCAGTGTTGATCTTGCTCTGGAAACATGTTTATCTTCGTTGCTGGTACATTCATCCAGTTTGTTGGGCTCTTTAGAAAGATGTTCTTTGTCTACTTCGATTTACCATCGACTCTCCCATCAGCATCAGTCTTCCCCAATCATGTTTTCATATTATACCCTCAAAAAACTCCAACTGTCAGTTGTTGGTCTTGGTCAGAAGGATCCTTTTGGTCTCAGGTTTTACTGGCATCTCTTCATTGGTGACTCATCCAAGATGTTTTCCTTATTCACCTCAAAATGACAAATCTGCAGCTTCACATCTTTTCATTGCTTCATTCATGTCCAACTTATGCTTCTGTGTGTCAACATTGGTGCGATATAGCATTCCAGGATTCGCAGTTTTGAATTCATGGCTAATTTTTAGTTGGTTATAATCTATTTTTATTTGTTTTTGAAATGTGCCTATGGCCATTCCATCCTTTGTCATATTCTTGGCTGCACTTTCTGGGGAGGCAATGGATTAGTGGTATAATCGCTAGACTATTAATCCAGAAAATCAACTCATGTTCTGGGGACCCGGGTTTGAATTCTATAATGGCAGATGGCGGAAATTTAATTTATTAAAAAATATCTGGAATTAAGAATCTACTGATGACTCTGGAAACATTGTAGACTGTCAGAAAAGCCAATCTGGTTCACTGGGGAAGAGAATCTGCCATCCCTACCTGGCTGGCCTGGCCTGTGGCTCTACAGCCACAGCAATATGATTGACTCTCAGCTGCCCTTGAGCAACTAGCGATGGGCAATAAATGCTGGTCAACCAGCGACACCCATGTTCTATGAATGAATAAAAAAAACTTCCCGTCCAATACTTTTTACATTACGAAATTTGTCTACCTGTGCGATCTTGTCATTCTTCATTGTGAGATTACATTATGGTGTGACTATCTGTGTGGACAGATTATCTTCCGATTTACACTCAGCCTTTTCTTCTCACTTTTACTCACTACTCTATCAAAAATCTTTTGCATTTGCTCTTTAGAATCAGCAATAAAAACTGTGCTATTGACTTTTCTTGTCTCATTAAAGCTGTAACCTCCAACTAATAATCCAGGGAAGTCTTCAATTTCTCTGAGAAAATTTTCACTATACAGATTGAATCTGGGTAGAAAACATGCCTCTCCCTGACCCTCTTCAAATCTCCACAAACTCGCCTCCCATTTACAAAACTGGCACTAATCTGAAAGAATTGGTAGGAAGGTTCACTGTGTGGCAGTACAAAGATTAAACTTGAATGCTAATAATGAGAGGAGAAAAACAAAAGCTTTGCAATGGTACTATGTTCAATGAGAGTGGATTGGATTGAATCACATCAAAGCAACTACTGTAACCTGCAGCCACAGACTTTACCTCTCATGCTACCTTATCCTGTTGGATTCAGATTACACGTTTCAGTGGCAGATGCTCCAGGCGTCAATCCACAAGTCATAGAGGTTTACAGCATGGAAACAGGTCCTTCAGCCTCACATGTCCATGCCGCCCTGTTGTTACCACTAACTTAGTCCCAATCGTCCGCATTTGGCCCCTATCTCTCTACATCCAACCTTGCCCATGTAATTGTCTAAGTGCTTTTTAAAAGATAAAATGGTACCCGCCTCTTATCACCCTCTGTGCAAAAAAAATTGCCTCACTGGACTCTTGTATCTCTCCCCTCTCACCTTAAACCTATGCCCTCTAGTTTTAGACTCCCCTACCTTTGGGAAAAGATGTTGACTATCTACCTCATCTATGTCCCTCGTTATTTTATAGACCTCTATAAGATCGTCCCTCAGCTTTCTATGCTCCTGGGAAAAAAGTTCCAGTCTATCCAGCCTCTTCTTATAACTCAAACCATCAAATCGTGGTCGTATCCGACTCTACGAGATTGTGAGGTTCCAACCTGTAGACATTCTAGAGACCACCATGCAACATCGACAGCCAGAATGCAGGTACACTGCCGTGCAGCAAGGTCTTGTGATTTAACATTAACCTTTTTTTCGAAACTATATAATGCTGTCCACTCTGAACAGGACCACACATATGCATCACTATACTGTAGTGTAAAGTAAAATTTGATTTATCATTGTCACATATTAACATAAATGAAAAGCATTGCTTCTTACACACTATACAGAGAAAACATGTTGTTCATAGAGGAGGAAATGAGAGAGTGCAGAACGTAGTGTTACAGTCATAGCTATGGTGTAGAGAAAGATCAACTTAATGCTAAGTAAGGCTATTCAAAATTCTGACAGCAGTAGGGAAGAAGCTGTTCTTGAGTCGGTTGGTATGTGACCTCAGACTTTTATATCTTTTTCCCAAAGGAAAAAGGTGGAAGAGAGAATGCCTGGGGTGTGTGAGATCCTTAATTATGCTGGCTGCTTTTCTGAGGCAGCGGGAAGTAGACAGTGTCAATGGATGGGAGGCTGCCTTGTGTTATGGACTGGGCTACATTCATGGCCTTTTGTAGTTCCTTCTGGTCTTGGGCAAAGCAGGAGCCATACCAAGCTGTGATACAACCAGGAAGAATGCACTGTTGCTCTACCAGCAGAAGAGTGTCAATTCTAGAGGTGAACAGACTCATTCTTTATCACTTTGGTAGCTGAATACTTTCTGATGAATGAAGCTATACGGAGAAAGATGCTGCTGTTCTGATTCACCAATAGGCAGACACCCACTGCTACAAAATAGGATTGGATTTTAAATGATCGCTGTTGGTACCTAATTAATCAAGAAAAGTGATATTCAACGCTTTCGATGTCCAGTGTAATTATGCATCTTAACCATATGCTCGAAATATATAAACAGGGCCACCCATTTAATTAATTATGCTTTTATCCTTAAATTGACCAATTGTCCATTAATCCTTGAGACTGTGTCTATCACAACCTAACAGCAATTAATTTCTATTCAGAATATTTTCACATACTTGCTGGGGATACAGTTTCCTTTACATTCATTAGTTTGTGAATGCATTGAATGGCTTCGATATGGATTCAAACAAAATATCAGTCATTGTATATTCTGTGCTTACATTAAAAAGCGAGATTAGATTGATAATGGAAGTTCATTTCCCAATGATCTTATACAGCAATATATCATTGATAAAGCCAATTAGAGGCATAATATCTGAGTAAAGGCAGATAAAGGGAATAAATTAGATCAATATTATTTTTTGACACCTAATTATCGAGCTCTTTGCTCTGCTGTTAATACTCAGACTGTTAGAATCATTTTTTACGCTGTTTCAAACAATTTCACTTTTGGAGGTTATTTTTAATTAATTTGCAGTTCAGTCATTCAGCGTGTTAAAATACTGTCCTTTCAGCCTTATTAATAAGGCAAAATTCTGCTCACTTTGAAGTCTTTCGGATCCTGTTCATCCTCGGACTCTGAAACTAGAAGGCTCATTGTCAGTCGGGCAAGTTTATAAAACTGTCCCCGAGAATTCCATTTTGGATCAACGTCCAATTTTCAGAAATCCAGTTCTGGATTCATGGGCCAGAATTTTACCGGCACACCCAGCCCGAGGCTTGCAGAATAGAATTCTCTGTTGACCTCAGATGGTATTTTAAGAGCCTCGCCCAAGCAAGATTGTAAAATACCAGCCATGGAATCAAAGTAAATTTGATATGGTTATGAACCAAAGAATTTCAATAGTGCAGAAGGAGATGATTTGGACCATCTTGCCCAGGCCCAGCCATCCCACCTCCACTCTATCCCCTTAATCTCTCCCCCATCTCATTGTAACTCCGCTCATCTAACCTACACATCTTTGGAAAATATGAGACAACTTAGCATGGTCATTTACTTAACCTACACACCTTTGGACCCGAAGGAGTAATTTACCATGGTCAATCAGCCTAGCCTGCGCATCTTTGGACAGTGGGAGGAAACCGGAGCCCCCAGAGAAAACCCATGCAGATACAGGGAGAAGGTGCAAACTCTCACAATCATCCAAGGCTGGCATTGAACGTGAGTTCCTGACGCTGTGAGACAGAAGTGCTGATCATTGTGCAACCATTCTGTCCAAATGTTCTGTTGTCAAAAAAGTATACTCTGGTAATATATCAGCTCGATTTTCCTAACCAGTTAAAAATGAATATGTTCCCACAATCAGTAAGATAATACCAATCAAGAAATCAAGGCTACAGGATTAATCTATTATGTTAATAACACTATGAGCAGAACATCAATACTGTCATTTAGATAATGTTAATTTCTTCTACAGGATTCAATTTGAATTTTTACCATCCATTTAGATACATGGGCACATCTAAAAGGATTAAGGATTAAGGTTGATCAGTTTGCTTGGGACTTTCTCCAACTTTAAAAATGAAAGATGATGCAACTGAATGATGCATTCGAAGGTAACAAGGTTTATGTGTGGTGAATTAGATTTTCTACATTAAATCATTCCTAGTCTTCCAATTCTTCCAATTTAGACAAAGTAGAAATCAGCCATTAGTTAAAATTAGAAATATTTTTCCATCAAGAACTATCACTTGTATCTATGATACATTGTCAATTAACTAAAGAAACAGGATGTTTTTCTGAGTTAATCTGTGTACGAGGGATAATGGAGATGATTCTTTCTCCATTGGAACGACCTCTGGCATATCACTGACAAGCAATGTTCCTAAGCCCATTTATTCCAGCAACGGGGAGCTATCACATTTAATTACTGCTGGAGGGTAACAGTTCAAGGAGCCAAGACCTGAAGATCTACTAGACTCTTTGTACAAAAATTGAAACTTGATTTCAGGAGTTTGTTTTCATAGTTGTTGGATCTCTTTTAGCCAGAGGGCGTCAGAGAGTTGAAATCAAATCCATTATGTAAATCTACCGCAAGAAATTGCATGGATTTGAGAAGAATGGGGGTCGGAAATGGCGTGTACGGTAGATCCAATGGACTAGCTAGTTTTCTCTACGCATAAATTTTACCTTGCAGCATCCTATGGGGGAGCGAATTTGGAGAGAAGATTAACATGCAGCTACGGCAATCAATTAACAAAGCAAGTAGTATGTTGACCCTTACAACAAGAAGATTGAAATGTCAAAATACATAAATCGTACTTCAGTTATACAGGCCTTGGTGAGACCACACCTGGAGTACTGTGTCCACTATTAGTCTCCTTTCCTAGTGAGACTTGCTTAAAGAGATTGCACCGTAGGTTCAATATACTGGATTGGAAACATAGACAAATACTGGACATGGAGTACTCTTCGTCGCTCAGTGGTTCCCAAGAGTGGAGAAACTACGACATCTTCTCTGTAGCCTTCAACATGTTATTGATGAAGATGAATATGCCAAGGCCATCCCCGCACCCCCACTTCTTGCCTTCAAACAACTGCACAACATCAAACAGACCACTGTCCGTAGCAAACTACCCAGTCTGCAGGAGAACAGTGACCACAACACTACACAACCCTGCCATAGCAACCTCTACAAGACGTGCTGAATCATTGACGTGAATGCCATCATCTCATGTGAAAATACCACCAACTAGGTACACAGTACTTATCTTGCAACTCAGCTAATGTTGTCTACCTGAAACGCTGCAGGAAAGGATGTCCTGAGGCATTGTTCATTGGGGAGATAGTGCAGGTACTATGACAACAGATGAATGAACATTGCTTGACAATCACCAGGCAAGAGTTTTGTCTTCCTGCTGGGGAACACTTCAGTGGTCACGGGCATTCGGCCTCTGATCTTTGGGTAAATGTTCTCCAATGCGGTCTGCATGACTCACGATAGACCAGAGTCGCTGAGCAGAGATTGATAGCCAAGTTATGCGCACATGAGGACGGCATTAACCGGGATCTTGGGTTCGTGTCACACTATCTGTAACCCCCACGACTTACCTGGGTTTGCAAAATCTCACTAACTGTCCCAGCTGCAGACAATACACATCTCTTAAGCTGTGCTTAACCCTCTGTCTGCTCACATTCTCTGTATCTTTAAGACTTGATTATCTGTAAAGACTCACATTCCAACCATTATTTTATAAATTGAGCTTGTGTCTTCACATGCCTCGTTTGTGAACAGAACTCCCACGTATCTGACGAAGGGGCAGCGCTCCGAAACCTAGTGGTTTTTGCGACCAAATAGACCTGTTGGACTTTAACCTGGTGTTGTGAGACTTCTTACTGTGATTCAAAAAGGCAGTTCCCCAGCACCTTCTTGAGGGCAATTAGGGATGGACAATAACTGCCGGCCAGCCAGCAACACCCACGAATGAATTAAAAAAAAAACACACAGCTTTATTTCCTGCCTGAAATTCAATGTGAACTTAATATATATGCAAACTTCCACAAACCAGAATTATTTCAATTGAAATTAATACAGACAGAACTGAGGACTGAGAAGCTCACAATTGTAAGATTTTTAATGATAGCTCTTACAGCTTCGTGGTCATGCTCTTTCATTCATACTTTCCCTGAAGGCTGTTTCCTGAATCAATCAGCCAGAATTTTTCATTATTTAAAGGATTCAATCATCTATTGTCTTTCTGTTCAATTGCCTGTTCAACCCACAAAAGGTAGTTAGAATTTTTTTTAAAGGATTTCTTACTGCAGTTATGTAAGACATTTTTCTGTATCTGCACTGTATTCTCCAGTAATATCAGCCACTAATCAGCATTACTATTTCCTCCAGTCAGTTAATGAATTACCTAGGCAACAGCATTTCACTGCACAGAGGTAAAAATGATCCACTGCCCATTTTTTAAAATCATCTCCAAAGTATACGGAACGTAATTTATATCATTTGTTGGTAGCGCAGTGGCATTGTGGTTAGCACTGCTGCCTCACTGCACTAGGGACCCAGGCTCATTCCCAATCTAGGATGTCTGTTTCTGTGCGGTTTGCACATTCTCCTTGCATCTGTGTGGGTTCCTTTCAGATGCTCCGGTTACCTCCCACAAAGAACAAAGAAAATTACAGCACAGGAACAGGTCCATTAGCCCTCCAAGACTGCACCAACCATGCTTAACTAAAACCTCCCACCCTTCCTGGGACCATTTCCCATCTATTCATGTATTTGTCAAGATGCCCCTTAAAAGTCATTACCATATCCGCTTCCACTACCTCCCCTGGCAACAACTTCCAGGCACCCACTACTTTCTGCGTAAAAAATCTGGTTTGTACCTTTAAACCTTGTCCCTCGCACCTTAAACATGTGTCCCCTAGTAATTGACTCTTCCACCCTGGGAAAAAGCTTCTGACTATGCAGTCTGTCCGTGCCTCTCATAATCTTATCGGCTTCTATGAGGTCTCCCCTCAACCTCCATCATTCCAGTGAAAACAAGCTAGTTTCTCCAACCTCTTCTCATAGCTAATGCCCTTTATACCACACAACATGCTGGTAAATCTTTTCTGTACCCTCTCCAAAGCCTCCACATCCTTTCAGTAGTGTGGTGACTAGAATTGAACACTATATTCCAAGTGCAGCCTAACTAAGGTTCTATAAAGCTGCAACATGTCTTGCCAATTTTTAAACTCAATGCCCAGCCAATGAAGGCAAGCATGCCATATGCCTTCTTGACTACCTTTTCCACCTGTATTGTCACTTTCAATGACCCGTGTCCCTGTACACCCAGATCTCTTTGCCTATCAATACCCTTATGGGTTCTGCCATTTACTGGATATTTCCTATCTGTATTAGATCTTGCAAAATGCATTACCTCACATTTATCCAGATTAAACCCCATCTGCCATGTCTCTGCTCAAGTCTTCAACTGATCTATATCCTGCTCTCTCCTCTGATGGTC
This sequence comes from Sphyrna mokarran, assembly GCA_024679065.1. NCBI lineage: Eukaryota > Metazoa > Chordata > Chondrichthyes > Carcharhiniformes > Carcharhinidae > Sphyrna > Sphyrna mokarran. The sequence goes on from JAGIQG010000015.1 coordinate 26,637,010, forward strand.
CTCATCGCTATCTGCAAATCCACCAACCTTTCTGTCGTCCGTAAAGTTACTAATCAAACGAGTTATATTTTCCTCCAAATCATTTATATACATTACAAACAGCAAAAGGTCCCAGCACTGATCCTTTAGGAATGTCACTTGTCACAGCTCTCTATTCAGAAACACACCCTTCCACTGCTACTCTCTGCCTTCTTTGACCATACTCCGAAGATGTGTGGGTTAAGTGGATTGGCCTTGCTAAATTGCCCCATAGTGTCAGCGGGATTAGTTAGGGTAAATGTTAGAATCCAATTAATAATAACATTGAATCTGCTGTGTGAGTAATGAAAACATGCTATAAGGATCAGCTGACCTAGTAAACTATGCAACCTATGACAAAATGAAGTGGTGGTCAGCTGACTCAGTATAAATAAGAGGCTGCTGGGGTTTGCGGGAGCTTGGAATGGCCCATGGTGAGGCCCCACATGTTGGAATAATGACATTTCTTTATTAAACCTTTTTCTTTGATTTTTAAGTTGGAGTAAGTCTTCTTTTATTTTATTGCCTACAGCTGAAGAGTTCCTTCTGATGGATCAATGTGGGAGATGGTGGCCTAGTGGCATTATCACTGGATTTTAATCTAGAAATTCAGCTAATGTTCTGGGAACCCAGGTTCGAATCCTGCCACAGCAGATGGTGGAATTTGAATTCAATACAAAACATCTGGAATTAAAAATCTACTGATCACTGTGAAACTATTGTCAGAAAAATCCATCTGATTCACTAATGCCCTTTAGGGAAGGAAATCTGCTGTCCTTACCTGATCTGGCCTACATGTGACTCCAGAACCACAACAATGTTGTTGACTCTTGACTGCTCTTGGGCAATTAGGGATGGGCAATAAATGCTGGCCAGCCAATGACATTGAAGTCCCATGAATGAATATAAAAAAATCAATAGTAAATATGTGTGGTTATGGGGATAGGATTTGGGTAGAATTGTTGTCGGTGCAGAGTTGATGGGCTGAATGGCTTCCTTCTGCACTTTAAAGATTCTCTGCAGCAACAAGAACAAGCATCTAACGTTAAAAAAATGTTTGGCAATTAACTCTTATAACTGCTTCAAACATTATAGAAATGTTATCAATGAATTAAGACAGGTGTAAAAGGAAATTGTTTCTGTTTTAGTGACAATAGTTACCCCCGTAAGTTTGCTATATGTCTAATACAGTTCTATATTTTGAGATTCAATAGTGCAATCCAAAGATGTCGCAATAACGTCTTATCGATATCTGAACTGAATCTTTATGCTTTTGACATTCGTATTTCCTCAGTCTCTCCACAGGTGGACGACTGAATTAGCACTCACTGAAATAGCGTTTGATAAGAGTTGATATACTTTATGATTGAAAATACAGAGCTACTATACAAGTATAGTCAAACTTGTTGAGTTCAGTAACTTGCCTTCAAGTAATGATACAAAATGATGACTTTGCTGTCTTCCCTCATATCAGTTGGTTATCTTATTTGAATAAATAACCCCTCCAGGGTTTCTGACTTTAACTAAAGCATCTACTGCTCTTTCTTCCAAAGCCGACCTCTACAGAGAACTTTCTCTCTCTCTTCATACATCTCTGTTCACAGGGGCAACGTGTTGGCACAGTGACATAATTTAGCACTGCTTCCTCACAGCACCAGGGACCCTGGTTCAATTCCAGCTTTGGGTGACTGCCTGTGTGTAAATTTTGCATGTTTTCACCGTATCCGTTTCCTCCGGGTGCTCCCACAGCCTAAAGACAACAGGTTAGGTGGATTGGCCATGCTAAACTGCCCCTTCAGGTCCAAAGATGTATAAGTTAGGTGAATGCACAGGGTAAGATTCTCTTCAGGAGAGTTTGTACAGACTCGATGGGCTGAATGTCCTCCATCTGAACTGTAGAGATTCTATGATTCTATGGAAGGACCTGTTGAAGGGTTGTTCAAACACAATGTGCAGAGTTTTCTGCACCTCCTATAGACTGTTTTCCAGCAGCAGAGGGAGCTCATCATTAGCTGCCAGAGTGATTTTCCAGTCATGCCGAGATTTATTCCGTTTTGTGTGGTTCACCCATTCTACTATCAGGAACCTGCCACAGGGAGGGAGCCTTTGGTGGGACCAGATGACCCTGCCAGTGGGAAGGGTCAGAAAACCCTATCCAATGGATCTGAGGTGCTTTTTTCTCTTAATTACCCAGGCAAGCAAGAAAATGTTTATAGTGCCTGGGGAAAGTAATCTTTGTGCATTGCAGTAAACAACTTGTATACAGAGTTTATTTCAAATAGGAGTGGAAGAATACGTTGTCTTAAAAGAGCAACTATTTTGTACGGAGACACTTCTCACAGAAAAATGGTCAAAAAATCCTGAAAGTGATGACAGAGAATGCACAAATCATTACACGCGTCTCTCTGGTAAACTTAACTTGTCTGCTGTGCTGAAATCTTGCAAACATCACTGTTATATTCAGTGCCCCAGTAAATTTGCAGTCAATTTCAGCTGTTTTTAACATTAAAAAAAATCCTCTGCTCTTCTCACCAAACAGAATTAAACAAAAAATAAGATACACACACAAAAAGAAAATGGACAAAAGTCCACACTAAACATGAGTTGGAAATAACTGCAAAAAACAAAATCAACCATCTGCACTTTTAAGAGCTCCATCACACATGAAACTTCCTTTATACCCACTCCAGGTCGATGAACGTAATGATACCATCCTAAACCAATGGAAATTTTGCTGTGTTGCATTTAAATCTATTCTAACATCTAAATTAAGCTCTTAAATATTGGGATGGCAAGAAGGTCACTTGAGCTGGTCAGAAAAGCACATATTCCCTGCCCAATTACCTATTCACCAATAGTCTGCCCCACACCTGCATCTATAGCCATGGCAACTGTTCATAAAATCCCACCAGAGGATGCTCTGCTGCAGATACTGAATCTTTGAAACACAATTAATGAGTACGCAGTATTTGATTAGATTGACATTTAACTCACACAGAATGATGAGTAAGCACTGTGTGCAAATCCCAAGCTAATTTGGATTTCTTGCAAATCTTAAGAATATATCATTTGTGCCTGGAACCCATTTTCTTCTCATCTGTTTTCCCTGCTTTTTGCTCTCGTTTCAGTCTTTCCCCTTCATGCCACTAACTTTCCATCCTCCTCTAACGTTCCCTGACTGTCCCTTCATGTTTCTCTTTCCTGTCATTCCCTGGTCCACATTGGACAGCATGGTGGCACAGTGGTTGTCCGCTTTGCCAAGGACCCTGGTTTGATTCCTGGCTTGGGTCACTGTCTGTGCGGAGTCTGCGTGCTCTCCTCGTGTCTGCTTGGGTTCCCTCGCACAGTCCAAAAGATGTGTTGCTTAAGTGAATTGGTCGTGCTAAATTCTCCCTCAGTGTACCCAAGCAGGGGCAGGAATGTGGTGACTAGGGGATTTTCACAGTAACTTCAAAGAGCAAAGAACAAAGAAAATTACAGCACAGGGACTGACCCTTTGGCCCTCCAAGCCTACACTGACTATGCTGTCCAATTAAACTAAACCTCCTAACATTCCGGGGACCATATCCCTCTACTCCCATCCTATTCATGTATTTGTCAAGATGCCATTAGAAGTCACTATTGTATCTGCTTCCACTACCTCCCCCAGCAGTGAGTTCCAGGCACCCACCACCCGCTGTGTAAAAAGTTTCACTGCAGTATGAATGTAAGCCTACTCCTGACACTAATAAATAAACTTAAAATAAACATGTCTTTCTCTCACGTTTATTTAAATTCCTGCAATCCAACAGGGTTTTCCAGAGTTGATCACATTTTATTAACAGTGTTAATTTGTCTAATTTATTTGTACAGGATGAGAGGGAGCTCCAGATGAAAATAGCAGGAATGTTCACTCTTTCTATAATGTGGCCACAAAATATTGACAAGAGAAAGACAGTATCGTTCCCATTGAAGTTACTGAACACAATTTAGTGTGAGGTTGTGAACATCGATCATTTTTGTATGTGGTTGCCTGTGTGTGGTTGGCAATCTAGCTGACTAATATTATTTCTTCACATTACTTTCATCACCTTTGCTCCCAATGTCCACTTTTCCTTCACAGTCAAATGGTCCATCTCGGACCTTTCAGTTCCCATCCTCAGTTTCTCCGTCTATTCCTGAAAATAAGATATTGAGCGACATCTATTACAAAACCATTAACATTCACAACTACCTTGGCTGCACTTCCTTCCACCCCACTTGCCATATGGACATTATATTCTGTTTGTTCAGTACCTCTACCTCCATCGTATCTGTTTTGATGGTGTAACCTCTCACATCAGTGCTTCCAATCTGTCTTTCTTTTTTCTCAAATGGGGACTCACCTAACTGAACAAAAAGCAGACTTCTTTCAATTTGGAATACTGAGTGTGATCTCACTGGCCATTCATACCATGCACTCGCTGCAATGAGGTTGGTGAATTTGGCACCCAGACAAATCTCTGTTCACTGCAATGGGATGGGAAAATCCCATCACCCTAACTGACCATAACATTCCCGTCACAATATTCACTGAAAGTTCAAGTTTTAATTATTAGTCACTAGTAGGCTTACGTTAACACTGCAATGAAGTTACTGTGAAAATTCCCTTGTCGCCACACCCCGGTGCCTGTTCAGGTACACTGAGGGAAAATTTAGAATGGCCAATGCACCTAACCAGCACATCTTTCAACTGTGGGAGAAAACCAGAACACCCGGAGAAAGCCCACACAGACATGGGGAGAGTGTGCAGTCTCCGCACAGACAGTGACCCAAGCTGGGGATTGAACGCTGATCCCTAACACTGTGAGGCAGCAATGCTAACCACTGTGTCACCGTGCCACCTATGATGTATTCACAATTTGGAATAGTTTTCACTACTCCTGATGTGGTCCTTGGAAGATCAAACATAGATTAAAAAATCACTTTAAAGAACATGTGCATTCAGTCTGCAAGGGAGATCCTGAGTTTTCAATCACCTGTCATTTTAATTCCCTGCCCTTCTCCCATCACGAGGTCTGATGTTGTGACTTCTTACACTATTCCAGTGAAGCTGAAGATAAGTTTGAGGAACAGCATATCTTTGTCGCCTTTTGAACTCAACACCGATTTCAACAAAGTTGGTGCATAACCTCTGATGGCAGTTGCTGGCAAGGATGCGCCTCTTGCTTTTTATACCTTCCCTGGACCCATCTTTCCTTCCTTGACTTGTTCCAACACGAACTCTTTTTGCCTTCCACCATCAACTCTTTGACAACTTGCTCTCTCCCACCTTCACCATGTCAAAGAACAATATTCTTGCTAACCTGCACATGTGGGCAACCATGCAGCGACTGAAAGGGAGCACCCAAACTTTTTTTTCAGTTAAGTACTGTGTGTGCATGAACGTTCAAAAACTTTAAAGTTACTGCATCTGGAAAAAACTGATTGCCCATCTTTTTCAAACCTTTTCTTTTAATCTTTGCCACCACTCCCTGCTTTCTCTGCCTTTGCACTGGCTTGAGATCTGTTGTGTCTATTTTTTTTTCCCAGTTTTGACCCAAGTTCAGCAATCTGAAATGCAAATCTATTTCTCTCCACACAGCGTTGCTTGGCCTGAGTATTTCTAGCCCATTTTGTTCTTCTTGCAGATTTCCAGCATCCGCAGCACATTAGATTTTGTAACAAGTTTTATTATATCCCAGCATGTCCTCTTTCAAGTCCTGCATGAAGGGCACTAACCAATTAGAAACATTACACAACAGAAACAAGAATAATATGAGATGCACTTTCTTTCTCGATAATGATGTTTCAAATGGATCAGAAGCAGGTAAAGATAGAAAAGCAGAAGAGCACTTGAAAGTTAACACAGATGAGAGCCTCTTTTGAATCTGAACATGGATAGGATAATAAAGGAAGTGAACGCTGGCAGCTCCGACTAGAAGTGAATAAAAAAAGCCACAATCCCCCTCATTAACACAGCGACAGACTGTAATGAAGAATGCACTAATAGAAGAGCCAGTGTGTTAGAATTAATTTGTGAGTGTTGTAAACTTTTAACAGCCGACTTTAGTGTCACAAGTAGGGCTTACATTAACATTGCAATTAAGTTACTGTGAAAATTGCCTTGTTGCCACCCTCTGGCACCTGTTCAGGTGGGAAAATTCAGCATTCCCAATGCACCTTTCAAAGTGTGGCAGGGAACCGAAATACCCGGAAGAAATCCGCATAGACACAGGGATAATGTGCAGACTCCACACAGACAGTGATCCAAATTGGGAATCGAACCCAGGTCCCTGGCACTGTAAGGCAACAATGCTAACCACTGTGCCATCATGTCACTCATTTTTGACATCATGGAAAATATGTAAGCACGTGGATGAGGGAGTTGTATGTGACTGTCACTCCAACTATTATTTAGAACTTCAATCTGATTTTATTAGTTTATCTGAATCTAAAATATAACTGAAGTGCCAGAGGCTCAGGTTCACTGTCTGTGCACAGTCTGCATATCTTTCCTGTGTTTGTGTGGGTTTCCTCCGAGTGCTCCGATTTCCTCCCACAGTCCAAAAGACGTGCTGGTTAGGTGCATTGACCATTCTAAATTCTCCCTCGGTGTGCCCGAATAGGCAGCGGAGCGTGGCAACTAGGGGATTTTTACAGTAACTTCACTGCAGCGTTAATGTAATGTGTACGGTAATCTGCATTACTAAATTCAGTCAGTCAAAGGGCTAGCAAATAAATATCCCGTCAGGAGGAACGCTGCCCGTCTGGCCATATGACTCACAGACCTGACAATTGTTCAAGTCAAGGGAGCACTACAGCATCCTGCAGCACAGTTCAAACAGCAGATAAAGCGTATCCCCACTAGGAGGAGCTCAAGAGTGGCCCAGCAAGCACCTCGAACCCCAGACAGTCAGAGACCCAGCAAGAAGGGGCTCCCGCAGTGGCCTCACAACACACCTTCATACCAATAACAACGTGCAGAAGAATGTTAAAAAAAAACTGTATCAAAATGACACAGCAGCACTGCAGCTGACAATCCTTGATAAAAGAAAATATGCAATCAAACATGCAAATTAAAACCCTCCATGGAAAATAGCAAAGCCCACAGTAAATACATAATCTAATGATAGTAATGATGCATAGAAGGATACCTATTGTGGATTTTAGATCACCAGTGTTTATTGCAGGATTCATCTTCACCTTATGCCAAAAATAAAAACCTATAATAAAGAGTACACATTTGAGTTCATTCTGTCCAACAAGTCAGCGTCCTAGCTGACTTGTCAATCTACACCACATCTGTCCCATCCTATTTCTGGCGGTTTAACCACCAGGCACACTAATGCACAAGATTTTGCTGAACTTAAGTATTTCCTCTTCAAATGAAAGCTCTCACCATATTCTTACGCACAGTAAAGTTTATTTATTAGTGTGACAAGCAGGCTTACATTAACACTGCAATGAAGTTACTGTGAAAATCCCCAAGTCACCACACCACGGTGCCTGTTCGGGTAACACTGAGGGTGGCATGGTCAATATACCTAAGCTGCACGTTTTTCAGACTGTGGGAGGAAACCGGAACACCCGGAGGAAACCCATGCAGGCACGTGGAGAATGTGCAGGCTCCACATAGACAGAGACCCGAGCCAGAAATTGAACCTGCGTCCGTGGTGCTGTGAGGTAGCAGTGCAAACCACTGTGCCACCATGGTGGGACCCTATCAACTATCTTAAACACCACCACCACACTGTCTATTAGCAGTCAAAATGCTGTGGTCTTACAGGCCATTAGATTCAGTAACTGACAACCTAATGGAGCACTGACTGAAAGTAATTTTCAATGTGCTTGTCTTCCAGCTAGTAGACTCCAATGTCACTGGATTACTGCACAATTTGTCTTCCATGTCATTGCATGAAAAATATACAGCCAATGCCCATCTTCCTGAGGATCCTGTTTAGCTTTGAGTGCAAGACAAGTACAAAAACTGAAATCACAGCAGTGCATGAAGTTGGATTGCTTGTAATAACAACTCATCCCCTATTGAACTGTTTTGTTTACACATAGTTTTTCTCCACTAAGGATTCTGATAAGAGTAGGATATCTACAATGCAAAGTCCACATTTCAATAGGAATTCAAATTTGACTGTGTCTTCTCTGCAACATTTGTCTCCCAATGTATTGCACTTAGTCATTGAATGTTGAATGTAGCTTGATCAATGTCTTCCCGTTCAATTCCAACACAAGTTAACACAGCGAGGAATGACAAGAAGAAGATTCAGTGTTCGCAACCGCCCCTCACCTCACTCATCCTCTCAGTTGTTCTACTGGGACGCAGTTTCATGTTGTCATTTTTTCTGTGTGAACCAAACCAAATGTAGAGAGCAATGGGCTTCCTGGTGCTTGACTCTGTCCGCATTGTTTACTCAAACATTGCCCTATCAACAGGGGTCACTACCAGAACCAGGGGTTTGACTTTTCCCTCTGTCAGCCATGGGCACTGAAGCCAATTGTGGCACTGCATACCACCCCAAAACTGAGATCAGCTGACCCTGTGAGCACCAAGTATTCAAGATCTCAGTACCTTACCAACATACCATATACTTTGAACATATCGTAGTGAAGTCAAGCTTACTCACCTCTCACAGTGATTGTACAGGACTTTTTGGCAGGGTTGCCCACGTTGTTGTTAGCGATGCAGCTATACGCTCCGGCCTCATCCGTGTTGATTGAGTGCAGCGTTAAGATTCCTCCTTTTAACACGCTTGTTTTAGGAAGGGGCCCCGCCGCTTTGATCCAGGTGAGGGTGGGAGGGGGGTCCCCCCCTGTCGTGACACACACCAGGGAGAGTGAGTCTCCAGGATTTACTACAATATGCTCGTGCACCATTAGCTTGATGGACGGGGAAGCTGCAAGGCACAAAGAAATATGAAATGGATATCTGTTCAGTTTTTATCAGGGCTGCAAAGAACACATCTTTATTCAAAAATTCATATTTTAATGTGGCGACAGACAGCTTGATGAATGCCAGGTAATTAGGTGGTCAATCATTAAACTGTCCTCAGTCGGTAGTATATCTGTTGGCTGCAAAGCATCCTTCCTTTTTATTTATTTATAGAATATGGGCACACTCTCTGGGCCAGCATTTATTGCCCATCCTTTGAGGGCATTTTTAACATTGCTGTGGTTCTGGGGGTCACATGTAGGCCAGACCAGACGTGGTTAGAATGGCTGATTTCCCTGAAGGACGTGAGTGAACCAGATGGGTTTTTACAACAATCGACAATGGTTTCGTGGGTCATCATTAGACTTTTGGCCAGTATTTTACAACCTCGCTCAGGTCAGGCTTGTAAAATCCCACCCGAGGCCAACGGAGAATTCCTCTCCGCGAGCCGCGGCGTCCCAACTCCAGGGCTGGCACGGTGGTAAAATTCCGGCTTTAATTCCAGACTTTTACTGAATTCAAATTTCATCACCTGCTGTGGTGGGATTTTATCCTGGGTCCCCAGAGCATTACCCTGTGTCTCCAGATTGCTAGTCCAATGACAGCACCATGATGCCACTGTCTCCTTTCAATATATAGGCATTTGTTGCGTGTGTGCAAGAAGAAAAAATAATTCATTTATATTTGAAACTTCCGTTGGACAACGGTATTGAACCGTCTGGAATATTGATAACTGCAAAGCCCAATCTGTAGGACATCAGTGGAGTCATCCATTGATATTTCTGCTCAAATGCCAGAAGAACATTTCCCTCCACCTTTCTCCATCCAATGGAAAAAGGGAAGCAGCGTAAAATAGGACTGTTTCTGCATCAGGTAAATGTGATTTGAATAATACTTCATAATAGTTTAGCTGGAAGTATTTAATCTTACTCAGCACACACCTTCTGTATACTTTATGTACTCCTTATAGAGGCCGCATTGTTATTTCACATATTGTACATTAACAGAGGAGCGTGAGAATCTACAGGCAGCATCAACGCCCTACCTCTATCCATTATACTATGTCCCCAAAAGTAGTTTGCCAGAAATATTCTGTGGTTTCCTGCTGCACCATTGGTGCATAGTTTCAAGACCCCATCTGAATGCAATGGCCATCTGTAACCCTTCAAAATCAAAACTCAGAGTTCCACTCCCTTCCATTTGAAAAAACAGAGACAAGTAACTCCAGTCGACCAACACAATTGAAGTCTCATCTCATTTAGGGAGCAATAAAAGGGTTCTTGTCCTACAGAGCTTAGAATCATAGAATCACATCATTCCTCCAGTGCAAAAGGAAGCTATTTGGCCCATCGAACTTGCATGGACAACAGTCCCAGCCAGATTCTATTCTTTTAACGCCAAGTATTTACCCTGCTAATAATCCTCCTGACACTAAGGACCTATAGTTAAGAAAGCCTACCAATGCCCCTACTTTCTCAGAAGACTAGCGAAATTTGGCATGTCAGCTAGGATTCTCACCAATTTTTACAAATGCACCATAGAAAGCATTCTTTCTGGTTGTATCATAGCTTGGTATGGCTCCTGCTCTGCCCAAGATCGCAAGGAATACAAATGGTCGTGAATGTAGCCCAATCCATCTCGCAAGCCTCCCATCCATTCACTCTGTCTACACTTTCCACTGCCTAGCAAAGCAGCCAGCATAATTAAGGACCCCACACACCCCGGACATTCTCTCTTCCACCTTCTTTAGTCAGGAAAAAGACACAAAAGATACGTTGCAACTGACTCAAGAATAGCTTCTTCCCTGCTGCTGTCAGACTTTTGAATGGACCTACTTTGCATTAAGTCGATCTTTCTCTACACCCTAGCTATGACTGTAATAGTACATTCTGCACTCTCATTTCCTTCTCCATGAACGGTATGCTTTCTCTGCATACTGCGTAAGAAACAATACTTTATATAGTACGTTAATACACGTGACAATAATAAATCAAATCAAAATCAAATTTAGCATGGCCAATCAACCTAACCCGCACACCTTCAGACTGTGTTAAGGGAAGTGGAGCACCCGGAAGAAATCCACGAAAACACAGGGAGAATGTGTAAACTCCACATAGACAGTGACCCGAGGCCAGAACTGAATCCAGGTCCTTAGTGCAGCAGTGCTAATCACTGCATCACCATGACGTAAAATGGCCGATTAATGATTTTCGTGCATCAGTAAGTTAGCCTGTCAAACATGATTATATAATAAAGTATGATGGGGGAGAGTGGCGAGGCTTTACATTAAAGATGGGTCTCTGCAAGTGGGCTCCATAAGAGGGGTGCTTCAGCCCAGGAGTGACAAACCGCATTGCAACTGAGCTAATCACTTATCCTTGTAAATATTTGCTTCAACGTTCAAGATTGATGTCAGTAAGAACAGCAACGGGCTCACTCAACGGGAAACACCTGGAAATGGCTGATTTGAAACATGGTGGTCTTTGTCTATTTTTAGTCCTGTTTTCTCCGTGGAGTGCTCTCTGCCTGCAGGGAGCGCACGTCATTATTCATCTTTCCCTTTGGTGATTATCAGGCCGGCTGGTGCATGTGGTATATGAAGGTCACCGTGCCTGGAGCAGCAGCTTGTTTTCCGACAGATAATGTTTCCGTGCAAGAGGCTCATAGAAAGATATTATTTGTCAGTAACTCGTTCTGCTCTAGCATATTCACTGTAATTTGACCGCAGCTGAACACAGGCTAAGCCAAGAGGCTGGACATCATCCTTTACTGACAGGGAAGGAGATGGCCTAGTGGTATTATCGCGTGATTATTAATCCAGAAGTTCAGCTAATGTCCTGGGTTCAAACCCCGCCATGGCAGATGGCGAAATTTGAATCCAATTTAAAAACAAAATCTGGAATTAAGAATCCACTGATGGCTCTGAAACTATTGCTGATTGTTGGAAAAACCCAGCACGTTCACTAATGTCCTTTAGGCAAGGGAATCTGTGTCCTTACCTGGTCTGGTCTACATGTGACTCCACAGCCCCAGCAATGTGGTTGACTTTCAACTGCTCTCGGGCAATAAGGGACAGACAATAAATGCTGGCCCAACCAGTGATGCCCATGTCCCACGAGTCAATAAAAACAGTCTGTAGTTGGTTCCGCAGCGCGAATAGCCCATTCACCCTGTTTTGTTTGAAGACTATTCAGTTGCCAACCAGAGGAGTGGCTTTCCAATATTGCTAAAAACAGTCAGTGCAACAATCCTATTACTGAACAACAGGAGCCTCACTTCAAAACTACAGCACTTCACCCACTATTAAGCACTTTAAGACAGCTTGAGATTGTGAAAGGTGCTGTGTAAACACAAATTCCTTTTTTTTCCTTCAATTTATTGTGGCACCGGTGATATGATTTTGCCCACTTTATTTTTCAAAACTGCTGATGGGACAAGTGAGAAACTGAGTGAATGCAGACATTGCACTATGGAAGTCATTTTCACAAAAAAAGTCAGCTAAAGTCCCAAACTTGGCAATAGTCTCCATTTTTCTTTTATTCCAACATGCCTCAAACTTCATCTAACTTTTGCCATTATTTTTCCTTGCCCTACAGGTCACTAAGATTTGGACAATTCAGGAAACTTTGTACATATCGAGAGCATCGTGCACAACTGCAGTGAGTTATTGTGATGGGTGGTGGCACAGTGGCACAGTGGTTAGCACTGCTGCCTCACAACGCCAGGGACCCGGATTCAATTCTCAGCTTAGTCACCATCTGTGAGGAGCTTGCATGTTCTCCCCTTGTCTGTGTGGGTTTCCTTCTGGTGCTCCAGTTTCCTCCTACAGTCCAAAGATGGGGAGGTTAGGTTGATTGGTCATGCTAAATTGACCCTTGTGTCAGGGGAATTAGCAGGATAAAAATGTAGGGTTATGGAAATAGGACCTGGGTGGGACTGTAGTCGGTGCAGACTTGATGGGCTGAATAGGCTCCTTCTGCACTGTGATGATTCATTTATTGCCCTTCCCTAGTTGTCCAAGGGCAGTTGAGACTCAACCACATTGCAGTGGCTCTTGCGTTACATGTAGGCCAAACCAGGTAAGGATGGCAGATTTTCTTCCTTCAAGGGCACTCATGAACCAGATGGATTTTTTTCCCAACAATCAACAATTGTTATATGATCACCTGTAGATTTTTGATGTCCAGGTTTTGATTTATTGAATTCAAGTTCCATCATCTGCTGTGACGGGATTCGAACCCAGGTTCTCAGATCATTAGTTGAGTTTCTGGATTAACAGATAATACCACTAAGCCAGCACCTTCCCTTTGGGAAACGAAATTTGCGTGCTCTATAACAGGTCAAAATCTCTACAGCATCCTGAGTACTTTCATCAGTAAAAAGTAGAGGGGAATCGACACCACACTATGATTCTTCACCTACTTGCTCACAATACTGAGAAAGATTAGTGGACAAAGCAGTGTTTGACTCTGTCTCTCTTTGAAACTGGATTTAATGGAAATTCAGATGATATGCCTCCCTGTATTTGCGCTGCATATTGAAAACTAAAAAAGACTGCCACCTCTGTGACTGTGATAGTTCTGGATATATCAGTAAGCTCGCCACGCCTGGTGCTAAGCTGGTGCTAAGCTTAGTTATCAACACTAATGAAAAGGTATCTGCATCAGTTCAGTTGCTTTCCGGTAGCAAAGGCTTCTCCATATTGGCACCCTGAGGGCCTCTAACCTCCGCAAATGACTCTGCCTGGAATTAGAGAGGCCACATAAATCAATCGAATAGACGCAAGCCGTCAATGACGGGGAAAACAAGTGCAGTGTTTCACTGATGGTAATGGTCTGTAGACTAGTTGGGATCACTTTCTGCTTCCAGAAACCTCATAACTCAATGCAGTACATAGTAATACAAGGCTCATTTTTCACTGTGTACATCTAATGTGACTCACTGCAAACTGTTTGTTTGCTGCCGCTTGGCACCTGTGCTGGGCCTCGCTGCCAAGGTGTAAGGCAGCTTACAACAGGATGCCAACACAATAGCTCAGTCCTCTGCTTGTGGTCAGGTTTCTCTTGGCAAAACAAAGTAGTTAAGGATATTGTTATGTCAAGCCTTTTGGTTATTATGGTCACAAAAATCCAAACAAGGGCTAAGATTTCTTTCACAATAATAATGCAGATGATACGCATGGGAAAATAATGACACTGAAAAGTATAAATAGGATTGTCCTTTATCTTCAGACAGTAATAGCAATTTTACTGAAAGTTATCTGATGGTTAAGATTGTAGATACAACCTTTCGTCTTGCAAATAACCATTTCACAACTCGGAAACAATTATGCAAGATAAGGTGTCTATAATAGTCTGGATTTTGCTGTAAGCAGTGAAGGTGTGGTTTTTGCTGTTCACCTTGTTTACAGCTGCTCAGTTTTTTCACAGGCCTATCAAGTGTTGTTTTCCACTTATCACACACCAGATTGAACTCAGTACACTTTGCAGGCTATCTCCAAACAGGGGAAGTAGTACAGTAAGAAGTCTCAAAACACCAAGATAAAGTCCAACAGGTTTATTTGGTACACAAGCTTTTGGAGCGCTGCCCCTTCATCAGGCCAGTGACTCACTTGATGACAGGGTACGGTCCAAAAGCTCATGCTACCAAATAAAACTGTTGGACTTTAACTTGGTATTTTGACACTTACTATGCCTATCCTAGTCCAACAATGGCATCTCCACATCAGGGGAAATACTAGGGAGACTCTTCAACCAATCAGACAGAAGAAAAGTTGGCACAGTGGCACAGTGGTTGGCACTGCTCCAGGTGTCCTCATTAGTTGAAAATCCCTGACTTTAATGCTATTTTGTCAGCGATCACTTGTTATTTTGAAAGCCAAAGAGGTGTTTTGTTCTCAAGTAGCTGCTAAACCTTTAAACTGTGTAATTATGTTGTGACCTCTGTACGGAAACAGACTGGAGTGGTTCAGTATGCACTGCACGGTGAGCAACCTTGCCTTCCATTAAAATACAACCTACTGTGCGTTGCATGAAAGTGCAATGTTTCAGTGATGTTGGCACAGGGAGCTCAAACATTCTTCTGTGAATTATGCAGTACCGGTCAGAATTAAAAAGACTGGAAATACTTATTGACCCAGTGAATGTTTGTGGAGGAAAAAAACAAGTCAGTGCCCCATATGCCTATTTAATGCTACCACCAGCAATTTGTCACCAGAATCACAAAGTATATTCCTATGTGAGGACAGCATGCTGGCACAGTGGTTGGCACTGCTGCCTCACACCGCCAGTGGCCTAGGTTCAACTCCAGCCTCAGGCGACTGTCTGCACTTTTTCCCATGTGTTTACTGGGTTTCCTCCAGGTTCTCCAGTTTCCTCCCACAGGTCAAAGATGTGTGGGTTAAGTGCCAATTTGCCCCAAGAGGTGTAAGACAGAAAGGATTAGTGGGGTAAATATGTGGGGTTATGGGACCAAGGCAGGGGTATGAGCCTGGATGAGATATTTTGTTGGAGAATCGCTATGGACTCAATGGGCCGAACAACTTCCTTCTGCACTTTAGGGATTAAACAAACCAAAGACCAAAGAACAGTACAGTACAGGAAACAGGCCCTTCGGCCCTCTAAGCCTGTGCCTTTCTATGAATCCTCATTGATAAACGTATTGGACTTTATTCATTTGTTTCATCTGTGGTGGGACCCTCTGCGAATGAGAATAAAAAGTTTTGTGTTCCAATCAAAACTCTATTCCTTGTCAACAATACTGGAAATCAAAGCTGTCAATGAGGGTGGAAGATTTTGACCACTCTGATAATAGGATGCAAATGATTTATTTACATACATATAGAGTGTGTTTTTATGTTTCAGGAGAATGTATTAAAGTTCAGCTTTTCTCTCGAAGTCGTCAGCATGTCTGATAGAAATTCACCTTAAATGCTGGGAGAGCTGAATAATTATTCATTTCAACCTTGCAAGTGGTGATGTTAAGTAGAGTTAATGGAATTTTGTTTACTTAAGTACCCCTGGAATTTCAGATTAGAGTGAATGATAAGATCATGTGATGTTGTGGTTTATGTGCAATCCTGGATCTATAGAAAAAATAAATAGGCTTTTGCAGAAAGGAGTTGGAGTTTGGCAGTTCTGGTTGAAGTGAGGAGAGTTAAGGCTGCAAGGAACTACAAAAGGTCGTGAATGTAGTCCAATTCGTCACGCAAACCATCCTCCCATCCATTGACTCTGTCTGCACTTCCCACTGCCTTGGCAAAGCAGCCAGCATAACTAAGGACATTCTTCCACAGGGAAAAAGATACAAAATTACCAACCGAGTCAAGAACAACTTTGGTTTGGACGGCACGGCAGCAGTAATTTGGGCGGCATGTTAATGTACTGGTTAGCACTGTTGCTTCACAGCTCCAGGACCTGGGTTCGATTCCCAGCTTGGGTCACTGTCTGTGTAGAGTTTGCACATTCTCTTCGTGTCTGCATGGGTTTCCTCTGGGTGCTCAGCTTTCCTCCCACAGTCCAAAGCTGTGCTGGATAGATTGACCGACCATGCTAAAAATTGTCTCTTAGAGTCCTGAGAGGCATAGGTTAGAGAGATTAGCAGGTAAATATGGAGGGATATGGAGGTAGGGCTTCAGTGGGATTGTGGTTGCTGCTAAATGGTCTCTTTCTGCACTGTAGGGTTTCTATGTTTCTATGAATTCTTCCCTGCTGCGGTCAGACTTTTGAATGGGCTTACTCTTTCTCTACATCCTAGCTATTACTGTAAAACTACATTCTTCACTTTCTCGTTTCTTTCTCTATGAATGGTATACTTTGCCTGCATAGTGTCCAAGAAACTTTTCATTGTATTTTAATACATGTAATAATAATAAATTGAATCAAATCAAATTTTGAAGGCTTCTAAAAGTTCTGTATGTCTCTGAAAATGCCACGGCATTCTATATTCATTATAGTAAGTGTATTTGTGATTGCTAACTATAATGCTAACTATAAAGTAAGTCTGTAAGAAGACTGTTGCTTATTTCAAACTGAAATAGCGATCAGTTAAAAATCAGAGTTGTTTCTTTTCATGCTGAAAAATATTTCAACTGTTATGAAAATTTTGGTGGAGTTATAATTAAACAGTGCTATGAATAAAGCTTACATTGATAAAAGATTCTTAATTTGTAAGTGAAATTACATTGGACCGAAATATTGTTTCTTTACATTCATACCAATACAGAAAATTGTTGAGGTCCAGTCAAGCTTCATAATGTAGCTGAGGGTTCTAGTCTAGGACCCTAACACCACACACATGCACACGCGCACATGTACACACACACAGATATACACACACACACACACACAAACAGCAAAGCAGAAAGTAAAACAGATATAAATCATATTTAAACAATCATACATGAAAATAATTAAAGAATGGGGCAGGAAAATAGGATTAAGTGAAAAGCAAAACAGAAAAACAAGAAATCTACAGCATTATTTTCTGCAAAGGGAATGTATCTTTACACTGAGCAGATTTTTTTAGAGTTGGAGAAGTTGTTCAATATAATTATATTTATTACAGCATTGAAATGTTAGTGACTCCTGATTAACCAAATCTTACATTTTCCATCTGCTTTCAGTGTGAAACTGAAATTGTCCAAATTTACTCCAAGGCAGTGAGATTTCTGTGTTAAAGTTTAAAGTTTATTTATTAGCCAGCTCTGGAAAACCTTGTCAGATGAGCATGAGAGAAAGATATGTATTTTTTTAAGTTTATTTATTTGTGTCACAAGTAGGCTTACATTGACACTGCAGAGAAGTTACTGTGAAATTCCCCTAGGCACCTGTTTGGGTACACTGAGGGAGAATTTATCACAGCCAGTGCACCTAACTAGCACATCTTTTGGACTGTCAGACAAAACTGGAGCACCTGGATGAAACCCACACAGACACAGGGAGAACGTGCAGACTTCACACAGACAGTGACCTGAACCAAGGATCAAACCCAGGTCCCTGGCACTGTGAGATGGCAGTACAAGCTATTGTGCCACCAGGCCATCCGAATGCTTAAACACTAGATAGCACTGTCAATTTTACCCTGAAATATTGGTGGGTAC
Organism: Sphyrna mokarran; assembly: GCA_024679065.1. Lineage (NCBI taxonomy): Eukaryota > Metazoa > Chordata > Chondrichthyes > Carcharhiniformes > Carcharhinidae > Sphyrna > Sphyrna mokarran. The sequence goes on from JAGIQG010000015.1 coordinate 26,655,072, forward strand.
TAACAACCTCACGATTATTAGTCATCCAAAATTCAGGACACCGCTTTTCAAATTGGAGACTTAATTTGATTGGTTACAAACTGAGCCATGATCTCAACACACGTCTTCAATTTTTTTTCTCACTTGGTTGTTTTACAGCTTTTTAAAATTTCTTGGTGATTTTTACTCTGTACCCTCTCTAAGAAATATACTTACCCAAGCCTTCTCCTAAGCTTTGAAAAAGAAGAAAAATGGTTAACCTCAACTGGCTACTGTATGCTCAAACAGGGAAATGAGAGTTAACTTGATGTGTCTGTTCCAACTCTAAGGATCTTCTAACATGATTCCCATTCCCTTTTTCTAATGTGTTGTTATTATTAGTGACCCTTGATAGCTCAGATAGTTGTTTTCCATGAGTCTGTAGGTGGTTGATGAAGCTGACTCGGGATCTGCAGACCTTATAACAGGTAGGACATTTGTTGTCTCGTGAAATGTCTGGTCATCTATTATCAGTTCAGATGTGTGGGTGCCAGCGTTGGACTGGAATGACAACGGATGAATGAACATTGCTCGACAATCACCAGGTAGAAGTGTTCCCTTCCTGTCGAGAAACATTTCAGCGGTCACGGGACATTCAGATCTTCGAGTAAGCGTTCTCCAAGGTGCCTTCACAACACATGACAACGTAGAGCAGAGACTGATAGCCAAATTCCGCACACATGAGAATGGCCTCAACCATCTTGCGTTCATGTCACACTATCTGTAACCCCAAGACATGCCTAGGCTTGCAAAATCTCACTAACTGTCCTGACTGGTGTCAATACACAGCTCTTTAACCTGTGTTTAACACTCTTTCCACTCATTTAAACCTTGTTACCTGTAAAGACTTGTTTTCCAACCATTATCTTGTAAATTGAATCTGTATCTATGCATGCCTTATCTGTGATGATGTAGAGATGCCGGCGTTGGACTGGGGTAAACACAGTAAGAAGTCTGACAACACCAGGTTTAAATCCAACTGATTTATTTGATAGTAAACTCGTAAGCTTTCGGCTCTATGGCCTTCATCAGGTGAATGAGGTGTTCTGGTCTCCAACAGCACACACATCAGCACAGACAGTTTACAGATTACTGATTAGAATGCGAATCCTTACACCTAACCCGCTATTCAAGTCTTAAAGAGGCTAACAATGTGAGTGGAAGGGGCACTGATCACAGGTTAAAGAGATGTGTATTGTCTCCAGACAATGTGCCTGGACTCGTACTGTGCTGTCTGGAGACAATACACATCTCTCTATCAAATAAATCGGTTGGATTTAAACCTGGTGTTGTCAGACTTCTTACTGCCTTATTTGTGAACAGAACTCCCACCTGATGAAGGGGCAGCGCTCCAAAAGCTTGTGCTACCAAATAAACCTGTGGGACTTTAACCTGCTATTGTGAGACTTCTTATTGTGCTTATCAGCCCCAAAATGCTGGCATCATCCCCAGAAACTCTACTGCTACCTGGTTCATTCCAGGGCAATGGTCTCCCAGAAGTTGTTGTCAACATTGCATTATTTCATGGCATTCATTTCTTTTAAGCCAAGTCGAAGCTGTATTACAAGAAAGGCCATTTTGTTTATAAGAGACTGACAAGTATAAGCATTGCTTCCTGGTGTCACAAAGATTAATACTATAATGTATCAGCTTCTCAACATAGATAATTTCTCAGCATGTGCTGTTTCAGAGATATATGCCTTAACAAGTTGTTAATGGCTGCAGCACATCTGTTACGTCTTCTGATTCCAATAAGTTTGAGGTACCACATTTTCAGACTCAAAACTCTGGAACTTCATTGGGTGCAATTCTTGCAGTTCTCAACGTGATTAGTGGATTGATGCATTGCTGCTCAGCATGTGAGTGCAGTGCAGCAGTAAATGTGGCACCCTTTAGATACATTCATATCATAATTAGTTCCTAACTCTTTACCAGCAACATAGAACATAAGACATAAGAGAAGAAGTAGGCTTTTTTTATCAGGTCATTCCACTATTCAATGAGATCGTAACGGATCTGATACAATCCTCAATTCCATTTTCCCATCTTATCTTCATAATCTTTGATTCTCTTCCTGACTAAAAATCTGTCTATCTCAGCTTTGAACATATTTAGCAACCCGATCTCTACATTATGAATCTGGTAGAATTTTTTGAGGAGGTGACAAAAACGGTCGACGAAGGGTGAGCCACTGATGTTGTCTATATGGATTTTAGTAAGGCGTTTGACAAAGTCCCTCATGGGAGGTTAGTTGAAAAGGTCAAGGCTCATGGGATACAAGGACAGGTAGCTAGATGGATAAGTAACTGGCTTAGTAATAGGAAACAGAGAGTAATAGTGGAAGGTTGTTTTTTCTAGCTGGAGGCCGGTCACTAGTGGTGTGCCGCAGGGCTCGGTAATGGGACCTCTTCTATTTGTAATATATATAAATGACTTGGAAGAGGGAGTAAGTGGAGTGATCAGCAAGTTTGCAGATGATACAAAGATGGCTTGACTTGCGGATAGTAGGAGCATTGTCAGGTGATGCAGCAGGACATAGATAGCCTGGTAGCTTAGGAAGATAGATGGTGGATGGAATTCAATCCTGATAAATATGAGGTGATGCATTTCGGGAGAAAGAACGTAGGGGGCGTAAATGATAAAGGGTAGACCTATTAAAAGTATAGAAATGCAGAGGGACATGGGGTGCAGATGCACAAGTCTCTGAAGGTGGCAGAGCAAGTGGAGAAGATTGTGAAGAAAGCATATGGTATGCTAGCCTTTATAGGAAGGGGTATAGAATTCAAGAGCTGGCCTTTAATGTTGCAGTTGTATAAAACGTTACTTAGACCTCATTTGGAATACTGTGTCCAGTTCTGGTCTCCTTACTACCAGAAGGACATAGAGACTCTGGAGAAAGTGCAGGGGAGGTTTACCAGGATGCTGCCTGGTATGGAAGGTCTGAGTTACGAGGAGAGGTTAGGCAAATCGGGGCTGTTTTCCTTAGAACGACGTAGACTTAGAGAAGATCTAATAAAGGTGTACAAGATTATGAGGAGTATAGATAGAGTAAACAGAGTTAAGCTTTTTCCAAGGATGGACTCAAATAGCACGAGGGATCACGAGCTTAGGGTGAGGGGGGTAAAGTATAATTTGGATGCTAGAGGGAGTTTTTTTCACATAGAGGGTAGTGGGGGTATGGAATGTGCTGCCAAGTAAAGTAGTGGAGCAGGCACTCTGGAGTTACTTAAGAGATACTTAGATGGGCACATGAACAGAATGGGAATGGAGGGGTATAGAAAACTAATTTAAAATAGGGATCATGAGCCTTGGGAGTCCTTGGAAAGTGTGTAAGTAGACAATAATATTGATATACTTGTTTTTATCCTACAGGTGCTTTGGTCCACCTTGTTGTCTAACGAGGGGCATACACGCGATGGGTCTTGAGAGGGCTGCTCTTGGATTTTTTGAGAGTATCCTACTGCTTCACGTTGTTAGTGTACGCTTGACCTGGACCATTTGATGGGCAACATGACAGCTCAGTGACTATCGCTGTGCAGTGCAGATACATGGATTTGGGCCTGTGTCTGTGGGAGTTTGCACATTCTCCCTGTGCTTGCGTGGGTTTTCTCTGTGTGGTCCGGTTTCCTCCCACATCCCAAAGATGTGCTGTTAGCTGATTGGCCGAACAAATTCTCCCTCAATTGTCTCAAATGTGGTTTCAATTCTTTGATCTATAAACATAGTGAGGGATCACGGGTAAAATTGGGAACATCAGGATGGTGGCACGGGCTCGTTGGGCCAAAGCGCCTGTTTCCTGTGCTGTTTTGTTCTTTGTATCTATGTGGTAAAGAATTCCACAGATTCACCACTCTAATTTTCGGGCTACATTTTTCAATCTTGTTAACAAATTATCAACAGGCTCACCTGGTTCCTGGCTCCAGCTATAGATTTGACTTTGGTTGGAGACATGTGCTAAATTTCTGAAAAATGTCACCTGGTTTTTATTGTCATCCAGATTAATCTCCCAGCAAATAAACAAATACAATCCTTTTCTCTCCTACCCACTAAATGATGTAACTCACCTTTTCTTTTTCACTGGTGTCTGTTAGTAAGCTCCTGATTATCAGATTACAGTTTTTTTTTCAGGTTCTCACATTACTCTGTGACATTACTGGCCTTCAAATTCATCATGAGATGTAGCTTTGTGTTCATTGCTAAGACAAAGGCACATTTTACACATTTCAATTAGTTTCTCTTTTACTCTGTGACACCAATTCAGGTTGGGATTTTTTTTCAATCTAATTAAAAAATAAAACTGCTGAAAATGTTTAGCTCTTGCTGAAAGATGCCACTGCCACCATGTTATGTTTCCCGTAATCACGCCTTTAGACTTAAACTGCTAGTGTGATGGAATCCAGTTTCATTGCTTGCATTGCTTGTTTTAAGACAGACCCTAATAAAAAGGGAAACTGAGAAAAGAAATAAACATTAGATTTCAAAGAAAACTAAGACAGAAACTAATTTTGGAAACCAATACCTCTGGTTGAAATGGTACAAAAGGAGACACTGCACTCAGTATTCCAGCCATTGCCTAACAACTGTTTTATACAACTGCATCATAACTTTCCTGCTTTTTCAATCTATGTCTTGGCTAATAAAGGCAAATATGCCATATGCCTTCTAAACCACCTTATCTTCCTATTCTGTTGCCTTTAGGGATCTTTGGACGTGCATCCCAAGGTCCCACTGATCCTCTGTACATTGTTATTCTCTTGCCTTGTTAGTCATCCCAAAATGCATCACCTCATACTTTTCAGGTAAAGTTGCATTTGTCACTTCTACCCATCTGACCAATCCGTCTATATTGCCCATAATCTAAGGTTTTCCTTCTTGCTATTTATCACACCACCAGTTTTCATATCATCTATGAACTTCCTGTTCATACCCCAACATTCACATTAAGATGTTAATGTACACGACAGGCAGCAAGGGACCCAGCACCAATGCCTGCGGTAAACTATTAGAAACAGATTTCCAGTCACAGAAACATCCTTTGATCCTCTGCCTCCTATCATGAAGCCAATTTTGGATCCAATTTGACAAATTGCCCTCTCCCATGTGGGACCTTGTCAAAAGTCTTATTGAAACCAATGTAGACTACATTGACTGCACTGCAGTAATTTACATAACTAGACACCTCCTTGAAAAATTCAATCAAATTTATTAGATGTGATCTCCCCCTGAGAAAGCCACACTGACTTTGAGAGTTATGATACAATAACACAGTTCTATACATCCACAAAAATCTAATGGTTTATCATATTCGGACTTCTGTCAAATTTGAGTTACTAAGTGTTATTTTAGAGTCTCTTTATTGTTATAATATAAAATTTATTTATTAGTCACAAGTAGACTTACATTAACACTGCAATGAAGTTACTGTGAAAATCCCCTAGTCGTCACACCTTAGCATCGCTGAGGGAGAACTTAGCATGGCCAATTCACCTAACCAGCACGTTCTTCTGGACTGTAGGAGGAAACCCACATAGACACAGGGAAAACATGCAAACTCCACACAGCGAATGACTCAAGCCAAGAATTGAACCGTGAGGTGGCAGTACTAACCACTGTGTCACTCTGCTGCACTCATATAGGATGTACTTTGTGCTTCTCAGATTGGCAGCCTTAAATAAGTAGAGATATTGACCTGTCTTTTTTCTCCACAAACGTTCACTGGGTCAATATATATATTTCCAGTCATTACTATTTTTAATCCTGACCAGTGCTACATAATTCATAGAAGAATGTTTGAGCTCCCTGTGCCAACATCACTGAAACATTGCACTTCTGTGCAACGTACAGTAGGTTGTATTTTAATGGAAGGCAAGGTTGCTCACCGTGCAGTGCATACTGAACCACTCCAGTCTGTTTCCGTACAGAGGTCACAACATAATTACACAGTTTAAAGGTTTGGCAGCTACTTGAGAACAAAACACCTCTTTGGCTTTCAAAATAACAAGTGATTGCTGACAAAATAGCATTAAAGTCAGGGATTTTCAACTGATAAGGACACCTAGAGAGATACAAAGCAAATCCTGCAACAAAAAAAATACCGCCACACTGCTGGACAAACACCCACACACATGAACAAGTTAAAGGTGCCTGGGCTATGCAGGTCCCTACACTTAAGTTATTCTGATTTGAGGAATTTGCATCTTATTGCTTGATTCTATTGTTATCATAGAATCCATTCAGTGATTTGATTTGATTTATTAATGCCACATGTATTTACATACAGTGAAAAATATTGTTTCTTGAAGACAAAGCATACCATTCATAGTAAAAGAAATGAGAGAGTGCAGAATGTAGTGTTACAGTCATAGCTATGGTGTAGAGAAAGATCAATTTAATGCAAGGTATGGCTATTCAAAGTCTGATGGCAGCAGGGATGTAGGCATTCCTGAGTCAGTTGGTATGAGACCTCAGACTTTTGTACCTTTTTTCCAACAGAAGAAGGTGGAAGAGAGACATCCGGGCTGTGTGGAGTCCTTAAACTATGCTGGCTGTTTTGCTGAGGCAGCAGGAAGAGTATACAAGTCAATGGATGGAAGGCTTTTTTGCATGACGGATTGGGCTACATTCACAACCTTTTGTAATTCCTTGCTGTCTTGGGCAGCGTAGGAGCCATACCAAGCTGTGATACATCCAGAAAGAATGTTTTCTACGATGCATCTGTAAAGGTTGGTGAGAGTCGTAGCTCACATGCCAAATTTCCTTAGTCTTCTGAGAAAGCAGAGGCATTGACGGGCTTTCTTAACTATAGTGTTGGCATGAGGGGACCAGGGCAGGTTGCTGGTGATCTGGACACCTAAGCACTTGAAGCTCTTGACCCTTTCTACTTTGCCTCATTGATGTAGAGAGGGACATATTCTCCCTCTCTACATATAGTATAGTAGGGGGCTCAGAACAGACCCTTGTGGATAACCCAGTGTTAAGGATGATCGTGGAGGAGATGTCGTTGCCTATTCTGACTGATCGTGATCTGTGAGTTAAGAAGTTCAGGATTCAGTCACAGAGGGAGGAGCTGAGGCCCAGGCCACGGAGTTCAGAGATGGGTTTCTTGGGAGTAATGGTGTTGAAGACTGAGCTGCAGTCAATAAATATAAGTCTGACCTGGGTGTCTTTGTTATCTAAGCATCCCAAGGCCAGCAAAGATGACATCTGCTGCGGACCTGTTGCAGCAGTAGGCAAACTGCAGGACCATTCAACCCATCAAGCCTGCACAGACAACAATCCTTGCCAGGCCATATCTTCATAAGCCAACATATTTACTCTGCAATCCCACTAACCGACACACTTTTTTGGGACACTAAAGGGAAATTTAACATGGCCAATCCACCTAACCTGTACATCATTGGACTGTGGCAGGAAACCAGAGCACCCGGAGGAAAACCAAGCTGACACGGGGAAAACGTGCCAACTCCACACAGTCAGCTGAGTCCAGATTCGAACCTGGATCCCTGGAGCTGCAAGGCAGCAGTGCTCACCATTCTGCCCACCATGCTGCCACTGTACTGTTATGTACGAGTGTGGCCATTTCACTGCCCACCCACACCTAGCCAATACCACCACATTCCATGGGCTCTTACCTTCTTGATCATGTGGGACCTTGTCAAAAGCCTTATTGAAACCAATGTAGACAAAATCAACTGTGCTGCCCTAATTTGCCCACCTCGACAGCTATTTAAAAACAATCAAATTCTCTGGAATGGTACGTGACTATAGAAATACTGAAAATGTGTAATCAAGTCAATCCTGTAAATTTTTTTTTATTCATTCATGGGACATGGATGACATTGCCAGCCAACATTTATTGCCCATCTGTAGTTGCCCAAGGGCAATTGAGAGTCAACCACATTGTTGTGGCTCTGGAGTCACACATAGGCCAGACTAGGTAAAGATGGCAGATTTCCTTCCCTGAAGGACATCAATGAACCAGATGGGTTTTTCCAACAATCGACAATGGTTTCATGGTCATCAAGAGAGTCTTAATTCCAGATTTTTTAAAAACTGAATTCAAATTACACCATCTTCCATGGCAGGATTTGAACTTGGGTTCCCTGAACTGCGATTAGCTGAGTTTCTGGATTAACAGTCTAGTGATAATACCACTAGGCTATCACCTTCCTACATTAATTATCATATAGCTCGAAGAGTGGTAATAACTAATATAAAATCACTTGGAACATTGTGGAACGATCTGACGACACAAAATAATTTTGTAAAAGAAAAATGTTGATTTCTCATCAGATTTGTTAACTTTTTGTTCATACCCAAACGGTCAGGTATATAATTATTACACAGGAATGATTACAGACTAGCTGAACTGGCTTTATTCAAGTGCTGCTCACTTTCCATTTACTTTCCTATTATCACACAGCTGGTGACTCAGCTTCTCATTGTTTCCAAAGCACTGATAAACTTTCATCCTACTGTGTGCTTCAGCCATCAGCATACATGGATTTTATTTTAAAGACAGTCACTGCAATGTGTGGTTCTAAGTGCTGCTGAAAGGTATCCTCTTATCATACTGTCCAGTGGGATTTTCTTGTTTGCTTCAAGGATCACCCCAGATTTGTAGGAAATTATATTTACACATAAGGCCGGAATCTTATCATGGTTCACGTCGACAGGATTTTCCCATCCCGCTGCAGTGAACGGCACAGTATCGATTTTTTCTTTCTCATTTGCAGCAGCAGCAGGGTAAGATCGCACCCAGCACTTTCCTCATTTGTCCTCTGAGGTGAAGATGACCTTCATCTTCTGGGGCATTTGATAGGGTTCAGATGACTGCTAAGGGCCAAATTGTACCGGGAAGGTCCCACTGCAGATTGGACAGGATACAGCAGAAATTTGAGTTTTGGATGTGCTACTGGCTGGGAATCATAGAATCTCTACAGTGCAGAAGGAGGCCATTCAGCCCGTCAATTCTGTACCAACCACAATTCCACCCAGACTATATCCCCATAACCCCACGTATTTACCTGCTAATCCCCCTGACTTTCAGGGGCAATTTAACATGGCCAATCAACAATATCCACACACATTTGGACTATGAGAGGAAACCAGAACACCCAGAGGAAACCCATGCAGACACAGGGATAATATGCAGACTCCGCACAGACAGTGACCTAAGCCGGGAATTTAACCTGGGTCTCTGGCGTTGTGAGGCAGTAGTGATAACCACTATGCCATCATGCTGCCATCTTTACATGTGTTTTGTTTCTGCCTCTGATATGTGCTTGCCTTTGAAGGGGGCTGCACAGGTTTAATTTGGCTGAGACAGGTACAGCAATTATGGGGCGAGCTTCTCCCAGAACTTGAAGTCAGCATTACAACTTCCAAGTGAAGCCTTCAGAGTGTCCTTACAGTACTTGCCTTGACCTCCATGAGAACGTATACACCCTCTCCAGGTAAGATCTGCTTGGGTCACCAACTGTCAGGCTTTCAGGGGGCCACACGACCAACACAGGTTGGTTGCGACTGCCCCAGGGGCAGATGGTGCCCCGGTGATCCTGTCACTAGGCTGGTATTCCAGAGGCTCAAGTTAATTCTCTGCAGGGGGGTTGGAGAGTAGAGGGGTATGGGTTTGAATCCCACCATGGGAGCTGGTGGAATTTAAATCCAACAAATAAATAAAACTATTCACTCATAGTGACTATGAAACTATCATCCATTGCTAGTAAGGAAAAGAGACCTGTTTCACTCGTATTCTTTAGAGAAGGAAGTCTGCTGAACGTATTATCTGGTCTGGCTTACATGTGACTCCAGACTCACAGCAATGTAGTGGACTTTTAAACGCCCTCTGAAATGGTGTAATAAATCAATCAGTTCAAGGGCAATTAAAATGGGTAACAAATGCTAGCCTCATCGGCAATGCTGACATATCGCATGGAATATATGGGAGGTCTACCAGCTTGGATGAGCACCTCAGTATCTGGTATTTTATATTTCTAGCTGATTCTCAGGAGCTTCTGAAGGCAGCTGAAATAAAAGTGGTTGTAATTCCCAGCGTGGCACTGTTAGAGAGTCTAAATCTTGCACGTGCAGAGCAGAGGGGAACAGAGTTGTTGCTCTATGGACCTTCCATTTGGTCGGCAGAGAGTGTGCTGTAAAGATAAGTGACCTTATTCACTGCTGGCAGTTCTGATGATGAGAAAATTGCTGGGCTTAAGACAGGGCTATTCTGGAACAGGCTTATACAATACTTTGGTTTGTGCTGATCCGAAGATTGAAGCTGGTGCATTCGATAGAGAACCAATCCATGTTACATTGCATGTCCAGCTCTGAACTGCCAGTTAATACACAGTTAATCAGCAAATAGGAAATCGAGAAGTTTATCCTTTACCTCGGTTCAGATATATTCAGGGCAGATATTTCAGTGCAAATGCCGAAAGAGTGAGTTTATATAATAATATCTAATCGTGTGTTTTGGGAGACTCAGTATCTGTTCTCACATTTAATCTTACATTTTAACTGGACTCATATTCTAATATTCCGCTTCCAAAGACATATTGGAGTCAAGGGGCAGGATATTCTGGTCGCCCTTACCCCGAAACTGGAAAAACCCACCCGAGGTCAACAGACCTTTCCATTGTCTGTCCCTCTCCCACTCCGATTCCCATGGCAGGCGGAATGGGAATACTCACCCCAGGATATTAACTCTGGGTTGGATTATAATCCCCCTCCCCCACAGCATGTTTTGTTGTGATATGGGCAGTGCACCAGTGGTTGGTGGGAGGATCTTCTACTCCCGACACTGTCAATGTGTTTCCAGTTGTTTGCAACCCCTGCTGCCGGGGAACATCTCAGTAGCAATTCAGAACCGGAAGCTTCTGCCTGCGAGAACAGCCGGAAAATTCCGGTCTCTGTTTTCTCCTCTCTCCACGGATGCTGCCTTGTAATATGCCTTTAAGAGATATCAACATAACATCACCTGTCATGCAATTCAGTTTTAGTCTCACTTTTTGCTTTGAGCAGAGCACAAACACACAGCTCTGTTATTTGGTTATTAACAACAAAGAACAAAAAGAACAAAGAACAACACAGCACGGGAAACAGGCCCTTCGGCCCAACAAGCCCGCGCCGCCGTCCTAACGTCTTAATGACATATAGAGACCAATATAGGGACAATTTGTTACCCAATCAGCCTAAGAAAATATTGAAGAAAATAAACAGCTTTGTCACCATCAAGCCTTTCATTTCCACTGGGCACCATAGGGATCAGAGTGCATTATTAATCCCTTTAACATTTTGTTTTGATATTTTAATTTCCTTTGAGATTCTGTTTATATTAATGTTGTGTCCCTTTAATAAGCTGCATTTTAATTTATCCCTCAAGTTTGTTGATTTAAAGTTTATTTATTAGTGTCACAAGTAATCATGAAAAGGTCTGTTAACCTCGGGCAGGACTTTCCGGTTTCAGGGCAAGTGTGACAGAATATCCTGCCCATTGACTCGAATATGTCTTTTCTTTATTTATTAGTGTCATATTAACGTTACAGTGAAGTGTTAATGTGAAAATCCCCTCGTCGCCACACCCACCATCCATTTGGGTATACTGAGGGAGAATTTAACTTGGCCATCTTATGGATTGTGGAAGGAAGGTGGAGCACCTGCAGGAAACTCACGCAGACATGGGGAGTATGTGCAAACTCCACATAGATAGTGACCCAAGCTGGGAATTGAACCTGGATCCCTGGCACTGTGATGCAGCAGTGCTAGCCACTGTGCCACCATGCTGCCCGATTTAGTTTCTTGGTTAACCAAACAAAGCACACAACTCTGAGGTCTTCAAACCTTATACCAATATTTAACTTTTCTCACATGTCTTGACTTAATAAATGAATCCACATTGTGTTTCCCCAATCCTTTATGGACAATTGGTGCCTTGTATCCCATGCAGCAAGTGGGCTCAAGGACATAATTCATTAGAATAACACATTTTTCGCACACTTTCTCATTTAGTTTCAGATCTCTGGAATTCCCAGTATTTTGCTTTTATAAAACTAACGTGTTATGAAGAGTTAAAGCCCCAAGAAACACTTGGTGCCCATAAGTATGATTAAAAGTTAGTTTGGTTGTAAATTTCTATGATACCGTTTCAGATGGTGTAGGTCAATTAAAAAATGTTCCAAACTATATTCTGATAATTATAATGTAACCCTTGAGAAACACTTAAAGTGTATTGAAACTCCTAAGTCTCTGACATTGGCGTTTCCATTACACATTAACAGTCCCAATTCTCTAAAGTAAGATATATTCTGGAATGTTTCTTAGAAACCAAGCCCTACGTTGAAACCAACATCAAAGATTATCAATACTATGTTTATCCACAGGCATACACCCTTCAGTGATTGTGAACAATCTTTACAATGAACCATTGATTTTGGCCTTTGGCTGCAGTTAGCAACCATCTATCTATCAAGTACAACCCTGCATTGTCCCTGTGGTGGCCATTATAAGTATATTTCACTGCGTTTGAGCAATTGCATTCTAGCGGTAACTCTGCGAAACTCTTAAGTCCAGAATCACTAGCTTGAAGCTAAATTCCTTGATGATTTACATTGAATGCAACCAACAAAACTCAAAATTGCAATGCACTGGGAAAAATATAATTCAAGCTTTGGACCACATAGTTAGGCTGAAAGTTCAATGATATATACTAGGCTGCGAAATAATAATCATTAAGCTATAAGATTGCTATCAAAACAAACATTAATATCTTCTGGCTTGAGTGAATGCTATACATTGGAACTGTAAGGTAGCATGAAAGGCAAGCAGGTAATAATTAGTTGCGTACATTTGAGCTGCAAGGCACATGTCTGTGATATACACTGAGGCCATCGGTTGCCATGAATGAGATGCTGTGTGGCTATTGATTGATGTTAATGTCGATGCACAATGGCTGTATCACTGTCATTGTGATCTTTTAGACCTTAAAATCATGAGATATAGCAGCAGAACTAGATCACTTGGCCCATCGAGTCTGCTCCGCCAGTCAATCAAGGCTGATATTTTTCTCATTCTCATTCTCCTGCCTGTTCCCCATAACCCCAATCCCCTTATTAATCAAGAACGTACCTATCTCTGTCTTAAAGAAACTCAAAGACCTGGCCTTCAAAGCCAACCAAGACAAAGAGTTCCTCAGATTCATCACTCTCTGACTGAAGAAATTCCTCCTCATCTCTATTTTAAAGGATTGTCCCTTTAGTCTGAGGATGTGCCCTCTGGTTCTAGTTTTTCTACTAATGGAAACGTCCTTTCCATGTCCACTCTATCCAGACCTCGCAGTATCTTGTAAGTTTCAATAAGATCCCCTCTCAACCTTTGAAACTCCAACGAGTACAAACCCAGAGTCCTCAACCGCTCCTCATATAACAAGCTCTTCATTCCAGAAATCATTCTTGTGAACCTCCTCTGGACCTTTTCCAAGGCCAGCATGTCCTTCTTTAGATATAGGGCCCAAAACTGTTCACAACTGTTCAAATGATTTTTTATTCATTCACAGGATGTGAGTGTCGCTGGCTAGGCCAGCATTTTATCGCCCATCTCTGACTGCATTTAAGAGGTTTTCTTGCTGAATTGTACCAAACATGGTAGAACAATCATGGGTGAGATTCTCCAGCCTCCCAGTCACGTGTTTTCTGCCAGTGAGAGATGGAGCATTATTTGCTGGTGGCAGGATTCTCTGGCCCTGTCTCTGTCAATGGAAATTCCCATTGACATCACCCCATGTCGGCAGGAAATCCATATGCAGGGAAACGCAATTGATGGGGCTGGAAAATCCTATCGATGTGCACAGCTGGAGAACTCTGACCTGATTTTGGAGTTAATAGGATCATAGATTCATAGAATCAAAGAATTTTATAGTGCTGAAGAAGGCCATTCAGTCCATCGAGTCTGCACCAACAATATCTCACCCAGGTCCTATCCTCATAACCCTGTGCATTTTACCCTAGCAAGCGCCCCTGATGCTAAGGGACAATTTAGCATGGCCAATCCATCAAATCTGCACACTTTTGGACTGAATAGATTCGCAACTGTACTTCGGTCTGCCTTGTTGTCTAACAAGGGGTATACACGCAATGGGTCATGAGAGGGCTGCTCTTGTATTTTTCGAGAGTATCCTAGTGCTTCACGTCGCTTGAACTGGATCAGTTGATGGGCAACAGGACAGCTCAGTGACTATCGCTGTGCTATGCAGATACATGGATTTAGGCCTGTGTCTGTGGGAGTTTGCACATTCTCCCCATGCTTGCGTGGGTTTTCTCCGGGTGCTCCGGTTTCCTCCCACTTCCCAAAGATGTGCTCTTAGGCTGATTGGCAAAACAAATTCTCCCTAAATTGTCTCGCAAATTTGGTTCCAATGCAGATTTCTATAAACATAGACAGGAATCATGGATGGAAGTGGGAACATCGAGGTGGCGGCGGGGGCTCATTGGGCCGAAGGGCCTGTTTCCCATGCTGTTTTGTTCTTTGTAATACCAGCAGACTCAGCCAATGTGACTCGCTTACCCTCACTTCATATATCAGACGCACAGAGTTTTAGTACATGTGTTGCCACATTCATTCTAGGAACTGTGTTTGCTAATCTCCATTGGCTCCTGCTCGAGCAACCACACAACTTAGAAAATGTTTCATTCTCAGTTTCAGTCACTTTTCTCTCGCCTCTCTCGTAAGAAGCTCCTGAAAGTGTAGCTTCTTGATCAAGCTCTTGGTCAACTGTACTAATAGCTTTTCATTGGTTCATGTCAGGTTTTGCCAATGTATTTTTGATTTGATTTGATTTATTATTGTCACATGAATTAGTATGCAGCAAAAAGTATTGTTTCTTGCACGCTATACAGACAAATACGTAGAGAAGTATATAGAGAAGGAAAGAATGCAGAATGTAGTGTTACAATCATAGCTAGGATGTAGAGAAAGACCAACTTAATGCAAGGTAAGTCTATTTAGAAGTCTGACAGCAGTGAGGAAGAAGCTGTTTTTGAGTTGGTATGTGACCTCAGATCTTTGTATCTTTTTCCCAATGGGAGCAGGTGGAAGAGTATATGTCCAGGATGTGTGGGGTCCTTAATTATACTGGCTGCTTTTCCAAGGGCCGTGGGAAATATAGTTGCAAATTATTGTTGTCATTTTCTTTAGCAGGATATGGGCTGTGATGTTTCTTAGGGATTCAGAGGCACACAAAGGGCCCAATTCAAGTATCTAAAGCCAGCAGTAAATTTTAAAAAACTGTTATCCTTGTGCATCCAGGTACACAGATGCATTAGTTTGACAGCTTAGCCTGAAAGGTACACTGTAAATGGATAACAGGTATCTCTGTTCCCAAACATTTGAACAGATTTGGATCATTACTTCCTTCCTGCAGCCTGTCACTTTGAGTATGATGGTCCTGCACACCCAGAGCTTTGTCAGAGTACAATAAATCAAAAATACAACTTTAATGGATGCCGATTGAATACTAAAAGAGAACAGGATGTGTGGATAGAAATCCTCTGTATTGAAAGCGAGACTGCACCTACCTGTAGCATTACTGAGCTTGAAAGAAACCATCTTGTCGGGGATATTGCAAACATTTCTGACTGATGCAATGCAGCTGTAATTTGCATAATCCTTAGGGCGAAGATTCTTCAATTTCAGGATCTTTATTTCACCCTGTTTGGAAAATAGTAATTAAATACAAAACGTTACCCTCTGTGATCTGAAAGTGAGGGAAGGGTGCAAAAGTACCACAAAAATCAGTCACGCACAAAACATCAGTAAAGTTAAAATGAAATAACCAAAGCTTTTGAATGAGCTATTTTTGCTTCATGAGATGATGTGATGATATTGCACGCGATACACAATGTTCCAAAAATCAACTGATTGAAAGGTCCCAAACAGGATACTTGGCATGATGGAAAGGTGAACCTTTTACAGTGAGGGAAAAACACAGCATGCTCTTCAACTAATGACCCTTCTGGCTAGGATTCTCCAGCTGTTCACGCCAGTGGGAGTCTCTGGTCATGCTGTAGTGAACAGAGATTTTCTCAGCACCAAATTACCTGTCCTTACTTGCGCGAACACCAGAAACTTCCAGCCGTGACCCTTAGCTCAAGTTGTGGCCACTTGAGTTAAACTTGATCCTTTTTTGAAGCCGCTAATGTGACTTTTAAGTCAAACAGTCAGAACTTGTGTCACTTGGCACTGGCCATCTTAGTAATTGTTGAGTTTTAACAGCTAATTTTATAGGATTCAAAATACCTCCACCACTCAGCTCCCCCCCAACCCCCGCCCCACTCCCCAATCCACCTCTCTCTTCAGTGCAGTCAGTAAATGTTGTCTCACTTAAAATCAAAAGATGTATGTTTCTATAAATGATCCAATCGTGAAATACAGATGTAAGGTCCAAATAAATTAAGGATAGTCTGGGACCTAATATTTGATCTTCAGCCTCATCTTTGAATCAAAACAAAGGACAAAGAACAAAGAAAATTACAGACAGGAACAGGGCCTCCAAGCCTGCACCAACCGTGCTGCCCGACTTAATTAAAACCCCCTATCCTCGCAGGGATCATATCCCTCTATTACCATCTCATTCATGTACTTGAATCACTACCATATCTGCTTCCATTCCCTCCCCGACAAAAGTTCCAAGCACCCACTATTCTCTGTGTAAAAAATCTGCCTTGTACATCTCTTTTAAAACTTGCTCCTCACACTTGAAACCTATGCCCCCTTGTAATTGACTTTTCCACCCTGGGAAAAAGCTCCTGATTATCCACTCTGTCCATGCCTCTCATAATCTTCTAGGCTTCTATCAAGTCTCCCCTCAACCTCCGTCACTCCAGTGAGAACAAGTTTCTCCAATCTCTTCTCATAGCTAATGCCCTCCGTAACATCCAAGCAACATCCTGGTAAGTCTTTTCTATGCCCTTTCCAAGCCCCCACATCCATCTGGTAGTGTAGCAGCCAAAGTTGAACACTATATTTCAAGTGTGGTCTAATTAAGGTCTATAAAGCTGCAACATGACTTGCCAATTTTTAAACTCCATACCTCAGCTAATGAAGGCAAGCATGCTGTCAACCCTCTTGACTACCTTCTCCACTTGCATTCTCACTTTCAGTGACCTGTGTATCTATACACCCAGATCCCTTTGCCTAACAATACTCTTAAAGGTTCTGCCATTTACTATATATTCCCTATCTGTATTAGACCTTCCAAAAGTGCATTATCTCACATTTGTCCAAATTAAACTCCATCTATCATCTCTCCACCCAAATCTCTAACTGATGTATATCCTACTGTATTCTCTGATGGTTCTCATTGCTATCCGCAAATCCAACAATCTTTGTGTCATCTGCATACTTGCTAATCAATCCAGTTACATTTTTCTCCAAATCATTTATATATATTACAAACAGCAAAGATCCCAACACTGATCCCTGTGGAACACCACTTGTCACAGCCCTCCATTTAGAAATGTACCTTTCCACTGTTACCTGCTATCTTTTTTGACCAAGCCATTTTACATCCACCTTGCCAGCTCACCTCTAATCCTATGCAACTTCACCTTCTGCACCAATCTGTCAAAGGCCTTACTGAAGTCCATATAGACAACATGCACTATCCTAGCCTCATCAATCATCTTCGTCACTTCCTCGAAAAACTTGAACAAATTCATGAGACACAACCTCCCCTTCACAAAACCATGTTGCCTCTCACTAACACATGCATTTATTTCCAATTGGGAATAAATCCTGTCTTGAAGGATCCTCTCCAATAATTTTCCTACCACTGATATAAGGCTCACTGGTCTGTAATTACTTGGATTATTCTTGCTACCGTTCTTAAACAAAGGAACAACATTGGCTATTCTCCAATCTGCTGGGACCTCCCCTGTAGCCAGCGAGGATACAAAGATTTCCCGCAAGGCCCCAGCAATTTCCTTCCTTGCCTCTCTCAGTATTTTGGGGTATATCTCATCAGACACTGGGAACTTGTCTACTTTAATGTTTCTCAAGAACTCCAAAACCTCTTCCTTCTTGAGTCATTCAATTATTCTTCCAATCCTGATCGTGATGTGGCAATGCCGGCGTTGGTCTGGGGCAGGCACAGTAAGAAGTCTCACAACATCAGGTTAAAGTCCAACAGGTTTATTTGGAATCACGAGCTTTCAGGTAAGTGATGAAGAACAGCACTCTGAAAGCTCGTCATTCCAAATAAACCTATTGGACTTTAACCTGGTGTTGCGAGACTTCTTATTGAGTCCTGACCATAACTGATTTTTAAGTTCATGTATTAGTGTCACAAATGAGCTTATATTAACACTGCAATGAAGTTACTGTGGAAATCCACTAGTCCAGCACTTGTTTGGAGACATAGGCCCAACCCTAATGCAGTGAAGTGGGGCTATCAAGACCCCCCTGGAGGCCAGGTGTGGAGGGAGAGGGGGGAGTGTACCCTAGGCATTGCTAGCTTTGTAATGCCAGCCTGGCTCCATGGCACTGCCCAAGGGGCAAAGTGGCAATGCCTAGGGGGCATCTTTGCACTGCCACCAGACACTGGGCATTGCCGAGGGGATGGAGCATAATAGGGTAAGACCTGATGTGGCAGGTTCTCTGGAGGGAGACCAGTTGGTGAGGGAGGTCCCACTGCCACTCTGCACTTAAACTGGGTGATCAAGGGAGGGAGGCCAGTGATCGGGGCTGGCCATCACAGCCGAAGAGGAAGTCAGGTCAGGACTGCAGGGAGGGGTGGGGTCAGGACTGCCGGTGGATGGGAAGGGGTGACATCAGGAGATCAATGCTGCTGGGGGGAATTTAAGGTGGACCGAAGGTAAAAGGGGGTCAAGGCTGATCAGATATGTACACAGCCAGAACCAGGCCATGGGCAGATCGCACAGCCAGTGATGAGGGATCTTGAAGCTGGTCAGTGATCAAGCTGGAGAGCAATCGGGGGGGCCAGCAGTGTGCAGCTACTGCGCATGCACTGATCTCAGCTCAGACAGATCGGCACATGCACAGTGACCCGCTCAGTGCTATTCTGCTGGGATCTCCAGTGGGAAGAATCCGCCCACAGATTTTTTATCATAATTCATGCCAGGCACTCTGTAACGCACAGAGTGTGAGAGATTCACTTTAAAAATCCCGCCGAAGAAAGAGCGGGATTTACTCCAGTTTTTACGTGAATTCGACACTTCGAATTTTTGGGGGAGAATCGCTGCCCAGTTCATTCGTCCTTCCTACTTGAATGTTTAATCCCACAATGTAAAGGGGAATCTTAATCTGGAATGTGTATCTTCCCATGATGAACATATTGGTGAAAGGCTGAAATATGACACATCCAACTAAGTGTTTGACTAGCTCACAATTAAATAGCAATGTACTTTTTTACATATCCATGTTCCACTGTCAAGCGTATATACAACTTTCTCAGAACCAAAGTGCCAGTTTTCTCCTGATTGATTTGATTTGATTTATTGTCACATGCATTAACGTACAGTGAAAA
The DNA here is from genome assembly GCA_024679065.1 of Sphyrna mokarran. Classification (NCBI taxonomy): domain Eukaryota; kingdom Metazoa; phylum Chordata; class Chondrichthyes; order Carcharhiniformes; family Carcharhinidae; genus Sphyrna; species Sphyrna mokarran. The sequence goes on from JAGIQG010000015.1 coordinate 26,674,627, forward strand.
ATATTGTTTCTTGCGTATCATATAGATAAAGCATACCGTTCATAGAGAAGGAAATGAGAAAGTGCAGAATGTAGTGTTTACTGCCATAGCTAGTGTGCAGAGAAAGATCAACTTAATGCAAGACAAGTCTGTTCAGCAGCAGGGAAGAAGCTGTTCTTGAGTCGGTTGGTACGTGACCTCAGACTTTTGTATCTTTTTTCCAGCAGAAGAAGATGGAAGAGAGAATGTCCGGGGTGCACGGGATCCTTAATTATACTGGCTGTTTTGCTGAGGCAGTGGGAAGTGTAGACGGGAGGCTGGTTTCTGTGATGGATTGGGCTACATTCATGATTTTTTTGTAGTTCCTCATGGTCTCGGATACAGCAGGGACCATATCAAGCTGTGATACAACCAGAAAGAATGCTTTCTATGATTCATCTATAAAAATTGGTGAGAGTTGTAGCTGACATGCCAAATTTCGTTAGTCTCCTGAGAAAGATTGTGGGCATATTTCTGATTCAGCACTTGTAGACTTCATTCTAGAATGTACCGGCTTGCAGTGTAAAATGGTGAAAACTATATTGGAAAAGTTACAGCCTTTCTAAATCTACTCAAACTAAGATTTGTGGCCAAATATTATTTCAACTGGAAAATATAGTGAGCAGCAATGGCAGAGGCCTGACAGAGAGAGAAATCGGTCAGGTTTCTGCTGCTGGAGCAGTTCCAACTTGAACTAAAACTACACTGAGATAATAAATATGAGCAAATGTGTGTGGATTCAAGTAAATAGAACTCTAGTTACTATCTGCATTGAACAAAAGAGCATGTGCCAGATAATTATCTCAGTCAAATCGATGTTCAGTATCACTCAGCACTGTACTTGCAGCCTTTACAGATATAAAAACAGACATTTCTAGAATACCCAACAGCTCAGCAATCACCCTCTCTATAGAGAGGGGAAGAAAGTGTTAACATTTGGGCACATTCATAAAATTACAACAATGTAGAAGGAGGCCATTGGGCCCATCAAGTCTGCACCGATCAGAATCTCACCCAGAGCCTATCCTCACAATCCCATGCATTTACCTTAACTAGTCCCCCTGACACTAAGGGGCATTTTAGCATGGCCAATCCACCTAACCTGCACATCTTTGGACTGTGGGTGAAAACTGGAGCACACGGAGGAAACCCATGCAGACACGGGGAGAATGTGCAGACTCCACACAGACAGTGACCCGAGCCAAAATCAAACCCAGGACCCTGCCACTGTGAGACAGCAGTGCTAACCACTGTGCCACCCCAACCACTGTGCTACTCTGCTGCCTCAACCACTGTGTCACTGTGTTGCTCCGACCACTGTGCCACTGTGCTGCCCCAAATATTGTACACTGTGCCACCTTAGGGTTGATCTGTTTATGATAATTGAACTTAATGAACCTGAAATGTTTATCCTCTGCTTCGCGCTCCACTGAGACCATCTGAGCTGTTGATTATTAATTCTGCTCCAGCTCTCACTTTCCTGCACTTGCGGGATTTTACTTCTAATCTTGCCTGGCAATTCATTTCCACAGTTTGTGATGAATCTGCTGGAATTGGATGCATCCAGAAATATCACAGTTATAGCTAGGACTTGAACACGGTTGTGATATTTCTCAGCCCGCCTGGTTCTGGTTAGAAAGAGTTGGAATACATTGCGCAGGAGCATTATTAGATAACTGTGAGATCTCTAAGCACGTTTTCTGTTCAGTGGCACAGTGGTTAGCACAGCTGTCTCACAGCGCCAGAGACCCAGGTTCAATTCCTAGCTTGGGTCACTCTCTGTGTGGAGTTAGCAAATCTTCTCAAGTCTGTGTGGGTTTCCTCCCACAATCTGAAAGGTGTGCTGATTAAGTGCATTTTAGGCCATGCTAAATTCTCCCTCAGTGTACCCAAACAAGTAGGCTCATATTAACACTGCAATAAAGTCATTGTGAAAATTTGCAGTGACTTCATAGCAGTGATATACGATATAAACTTAATTTTGATAGAAATAAATCATCTTTAAACTTAGTTCTGGGCACAAACAGCTCAAACTCTCACCTGCTCAATCAGAGTAAGTGTGAATGAGAGTGAATATTTCAATTCCTGGGCCACAGTGTCAGAGACAGGCAGATGAATGACTGCTCTCCTGTGAAGATCAACAATCTACCAACACTCAGGAAATTGGCAGGGGTGGAGGTGGGAAATTGGAGAGGTGCAGGCACAAATTTTATTCACATAGTGCAGAGCAGTGTTTCAGCCTGGCCTCTTCAAATGTCAGCTTTATATTTCACATTTGGGACCTCAGTTCTGCCAGTTCACCAAGCACATCACCTCCATATTCTACCAGAGCAATACATTCAGGTGTCCATCGGAAAATATGACAGAAGCTATATCTGAACACGGGGAGAAGTACTGGACTACCTTCTGCCAATGTGTCTGCTGTAGCAAAAACATTAAATTGGAATTCACTTTTTTCTTACTTCATTTCCTTGAGTTTATCAATTAACCAATGAGGAATCTACCAGTGCAGTTCAATAAGTAAACAATGTCAAAGTAAGTCACAGCGGAAACTGTGAAGCACTGGTGACTCTATTCGATGGGACTGGTGTACAACTTGGAGGAGAACTCGCAGCTGATGGTGTTCCTATGTGCCTAATGCCCTTGTCCTTCTAGGTGATAGAGATTGGAGGCTTAGAATGTTGGCATGGAAGAAAGTTGGTAAGTGCATCTTATGGATAATATACGCTGCTGTCACTGTACACTATTGGGGAATTCAACACAAGTGTTGAATGGGCTGCTGATCGAGTGGATTGCTTTGCTCTGATCGTGTCCTGAGTGTTGTTGGAGTCAAACTCACCAGACAAGTGCTAAGTACCCCTGAAAGCAAGAAGCTGGAAGCACGAGAGCAGGTATTTTTAAGGCATTTGTAAAGAAAACTCCTGTCACACACGTGTCATCTCTGCATATCTCCAAGACATTAAAATGCAATTTTACCAGCTTTCCCCACCCATCGAGCCAGCAAAATCATGTGAGAACCAAGAAATCAGGTTTGTGCCTGACTTTACAGCTCTGGCGAACTTATCGGTCATGATGTAAACTTATCGGCACAGGATATCCGGCGCGACCAACCTCTTGTCCATTTCCAGCAACAGGCTGAATAATTTACTCAAACTGATTTAAATCTTTATTTACATGTATTTAGCAAGTCTGGGACTCAAGTGGTCCGGGCACACTTGCCTTTCTGGTCTCGCCGGGAGAGGAGTTCTCTGGTGAGGAAAATATCTGTTCCCCATGAATGGGGAATATTCGTATTACCCCCGCTGATAGAACCAGAGACCATTGAGGCCCCCTGGGGAAGTCAAGAGCAAAGAGGGATGCCTCTTGGGCAGTGCCAGCCTGGCACTTTGGCAATTTCAACTGACACATTGGGCAGGGCCTGGTGTGGGTGGAACCTATGGGGACGGGGTTATGGAGTGGGGTCTGACGGGGCCAGGGCCAGGCTAGAGTGATAGGGAGGGAAGAGGGCCTACTGCATACTCTGCAGCGATCGGTATGGGGAGGGAAGAGGGGCCCACTGCCACTCTGCATCACGACTGGTACGAGGAAGTAGGGTGGCCCACTGCCACTCTACAGGAGATCTGTAAGTGGGTATGGGCGCAACCCGCCCGGGCAGTGGGCAGGTGGTGGGGGTAATACTTTAGGGCAGTGTGGTGCTCACAATTGGCCATGGACCCACAAGATAGCTGGGAGAATGGATTCACTTAGGATGGCTGCAGCAGCAGAGGCCTGGCTGATCTCTCTCTCTCTCTGTTAGGTCTCTGCTGTTCCAATAATGCATGTGCACATTCACAATAGCTCCCTCTGCTGCTGGAATAGGCTGACTAGTGAACTAAGCACCACCCACTGCCTCTATTGGCTGGGAACAATCTAGCCCATTTTTCATAGTCCATAAGACTGGGAGAAAAGACTTGCCCAAAAAAATGGACTGAAACTCTCCCATGTTCATTCTAGCTGGACACTTAGAATATTTCTTGTAACATTGCCCCCAATCAAGTATGATTCTGATTTCAATCATGAAATAGATTTTCTCTATCTCTCATTAATTTCAACATTATGAGGCCTCATTGATAACACACTTGGTCAAATGCTGCCTTAGTGTTAAGGACAGTTACTCTTCCCTCACCTCTGAAATTCAGCTCTTTTGTCAATACTTGAAGGTAGGAGCAAGCAATCCCGCCAGAACCCAAACTGAGCAGATATTACTGAGTAAATGGCATTTGAAAACAACAGTATAGGCCATTTGGCCCCTAAATGTGATCCCTCATTCATTGAGATCATAGTTGATCTGACAATGGTTTTAACTCCACTTTTTTGATGTAGAGATGCTGACGTTGGACTGGGGTAAAAACAGTAAGAAGTCTGACAACATCAGGTTTAAATCCAACCAATTTACTTGATAGTAAACTCGCAAGCTTTCAACTCTATGGCCTTCATCAGGTGAATGAGGTGTTCTGGTCTCCAACAGCACATGTACCAGCACAGACTGTTTACAGATTACTGATTCGAATGCAAATCTTTACACCTAACTTGCTATTCAAGTCTTAAAGTGGCTAACAATGTGAGCGGAAGGAACACTCCATTTTATTGCCAGGCCCCATAACCCTGATTCTCTTATGAGATCAAAGATCTGCATAACTCAGCTTAAATGTATTTAATGACCCAGAATTGTAAAGATTAATAACCCCCAAGAAAATAAATTCATGCTTACCTCCATTTTAAATGGCAGACCCTTCCCACTAGGGGAGGTAGTGGTATAGTTATATGGTCAGCGAACTAGTAATCCAGACACCCAGAGACTTGGATTCAAATCCCACCACAGCAGATGGTGAAATTTGAATTCAATAAAAACCTGGAATTTAAAGTCTGATGCTGACCATGGTCAATTGTCATAAAAACCCATCTAGTTCACCAATATCCTCTAGTGAAGAGAATCTGCTGTCCTCACCTGGTCTGGCCTACATGTGACTCTGCATCGACTGCAAAGTGGTTGACTTCCAAAATGTCTTCTGAAGCAGAATGGCAAGCCCTCTACTGTAGGGCATTTCAGGTATGGGCAATAAATACTGTCCCATCCAGCAATGCTCTCATCCCATGAGTGAAAGAAAATTGAAACGGTGCAACGTAATTCTAGATTCCCCATGACGGGAAACATTTACCCTGTCAAGTCCATTCAGAATCTTATAGATTTCAGAAGGAGCATTTCTCAATCTTTGAACTCCAATATTCTCTCAAAGCATTCATTCCGTTCCCCACACACAGTGCGTACCATCTACAAGATGCACTGCAGGAATTAACCAAGGTTCCTTTGACAGCATCTTCCAAAGCCATGAACTAAATTATCTTGAAGGGCAAGGGCAACAGATGCATGGAAACGCCACAACCTTCAGGTTCCCCTCCAAGTCACTCACAAATATATCATTGTTCCTTCATTGTCGCTGGGTCAAAATCCTGGAACTCCCTCCCTAATAGTACCATAGATGTACCTACTCCACATGGACTTAAGCATTCAAGAAGGTAGCTCACCAGCATCTCTGCAAAGGTATGGTGGCACAGTGGTTAGCACTGCTGCCTCATAGCACCAGGGTCTCTAGGTTCAATTCCTGCCTTGGGTCACTGTCTGTGTAAGTCTGCATGTTCTCCCTGTATCTGCCTCCAGGTGCTTCAGTTTCCTCCCACTGATGAAAGATATGCAGGTTAGGTCGATTGGCCTTGCTAAATTTCCCCTCAGTGTCATGAGGGACTAGCAGGATAAATATATGGAGTTACAGTGATAGGGCCTGGGTAGGGTTGTAATCAGTGCAGGTTCGATGGGCCAAATGGCCTCCTTCTGCATTGCAGGGATTCTATGAATTAGGGATGAGCAATGAACGCTACTCTTGCCAGCAATGACCACATACCATGAATGAATACATTTTTAAAAATAAGTGGAGGCCCGAACTGCATAGTCTTTCCTCATAAAACAACACTTTCATTCCAGGAATTAACTTAGTGAACTCTCTGAACTCTCTCCAATGTACGTATATCCCTCTTTAAATAAGGAGCCCAAATCTGAACACAGTACTCCAGGTGTGGTCTTACAAATGTTCTGTAAAGTTGTAGCAAAACTTACCTACTTTTATTCTCCATCAACCTTGCAATAGAGGTCAACGTTGCAATTGCTTTTTTTAATTACCTGCTGTAATGGTACGCTAACTGTTTGTAATTTATGTATGTGGACATTGAGATCCTGCTCGACTGCGGCATTCTGTCACTTCTCTCCATTTAAATAATATTCTGTTTTCTTACCCTTTGCACAATACATTTTTCCACATAATGTTCCATGCTCTGAATTTTTGCCCACTCATCAGGCATCTGACTACCCAGTACGGGCATTCGCAGGATTTCCGACCCCAGGAAACTTCATCTCTAAGAGCTACTGGCTAATCAGAGGTCATGATGTGGAGATGCTGGTGTTGGACTGGGATAAACACAGTAAGAAGTCTCATAACACCAGCTTAAAGTCCAACAAGTTTATTTGATAGTAAACCCACAAGCTTTCAGAACGCTGTTCCTTCGTCAGGTGAATGGAAAGTTTTGATCAGAGAAGGACATATAAAGGCACGTACAGTTTACAGAATACTGATTAGGATGTGAGTCTTTATAGAGACTAATCAGAGCTACTGCCTAAACAGTCCAATGCTGGTTCTCCACATCATAATCAGAGGCTGACAACTGTCCACTGGGAGCAGTGCCTGTTGCCCATAGCACACCTATCAGAGACCTGGGACCACAGAGGGACCCAGGCTATAGCTGAGTAAGGGCGGAATGGGGTTGGAAAGGAGGGGAATGCCAGCTAAGAGAGGAGAGGGATAGGAAAGAAAGGGCAAGGGGGCAGTGGCTCTCAGTGGGCCTGGTCACATGGTCATTTACTGGAAGCCAGGCGTTTTCCCATAAGATCCTGGAGAAACCTAGTCCTTAAAGTGGCCAAACCCCCACATAAAATTTAATTTTTTCTTCTACATGGGCCATCACATGGGCCAATGTACTATATCTATTAAGAACTAAGAACAAAGAAAAGAAGAACAAAGAAAATTACGGCACAAGAATAGGACCTACAGCCCTCCAAGTCGGGACCGACCATGCTGCCCGACTTAACTAAAACCCCCTACTCTTCCAGTGACATTATCCCTCTAATAATCATCCTATTCATGTATTTGTCAAGATGCTCCTTAAATGTCAAAATGGTCCCCTTAATCCATCCTGCTTGTTCCAATCTCAAAGGTGTGGTGATGGCTTAGTGGAATTACCACTATACTATTAATCCAGAACTCTAGGTTTTGGGGACATGGATTCAAATCCCGCCAAGGCGGGTAATGGAATGAATTTGAATTCAATAAAATATATCTGGAATTAAGAATCTACCAATGACCATGAAACCATTGCTAATTGTGGAAAAACTCCTATGGTTCATTTATGTCCTTTAGAGAAGGAAATCTGCCATCCCTACCTAGTCTGGCCTACATGAGACTCTAGAGCCACAGCAATGTGGTTCACTCTGAACTGCCCTCTGAAAAAGGGCAACTATGGATGGGCAATCAATATTGGCCAGTCAGTGATGCCCATGTCCCACAAATGAATAAAAGATAGAAGCAGAATCCTATAGTGCAGAAGGAGGCCATTTGGCCCCTCAAGTCTGCAACAACCACATTTCCACCCAGGCCCTATCCCCATAACATATTTAGCCTGTTGACCCCTGACTCTGAGGGGCAATTTAGCATGGTCAATCAACCTAACCTGCACATCTGAACTGCAGGAGGAAACACTTACAGACATGGGGAGAATTGCAAACTCCACACAGACAGTGATCTGAGCTGGGAATCAAGCCCGGGTCCCTGGAGCTGTGAGGCAGCGGTGCTAATCACTGTGCTATGGTCGGTGCAGGGTTGGAAGGGCAAAGGGCCTTATCTTGTGATGTAATTTGTTCTTCTTTTCTTTGTTCTTAGTTTTTAATAGATAAAATGTAATGGCCCTTGTGATGGCTCATGTGCTGTTGTGGAAGCCCTGAACTCTAATAAATTTGTTAAATATTATTTTCCTCTCATAAAACCATGTTGATTATCCGAATATCCTGTTCCTTCTTCCTGAATCATGAATTCCAGCATTTTCCATCATTTTACTGATGGTTGAGAGTAGACTGATAGGGCAGTCATTTGCCTGATTCGATTCACCCTGTTTGTCTGTGGACAAGACACTCCTGGGTACATTTCCACGTTGTTGTCGGGTAGATGTCAGTGTTGTAGCTGTATTGGAACAACTTGGTTAAGGGTGCAGCTGGATGGAAGCACAGGCCTTCAGCTGGGATGTCGCCTGAGGCCTTGGTCTTCGCTGTGTTCAAGGCACTCAGCCATTTCTTGATATTACATGGAGTGCATCGGATTGACTGAAGACTGTCATCTGCAAAGCTCAGGGAAGCCGAGATAGATCAGTCACTCGGCACTTCTGTCTGAAGATGACTGCAAATGTTCCAGACTTGTGCTGGGCTCCATCATCATTTGTGGAATCTACTCCTTCTGTTCATTGTCCAGAGCCTCTCATGACAGTGTGGAGCAGTATTGCTGAGCTTTGATCTGGTCTATTTATTGTGGGGTCACTTTGCCCTGTCTATCGTGTGCTGCTTCACTTTTAGCTTATTTATAATCCTGTGCTGCAACAATTTGATGCCTAATTTTTATGCTGTTTTTTGAATACTCTGTTGCACGTCAATTTAACTGGAGTTGATCCTTAGCTAGCCGTTAGAGTGAGGGGTATGTCAGGCCACGTGGTTTCAAGTTTGTGGAGCAGTACAATTCTGCTGCTATTGATGGCTACAGTGCCTCGTGGATACACAGTTTTGATCTTTTATACCTGATCTGAATCTAACCCATTTAGCACAGTGGTAATGCTGGATAACACTATGGAGAATGTCCTCAGTCTGGAGAAGGACCTTCACGAGAATTATGCAGCAATAATTCCTAACAATATTGTCATGGACAGATGTATCTTCTCAGACAGATTTACAAGGATAAGTTTAGCTAGGTTTTTCTTCAGATTGGTTCTTTCACCACAGGCCCAGGCTGACAGACAGGTTATTAGTGATACCACCGAGCCATACGTTAAAGTTTAAACTTTATTGTTTTAGTGTCACAAGTAGGCTTACATCAACACCACAACCAAATTGCTGTGAAAATCCTCTAGTCTCCACACTCCGGGTACACTAAGGGAGAATTTAGCATGGCCAATGCACCTAATCAGCACGTCTTTTTAGACTGTGGGAGGAAGTCGCAGGAAACCCATGCAGGCATGGGGAGAATGCGCAAACTTCACATAGACAATGAATTGTAGTCCATATTGCAATATAAAAAAGTGAGGCAGTCAATTTATGCACAGAAAACTCCCACAATTAGAAATTTAATAATGACCAGATAATCTGTTATTGTGATATTGATTGAGGGATAAATATTGATTAAGTCAACAAGAACAGGCACAGTAGCACAGCGGTTAGCACTGCTACCTCACAGTGCCAGGGACTTCGGTTCAATTCCCAGCTTGGGTCACCGTCTATGCAGTGTTGGCACATTCTCCCTGTGTCTGTGTGGGTTTCCCCTGGGTGCTCCAGTTTGCCTCCACAATCTGAAAGAATTGCTGGTTAGGCGTATTGGCCGTGCTAAATTCTACTTCAGTGTAGCTGAACAGGTGCCGGAGCGCGGCGACTAGGGATTTTCATGGCAACTTCACTGCGGTGTTAATGTAAGTTACTCGTGATACTAATAAACTTTGAACAGTTACCCTAGCTCTTCGAAATAGTGTCATGGCAGCTTTTACAACCATGCAGAATTACCTGAATTATGCACTTGAGTAATGTCAACTCAGACTTTTTTGGCTCAAGTCATTGAATGACACATCAACTCACATCCTTGTGACTCAGAGGTGAGGGCATTAGCAACTGAGGCGTGTTTCATCCCCATCTCCCAGTAATTCAGGAACAACCTGAAAACTAATAGTATTCTTCCAGGAGGCCATTTTCAAATATAGACTTGTTGCCCCAAAGTTTGGGCGACAATTGATTCCAATTTTAAAATATCACACCATTGGCACCATCCAATAAGAAATCAATTTTTAGAATGGACAACTGAATCTTTCATTCAGACAGGAAATCAAGCCTGCAAAAATTTGTAATCTCATATTTAATTCAGTCGACAAGGCGATCAGGAGGAATTTTCATTCTGCATTGACAAAGATAGCTCCAGGTAATTTTCAAAATGTTGAATTTTAAATTTTAACAATTTTGCACTTTTTTCACGTTAATTTGACTTTCCAAACAATAGAAAAAATGTAATTATGCATTAATCCAATTTGCCATATCATTTAATCAGCGGTAAATATAACTACACAGCCTGAAGACTAAATTGAATTTAGTAAACAAAATGACTTATAGTTGCAGATGTTTTTTCTTAATTGGGAGCAGTAAGACAAGATAGACAGATGGAGCATGTTTGAGGAATTTGGCTGTTGTTGCTGTACTGGGTGAAGCGGAACTGCTGCAGTTCTCACTCAATGATAATGGTGGGACATTGCTTCAAATCAAATAATAACTAAAATTCAGATGAGCAATATGTGAAAGCAGTGTTAAAAGCTTGATAGTCCCTCCCTTTACTGTTCATTTCCCCCAATCAATACTACTTTACAACACAACATTTGTCATGCAGCAATAAGGCTCTCTCTCATCCTGTCTTTTCGAAAAGACAAATTGGTGTAACTCAGGGGCGGCACAGTGTCACAGTGGTTAGCACTGCAGCCTCACAGTTCTAGGGACCTGGGTTCGATTTGCAGCTTGGGTCACTGTGCAGAGTCTGCATGTTCTCCTCGTGTTTGAGTGGGTTTCCTCTAGGTATTGTGGTTTCCTCCCACAGTCCAAACACGTGTGGGTTAAGTTGATTGGCCATGCTAAATTGTCCCTTAATGTCCGGGCTACATAGGTTAGAGGGATTAACAGGGTAGATACGTGAGGTCACAGGGATAGGACCTTAATAGGACTGTTGTCAGTGCAGGCTCAATGGGCCAAATGATCTATTTCTGCCCTGTAAGAATAATGTGACTCAATTCTATTCTAAGAACAAAGAAAATTACAGCATAGGAATAGATCCTTTGGCCCTCCAAGCCTGCATTAACCATGCTGCCCGACTGAATAATGAATCAAATGGCATGGTAGCAGAGTGATTAACACTGCTGCTTCACAGCTCCAAGAACCTGGGCTCGATTCCCACCTTGGGTCATTGTCTGTGTGGAGGTTGCACATTCCTCTCGTGTCTGCGTGGGTTTTCCCCGGATGCTCCAGTTTCCTCCCACAGTCCAAAGATGTACAGGTTAGGTTGATCGACTATGCTAAAAATTGCCCCTTTATGTCCTGAGATGTGTAGCTTAAAGGGATTAAATGGGTAAATACGTAGGGATATGGGGAAAGCACCTGGGTGGGATTGTGATCGGTACAGACTCAATGGGCCAAATGGCCTCTTTCTGTACTATAAGGTTTCTATGATTCTATGTTTCTTTGTTTCATAAAGCAACTTCGATAGCTGGCGGCAGTTGGACAATGATTAAAAACTCCTGCCGTAGGTACTGAGGAGAACTGGTCTGTCTATTTATGTTCATCTGCTGCCGGCCATTAACACGATCTGAGGCATTTGTCAATGTGTAATTAAGTGGTTGGAGCATGGGTCAAAAAGGATGCGTTAACCTTGGATCACTTCAGCATACTGCAGTTGGAAAAAAAAATCTCCCTTATTAGTGACACAGCTTAAACGTGTCATGAAGTTGGTACCACTGAGATAAATGGGGACAAAATAATCTGGAAATGAATGAAATGCATTCATCAGAAGAACTTACTATTAATCACTCAGCTGCAATTAAACCAAACACAAAGTGTCGTGGAAAATGAAATGGCTTTGATATCTGCATATTTTTAAATGACCGGGGCAGCACGATGGCACAGTGGTTAACACTGCTGCCTCTCAGCATCAGGGACCCAGGTCCAATTACCGGCTTGGTTCACTGTTTGTGTGGAGTTTATACATTCCCCCTTTGTCTGCGTGGGTTTCCTCTGGGTGATGTGGTTTCCTCCCACAGATGTGTCAGTTAGGTGAAGTGGGTTGGCCATGTTAAATTGACCTTAGTATTAGGGGTAAATGCATGAGGTTAATGGGATAGGGCCTGGATGGGATTGAAGTCAGTGCAGACTTGATGGGCCGAATGACCTCTTCCTGCACTGTAGGGATTCTATGCAAAAAGGAAAACCTCAAAATATTTAATTTTCACCTGCTATTACAAGGACTTCCATTGTGCGTTATTTTCTCTTGTAAAATCAATTTACATTGATTAAATTTCAATTCATTTTTAAAAATTGTAACTTATTAAATTCAGTCTATATTAGTTTGCATCAAAAGCAACATCATACGGCAGGCTGTCTATGTGCAAAATACTATTTCGCAACTGGACTGCAGGGAGCAAATTACTGCGGATGCTGGAATCTAAAAGCAAATGAGTTTTGACAAAGGGTCAAAATGTCAGCCCTTTTCTCTCCTACAGATGCTGCCAGACCTGCTGAGATTTTCCCAGCATTTTCTCTTTTGGACCAGAGGGACACTGGCTAGACTATTAATGGGTGATTGTAGGGGAGCAATGCATTAAAATCATTTGCCCGAGTCCATAACTGCAACATTACAGCAGATTTAAAGGACAGCTTAATAGAATGCGTATTCCAGCAGGTCATCAATGGGGAAGTCACGTCTGCTGCATTACTAGAAGTGAAATGCTATTCAGATACTTTGTTCAGCCATAGACAGAAAGTTTCAGAATGTACCTGGGTAAAAAATGGCTCGTAGATCTCAACCCCCTTGTCTGATCCCTGTGATAGGACCTCTCGTCCTCGCCGCCAACTGTATCGGACTGGGGGATTCGAATTGACTGAACACCTAAGGAATACAGTTCTTTCAAAGTAAAACTGCTCCTTTGCTTCACCTACACTATGATGTACCGTCAGTACAGGGTCATCCAAATCTGCAAAAGACAAAAAAAGATGTTCAATTGAATTGCTTGGCTTTTAATATCAATCATTATTAACATTGTAAGAAGTCTCACAACACCAAGCTAAAGTCCAACAGGTTTATTTGGAATCATGAGCTTTCGGAAAACTTCCATATAGCAATCCTATGATCTTGAATGTATTCAATGCTTTAAAGTTGAAGTAAGGATCTTGTAAAGTGAAGGATTCACGGTAGATTGCAAGGTATAATATCTGGGAGGTTGGTTCTTAGGTAAGCTTTGAAACTGGGACTGGTCACATTCTTTGCCTTCTTAAAGACTTGCAACTAGTTTCAGATTCTAGTTCTCAGACTAGTTGATGACTAATGGTTCTGATTGATCTGCTGAGTCCTGGGGTAATAAAGGTGCACCTTCATCAGGGGAGCAGTGCTCTGAAAGCTTGTGATTCCAAATAAACCGATTGGGCTTTAACCTGGTGTTGTGAGACTTCTTACTGTGCCCACCCCAATCCAATGCCAATGTTGCCACAACACTTCTAACATTGTTAGTGGAATTTGAATCATAGTTCATGGACAAAAGTTCCTGCCCCAATTTCAGAAGCTCAGATTTCATGCCTCCCCACCTAACATGCTGCTGACATATAGCGATGTGGGGAATATATACTGGAATTTTACCATCTCAGCTTGTCAGATCCTGCCTGAGGCCAACGGAGAATGCTATTCTGCGAGCCTCACCTGCCCTGATTCGGGCATGCCGGTAAAATTCCGACCATTGGGCACATTCTTATTTGCCATTTATGTCAAAAAACTATAAGACATAGGAACAGAATTAGGCCACTCGGCTTATCAAGTCTGCTCCGCCATTCAATCATGGCTGGTCTTTTTCTCATCCCTATTCTCCTGTCTTTTCCCCATAACCCCTGATCCTCTTATTAATCAAGAACTCATCTATCTCTGTCTTAAAGACCTCAATGACCTGGTCTCCATAGCCTTCTACGGCACAGAATTACCACTTTTATTACTCACTGACTGAAAAAATTTCTCCTCATCTTTGTTTTAAAGGATCTTTCCTTTAGCCTGAGGTTGTGCCCTCTGGTTCTAGTTTTTCCTACTAGTGGAAACATCCTCTCCATGTCCATTCTATCCAGGCCTTGCAGTATCCTATAAGTTTCAATAAGATCCCGCCTCATCCTTCTAAATTCAAATGTGTACAGACCCAGAGTCCTCAACTGTTCCTCACACAACAAGCTCTTCATTCCAAGGATCATTCTTGTGAACCTCCTCTGGACCCTTTCCAAGGGCAGCACATCCTTCCTCAATGCTCCAAACGGGGTCTGACCAAAGCCTTATACAGTCTCAGAAGTACATCACATGCCACACTGCATTTGCAGTGAAGTTGGAGAATTTCAATCAATACTTTCAAAGAGTGAACGCAGTAAGCTATTAAATGGCTGCTACAATCATGCAACTTTGGCATTCGTACTACAGGCAGCATCGAGTCTCCAACAAATATCTAACTGAGGATGGGCATAAGGGATTGTATCTCACAGTCATTTTTGGAATTCACATTCCATTGTTTAAGAATGGGTCAACACTAAAAACAATGGATTTTCCAGACTGCCTGTTTCCCTGAGCCAATCACTCCCAATTCTTAAAATATGCCTCATGTTTTATACGAGGTGAAAGGAAAAATCAAAATTTATTGGCCATGATCAGTTTCCCATAGTCTCTCCCATACAGATTAGGTGAGTCTCAGAAATCACAAATAGTCAAGTGACTAACTTGTTTCAGGGATTGCACTTTATTACCCCAGGGTCCAGCAGATTGATCAGAAATATTAGTTTAAAACTCACAAAAGCTTACTGCTGAATCCATGGAATAGAACACACAATCAAAGAATGAGAACCAGCTTCTGAAATGAGCTGAAAGTCTTCAAGCAGCCAAAGTTCCAGCTGCAAAGCTTGCCTGAGAACCAACATCCTAGCTATTACACTTCAAGAAACTTTGCAACCTGTCAAGACCCTCCAGTTACAAGACCCTCACACCAACTTTAAAGTATTGAATATGTTCAAGATCCATAGGATTGCTATACGGAAGGACAGAAATCATAACTGAGAGACTGAATTAAAGGTAATCCACAAAAGTGCACCTGCTTTATCAATATCGCTCTTCATGTATGTGTGCTGGCATGAGACCGAGTTTATGACATTGGATTAATTCATAGAATCCCTACAGTGCAGCCCATTGAGCCTGCACTGGCAACAATCACACCCAGACTCTATCTCCTAACCCTACATATTTACCCTGCTAATCCCCCGACACTCGGAGGACAATTTATCATGGCCAATCAACCCAACCTGCATATCTTTGGGGTGCAGAAGGAAACTGGAATTCCCGGAGGAAACACATGCAAACCATGGAAAATGTGCAAACTCCATACAGGTAGGATAAGTATTTCAGAATAAATAACTTTCTTTATTTTAAACTCACAAAATCTTGCTGCTGAATTGCTTAATTGGAACACACAATCCAAGGGTAAGAAAAGACACACCTCTTTTCATACAAAACATACATTTTGTCTTTAATAACAGATTTTAACGTGATTGTGAATATAATAGATCTTAACCATACCATTCACTAAATGATTAGAAACTTAAATGATTTATTTCCAGTTTTGTTCATAGCATAGATTGAAAGGGGAAGTGTTAGATTTAAATCTCCCTGTCGCAAATAGGATTTGAAACAAGCCATTATGGAAGTTCCCAATAGTCTCAGTTGAATATTAAGTGTTTGAGATTGAGGTAAAAGAATAGAATATTGAAATACAAGCTGGTTGAAAGAGTGAAAATATAACATTTAGTCTTCTAATTCAAAGCTTCACTGAAAAATAACATTGCCAATGAGAATTAAATATTTAACAAAGACCAGCATTACCTGTGCCAATTTTGTCTGAAATCACCCCTGGAGTCATTAAAATGTATTGCTTGCCAATGATGGCTAAAAGTTGCACAAGGCTTCTTTAGTAGCCTCTAATTACTCAAAAGTAGACAGAGATAGTAATTAAGGAGAACTGGCAAACAAACAATTGCAGCTGAAGTACTTAGCCACTGGTCAATACCTGTATATCAAAGTCATTTCAAGGCACTCCATACTGATCGTTGGAGTACAAGCACTGTAGCAGTAGAACCAGAATAATTTGTACTTGCTATAGTGGTGTACTCATTAACGAGTGTCCATCTCCTTATTCAAAGACTCACAGAGTTGAGTTAAATGATTGTTTTTCCTTAGAGCTGACATCTTAGCAGGAGAAGTACTGTCATGAATTCAAGGTCAAGCTTTTAAGTACTAATGCACCCTATTTTAGTGTAGCACTTTGACCTTTGAGAAGGTGAAGTTCCTGTTGTATATTTCACAAAGACAGACATCCTCAACTTCAGGCAACTATTATTGAACTAACTTTACTTACAACTTCCCAACAGAGGGAGCAGCAGAGAGGGCAATATAACAAAGTGTTCAGATCTTGTAATACATGACATTCCCTCTAGTCTTAAAGAAACCAATACGTTAAAATGTAAAATCATACATGTACATTATTTCCCAGTCTAGAATAGAACTAAACCAACTGCAACATTACTTGAAATTTAACATATTGGATTGCTTACTTGCTTTTATTGTTACCACAACCAACACATATTTGATTGAACAAAAACAAAAAATGCTGGAAAATCCCAGAAGGTTTGACAGCATCTGTGGAGAGAGATAAAGCCAATGTTTTGAGTCTGGATGACCCTTCATTTGAGCTGCTCTATTTGTCTCTCCACATATGCTGTTGGACCTAGAATCATAGAATCATAGAATTCTACAGTGCAGAAGAAGGCCATTTGAGTCTGTACCAACCACAATCCCACCCACGGCCTATTCCTCATAACCTCACACCTTTACCCAAGCTGAGACTTTCCAGCGTTTTCTGTTTTTGTTTCAGATTCCAGCATCCGCAGTATTTTGCTTTTAACTTATATGATCGATGTATCCAGAATAATTTAAATGTAACAATAAACATTTTCCCTTAACACCAATATGTGTTTGACAAAAATATCATGATTTGACAAGAAATAATGAAATTAATTTATTTCTCCTTTTTTACTACATACTTTAAATTAGCCTACCTGGCTTCTTTCTCTTTTTGTTTAGGTGTTTCCTTCTATTTCCATGAGTTTGATTCTGCTTTTTTAACTTAGCTAATTCCACAAACCTGAACATTAACTTTTAGTACCAACTCAACAAACAATAAAGAACAACGAAAAGTATAGCACAGGATCTGGCCCTTTTGCCCTCCAATCATGCCAATTATGATGATCTAACTAAAAAAAAACCTTCTGCCCTTACTTGGTCTGTATCCCTCTATTCCCTTCCTATTCATGTACCCATTCAGATACTACTTAAATGTTGCTAATGTGCTTGCTTCCACCACATGCTCTGGCAGTGCATTCCAGACACTCATCACTCTCTACATAAAAAAACTTCTCCCACACATCTCCCTTAAACTTTCCTTGTATCGCATTGAACCTGTGCTCTGCTATAATTGACACTTCCACCCACAGAGAAAGCGTCTGACTATCCACCCTGTCTATGCCTCTCATAATTTTGTATCAGGTTTCCCCTCAGCCTCTATCTTTCCAGCAAAACCAATCCTAGTTTAGCCAATTTCTCCTTGCCCTCGAGTCCAGGCAATACCTGTGAAACTTCTTTGCGCTCTCTCCAAAGCTTCCATGTCCTTCTGATAATGTGGTGACCAGAACTACACACAATACGCCAAATGAGGTCTAACCAAGGTTTCAAACAGCTGCAACATGATTTCCCATCTCCTGTACTCAATGGCCCGGTTGATGAAGACAAGCGTGCCATATTCTTCATTTTACTTTGGCCACCTGTGTTACTATTTCTAGGGAACGGTGGGTCTGCACGCCCAGATCCCTCTCTAAGTTAATGTTCCTAAGAGTAATGCCATTTGCAGTATAATTCATACCTAAATTTGATCTCCCAGAATGCATCATCTTGCATTTGTCTGGATTAAACTTCATCTTCCATGTCTGTGCCCATGTCTCCTATCTATCTATATCCTGTAGTATCCTCTGATAATCCTCAGCACTATCAGCAACTCCACCAAAATGCATGTCATCTGCAAACTTTCTAATCAGATCACCCACATTTTTCTCCAGATCATATTTATATACTACATACAACAGAAGTCCCCAGCACTAATCCCTATGGAACACCACTAGCTACCGATCTCCATTCTGAAAAACACCCTTCCACCTCTACTCTGCATTCTATAACCAAACCAGTTCTGTATCTGTCTAACCAACCCACCCCAAATCCCATGTGATTTTAGTTTCCGTACCAGTCTGACATATGGGATCTTATAAATTATATCCATAGCCTTTCCCACATCAACTTTCTTTGTCACATCTTTAAAAAACTCAATCAAGTTGGTGAGGCATGACCTTCCCCGTACAAAACCATGCTACAAAACTAGTCCCTTTTCTTTCAAATGTGCATTTATACTGTCCCTCAATTCTTCTCCAAACATTTCCCCACCATTGGTGTCAGGCTTATCAGCCTATAATTTGCTGGATTATCTCTGTTCCCTTTCTTAAACAAGGGAACAATGTAGGTTATTTTCCAGCCCTCTGGAACCTTGCCTCCAGGCAAAGTGGATGTGAAGATATCTGTTCAGGCTCCAACTATTTCTCCCCGTGCCTCCCATAGTAGCCTGGGATAGATCCCATCCAGCTCTGGGAACTTGTCCATTGTATTGCAATTTAGGATACTCAACTTCCTCCTTTGATATACTGATGTTTCGAATAGAGTTCATACACCTGTCCCTGACCGTAACATCGTCAAGTCCTTCTCCTTGGTGACTACTGATACAACATGCTCATTAAGGATTTCACCCATATCCTGTGGCTCCATGCATAACTTCCCTCCGTTGTCCTTGAGTGGGCCTACTCTTACACTTGTTACCCTCTTGCTCCTAATATATGCATTAAAAACCTTGGAATTCTCCTTGACCCTGTTTGCTAAAACATTTCACAGCCTCTTTTAGAACTCCATTCAGTGTTTAGAATTGTGACATTCATTGATTTGTCTTAATGAACAATCCTTCTTCACTTTGTTTTACCAATGGATTCTGCAACATTGGCAAACTTTCAGATTCTCTCTGACTTTCACTTAAGACTGGAGGAGGAATTTGGACTATAGAAAATTTAATATGTTCTCCCTTGGACTGAGTTCCTCTTTCAAACACATTGAATATCTTACCCTTATTATCGAAGGTGGGTTTTTACCATAATCTTGTGACCAGCACTCAACTCCCTAAGTTTCAAGCTTTCTGGATCTTCATCATGGCTTGCTGTTTTTTTTTGCAATTGG
Source organism: Sphyrna mokarran (assembly GCA_024679065.1). Lineage (NCBI taxonomy): Eukaryota > Metazoa > Chordata > Chondrichthyes > Carcharhiniformes > Carcharhinidae > Sphyrna > Sphyrna mokarran. The sequence goes on from JAGIQG010000015.1 coordinate 26,694,174, forward strand.
TGTCAGGCTTAAGCAAACTAAACCTTGATTTGGGAGTACGTTTCAGTGTTAGCTTCTAAAGCCAGCAATTAATTGATGACCATGGAGTTCTTCTGTAAAATTACAGAAAATTGTCTAGCCTGTGTCAAAAAAAGCACTGTCTAATTTTGTCTCCTGAAAAACACTTCTGCAAAGTCAAAAGAAGAACAAAATAAAAAGAAAATTACAGCACAGGAACAGGTCCTTCAGCCCTCCAAGCTGTCCCAACCATGCTGCTTGACTTAACTAAACCCCCACCCCCCACACCTTCTAGGAACCATATCCCTCTATTCTCATCTCATTCATGTATTTGTCAAGAGTCCCTTAAATATCACTATCGTATCTGCTTCCACTACTTTTCCTGGCAGTTGGGTTAAAGGTCCCCACCACCCTCTGTGTAAAAAAACTAGTCTCATGCATTTCCTTTAAACGTTGTCCCTCGCACCTTATACCTATGCCCCCTAGTAACTAACTCTTCCACCCTGGGAAAAAGGTTCTGACTACCCACTCTGTCCATGCATCTCATAATCAAAAGAGATTTCAGCGATGAGGAGAGGTTGGAGAAACTTGGGTTTATTCCCACGGGAATGACGGAGATTGCAGAAAGATCTGATAAATCCTCTTCATAATTTATATATTTCTTTCTGCTGGGTAATGTGGTGATATTAGAGTATGCTTGACTCCATTCTTATTTAGAAGGACTTCAGAGTCTTCTGACAGGAACACTAATCATTATACGATACAATACATCTAACAACTCAGAAACTGTTACCCAACTTCTCAAAATTTCGATAGCTTTTGTCTTGTCTGTCATTGGATACAGAATCAACATCTATCCACTTGCTATAATCATAAAAAGGTACTTTGTCCCTTCCATTTTAAAACGATCAATGTGAATTCTTTCCCACTATTTTCTTGTATTTGACCATGAAATGATTATTAGTTGGATCGTTACTCTCATACTGAGACACACTTCACCAACTTTCCAACATCTCTATCTTTGGATACCAAAAATAACTTCATGCAAACTATCCCTGCTTGCTCTTGATGAAGTTCCTTCAATATTCTCTTTCTGAACTTTTAGTAGAATATTGACTCTGAAACCCCAAGGGAGAGATTCTTTGTTGACACTCAGTTCATTTCTGCATGTGATACACTCCTGCAATTTCTCATCATTGTACTCTTTAGGCCAATTATTCATGATATAATTGAGCACCTTACTGAGCAGCACATCTGATGTGTTTCTGCCCTAATTGCTCTGGCAAACACTGACACGTCATTTGTATTTGTATTCACAGATAACTCAGTGGCTAGAAATAAATCAGCTTTCACTGGAAAGGTCCAAATAACCTCTGTATTTGTATAATCTACTCACAATATTTAACACCAAACTGCTGGCTTATTTTATCTTCCTTGCTCAAAGACCGCTTTACGCCCTCTTAGTACTTTCTCAAAATCAGAGCACACTAAGATAATCCCTGCTGTAAATAACTTGGTCCAGTTCAATTCTTCCTTCTTCAGCCAATGTCTTCTCATCAGCGGGACCTGCTCCCCTCCTCCTAAGACCAATAACAAGTAACAAGATGCATCACTGAATTCCACTCTAACACTAATTTACTAAACACTGCACTGCTGCTGTTGGGATAAATAGTCAGCTTCATGCTTGTCTTGAGTAACAGAATGGGACTTAGAGTTTCTTGCTTTTTCTTCTGAGATATGCAACATGGCAGTAGTTGCATCAATGCATGAATTTTGACTTTCATTTCTTGTAGCTTTTGGAATTTTATCTTCAGGCCTATCACACTCATCTTTCTTGTGCTGCTTTTCTTGCTCTTGACTGAGTACAACTCTTGATCTTCCTGCTCGATAATGTCAATTCCATTTCCACATCTATCATACGTCCATTTGAAGGTTTGTAGACTCCTAAACTAACTTTAAGTCCACCAGGAGCTCAACCAATGCAAGCTGGAGCTTTGCCATGACATATCAAATAGACCAATTGGACTTTAATCTGGTGTTGTGAGACTTCTTACTGTCTTTACCCAGTCCAACACTGGCATCTTCACATTCTGATTGATTTGCCCACAGGTACAGCACTTTGATTGGAAGTCGCAGCACTTATTATGGTTGGTGGCTACCATGGCAAGGGTAGCATCTAAATTTCTGACTGCGAGACTGTGAACTTGGCTGCTGTGGCCTAGATACCACTGAAATCCAATGGAAGCTCTCCTGCCACTCAGGGGAAGAACTCCCTTGCAGTTTGCATCTATTCATTTCCATGGCTGTGCCTCCTCATCACAGGCCTCCATCTCTATCAGCATAATGCCTTTGCTGAAAAGCTTGCTGAGCTTTATTTTTCTTTAGGCTTCCTGTGAAGGTTTGAGTGCTATTCACTTGGCGAGAGAATTTCTTTAACTTGGGAATCTAATTTGCAACAGTCTCCCTGCTTCCTTTGACAAAGGATAATGCTCAGTATACTTTATTTTTTTAGTCATGCCAGAATAAGAGTCCAAAGATTACTTAGTTTCAGCATACACCACAGTACAGGAGTCTTGCAGACAATGCTGGATTGACATGGACCATGTGTTGGAAAATGGGATTAGAATACACAGCTTGCCAGAGCAGACATGATGGGCCAATAGGTCTCTTTCCGTGTTGCAAAATTCTACGACTCAACAATACTACGACTAAAAACATCTGGCCTCATCATGGTGAGGAAAGTGTATACTTCATCTCTCATTTTATTTACCTTCTGTCAAATGTGTTCCCTTCATTCATAATTACAACCTGATTGTCCCCAAATGAGCCACTTCTTTCAAATTATGTATTGTGCTGACTCATATGGACTTTCCCTGCCACTTGGGAGAAAAACTCCCTCACAATTTGCAATTATTCATTTTCATGGCTGTGCCCCCTCATGATGTGGAGATGCCGGCATTGGACTGGGATAAACACAGTAAGAAGTCGCACAACACCCGGTTAAACTCCAGCAGATTTATTCAATAGCAAACGTCTCACCTAACGAAGGGGCAAAGCCCCAAAAGCTAGTGGCGTTTGCTACCAAATAAACCTTTAACCTGGTGATTGAGATTGTGCGTGCCCTCTCATCACAAGCCTCCATCTCTATCAGCCTATTGTTTTTACTCTAAAGCTGAGCTTTATCGTTCTTTAGGATCTGTGTGATTACGTCTCCAAACTTGATTTCTAGGTTTGAGCGTTAGTCACTTGGCGAGAGAATTTCTTCAACTAGGGAAAACAATTTGCAACAATCTCCCTTGACAACTGCTTCCTTTGACACCCGAATATGATGCGCACAAACCTTTCAAACTGCCCAAATTTCCTCAAAATTAACTTGAAAGCTTGAGAAGTTCCAAAAAAGTGGTGCCATGTTTGCCAGTGTCGAATTCTAAAAAAGGAAATGCGGAAGGTAATTCCAACCCAGCCTCGTCATCGCTCTTTATTACACCGAGTAACATGGAATACAGGCTCAACTGCAAGTGGCCATTATTGAACCAACTTTATTTACACCTCCAACAAATAGCAAAATGCTCAGACATTTGACTTGTCCAACAGCAATAATTTATGACATTTCTTAATTATATTTATACACATTACAGTGTTGAGGGTCAGTCCTGGCACTTGTACCCATATATGATGTTCCAATTTAAGTGCTGCGGGTTGAATATGAGGCATTATGGAACTTGACAAGTTTGACCACATTCCTGCTTGGCACTACAGTCGTGGAGCAATAAATTTGCTTTGTAGAGTCCCTCTTATTCGCAGACAGCTGCACTGAGTAACCAATTGCTAATGGGACAGTTTGGGATGTTGTTGAAATGAGAAAATTCTGAGTATAGCCATTCATTGTGAAGGCCCAAAGACAGTTGACAAAAGGGGCGGGATTTTTCTGTCCTGCCCACCAGAGGAGTCGTAGCGGGTGGGGAGAAGACCATGCAAAGGTCCGTTGACGTCAGATGGGAATTTCCAGTCTTGGGACGAAGCCGGCTGGAAAAGTTTGGTGAGTTGGTCCAGAGCCGTTCACGAGTTGATTGCATTGCCACATGATGCCTAATTGTTAACTTGATTGGATATGTATGAAATCAATTAATATTGTATTTGATTTGTAACCTGAAGAAATGCACAAGGTTGTGTGATTTCTTTCATTCGGCAGAGAGGCCACATAGCGAGCGCAAAGACTTGCTCCCCCAAGTGTAAAATAAAGACCGCAGAATGATTAGAACAGACCTGCTTGTCAAGTGATTTGTCTTAAGTTGATCTGCTCTATCAATAGTAGTCTTTGTACATAGGGTAAGCAGGCGAGTGTATTTTAGTGGGTGGTATCTTGAAGGGAGGTGTGCTACACTTGCAGTAGTCAGGTAGCCTGGCCTATCAGTAGCCTTTGAACTCAAACTCTTCATTGCCTTTCAAAGACAATGAATGTTAAACGTTAACCCTATCATCAATTTCCCATTTTTAATTCTCACTGATGGATTGTAAAATTGAATTGGAGTTGGGAATGTTACAAAATCAATTAATAAGAGAAACCTTTAGATCAATCAGTTTTCATCTTGTTAAATATCTTTTAGTTGGTTTGTCTATACCATAATTTTGGGATTTGTAAAAACCAGATAAATATTGTTCTATTAATAGATATTAAGGTATTTTTTTAAAAAGTGTGATAAAACTCAACGTGGTTGACCACATATCGAAAATAAATGTATCATGAAACCCAGACAAAAAGAAGAAGAAGTGGACTCCTGTAGGTTCATTCAAGTACACAAGATGGGATGTCATTCTCTGCCCCTCCTCCCCGCCCACATGGCATCTTTCCTGCAATGGGATGCCACTGCTCAGCAGCGTGACACAATGGCCAGAACGCTACCACCTCGCCTGCCTAGAATCGGAGCAGGCGAAGGTCCGACAATAGAAATCTCTCTGGAAGTTGGGCAAGAATTTCCAGTCTTGCCTGAATGAGGCTATAAAATCCCACCCAATAGGATTCCCCCCTGACTCCACCCCATGTTGCTTGGAAACTCGGAGCGGGAGATGTGCTTCCAAGGGACCAGACAATCCCACCAGCGTGAACAGCCTCTATCTCAATCAATAGAACTCATTTACATCCATTGTTCACAGAAGTAATCTGAATCTTCAAATGTGGTTTGCTCTGGCCCATAAATGGTTATAAAACTATCGATAAAACAATCACATTAAAGCCATTAAAAGTTCATCAAATGTAATCCAAGCCTTATTTCAGCTCAAGTTACGGGACTAAAGATTCTTTAGTCTATTGAAGAACTCCTTGAAAGGTATACAGAGGAATATTCCATGCTCGCTACATTTTTCAGAGCAAATCTGTCAATGGAGTATCTTAATTCTGAAATTTGTGATTAGAATGAATGAAGTAATGAAATAAAATGGATGGTTGCCTTTTCATTGTGGTTTCTTCAGAATAGGAATTTCACATGTATGAAGCTGAACCACATTACATTTTCAAAGCACACAGTACCCTTATCTGAAACAGTGGTCTTTAATTGCTTCATTAGTCCCTGATGAATACATTTATTTTTAGGCTTCCAGCACTTATGCTTTAGATAGTTAAAGAGGTAAGTGAATGAACTAGTCATTAGCTCAGGCCGGAACTGATCTCAAATCATTCATGTTGGAAGAATGCAAGATTGAAGAGACAATGATCTGTTTGGCATCTTCCTTAATTGTGTTGTGGTGATTTATGTACACAAACCAAAGTGGCATGCCAAAATGCCCATGACAACATAAATTAAGAGGTTGCTCCTTGTCCATTCTTTCCATGAAGATCCCAAAGAGCAATAATCTCTCAAGTCGTTGCAGAATAATGTTTGAATGCAAACATTTAGTTTGAATGGTGGCAAATAATAATTTGAAACAATGTAAAAACCACTAGCAATCCTCCTCATTGTTCTGGAGGAAAAAGTCTTTATTATTGTTGTCACAAGTAGGCGTACATTAACACTGCAATGAAATTACTGTGAAAATCCCCTAATTTCCACTGTCTGGAACCTGTTTGGTATACTGAGGGAGAATTTAGCATGGCTCAATGCACCTAACCAGCATGTCTGTGGGAGGAAACCAGAACACTCAGAGGAAACCCATGCAGACACGGGAGGAAACATGCAGACTCTGCACAGACAGAGACCTGAAACAGGAATTGAACCTGGATCCCTGACTCTGTGAGGCATCACTGCTAACCACTGTGCCACAGTGCTGCCCCACTTATTTCCCCACTACGATGTGCTTTTGAATAAAAGTGAAACAGCAAATGCTAGAAATTTTAAAGTTTTAAGTTTATTTATTGGTACCACAAGTAGGTATATATTAATACTGCAGTGAAGTTACTGTGAAAATTCCCTAGTCCCACACTCTGGTAACCTTTCGGGTACACTGAGGGGGAATTTAGCATTGCTAATGCACCTAACCAATATATTTTTCAGACAGTGGGAGGAAACCAGAGCATCCAAGGAAAACCCATGCAGACTCCACACAGTGACTCAAGCTGGCAATTCAGCCCAAGTCCTTGGCACTGTGTGGCGGCAGTGCTAACCATTGTGCCAGCATGTCGCTCAATTTGAAATAAAGAAACAAAATATTGGTAATATGCAACACAATCAAAATGTGCAGAGTGAAAAAAAATAATTTCACGTCATGTTCTCATTAGAGCAGAAATTTCCAATTCTGTTCAAAGGGATTGTTGTATATCAAATATAAATAAACCTAGATTTTTCAGCACCAGGAGAAATTGATAATGAGATCCAAATTTTATTCTCAATGGGAAAAGGCCAGAAAACATCACCAAGTCATTGAGAGAAAGATTTGGAGGCGTAATGGTCTATATCTACTCCATCGCACTCCAACATCTACATTTCTCTGGTTTTCCAGAATGCGCAGGATAAAACTACCTTTTCAAATTTTGAAAATGAATGGATAAACTTACAATAGTTTTAGCAGCAACATCTCAAAAATATTATAAACAGAAGCGGAAATGAGCTGATAAACTAAAAACATTTTTTAGTTTTAGGTTGAAATGAATTTCCTGTTTCGCAGAATTGGCCCTATTCGTTCTATAGAACCACAACTGATTTCGCACCATGACTTCTTTGAAATAAAATTCCGGCTTATTAGATTGTTTTGTAGATTAGCATTGAGGTGATCTTATCACAAAAAACAATTGATTTTTATTTTTAACGTTGCCTTATATTTTTCTCTTTCTCGTTTTGAAATCGCATCTCATCAAACTAAGCTCTTCAGCATTCATTTTCACTTCACCACAGAATGAAAGAATTGATACAATGCCAAAGGAGGCCATTCAGTCCATCCTGTCTGTGCTGGCTCTCCAAACGAGCATCATGAGTTAGTGCAGTCCTCCAGACTTTTCTCTGTACCCCTGCACATTGTTTCTATTCAAATAATCGTCTAATAGCCTCTTAAATGTCTCAACTGAACCTGCCTCCACTGCACTACCAGGCAGGGCATTCCAGACCCAAATCACTCATTGGACAAGCTGGAAGTGGCACAAAACTGAAATTATATCGATTTGTTTGCGTTCCAGAGAACCCAGTTTGGGAACCGCTGACATACAGCCAGATTCCTCTGTTCCTGCAACCACCTAAAAATTCTAAGCCCTATTATCTGCCCATGTTCTTCTCACCAACATCCGTCACCTCACACTTCTCTGCACTGAACTTCATCTGCTAACCATCTGGCTACGTTGCTTTGAAGTTTGACATTACCCATCTCACATTCTACATTGCTTTCAAGGTGTGTGCCAACACCAAACTTTGAAATTGTCCTTTGCACACCGAGATCCAGATCATTAATACATTCCAAGAAAAGTAGGACTCTCACTTCCAACTCCTCTGGAACTCAATTACAAATCTTTTTGCAGCCTGAAAAATTCTGTTTTTTCTTATTACTTGGCTAATTTTATATTCACATTGCTACTGTCCCTTTCATTTCATGAGCTATAACTTGTCTCTGTTGTGTTGCGCTATATCTAATGCCTTCTGAAAATCCAGATAAACCACATCAACAGCATTATGCTGATTGACCCTTTTTGTTACCTTTTCAAAAACATCCAACAAGTTAGGTAAACATGATTTTTCCTTTGGAAAACAATACTGGCTCTTCCTAAGTAACCTATATTTTTCGATACGACCAGTAATTCTCTTCTGAATCATTATTTCTAGAAGCTACCCCACTATTGAAGTTAAAAACTAACTGGTCCGTCCTTACTGCACTTATCCTTGCGATTCTTTTTTGACTAAGGGTGTTATGTTTGCAATTCTCCAGTCCTCTAGCATTTAGCAAGTCCAGGCAAGGCTGAAAGATTATGCCCAGTGCCCCTGTAATTTCCACTCTCATTTCCTTCAATATCCTTGGATACAAGGACTGCACAACACCGTTACACGGTTAGCACTGTTGTCTCACATGACAGTGACCCAGGTTCAATTCCTGGCTTGGGTCACTGTCCATGTGAAGCTTGCACATTCTCCCCATGCCTGCCTGGGTTTCCTCCGGGAGCTCCGATTTCCTCCCACAATTCAACAATGTGCAGGTTAGGTGAGTTGGCCATACTAAATCCTCTCTGTGTACCCGAACAAGCACCGAAATGTGGTGACTCGGGGATTTTTCAGAGTAACTTCATTGCAGCGTGAATGTAAGCCTACTTGTGAATAATAAATGAACTTTACATTACAATTGTTTTATTCATTTGGTCATTTCAACTTTTGAGATACAAGCTATCCGTTCTTTTTAAAATTCATTCTTGGGATGTAAGCTAACATAATGCTGTTAGACAGGGAGTTCCAGCATTTGGATCAAGTGACAATAAAGGAACAGTGACATCTCGAAATCAGGGTATTCTGGGACTTGAAGGGGAACTGAAGAGAAGCTGGTGTCCCCTGTATGGGGATTCCAGATGATACAATTCATGGGTTTGGGAGATTGTGGCAAAAAAAGCTAGTTGGCTATTTACGCAATGTATTTGGGGTGGCATGGTGGCACAGTGGTTAGCGCTGCTGCTTCATAGCGTCAGGGACCCAGGTTTAATTCCAGCCTTGGGTCACTGTCTGTGTGGAGTTTGCAAGTTCTTCCCATGTCTGCATGGGATTCCTCCAGGTGCTCCAGTTTCCTCCCACAATCCAAAGAAGTGTGGTTAAGGTTGATTGGCCATGTTATATTGTGCTTTAGTGTCAGGGGAATTAGTGGAGTAAATATTTGGGATTATGGGGACAGAGCCCGGGTGGGATTGTATTCGGTGCAGGCTTGGTGGGTCAAAGGCCCCCTTCTGCATCCAAAAAAATCTTGTGGATAAAACAGAGGAGTCACAGTGTGTCAATGTTTGACGGCTTTGTTCTTTAAGCAGGCTAAGTTATGCAGTAACGGCACATCCTAACCATGAATTCTTAAGTGTGACCATCTTGTTGAGTGCCCTGCCAGTTACACACTAGTCGCAGTATGGTAGCACAAACATTGACTGACAGGAAATAAACCATCCCCAATAGCTTTCTAATACTCTCATAAAATAATTTATTGTACTTTATCTGTGACATGCTTCTTTTACATTTTAATCACTGCACCATTGAATCCTATCTGCCTCTTGACTATCAGGTCTCATCTATATTGTGACTGTCACACTATCAAAATCACATCTATTTTGTAATGGTCAGCTTCATTTATGATGAGAATATTGTACCACTGAAATGCATCTATCTGAGTTTACACTGCTAAACTTCCACACGGGGAGCAGTCTGGCTCCACCCCAACTGTTGAGTAATCAATGAACTTTCTTTGTCCTCATTTGTTCCGTGTGTCCAGGCTGCAATTTCCATCTATTTTGATTTTGATTTGATTTGATTTATTATTGCCATATGTATTAGCATACAGTGAAAAGCATTGTTTCTTGCACGCTATACAGACAAAACATACCGTTCATAGAGAAGGAGAGGAGGCAGTGCAGAATGTAGTGTTACAGTCATAGCTAGAGAGTAGAGAAAGATCAACTTAATGCGAGGTAGGTCCACTCAAAAGTCTGACAGCAGCAGGGAAGAAGTTGTTTTTGACTTAGACTTTTATATATTTTTCTTGACGGAAGAAGGTAGAACAGAGAATGTCCAGGGTGTGTGGGGTCCTTAAATTATGCTGACTGTTTTGTCCAATCAGCAGAAAGTGTAGACACAGTCAATGATGGGAGGCTGGTTTGTGTAATGGATTGGGCTACATTCTCGATCTTTTGTAATTTCTTGCAATCTTGGGCAGAGCAGGAGCTATGCCAAGCTGTGATACAACCAGAAAGAATGCTTTCTATGATATATCTGTAAAAGTTGGTGCAAATCATAGCTGACGTGATCATTTTCCACATCTTCTGAGAACCTAGAGGCATTGATGAGTTTTCTTAATTATAGTATCAGCATGGGAGACCAGAACAGATTGTTAGTGATCTGGACACCTAAAATTTGAAGCTGGACACCTAAAAACTAGAATTTTGTGGGTTTTTTTGTTTCCTTTTTCAATATCCTGCATTTCTATTGCACCATGGTCATACAACGTGGGTATCCCTGACTGTGTCATTGGGAAGTGGATACTGGTTAGACTGAGAAAGGTAATGGGTGAGGGGAGGAAGAAGCTAATTGAAATGTGAAAAGAATATTCCAAAAGGAAGGGCTTTGGAAGATTTATAAAAAAGGAGAAAGATGTTGAGGAAAGACGTTCAATTGTTGTGGTTAGGGTGGCTGCAGGACCAAGCACCAGTGTGAAGAAGAGAGAATGGGTATTCTTGGTGTTAGGGGGGATAGAACAAGCAAATAGAGACAAGGCTTGAGGCAATGATGGAGGTAAAATAGATGAGACAATGGTAAGACTTCACAATGTGCTCAGGTTTATTAGAATGTGGAAAGAAGTAGGATTGGGAATGGTATGGTGAGAGATAAGGGGAGTGAACCAAGATGGGCTTGTCTCTGTTCAAACCATGGAACTTGAGAGACCTGCTGAAATGGTAAGATTGAGAGATTGGCCAGGAACATAGAGAATTTATATTGAGGAAGACGCTATGGGTGGACAGCAATATCAAAGGTGAATTCAGACAAAGACTGAAAATATCAGGAATGAGCAGTCACTGAATCCAGAAGCTGAGGGGGATGGAGGAGAAAGAACATTTTGACAAGGGAGTGAGGATGCGGCTCTGGGATAGCAGTCAACAACAAGAGTTTAAGATGAGAGAGCTGGAAGGAGGCAAAGTGCTTCGAGGAGGCGAAAGGTGCCAGAGGCAGAGATTCAATGATCAGAGCCACATTGCCAGCTGGGGAACTTGGTCAGAGCAGATAATAGAAAGTATCACTATGCAATGAAAGGCTGGAATTCTACCACCCTGCCCACTTTAGGAATCAGAAAGGACGAGAGGCAGACGATGAGAAGGTCCACTGAATTTTACAGTTTAGGGATGTGCGATGACCATCAGTCAAGTTTTCTGCAATGCCATGAAGTCAAAGCATTTACAAACATGTCTCAGTAAGATCGTGGCCATTTGTTTATGAGTGAACAAACATTATGGAGGGAATATACAGAAACCGTTCCTGCAAAAAGGCACAGCAGTAGATTCTGAGGTAGATTATTAACATATGTCTAAGCTGATTATTTACCAAGCATACTGTGGTTCAAATTTAAGAAATTGGAAAGCTGTCGATGCAGTAACAGCATTAACTGTTGGAGATATAGTGAAGACAAGAGTGTTAAAGAATAAACGAGATGATCAGGAAAAGGTTCTATGCCACTTGAGCTTCTGTTCTTCCTCTGTATGCTCACCCTTCCGAAGGCTTCCATTCACCTCCCCAAATGTGGTTTCCTCATTTCCTTACAGTCTCAGACTCCTGTCCTTCCTCTCCAGGCTCCTGTTATCTCACTGCTCACGTAGCTCTCTCCCTTTCATTTGAGGCATCACTCTTTGTTTCTCAGACACGGATAGATGAGATTATTTTTGCAGAAAGCGGAGGGTTATAGCAATAAATCTGAATTCAGAGTAGTTAAAAATAAATGGAAAGCAACAAAGAGGGAAACCAACTAAACTACTCAATTAAATTACTATCTAGTTTCTATGGCAGAAATGATTGATAAAGTTTTTAGACAGAGGAGCACCCAAACAATGCTGATTGGAGAATGGTAACTTTTTGGATATTTGTGAATAAGTATTTCTGAGATTTAATCATTCATGAAATAACTCATTTAAGCTATAGTACTTACCATTTAACTGTTTTGAGTCATTCCTCTGATTAGTTTGAATACAGTCCTTTAATCGTGGAAATAAATTAGACTTTGCTTTTATAAGACCATAAGGAACAGGACTGGGTCATTAGGCAAATCAATAAAGGCAGGAATCTATAGTTGGCTATTTATTTGCACAAGGTATTATTTGTTCAAATAAATTTATTGTGCAGTTCCAAGAATATCATTTGTGTTTGGGGCTCCAGTTTTGCACATTCTTCACCCATCAATTAAATCTGGGTGCCAACAACGGCACCAAGACAGTTCAAAAATGAGACCAACAGAAGTGCAGGCGATCGAGAATACATTTCCCAAAGACATGCAGCAACTCAATTTATAAAATCTATTGGAAGCAAGCTGAACTAAACTGCTTGCAATCTCTGCATGACTCTTTATTCCCAAACTAAGATTTTCACCCCAATAAACTTTTCATTGCCAAGGCTTTCATGGCACTATCTGTCCGTATCTCAGGCCATCTTGCTGTTAAGACCTTCTTCTGTGCCCCTGTCACTTCAAGAATCTACTATTCCAATAATTCCATCCAGTAACTGCTATCCTTTCAAATTATTCACCCTTGGTACTCTTCTATCCCTGTTTGTTGCTCCTTTTTTTCAGGTGGCACAGTGGTTAGCACTGATGCCTCATAGTGTCAGGGACCCGGGTTTGATTCCCGGCTTGGGTCGGTGTCTGTGTGGAGTTTGTACATTCTCCCCATGTATACATGGATTTCCTCCAGGTGTTCTGGTTTCCTCCCATTGTCTGAAAGACGTGCTGGTTAGGTGCATTGACCTGAACAGGAGTTGAAGTGTGGCAACTAGGAGAATTTCACAGCAACTTCATTGCAGTGTTAATGTGAGATGAATAATAAATAAGCTAAACTTTAAATTTTCTATCCCTCATCATAAGTGTGTTTCCTTCAGTCTCCAAGGCTCCACATTGTGGAATTTCCTACTCTATCTCTTCCATTTCTGTCTCCTGCTTAAAAACAGTCTTCAAAACTCACATTTTTGATTAAGATTTCACTGGCGCACGATTTTCCAAATAAAAACATGAAGTGCCCAACAGCGGGCAAGTTTAGTTTAATGACTTTCTGGCACTCTGTGAAGCATAGAGGCTATCAGGTGATTTGCGTCAATAGTGAGGGCAACTAATCCCGACAAGAGGCCGGCATCAGACTATTGAGGGAGCCACCGCGCATGTACTCATCTCCTAGTATACTGAGAGATCAGCTAACATGCGCATCCTCCCCCCTTCCCCCCCCCAACCATTTCCACACTTTCCCTTCCCTCCTATTTCCCCCCACTCCCACAGTCTGGCTCTGCCCCATCTGTCCCCACTCCATCAGGCCCCAGCTTCTTGGGGCTGTCCTGTACTTTTGGGTCCTCAGTGGGCAGTGTCAGAGCATCCATTGGACAGTGACAGACTAACACTGCCAGGCTGGCACTGTCCAAGGAAACCACCCAGCCCGTCCCTGAGCTTCCTTGGCGGTCTCAATGCCTCCGGTCCCACCATCGTACCTAGTCCTCATTGCTGGGGACCACAATTAACCTCCACTGGTACGCACCTCCACCGGCAGGGTCACAAACATTAACAAGCCTGTGTTCCGGGCTGACTAATTAGATTCAAATCAGCTTTTGCATATTGCAATAAGCCTCGCTCTGTTTCCTAATGTGAGGCTGATTACGTGAGAAAAAAAATGGCCCGGGAGGATCAACATCCGCTTTTGGTCACCCATTGACATTTCCAGGCTCACTGCGCTACTCAAGCAGTGCAGCGTACCTGGAAAATCGCATCCAAATATCTCCCTCTCTGGCTTGCTGTTCCATTTTTCTTCTTACATATTTATGAATATTTATAAATAGTTTTATAAATAGCACCTGTTGTAATCATCATGATCAGAGCAGTGTTTGCCCTCAAATTCTAGAGCTTCTAGCACTGATGAATGTGAAAATCAACTGCCAAGATACTTTCTATATCTCCAGATGGTACAACACAAAATTCCTTCAATATAGCCACTGAAAAATTCATCTGGTATGCTCCCTGTGAAAAACTGCATTCAACAGCATCATGACATTGGAGAATCAGTATTTGTTTCGATACCTCACAGATCATAGAATCCCTACAGTGCAGAAAGCGGCCATTCAGTCCATCAAGTCTGCTTTGACCACGATCCCACCCAGGCCTATTCCCATAACCCCACTTATTTACCCTGCCAATCCCCTTACACTAAGAGATAATTTAAGCATGACCAATTTACTAAACCCACACACCTTTGGACTCAGGGAGGAAACCCATGCAGACACAGGAGAATGCATAAACTCCACATAGACCAGAATTGAACCTGGGACTCTGACGCTGTGAAGCAGCAGTGCTAACCACTGTGCCACCGCGCTGCCTTTATGCAGTTTAAGTTTCCAAACTTGACTCCCCACTAGTCTGGAATGAGTGAATTCACCCTGATATTCTTGCTGGTATCTATTACACAGATCATTTAAGGTGACGACATAGGGCCAGCCGCACACAACACTGAGCGTAGAAATTGTAGTTATTAGTGAATACAGAATTAATCATTCAGCAAATAAATCAGTTTACTGAAACTACAGTACCTCCCACTTAAATGAGTTTTCCCTCCCATTATTCCTAACCCAATCCTTTTAATTGAACCCTGTTATTTGCATATGGTAATTAGATCTTGCCTTGAAAATTGATTCCTGCCTATTTATTTGCGCGCACTGCACTTTATTCAAACAAATTTGCTGTTCTGTTCCAGCGCCTTCCCACTCAGAATGTATACTCATTGATGGTCGGTGCATATTAAAATGAGTATTAACAAGCTTAATTAGTTTCTCCGTATAAAAGGTTGTAAAAGATCTAATTGCTTCAGGATTTACCAAACACTATAATAAGAGCTATGTGTCTGACTTACAGTGCAGGCAGACTTCAGATGTCATCCATGGTTCAGTTGCTGAGACTTTTGCCTCTGAATCAGGGTTCATGGGTTCAGAATCTTCACTTTGCAGATTTGAGCGTGTAATCTACGCTGTCACTCGAGTGCAATGGAGAGGGAAAATAAAGGGTGGGTGATGGGAAGATAAAGTCCAAGCGATACCATGATGTGCTAACCATTGCACTACACAAATGCCAGTCAGTGACCATTATTGTGAATGTAGGGTTAAAAATGTGATGCTTGACAAATGCAAATAGTGAAAAGAAATGCTAAAACCAAAAAAAAATACATTGTTTCTTCAAAAGCAGGCATCTTTGTGTGTATTGCAGAGCGCAGGCTACAGAAGCGATTTTTGCAACGTTGTATCAAAGCCGACTAGTCAGTGTTGCAACTAAGCAAAACAGGCTTTTGAATTGGACCAATGAATCTAAATCAAGCATGCAGAGACACAGAACCAATGGAATTCAAATGGGAGGAATGGTGACAGCCTCAAGCCACTTAGATCACAAGAATACTGTGAAGTAATTTCAGGTATATAAACCGGGACAAGGAGGCATAACTGTCACAGTATGCTTGCCACCTCTTGTGACAGAAGGAGGGTAGATGAGGCTCTCATGTTAATCCTGCAGTTTCATGTATGTCTTCATAAAGCCACACTCAGAAAGTGTTCTAGATGTGAGCATCATAGAAAAAAGGTCATATTTCTAAAGTTGCCTGTTTGTATTTTATTTTAGAGTGATTAAATTCTGTAATGATTTATTCTACAATTCCTAAATCAGTCTTGGAGTATTCGAACAGCATTCTATTCAGATTTAATTCAGTCTGTTAATTGTTTTAATAAAGTTGCCACCAGTTTAAAAAATCAAGTTCCGTTAATTGTTCACGAAAGAAAATGTCAAGTCCTGTTTTAATGTACCAAAAACAATAACTTCCTACTACCTCACGCATACTCATACAAGATTACGAGATGAGTATATCCCTTTGAGTAGTTCCAAGATCAAACAAAAGGGAAAAATCACCTATGCCTCGTAACACACCGTTCCCAATAACGGAGAATCTGATCACCTTCCCTTAACATTCAATGGCATTACCTTCACTGAATCCTCCATTAACAACATTTTGGGAGTTACCATTGACCAGGAACTGAACTCAACTCGGCGTATAAATGTATAGCTGCAAGAGCAAGTCAGAAACTGGAAGCCTGTTGTGAGTAACTCCTCTCCTGACTCCCCAAAACCTCTCCACCATCTCTACAAAGCACAAATCAGGAGTGTAACCAAATGCTCTCCACATATCTGGATGATGTAGCTCCAACAACAGTCAAGTTTGAAATTATCCGGGACAAAGCATCCCACTTGATTGGCATCTCATCCACCACCTTCAACATTCACTTCATCTACCAATGTTCACAATGGTTTCCATCTACAGGATGCACTGCAGCAACTCATCAGAACTTTTTCGATAGCATCTTTCAAACCTCTACCATCTCGAAGAACAAGGACAGAAGATGCATGAGAACATCACCACCTACAAGTACTCCTCCAATCAACACACTGCCCTGAATTAAAACTTTATATCCCCTTCCTTCAAAATCCTGCAACTCCCTACTGAACAGCTCTGTAGTGCTCATATAACACACGGACTCAGCAGTTTAAAAAGGTGTTTTGCCACCACCATTTGTTCAAGAGATGGACAATAAATTCTGGCCTTTAAGGTAAAGATTGCAGCTAAATAAACAATGTTACATTTTGTTATCAATAATATAAACTGTTGTCAACAATTCCCACTAATGTGTAAATCTATTCTCATTGATACTAAGCCAATTAAGAACAAATGTTGGCAGTGATTTCTAGCAAGACATCTCAGTAAAATAAAGGTGTTTTTGTGCTGAAGATAAGATCAAAGAATGAGAAAACTTGATGGGATTTTCCGGCCATGTTCACCCCAATGCCGGAAAATCCTGCCTTAAGTCAACGGACCTTTTCCAAATCAATGTCCCATCCGCTATGATTCCCACGGCTTGCGGAACAGGAAAATTCCATCCTTTATGTCTAATCCAAAGTTTTGTCCACCGAATATAAAGAAGTCAGGAGAGAAGAGCGCTGACATTTTGAGTCCAGATGACCCAAGTCATCTGACTTGGTGATGACCCAAGGACTCGAAACGTCAGCCCTTTTCTCTCCTTACAGATGCTGCCAGACCTGCTGAGGTTTTCCAGCATTTTCTCTTTTGGTTTCAGATTCTAGCAGCCACAGTGATTGGCTTTTATAAAGAAGTCAAAGGTTTGGTTTAAGTTTTTGAGCTCACAACTTAGTTATATCTTGGAGGTTTGAAGTTTCCTAGACATTTAGCACCTTTTAAGATCATCAGATTATCAAGAAGAACAGCAATGGGGGCGTCACCGTCTCACAGTGGTTAGCATTGCTGCTTCACAGCGCCAGGGACCCAGGTTTGATTCTTGGCTTGGCTCACTCCACTGTCTGTGTGGAGTTTGCACATTCTCCCCTTGTCTGCATGGGTTTCCTCCGGTACTCCAGTTTCCTCCTATAGAAAGATGTGCTAGTTAGGTACATTGACCCAAACAGGTGTCAGGATGTGGCGGCTTGGGAAACTTCACAGTAACTTCATTGCAGCGTTAATGTGAGCCTTATAATAAATAAACTTTAATTCTTCGACACAGCTTCTTTCCTTGTTTTCCCCATCAAATTCAGCAGGCAGAAATTCAAACTGAACTATTTGAAAGGATAAAATCCATGAATATTATTTCAAACTAATATCAAATGTTTAAAGTCAGCAATCATCTTGAAATCTCAGAGTCCAGCACAGCTTTCTACAAACTATGGTAGAGAATGCGTGACATCAAAGAGCTCCACAAGTCAATGAAAATCGGAGCGAACAGGACAGTTATTTGTACCACACTTCTGGACTACAATGAGACTAATAATCTGTATCAATAATACATAAGATTGTGTGAGAAATTCCATCAGAAATGCCTCGGCTGCATCATCTGGATTCAAAGGGAACGAGTGCTAATATCCTCAAAGCTAGTTCTAGAAACATTTGGGCAAAGTTCCTGCAGAAGCAACTTTGATACATTGGACACGGATCCGGGTGGCTTGCTTCCATTGTATCATAGACTGTCTACAGTGTGGAAGGTGCCCAGTGTGAGCCTGCATTGACAACAATCCAACCCAGGCTCTCTCCCAAAAACCCCCATGTATTTACCCTGCTGATCCCTCTGACACCAAGGAACAATTGAGCATGACCAATCAACCTAACCCACACATCTTTGGAGGAAACCGCAGCATCCGGACAAAACTTACGCAGACACATGGAGAATGTGCATACTCTACACATGACATGGAGATGCATGGCACTCGCATTGTCTGTACCTGTAAAGACTTGATTATCTGAAAAGACTCGCATTCCAACCATTTTCTTGCAATTGTGTCTGTTTATATCTGCCATGTTTGTGAAAACTATCTCTCCATTCACCTGATGAAGGAGCAGTGCTCTGAAAGCTTGTGGTTCCAAATAATCTGTTCAACTTCCACACAGACAGTGACTCAAGGCTGGAATTGAACCTGCGTATCTCGCATTGTGAGGCAGCAGTGTTAACCACTGCGCCACCAGCCGCCCTCTACTCTCAAATGGCCAAAGTTACAGAGGAGGGCAAAAGAAATGCTTCAATGACACTGATGTTCTCCTTGAATGTATTGATATGAATGGCTAGGAAGAGTTTATTGCCAATTATTCAAAATGGTGGCAACTCGTCCATCCAGCTACATCAGGCTTCGACTCTCCATATCTTAATAGTGAGACAAGAGACAAGCGGAGAAAGAAAGAAAAGGAAGCAATTCCTGCACTCCAGATCAAGGGACATCCTGCACCATGTACCCAAAGATCGGTGGGTGAGTCAGGGATTGGCCAGTTTGTCACATGAAGGTTCACGGCGGAAACTCACAATGCTGAATAGACATTATTCTCAAACCAGAAGACAGCCAACAAAGACTAAGTTAAAGATGCCATTAGTCCTCACAGACAAATATAAACAATCCCATGGCATTTTGCTAAAGAAGAGTGCTGGGTTTGCCAGTTTCCTGTACGATACTTATCCTCAGCCAATATCACTTTAAACAAATGGATTATCTGCCCTTTACCACACTGCAGTTGCTGGATCCTGCTATGTGAAATTAGTTACACTTAATATTACAGCAGTACTTAATTGGCTTTGAGAAATCCAGAGGTTGTGAAAAATATTATATAAATCCAGGTCCTCCCATTCTTAGTGTCCATGTACAACACACCCATGTCCTTAATGCTAAATAGCTTATGGTTCTGACTGTAACTGCTGCAAACTGTACCTCAATTAAAAAATTCACCTCAATTTTTAAAAATCATATTCCAAATCAACAAATTCAGTCTTCAAACACAGGAAAGTTGGTATGTAACAATGCACACATTCCTAATTCAACTAGCATTGTTGGTCCTTGGGACCTTATTGTGCATTACCATCTGCCTGTTTGTCAATTAGCATGCGAAATTCATAATCTATTAATAATTTATAACACATCTATAAATCATTTATTAGAACAAGCAATTCAAACACACATCCGTGCAATTTGCATGAAGCTGCTAAACACAGCTTTGGTTGCTAATTTAGTGTTGCTTGTTCAAGGATTGACAGATAAACCTTTAAAATCCTGGGCCAGGATTCTGTCAGGCTGGTGGGGTCTCTCTCAGCAGTCAGAGAACTGGCAGGGAAACCTCATCAGTTCTCCATGCGGCAGGCCATGGTGGAATCAAGTACTCTTCCAGCACTTAATTGGCTCCCATTAAGCCTATCCCGTGATCAATATAGTCTATGCCAGAAGTCCTGCTCAGCAACAGCTAACAGCATCTCATAGCACCCACTCCAGCGATGGCTAATGGTGGCACTACACCCACCAGAGGCCCATGATCATGGAGGGACTCCAGTCCTTAGCTAAGCGAAGGTAGCACGAGGATTGAGCTAATGTGCTGAGTCTAAATGAACCTTCATCAGACAAAGGTTCATACAGGCTCAGCCTATTAGCTCTGTTCTTTCTCCAAAGACCTGCTGAGATTTTCCAACACTTTCCACTGTTATTTCAGATTCCAGCAGTAATTTGTGGGTTGTAGGGTGTGGGCCGTGGGAGAGGCTTATAGGCATGGAGAGATGGAGTAGGGTTGGCTCTCAAGAGCCATCCACCTCTCCAAGCCAGGTCCCACGAATGGGCACAGAGTGCCTGAAAGCAAACGTGTTTTGCTGGGCAGCCTTCCCAGCAGGCTGTGGGAAAAAAACGGGTGCCAACTGGTTAACAACTGAGCCTAACTGACACCTCACTGCTGGTGATCAAGAATCCCTTCTGACGTATGGCATAATTGGCATGAGGTTTTCCCACTATGGGGAGACTGGCCTCTCCCAAGAGTCTGTGGGCCAAGTTGCCATGGTTTCTGTCACAAACGGCTGCATAAAATCCAGCCTCTGGATTGGATTGATGAATCTTCATGAAGGTTTCAGAATTCTTTACCAATGTTCGAGCATGCAGACAAAAAAATATTTTAAAACGATAAATTATATTTTCATCTCAACTTCTGCCTGAGGGGAGAAGGTGCACTGCTATAAAGCAGTCTTTCTGTGATGTGATTTTTGTTCTATCAATCCACACCAGGCATCGTAACAATCTTTGAAATCCTTCAGTACATGCAGAATGAGAATTTACAAAACACATCAAATGTGAAAAACTCAAGTGATTTTTTTTAATCAAATGTTTCAACATGAAAATTGAAGTAGAAGGGGGATACTTCTTGAGTAAGATATTTGTTTTAAACATACCAAGGTCTTAAGGACAGGACCAGTCAAAGAGAGGCGAAGGCATGGGATATATCAAAAAATGAAAGCATTCACAAATATTCAGGGGGGTTAGTGCGGTGAAATTTACAGAATACTGAAAGGCCTGAAGAGAGTGGATGTGGGGAAAATGTATCCATTTGGAGGAGAGACTAGGATCCGAGGGCAAAGTTTCAGAGTAAAGGGGTGGTCCTTCAGAACTGAGATGAGGGGGACTGTAGGCACTCTGAGAGGGGGGTCAGGCAGGTGGTGGAAAAGGGAAATATCCTGACTGAGGAGCTGAGGTGTGTCTATTTTAATGCCAGGAGTGTAGTAAATAAGGTAGATGAGCTTAGGGTGTGGATTGCTGCTTGGGAATGTGATGTGGTGGCCATTACAGAGACTTGGTTGTCTCAGGGACAGGACTGGGTACTTCAGGTGCCGGGACTCAGGTGCTTTAGGAGGGACAGGGTTTGGGGCAAAAGAGGAGGTGGAGTGGCACTGTTGATCAGGGACAGTGTCATGGCTGTAGAGAAGGTGGAAGACGGGGAGGGATTGTCTACGGAGTCTCTGTGGGTGGAAGTTAGGAACAGCAAAGGCTCGATAACTTTGCTGGGTGTAATCTATAGGCCGCCCAATAGCGGCAGGGAACTTGAGGTGCAGATAGGGAAACAGATCCTAGACAGATGTAGAAATAACAGGGTTGTCGTGATGGGAGATTTCAATTTTCCAAACATCGACTGGAATATCCCAAGGGTAAGAGGTTTGGATGGTGTGGAGTTTGTAAGGTGTGTTCAGGAAGGTTTCCTGACACAGTACATGGAAAAGCCTACGAGAGGAGAGGCTGTACTTGACCTGGTGCTTGCAAATGAGCCAGGGCAGGTGTCGGATCTCACGGTAGGTGAGCATCTTGGGAACGGAAATCATAATTCTATCTCTTTCACGATAGCGATGGAAAGAGATAGGATCAGGCAGGCTAGGAAGGTGTATGTCTGGAGTAAGGGGAAATATGAAAACATTAGTCAGGTAATTGGACGCATAAACTGGAAAGAGGTGTTCTTGGGTAAGAGTACAGAAGGAAAGTGGCGGTTTTTCAAGGAATGTTTGTCTGGGGCACTGCAAGACAACGTTCCGAGGAGTCAAGGAGATTCTGGTAGGATGCGAGAACCGTGGTGCACGAAGGTAGTGGTGAACCTAGTTAGGAAGGAAAAAAAGGTATATAAAAGGTTCAGAGAGCTGGGCATGTTAGGGATCTAGAGGAGTATAAGGTGTGTAGAAGGGAACTTAAAAAGGAAATTAGGAGAGCCAGAAGAGGTCATGAGAAGGCCTTGGCAGGTAAGATTAAGGAGAATCCCAAGGCCTTCTACAAATATGTGAAAAGTAAAAGGATGAGAAGAGAAGGGATAGGGCCTATAAAAGGTGAAGGGGGAAAAGTCTGTGTGAATCCGGAAGAAATGGCAGAGGTGCTTAACGAGTACTTTGCCTCGGTATTCACGGTGGAAAGTGAACTGGGAGATTGCACTGCAGGTTTGAGGCATACGGAAAAGATTGAGTATGTGGATGTTAGGAAAGAGAATGTGTTAGACCTGTTAAATTCTATCAAGATAGACAAGTCGCAGGGACCGGATGGAATGTACCCTAGGTTATTGTGGGAGGTGAGGGAAGTGGTTGCAGAGCCCCTGGCGATGATCTTTGCGTCGTCCATGGAAACGGGAGAGGTTCCAGAGGATTGGAGGACTGCAGGTGTGGTTCCTATCTTTAAGAAAGGGAACAGGGATAGTCCAGGAAATTACCAACCGGTGAGTTTGACGTCAGTGGTTGGTAAGCTGACGGACAGGCTTCTGAGGGATAAGATATATGAACATTTGGAGAAGTTTGGACTGATTAGAAATAGTCAGCATGGTTTTGTCAAGGGCAGGTCATGCCTTACGAGCCTAGTTGATTTCTTCGAAAATGTGACTGAACACATTGACGAAGGAAGGGCGGTGGACGTAGTGTACATGGACTTTAGTAAGGCATTTGATAAGGTCCACATGCAAGGCTTCTGGAGAAGGTGAGAGGGCATGGGATCCAAGGGGCTTTGGCCCGTGGATCCAGAACTGGCTTGCTGGCAGAAGGCAGAGAGTGGTTGTGGATGGGTCTTGTTCTGCATGGAGGTCGGTAACCAGTGGAGTGCCCCAGGGATCTGTTCTGGGACCCCTGCTGTTTGTCATTTTCATAAATGACCTGGATGAGGAAGTGGAGGGATGGGTTAGCAAGTTCGCCGACAATACAAAGATCGGTGGTGTTGTGGATGGTCTGGAGGGATGCCAAAAGTTGCAGCGGGACATAGTTAGGAGAAGTGGCAGATGGATTTCAATGCAGATAAATGTGTAGTTTATGGCAGGAATTTTGGCAGGAATAATGGGATGAAGGAGTACAATATAAGGGGTAGGAGTCTTAGCTGTGTTGTAGAGCAGAAGGATCTCGGGGTCCGGGTCCATAGGACTCTTAAATCGGCCTCGCAGGTGGAGGAAGTGGTCAAGAAGGCGTACAGTGTACTGGCCTTCATTAATCGAGGAATAGAGTTTAGGAGTCAGGAGGTAATGATGCAGCTCTATAAGATTCTTGTCAGACCCCAGTTGGAGTATTGTGCGCAGTTCTGGTCGCCTCATTATAGGAAGGATGTAGAGGCTATTGAGAGAGTTCAGAGGAGATTTACAAGGCTGCTGCCTGGATTGGGAGCAGGCCTTATGAAGATAGGTTGAGGGAGCTGGGACTCTTCTCACTGGAGAGACGTAGGTTGAGAGGCGACCTGATAGAGGTTTATAAAATGTTGAGAGGGATAGATAGGGTGGACTCTCAGAAACTATTTCCCTGAGCTGAAATGGTCACTACGAGAGGACACAGATTTAAGGTGCAGGGAAGCAAATACAAAGGAGATGTCAGGGGTAGGTTTTTCACTCAGAGGGTGGTGAGTGAATGGAACCGACTGCCGTCGGAGGTTGTTGAGGCAAACTCACTGGGGTCTTTTAAGAGACTTCTGGATGAGTATATGGAAACGAATAGGATAGGGGGTTATAGATAGGTCTGTGGATTGGTAGATGTGATCGGCGCAATTCGTGGGCCGAAGGGCCTGTTCGTGCTGTATTGTTCTATGTTCTATGTTCCTCAATCAGAGAGTGGTGAATATATGAAATTCATTGCCACAGGAGGAGGCCTGGCCATTGAGTATATTTAAGGCAAGGACAGATAGGTTCTTGACTGAGAAGGGGAGCAAAGATTATGGGGAAAAGGCAGGAATCTCTCAAGATAGCGTCGCAAGCTAGACCATCTTCAGCTGCTTCATCAATGATCTTCCCTCTGTCATAAGGTTAGAAGTGGCGATGTTCATCAATGATTGCACAATGTTCAGCACCATTCATGACTTCTCAGATACTGAAGCAGCCCATGCTCAAATGCAACAAGATTTGCACAATATCCAGGCTTGGGTTGACAAGTGGCAAATATCATTTCTGCCACACAAATGCCAGGCAATGACCATCACCGTTAAAAGACACTCTAACCATTCAATGGTGTAACCATCACTGAATCCCCCACTGTCAACATCTTGGAGTTACCATTGACCTGAAACTCAACTGGACTCACCCTATAAACACAGTGGCTAGAAATACTGTAGTGACAATTTACCTAACTCCCCAGAGCCTATCAACCATCCAGAAGGCATAAGTCAGAAGCGTGATGGAATAATCTCCATTTGCCTGGATGGATGCAGCTCCAACAACACTCAAGAAGCTTGACACTATCCAGGATAAAACAGCCCACTTGATTGGCACCACATCCACTCCTATGTCACTGATGCTCAGGAGCTGCAGTGTGTACTCTCTACAAAATACACTGCAGCAATTCACTAAAGATCTTTTGACAACACTTTCCTAACCCATGACCACTTCCATCTAGAAGGGCAAGAGCAGAAGAGAATGGGAACACCACCACCTGCAAGTTCCCCTCCAAGCCACTCGACATTCTGACTTGGAAATATATCGCTGTTATTTCACAGTCGCTGGGTCAAAATCCTGGAATTCTGTCCCTAACAGTATTGTGGGTCAACCCACAGAACACAGACTGCAGCAATTCAAGAAGACAGCTCATCACTACCTTTTCAAGGGTAACTAGGAACGGGCAAAAATGTTAGACAGCCAGCGACACCCATGTCCCACGAATGAATTTAAAAAGGGGTTGAGAAACCTGTCAGCAGTGATTGAATGGTGGAGCAGGCCCAAAAGGCGAATGGCCTATTTCTGCTCCTACATCTTATGGTAGGGCCTTTAATAGGCCTTGTGATGCAGTGTGGGCACATTCCAGCTCTAAGGGGCTGGATTTTAACATGTGGACTCATATTCAGCACCATCCATGACTTCTCAGAGACTGAAGCAGTTCATGCTCAAATGCAACAAGATCTGGACAATATCCAGGTTTGGACTGATAAGTGGCAAATATCATTTCTGCTACACAAATGCCAGGCAATGACCATCACCAATCCGTTTGTTTAGCTTCTTCTTCCCATCTGTTGGAAAACATAGAAAATAAGAAAGATCCTTTGAGCCTGCTCCACCATTCATTATGATTGTGGCTAATCATCCAATTCAATTGCTTTATCCAACCTTCTCCCTCCCCATATCATTTTATTCTCTTCACCTCAAAAGCTAACTCCTTCTTGGTCTCAATTACTTTCTGTGGTAGAGACTTCTCTCTGGGCTTACCATTCTCCGGGTGAAGGAATTTCTCCTAATCTCAGTCATAAAATATTTACCCTTTATTCTTAGGCTATAACCCTCCCATCCAGCTTTGTGTCAACTGAAAATTTGGAGACATTACATTTAGTTCTTACTTCTAAATCATTACTGAACAATACGAACAATGCTACAAATAACATAACCTTTATTGCCTGCAACATTGCCTGCAAGGATGTCTCAGGGGACCACAGTGCTCCGTTACAAATGCCCCTGACTGTGTGCAGACATCTGGCGGATGAACAAGTTGTAACCTATACTTGGGTTGCTTCAAATATCACACCCTCTTACTTAAATTGGTCAGGAAGCCTGGAAGTGGAATTTCGATACCATGGCTGAATCAAGAAGTCATGGCAAAGCCTGTTCTTAGACCTTTCAGGTATCAAAGTTGAGTAGGCCAGTGGCGTGTTGGGAAACCTAAACAGATGGGAAGAATAGGCCAGTATCTTCAAGCAAACGGATTCCAGAGAAGGAAAACAGTAGGAGTGTGTTCAAATTTGGAGATATTACATTTAGTTTCCCCTCATTGAAATCATCCTGGACACACTGCTGAAAGACGTAACCTTATTCGGGAAGGAAAGTTGAATGCCTTGACATCTTCGGCACTATGATACCACCTTGCAGCCTTCCTTTGCACAACACTCTTCAGGCACCCCCATCTCTCGCTCTCAAGGCATCCCCTCAAATCCCCATCTGAACATTGACACCTACCTTCATTTTATTGCCATCCCTCACAGTCACTTGTCACAAACGTACAAGCATCTTTACAACACATTCCATTTCTCACATTTATAACTCTCTATTCACTTTCCTTAACTGTAGAAAGAGTCAGTGTCGAATACCAGGGAGAAGCAGGGGACCAGAGGTGATACTCTGACCATCACAAGACAGTATGCACTGGAAATTACCCAAGTCGTATCCACCGGAAATGCAATGCGATGGGCATCCTGGATATCTCGGATTGAATTTTCCAGTCCCGCCCACCACAGGAGTCATTGCGGGTGGGGCAGGACCATTCAAAGATGTGTTGAACTTGGGCTGAATTTTCTGGTCTTGGGATAAGCATGGGAAATTCTCACCTCATGTTAGAATTAGATATCGCTCAGCCACAGGGCTTGGAGCATTCACATACATCAGCATTCTGCCACCTACGACTGAAGTATGACCATAAACATAAAGGTGGGCTTTTGAACATATTTTCTTTGTGAGTACTAATTTTGTACTAAATACGTTGTTCATTGCCCACAGATTCTTCAAGTATAATGCAGGAGCTAGTGCAGGAAGGAGGTGAAGAGTCTTGAAAGGACATTATGTATTTGGGTGGCATGGTGGTACAGTGATTAGCACTGCTGCCTCATAGCTCCAGTGACCTGGGTTTGGGTCACTGTCTATGTGGAGTTTGCACATTTTCCCCATGTCTGCATGGATTTCCTCCCAATGCTCCGATTTCCTCCCGCAATCCAAAGGTGTGCGGGTTAGGTTGATTGACCAGGCTAAATTGCCCCTTAGTGTCAGAGGGATTAGCAGAGTGAATACATGGGGTCACGGGGATAGAGGCTGGGTGGGATTGTTGGCAGTGCAGGTTCAATGGACCAAATGGCCTCCTTCTGCACTGAAGGAATTCTGTGATTTGGTGGAAGCATCATTACATGACATCTGCACACTCTCCAACAGCATGGATATGGGCACCATGGTGGAGCCTCCAAGTCAGGTAGCTGGATATTCACATCGTAAGTTATAAATCACAAGTGAGCAGAAACAGGGGCATCAGTGGAGAGTTCCAGTTGCGGAAACTGGGTCACTTCAAGCTTTGCTTGACGCAGATGCTGAGTCTCAGAGGCCATATTATTGGACATTGTAGCCCAAGATGAGTTTTGATCAGATTGTGATCTCCTGCCATTCATAGCCATAGAGTGCAGTAAAGGCCCTTCGGCCCATTGGGTCTGCATCGATAGTAACTACCATTAAAGTCGCACTAAACAGTGTAATTTCCTGTTTGCTGTTAAAGGAAAGGTACACCATTTGTTGCTGAAGGAACATCTTTGCTACCATCAGAGGGAAGGATGATTTGGTCAGTCATAGGAGAAACGGTGAATGATGTGAGGTGGTCATTTGTGGGTGATTCATGTTTAATCCATTGTATTATATTTTGAACATTTTATTTGTGTGTGTGTGTGTGCGCATGTATGTGTGTGTGTATGTGTGTCTATATGTATGTGTGTTGTACATGTGCATGTGTGTGTGAATGCACATGTTATGTGTGTGTGTATGTATGTGTGTTGTACATATGCATGTGTGTGCATGCATGTATAAGTGAAGGGTGGGGGAAGAAGCTTTAGATGGCAAATATAAAAAAATATTTCCCATCAATCTCCAAGTGTCCAGACCTTAATCTCAGCTTGTGGCTCCAAACAGGCAGTACATTTGCCAATTTTGGTGAGGAATGAATGAGGGCCCAGGACTAGGAATTCCTCATTTCGGAAGTTTATGCCCTCAGCCCACTCCCCTTGACACTGACAAGTGAAAGTCCAGCCTCACAACGGCATCCCAGAAATTGGCTTAAGAGGAAACGAGAGTGAAGTCTGTAGCCATTCCATCACCGCTGAATTTATGCAACTCCATCTGGAAAGTTATGGGTTGCAGGGGCCATAGAGAAAAGCAGCTTTGGTATAAGAACTAGTCACTGCCTGCCAGCAGGAAGGGAAGGTGGAGGGAGATAAACACCTCAACAAACAGCTTGAAATCTTGGTCAAGTATGAGAAAGAGAAAAATGGTATAATAATGGTTCAGTCATGAGGTGAGGGTATCAGCAAGTGGAAAGAAGGCACTATTCTTGGAGCTCAGAGAGAATAAGAGGTGAGTTCAGCAGAGAAATGAGCAACAAAGACTAAAGTGTGATACAGAAAGAATGGAGGTAAAGAAAGGAATGCCCATCAAAAACATCCTAGCATTCTTTTCCAAACATATTGAGAGATGTTCAGATGCTAATCTAACCATTTCCATGAAGAGTTGGACTAGCAAATTCCCTTCTTTACTCCATCCAATGTAAATCTTCAACGTGAATCTATATCCTGATGGTGTCTGAATCTCTGCACAAAAAATATTAACTTATGCGCTGGAATGCTACCACCGTTCACGTCGGCGGGATTTTCCCATCCCCCGCAGTCAACGGAGATTTGGCCGGCCACCAAATTCTCCGACCTCGCTGCAGCAGGAGCATGGTGTAAATGGGCAGTAAGATCGTTCCCCATGCGGAGTCAGCCCTTATCTGTATGTATTCAGGTGCCTCTTATTACTGAGAGTTTGCCTTGTTGAGGTTTGCAAACCTCTGCCAATTATATTGAAGTTTCCCAATTAAAATCGCCTATCTTGTGTTAGTTAAAACTAACCTTGCAATCATTAAAATGTAATCACCGCAAATGATCAGCAGCCGACATTTGAAAGACAAAGAACCCTCAGTTCAACTTGAGGAATCATTTTGTATTAAGTCTGTAAGTGTGAGACAATTGCATGGCGATTTTTAATTCACTATCACACCAGTCTGTTGGCCCCACATCGTCAGGACTGGGACAAAGCCGTCAATCACCCTGTCTATTCGTATCGCAGTCTTTGGGAGTTCCTTCTGAAGCTCTGCATGATTTATACAGGTTAGTTGAGCAGCCGCAATTAACACTAAAAGCGATGCATTGTTGGCCTAATAAAGAAATAATGAGGCCACGCTCCAATAGCCTGGTAAAATGTCAATTCTTTGATTACCTTTCCGCAATTTCGCTCGTCTGCCAAAAACAATCAGCTCATCCATTCATCTGCCTCTTAGCAACAATCATCAAAATTTTAACATCATCGTTTAGCCATGGAAAACTGAAAGGGACCTTGGCGAGAACTGAGTTTTAACCTGGAGCGTTTTAAATTCAAAAAGTTTTTGATTCGATAAAGTGTGCGCCACTGATTATAAGGCCATGCTTGAAGGTTTCCTTGAACTTGAGATTCAAAGAAAATGAAAACGGGAGGAACGTTAAAAAGGTGGACCTGTCAAGTTCTTGATACCACCTGTTGTGCCCACAATAATGGATAGAATAGAATAAGCATCAAATCATAAAGAAGAATTCGTGGTGAAATGGCTGATGTTTTGTGCAAAGCCAAGTTGAGGAAATGCAATGGACCATATATCATTCTAACTTCTCTTGTACTTTCAGCATTATTAGATGCTGGCAAAAAGAAAAAGATCCAATGCTTCACTTATCTACCTTAATAACAGTAGTTCTCAGTTTAATGAAAATCCCACCAAACCTATTTTAAGAGCCATTTATTATCTTCTAAGTTTATGTTTTCAAATCACACCATCAATTTTTCCTGGCAGTCTGAAAATGGTTTCAGATTTTCATCAAAGATTACCCATAATTTTAGTCCATGCTATTTGCATAATATCTAATTTTTGAGTGTATTTGAAGCACAGTTCCATGGATTTGTCAATTGCACAATCGCAAATGAAACAGATTGGGATCACTTAGCAGGCCAGATATACAACTCAGGTCTTTTGGCAAAGATTCTTTTCTATGCTGGTTGTCCTTCCCTTTAGTTTAATGTGCAAAACATTTGAAGAATAAATGTATTCTACCTACAGAAACCAATGTCTATTTCAAACTTCTCCTGAAATATCTGAAGCATTTAAAGGGAAACAAAATTACATAGTTTATAACTGCATGTTGGTAGATTTAAAGCATTCTTCACACAACCTGTTGATATATAATTGCTACCTTTTTGTAATGCAATCATTATGTTTTGCAGTTCAGACCAATAGTTCAGCATTGGTGGAGTGTCGGATGTATTTATGCACAAAACATTACACTAATTGTCTGCATGTATTATGTACATGTTAGTTTATTGCACAATGCAAGGAATGACCACAGAACCACTGAACCAATAAAAATCAACTAAAATATGGATGGAGCATTAATGTAGAACCGTGTTTGTATCAGAGAGCGTTACTGGGCAGCCTGCTACCCATTCAGTTGAATACGTAGCCAAAACCAGGAGAGATATAACTTGCATATCAAATGGAGCCACTGTCTTCCATTGAAAGAGCTCCTGAAAATTAGTGGGCCAGTCTTAAGTTCAGAGACGAAATGAATGTGTGCACCAGCTTAACATAAGTTTATGTGATCAGCAAAAGTGAGTTGTCTATCACAAATCCAGGATCTACCCAGTTAATTTGCCCAAGGGATCCTTTGAAATATCCTCTAGGGATATGGGGAAGCGGGAGGAACATGCAGGGAGGTTACACAGCATATAGCTCAAGCAGCTTTAACAAATCAGAGTGCTGACTTGGTGGGAAGTTGGAATTTGCAGCTCTGTAATTAGCCTTGTTTCTTCCCTTTGCAGGAGTGAACAACTTACACCAGACAAAAACACTTGGTTATATCTCCAGCAGATATTTGGTACAGCTGTGGCAAACTTACGCCAACTCACAGACTAACACTGAAAATTCCTGGTTTTTCACTTGAGGTGGAGACTTCATAGAATCCTTACAGTACAGAAGGAGGCCATTCAACCAATCGAGTCTGTACCAACCACAATCTCACCTATTCCCATAACATTTATCCTGCTAATCCCCTTGACACTAGGTTCAATTTAGCATATAAAAAAATCAGCCTAATCCACACTTCTTTGGACTGCAGGAGGAAACCACAGCACCCGGAGAAAACCCACGCAGACATAGGGAGAATGTGCAAACTCCACACAGACAGTGATCCAAGCTCGGAATTGAACCTGGATCCCTAGCATTGTGAAACAGCACTGCTGACCACTGAACCTCCATGCCGTCCCACGTAGCTCCAGGGCCACTGGCATTGAAGGCTAGAAGCACCCACTGCTGGTAGCCCTGAGCTTTTCAGCCTGACCAGGATACAATGAAGGTCTGCAGGCAGTTGTAAGGAAAGATATTCCAGCCTACTGAAGAATAGAGTTGGTCCACGCAGGGCAGAGGATGTAAAAGCACCAACTTTTAAAAAATACACTTTTGGAATACCCTTGGAACAAGGATCACAAGGAACTGAGGCTAATGTTGTGCCTTTGCTAACCCATCATTGATGATATATTTTGTGGTGTATCTTGTTGCTGTCAATGGGATTTCCCAATGACTCCACTCCATGCTTCCAAGAAACCCACAGCATGAGGTGCACCATCAGAGAAAGCGGAAGATCCTGCCGGAGAATTCCAGTTATTACCTTCTGTTCTACATATTAGTTACTAACACCAGTTGAACAGAAATCTTCGCAGACCAAATTCTCAGCATGCTCCTGCTTTACAATCACTGCTGCTTCTGTTTGTTGTTCTGAGGCACTCCATCGGGACTGAGAATGAACTCCTTCCACTCTGATTCAATGGCTCTTAAGTCCAATGCACAATCTTCAGTCTCCGTCACATGTGAGGGTGAGTGATGCTTGGACAATCAGATAGCTGAGCTACTGGAAGGTTCGTATGCTCTCTCTTCACTTCTTGTGTATTCCGGACATCTCACTGCGTTCGGTGTCTTCCTGAAGAAACCTTGTAGACTGAGTGGTCACATGGTGACATAATGACATGGATATTTAAATGGTCACGTGTTTGCAGGCATGCGAATTCTCCCAGAGCATGGACAGAGTGGAACCTTGTAAGAGTTGCTCAGAGTTAATAAACTTAATATACTTAATAAACTATTGTTGTTAGAACTCCTTGGTTGCCAATGAAGCATAACATTTCCACAAACCATATCCCCTTACTGCAAGCCCGAGACTCTCACAAGTCTTCAAGGATGTTTTGTCTCTCCTGAATGCCTTTGAGGATATTCTTGAAGCATTTCTGCTATCCTCTTGGGAGTCCCCCACCACAACCAAGTTCCAAATAGAAATAACTATCTGCAATATGTTCATTGTGACTCCACAGGCCGTACTGAGATATTTTCGCTGTCATCTGTGTACCTCAATATTCTGAATTAAGATCCTTACTCAAAGAACAAAACAGCACGGGAAACAGGCCCTTCGGCCCAACGAGCCCGCTCCAGCAGTGAAGAGGAAAGAGGCTTTACAAACTCATGGAATTTTTTTTGTGCGTGTCAAGAGGATTAGAGAAGACTACGAAGGGCTGCAACTCAGGCTTCTTTCCTTACTGAAATTGTTAATGACCTTTTTGATTCTCTGCTGAAATCATGATCCCCAAGATATAAGAATGTAAGAACATAAGAAATAGGAGCAGGATTAGGCCATCCAGCCCCTTGAGCCTGCCCCGCTATTCAATAAAATCATGGCTGATCTGTAGTGGTTCAGTACCACTTTCCCGCTTTCTCCCCGTAACCCTTAATTCCCTTGTCAATCAAAAACCTATCCATTCTTGTCTTGAACATATTTAGCGAGGAAGCCTCCAACACCTCATTAGGCAGAGAATTCCAAAGTTTCACCACCCTTTGCGTGAAGAAACTCCTCCGCAACTCTGATCTAAAATGCACGACCTTGAGGCTGTGCCCTCTAGTCCTGCTATCTTTGCTAAGCGGGAAGAGTCTCTCAACCTCTATCCTATCCATCCCTTTCATTATCTTATACGTCTCTATAAGACCCCCTCTCAGCCTTCTAAACTCCAACGAGTACAAACCTAGCCTATTCAGTCTCTCCTCATATTCCAACGCCCTCATCTCCGGTATCAGCCTAGTAAACCTTCTCTACATCCCCTCCAAGGCCAATATATCCTTCCTCGAATACGGCAACCAAAACTGCACACAGTACTCCAGCTGCGGCCTCACCAGCACCCTATACAGCTGCAACAGAACCTCCCTACTTTTATATTCTATACCCCTAGTTATAAAGGCCAATATTGCATTCGCCTTCTTAATCACCTGCTGCACCTGCATACTGTGTTTTTGCGATTCGTGCACAAGGACTCCCAGGTCCCTCTGCACCATTGCATGCTGCAATGGTGCATTTTCACCATTTAAATAGCTAATCCTTCCTACCATTATTCCTACCAAAGTGGATAACCTCACACTTGCTAACATTATACTCCATCTGCCAGATCCTCGCCCACTCACTCAACCCATCCAGATCCCTCTGCAGGCTTTCCACACCCTCCACGCAATTGGCTTTGCCACTTATATGGAATAAATCAGTCTACTTTCCTTCCCACTGAATGTGTGTTCTCCTGTACATAAGGTAGTTCAAACTGCACAAATTCCTATGAGGCCTCAGTAAGTTTGATAACAAGTTTTAGCAATTTTTAACTGACAGCCAAATGGCCTTCAGATAAAAAAAAGATGCTTAGAAGAGGCCTGTTGTGCTCCATTTATTATCAGCTACCAAATCTTTCACTGCCAAGTCAGCTCACTAGCTTCATGACCTTCTTCAGACCTAATTGCACTGACAGGAGTGGTGGCTCAATGGTTAGTACTGCTTCTCACTGTGCCAGGAACCAGGGTTTAATTCCAACCTTGGGTGTAAAGTTCTCCCAATGTCTACGTGGGTTTCCTCGGGGTGCTCTGGTTCCCTCCTACACTCCAAAAATGTGCAGGTTAGGGAATTAGCACAGTAAGTATGTAGGGTTGGGTTGTGTGGGAGATGGGTCAGAGAATCAGTGCAGACACAATGGGCCAAATGGCTTCCTTCTGCACTATAGGGAATCTACGATTGTATGGCTGTTCATTGAGAGATGGAGGGTAATGTGTTCGGACCTGGATTCGAATCCCACCATCATGGAAATTTGAATTCAATACAAAATCTGGAATTAACAATCTACTGATGACCACAAAACCTTGTTGATTTTTGTAAAAACCCACCTGGCTCATTAATGTCCTTTAAAGAAAGAGATCTAGAACACAGAACATAGAACATTACAACACAAACAGGCCCTTCGGCCCACAAGTTGCACCGATCATATCTTTATCTACTAGGCCATAGAACTACCTGTAACTCCCAATCCCATTAAATCCCATGTACTCATCCAGAAGTCTTTTATAAGACCGCAGCGAGTTCGCCTCTATCACTACCGACGGCAGCCGATTCCACTCACTCACCACCCTTTGAGAGAAAAACTGACCACTAACATCTCCTCTATACTTGCTCCCCAGCACCTTAAACCTCTCATAGCAACCATTTCAGCTCTGAGAAATAGCCTCCAAGAATCCATCCTATCTATGCCTCTCAACATTTTATAAACCTCTGTCAGATCGCCTCTCAACCTTCATCTCTCCAGAGAGGAGACCTAGCTCCCTCAACTTATCTTCATAAGGCATGCTTCCCAATCCAGGCAACATCCTTGTAAATCTCCTCTGCACCCTCTCAATAGCTTCCATATCCTTCCTATAATGAGGTGACCAGAACTGCACACAGTATTCCAAGTGGGGTCTAACAAGGGTCTTATAAAGTTGCAGCATTACCTCCCAACTCCTAAACTCAATCCTCGATTAATGAAGACAAGAACACCATATGCCTCTTAACCACATCCTCCACTTGCAAGGCCGATTTAAGAATCCTATAGACCCGGACCCCAAGGTCCTTCTGCTCCTCAACACTGCTAAGACTCCTACCCTTGATATTGTACTCCTTCATCCTATTGATCCTGCCAGTGGGATGGATCTGTTGTCCTTATCTGGTCTCTAAGTGACTCTAGAGCCACAGCAATGTTGTTGGTTCTCAACTGCCCTCTAAAGTGACCTAGTGAGACACTCAGTTCAAGAGCAGTTAGGGATGGGCAATAAATGCTGCCTCAGCCAACAACACCCATGTCCCATGGGTGAATAAAAAAAGTAATGATTATGAATTACCTCTTCAAAGAATGCTGAAGTATTAATGATGCATGACCTCTAACTTAAGGCTGTAGAAAGATTGAAATGAGTATTTAATTAAGGAGAGTTTTGAGCAGGAATGGAGCGAGCGAGCAGTTCAAATGGAACAGCTTCACATCCTATCTGTGTCCTGACCATCTCTGGTTTTAACATGGCTGGTTTTGGCCATAGGGTGATCTGGCAACCCGAAATGGGGTTTGGGAATTGGGAACTGAGGGGGAATGCCTCATGCTGTCCTGTTTAACCCTCGGGGATTACCCAAAGGGATACCCCATTGGACAGGAAAAGGACGGAATGATGTAGCAATCTGAATCTTATGTCAGTTTCAGGGGATTTAACTCACCATGCTCACCTGTCCCTCCCCAAAATCAATCTCCACTTTGGCTGAAAACAGTGAAAACAGTCCTCCCTACCAACCCTACCTTCGCCCCACAAACAGTGCAAATCCCTATGGACATATTGACACTTGTTTTTATCTCATTACCACCTTTCCCAACTCATTCAAATTGTTGCACTCACCAGCATTTTCATGCCACTTGTCTGACACCAGCAATGAAGGAGCAGAAACTTCCTCCAACTAAACATCACTAAATCTGAAACCATTGGCCAGAATTTTACTGACCACCCATCTCGGGAATCAGAGCGGACGAGGAAAGGTCCATTGACCTCAGGCAGCATTTTACAGTTTTGGGGCGAGCGAGCCTGTAAAATCCCACTCCTTATCATTGATCCCTGCCCAGACTTTATTCCAGAGCCCATTCTCCCCTCAGTTTTATTTTATTGAGGTGAATTTCCAATCACATTTGCACACC
This sequence comes from Sphyrna mokarran, assembly GCA_024679065.1. Classification (NCBI taxonomy): domain Eukaryota; kingdom Metazoa; phylum Chordata; class Chondrichthyes; order Carcharhiniformes; family Carcharhinidae; genus Sphyrna; species Sphyrna mokarran. The sequence goes on from JAGIQG010000015.1 coordinate 26,730,670, forward strand.
ATCAGTAAAACTATATATTTTTGCCGCTGTAATATTGCCCAATTCCATTGCTACTTTAGAGCAGCTGCTGTAGAATCCTTAATTTGATCTTTTCAGTTTACTCCTGGCTAGTGTCTTATTTTTCACTCTCACCATATTCTTTTGATCATTCAAAGCACTGCGTCCATATCACAGGGCAGCACGGTAACACAGTGATTAGTACTGCTGCCTCACAGCATCAGGTATCCGAGTTCATTTCCTGGCTTGGGTCACTGTGTGGCGTCTGCACACTCTCAATGTGTCTGTGTGAGTTTCCTCTGGGTGCTCAGATTTCCCCCAGATTTCGAAAGATTTACTGGTTAGGTGCATTGGCCATGCTAAATTCTCCCTCAGTGTACCCGAATAGGTTCCAGAGTTGTTGACTAGAGGTAACTTCATTACAGTGTCAATGGAAACTTATTTATGACACTAATAAACAAAATAAAACTAATTCGTGCCAAGTTGTGTTCAGTCTTCAGCCCTGTATTCACTGGCCTACTTTGACTCTCAGTCAAGCAAAATTTGATTTTAAAATTCTCTTCCATGCTCCAAATTTCTGCCTGGTCTTTTCACTGTAATCTCTTCCAATCCTATCGCCACCTGAGATATGAGGGAAGTTGAGGAGCGACAAGATAATGAGGGGCATGGAGAGTGTGGATAGTCAGAAGCTTTTCCCAGGGTGGAAGAATCAATTACTCGGCGGTGTAGGTTTAAGGTGCACGGAGCAAAGTTTAAAGAAGATGTACAAGGCAAGTTTTTTTTTACACAGAGGGTGGTGGGTGCCTGGAATTCACTGCTGGGGGAGGTAGTGGAAGCAGGTAAGATAGTGACTTTTAAGAGGTGTCTTGACAAATACGTGAATAGAATGGGAGTAGAGGGAGATGATCCCCAGAAGGGTAGGGGGTTTTAGTTCAGTTGGGCAGCATGATCAGTGCAGGTTTGCAGGGCCAAAGGGCCTGTTCCTGTGCTGTAATTTTTTTTGTTCTTTGTTTCACATCCACATTCATCTAAGTCCGACCACTTGAGCAACACCAATTTTAATTGCCCATTGTCCTGGAATTCACTCACTGCAATTTTCTACCTGACAACAGCTTCCTAGTCTATAAAAGATGCTCTAAAGCTAAATCTTTGACCAAGCTTTTGGTCATCTGATCAAATTATATGCCTCAGTGTCATATCTAGTTTGATAATGCTCCTGTGAAGGGCCCCAGGATATTTTACTTTGTTAAATAGTAAACAACATAAAAGAAAATATGTTGTGCAATAACTAAATAAAATATTGGAAGCTATGTCTGCTTCATCCAACTCTCCATCTATTATAGTAATGTCTTTGCTTAGATTTCCCTCCCAATATCCTGTAACATGCACTTCCTTATAGGACTAGATTACCATAGATGTAAAAACGGTGATTGTTGTTGTGCTTTGATGGCTGGATGAGGAATGTGAAGCTAATTTTGTCTTATCTAGATGTTCCAGGTAAGCTTGAAAACAAGATAAGAGGAGAGGCAAAGATGAAGTTGGCAAAAGAGAATTCATCAGTAGGGTAGAGTATAATAGGTATGGATTCCTTTAAGCTTACAGCCAAAGGGACACCATCAGACTCATGAGTCTTCACTCTGCACATATTGCAATTAAATCATGCTGCTAACACAAGTACTGTAAAAATTATGATTTTTTAAAAAAAAAACATCACCAGAGGAGAAAACTGATCTCAGATTATTTCCTTCAAGGCTATATTTATAGAAGAATCATAGAATCCCTGCAGCACAGAAAGAGCCCATTGAGTCTGCACCGATCACAATACACCCAGGCCCTATCCCCATGATTCGGCTTACTTACACTACTAACTCCCTGACACTCAGGGGTAATTCAGCGTGGGCAATAAACCTACATTGGATTTCAAGCATCAGGTACAGAAAATGTGAAATAACCATCTCAATTTCTTTTTATATCAGCTAATGAGGATCATAGAATCCCGACAGTGCAGAAAGTGGTCATTTGGCCCACTGAGCAACTGGACTAAATATTCCAAAATCACCAGTGTTGGATGAGCAAGAGTTATTGGATCAAGACTGCATTGTACTCACCACAGGGCTGCCTCAGACAAAGTTCCTGAAGAAATATAATTTGAATTGCACAATTCCCTCCAGGTAGATAGTTTTTTTTTATATAAAAAGCCGATAGGAGACTGAGTTTAATATCTACAGCTGTTAGCTATAGAGAAAAGAAACTAGGCCATGGATCAAGGGAGAATACTCCACCAGAAAACAAATCCTTTTCAGTGAATAGATTTACTTATGATAGGTTGAAAGAACAGCCTGTCTCTTCCAATTGCATCAATATCAGTGGCACATTCAGTCATTGTTAATCTCATAGGTTAAACAACGTAAAAGAAAATCTGTTTTGCAAAAAGTACACAAAATATTGGAGCATTGCCCACTTAATCCAACTCTCCCTTTATTATAGGAATGTCTTTGCTCAGATCTCCCTTCCAATGTCCTGTACCATGAATTTTCTGATAGGACTTAGATACCTCCTCTCAATGATGCGACTGCAATTGAGGATTGGTAGACCAGGGGGAAATTCATAAAATACCTATAGTGTGAAAGAAGGCCATTCGGCCCACTGCGTGTGAACTGACTCTCCGACAGTGGATCTGAGCCAAGCCTTTTTCCATAATCTCATATTTACCCCGCTAATTCCCGCCCTCCCCAACCTACACATCTTTGAACACTAAGGGGCAATTTGGCATGGCCAATCCACCTAATCTTTGGACTGTGGGAAGAAACCAGAGCACCCAGAGAAAACCCATGCAGCCACAGAGAGAACGTGCAAACTCCACCCAGACAGTGACCCAAGGATGGAATTGAACCTGGGCCCCTGGCACTGAAAAGCAGCAGTAGTGACCAGAGTTCAACTGTGCATGCTGCCTCTCCATGAGAGAATTTAGCAGCATTCACCACATTTAAATCAGATACTGCTAAAAGAAGTGCAACATTTGGAATATTTTGTTCAACTTTTGAAATTTGAGCCATAGGATTCTGATCCCCACTCTCTGCCCATGGGATTGATGGACTGGGGTTAAGGTTTCGTGAGATTCGAAAGTGCAATTCACTCTGGGACCCCTGATGTTCTCGTGAACGCATTTTCCAATTTTCATTAGTTTGTGTCAATGATGTAATCGGGTTCCATGCATAATGAGTGAGAACCTCATTTTAATAATTTTTGATAAATTTAAATAAAATTAAACTTTCAGAATCACAGAACCTCTGCAGTGCAGAAGGAGGTCATTCAGCCCATCGAGTCTGTACCGATCCTGTAATGAGCCAAGTTATTCCCCCTCACATTATATTCATGCGTCACGTTAATCAGATTCTTAACAGGTTTTTAAAAACCTAACTCTGTTACGGGGATCCTCCCCAGGCCACCAAAGTAGGTACAATCCTCATGGGAGAGGGCCATGGCCAGGCAGTGCCCTGGCACTGCCCCCTGGCATAGGTTGGCACTGCTGTTTCACAATGCCAGGAACCGGATTCGATTCCAAATTTTGGGTGACTGTATGTGTGGAGTTTGCACGTTCTCTCTGTGTCTGCAAGTGTTTCCTCTGGTTGCTCCAGTTTCCTCCCACAGTCCAAAAAATGTGTTGGTTGGCCATGCTAAATTCTTCCTCGGTGTACCCAAACAGGCATCAGAATGCGGCGACGAGAGGATTTTCACAGTAACATCACTGCAGTGTTAATGCAAGCCCACTTGTGACACCAACAAATAAACTTTAAAAACATTATTACCCAATGTGATTATGCAATGACCAATTCTTAACCACTGTGCCACCCTGTTGCCTGTGTTCTAATCCTTATCTGTTGCTGACCTTAGAAGGAACCAGGCAAGTATCACCATGGTTACACCATGTTAAGTTTCATTGTAGAATACTGTCACATCTTAGGAATTTTCTCACCATGTGTAACAATGACTGTTCCAGAATGCAATCCACAATATGGATTCTTTGGCGATAGTTCGTAAAGAAGTATAGACCGAAATGTCCTTATTGTGAACTGCTAGCTTCAGTGGGAAAGTTCAAAAGCCAGGTAGTAAGAAGAAAGGGTCCAAATATGGGTGAAATTACGGGTGATCAGACAACAGCGGAATCTGCTTCCAAGTCCTGGAAATAAACTCGCTTTTTGACATTTTTACACTCATCTCCCTACCCTCGCCTGCCCACCTTACCCTCCCATCACCCAACCACAGCTACATGTGTCCCAGCCCACCTCTTCACCCTACTCCACCATACCACCCCCTGCCCTCTCAACCACCACAACCACTGGCAACACAGCTACGTAGCTAAACCTTTACAGCAAAAGGCCTCTCAGCCTTTTCCCACTGTGCCAGCCCTGTTTAAATGCTGTGCTTACATAAATACCACACCTGCTGAAAACCGTGCGAGTGCTGAACAATATGTGTGGGTTAGGTGAATTAGGAAGGATGCGATTGCACTGGAGGGGGTGCAAAGGAGATTCACCAGGATGCTGCCCGAGATGGAACATTTAAGATAGGATGAGAGTTTGCATAGACTTATGCTGTTTTCCATGGAGCAGTGAAGTTTTAGGGGCCTGATTAAGAGAAATAAGCTTATGAGAGATGCTGTTATGGTTCAAATCAGAAACTCCAAACTGTTCTATGAAGCCCGCCTGGATCATAGATTTTGCATCTTGAATTTGGTAACGATAAATATGATATGTTTTATCTCAAGTAGGATTCAAATAACCCACTAGGGAGCTTTACTCAAACAAAGTATTTAAGAATACTGGGGCTGATTCTCCCATTCCGTTGCACTAATTATTTAGCACAGCAGTCTGGGAGAATCACATTCGTGGGGTTTCAGTAAACTTTCGCACCATGCTTACATCTCCCAGGTCCAGGTTTCCGCTGGCAGGAAATCAGGGCTGACATTTAAACAGGGCGGGCATTTTATATTTGATTTAAATGTTGTTAGTAGGCATGAGACTGAATTCTATTAGCCTCCCCTATCCCACCAGAAGTATTTCATAGCAGTGGGGTTCAAACAAGCCTCCCCATTTTCGGCGAACTAGTGGGACACCCCCCCACTGGACTGACCTAAGAAACCACTGAAGCTGTGAGAGCTGCAGAAATTATGATTCAAAAAAAACTTTCCTCAAACATACACTAAGATCAGAACATGGAAAGATTGAATAAGGAACAGCTGTTTCCCCTAGTCAAAGGATCAGTCACGAGAGACATAAGTTCAAGGTGAGGGCAGGAGGTTCGGAGGAATGGCATCCATCTGCACTATGATTCTATGAAAGGTCATTTCTACCTATTATTTGGCTCTTTTGTGAAGTCATTATCCTTATTTAAGGATTGAGATCCAGAGTGCATGAGAACAACTCAGTTATTAGGATGCTCAGCAAACCTGGCACTGGCTACAGAAAAATAGCAAAGATAGATCCCTAGAGGCCAAGAAAATACTTTTATGTAATACAGGAGGAAATAGTCTCCCATTCAGCAATAATATAATGTGTTATACAAAGAATTGAGACAATCAAAGATTATGCACTGGACATAATTTGGATACCGACAATGTTTATTGGATGACCAGTGACTTGGAATCAATAGGTTGGCATACGTAACAAATGTTAACAAAGCCAAAAGACTTCCCTTTATACCGCACTTATTGCGTTAAGTTAGAATATAGAATTTCTGCCAACTGACTACGAATACATTTTTTCAAAGAAACACAACAGTGCAGAAAGAGGCCAATTGGCCCATCAAGTCTGCATCGACAATAACCCCACCCAGGCCCTATCCCTGCAACCCCATACATTTATGCCACTAATTCCTCTAACCTACACATCCCAGGGCCCTAAGGGCCACTCAACCTAACCCGCACATCTTTGAACTGCAGGAGGAAACTGCAGCATCCAAAGGAAGCTCACAGTCACGGGAAGAATGTGCAAATTCCACATTGGGTCGAATCCAGGTCTTTGGAGCTAGTGAGGCAGTAGTGCTAACCACTGTGCCATCTCTCTGCTCATAAACTTTAAAAGATCAAGTGAAAGAATTTCATAATCTCTTAACTTAATGAATATGGAAAAAATAATAACTAATTTCTAGCAAATGCATGCCTTATAAATGAAGTGCTTGAGTTTGTAAATGGGGCGATTCTGGGCACCCTCAATCTGATTCTGAGGTGTTATGAACCCATCACACTGCTTAGAATTCATCTGTAAAGTAAAAATCCCAAATATCGAGGCTACAAAACTTCAGGAAGTGCAATGTGTTGTGTGAAGGGGAGATGAAATCTGCAAAATGCACATCAATGTGGCAATGTCCAAAATTATACTTGGGACCATAGAAATAGAAATGGGCCATTTATTCCTCAAATCCGTTCCACCATTCACTCAGGCCTTAACTAACCTACAATCTAATTCCATATATCCAGATCTTTTCAGACCTTTAGTTAACAAAATTTGGGTGGCACAGTGGTTAGCACTGCTACCTCATAGCTCCAAGAACCTGGGTTGGATTCCCAGTTTGGGTGATTGCCTGTGTGGAGTTTGCACATTCTCCTGTATCTGCGTGGATTTCCTCCAGGTGCTCCGGTTTCCTCCCACACTCCAAAGATACGCGGGTTAGGTTGATTGGCCATGCTAAATTGCCCATAGTGTTCTGGGGTGTATCGATTAGAGGGATTAGCAGAGTAAATATGTGGGGTTGTGAGGGTAAGGCCTTAGGTAAGAATGTTGTTGGTGCAGATTTGATGAGCTGAATATCTTTCTTCTGTACTGTAGGGATTCTGATTCCATGAAAATTCTGTCAATCTCATTAACAAATTAAATTATTAAATCATTAAATTAATAGATTGAACATTGAGCAACAGAAAAGCATTCCAAGCTGCTCTCAGAGAGAGAACTTCTCGTTAAGAGAAGTTAACTTCTGCGTTAAGAACTTCTCCCTAATTTCACTCCTGAAACACATAGTCTAAACATTCAAACAATGTCCCCAAATCCCAGCATCCTTTTTTCCCAATCTACCCCATCTGGTCCCTTTAATAGCCTGAAAACTTTGATTAAATCACCACTTAACATTCTAAATTCAGGAAAAACATGTTTAATTTCTCCCATCCTATCTTCTCAGTGTCATGCTCATGAAATATGGTTTGCTTGAAATGAATATTTTTACCTTGAAACAAAATGAATAATGGGGATACTGCTTTTGAAACAAAATGGAGTTGAGAGGTCAGGAGTTCCTTTCTTTTCCTTTTCTGTTAATATACGTGCAAGTCAGGCTCAGAAAGATCACCATTCGTTGGAATTTTCCAGGCCTTCGTTTCTTATTGTCGCTGCAAACGAGGACAGAGAATTTGGCGCTCAGCCAAATTTCCATTCACTGCAGCGGAACTAGAGAATCCCAACACTGGATAATTCCAGCCATCATGTCTGGACAAGACATCAAAATGTAAATGATCTTTTGGGATATTTCATTAAGTAAAAAAATAGCATCATTGTTAAACTCTTTATCCAATTGCTCGTGGCTTCAAATCCCCACTGGCCACCCTCACTGTTGTAGTTCGTCCCTTGTATAGATTTCTTCTGATTTAATCATCTCTCCAGAGTACTTGATTGTCTTTCAGCTCTGTCAAGAGCTTAATCCAGGCAACCGGATAGAATACCTTATCAAAATCTACAAAGCAAACATAACATTCCTGTCCAAATTCTCAGTTGAATTCATTCATTAATCTCACAATGCCAATTGCTTCTCTCTATCCTCTACCTCCCTGAAATCTAAACTGGTCACCTCCAATTTAGTTCTGCATCCTTCCATCCACTCTCCATGGTACAATCCTCCACATATCCTTTGATGCATGGACAATTTGACTAGTTGAATGAATGTCAGAACATCAACCTGCTTTTGGCTTCTCTCTTTATGGTGATCATTGTGATCTTCATGAGATCCTCCGACCATTCTAAGAAATAAATACCTCTGCAATTTCAGTGTAAACAAATGTTGACCTAAGTTTTTTTTCACCTCTTTATTTCTCCTTTTACGTGGTTTGATATTAAATTTGCCACTATAATTCACAGTTCTTCTTAATTCTTCCTCTATTTATTTTGCAATCCTATAGCTTCATTGATTAAGGCATTATTATTAGTTAAGGTAATAAATAATTGGTCTGTTGTTCACCAGGGTCCCAAATGCTCTGACGCCCCCAGTGCATAGTTATCAACCTGCACTTCCTTCAATTCTGTGGGCAAAACTTTTTAAAACTGAAACCTGCTTAAAAAGATGTAACTAATAGGATATACTTTTATCAAACACAGAAGATAGGAACAGGAGGAGACTACTCAGACCTTCGGGCCTGCTGTGCCATTCATTATGACCATGACTGATCATCCAATTTAATAGCCTGATATCGCCTTCTCCCTACATCCATTGATTCCTTTCGTCTCAACTGCTATATGTAACTCTTTCTTCAAAACATTCATAGAGCATAGAACATAGAACATTACAGCACAGAACAGGCCCTTCGGCCTTCGATGTTGTGCCGACCAAAATAAAAAGCAATGCCCCTCCAAACTAAACCATTCCCTTCTCTTCCATATACTTATCAATTAACCTCTTAAACGCCACCAACTTGGCGCATCTACAACAGCTGCAGGCAGGGCATTCCACTCCCTAATCACTCTTTGAGTAAAGAACCTACCTCTGATATCCGTCCTATAACTCATACTCCTTAATTTAAAGCTGTGTCCCCTCGTGCTAGCAAGATGATCAATGTGATCATCTTCACCAAAACCTCGGTGCCAGATAGTTCTTTTGTCAGAAATTATCATGGGGAATAACATCATTCTTACGTTACTGCCTGCCCAGTTAATACAATTATACTAACCTTAATTTTATTATTTAATGATTTTGGATTAGGGATAAATATTAGCTGGAACAGTGGGGAGAACTCCCCTATTCCCCTTGAAGAAATGCCTTGGAATCCCCAGTTTAATATCTCAGCCGTAAGATGACACTCTACCAACACGTTGCAAACCTTCCCATGTATAATAGTGAAGTGTAAGCTGAGAGTTTTGGAGTGAGATTGGACCAACAACACTTGCCCTCTGAAGCTGCGATGCACTAAAATTCCCACTTCATTTTGACTCAAAATATGAACAGCTGTTCAAAATTCTCCAGAAAGTTTGATAAAATTATTTTCTTTTAACTTGATTACCATCAATTTCAGTGTATGTGTTGGGGACAAAATAAATTTAAGGGCACTACTAACAGATTAAAATACATCCTGCAGTGCATTGTAGAACGTGATATGTTAAATAATAATTTGCACCAATTCATTTACATCATAAACAGCATGTTTCAGCTGAGACTTAATGACCTTGATAGGCAAGTGGCCCTAAACACACATCTCTGCTGTAATTAATTCCAGTAATTTTTTGTACCTTTCTACATTTCCTGAATGAAGTGCTACTATTAACAACCGTGCTTCCTAAAGAGTTGCAATTGAATATATTGATCTATGTAATTCTTTCATTATCGTGAGCGGGGCACTGGATTTTAACCTTGCCTACTCAACGGAAACCAGACATGTAAGCAGTTACAATGCACCGGGTGAGTGACCACCTTATATCTGGCCACTGTGATTGTTGGTGGTAGTTCTGGACAAGCAGCGAAACTGCTACCCAAATCTGACATATCCCCTTGTTAAACATACATATCAGGACATGATTGGACCCAGGTTACCGTGTATGACTGCCAACTAAGTGAGGAGGCTTCTGGGGCCACTGAAGGTCTACCAGAGGCCAACTGAGATTTGAAGAGACCATCTAAGATAACCATTCTCGCATTTTCCTTTGTGGGGACAAAAGGAGCAACATTGCTCTTCTGGGGCCCACAAAAAGTGATTAGGTCCCATTTGCCTCAGACCACCCCATGCTTCCTTGCCACAAAACATTCTCAGAACCCCTTGTTACAATCCCCGCAGACTCTGATAACTTTTTTGAAAGAGATGAATTTCCCAGTAACCAACTAAAATAATTGAAGGAAAAGATTCCATATTTTATGACTCATACAGTGACAAACAAACCAACATCAGCATATTAAATGACTGGTTCAGATCAAACATTACTTAACAGGCGACATCAAACTAAAAAAAAAGATAGTTTCACTCCAACAAATTAATGCACTCAAAATATTTCTCACAATCCCATTTCACTGTGTGCCCCACACGGATGACAGATGTGCAGCAATACAAGAATCAGTCCCAAATCACTCCCAGCTTTCCAGCAGGACCACTTCTCCTTTTCACTCTAGGTCAAAATTTCCAATGCCATTCCAAAATTGTCCTTCTCAGTCTGGGTAATGCAGACTTGACCTTCTCCAGCAAGATCCACAATGATGACTCCTTAAATCACTAAAAGTCCCATTCTTTTCAAACAGAAAAACAAATCTTACAAGTATTCTGCTTGGTTGCCAGCATAAAACAATCTTTCCCTGCTCTCCACACAGCAATATTTAATTTATGCCTCTCTCTCTCCCCGTATCTCACAAAGCAGCTATCCCTTTACTGTGACCTACAGTGGAAACATAATGAAACAGTCACTTGATATTTCATTAGATTTTTGTTTGAGTTTCTTCCCAATGGTATCCAGATCATGTGGGCCTGTCTCTGAGTGGAGGTTTTGATTATGACCATAACATTCCCCTATTCAGAACATTCTGTTTCATTGTAAGTTGAAAGATAGATTTTAAAATGTAAATATCTTTTAAAGCTCAGCATTCATAATATTCCATTTGCAAGTGTTGGTTGCCATTTTCTCACTGTTCTGGATAGGAAACCCAATGTTCATGAAGTCCATTGATTAAGATTGTCACGAACTCATCTGCTGCTGCGGATCAGTTATTACCTGATTGCACTGTTGGTCCACACGGAATTAAAATCAATCTCCATGTCAAATCAAAGAACATGGAATAAAGACAATTACAGCACAGGAATGGGCCCCTCTGCCCTCCAAACACATGCACCAACCTTGCTGCCCAATTGAACTAAAACCTCCCTACCCTTCCAGGGACCATATCCCTCTATTCCCATCCTATTCATTATTTGTCCAGACATTGTTTAAAAGTTACTATCATACCTGCTTCCACAACTTCCCCCAGTAGGCAAGTTCCAGACACTCACCATTCTCTATGCAAAAGATTTGTCTTGTACATCTGCTTTAAACTTTGTCCTTCGCATCTTAAACCTATACGCACTAATAATTGATCATTCCAACCTATGAAAAGGCTTCTAGCTATCCAAATAACCAAAACAATAAATATTTATAGGAAAATTTATATACTGCACTATCACAACCTCAAGATGTTTCAAAGTATTTCACAAATAATGGATAAATCTTGAATACAGTTTCCCCTGTTATTTAACACAAATATTAACATATATTTTGGATGGGATTTCCTGGTCGTGCTCACCGCAAGGATGGAAATTCCTACCCAAGGTCAACGGACCCGAGTATGGTTCGCCTCTGCCCACTACAAAAAGCTCTGCCCTTTAAATCTGGCAAATAAATATTTTTCAAATAAATCTTCATGTTCAGTCTGAGACTAACCAATACCATCACCATTCAAACTCTGGGACATATTGATTCAATGTAATTATCAGACATCTGCAAAATGAGCTTTTGCTTTCATAGTCCATAAACAATTATTTCTGAAATTAGCACTCAAATACTTACCCTGTTCCCTTGACACCTGAAATGAGTCTACAATAATTGTTGGAGATAATTATCCAAAAGAAATTGGTTCAGGAAAGAAAATGAGAACACAAGATGGGCGAGTCATTCAGTCCTGATGATATGTGCATCAATCAACCTGCTGAGAGATGACAATGGAAGGGATAGAGAAAGCTTTGTTCACAATGCCAATTACTGAAACATATGCAAACTCCTGCAAGGATTTGGGGATTCTAAAATCTGCACTTAGCAATGGGTTACAGAAGTAACGATGTTCCAGTAGTATTATTGCTCGACTACAATCCAGAAACTCAGTTAATATTCTGGGGAACATCTGAGTTCGAACCCAATTGAAGTTTCCACCATGGCAGATGCGGGAATGTGAATTCAATAAAAAATATCTGGAATTAAGAACCTACCATTAAGAATTGACCATGAAACTATTGTTGATTGTTGGAAAAGCCATTCTGGTTCACTAATGTCCTTTAGGGAAGGAAATCTGCCATCCTTACCTGATCTGGGCCTGCATGTGACTCCAGAACCATAGCGATGTGGTTGACACTCAACCGCCCTTGGGCAACAAGGAATGGGCAATAAATGTTGGCCAGCCAGTGACAACCATGTCCTTAGAATGAATCTAAAAAATTGGAAAACTGTATACCCCAGTCAGTCCAATGTCACTGTTGGCCAAATGAATATGAATGTCGTTCATGCCACTAGGCAACAAGAGAACCAACCTGCCATTAGCTCACCTTTGGGAGAATTGTTTTTACAACGGTGGGTTCTTGTTTTTTTGTGGCTCCCGCTGGATGCTCCACTCTCCCCGCCACCGAACCCAATATGTTGGGATGGGAGAATTCTGCTCTGACAGTCGTTTCCCCGATGGGAGATGAAGAACATGGGGGCTTCATCTCAAGACAAGCGACTAGTCATTTAGGGCTGAGATGAGAAGAAATTTCTTCACCCAGAGGTTGTGAATCTTGGAATTTTCTTCCCCAGAGGGTCATGGATGCTCCATTACTGACACAATTTTGTTCATTTGAGAAACATGGAATGCTGGGTGTAGGTAGAAGAATGAAGTTGAGGGAGAAGATCAGCCATGATGTGATTGAACAATAGAACAGGCTCCAAAAGCCATATGGTCTACTCCTGCCCCTGGCTTTTTGCCTTATGTTCTTATATTTGAAAAATCCATTCAAATCTTATTGGACCGATTAAATGGCTGAAGGGAAATTACGTAAGAGTCATGTATATGGATTTTCAAAGAATAGAAGTGTCTCATAGGGGACTTGTTTGAAAAATTCATATATCAGACATACTAGCTCATGGGTAAGAAGTTGATTCTATAGATCAGAGCCAAATGTGTTTTTGCTTACATTAAAGACACTGTGTAACCAAGGCATGAGAGATGAGTCGCCTTTGTTCATTGTACACTGGAGGCTTCTGATTTGAACAAAGGGGACCCCATTTCAAAATCTGCTAAAGACACAAAAGTAGGCAAACAGCCACAGCACTTCAGGAAAATAGAGACAAACTGGGAACTATAATTTAACAGGAATAAATTTGGGCAGGGAAGCAAGGAATGACATTTTTCATTCAATAAAAAGAAACTAAGGGTGTGGATGAATAAAAGAGATGTTATTTTGCATTGTGTAATTGGAAACATAGAAACAGGAGGGACAAAGTCTTGATGCAGTTTTACGAAACTGAGCATTGAGTACCAGCTTTAGCTATTGTTGTAATGACATTGAAATGATACAAGATGGATGAGTCTTGACTCACAGAACAATACCAGTTATGGAACAATAGTTATAAAAAAAGATTGAAGGTACCGGGACTATATTCATTGGGGTTGAAAAGGTTGGGAGGTTTACTATTCGCAGTGTGAATTTTAACTAAGTTTTCAGCATTTGTTGCCATTAAACTGACTATGGGGAATCTGTACTTGTGGATTGTTGTCAGTGATTTGGAATTTCTACAGATGATGTTACCATTCCCCCAGGCTACGTTCAACAAGATATCTATGAAAGAACAAGAACGGTTACTTTTACAATGTTAGCCTTGTTGCAAGCACTCATACAAAAACCCATGAAAAATGAGATGCATTGGTCTTTGGAAGACACTGGGTGCAATTTTATACATTCATTTTTTTGGACATAATCAGCCCTGTACTGGGGAACAACGCAAGGCTGATTACAATATGTTCTAACTGATTTCTATCACTTTAACGAACTTGGGATTCAATTGTCCAGGCTTGCTAAAGTTGTGCCCCCGTCAGTGAAGGTCCAACACCAGTGGGGATCACATACAATCCCCATCAACAGGTACTAGGCATGAATGGCCTTGCTGGTGGCACCAGAGGCCATCGAGGCCCCCCCTCCAGGAGTAGAGAGCAAGGTGTGGATGTCACTTGGGCAGTGCCAGCCTGGCACAATCAGCGTGGCACACTGGCACTCCCAGAAAACTCCGGTATTTCTGCTGGTTGGGCACTTAGATATTTTTCAGGAAAAATCATACGCACTAATTTCATGATCATTATTGGGCATCCTCATCACACAAACCAGCTTCCCATCTATTAACTCTGTCTACACATCCTGCTGTATCAGAAAAGCAGCCAGCATAATTAATGGCCCTATGCACCCCACATATACTCTCTTCCATCTTCTCTCCCTGGGAAAAAGCTACGAAAGTCTGGGGTCACAAACCAACTGACTCAAGAGTAGCTTCTTCCCTATTGCCATCGGACTTTTGAATGGACCTACCTTGCATTAAATTGATCTTTCTTTATACCTTAGTTATGACTGTAACACAACAATCTACACTCTCTCCCTTCCTTCTCTATGAACGATATGCTTCGTCTGCATAGTGTGCAATAAACAATACTTTTCACTATATACTAATACATGTGACAATAATAAATCAAATCAAATTAAATTACTGAACCAGAGTTCTGGACCAAATAAATATCAAAAATAACATTAAAACAAGATCTTTACTTTGAAACCACCGCTCTACTGAAACTATTGCGACTGCTTCAAATAGACCAGCAGGAAATCAAAACACCAGGTTACAGTGAACAAAGAATGCTGCTCCTGAAAAGCTCATTTCAGAGGAACTGAATGTCAAGTTTCTCCACTATGATTAAAAAAAATCCAAGCTTTTTTTTAAATAATAAAGAATGTTTATCATGACTTTAGCTTTTATCTTAATCTAGTCGTCATCATTTATTTCACCACTTGCCAATGTAAGGGTGAACTGAATGGTAAAAGTGCTGGGAAGTCATTGAAAATAACTCATTAATTTATTGTGAGGAGAGTGGTTAGTAAAACTGTCTTCATACAGATAGTCATTGCAACATAGATTGAGAAGGCTGTTGCAGTGGCAAAAGTGTAGAGTTCTGCTGGCACAACAGTCAGAATAACATCTTTCTGCACTGTCAACCTCTATGGTTCGAAACACATATTCTTTTGTTTGCTGTTTCAGCAGTGACATGAACTAATTTATTTTAAATGTATTAGTAAATATATTAAAATGGTGGCGAAAGCAATGTCAAAGGGATGCATCAAATCCTTATATACTTGGGTCACATTCCTAGATATTTCCTCCCGACTGCACCATCATTCCTGGAAAAATTTTAAACATTGTACCCCTTAGTTGCGGAACAAATATAAATCAGTAACATTACTGAGATGGCAGGATTGTTATAGTCACTGAAATTTATCAGAATAAGAAGGGGATCTCATTAAAACGTAGAAACTTCTGACAGGATTGGACAGACTGAATGCAGGAATATTGTTTCCTCCAGCTGGCTGACTCTAGAACAAGGGTTCACAGTCTCAGGAGGGAGGCAGTGGCCTCATGGTATTATCAATAGAATGTCAATCCAGGAATTCCTCAAATGTTGTGGAGATCCGGGTTTGAATCCTGCCACAGCAGATGGAACATAGAACATAGAACATTACAGCACAGAACAGGCCCTTCGGCCTTCGATGTTGCGCCGACCAATATAAAAAGCAATGCCCCTCCAAAATAAACCATTCCCTTCTCTTCCATATACTTATCAACTAACCTCTTAAACACCACCAAACTTGGCGCATCTACAACTGCTGCAGGCAGGGCATTCCACTCCCCAACCACCCTTTGGGTAAAGACTTTTTATTTTATTAACTTTATTAAGGGTCCTTCCATTAACCCTATATTTCATATGCCTGTTATTCCTACCAAAGTGAATCACCTCACACTTATCCGTATTGAATTCCATTTGCCACCTCACGGCCCAGCTTTGCAACCTATCTATAGAACATAGAACATAGAACATTACAGCACAGAACAGGCCCTTCGGCCTTCGATGTTGCGCCGACCAATATAAAAAAGCAATGCCCCTCCAAACTAAACCATTCCCTTCTCTTCCATATACTTATCAACTAACCTCTTAAACGCCACCAAACTTGGCGCATCTACAACTGATGGTGGGATTTGAATTCAATTTTTTTTAAACTCTGGAATTAAGCATTTACTGATGACCATGACACCATTGTTGATTGGCAAAAAAAAATTCCATTTGGTTCACTAATGTCCTTTAAGGAAGGAAATATACCATCTTTACCTGCTCTGGCTTACATGTGACTCCAGAGTCAGCAATGTGGTAGACTCTCAACTGCCCTTGGGCAACTAGGGATGGGCAATAAATGCTGGCCAGCTAACAACACTCAAATCCCATGAATGTATAAAAAAAAGGATATGAGACAGGACATTTAGGACTGAGATGAGGAGAAACTTCTTCACTCAGAGATGGCAAACCTATGGAATTCTCTACCACAGAAGACTGTGGAGGACAAGTCACTGAATATATTTAAGATGGGAACAGGGGGCATTTCTGGACTCTAGAGGTGTCAAGGGGTATTGGGTCATTGTGAGGGTATGGTGTTGAGATAGAGGATCTATTGAATGGTCGATGAAGCATGAAGGGCCAAATGGCTGACTCGGTAAGATACTTGCTGGTGTGGATGAGCAGAGAGATCTCAGTGTCTATGTGCATAGCTCTCTGAAAGTTGGCACCAAGGTTGATAAGATTGTTAAGAAGGCGTATACTGTGTTAGCTTTTATTGGTAAAGGGATTGAGTTTTGGAGTCGTGAGGTCATGTTGCAGCTGTACAAAACTCTACTGCAGCTGCACTGGGGGAGTATTGCATACAGTTCTGGTCACCACATTATAGGAAGGATGTGGAAGCATTGGAAAGGGTGCAGGGAAGATTTACCAGGATGTAGTCTGGTATGGTGGAAGGCCTTAGGAAGAAAGGCTGAGGGACTTGAGGTTGTTTTTGTTACAGAAAAGAAGGTAAGAGGTGACTTAATAGAGGCATATAAGGTGATCAGAGGATTAGACAACATGGACGGTAAGAACCTTTTCCCTCAGATGGAAATGGCTAACACCAGGGGATGTAGCTTTAAATTGAGGGGTGATAGATATAGGACAAATGTCAGAGATACGTAGTATACTCAGAGTAGTAAGGGTGCGGAATGCCCTGCCTGCAGCAGTAATGGACTCACCAACATTAAGGGCATTTAAATGATCATTGGATAAAGATACGGATGATATTGGAGTAGTGTAGGTTAGATGGGCTTTAGCCTTTAGCTGGGTTTCACAGGTTGGCACAATAGCGAGAGTCAAAGGGCCTGAACTGCACTGTAATGTTCTATGTTCTATGTTCCTGCTTCTGTTTCCTATGTTTCTTTTACACGTTACATTAGAGCCTCAACTTTCAACAAGGTAGCATTAAAACAAGCGTTTTGCTCTAGAATTGTTGCTCTGTTCGAGTTACTCCTGTTGGAGATTAGGAAACAGCATCATCCAGAGCAAAGACAGCGTGACTGTAATATGGTCAGTCTGTTCATATCATCAGATCGTCAGCCAAATGACTGCACTCAAAATCATTTTCAAGTAACACTTTGCTGGGAGTGAATGTAAAAAGTTTCCAGTCCTTTGTTCAGTTAAATTACAGAGGGGCACTGCTGCAATAATTTCACAACTGAGTGGAGAGACAGGAAAACAAAATAACAAAGTTAAAATGAGTCACATTTTGGTTTAATTGACAAACAGAAAAATAGATCAAGGGAAATATCTTCAGTAGCAGCAGAAATGCTATAAATGTACTACAGCTAAGTCAACAAAGATAAGTTAGTGGATAGAGTTTGGTGGGTCGGGGGATGGTGGTGATGGGGCGCGATGGCGGATGGTATTATCCCATCACTTGCCACCTTTGCTGGTATTTTACCAATGGTGAGATAGGTGCTGGGTGTCCTTGGGCCAAATAATGACCACTTAAGACCTTCTTCTCACCATTGTTGGTATTTTGACAGTAGCAAGTGGTGCTCATGACCTGTGACAAGGCCACCAGAGTGGCTGTTGGTTCTAGAGGCTGGTTCTTGTGCGAGCATCCCATTCCCCATGGAGTGCCCCTCTCACATATGCAACACATCCCTATCAGTCACAGGCGGTTCCCAGTGCGACAACACTTAACCAGCAGGAGATAGAAAAGCAGTTTCGTCGATTATACAATCAACTCGATTGGTTTTCTCTTGCGCTTCTCCATTAAGCAATATGGCTTCTGCTCTTTTCCAACTGTAGCTACACATGTGTACAAAGCAATGGGTGAACTTTGCCAGATTTGAAACTGTGCTTGATGTGTTGCCTGAAAAGTGTCAATGCACCATTGGTTACTTACAGTATACGTCTACTCTGATGGACTTGATTGCAGGGGTGCTCAAGCCATTGTCAGCTTTGCAGTAGTAACGGCCTCCCTGGTGTCGCTGGATTCTTGTGATCCTCAGGGTCTCATTGAAGACACTGTTATCGTGGAACCTGTCAGAGGCACTTCCTGCTGTTTTGGTCCATCTGATCTGAGCAAGCATCATTACAGATGGTTATTACACAGTGCACTGAAGGCAGAAAGCACAGAGAAAGAGCCTACCAATTAATCACATAGTTTCAGAATTATTTAGCATCTGTCATATATGTAGCAACTTAAATTAATGGGGAATCTAAACATTTTATGGACAATTGCGTTGCAAAGCATGAATAAAATCTTACTATACTGACAAAATATAGAACATGGTCAAAAATCCTGAGGGTGGAATTTTCCAGTCATTCCCGCCAGGTGATTTTCCAGAACCGTTGCCACCAATGGGAGGCGGCACTGGGCAATTGGTAAAGCATTTCAAAATTTAGCATTCTTTCTCAGCTCAGACTGTTGAATACCAGCTGTGCTGCCTTGCTTAGAATCTGGCTTCTGAAGCAATTATATCCACTCAAGCAACACTAATTCCTCAGAGTACCACTGATTTCTTCTGCTGTGTTAACCCTTTGGACCTTACATCCACACTCCAAAAGCAACCACTGCAGAGCTATTGGGCGGCTGGACAGGTTTGAAGAGCTCCTGGCAAAAGGTGGACATGGATCCCTCATTAAAGATAGTACTCAGTGCACCCAACATTAGATGATTTAGGCACAGAACATTAACCCTCATAGTCTGAGCAAACTGCTCAGCCTTGGAGTATAGATCAGACTAAGAGAATCATGGAATCATACTGCCCCGCCAGCATGACATCCTGGGACCCCAGCCCCGCCAGCATGACATCCTGTGACCCCAGCCCCGCCAGCATGACATCCTGGGACCCCTGCCCCGCCAGCATGACATCCTGGGACCCCTGCCCCGCCAGCATGACATCCTGGGACCCCTGCCCCGCCAGCATGACATCCTGGGACCCCTGCCCCGCCAGCATGAAATCCTGGGACCCCTGTCCCGCCAGCATGAAATCCTGGGACCCCTGTCCCGCCAGCATGAAATCCTCGGATTCCTGTCCCATCAGCATGAAATCCTCGGACCCCTGCCCCACCAGCATGAAATCCTGGGACCCCTGCCCCACCAGCATGAAATCCTCGGATTCCTGCCCATCAGCATGAAATCCTCAGACCCCTGCCCCACCAGCATGAAATCCTGGGACCCCTGCCCCATCAGCATGAAATCCTCGGATTCCTGCCCCACCAGCATGGAATCCTGGGACCCCCTGTCCCACCAGCATGGAATCCTGGGACCCCCTGTCCCACCAGCATGATATCCTGGGACCCCCTGTCCCACCAGCATGGAATCCTGGGACCCCCTGTCCCACCAGCATGAAATCCTGGGACCCCTGTCCCACCAGCATGAAATCCTGGGACCCCTGTCCCACCAGCATGAAATCCTGGGACCCCTGTCCCACCAGCATGATGTCCTGGGACCCTGGACCCACCAGCATGATGTCCTGGGACCTCTGTCCACCACCAATATGGCATCCTGGGAACCCTGCCTCATTAGCGTGCCATCCTGGGACTTGCCTCTTGTTTTTATTTTCACCAAAAAAATCAAACACATGGTAGGAGAAGCTGTCAGCACAGCTGATGGGCTATATTCCACTGCTTCTGCCCGGATTGAGACTTTTGTTGAATCTTATCACCGTTCATGCCAGTGGGACTTTCCCATCCCGGGGTAGTGAACGGAGATCTGGCTGGTTGCCAAATTCTCCGACCTTGCTGCAGCGGGATCGCAGCGTGAATGGCCAGTAAGATTGTGTCCTTTGGAAGAAAAAAAGTCAGAAAATTTCACCCTTGATTTGAGATCGATTGGTGACAATCGCTTCTGTAGCAAGCACCACCTAGAATGTGACCCAGAAAACTGGGCCTGGGGTATGGACTCTAAGCCGAGAACGATAAGTTTACTTTAAACATTTCCTGAGTGGGAAAGTGTATTGAAATATCAGCAGGGTTTTATGTCAGATTTAGATGACATCAACCCATTAAGACCTGCTGATCTCTAAGTGATTTTCACTGTGGTGTATTTGGATGGGTAAAATCCACTTTACTTAAAATCCTAATAAATGCAGAGTTATTCGTAGGGAGGAATTTACTGGTTCTAAACCTCGAGAAACTCGTATTTCAATTTCCCGTTACAGTTTTTTCTTGTATCAGGCTGCTGCATCAGTAACACAGGCTCATCATCACTCAGAACCTGGCCCAAGCAAGCCACTTTCATTTTGTTTAAGAGTTCCGCACTCTACTTGATCATTACAAAAAGCAGTACAGAAAGATGAGAGGCAGGGCACGCAATATATCTGTGTCTGCTTCACATTCCAAATGCCTTTACTTTGGAATATAGAGGTTGGAATTTTCCCAAAATCAGTCAGAATGTCAGGTTCAGGCTGAAAACAGGCCTGATTCGCTCCAATTGCTCCGCTGAGTTTTAATTTCAAATTTTCTGACAATTTTGTGGGCATGGTTTGCACTGTCACGAGGGGCCTGATAGAACCGATAAGGCCTCCTCTATAGACATTAGGTCACCCTCCAATGGGTTCCACAATCAGTGCAACAAATAAATTTGCTCCCACACCTCACAGACATGGAGGATTCTCCCACAATCATCAAGGCTACCACTCAACTATACCCCTCCCGTCCCCCAACTATCCACACAAGTGTCGGGGCACTCTCCTCTCCCCCCACCCACCCCCCCCACACACACACAATTATTGCAAAATCCTCTCAAAGGCATCAGAGCATGACCCCTCAACCCCTCCCCGCCCTCATCACCATCACAACATAAGGAAAACCCCCACAAAGTAGCTCCCCTGAGGGTTTACCCCTTGCAGTGCCACGTTGGAGGGGGGGGGGGGGGGGGTCTATATTCAGCTGTGTGCCCTGCCATGATTATCACGGCTGGTTTTCCTTTCTATAATGTCGGCTGGATGGGATGGTGCAGAGACAGCAGAAGTGGCTGGATTCGTCCCTATAATTACATGCAAATTTATTGTAAAATATGCTAATCAGGCTGAAGCCCTTCCTGGACATAATTTTGATTATATTATCGGAGGTGGCACAGGGAGAAGACAATGAACCTAAAATCTAGTTGGTGCAAATCCCCATTTTTGGGCCTGCTATGAAGTTTAGCAACAATCACAGGATTTATGTCAAATGTTGGAGTAATAAAGTTTCTTTATTAAACCATTTTCTTTGAGTTATAAGTTGGAGTAAGTCTTGTTTTATTTTATTGTCTACAAGAGTTCCTTCTGGTGGATCAACTGCAAGTATGAAAACATTCTGAAAGAAAGAAAGTGAAATAGAGAGATGAGGAGGTGAATGGAGAGAATTCCAGAGCTGGTGGTCCAGCCAATTATTTTATTTATTTTTTTAGTGTCACAAGTCGGCTTATATTAGCACTGCAGTGAAGTTATTGTGAAAATCCCCTAGTCGCCCCACTCCGGTGCCTGTTCAGGTACACAGAGAATTTAGCATGGCCAATGCACCTAACCACCACGTCTTTCGGACTATGGGAGGAAACTGGAGAAAACCCATGCAGACACAGGGAGAATGTGCAGACTTCACACAGAGTTCTTATCCAAGACTGGAATTTAACCCAGGTTCCTGGAACTGTGAGGCAGCAATGCTAATCACTGTGCTGCCTTAAAGGCACGACTACCAATAGTGGGAGCAATAATACTCGGGAAAGCACAAGAGGCCAGAATTAGAGAAGCAAAGATACCTAAGTGGGTTGTGGAACTTGAGGGGTTTACAGAGATAGAAAGGAGTTAGGCCTCAGAAGGAGTTGAAAACAAGATAGGAATTTTAAGGTCTGCCGAACCAGGATCCAATGGAGCTCAGCAAGCAGTCTGTGTGACAGGGAAATTAGACTTGTTGTAAGCCCTCGCAAAGGCAGTAGAGCTTTGGATGGTTTCAAGCCTGTGAATGGGAGAATGTGGGAGACCGGCCAGGTGTGTGTCGGAATAGTCCGGTCTGGAAAAAGCAAAAACAGGAATGGGAGTTTTTGGAGCAGATCAGCTGAATCAGAATCAAGTGGACTTTGCAGAGGTACAATTAGACAGTCTTAGCGATGGACGTGAGATGGGAAGCTCAGGATCAAATATCACAACAAGGCTGTGAACAGACTGGATAAGCTCCATCTGTTGCCAGGGAGAGGGATGCAGCCAGTCATTAAGGATCATAGAGCTTGGAGCAGGACTGAAAACAATGGCTTCAGTCTTCCCAATATTTCATCAGAGGAAATTTGTGCTCATTCCGTACTGGATGTCGGATAAACAGAATTTTTTTTGAAAAAAAACCCAGCATTATAGCAAGATTCTGGCATGAAACAGATCTGTACAACTGACAACGGATAGGAAATGAACTGATTGAATATAAATGGATTTTAGCAAACACATTTTGAATAGTATGTCCATCTAATTATGACAAACAGTGATGACATGAAATAGATTAACTGCATTCCTGGAATCCTCATTTATTCAGCCCTGAGGACTTGGTGTGGGATGATACTTCAGCATCCATGTAGCTATAGGCTAAACTGGCTCCCAACATGGGGATATTTGAGGCTATTGGGGTGGTGAATTAGTGGGAGCTGGGCACTAGTACAGAGTGACCTGGTTCATAAGTTGGTAATTTTGCACCTATCTGATCAGCAATACTGTAAGTCTAAATACATTTGTATGGAATGCATGCATTCAAGGCCAATGTAAATTTAATTTGCAGCAAACAGCAGAATGAGAAACGGTTTTGATAAGTTCATTAAATCCAAATATATTTATTCAAATATGAATCATTGCTGTCATGTCAACTAAAGGGCCACTGGCATTTACAAAACTTGGCAAATATTCATAAAATTTCAACCTGAAATTTATATGTGTTTTCAGTGAGGCATCAATGTTTACTGTATTACTTTACCCTTCAAAGATGTGCAGTTATGGTGGATTGGCTATGCTAAATTGCCCCTTAGCATCCAAGGATATACAGGTTAGGTGGATTCGCTATGCTAAATTCTCCCTCAATGCACCCGAACAGATGCTGAAGTGTGGCGACTGGGGATTTTCACCAAAACTTCATCGCAGTATTAATGTAAGCCTATTTGAGGCACTAATAAATAAACTTTAAACAATGTGTATGTCCCAATTTTTATTTTGCCCTCTGTACAATGTTTGAAAAATGATTTGATTATTAGAGCTTTGCATTTCCTGGTTTGCTGCCTATGAGAATTGTTTAAAATGATTGGCTGCTTATACAGTAGATAATTTCACTGCAGCTCAGTACTGGGAATCCCCATCAAACAACAATAGAATCAGCTGCACATCAAAAGAATTCCCAGAAGTTATCGCTGAAACTGTTCAAGTGGCGATACTGTTCACTACAAAGGGTTGAAGGAATCCTGGAATTCGCCAGGATAATTGACATGGGAATGTGTGTAATATCATAGAAAACATTTAGTGCAGAAGGAGGCCATTTTGGCCCATCAAATCTGTACCAACAACAATCTCACCCAAGCCCTATCCACGCAACCCTACGTATTTACCCTGCCAATTCCCCCGACAAAGAACAAAGGAAATTACAGCACAGGAACAGACCTTTCGGCCCTCCAAGCCTATGCTGTGGGCAATTTAGCATGGCCAATCAACCCTACTCATACATTTTTGGATCTGTTGCCATAATTGAGAATGATCTGGTTACTCATGAAGTGCTAGTCCCTCCTATTTCTGAGCAGTTTGTATTTGCTGCAGAATAGGCTACATGTGTCTCCAAAGATAAAACAGAATATGTAGAAATTAGAAGCAGAATTATAGGCAAATTCAGTCCTTTGAATTTGCTCTGCCATTCAATCAAATCATAGCTGATCTCTTCCCTGTCTGAAATCCAACTCCCTACCTGTTCCCCAAATGTACCCTTTATCTCATTTTTTTTAAAAATCAGAAATCTCCTTCTTGAAACCAGTTAATGATTCAGATTCCACTGTGTTATGGGGGAAGTGAGCTCCACAAATAATTCACTGGCCTCTGCCAGAAGTGGTTGCTCCTCATCTCGGCTTTAATATTTTAGTACCCAAATGGAAGCAGTGCCAAGATTATCTTGGAGCACCTTATTGACCTTGCTGTAAACTTCAGAGGGCCTGAAAAAAATCCAATCGATTCAAATGGGGGGAATGCTGAAACAGGCTACTCACAGATACTTAAATTTTATAAGAAGCACCAGTCTAACACTGTCAGCTTCCGAATACTTCACTGCACACTGATTACCGAAATAAAGGACAACTCCTTGGCACTTGTCATGATGGATGTCAATTTGTTCCCTTGGAGTTTCCGCCTTACAAATCCATTAACGGGAGAATATAACTCTTCCCTTCGAAGATTAACATTGAAAGGCTTCTCCTGACGGATGAAACAGGGGCAGGAATATATTTGGTACATGCTTATGTGGTGAGAAATGCTGTTGTTTCCTCTATCCGTGTAGTCTCCAGGTGCTGAGCATTTGCAGCTGCCCGAGGCAATCGAATCTGAAGCATGGTGCACCAAAATCAGCATTAATATTCCAAACAGAATGACACGCAATCAGAGCTAACAAAAAGCCAGATGCTTCAGGATACAGCATTCCCTTCAAAAAAAAAAAATCAGATCTTTTTCTAAACAGTGTTTTTGGCCAAATTTTATGAAGAGGTAGGATGGCTGGTTTTATCAGCTTCAATATCAGTTCCGAATTATTCCAAGCTGCCTTTTGGGGATAGAATTGCCAAACTCAGGAGATTTGAAGCTAGGAGGACCATACATTCTTGTGCACAGTTTACATTCAGGAAAACACTCCTGGCTTCAGCTGCTTTCCATCATTCCCGGATGGAAGGAGATGATTGGGAAACTAAGACAAATCTGTGGGTCAATTTGGTGTGATGACTTTAATCAGGCAATTGAGGTTAGCCCGATTGAATATGAACTCCCTGATTGAAGCCCAATTGGTGGTAATGCCTTCTGTGCCTGCTGGGCACCGCAGTAACTGGGGTGTATTATTGACCCTTTTAATCACATTTTGATTTGATGTTTCAAGTTTTCTTTGAGCTTTGCCTTTTGTTTCAGGCGGTTCCCCCTCCTTTTAGGGAGCTGACTTTTTGAGTGTCCTGAAGTTAGTTTGATTTTGTTTATTTGGTTGAACACAAAAAGATGTCCCTAATTGAAGCCCTATTGTTGGTAACACCTTCCAAGCCTTCTGGGAAACAGAGACTTGGGTGAATTAGTGACACCTTTATTGACAGGGTGCATTATTGACCCCCTGCTACTGAGTTCCCACCACAGGAACTTAATGATAGATCACTGCTATTGGAAAACCACTATGGGAAACTCATGATAGATCATTGCTAATGGATCACTGCTACTGGATTATTGCTGCAGGGAACTAGTAATAGATCATTGCCACTGGATCAAAGCTACAGATTATTATTGCAGGAAACTAGTGATTAATGATTGCTAATGGATTACTGCACTGAATTATTCCTACAAGAAACTAGTAATAGATCATTGCAACTAGTTAATTGTCACTGGATCATTTCTACTGGATCAATGCTAGCAGATCTCTGCTACTGGATCATTACTATTTGACCATTGTGACTGGGTAATTGCTACTGGATCATTGTCACTGAATCACCACTGAGAAACTTGTGCTAGATCAATGCTACTGGACCTTTGTTACTGGAAAACCACTATGGGAAATTAGTGATAGACCACTGCTGTGGATCACCTCTACTGGAAACTTGTGATAGATCATTGCTACTGGATCATCATCATCACTGAATCACTACTGTGAGAAACTAGCAGTAGATTATTGGTACTGGATCACCTTATGTGGATCACTGCTACTGAATTACCACCACAGGAACCTAATGATAGATCATTGCTATGGGATCACCACTATGGGAAATTAGTGATAGATCAGTGCTCCTGGATTATTGTTACAGGAAACTAATAACAGATCATTGCCACTGCATCATCATTACTGAATCATTGCTAGTGGATCATAGCTCCAGATCACTGCTAAAGGAAACTAGTGATTAATGATTGCTAATGGATCATTGCTACTGGATTGTTTCGACAGGAAATTAGTAATAGATCATTGTCAGTGGATCACCTCTATGCGATCGTCTCTGCTGGAAACTTGTGATAGATCACTGCTCTTGGTTCATTGTTACTGGATCATTGCTACTGGATCAACATTAGGTTGAGAGAGCTCAATCTTTTCTCCTTGGAGAGACGAAGGATGAGAGGGGACCTGATAGAGGTACATAAGATGATGAAAGGTATTGATCAGGTGGAGTCTCAGAGGCTTTTTCCCAGGGCTGAAATGGCTGCCACAACGAGACACAAATTTAAGCTGCTAGGGCATAGGTATAGAGGAGATATCAGGGGTAAGTTTTTCACTTAGAGGATGGGTGGGTGAGTGGAATCAGCTGCCATTGGTGTGGTAGAGACAAATTCGTTAGGGTCTTTTAAGAGATTTCTGGATAAGTACATGGAACTTAATAGGATTGAGGGTATAGATAAGCCTAGTAGGTAGAGATAAGGTCGGTGCAGCTTGTGAGCCGAAGGGTCTGTTTGTGCCGTAGTTTTTTTATGATTCTATCACTACAACTAGTCAATCAAATGGTAACAAGAGATCACAAGTGTAAGATAATAACAAAAAATAATTTGATGGAATTATTTGAAAGAATTTTGTCACACAAAATGACAATGTGGAATTCTTTCATAAATCATTTGTGAATGTTTAAAAGTAGAATTTATACAGTTGTTCAGAGCTGGGGATGGGGGGAGAAATGATTGAATAATAATTATGGGGATTAAACATAGGCATTGAATTAGATTATGGATCCAAATCACAAACTGATCTCTGTCCTTACTTCAATTAAAGCTCCAGGAGCATACTGTGGTGAGTTAACTCTGACGAGAAAAGCTGCCTAATGACTTTAGCGTTAGGGGAAGAAAAACCAACATAATTCCAAGGTACATTCCTGACCAGAGGAGACTTCACAGATAAATTTTAAATAATTGTATTAATGTTGTTGTGCCTGCAGAATGAGGCAGGTCTTCCACCAGTGAACAGAATTGCCATTTGCATAAACAACTGTTTTCTCATTATCACTGATTATTTACTGCTGTGTTTAGAATACTGATGATAATTTTTTATGGCATCCCAGACGCTCCAGCGCTTCCAGCGGTTGCAAATATTCAGTGGCTGAGGATGACAGAAGATGTTCAGTGCCAGATAAACTTAATCTATATATGGCATTAATGAATATTAAAGTGTGTGTACTTCAACCTGGCTCCGTCTGGGAAGAACCAAATATCATCCAAAAATCATTTATTTACATCACTCTCATCCCTTGGGATTCCTATATATTTTATGGGAATCTTAATTGGAATATGTTGGCACAAGTAATTTCAGGGAACCATCTTAATATCTCAAGTCATTATGAAGTAACTTTAAGGTGACCGTAAAGGTTGCACTTAGAGAACCTTCAACATTTTGCTGAAAGTGGACTGAGTTCACAGAAGAGTGATAGAATCCCTACAGAGCAGAAACAGGCCATTTGGTTCATCGGATATGCACCATCACAATCGCACTCAGACCCTATCCTCATAACCTTATGTATTTATCCTGGTAATTCCCCTAACACTAAGGGGCAATTTAGCATGGCCAACCCCACTTAACCCTCACATCTTTGGAGTGTGGGAAGAAACCAGAGCACCAGAAGGAAGACCACGCAGACACGGAGAGTGTGCAAACTCCAGACAGACAGTGACCCGAGGTCGGAATCGAACCCGGGTCCCTGGCACTGTGAGGCAGCAGTGCCAACCACTGTGGCACCATGCCGCCCTTGGAAAGGAAGGAACAGTATTACCAAAAAAAAAAATTAAAATCTGAAAAGAAAAGGAAAGAGAAATGCATAGCATGAAATTAATCAGCATGAGGTAGAAAAAAGATAAAAGTTCTATATTTCGAGTGGAGATCCATTGTCAGAATGGAGAGTTTGAACAGACCCCTTCAGAAATTTACCAAAATAAAGTGGAAGGGAAATGATTAATAACACCAGTATTTTAACTGTGTGAAAATACCAACCAACTTCAACATTCTGAAACAATTCCTGAATGATATGTAAAGGTTCAGACTCAGGAAGAGGAAAAATAATATGACAAAAAGGAGATGGGAGAATCCAGCAGAAAATTAGGGACACAGCTCGGGTTTGAAGTGGGTTAATCATAAAAGCGTAGAATTTGACAGCACGGATGGAAGCCATTGGCCCATTCTTTACTCAGCAGTTAACGAAGAGACACGCAGCAAATCCTACTTTCCAGCTCTTGGTTCATAAGCTGGAAGGTTACAGCACTTCAAGTGCCTATCCATTTTAAATGAGAAGAAGGTCTCTGCTTTTATCATCCTTTAAAGGTAATGAATTCCAGAATCTTAATTCCCTCAAAATCTCATGCATCTCACCCTGAATATGTCACCTTAGTTTTAAGCACTCAACCAAGGAAATGGTGCCTTCCAAACTATTCTATCTAGATATCTTGTAACTTTGTACACATAAAATGTCTTGCCCCATCCTCCTCTATTTCAAAGAAAGCAACTATGGCCTATCCAACTTTTCCTCATAGCTAAAATTACCCAGTCCAGGCCACATCCTTGTAAATCCTCTCTGCATGCTTTCTGATGAAATCACATCTCTCTTATGAAGACCATAGCTACATGCAGTGCTCCAGCTGTGTCCTACCTTCTGTTTTATACAGGTCTAGCATAATGTCGCACCCCTTATATTTTATGCCTTGTCTATTGAAGAAAGCATCCCAGTTACTCTCTCGATGATCTCTCCAACCATCTTCATGCACTCCAAGGTCAGCCTATTCCTCTGCACTTTGGTACCCTTGTAAATTCCCTGCCTTGTTAGAGTTTCCTGAATATATTACCTCATACTTCATCAGACTGAGCTCCATTTGCAATTGTTCCACACACCTAACACATCAAATCTTCCTGCACTCTATATCTTTGTTCCTTAGTGTCAACTACACAGCCAATTTTTGCATCACCTGCAAACTCTTTAATCATGTCCCCATGTTAATGATTCACGTAAATCATAACTAAGATAGATACAATACCTTACTAGCATTTTAAACTGTCAGACAAAATGTGGACAATATAGTTTTGGAGCTTTTAAAATTCTGCTGAACATTCATAATGGGCTCAACTATCCTGATTGCTCTTCTCGGGAACAGCAATGAAGCCTTATTGTTTCTAAGTTACACCAGATGACTGCCAATTATTGCTCTTCAGTAATGGTTGGCTTTCTTTTGATTTCAACTGAAAGCTGTGTTTTTTTTTAATCATTTTTAAAGGGCCGGGGTTTTAAGGATTTTCATATCATGATAGTTAACCAGATCATATCCATCCTTCAGGAGCATTTGTACCTCCTTCATATATTTGTGACTCCTACATTGTGGGGTAAAGCCCTTAAAATAGCAAAACTTGGAGATATTGAACTCGAGACTAAGGTCAAATGGCTCCACTGAGTCTGGGTTTTCTGACCTGTGTCATTCTGTCCCGCCCACTGCCGGCAAAAATGGGATCTGCTGGAAATGGGGGCAGAATTCCACATCCAGGTCCCACGAACCATTTTCAAAGGCCTTCAGATACTGCAAAAGTACAGCCGTTTATATGCGAGTCTGGTATTTTTATTCACACTAGTTTAAGCTTGGAAAGGAAGGTCTGCAGACATGTCACAATGCAAGGAAACCATTATTTTCTTGGTTGAAAATGGTGCTTGTGCCAGTTGTGCCTGCCAACAATGCAGTGAGCTGCAAACTCTTTCACATGGGAACCTTTAATCAAAAAGAGGTTGATTGGAAAACAGAGCACTGCAAACTCTGGAGGAGCAGACAAGTTATTGCTGGATGTGTACATCATTCTAAAAGCAATCGAAAGTGAGGCATTGGTGGAGATATGCTGATAAGGGATAGCATTACACAAATGAAAAGACATTAGGTGCAAGTGATACATTTGTCTTAATTTTGGCTTCCATGTCCTCAATCAAGATGAACGATGGCAGTGCCACAGAATTGTGTATTTCGCATTAAATATGCTCAGAATCCGTGCTTTCAATTCAGTTAAAACAGTCAGGTGTAACATAAAACACACTACTGCTTCCACCAACAATGTGTCTCAACCCTGTCTAAAAGCAGCACACCCTTTTCCACAAGTGTATCAGTTTTTTCACTGCTCCCTGCAATAACCTCATAGCCTTAATCAAGTTGCCAATCTGTAGAGCCAATAGTACCAAACTTGGAGTGTTTGTGCAATGTGCTATACCAATTAGGAACTAGGTTAAGAAAGCCAAAATCATTTTGTATAGGACCAATCTAGGGTGGAATTAAACCCACTCACAGAACTGAAAGCCCAACTTATTGCATCAAGATCATTGCATCTGAATTATATTCGAAAGGAACTTAGGAGGTGGCACAATGGTTAGCACTGCTGCCTCACAGCACCAGAGGCCCCGGTTCGTTTCCCGGCTTGGGTCACTGTCTGTGTGCATCTGCACATTCTCGCTGTGTCT
Organism: Sphyrna mokarran; assembly: GCA_024679065.1. Taxonomy (NCBI): domain Eukaryota; kingdom Metazoa; phylum Chordata; class Chondrichthyes; order Carcharhiniformes; family Carcharhinidae; genus Sphyrna; species Sphyrna mokarran. The sequence continues at coordinate 26,761,886 of JAGIQG010000015.1, forward strand.
GCTTGGGTGTCCTCCAGGTGCTCTGGTTTCCTCCCACAGTCTGAAAGACGTGCTGGTTAGATGCATTGTCCATGCTAAATTCTCTCTGTGAACAGGCGCCAAGGTGGGGTAACTAGAGGATTTTCTCAATAACTTCATTGCACTGTTAATGTAAGCCTACTTGTGACAAATAAATATACGTTAAACATTATACTAATCTTCAAACTATTCATGGCTTGAAATAAAATGAATAAAATAACCATGTAACAAAAAGAAGCGAGTGTAACGATAACTCCTGCTTGGAAATCGCAGAGTTTGGATTCACCTGTGGCCGTGGGTGACCTCTCACAAGGCAAGTTAGCTCCAAGGTTTCTCCTTCCCGGATTGTGTACACTCTCTCTGTATATCGTTCTTCTTCTATGTTACATGCTTGACCAGAGTGCATGATGCTTACAGTTGGCGGAGCTGCAGAGGAAAGAATATAGGTGTAGTCAGTGCTAATCACACAAATGCCTGATTAATATTTCCAGTTCAGTGAAAATCCAAGACATTTTCCCAATTAATCAACTCAATTGTCATCAATTCCTAATCTCTGAACACATTGGTAAGTTTCCAGCTTAGATCCTGTATTCAGTTCAGTGACATCGGCTGTGAAGCATTTTCTTCTCCTAAACCACCAAGAAGTTGCAAATGAAATACCTGGATTTCAGAATATTCTGTTGGAATTGGCTAGTAGGCATGTCCATAAAAGTACCGAAGAAGGCAAATGGCGTTTCCGTCTTTATTACAAAGGGATTGGAATTTAAAAATGGGGAGGTTTTGTTGCAATTGGCAAGGGTGTTGGCGAGGCCTTACCTGCAATACTGTGCCCAGTTTTGGTCCCCTTACCTTGAAAAGGATATAGTAACATTGGAGGCAGTCCAAAGGAGATTCACCTAGCTAATTCCTGGGATAAGAAAGGTGTTCTATGAAGAGAGATTAAATAGTCTGATATAAATATAATATAAATAGATATATATTCCTTGGAGTTAAGAGTGAGCGGTGTCCTTATTCAAACATACAAGATTCTGAGGGGATTTGACATGATAGATGTTCATATGTTTTGTCTCCTCGATCAAGGGGGCATCGCTACAAAATAAAAGGCCGGTCATTTAAAACTGAGATGCATCGAAATTTCTTCTCGCGGAGGGTGAAATTCTCTTCTCTAAAGGGTATCAAGGTTGGATCATTAGAAGTATTAAGAATCAGAGTCACTGCAGTGTAGAAGGAGGCCATTCGGCCCATCAAGCCTGCACCGACAACAGTCCCCACTCAGGCCCTATCCCTGTAACTCCACATATATACCTCTTAATTCCCCCAATTAATCAACATAACCCATGTCTTTGGAGTGAATAAATATTTGACAGATCAAGGAATAGAGGAGAAATGGCACAGTTAAGAGTGGCACAAATCAGCCATGATTGTACTGAATGATGGGGTAGGCTTGAAGTGCCTGGTGGCCAAATCCTACTTCTATTTCTTGTGTGTTCTTGTGAGGGAAACAATTAAAAGGAGATAAAGTATAGAGGATGGGGAAGTAGAGGACATTGGATTGATACTTTCCACTGTTTACTGATATGTTACAAGGCAGGATGTATCCTACATGCTTTGCCTTCTCGATGCCTGGCAAAGCAAACTGCAGAAAACATTTCTCCAGGGAGCAAAGAGAATATTGGCATTAAGTTGTAAACAGCCCATTTATATCTCACTTCACAGCTTAGTTCAATGATGATGCAACCACCTCCCCAGTTTGATAAAAGCTGCAGTGAACCCTATTCCAGAACTTTAGCATGTGAACACCAACACCTCAACGCAGTACTGAGGGAGTGCTTGGTGTTGACAGTTTGTGCAGAGTGGGTTAAAATAATTAATCATCATTATAAAAAATCATTACCACAGGAAGCCAAAACAATGAATATATTCAAGAGGCAGCTCGATATAGCACTTGGGATGGATAGGATCAAAGGTTATTGGGAGAAAGCAGGATTAGGGTATTGAGTTGGACATCAGCCATGATCGTGATGAATGGTAGAGCAGGCTCAAAGGGCCAAGTGGCCTCCTTCTGCTCCTATCATTTCAAGTTTTATGTTTACATAAGGAACCAGCTGCCTATTTAGGAATTTGTCCAATCTATCATAGCACTATAGTATTCAATGGCTGGAATCTTATCACTGTTCACGCTGGTGGGATTTTCCCATCCCTCTTCAGGAAACGGAGATTTGACTGGAAGCCAAATTCTCCAGCCTTGCTGCAACAGGAGCGTGCTGTGTGGCTGGCAAATATGATTGCGGTCAACGTTGTCCTCTGGAAACTTCATGCTATTTTAAACCGTGGCACAGCGGCACAATGGTTAGCACTGCTGCCTCACAGTGCCAGGGACCTGGGTTCGATTACGGCCTCGGGTCACTGTCTGTGTGGAGTTTGCACATTCTCCCTGTGTCTGCTTGGGTTTCCCCCGGGTGCTCTGGTTTCCTCCCACAATGCAAAGATGTGCGGGTTAGATTGATTGGCTTTGTTAAATTAAACCTAGTGTCAGGATAAATATAAAAGGTTATGGGAATAGAGCCTGGGTAGGATTGTGGTTGGTGCCGACTGAAAGGCCAGATGATCTCTTTCTTCTCTGCAGGGATTATATGATTCTATTTTCTGGAGCTAAAGAGAAATTATGCAGAAGAGGTGATGTATGTGAAGTCCGTTTTTTTAAGGAGTCATAATATTATGCTTGTTGTATCGAAAGGCAAGTGAAGATCAGCTCGTCCGTCCACTGAAACTGTCCCATTCTGGCACAGTACATATTCTATAACGCAAATAATCATCCCCTTCCTCCCAACACAGGTTAATGATGTTGCCGCAAAAGCAAAAAAAAATGCGGTACATCATAATCAGCTATGTTATTCATTAGCTGCAGGATATTATAAGATAGAAAGCCTACAAAAATATAAAATGTTAAATTGCATTGACTGCCTTGCTTATTCATTCAGGGACACCAACCACAGAATTAACATATGAAATGCCCTGCTAAATTGAAAACAGCAGAATCATTTCCATTGTAACACTTTCATTGGAATTGATTCATAACCAACGTTCCTCTGATTAGCAGAATGAACTGTCCAGTTCCTTCAACTGCTTCACTGCAAAATCGTGCTTTTGTGATGATTGCAAAGATCAAACAATAGACACTGCTGAAAGCAATACAAAATACAAAATACGGTGCATGTTGGAAATTTGAAATAGAAGCAGCAAATGCTGGAAATACTCAGAGGGGAGTCAGCTTTTTGTGGAGAGAGAAGAAACAGGAGTAATGGCTTGGATTTTCAAGGTGGGCAGGGGGACTTGGGAAAATTGCCAGCTTGGCCCACCTGCAGTGGAAGGAAGTGCCTGCCGGCATAGGATTTTCATTGTGGAAACAGTGGTTCTGACGGTGACTGTGAAGACCACCATTGCTCTCAATGCTGATGCATAAGAATCCTTCCAGACAGCAGCAGGGGACATAGCTAATGCTTCACAACTTGACTCAGAATCCCCACAATACTGAAAAAGGCCATTTGGCCCATCGAGACTGCACCAACCACGATCCCACCCAGGCCTTACCCCCATATACAATCCTTACAATCTCACCCATACCCCACTAATCCCTCTAACCTACACATCTCAGGACACTAAGGGCAATTTTAGCATGGCCGATGAATCTATTCCACACACCTTTGGACTATGAGAGGAAACGCACATAGACACGAGGAGAACATGCAAATTCCACACAGACAGTGACCCAAGCCAGGAATCGAACCCAGATCCCTGGAGCTGTGAAGCAGCACTGCTAACTACTGTACTACCGTGCTGCCCTTGCTATCTGATATAGTAGAAAAAGCTTTGTGCACCAGGAAAGGGGAACTCATCATCCTCTCCCTTACCAGAGAGAAACAGGAGTGGTGAACATGTGGCTTATGTAGACATAGTTGAAGTAATTGCATACAGATACCAAGTTTACTGGATAGCTTTTAAAAGGCAGTTGTTTTTGCACAAACAATATATCCTTACAATCTCAACAGTTAAAACTCGTATGATTCAAGGAACCAATTTGTTAAACAATCTTCTTTAAGTTCAAGTTTATTATTGTCGCAAGTAGGCTTACATTAACACTGCAATGAAGTTACTGTGAACATCCCCTAATAACCACACTCTGAAGCCTGTTTGGCTAATGTGCTGGTTAGGTGCATTGGCTATGCTAAATTCTCCCTCAATGTACCCAAACAGGGTACAGTCACTGTCAGTACCATTGTTACCTTCCTGTGCATCCGTGGGTCCTCTTGAAGGAGGTGGTACAGTGCAGTCTCCATCTCCTTGCTGAATTGTAGCTGCCTCAAACATTGTCCATGTGTGAGGTGGAGGTGAGAAAATGATCAGTGGGAATAAACAATTCCAATCTCCAAATTGAATTTTCATCAATTAGTAAAAGATTTTATGCAGGACGCATTTGGATTTTGCTAATGAAAAGTCTGGAATAAAGAAAGCAATGGAAAGAAACCATTTTGAAGTTTAGCAGCCATTTAAAAATGGGCAGAAAAAAGCCAAGCCAGGAATCTTCCGGCCAGCTGCCCTTCATTGCCACTGCAAGCGAGCACAGAGGATTTGGCCGTCAGCCAAATTTCCGTTCACCGCAGTAAGAATCCCGCTGGACAACTCCAGCCCAATATGTAGATTGGCTGGAGAATTCCAGCCATTCACGCTGGTGGGATTCTCTGGTGCTGCCGGCAATGTATCTCAACCCGCAGGGTTCTCCTCACGGTGGGGTGACATCAATGGGAATTCCCGTTGCCAGTGGCGAGAGCAGAGAATCCCGCCGCTAGCAAACAATGCGCCATCTCCCGCCAGCAGGAAACATGCAGCTGGGAGGCCGGAGAATCTCGTCCGGGATCTTTATTTCAAATGACATTCCGAAAACAAAGTACAAACTCGCAGTTTGAACAGACATGATGAAGTGACAACATCGTAAATCCTACTCGATGTAACTGAACTGTGCAGTGTTGTTTTAGCTAACACTAAAAGCACAGCCTTTGTAATTCTCAACAAACAAGTGCAAAATGAAAGGATACAGCGACTTTCAGAAGGTTAGAATGCTGTCTACGCAAAACATTTTAAAGGACAATTGCCTCATTTTGTCGAAAACTCAATTATCATCCGCAGTGGTGGAAATGTCAGAATTTTACAATCACCTTCTCTAGGGTACATAAAATATAGGCTTCAGCCTCCTTTCAAAGCTAAATGAAAAAAACTATTTATCGCAATGAATGTCATCGAAGGTTTTGATCACTTGTTAGGGAGCGTTCTGAGAGAAGCATACAATACCCAAGGTGCTGTCGTGTCAGCAGCTTCACTAAGTAGCAGTACTCAGAGAGAAAGCGAGAAAGAGGAGTGTTGGTTTTGCTAAAAAGGTGTACAGGGAGACTGACCTTGGTAATAGCTACCAGGCAAGTTGCTGCACCCGCCAGCATGGGAAGCCCCATTGCCTTTAATTACATTAGTTCCATTAGCATTCTTTCTGTGCTGCTCTAATTACCATCCCACAAGGGCAAACAAAAAAAAAATAAAGAAATGACTTAAAAGCACATGGAAATTCGAGGGCAAATTTTCCCGTTCCATCTGCCTTGGGAATTGCAGTCGGCGAGGGGCAAACCATGGAAATGTCCGTTGACTTTGGAAGGGATTTTCCAGTTTCAGGACAAAAGCGACTGGAAAATCCTGTCCTCTGCTTTTTAAAATAACAGAGGATATTAAGCTTTGTTGGCCAGCTCAGCGAGTAGTCCGATTGCCGCTTTGTACACAGATTCACAGCAAGGATAACAGTCAAAATTTTCCACTCCCTTCGCACTTTCAATCCGATGGGATCTCCCAGTCCAAAGATGAGCAGGTTAAGTGGGATTAGCCATGGTAAGCGGATGACGTGGAGAGGACGGCCTGAATGGGATGCTGTTTTGGAGGGTTGGTGCAGATTTGATGGGTCCAATGTCCTCCTTCTGCACTGTAAGGATTCTGCGGTTAATTGAAACATAGTAACTAGAAGCAGGAGTAGGTCATTTGGCCCTTTGAGCTAGCTCTGCCTTTCATTTTGATCACAGCTGATCAGCAAATTCAATATCCTAATCCCTCTCTTCCTCCCTTATCTCTTCAACCCATTAGTCTCAAGAGATATATCTAATTTCTTCTTGAAATCAGACAACGTTTGGTCTCAACTACATTCTGTAGTGAATTCCACAGATTCACCACCCTCTGGGTGAAGAAATTTCTCCTCACCTCAGTTCAAAAAGGTTTACCCATTTTCTTCAAACTATGATTGTTCCTGCCAATACGAATGGAGATTTCAATAAATTGTTGTCCCTTCTGCAGCTGTGGATAAGTGTGGGGGATCTGGAAAATTTCAATCAGTGCTCGGCATTCAGCTATAATACTCATTTTGTAAGGGTGTCAGTCCAGCAGAGGTTTTCCTGGTAGATTCCCTTGTCCCCTGCCCTTTGCCCTTTCTTTAACCTTCCACATTACCTTGGGTTCAATTATCCCAAAAAAAAAAACCACGTGCATCATGTTGGGAAAATCGTCTCTTCACAAGTTGTACTTTTCTTTTAAAAATTTGGAAGGACTTTGCATTATTTGGACATTTTGATTTTTTTTTAAAGAAGATCATAAGTTCACCATAAACAAGAATGCCTTTTCTAGGAAGTTGCATGATTTCAGCTAGCTGATCAGCAAGGCCCTTGAAGGGAGAGAGATGTTTGTTTAAAATTATTTGGGAAAAAAATTATTTGATCTAAAAGGCAAAAGGTTTACCAGAAATCACCTGAGATAAGAACATCCCATCCAAACCCACCCTATTCCCTTAACCCCCAAATGGCGTATCTTTGGACACTAAGGGGCAATTTAGCACTACCTGACCCGCATACCTAGGGAGTTGTGGGAGGAAATCGGAGCACCTGGAGGAAACCCACCCAAACAAAGAACAAATTAAAGTACAGCACAGGGGCAGGCCCTTCGGCCCTCCAAACCTGCACCGGTCATGGTGCCAGCCTAAATTAAAACAGTACGCACTTACGGAGTCCGTATCCTTCCATTCCCATCCTATTCATGTATTTGTCTAGTTGCCCCTTAAATGCTGCTATCATAGCTGCTCCCACCACCTCCCTGGGCAATGAGAGGCGGCGGGGACACGAGGCGGACGTGACAAACTCCACGCAAACGGAGTGGTCAATTTTTTATTTCTTCTAATTAATTAACAGCAGAAGAGTTCAAAATATCAATGTTAACAGTATTGGGGCTCTGATGAGGCTTCTGTTGATGGAAAGCAGGATTATCAGAGTAACAAGGACAACTGTCCTTCATATTTATCACCAGGTTTATGGTCATTTTATCTCATTTAGCAAAAAAAAAAACGACAGAAAGCTAAAGACAAGTCATCCTTCTTTCCTTCATTGCCCCACTTTTCATTTGTCAACTTTATTTGTGGATCATAAGTCTGCCCTCAAACAAAGGATCTGTTTTGACAGTGGTACACTTGGATTTTACAATCAAAACATTCCTTGCAAAAAAGGGAGATGATGGAAAGGCCTGATGCCAGTTTTGTACATCTTCAAGCAGAGAAGGACAAGGAGCGGTTAGCTCACTTACCTTCCTTTCATGTTTCTCCGCAGTGGCAAGACGTTAATCATTTAAAAGGAAAGGCTTGAGGAGCGACAGCAGCATTCAGAACTGCGACTAATTAAATCTGGGAAGGTTCGTCTGCACTTTATGTACTGTTCTGCTTTATGAGGTGCTTTGTCTTTCCTTGCATTTAGCAAAAGGCTCTGAAAGAGGCTGAGATTTTTTGCTGCTCATCTACAGTATTGTAAGACATAGGTAAAAAATGCAAGGATCAATCAACTCTATTCCTTTTTTTAAATACTCTTTACCTGAGTGCCTGTAATAAGTCCTTCGAGGCAGAAGCCCCTTCACCAAAATCCCGTTATTTTACAAGTCTGACAACAGCGTACTTTTCATTAACAGTCTACACTAGGTGTCTCAGGGACTGACACTCCTGGTTAAATACAGAGCAAGGAGTCCCTGACTGGCCCATCAATTCCTTAATCAGGAAGTTCATACTCAAATAGGCCAACCCCAATGCCTGATTAAAATTGTTACAGTGCCTGCCAAGATTTTGGGACAATTTGCGTCCCACTCAGTTATTTATTCTTATTCATATTGTTCCACGCACCTCCCCCAATGGTACTTTGCACAGTGAACCAATGGGAAGGAGCATATGATATTGAAGAAAATAAGCTATAATTCTTCACCAAAGGGCATTGGGCGATTCCTCGAATAGGAGGAATGTGGAAGGGTATAGGAAATGGTCAGAGAACAGCACTATGTCATGATCCTCGTTTGGAGGGTCAGTATCGGCACAATGAGCCAAATGACCTCCTTCTGAGCAATAACAATTCTGTCAGTCAATCTGTAAATCTAATTTAAAAACAGAACTAAAAACACCACAGGAATAAACCCTTCAGCCCACCAAGCCTGCACCGACACCTGACATCTTTTTAAACTAAAGACCATTTTGCCTCTATGCAGTCCATATCCCTCTATTTCCTGCTTGTTCATGTATCTGTCAAGGAGCCTCTTAAAAGTTGCTATTGTATTTGCTTCTACCCCTTCTTCTGTCAGCGCGTTCCTGGCACTTACCACCTTCTGTGTAAAAAACTTGCCTCTGACATCTCCCTTAATCTTTCCCACTTTGCCTTAAACTATGTCTGTCTCCTAACAATTGATATTTCTACCTATTCTATCCATGCCTCCCATAATTTTATAAACTTCTGTCAGATCCCCCTCAGGCTTTAACTCAAGAGAAAACAAACTAAGTTTGTCCAAATTAAATGAACCAAAGGGAATTAATATTATTTGCATTGTTTTCAAAAAGGATAGCCATCTTTTCAGGAAACGTCATGTTGTATGTATGGCTTTGCTGTGTATTGCTGGCAGAGCTTGTGGAATCACAAGAAACTGAGAATATGACATATTCATATTCAGGAGTAGATTTCCAATGAATTGCTTACAACTATCGTTAGGTATCATACCACCATCATTGCCCCTGCAACACAAAGCAGCAATTAAATCAGCTCTGTAGTTTGGATGTGGGCTATACCTGATGATAGAGTCAATGGCAATGTGAAGTGGTCAAGATAGTGACCGTTTGTAACAGGAGCTTTCACTAGAAAGCTGATCTTTTTTTCAGTCTAACTCACATCCGTAGAAGAGATCATGGAGTTAAGTGTATGTTCCATCCAAAGCAAACTGAATTTCCAAGACCTATTGAATAAGTTTAAGGATGTGATTGCACTGGAGGGGGTGCAGAGGAGATTCACCAGGATGTTGCATGGGATGGAATACTTAAGTTATGAAGAGAGTTTGGGTTGCTTTTGTTGGAGCAGAGAAAGCTGAGAGGTGACCAAATTGAGGGATACATGATTATGAGGAGCACAGAGCGGAAAGGGAGCAGCAGCTGTTCTGAGATGTCATGAGAGGACAGGAGGTTTTGGGGAAAGCTTTTTTTTTTAAAACCCAGAGGGTGTTGAGTGTCTGGAATGCATTGCCTGGGAGGGTGGTAGAGGCAGGTTGGTTCACATCCTCTAAAAAGTATCTGGATGGTCACTTGGCATGTCATAACATTCAAGATTATGGGTCTCTTCTTCAATGTATGATTTTATAATTCTCGTTTAAAAATCATGCTCTGGCAGCTGACCCAGCACACAAAATTGGTTACATCTCTGATTCAAATTAATTACAACTAAGAATTCCTATTAATTGCACCTGTATGTGTGTGGGCCTTCAAAGAGGCTTTTTGAATTATGTTGTGAATCTAGATGCTAATGGACACCTAATAAAAGCTTTTATCCAGTCAGGACCTGCCTATTGTGCACCAATGTAATGAGTAAATGGCTCGGTATAGTTTGTTTTCAATCACTATGTAAAATTGGATTACTCACAGATGGTAGACTACACATTCCGATTGAAAATGCTAATTTTGTGATAAACCCATTCGTAACCAAACTACGTTAAGTTTCAACTCTTAAATCTTCCTAACCCACAGACCACAATGAGAAAGGATAGGCAAAAACATCTCCTCCATGATCATCCACAACACCAGTGCCCCACAAGGCTGTGTTCTCAGCCCCTACTATACTCTTTATACACCTGTGATTGTTTGGCCAAATTCCCTTCCAGCTCAATTTCCAAGTTTGCTGATGACACCATTGTACTGGGTCGGATCTGTAACAATGATGAGACAGGAATAAAATAGAGAATCTGATGAACTGTGGTGGGGACAATAATCTCCCTCTCAATGTCAACAAAACGAAGCAGATTGTCATTGACTTCAAGAAGCCAATGAGGAGGACATGCCCCTGTCTATATCAATGGAGATCTTGTAGAAAGGGTTGAGTGCTTCAAGTTTTTCGGTGTCTAGATCACCAACAATCTAACCTGGTCGCCCCAAGCTGACACTATAGTTAAGAAAGCCCACTATAGTTAAGAATGCCTCTACTTTCTCAGAAGACTGAGGAAATTTGGCATGTCAACTAAGACTCTCACCAACTTTTACTGATGCATAAGGTTACTCTCGCAGATCTAGGGTGAAGTATCTAAATGGATACAAAATTGGCTTCTTAACAGGAGCCAGAGGGTGGTTGCAGAGGGTAGTTTCTCAAACTGGAGGCCTGTGACCTGCAGTGTGCCTCAGGGATCAGTGCTGGGACTATTGTTATTTGTCATTTATATTAATGATTTGGATGAGAATATAGAAAGCATCATTAGTAAATTTGCAGATGACACCAAGATTGGTGGCATAGTGGACAGTGAAGAAAGTTATCTCTGACTGCAAAGGGATCTTGATCAATTGGGCCATGGACTGACGAATGACAGATGGAGTTTAGACAAATGCGAGGTCATACATATTGGTACACTGACCCAGGGCAGAACTTACTCAGTTAATGGTAGGGCATTGAGAAGAGTTACAAAACAAAGAGTTCTAGGGGTGCATGTTCATAGCTCCTTGAAAGTGGAGTCACAGGTGGACAGAGTGGTGAAGAAGGCATTCAGCATGCTTGATTTCATTGGTCAGTGTATTAAATACAAGGGTTGGGACGTCTTGAAGTTGTATAAGAAAATGGTAAGGCCACACTTGGAATACTGTGTGCAGCCGTGGTCACCCTATTATAGAAAGGATATTATTAAACTAGAAAGAATGCAGAAAAGATTTATTAGGGTGCTTCCAGGACCTGATGATTTGAGTTATAAGAAGAGGCTCGATACACTAGGATCATGTTCTCTGCAGCATTGAAAGCTGAGGGGTGATCTTATAAAGGTCTATAAAATAATGAGGAGTATAGATCAGCTAGATAGTCAATATCTTTTCCCAAAGTAGGGGAGTCTAAAATTAGAGGACATAAGTTTAAGAAGGAGATACAAGAGTGTCCAAAGGATATTTTTCCCCCCACACATAGGGTGGTGAGTATCTAGAACAAGTTGCCAGAGGTAGTAGGAGGTAGGTGTAATTTTGTCTTTTAAAAAGCATTTAGACAGTTACATGGGTAAGATGGATATAGATGGACGTGGGTCAAATGTGGACAATTAGGATTAGCTTAGGGATTTTGAAAAAAATGGGTGGCATGGACAGGTTGGGCAGAGAGGCATGTTTTCATGCTGTAAGCCTCTCTGACTCTATGCACCACAAAAAGCATTCTTTCTGCTTGTATCACAGCTTGGTACGTCTCCTGCTCTGTTCAAGACTGCAAGAAACTACAAAAGATTGTGAATGAATCCCAATCTATCACGCAATCCAGCCTCCCACTCATTGACACTGTCTACCACTTCCTGTTGCCTTGGCAAAGCAGCCAGCATAATTAAGGACCTCATGCACCCCGGACTCTTCCACCTTCTTCTGTCAGATAAAAGATACAAAAGTTTGAGGTCACATACCAACTGACTCAAGAACAACTTTTTCCCCTGCTGTTGTCAGACTTTTGAATGGACCTACTTTGCAGTAAGTTGATCTACACCCTAGCTGTGACTGTAACACTACATTTTGCACTCTCTTGTTTCCTTCTCTATGAAGAGTATGCTTTGTCTGTATAGTGTGCAAGAAACAATGCTTTTCACTATATACAAATCTGTGTGACAATAAAAGTCAAACTAAATTAAAATCAAATATATCAAGGACAAAAGCTTTTAAAATAAAATTATTTTCATGGAAATAAGTTCCATAATGCTGATTGCACAGATATGTGGAAGATTTTCTGTTCAGCAATATTTAAATGCTTTTGAGCAAAAATATAATCAACAAAAAAAATTCCTGAAACTAGTGCAATTTTTCAGCATAATTTGTGCTTAGATTGCCAATTGCACTGAAATAAGAAATTCTTGGCCATCATATTTAACTTGTTTGAATCAATTCTGTACTGATTCATCTCAATGTCTGTAAACTTTGTGACTGTGCAGATTCCGCACATTCTCCTCGTGTCTGCATAGGTTTCCTCCAGGTGCTCCAATTTCCTCCCATAGGGCAAGAGTGTGCAGGTTAGGTGAATTGGCCATGCTAAGTTGCCTCTTAGTGTTTCAAAACGTATAGGTTAAGGGGATTAGTAGAATTAACATGGGGTTAAGGGAATAAGGCCTGTGTAATGTGTTATTTTGAAGAGCCAGTGCAGTCTTGATGGGCCCAATGGCCCCTTCCTGTATTGTAGGGATTCTGTGAACTCTTGAAAGACTGAATTTGCCCTTCTGTTTACAAAATATTCCATCATGGGACATTTTAGAGTAGGAAAGTGTGGAAATTATTAATGTATCTCTTGAACTCAAGATTTGAGCCTTTGTTAACATTGAATAATAGAATTCCTGCAGTGTAGAAAAAGGCCATTTGGCCAATCAAGTTTGCACCGACAACAATCCCATCTAGGACCTATCCACGTAACTCCACGTATTTACTCTGCTAGTCCCTTTGACATTAAGGGGCAAGTTAGCATGCCCAATGAACCTAACCTGAAACCGGAGTCCCTGGAGGAAACCTATGGAGGCATGGAGAGAATGTCAGATTCCAAACAGACAATGACCCGAGGCCAGCACTGGCGCTGTGAGACAGCAGGGCTAACCACTGTGCCACGCATGTTCTGGGACTCAAGATCAGTTAGATTGCTATCCAAATAATCTCAGTCTCAATGCCAACAATAAATGCAGTTAATATAGTCAGTATTCACCTTATATTTTCTTGGGTGCAACATAAGATACTTGCACTAGCTCATTTGTTCATCTTATAATTACTGACCGAAACCTATTTAAGGTGATATCATCTGAACAAAATGCACAATGTTCGAAAAATATTGAACCTTGCCTTTCGTATGGTGTGTCTGCTCTGCCTCAAGGCAGAACTCGTTGTCTTGCTTTGGCTAATGAACTAGTTTCTTGGCAGTTTCTTCGTCTGTGACGGTTTGTTATTGCCCTCGGGGGCCGAGCAAGGAGGCATGCTTCAAGTCAACTCAGCTGGAACAGGAACTGAATCCATGCCACACTCCATCCGTCTCACCAGCTGAGTTAACTGACCTCCCAACATCAAGTTTCCTAAAGATCAAAAAATAAACAGCAGCACCAAATTCTATTTCTGAAGTTATTCCTGTTTTCCTAACTCGATGCATGTAGAGACAACAGCTGGGCTCCCATTATAAACAGCATAATAACCTGGCTTCCAAGTAATTTGTAGTTTCTTGGTCAAACAATCAATATTGGTCATATTGGTCTCTGTGAAAAGTGTTACATATTCCTTGTCGCAGTATTGGTTGTAACATTGGATCGATACCAACTATTTCAAATATATTTGGCTTTGTCCCTTCTTGAAGTAGGTTGACGATGACATTTAGGTTATGACTATCATGGACTGTTCTACAATCATCAGGTCTTGTGTCTTGTTAGTTTACCATCATCAGGAATGAGAACCAATTAGGAATTCAATTATTTAATCTAATAAACTGTTAGCTTAATCCAAGGTAGGAAAGGTGAACAGAAGTCTTGGGATTATCACATTTAAACTTGAAAATGATAAAGATACATGCCTGGTTATTGGCATCATTAAACTGTAAAATAAAGTGTTACCATAGTGAGTTCTCAGTGGAACTCTCCTTTCACCTGACGAAGGGGCAAACCCCGAAAGCTTGAGAGTTTACTATCAAATAAATTGGTTGGACTTGGTGTTGTGAGACTTCTTACTGTGTTTACCCCAGTCCAACGCCAGCATCAGAACAAGTCATTCACTCAGGTTTATAGATTCTAACTTCTCTAAAATGCAATGAAAATGAAGATTACTTTGTCCTGACAGAGCACATTTTCACCTTACTTAATTTGAAGAAATAACCAGTCAATTCTACAGCTAGTTCAAAAACATCACACACAGAATTACAAGTGGATCCCTCCATCATAGGAGCTCTTTTGGCAGCCATTTTGAAAATGCCCCTAAGGTTCAGCAAGTTGCCTTCATTTCCAGAGATGAATCATTTTCACTATCGGTCACGCTGGCAGTGAATGATTTTAGCACAGTTAATAAAAGCACACATTTTAATCTGTTCAGTTTCATATTGAGCAGAAATATTCAAAATTTGATTGAAAATCGATTGTGCTTTAAGATTTTGGATATTCCCCAGTCAAATTTTCTAATACCTTCCTTTGGAAGTATGTGTGCTTCTCGTTGTTCAACAGAGAACACTGTGCCATTGATATGCTTAACAATGTGAAATGAATTTGGTGTGATATTACTTGCGAATGTCTTATTAAAAAATTTCCACTCCTACCACAAGGTTAAGAGGGTAGCAAGGCGGCAAATGGTTTGTACTGCTGCTTCACAGTGCCAGGGTTCGATTCCCAGCTTGGGTCACTGTCTATGTGGAGTTTGCAAATTCTCCCCATGTCTGTGTGGTTTCCTCTAGATGCTGTGGTTTCCTCCCACAATCAAAAAGATGTGAAGGTTAGGTGGATTGGCCACGCCAAATTCTCCCTCAGTGTACCTGAACAGGGGCTGGAATGTGACAACTCGGGGTTTGTCTCAGTAACTTCATTGCAGCATTAATGCAAGTGTACTTATGACTAATAAATAATCTTTTGTTTAACAATTTTAAGGTCGCTGTGTGATGACCCCCAAAGGAACTTCTTGTGGGTAAATAAAGAGTAGTTTTATTTTGTTTGCTCTCAGTTCCTGTTGCTTTGTTCATAGTTCAGGAAGTTACCTTCAGTTGAAACCTTAAACACATTTACAACACACCTTTTCACATGGTGTGAAAAGTCAAGAACAGGATACTTTGAAATAGGTATTTTGTATTGGAGTGCAAAACAAGGGTTCAAAGGCACCAATGTTTTCAAAAGCAATGGTGTGAATACAGGTTTGCCAGTCACATTTTTCAGAACATTATTTCACTGTCTGAATTAAAATTCTCCCCGTCCGGGTAGAAAAAGGTCCAAAGAGAAGGTTCCAGAAGCTTGACTGAATGTAAAATTAATTTCACTGCTGCTTTATTATGAAATTCAGTTAATAGACAACCAATGATCTTCATCAGCCCTGATCCACACCCTGTGGAGCAACTTGTCTTAAGAACTGTGAAATATTGACCATCTCACCATTGTTACATCAAGAGAACCTGGATCCAATCAACTGAACACCAAACAGAGCAGTGGTCAGTCACGAGGAATTGCACAGCTTAATTTTTACTCAACTGCAGAGAACTGGCAAATATAAAAAACCCACAGCACATGCAAAAGATAATAGCATGAAGGTTAGTATTACTGTCTCAGTGCTACGGACTTGGATTTGATTCCTGGTTTGAATCATTGTCTGTGCAGACATTCTCCCTGTGCCTGCATGGGTTTCCTCTGAGTGCTTCAATTTACTCCCATATCCACAAGACATGTTGGTTGGGTGCATTCGCCATGCTAAATTCCCTCTCAGAGTACCTGAATAGGCACCGGACTATGGCGGACTAGATGATTTTCACAGTAACTTCATTGCAGTGTTAATATAAGCCTACTTGTGACACGAATAAACTTTAAATATGCAGCAAGTAACAAAGAAGCTGAGGAGGTGACTTGAAGGAGATGTACAAAATTATGAGGATGGGAGACAGAGTGGACAAGATAAAAGGAGAATCTAGAACAAGGCTCACTCTCCGTGTGGAGTTTGCACATTCTCTCCATGTCTATGTGGGTTTCCCCCGGATGCTCTGGTTTCCTCCCTTACTCTAAAGATGTGCAGGGTTAGGTTCAATTGGACATGCTAAAATTACCCTTTCATGTCATGGTAAGTGTAAGTGTATGGGGGATAAGGCCACTTTCCGCACTGTTGAGATTCTATTATAAGCAATGCTCCTATCATCCTTGACATTGAGGGATAAGAGAGGACATGATTAGGGAGTGATTAGGCAGGATTCATATTCCAGATCACAATCAAGCCACAACTAAAATGAATAATTGGACAAGGTAGAAAGAGGTAATCAGTGCATTCAAAGGCAAGAAAATAAATACTATCTAACTCCATGAGTCAGCCCAGGACTTAAAATGTGAGTTACTCTACTGAAGGTCAACAAGGTGGCACCTCCTACTTTTTTCATGGGACATGGGTGTCACTGACTGACCAGCATTTGTTGCCCATTCCTAGTTGCCCTTGATGCTCTGACATCACAATTTAATTCTTCACATTTTCAAAGCGGGCCTCTTCCAAAATGTCTAAAGTAAAATTAACAGCCATCTATAGCTGTTTACATGATTTCATGCTTCCAACTTGTTGCTCTGAGAATTCACAATTAAATCACCACAGTGAAATTATCCATTACCATTCATTATTTGCAAACTAATTCCGTTAAAGTCTGGAAAAGCATTAAAAAATTCTGCTCATTTTGACTCGTCAACTATAATCAGATTTGATATGCTGCTTAGTGCCTCATGAAAATCACCGCTATCTTCATGCCAAAAGTACTTTTCAATGAAGTAAAATTGGCTTCAGTGTCTCTGTTTCCATATTCAACAATTACTTTCATAACCCTGCATTTTTATTAAAAATTAGAAACACACTAGAGATAAACAAAGCTTTTGGCTGGATGAAAACTATGACAAACTCAGAATAAAGATACCGGTCTCAGTGTTTGGAGTGGACAGTCATGTTTAAAGTATCAAGCAAATCAGTGCCAATTTTAGCCACTGTAATAGTTACAGTGGTGATTCAAGCGATAGGCGTGGCTCATATTAAAAGCTGGGAGAGTGTAAATCAAGTCCAGGCCTGATTTCCCTATCACCACAGAGGAGCTCCATATTGTCTTCTGCCTGGCAATAGCAACAACATGGCCAGAAGAACCAAGAGGCCAGCAAATGTCAACGCTCCTGTTTTTCAGCATCTTCTGAGTTTGGAGGGGCACAAGCATTTCCCCCTTGGCCTCACTAGGAAGCTTTCAGGCTCCCAGTTCCTGATTGAGTCAAACCACTTATTGTTCCCTGGCTAATCCCAATTTCTCATTCCTCCTGATCTTGACCCTGACCTCTCACAATTTCCTAACTCTCACCTCCACTCTTTTGATTCAAGCCTCAATTTTTTATGCCTCTCCCCCTACCACCCCACCCCCAATGCTCCTAACAGTCAGTGATCATTCACACAGATCTCTGGCTACAGTTTCCTGATAGTAAAAATTGCTACTGCCAATTGACCAGGCATGTGCCCAGATAACAGGTACGTTGGTGCTACCACTTGACAGGTAGGCTCCAGAATAAAACTTTGGCCCAAAAGACCATAACATTTACATGTTTTAGAAAATATGGAGTTTGAGTCACAGCCAACTAGCTTTTAACAACCAGAAAAAAAACATGAAAAGTTTGATGATAATACAACACTCCTTCACTCCCCCCTCCCTCTTCACAAAATATACACAGATTTCGAGGATAACACAGATTAGTCATACACCTTATGCTACAATGTTCTGAATAAACATATAGTTCCTATAACCCAACAGTCTAAATATGATCAGACAACAGCCCATCTGAAACCCAGTGGTAGTTGTTTTTTCCTTCAAGGTGGACCCTGGTTGCTAAGCATTATCTCATTCTTTCACCAAGATATTGGGGATGATTCTCCTGAATTGGAACTAAGTGCCCACACCAGCAGGAAACTCTCCAGGATTCTCCCAGCTGATTTATTCATAGCCTGCATTGGCCAGCCCTACTGTTCCGGACCGGGAACACTATTTTTAAAGAGTGAGCCAGACTCTACACTCATTTACCAGACCTCCTCCCCTCAAAAATGAAATGGTGCTCCCCCCCACCCATCAGAGGAACACCACCAACTCCACTTCAAAGAGTGATATCCCCCTCATCCACAAAACTCCACCCACACACTATACAGGTATGAAGGTGACATAACCCTTCTCACTCAGCTCAGCTCTCCCTCAGCCCCCCTTACCTTCCGGTCTCCCATCCAGCTCGCACTTCCCCCTTCGTCCCCCACTCATCTTTACTTCCTCCTTAGACCCCTACTCAGCCACCCTTTAGATCAAGTACCAGTGCCAAAAGCACACTGTCCCAGCACCTTGGCACTGATACCTTGACCTGGCACCTTAGGACCTAAGGTAGGTCTAGTGGCCATTTGCCCCTGTGCTGCTCCCAGGTTCCTCAAATCCTCCTTAAGCCTCCAACCCCTCACCTTGAACTGATGTCTCCTTGCGATTGACCTTTCAGCTAAGGGGATCTGTTGCTCCTTATTCACAGTATCCTCATAATCTTGTATACCTCAATCCTGTCACCCCTCAGTCTTCTCTGCTCCCATGAAAACAACCCAAGTCGACCCAACCACTCTTTGTAACTTAAATGTTCCATCCCAGGCAGCTGTGGTGAATCTCCTCTGCACCCCCTTCCAGTGCAATCACACCCTTCTTGTAACATGGTGACCAGAACTGCACACAATACTCTGGCTGTGACCTCACCGAATTTAAAGGCAAGTATTTCTTTGTTACACCAGTGTTTTGAGGAAAGAACTTGCATTGATAAAGCACTTTACCAGGACACTTCAAAAGTGCTGTATGCCCAGTGAGTGATGTTTTAAACCTCAGACATTGTTACCAGAAATCAACCCGACCGTTAATTTGCACAGGGCAGGTTCTTGAATGCAGTACATGACTCTAAAACACTGAACAACACTGCTGAGGATGGTATGTGCCTTGAATCCCTTAAACATGCAGAATAAGAGTTTTCCGATTCTATGTTTGCCAGCATACAACCTTCTGCCCGTTAGAGTGAATTTGGAAAAATGCTCTGCGAACTGCCTTTTCTGGAAGATGTGAGAAGTGATTCAGGTCTTGAGAACACTACTCCATTGCTCTCTTCCAGTCAGTGATGTGAACTGCCAGTCAAAGGACAATCTCTGGCAAAACATGACATGCAGAGGAATTCTCTCCCACTACCTGCCCTCCATGCAGTGTCAGATCTTGCCCAAAGAAACTGTCAGGCCGGGATTTTCCAGCCGCGCTCGTCCCAAGGCTAGAAAATCCCGTTCAAGGTCAACAAAGTTTATTTGGTCCATGTTCTGTCCCCTACTATTCCCATGGTGGGTGGGAAATGAAAAATCCACACTCAATCTCCAACACAATGGACTGCAGTCTGCAGTCCCAGAGACTGCAAATTCACACAAGGGGCTTGGTGATGCTCCCAGCAAGAACTCGACATAAATTAGATTACCCATAGCAGAGGATTCAAACTGCAATTATGGGAAGATATATTGGCAGATATTTCCATATATTTAGTGTAATTTGAAACGAACAAGATTTGAGAGTAGGTAGAGCCAAACCATTTCCATTGGCAGAAGGATCAAGAATCAAAAGGCACCAACAGAAGGAAGTGACAAAAGAAACAACAGGGGAGAGGCGAAAGCTCTTTTGTAAAGTAGCGAGTGGTAAGGATATTGAATTGGTGGAAGCAGATTGACCTTCAAAAGGGAATTGGATAAAAATCTGAATAAAAAGAATTATAGCAATCCAGGGAAAGCGCTGATTTACTCTTGCAGTGAGCAGTCCAAACATGATGGACAGCATGGCCTCCTTCTGCGCTGTAACCATCACGTGATTCTACAATACATGACTTGTACGGTCTGAACAAATGATAAGTGCATCAAATGAAAACCATTATAAAAAACCATTATAAACCATAAAAAAATTATTTTTTTTAACTTTGTGCAAGGTTGTTCAAAAATAACTGTGTGGTTTGATGGAACTTTTTTTAAAATCAATAATGCTTTGGAAATGAGAAAGAATTATTCCAAGTGTGGAGAATCCTAAAGTGGACATCATGGCATTGCTCAGGGAATTACTGCAGCAAGTGAGTACCTGGAATGTGGACCAGCCTGAAGATCCACATGCATTCCATTAGTCCATTTGTATGAGACAGTAATGTTAGCATTGTGCTTTGGCTACTGATGGAAATGACGTTAGGAGAAGATGAAAAGTATGTCGGACTGTTAGATATCCAGAAAAATCAATGATATGATGGCAGAGATTATTAAAAACAAAATCCATGACTGGGATTTTCCAGCACTTCTCCCACCACCCCCCCAGTGGTTTATCCGGCAGTGGAGGCAGCTTGCCATTGGCCAGTGCTGGAATCTTCCAGTCCCACCTGAGGCAATGAAGTATCCATGACTACATCAACACAAAATGCTAGATAAACTCAGCCGGTCTGGCGGCATCTGTGGAGAGAGAGACAGACAGACACAGCTAATATTTCAAGTCCATACAACTCTCTGTCCATAAGACTACGGATGTTCCTTAAGTGGGCATTTCTATCATAGAGATAGAAGCAGATGTTCGAAGCTGTCAATGGAAAGACTGGACCACCCAAGTTCAAGATGATCCTGTTTGGCATTGAAGAGTGAAACGCAGGGGTGGGCAGGCCCAACTGAGAGGATCATTGATCAAAGCCTCACTGCTGTGAATAGCAAACAGGCTGAAATGGAGACAATGAATGAACCACAATAAGACATTTGCCTGGGAAGTGCCATTTAAATCACCAACGTTACAAATTAAGACAGAAGGAGTCCTTTTGTCCCTTATGTTTCAAACTCTCAAATCAGAGCCAACTTGGGTATTTTATGTAGAACGAGAATTCACGTTGCTGATGTCAAGAGATGGGACCTTCATTCAAGGAACATGGGTTTCTATAAAATATCTTCTCCTAGGTTACCTCTGTCCGGCCATTCTGAGACATCATACAAAATGCAAAGTAAAGGGACACTACTAATCAAAAATATATCTCCATTAACTTACACTAACTTATGTAAAAACGTCCCCCACTCTCTCCAAGACGAGGCAGTACATTGAAAAAGCTCCTCTAAAATTTAAAAAAAAGCTGGAAGGAATAAATTCAATGCCTATTGAACAAATAAAATGGCTAAAGAACAAACAATTTTCCTTTTACTTGAGTTCAGCTGTAAAAGGGAAGAGGAGGGAGTTCTCTTGTGGATATGTTAAATAAGTTCCAGGAGAAGAATGGAAAGTACAAGTGCAGTGTGATGGGGAAATCAAGCAAACAGTCCTTTTCATGGAGGTAAAATTAGGTTGGGTTGAATCCAACCGCTGTGCTAAATGGATGAATGTATAGCGTAAATGGTTGAGACCAGATGAATCTTGCTTCAGTCCAAATTAGAACGCGGATATTAACTCCCAGCTGGAAGTGTGTGGACGGTGGCCGAGGCAGATGGGGAATTGTGTGGCCAACTGCAGAGTGAGCGTCAGCAGATCTGAACTCCCTTTCCCACACTGATGTGGCCCACATTGGACTTCTGCCTGAATCCGGTTATGAGCATTAGCTGATGAGCTGACAGAAGGCTGCTACTGGGGACCCTGTAATGAAGTGAGTGATTATGGGGAAAGGGGTCAGGAGAGTGTCAAGGTCACAGCTGAACGAGGGGCAGGGAAGCCCCGAGCGTGAGAAGCCCAAGGTTTCATTAATGGCTTGTCTGAGCACACCAAACTGTAACACTGTAGAAATTTACTACGGGCAGGGTGTGATTCGTCTCTTACCTAAAGCGATCCAAAATAAATTTACTGCCTCATCTGCTTCCGTGGCTCCGCATCCTTCTCAATTCCAAATAGTTTGCCTCTTTTTCCTTAAGAGATGCCGTGGTCCCTACCGGCAAACTGTTCCATTCTGTGCAAAGACAGGAAGGAAGGTACGATTTCTACCTTCACTATTTCGGATTTCAACAAGCAAACTTATCTCAACAGCAGCAATTAGCCACTAATTGGTCTCAGGATGTGCTTAATTAGGGCATAACTCTGAAGAGAGTAGTTTAGTGAGTGGAAGATTAGATTTCAGCAGTCGTCCAGTCAGATTCTGCAGCTTTAAATCAAATTAAACCAAGCTTCACCTGATCAGTCGACAGCGTTCCTCAAGATAGTCATTTCGTTCAGTGTCAGCTGTGTCTCATCTGCCTCTAGCACTCTGAGTAACAAGGTTCGCAATGTAAGACCCATTTCAGGGACTGGCACAAAGCCGAAACTGACATGCAGTATTGAAGGAGTGGTACATTAAACCAACACTTTGTCTGCCTCCTCGGATAGATATGCAAGATCCCTGATCATTATTTTTATTTTAAAAAGCACTTAGACAGTTACATGGGTAAATGGATATAGAGGGATATGGGGCAATTGCAGGCAATTCGGATTAGTTTAAGAGTTTTAAAAAAAAAAGCAGTGTGGACAAGCTAGGCTGAAGGGCCTGTTTCCATGCTGTGAACCTCTATGACTATCTTACAGAAGAAGAAGTTATCACCAGGGTCCTGGCCAACATTTATCCCTCAATCAACATCACAAGAACAGATTATCATGTTCTTTCACACACTTTATTTATGAATACTAAAAGGATGTATTAAGAAGAAAACAGTCTCCTAGCTGCAAAAAAAAGACAGGAAATGCTGAAAAATCTCAACCGGTCTGACAGCATCTGTAGAGAGAGAATAGAACCAATGTTTCAAGTCAGGATGATCCTTTGTTAGAGCTAAAACAAGGAAAATAGGACAGGATTTATACTGTGAGGGAGAGGGGTGGTGACTGTAATTGATAGGGATGGCATCGAGAAAAGACAAAGAGAATGTGAATGTTGATAACAAAGGCTAAGAATGGTGCTAATAGCATTCATTAAGAGATCAGAATGTGCAAATTGGCAAAACAAAGCTACAGAGTGTAGGAATGTGGCAAATTGACCTTGTGGGATAGGGAGATGAAACAAGATGGAAAGCAAGATTTTAGAAATGGAAAACTGAAAATACGAATATAAAGTAACGCAAATGGATTAATGAGATGAAATGCTGCACTTAGTTCCCTACACGGCCCCTGCCTGAGAAGAGACTCCATTCCCTGCAGTCCCTATTGGCTCTCCCAAGCCAGGTGACCCGTACTCTGTGTGTTATCTTTCAATGGTGCAAAGGAACCACCTGATAACTGGTGTCTACAGAACTGATGTAAACTCCCAATTTAATACAACTAATTATTGAACCACATGGTTGACAAAAACAAACAGAAAACAGATTGGATAACATTATGTTCAGAGAAAAAAATCTGCATAAAGTTTAGAAATGCTGTTATGTAGTCAGGAAGAGGAATTATGAAGGAAATCATGCCCCACAAAAGAGGTTTAAATATATGTTCAAAGAAGATTAGAGACAAAGGGATAAGGCACAAGTAGAACAGGCTATATCATAAAGAATAGGAACTGAAGGAAAAGGTAGAGACCCTGTGAAGGATCTAGGCAAATAGGAGACTTACTGTATTCATATAATTATGTTTGCATTGTAGGAATTTGACATTCAAACTACAGAAGGAAAATGAATAAAATAGATGTTCCAACTGTTTATGCTACATGGGCAACTGATAGAAAAAAGGGTGGAAATTAACTAAACTACCTCTTCCAAACAGGTTGCAATATTTTGAAGACAGCACCATCAGTTAATGAGCAGGATTGCTTCTCTCACAACCAACTCATTCAGTTCCATTCTCACTTCATCTGCCATGAAACAGTTGTATTATAATGAGACAGAAGGAGGCCATTCAGCCCATTGAGCCTGCACCGATAACAGTCCAACCCAAGCCCTATCCTTGTGACACCGTGTATTTACCCTATTAGATCCCTGACAATAAGGGGCAATTTAGCATGGGTAATCAACTTAACCTGCACATCTTTGGAGTGTGGGAGGAAACCGGAGCACCCGCAGGAAACCCATGCAGACATGGAGAAAATGTGCAAACTCCACACAGACAGGAGGCCGGAACTGAACTTGGATCCATGGTACTGAGAGGCAACAGCACTAATCATGTTGCCACCCCAATATTTAGCTCTTCTCTAAGTTAATTCCCGTTGCAAGTCATCATACTTATTTTGTTGATTTTTTTTGCTTGTTAGTTTTGGCCATTCTACCCTTTTAACCCTGGTTAGGGCTACTAATAGTTCATGATGTGGACAAAAACCTCGAATAATTAACTCATTATGTAGCCACATAAAGACAGGTATCACTCTGGGTGATCCAAAATCCACATTTTCAGCTCATTTTCCTGTTTGACAGCAAAGCTGCACGTGGTTAGTTGTTGAACATCCAGTTCCCGGCATTATTGATTGAAAGCTATCTTACACCAAAAAAAATTTACCTTAATGTGAAGGTCGCTGGGAAAGATTGAATGAATTGAAATTATTTAGGTTAGCCACGTGAAGATAAAAACAAAGAAGAGTTCCTAAGAACTCACCACAACTGAATGAACTGAGTGGGCGACACGGTGGCACAATTGTTGGCACTGCTACCTCACAACACCAGCATCCAGGTTCGATTCCTGCTTTGGATCACTGTCTGTGTGGAGCATGCAGATTCTCCCCATGTCTGCGTCAGTTTCCTTCGGTTTTCTCCTACACCCCAAAAGACATGGTGCATTGGCCATGCTAACTTCTCCCTCACTGTACTTGGACAATGCTGGAGTGTGGCGGTGATTTTCACAGCAACTTCATTGCAGTGTTAATGTAAGCCATTTATGACTAATAAATCAAAAAAAACCTAAACTTCAGCATAATACTCTGAGTCCACTCTGTGGTCACCATTCCACAAGAGCTGGAAAGTCCATTAATTGTCTCCTGTGAGCTGCGGTGCCCACCATCTTTAATCTCATTACCGCTCACTTCCTTCAAGAATTACTTAAGATGTTACTCTCAGTGAGAGCCATGGTGACTCTGTACTAACCACTTACTCTTCTTTCGCAGTCAATTACTATTCAGTGAGAAGCGGACAGAGTTGGAAAAAGAAGATTAAACTGAAAGATAATACGACATAATGACAATACAAAAGAGACATTTGGCCTGCAGCCACCAGCAATGGTTACTCTTGATTTCCTACTTCATTAAAACAAGCAGCGCAGCGGCCTTGCAAGCTAATTTCAAACAATGAAGATGACAGAACGGAGCTCAGCTCCGATAAGGGAAGGCAGCACAGAGACAAGACACATGAGATTCATTCAGGAACCTGTCTGCAGAGTGCAGAGCGGTTTGACTGGTTGTGTGAAGTTCCTCAGGCCTATTGACTAACGTTGTTGCTAGTCCTGGAGACATCTGAGGCTGGATTTTCAGGAGTGGAGTGGACACGGACCCAGAAAGATGCTACCATGCCTGTTCCCTGATGCCCTTCCCATGGGAGTGGAATTGGGGTCATCAGGATTACCCAACAGTACGCCTCCCAACCCCTACTGCCCCTATGAGATGGACAGTATTTTAGGTTTGTGAACAGCCTGGTTAAATCCAATTAAAAGAGAACATTTTCCACTCAGTTTCCAGTTTCCTAGACTGGCAGGAACCAAGCTAACAGCCTGGAAGCGGGCACCCAGTGGTAGACCGATGACCAGTTTTCTAGGCGGGCCTCAAAACCTTCCCTGTCTATTTGGATGCAAGAGCAGCCACTTGCCATCCTGCAGAGAGGCCCCTCCTGCCACAGTGATGGTCTGGATGCAAGAACCCAGCTTTAAAAGCATTGATGAGAAGCCACCTCCATGTTGAAATATCCTCCCTGTCACTTACCACTCACCATGTTCTGTTGCTTCTCTCAGGCCAGAAGATCTCTGATTAGCTATTCAGCTTCGAGAGGCCATTCATCACCCTTGGACATCCTTTGGACAAGGAACATGTCTCTATGCCAATTATGAGGAATGTCTCCATGAAAATGTCCATGAGTGACTGTCTCTTTGTTTCCCCAGGGACAGGTTTTGGGATCCAGAAACAGTGCTGACTTCTGATCCTCAATCCAGAGGAAAAGTTCAGCCCTGGGTGGAACATTAAAATGACATGACTCTAATTTTATGGGTATCTCCAAAGGTGACCTTGGTAACTGGTCAAGTGCCTTGAATCTGAGCTGTTCTGTGGGTGACTTGGGTAGGTAGTTACCAGAAAGTACCATTGTTTCTGCTTTGTTCTGTACTTTTAATAATATTTCCTTCAACTTCTTTTGTTGTGAGTTGAGGAATTGCTTTGACTCAAAGGAGACAAGTTGAAAAGTTGTGTAAAATAAGAAAAACTAATCTCATGCAAATCCATCAATGATGAACTTGTGCTCATTTTGAAATTGCATCAACGGACACATTGTCAGGGGAATAATTCATTATTTGAAGATGCCAAAACATTGATAAAAGATGACAAGGCTGATCAAATCTCAATGACTTTTTCGAAAAATGTACTTGTGCAGTCCATTCATTAACTGATTTTTTTTTCAATTAAATTGCAGGCAATCTAAAAATCAGTTATCTATCAGGTGTTAGAGGATGACAATTTAATTCCTGAACACCATCAATGTAATAATTTCAATCAAACTATTTGGTTCATAAAGACTAACAATATCAAATGATGTCCCAAACATTGATTTGCTATGGGATCTACTGTATAATAAGATCAAGGTATTGAAAGGTTTATTTTGTCTTGTTAGATTAAAATGAATGTCATTTGGTAATACAGAATTTTAAAATCGGGAAAAAGTGAGACATTTTGCCAAAGTTTTTTATCTTTCATTCATCAGGACAAATACAAGAATGTCAAATTTCAAATGATTGCAATGATATATTGTACAGGAGAAAAGGATGCTGATTGGCTGGCAAGTCATCTGTGATGCTGAGATCATTTGAAATTTTGTATTTTTGCATTTGTCCTGTTGAGTACAAGATGAAAAGCTTCAGCAACGTGTCTCTTTTTAGCAATATAAAAGATATATTACTACTATTTGTAAAATCGTGCAATGAAGCAAAAAGTTCCACTACATGTTTCCAGTGAGGAAGTCTGTTTCATCGCAGCACATTACAGAAAATCACAGTTATTTACTATGGATAGAAAATCCAAGGCTTTGCACCTGCAATTTGCTGTGATGCATTGCTGTAAGCACCCGTTCTATTGGGAGTGCAGAGCTGACCTAGGTATGAGTATCTGCCCAGTTATTGTGCTCATGATTTCTCCATCTCCATCATCTATCTGAAGGCAGATGGTTTCATGGTAATTAAAGCAATAGCCACATTTCTTTCTCAGAACTATTCACTGAAGCTACGAGTATCAGAACAGCACCAGGTGCCAGGACACCAGCTGTGCCATTGGCACAGCAGGCCCAGAAAGTGCAACAGATCCTGTGCCGATGTCCTACTGGACTGCAGTTTTGCCATCTGTTTGCATGCTCAACATTATGTACACTCATGCCACAAGAGCCTCATTAAAGAAAAAAAAGGTTTGCATTTCATGAACTCAAAATATCCCAAAGCACTTTACAGTCACCTAGGTATTTCTGAAGTGTAGTCACTGTTGTTCTGTAATTAATCTTCCAGCTTCCAGATAAATCTATTTGAAAGAACTCCTTGCACACTTTGTGATTTGCATTTTGTTTATTGGTGTTATCAAGCAGCTGACTGATTCAGTGGCCAGCACCTCCATCACTGACAATTTAATGATACACGTCCCGAAAGACACACTCAACATGCAACTCATCTGAGTCATTAACTAACCACACCAGCACTATAAAGATGCGATGCATGTTGTCCTTGGAACAGGCGAGGGATGGCAAGCCTCTTAACTGTTAGCTGTGACTTGAATGTGTGCTCTTTGTACAAGAAGCAACCACAAAATCATGTGTTAGCTTGGCATGGTTCATTCATTAGTGTGGAGCAGGCCAACAGATAACACATTGTGTGCTAAAGTCTTCAACCATCTACTTTATGTGGTCCAGCTGAGTAATTTTAATTGTCAGATTCTTCAGTGTGCAGTCTTCTCCAATACAGGTTCACTGATCCTACAGATACAGTACACAGCGGTGAACCTAGCCTCAAAATCTGCTAGGTGTAATGCATTGTTGCATTGTGATTAGAGATAGAGTATAAGATGTGTTGGTGGAATATATAACAGAGCAAAACCTCCTCAAGCAATAATACGTTCACTTCCCCAACTATTAAGCAAGAAGTCAAGGATAAAGGCATTCCCAAAGACACACCAATCCCGTGCCATTTTTTCTTTGGTGTCTCGCCATTTAGTCTTCAGAAAGAATAACAGGTATTAAACTATTTTCAATCTTCAGATCATTAATATATATATATCAGGGAGAGTGAAGTCCCAGCACTCATTCCTGAAGAACTCCACTGCAAACCTTCCTCCAGTCCCAAAACAAATCCATTAATCACAATGTGCTGTTTGCTGTCGCCCAACCAAATCTGCATCCATGTTGCTACCTTCTCTTTTATTCCATGAGAATTAGCTGCTCACAAGCAGTTAATTATTATCTTCTTCAGTGTGGTGCAACATTGTATCAAATGTTTTTTAAAGCCCTGGACACTACATTTACAGCATTGCCCACATCAACCCCCTCAGTTATCCCTTCAAAAAAACTCCAGCAAGTTAGTTAAACATGACTACCCCTTAAGAAATCGACACTGGCTTTTCTTAATTAATCTACATTTGTCCATCTCACTATTACTTTCATCCTGAATTATTGTTTCTCAAATTTTCCCAGTTAAACTGACTGGCCTACAGTTGCTGGGTTTATGTTTGCATCCTTTTTTTGGACAAGGCTGAAAGATTTTGCAATTCTCCAGTCCTTTGGCCCCTGCAGTCTAAGATAAACTGAAAAATTAAGGCCAGTGTCTGTGAAATTTCTACTCTCATTTCCTTCAGTACTCTTAGATCCATCTCATCGAGTCCCTGTATCTTATGAACTTTTAAATGCAGATAGTTGATCTTCTTAAACCCTTCCTTAAATCCTAGATGATAAAGATATACCCCTTGAGCATATCTCCTTGAATACAGGGAGTGCACTAACTGGGAAGAAAGTAGTGTATGCTCCAGAAGATATTTTGACTATGTTCGTTAAACTGATTCCAACACATCAAAATAATGAAAGGAAAACACAAGCCAAAAAAAAAATTCCAATTTGTTAGGGATAACAAATTTGCTTGAGCAATACATTTTACAAGGATGCTGTTTCTTTTAAGTTTGGAAAGAAAAGTTAAAACAATGCCAGCATTTCATGTTGACAGGTTAAAATAGCTTTTAACGTTTAGAACAATTGAAAAGGCACAATTTCGAAGACTTTTCAGAGGATACAAAACTTGTAAGCATTGTGAGCTATGAGGACAATACTTTGGAACTGCTAAAGGACCTAGGCAAGTTAGTGGAATGGTCGAGCAAGTGCCAGAAGAAGTTCAAAGTGGAAAAATGTGAAGTGATTCATTTTGTTACAACAAATCCAGGAAGGCAATCTCAAGCAAAAGGGTTCAACTCTGAATGGCAGATGATGGAATTTAATAAAACATTAAGTCTTAAAGGTTTACAGCATGGAGGCAGGCCCTTCGGCCCAAATTGACCGTGCCATGTTTTTACTAAGCTGGTTCTAATTGCCCACATTTGGCCCATATCCTTTACACCCATCTTACCCATTTAACTATCTAAACGCTTTTTAAAAGACAAAATTGTGCCTGCCTCTGCTACTACTTGTGGTAACTCATTCCAGACACTGACCACTCTCCGTGCGAAAAAATTGCCCTTCTGGATCCTTTTATGTCTCTCTCTCCTCACATTAAATCTATGCTCTCTTGTTCTTGATTCCCCTACCTTTGGGAAAAGATATTGACTATCTACCTTATCTACACCCTTCGTTATTGGAATTAAAAGTCGAATGATGATGGTGAAACCATTGACAATTGTCGTAAGATCACATCTGGTTCACTAATGTCCTTTAGGGAAGGAAATTTTCCACCCCTCATTGGATCTGGCTTACATGTGACTCCAGACCCAAAGCAATGTGGTTAACTCTTCAAGGTCCTCTGTAATGGCCTGCAAGCCATTAACTTGTATTTAACTGCTATGAAGGAAACAGTAGGAATGAAACCAGATGGATCACCCAGCATCAACCTAGACACCAGAAATGACAATGGCGAAGTATACACCTCAGAGACTGCAGTGGTTCAGGAAGGCAGCTCACCACTATCTTCTGAAGGGCAACTAGAACAGAATAGAAAACCTCCAATACAGAAAGAGGCCATTTGGCCCATCGACCATGATCCCATCCATGCCCTACCTCCATATCCCTACATATTTAACCACTAATTCCTCAAACCTACACATCTCAGGACACTAAGGGGCAATTTTAGTATGGCCAATCAACCTAACCTATACATCTTCGGACTGTGGAAGCACCCAGAGGAAACACACGCAGACATAGGGAGAATGTGCAAACTCCACACAGACAGTGACCCGAGCCAGGGGATAAACCTATGTCCCTGGAGCCGTGAAGCAGTAGTGCTAACCACTGTGCTATACTGTGAGGCCTCTTGGATGGGCAATAAATGCTGACTTAGCCAGTGTTGCCCACATCCCATAAGGAAAATTTATTTTTTTAAAGAAGCAACAGAATTTGGATGTATACATATATATGTCATTTAAGGTGGCAGGACAGGTTGAGAGAGTAGTTCATAAAGCATAGAGTATTTCAGGGTTTATAAATATTCACACCGAGTACTAGAGCAAGGAGGTTATTTTGTACAGGACATTGGTTCAGCCTCAGTTCTAGGCAGTGTACTTTAGAGAGGATGTGAAGGCATTGGAGGGAGTGAAGAAAAGATTCAGGAGAATGATTCCAGAAATGAGGTTATGAAGGTAGGTTAGGAGGAGATGGTACTGTTTTTGCCTTGGAGAAGAGAAAGTTGAGAGGAGATCAGGTAGAAGAATTCAAAATCATGATGGATCTGGACAGAGTAGATAGGAGGAGCTGTTCCCACTTGTAAAAGGTTCAAGAATGAGAGGTCACTGATTTGCAAAAGAAGAAAAAGTGATATAGAAAAAGTGTTTTCACATTGTGAGTGATTAAAATCTAGAATGCACTGCCCGAGAATGTGATGGAAGCAGTGGCAATCAAAGCATTTAGAAAGGAAATTAGGCTGTTACACGAAAAGAAAGAATGTGCACGGCTATGGGGAGAAGGTAGGAGAATGGCATGAAGTAAATTCTTAATTCAGAGAGCCAGTGCGAAAACAATGGACCAAATGGCTTCCTTTAGACTGCAACAATTCTGTGATTTAAATGAACTCAGACCTGGACAGGTCAGTGCATTAGAACCACAGGATCTTCTCAAGGGATAGTCCTCTTATTACCATTGTGACACAACCAAGGGATGGGGCCAATTGAGCCTGTAGAGCAATTGAGATATTGTTTATTACAGTTCTCATTCTGAAGAGCTTGAGGTTGTTAACATCCAGAATAGCATGCTCAGGCTCTAACCAATCAGAACTGGGCAGATCTAATCATTCCTGTTACCATGCCAACAAGGCAATTGGCTGCCATAAGAGGTTTTAATTACATTAATTTTTTATTGTGAGGAAGTCATATTCATTAAAGTGTTTTTCAGACAACACTGACATTGGCAAAACAAAAAAAGCTGGAGATTTGAACTTCTCCGCTTGTTATTGGCAGTTTTCCTGCTTTGAAAATAAATGAGCCAACAAGAGCATAAATCCGGATCAAAAATGTACTCTTAAATTTGTGCTTGTTTCTAATAGGCAAGTTTCCTTAAGCAATACCTTTATAAGTGTGCAGCAAGCTTGAGAATGAGTTGGAAAATGGATGAATTGACTGAGATAGTGGTCCGAACCTTGCAGTCAAAGCTGGATTTCTTGG
This sequence comes from Sphyrna mokarran, assembly GCA_024679065.1. NCBI lineage: Eukaryota > Metazoa > Chordata > Chondrichthyes > Carcharhiniformes > Carcharhinidae > Sphyrna > Sphyrna mokarran. The sequence goes on from JAGIQG010000015.1 coordinate 26,794,142, forward strand.
TTCCGACCCCGATCAGGCAAACAAAAAACCCACTTATCTTCTTCAAATTTTCCTGGGCTATCTTCCAATGGAGAGTTCTTCCAAAGTGACTCATCCCAGGAAACATCAGAGATGTCAGCGAGGGCAGTTCGTGCAGAAGTCATGCAACTTTTTTGCAGCACTGGCTGCCTTATTCCAGTATTAAAGAGTTTAAATATTCCAAAGCTGCTTGGGAGAAAGCTGCTTTTACAGAGAGGATAAAGAGGTAGAATGAGCAATGGGGTAAGGGAAGGGGTTCAAGTGATGAAGTAAGTGGGTAAAGGGATGGATAAGTGGGAAAGGGTTAAGGTGGGTAAAGGGGGAAAGCTGGCAGCTGGGTAGCCTGTGGAGATTCTGTTGGGTTGGGTTGGAAGGGAGTCCAAGGGACTTTGGATCGGGAGAGGGGGACAGTGTCAGTGATGGGGGTTGGTCAGTTTTATACTGAACCAGAAGTCAGACTGGGACATTTCTGCCTAACATTTCCTGGGTAAGTGTCCAGGTAAATAAGTTGGAATGGTCTGATGTCTCTATAACACAGTGTTGGGGGCACTTTTGGAGGCTCCTAAGGGCAGGAGCATTGGCTGTTGGTGGTCTGAAGCTCCCGGGCATTTCACACAGAATCATTGCATCCACACAGTCTTGGAACACATCTTAGGGGATACATATGGTCTCCAATCAGCCGGGGACTAGAAGATTTAAGCTATTAATCTGAGCCATCTCCAGCCAAGCGGAACTTGTTATTAGAATATTTTAAGGCCAGAACAGCTTGGTGAAGAGAGAAAAAGGGTAAATAATTTGCTGTTGCATAATGCCTCATCACATTGCGAGGTCACGCCAAAGCACTTTAAATCACTGTGTTTCTTTGAAGTGCACTCACTGGAATTATATAAGCAAATCTGACAGTTAATTAAAGTCCCAAAACAGCAAAGGATTGAATGATCTGGTTTTAGTGGTGTTGGTTTAGTCTGATGAACTCTCTGCTCCTTTTTTTGACAATCTATCAGACCTCATACATTGACCCAAGTCGGCAAAAGGAGCTTTAGCTCAATCTGTAATACTGAAGAACACCTTTGGATATGCAAGCCAAATCTGTGATAGAATTGCATTCGCAACCTTTGTCTCAATGGCCAGTCTGCTACGAAAAGTTTTTAAATGATAATAATAAGTAAAATAAATTGATGTCCTTTAGATAACGTGACTTAAAATTACTCTTCCAAAGACTTTTTTTAAAGATCACTTACTTATCAGTTGCCACTTCTCATCAAATCCAAAAGGAAGGTCAGGGGTCAGATTGTTTGGCTTCAAGGCATTAGTTATTACAAATCTGAATGATCTGCGTCAACAGCAACGCCATAAGGTTCAAAGACGTCATCAAATATGACAAAAGGAAAAGTAAGACTTTCAATGCCCAGTTTACACAGCCAAATCCACTATCAACAAAGGCTCTGTTCAGATAATGGTGAATGGTGTTTTCCCCTTGACAGCAGGCAGTTCCAAAGTTAGAATTATTGACCTCTACAGAAAATTACAAACCACACAACTCCAAATCAAAAATCCCTTAAATGTCTCAAATTGTTCACAATTTGGGGAAGTTTATTTATTTATTACCCACAGTAAGCTTACATTAACACTGCAATGAAGTTACTGTAAAAATTCCCTCGTTGCCACATACAGATATACTGAGAGGGAATATACTGGGTCAACGCACCCATTGAGCTGTACCAGGTCCTGCCCTCTCCCTGTATCCCCACATACTTACCCTCCAAATCTCCCTGATATTCAGGGAGAATTTAGCGTGGCTAATCAATCTAACCTGCGCATCTTTGGACTGTGGGAGGAAACTGGAGCACTAGAGAAAGTCTACACAGACACAGGGAGGTCGTGCAGACTCTGCACAGACAGTGACCTAAGCTGGGAATTGAACCTGGATCCCTGGCACTAAGAGGCAGCAGTGCTAAGCACAGTGCCACCATGAAGCGGGGTGGGAGAGAGAACATGAGAAATAAATGGAAAAGTAAGAGGGGATTACAATATCAAAGAAGAGCAGGTGCATGAAACAATGGCAAGATGTAGTGAGGCAAAAGAATTTAGGAGGATATATCCAAATTGTAGGCCTTCCAACATGGCATTTCTGCCGCTTATGTTCGAATGTGACTGAAGATTCACTTTTAGACCAAAGTCTGAACAAGAGGTCTTATCAAGACTTCTGAATAAACACAAGGATTTTAAAGTCAATTTATGGTGGGTGGAGGAACGTAAATAGCTGTAGGAGTGGACAGTGAGAGCCTTTTCCCTTGGATGGTGATGACTAGTGTGAAGGGACACAGCTTTAAATTGAGGGGTGATAGACATAGGACAGATGTCAGAGGTTGGTTCTTTACTGAGACAATAATAAAGGCGTGGAATGGAGTGGACTTGCCAACACTAAAGGCATTTAAATGGTCACTGAATAAACATATGGATGATATTGGAATAGTGTAGATTAGATGGGTTTTAGATTAGTTTTCAAAGGACCAAAGAGCCTGTACTAAGCTGGAATGTTCTTTGTTCCAGGAGGGAAATAAAATGAGTCAAGCCTTGGAGATTGTGTCGAACTTCAAGAAAAGTTTTTATTCCACATGCTTAGGGGAGAAATGAATTCTGCCTGAAATCTCAGGTTGCCTGCGCATTCTCTCTTCCCATTGTAGATTCATACAGATTATTATACTTTTTCAACTCGCAAGGGTTTACATTAGCATATTAATTCCTTCAGTTGTATACGAGATAGCTCTTGTAGTTGCATTACGCAAACTACATTGTTCAATATATCTCTGTTAATCATTTCTCTGGACAGTTCCGTTTACCCGATTAGAATGTCAAAGCGTTATATTTGTCAACCAATTTACAATGATGTGTTAATCACTCCCCCTCTCTGTTAGGTGATCATGTCTTCCAGAAGACTGTGAGGTCTCTGGACTGTATGGAGCCTGGCTGTTTTAATGCCAGTTCTCCCATTATCATGATAATTTGAAAAGATCTCCTGCACATTAGAAGTTGATAGCATGCATTAGTCCTTATCTATCGGCACAGCAGGCCTCTAGCTGGCTGTGCTAACCCTTTCCTCTCCTCTGGTGAGGCCTGGCTCTCTGGGCTTGCTCTATGTAACTCTGCATGTATTACACTGAAATCAAACAACGTAAGAATGGACATATCAATTAAAATAAAGAAAACACAAAGGTTGATATTGTCCTGCAGCAACTCCCAGTGAAGACTGGCAAGGTTTGATGCGAAAGAGTTAGTGTGTAAAAGTATGCAAACTGTCTACATTGGATAAGTTGAGGTTTACAGAATGAAACTTAGGAGGATAATGGGAATTTTTGGAAAAGTTGAACTGGATGGTATTATCAACAAAGATGAGGGTTTCAGCAATAGTGGGGTTTGGCTAAAGCCACAGATGCTTGTTGCTGCAGTGGTGGAGATAGGAAATCTTTGTAAGGGATTGAACATGGGGTATGGATCTTGGTTCAGGATCAAACACACCAGTGATATTGTCCCCTATTAAGTGCAGCCTAAGCACAACACCGTAGAGGTGTCAAGGACTGACAGGATGCAAAGATTATGTACCGTATAAGTGGAACATTGATGAAATAAGAGACATGCTACTGACATTTTCCATCTAGCACTCATCTGGACCAATTCACATGAAGACCCAATCACAAAGGGAACAACAATTTGTACTCAAAATACTGCAGATGCTGGAAATCTGAAAGAAAACAGAAAATGCTGGAAAGACTCAGCAGGTCCAGTAGCATCAGTGGAGAGAGAATTAGAGTTAATGTTTCGAGCCCATTTGACTCTTCACTCTCCATCCAATTTTGAACTCTTGACAATTAGATCATCTTTCTGTCTTCTATAGTCAGGAAATACAAATCAAGATTATGCAATCTATTTTTGCAATTTAACTTTTTTTAGCGTGGTTTCCTTCAGCTAAAATTGCAAAATGTCAATATATCCTTCCTAAGAGACACTGCGCAAACACAAATGGAGTCTGCCCAATGCAGTACACAACCAAAGCACAAATGTCTATTACTTAAACTCCATCCAATACCCTTTGAGATGGAAGCTAATTTGCTTTAGTCTTTTTCATTGCTCTTTGTACCACTAGCCTTTAGTGAATTGTGTACAAAGGTATACAAATCTCTCCTTCTCCACAGCCCATGGCTTCTCACTATTCAAAAAATAATTTGATACATCTTTCCTGGATCCAAAGTGAAAAGAATCTCACACTTGCCCACATGAATTCTGTTTGCCACAGATCTTATCCCTCATTCATACTTTATTAACTTTATCACTTCCTGCTTCCATCTGCTCTACTTACCGTTCTCCCAACTTAATATCACTTGCCAACTTTGATATGTAATTCTGTGCTCCTTCATTCAAGTCGCTGACAAAAAGGGTAGAAGGTTAAAGCCCCAGTACATGTCCACAGAGAACACCATAGACAAGATTTTCTATCTCTCAATGGAGGTGGAATTCTGGTCACAAAATGTTAAATTTAACTTTTTTATTGAAAAACCTTTTTTCCCTGCTTGCCTAGCCTCCACATAATAGTTTTGTGGCTTTGTTGTGCATCAGAAAGGCTTTAGGTTGAAAATGCATACACACCTCTTCTGAGATTAGAGTCACTGCTATGAGTACCATAGGAGATTTGAATTTCCTTCCGTATATTATTTTCATGTGCTGGTTTAGGTTATGATATACCCCCTCTTAAAATTTTACCTACTGGGGGAAGCCTACTGAAGAATTGAAACATCCTGACAGGTAAGTGTCAAATGTTTTAACACAATATTACTGGATGCTATATTGTAATACAGATGTATTTTGATGTAATGACTGATCATAGGGCTCCACTCTGTAAAGTTAAATTACATTGGCCAACATTGTGTAAGGATATACATGCACTACAGTACTTTTCCATATTGAGAAAATGCAAAAATGCATTCAAAATTGTAGAAAGATGCACAAACAAATCTCTGTCATGCTTCACTCCGAGATTTAAATGTACAGGTATCTTATACTTTGAAAAGACAACCCTACTGGTAAGAGCTAAAAACGCCTCCTCCATTCAATTGATTGACAGGTAATGAAGCATCAAGCTGTATTCAATGCCTATCTAAATAAACCTCTGTTCTGGTCAGTCATAAGCCAGAAATTCCATTATATCATCAAGGATGCTTGATCTTTTCAGAAATGCTTTGATGGACATCTCCATCGTCCTTCTTGGAGTTTCATGTCACAACCACATTCTAAGTGGAGCAATTGCTCTGGGGACCCAATGTCAGGTATACGAATGGCAAGTCCTGTCCAGTGGAGCAGTGTTTGTTTGATTAGTATCTCGATGCTGAACATGTTGGATTTGGAAAGGACATTTCTGTTGAACTGCCTTATGGCCACCAGATTTGGAGGAACTTGCAAAGGCCTCACTAACGCTATTTCTCCAGTGTTTAGAGGTGCCTGCTGTAGATTGTCCAATTTTCCAAAGGTTGTAGTAACTGCCCAGTAAACCAGGACATCAGTCCTTAAATACCCTTTTCATCTGGCAGTTGAAAACTGAACAGGTACATTGGAGACAATATTGAATTTTATCATCTATGTCTTCCTCCATCAAGTGAAGGCTCTCATGATATGAAAATATGGCCCATATTTCCCAGGATCTTGCCTTTGATCCTATTCAATGGTGGGAGGTGCTGAGTTGGATGAAGGATGATCCCAGTTTTCAGATGTTTGGTGAAACACCCATTTCTGTCAGTGCTTCAGAACAGGAATTAACAATGGGCTGGAGACGGTTTGTGAGTGAGGGCACACACAAGAGTCAGTTACATGCTGAAGCTTGATTACTGCGGTTCTGCTGATTTTGGTTTTTGGGTTGAAGGCAGCATTGGGAAAACATTTTCCAACCTGTCTCTGGATTAGCTTCACTCCTCTAGGTAATTTCCCAGAAATGAGCAAACATCAGGGACACTGAGTGAGTAGCTATTGAGGACACACAGGGGACACAGGGAATATGAGGGATGTACAGTGTATGAGAAGAGCATGGGAGTGGATGAGGTTGTGGATGACGTTTAGAAGCCATAAGAATGATACTGGGGGTTGGGCTATTGTCCCCGAGAACTGAACTGGCTCTTGTAACTAATCCATCTTGGTCTCCATCCTCCTAACATACTGTATTGTGGCTCACAGGCTGCATTTGGCACATTGCCTTTGTATGAGTAAAGCCAGTCATGAGCTGGGCTGAAGCTGACACACACCTTACAAGCCTAAGACAAAAGTCCTGGCCCATGGGTATGTATCTTTTATCCCTATTCCCTCTCCCAACTCATTTTCAAGCCATGAAGTAAGTCCACTCCAACTCTGCGAGTTTTTATTAGTGCCAATAATCCTCTGGATTATTACCAGCTCATCAAGTCTGTTTTATTACTTCAGATATCTCCACCAGCCATATTCTCTCCGGAATTAATGTTAGGTGTTAGTTTTTTTGGGTCATATTTATAATATAATTGCCAACTGCATTATTATTAATAAATGGTTGCCTTATCTTCACTGTGTTTTGATGAATTTTTTTTTGAAACATATAAATGATAACTGGAAGCTCGCACATTGTGTAGAAACCTCTAGTGTCTCAGGATATATCACTCCTTGTCAGTTCAATCCAAAGCGTGAATTCAGTGTCATGCGAAGAGTTTGAGCTATAAGCAACTGTGCTAAAAAGTACTACAAGCTCAGAGGAGTTTGAGATATAAGCAACTATTCTAAAAAGTGCTACAGGCTCACAGGAAGTTCCTGACCAAAGTGCAGCATCAGCCCTGATGACTGCTAAAGCACAACCCGTTTCATTTCCAGCACAGCTTGAATTTTGGGACGGTTAAGGTGGGAATAAATTCTGAGCTAGTCCTTCCAGACATTATGTAAATGTAGACTTTAATGGAGGCCCCAGCAGGACTTTTCACTTGCATCAATCATTCCAATGTTTGATGAACAGAAACCTGAGGATGTGTAATACAAACACAGGCTGTGCAAGAGAGAAGGCATTCCTACAGGGTACTTAGCATGGGCTGTAACTGTTCTGGTAACTCTGCCAATGACAGCCGGCAGAGCTGTTTATGTTACATTTATCACAATTACGCAGGGAGGATGGCCCAAAGTATTTTTCTTTAATCAATTATTCAATATATAATTTTGTCATTAAAGTCAGAGTGGAGTCATATTCTGCATTGTAAAAAAGAATAGTCAAAATCTGGTACAAACTCATTGTGGTTTCTTCTGAACACTCGGTTCCTTTGATGAAAGAGATGCAATGAAAAAGGTAATCAATAGGAAAACCTGGAAATTGCACAAAGAAGAAAGAAAAAAAAATCTTGTTTTTAACGAATGAACATTATAAACAAATAAACATTATACGCAAATAAACATTGTGCAATTGGCAGAAGAGTTCAGAGTGAGCTCAGTTGAAAGCCCAAAAATCCATTAGACAGCTGAAACGCCTGAGCCCCAGAAAGCATTGCCCTATTCAAGGAGAAAGTAGTAAATAGGATGTGATTTTAAAGAAAATGGAAAGCTATCAATGAAGAAAGAAGAAGAAAGAAAGAAAGAAGATGTCAAGTTTGACTCCATCCAATGAACTTGAACAGAATTTGTCCACAACACTCAAGGAAACAATCCCATCACTTCCCCAGACCATTTTGGCCACGTCACTCCTCATTTTCAGACCTGAAAATCTTTGCGGAAATGATGGGCAGAGGTTTGAAACGCAACCTTCCACTCTATTGAAATGTAAGAAATCGCACAGCAGACACCTGAACCATCCAGAGTGAAGGCAGCCGAGGTCAGAAGAGAGGGAAGTAGGATACATACATGAACACTTCCCTTCCCTCATCAGTGAATGTTGAAGTGAATCTATGAACTCCGATATAATAGATGTGCTCCATGGCTGGGGGCAGGGGTGGTCTTCGGTATCTGCTGCTGCACTGTTGCCAAGACAGAAGGCAATGGCTCCAACTCTTGAGACTGGAGCACAGATCTGAGCTGATTTCTCAGTGCAATGCCAAGCCATTGCTATACTGTCTTCTCAATGGGCATGTAAGGTACAACACTATTATTTAAAAAAGAGTTGGACAGATTTCCTTGTGTGATGGCTGACATAGATAGACTGTCTGCTATGATACTGGAGTCGGACACTTTAGAAACTTTCAGGTGGTTATTGGATAAGCACATGGAACACACCAGAATTATAGGGAGTGGGATAGCTTGATCTTGGGATTGGATATAGCTCTGCACAATACTGAGGGCCAAAGGGCCTGTACTGTGCTGTAATGTTCTATGTTCTATGTAAACACTATCAGACAGGTTACTTAATCATTTATCTTGCTGAAGTCTTCTGGAAATTGTGATGTTACAAATCCTAGATTAGGTGCTGTAATGTCTTCAATGAGGTTTATGAGGTTAGCCTCTTCAAGTATTAGCCCCTTGATTGAGCTCATAATTGCCTGCCCATCAGGTCCACTGACACTCTGGATTCTGATTTTGGACCTGAAGCACTCTTAGGTGTGGAATTGAGTTTGTAAACAAAGGAAATCTGGTGAAGGGCACCAGCCTCTGAGGAGTACCTTATTTCAGGGACCTTGTTTCTTTACACTGAAACAATATCTGTACTGCAAAGTATTTTTTGACTGTAAAAGACATTAACATGCCCCAAGCAAAGGGAGCAATTCTCTGCAATTCCCAAAAAAGGAGCTATTGGTCTGTCCTCATAAGATAACCATTGCTTGCCAGGATGAACCACCTGCTCCCTCCAGCAGGTCTTTACCAGGCCCACAACAGAACCCACACGTGCTGTTGGCAGATGCAGGTGACAGCGTATGCATCTGGTGACAGGCGAGGCAGAATTTCCTGAAGAAGTTTGCCCCCCGCACCAACATCAGAATTTCTCATCATTCGTCCAAAGGGTGGCTGCATCTACACAAATTGAATTCTGACAGACTTTCTCTCCTCCCCTCACCAACAATACCCAAGATGCAACCAACACAAGTCTCAGTTTGCCTTGCTGTTGGTAAAGCTTCTCCAACGTTCTTCTTGTCAGAATTCTTGTTCATATGATGCAATGGAAATGACCCTCTCCTTTATTTTCTCCTGCCTTCCAAAGATGGATGAAATTTCAGTGGGGAAGGTATTGACAGGACCATTCTGGAAAACAGCATGAGTAGCTAAAAATTATCTTTTCCACGGCTGTTGTTGATCTTTAGTTGAAGTTCTGTGCAATCTTCCCACAGAAATTTGAGTCCATGGTATTGTACTCAGAAGGGTACAATAGTTTAGTTAATGATTAAAATCATAGAGCGCAGAAGAAGCCTTTCAGCAAATTGAAACTGCACTGACACGCAAGAAATACTGAACTCCAACTTAATCCCATGTACGAGCACTTGGCCCATGGACTTGAATGTTAATATTGTGCCAAGTGCTCATCTAGATACTATTCAAAGGATGTGAGGCAACTCGCTTTCAACACCCTCCCAGACAGCTCATTCCAGACTGCTGCCAATCTTTGAGCAAAAAGGTTTTTCCTCACATTCTGTCTAAACCTCCTGCCCCTCAATTTGAACCTGTGTCTCCTTTTGACTAACCCCTCAACTAAGGAGAACTTATCCACTGCTGCCCCTTATCCACTCTGTCCATGTCTCTCATAATCTTGTACAGAATCGTCTCCACAGGACACACAGAGTGCTCTATCTTGGCTGGGCCAAACATGAAGAGCAATTTCCATTTTTGCCCCAACTCCAGCAGTATCTTCCCTGAACACAGCAACAAATGCAGGTAATTCACTGTCAGGATGGCAGCGTGAGGGAGTTCAAATATCAGCAGTGGAACTTCAATTTGTAACAGAACGCATCACAAAAGCCTAGCAATAACTGACCAATAAGACATGTCAATTATCAGACCCAATGCATTTACAGTCAATCCAGAACATCCAAGATAAAGTCAATCTCTGAGAGGATTAGGAGACCAAATAATCCAACGTCCCATAATTTATCTATCTGTGCCCTTAATCTCGACAGCGTACAACAATATTAGTGCAGCACAGTAAGCCATTTGAAAAGGGAGATTTATTTGGATAATTTCTTTCAAAAGCTGATTTTCTGACCGGCTGTGTGTGACGTGCATGTCCGGCTGATCCTGCTTTTCTCCTGGACTTAAAGTCTTAGCATGAGGTTTTATGAAATGTGACAGAGCAAGTTATGTTTTATCAGTGACTTTTCCACTGCTTGCAATCTCTCACACAACTGTGTTAGCCCAAAACAGGATCTTTCCATTTCAAAACTTGAGGTATTGTTCGACACCCTAGGCATGCCGTGCAGGCTCAAAGGGCTAAATGGCCTCCTCCTGCTCCTATCTTCTGTGTTTTTATCTTCTTCTATAAAGCCTTCAAGACACACAAACCCTGATAGGTATAATACCAGAAGCTCAACGCATCTTTTTTTTAACGAGGAGTGAGACCATCAAAGAAACGCACCTGCCAAGGAGTCCATTTAAATGCAAGCTTTTGCACCTTTTATGCGAAGGCAAACAGAAAATTTGTTTGCAAATAGTGCTTGCCAATTCAAAGCATCAACACTTCTACCAATTACAGAACAAAACAAACTCAGGCGTCAAACCTTAACGTTAGAATTGGGTTGTTTATGTCCATGTAATAAAGTAAACCATTTAACTTTCTCATCTCGATGCAGCTCAAGAGTGAATCAGACAGAGAATGTGTGGAGCTTGCACATTCTCCCTGTGCTTCTGTGGGTTTCCTCCAGGTGCTCCAGTGTCGTCCTGCACTCCGAAGATATGCAGATTAGGTTGACTGGCCATGCTAAATTGTCCCTTAGTGCCAGGGAAACTAACTACGGTAACTATGTGGGGTTACAGCGATAGGGTCTGGCTGGGATTGTTGTCAGTGCAGGCTCGATGGGCTGAATGGCCTCCTTCTGCACTGTAGGGGATTCTATGATTCTGTAACTCCATGATGATTCAACATCTCTACTGCTGTTATAAAGTCAAGTCTGAAACAGATACATTCCTGGGATCATGAGCATCAGTCATTCCTCATACAGATTTGAGCATCTTATTGTTGTATAATTCATTTGCACTGACCTACACATAAATGTTTGAGAGCTTAACAAGTCTTTCTCAGCAGGGCCAGATTTTGATCATCATCTCCTTGAAAGACAGACTGAACAGACATAGTGAAAGAGAGCACGCTAATATTAAGCTAATTTATTTTGCATTATGTTGACTTACAGTGCAACAGTTATGATTGGGTTCACTTATTTTAATCATGAAACTGTAGAACAATCTTGCACAATAATATTGAACAATGAGCACGCTCCATTTGCTCACCACAGTGGATTGACGTGTTTAACTGAGACAGGGGGTTGGACTTTTATTCCTGAGGAGGGTCGCACGAGTCTGGAAAATTCGCAGCTCAGCCCACCAGACTTAGGAGAAAGTGCCAAGATAGACAGGTAGGGAGGGGGTATATCCCATCCTTCCCCTTTACTCCCTCATACCCTACCCATGCTAGGTTTTCCCCTCCCCAACTCACCCAATTTGGCACCTCACGCTCCCCACAAGCTAATCCTGTTCACTCCGTTGTTGGGACAGCTGGTTTGTAATGCAGAGTGGCACCAACAGTGTGGATTCAATTCCCATACCAGCTGAGGTTATTCATGAAGGCCTACTTTCTCAACCTTGCCCCTTGCCTGATGTTTGGTAACCTTTAGGTTAAATCACCATCAGTCAGCCAATGGCATCTGGGGCAATGGCCAGTTTACCTTTAAACTGTATAAAAATTAGCCCTCCAGAAACAATTTGATGCTTAAAAACGAGTTTTTGAAGAACAGCGAATTCACGATAACTTTCCATTTCCTTAAAATTAAACTCCTTCTCACTACAGGCCAATAAAAATGTTAATCAACCATATACTTTAAAGTATTGACAGCAGAAAATGCAAGCACCTGAAACATCTTTACTTTGCGTAAATTAGCCAATAAGCATTGTGCAATTGACAGAAGAGATCAGAGAGCCTCATTTTGCTGCTTTTGGTAGAATCATTGAGGTGGGAGGGAGGGGGGAGCTTCACCACATGGGGTATAGCCATGGCACTAAAGATTTGTTTGGGATTTTCCAGAAGCCTGAGCAAAATATCTTGGGTAACTGGATATTACAGTTCAGCAAAATAAGGAGAAGCCAGCCTGTTGGAAGCTTTGTACTGGTTCCTATAAAGACTGAAACTCTGCAGAGCACTTTCTATAACATATGAATGTAGCATGGGGTTGGAGTATATTAAAACATTAATAAGGGTTATCTTTTTTGAAGCTTATTGTATTAGTTACCTACCAAGTAATGTCAAGTCAATGTTGCTTTTAGTTTATTTATTGCAGTCAGAGCCCTCTCTATGGATTGTCACCTTGACATGGTGGAGAGGCTTGTGTACTCTGACCATCCCTTGGGTGATGCTGTCTGGAGTTCCCTGCTCCTGGTGGGGCCACCCATGGTGGGAATATCTAGGAGGAGGTGCCTGATTGGCATTCAGTTAGCATGCCTTCCTGAAAGGAAGCAGCACATATCTCTTACTGGCTTTCCAGATAGCAGGAACGACTCTCATTGCCTTCACTAAATAATGCCTAATGAATGTGGAATGGGATTTTTCAATTTCCCAGACAAGCTAATAAACTGTACATTTTCTTCTGATGCAATAATCCTCCTTCTATTATATTAGCTTGGTTTTTAATTTTTTTGGAGAGTGCACCTTTGCTTTAAATATTAAGGGGGCATTTTCCCATTCCGCCTGCCACAGGAATCATAGTGGGAAGGGGAGGGATGGGAGGCAGACTATGCAAAAGCCCATTGACCTTGGGCTGGACTTTCCCGTTTTGGGGCAAACGTGACTGGAACTTCCTACACTAAATGTCTCCCAGTTTTCAATTCCGTTCCACCACATAGAGATGCAAAGACCCCAAAATGTGCCAGATTCGGCGCAACTTGAAAAAAATAAACGAAAAAATAAATCTATGGAATTGTCGAATTGGAATCTTGCAGGAGTCTGCAGCCGAAAATAATACTGGCTCACAAATAAAGTATAAATGGCAAGAGCTGTCATTCCAATTTTTAAAATTTGTTTCTTTAATTAAAACAATTCAGTTTACAGTGGAAGAAAAATGATCTCTCTCTCCACAATGGCTGCTAAAATCTAATTTTATTTGATTTTTTTTGCAGCTTTATTAATTGCTCCTATTCTATTGGGATTGAAAAATAGAGTACATGTGGTTTTGTCAAGAGCATTAATAATTTAAATTTACATTGCAAAAGGGTACACCGGTAATTTTGCTTCTGGGATCTCAATGGTTCAGTATTATATAACGGAAAAGACTTTTGGAGTCGTATGCAAACATTGCTACTTCTCAGAGCCAGGCACGTTACTCAGCCAGTTATTTACTGCAGTGGAGTAGAAAGCAAATTCACATCACTTTGTACACATGCTAACTTTGTTCACTTAGATCAGGTATACAGGGCACTTATTGAATTAGTATCTTTGATGTAGCAAAACATACTAAAGTGATACAAGGACAGTTCAGAAGCTAGTATTTCAGACCGTTGTACTCAGTGAGCTGCAGTTGAAGGTTATTGGAGAATCCTCCATTTAATCAGGTGATATTAAACAGCAGCCTGCCTAGCCTCATAATCTTGTTGGCATTACGCACCATCCAATTCACAGACAGCAAATTTTTAGGAAGATTGACTCGTGTCCCTGAACCTGGGCTGGCAGCATGATTGATGCTGGCCAAATGGAAATAAATCTGTTTCCGTAAACACTACCTACCTGTAAATGGCACATTCGACCAAAAGCAGCAGATGGCAATGTTAAAGTTTGTCAAAAATACTTAAGGCTGCACTAAGACATGCTGATCGACTTAGAATCTTCCTTCAAATTATGCTTCAGCCCAGAACAGTAGCAATGCATCTGGTCCACAACCGCAGCATGAATGCATCATTTCAATTTTGTGGAATTTATAGATGAGATACAATTGCTGGGATTTTGCGGCTTCGTTCATCCCGAATCCATAAAAATCCCACTTGAAGTCAATGGATCTTCCTATGCTTCACCCCTCACCGGCTGCCATTCCCATGGTGGACAGATCAGTAAAATTCCGGCTTCAATACAGTCATGTTTCCAATTACAGGCTTCAATATTGAATGCTTCAGCATATGGTTTATTGTCTGTGAATACTAGCCTGGGGGTGGCACATTGGTTAGCACTGCTGCCTCACAGTGTCAGGAATTCAATCTAGCCTTGGGTAGCTATCTGTGTGAAGTCTGCACATTCTCCCCGTGTCTGCATGAGTTTTCTCCAAGTGCTCCAGTTTCCTCCAACAGTCCAAAGACGTGCAGGATAGGTTGATTGGCCATGCCAAATTGTCTCTTAGTGTCAGAGGGATTAGCAGGATAAATATGTGGGATTATGGGGTTAGGGCCTGGGTTGACCTTGGCTCAATGGGCCAATTGGTCTCTTTCTGTACTGTAGGGATTCTGTGATTCTGTGAATTCAACACCAATTTCAGTAAAAGTAAAGCTTTTTAGCATTGTCGGACACATCCACAATGCAGGATTCACAAAGTTTTATTTGCCTTTTTAGGAAAACCCATAAAGGATCATTCAGCTGAAACCTCAGGAGCCTGTGTTGAGGTTAGATACATGGTCAAGAAGGGTGGCATTAAATTATTTACTTGTAAGGTATTTCATGGCCAGCAGAAAGATGGTCAGCACTCTGCAGACAAATACATTGTCCTTTTTTCTAAAGTGCAATTGTGGGAGGTACAACTGGTACAAGACATTACAGCAAAGCAGAGATGAACAGAACGATATGCAGACATCAATAATGGCCCATCAGTGCTTGCTTCACTCAAAGCCCAGGATTTAAATTATGCAGTAAAAATAATGATGAGGCTATCAGAACTCAATGTTCTTGAGAGTTTAAAATAAAGTTCATTTATTAATCACAAGTAGGCTTACATTAACACTGCAATGAAGTTACTGTGAAATTCCCCTAGTCACCATACTCTCACGCTTGTTTGGGTCAATGCACCTAACCAGTACATCTTTCAGACTGTGGGAGGAAACCCACACAGACATGGGGAGGACATGCAAACTTTCCACACAGTGGCCCAAGCCAAGAATTGAATCTGGGTTCCTAGCACTGTGAGACAGCAATGCTAACCACTATGCCAACGTGCCACCCACCAACTTGACAGCAAATTCCAAGGTGTAGAAACATAGAGTGGGATTTTCTACTCCCTCTGCAGTGTGTTTCATGGGGAGGGAGGTGGTGCACTGCTTGCTAACGGTGGGATTTTACGGTCTCACCACTGTAAATGGGGAACCTGTGGCGAGGGATGTGCCATCAGCAGGATCTTACGATCATGCCAGCATGATTGTGGTGATAGAAAATAGCAGGAGTAGGCATTTTGCCCTTTGAACCTGCTCCACCATGGCCAAAGTCTATCTCAATGCCATACTCCAGTGCTTTTCCCATTCCCCCAGACACCTTCAGAATCTTGATATCTATTTCCTTCTTCATTATTATCAGTGACTTAGCGTCAACAGCCTTCAGTGGTTGAGAATTCTATAGGTTCACCATCCTCTGAGGTTTCTTCATCTCTGTCCTGAATAATCTGCCCTTTATCCTGAAAGTGTAACCCTTGTTCTGGACACCCCAGCCAAAGGAAACAACATATCTGTATCCAGTCTCTCCAGCCCTGTCAGAATTGTATACCTTCCATTGAGAACCCCTCTCATTTTTCTAAATTCATGTGAATGCAGGTCCAGTCCACCCAATCTCTACTCACACAACAATCCTGCCATTCCAGGAATCAATCTGGTGAATCTTCACTGCAACCCCTTTATGGCAAATAAAGCTTCTTTAAGCTTTTGAAGTTTATTTATTAGTATCACAAGTTGGCTTACATGAACATTGCAATGAAATTACTGTGAAAATCCCCTAATCGCCACACTCCGGCGCCTTTTTGGGTACACTGAGGGAGAATTGAGCATGGCCAATGCACCTAACCAGCACATCTTTCAGACTGTGGGAGGAAACCGGACATCCGCAGGAAACCGATGCAGACACAGGGAGAAGGCGCAGACTCCGCACAGATAATGACCCAAGCAGGGAATCAAACCAAAGTTTGACAGTATCTTCTCTCTTTGACAAAGTCCCTGGCATTGTGAGCCAGCAGTAGTACAGTACCACTGTGCTGCAAATATATCCTTTTTCAGAAAAGAGATCAAAACTGCACACAATACTCCAAGTGTGGTACTACCGAGACCCTGTACAGCTGCAATAAGACATCCTTGCTCCTGAAGTCAAAATGCACAGTTAGAAGTGGAAATCAAGATGTTGTTAAATTGCTCTGCTGTTCTATAATCTTTGCTATGCTGGTATCTCAACAAGAGACCTGTCAATCAAATAAACAAAGGCCGAGACTTTGTATTACTGAAGGGAAAGATACACACTAATTTCATGAAAAAAATATGAGGGTTTGTCCGTTTTTGTACAAATGCTGATGTGATAAGTCTTAATTACTGCCAAAATGTCGAGCACTGAAAATTAACTCCTAATGTGTGAAGTCTTATTCCTTCAGATTATAATTATCATCAGAAATTTTTGGAAAGGACTAAAATTTTACTTTCTCTTTATCTTTCATTTATTTTTTCCTCGTTTTTCATTTTCTGTACATGATTTGACAGTGAATTAAATGTTCTAACACACAGTGCCTGGTTCAGACTCTGCATGTCCCTCAGTAAGGATTCTTCAGTCTGACTGGTTAAGGAGATTTACAGTTACACTGTCATTACAAATCCCACATTCCCTGTGCCAAAATGACTTTCCAATTACACTCAGCAACATCCAGTGCAGGAAGTCCATAGGAAGTCTGTGGGGGAAGTGTGAGTATACAGAACAACAGGCAGCTCTCATTAACCCCCAACTGCAATCTGGACCACTATCTCAGGTTTAACAAAAAAAAAATGCATCATATTAAGTTTCATTTCTTCACCACTAGTGCTAACCTTGAAAATAATCAATAATCTGCATTGGGTATGCAATGAGATACCTTTTAACTCACTGTGAATCGGTAAAGTGTCACCTTATGGCACAACTCACTAATTCCGCACTTCCCTTTGATACCAGTTACAAACGACCCATTCATTCTGCTTAACTGTGAAATGCATTTTGACTTAGACTTAGAATCCCTACAGTAGTACAGAAGTACAGAAGTACAGTAGTACTAAAGTACAGAAAGAGGCCATTCAGCCCATCAAGTCTGCAGCGACCACAATCCCACCTAGGCCTATCCCCATATCCCTACATATTTAGCCACTAACTCTGCTAACCTATGCATCTCAGGACACTAAGGACAATTTTAGCATGGCCATCAACCTAACCCACACATCTATGGACTATTTTCCTCAGGCAAGTGGCACAGCATGAAGCCCCAACTGTAAGCACAGAGATGATAGCAACAGCAAACATCACATCCTGATGTGGTCCTCAACAAACTCTCAATCATCCCACATCAGTACTTCACACATCCATATCCCATATGCTTCACTGAAATAAAGTTTCAGATGAGTCTTAAGAAGCATAAATGCAACGGAGGGAGGCTGGGGGATGTAGGTGCTGGAATTCATTCACATAGTGCCAATTCCAAACATCATTAGTGAATGTCACACTGGCTGTGCAGATGATGGGCACTACCAATCCTGAGAATCAAGCTAAATCTGCTAGAAGTCGCGTTTGTAAGCAAATGTTTGCTTTGTAACTAACCAGTGATCAGAAGTAAAAAGAAAATATCAACTTTTGTTGGGTACGGATTTCTGAAGTGATTATAAGGTCCGCGTGACCAAAAATAAGTCACAAATCAGTTTGGGCAGCACAGTGGCAGGGGTTAGCACTGCTGCTTCTCAGGTACAAGGACTCGGGTTCAAATCTGGCCTCGGGTGACTGTGTGGAGTCCATACGTTTTTCCAGTGTCTGTGTGGGTTTCCTCTGGGTCCTACGGTTTCTTCCTACACTCCAAAGATGTGTAGATTTGGTGGATTGACCATGCTAAATTGTCCCTTAGCGTCGGAGGATTTATCAAAGTAAATACATAGATTATCGGTATAAATATTATGGGAATAGAGTCTAGATGGGATTGTTGTTGCTGCAGGCTCAATGGGTCAAATGGCCTCCTTGTGCACTGTAGAGATTTTATGATTCTGCATTAATTACGTATTTTATATTCAGTTAAAAAGAGCAACCAGCATAATTAAGAACTCCACACACCCCTGAATATACTCTCTTCCACCTTCTTCCATTGGGAAAAAGATACGAAACTCTGAGGTCACATACCAACCAACTCAAAAACAGCTTCTTCCTAGCTGCCATCAGACATTTGAATGGGCCTATCTTGCATTAAGTTGACCTTTTTCTACACCTTAGCTACAACTGTAACTCTACATTTTGCATTCTCTCCTTTCCTTCTCTATGAATGAAATGCTTTGTCTATATCGTGTGCTAGAAACAATACTTTTCACTGCATACTGATACATATGACAATAATAAATCAAACCAAAGTTTACACAATGTATTTGAAAATGCTTAACTGTATAGATCTCCTATGCAAGCACAGTAAAATAAGTGGGAACAAGAGCTTTAAACCACACTTGAGTCAGATGTCATGGTTTAATTAGAGAATACTACATGGAGGTGATAGTACCTTTAAGAATATAGAATTGCTGTAATCCTATGTCTGGACAACAGGACGTTTCCCCTCAGTTAGCTTGATATATCAAAATAGATTTAGGTTGCAGTTCTACAATCTAGGATCAATAGCAGTAGAATTTGAACTGCAGGTAGAAAGACATATTACAGATCATGACGTGAAATCGAAGATAAAGGCAAAATATTGTGGATGCTGGAATCTCATCCAGACTCAAAACATTGGCTCTATTCACGTGTGTGGAACTTGGCTATCAGTCTCTGCTTAGTGACTCTGCATTGTCATGTGTCGTGAAGGCCACCTTGGAGAACATTTACCCGACAATCAGAGGTCGAATGCCCGTAACTGCTGAAGTGTTCGCCAACAGGAAGAAAGCTAGTGGCTTTTGCTCCCAAATAAACCTGTCAGACTTTAACCTAGTGTTGTGAGACTTCTTACTGTGTTTACCCCAGTCCAACACCAGCATCTCCACATCATGCCTTCAACATGATCAGGAGTCAGGGTAAAAACTGAACCTCGAATTACAATAGTTTTGTGTGAATGCATATCCAGAAATCACTCGGCTATGGCATAACTTTAGCAGGAGCCATGCTGAACTAGATTTTTCCACGTTACATTTTCCTCTAAATTTTGGTCAGTGATGGCTTGAGCAATAAATCCCAAATGTGGTCCTCCTCCCCATTATGCAGACAAAGTCAAAATATATAGTCACTCCACACAAACAGGTGACACTTCTACAAATTTTTGAGTGCTTTGTACATCATACAAGTGTTAACATGTTCAACAGTTTGCTTATTTCCAAACTCTGTTCCTTTCTGGTGTCTGTACATTGAAACATGAGATACATGTTGTTATTTTACATCTCTTTCAGTCACCCTCGTGCTTGGGTACTGGATACCCATGTGTGGAAGATAATTTTAAATCAGTTAGTTAGATTCACAGACAGATGTAGTCTTTCAGTGACAGGATAGCCAGGAAGGGTTAAATGATTCTTTTTGACAAGTTAATATGGACAGTTTGCTCATATGTGGATGCAATAACAGTTTTAAAACAAATGTACATGATTCTAAAGTATATATATCAAAGTATTGAATTTACTTTAATATATAAAATGTATTGTTCATCTCAGATGCTGCAAAGTGTAATGGTCAGATCAGAAGGTTAGAGCTGAATCCATTTGTCAGCAAAAATAAGTATCAGAAGTTTCAAGTTTTCAGGTCAAATAGTGGAATACATTGTCCAGACATAAGATAGTGCATTTCTTAGGCCGTATCTCTCTGTCTTGGCAATGGGCTGGTGGGAAAGTATTAGCTTTGGAAAGCTTCCATAGTTACAAAGCAACCAGGAAGTGGGTGTAGCCAAAATGGGAAGATGTCCAGAATTAACCGAATCAAATGTCATTGTACCAAGGAACATTCCACAATTGATTGAGATACTCTGTCAAAAGCTGGGCTGACATGTAAACACTAAATGAAATTCATTCTAAGCTAATGAAGAGATGTATCTTAGATGACAAAAGGTATAATTGTTCTGTATTCAAGCTGAGTGCCTCAGATCTTGGGAAAGATTTCACAAACTTGAACCTGAGCTGACCGACCCTCTGGAGATTTCTGAATGGCCGTACATTAAAGTAGTGTTGTCTTGCATAATTTTTTGTGTCTAAAATAAATTTTGGTTATGTCTTTTTCGAACAGAAACTTTGCCTTCTGCGAGTTTTTGAATAGAGTCTAAGTTTTTAGATGTTGGCCACCCTTTTTAATGAAATCCCCTGCTACACCATACTTCTCAATTATACATTTCCATGGTACTTTTAAGGATCGGAATTCTGTATCCAGCACTTCTGCTTTTGTGGTGAGCTTGGTGAACTCCCTCATTCAGTCTTCTGCCATGTATTATTGAAGGGCCCTGTTAGAAGTTCATGTTCACCAAGTAAAGCCAAAGGACTTGAAACATTAACTCAGTTTTCTTTCCTTACAGATGCTTCCAGACCAGCTGAGATTTTCCAGTATTTCCTGTTCTTGTTCACTATGATGTGAAGATGCCAGCGTTGGAGTGGGGCGAGCACAGTAAGAAGAATGAGGCCACTAATGAAGCTGTTCACCTGATGAAAGAGCAGTGCTTTGAAAGCTCGTGATACCAAGTAAACCTATGAAACTTCTTACGTGTTTCACAATGTCACTGCCTCCCCAGCTGAAGGGATGACCACCAATATTGGAAGAATTAGAATTGGGAATGCACAAGATACTGGAATTGAAGGAGTATAAATGGCCTTTTCAATTTTAGTACTCTTGTATTGGAGTGAGATGTGGTCACTCAAGTCTCCACCTGACGCCTGGTTCTAACAAGCAATGCCTAGGTAAAAATAAATCAGACACATTTTGTTTATCGAAAAAAAATTTTATTCTCTCCTGGCCTTATGGTTGTTCAACTTTAACTATACATGGAGTATGGATTTTTACAAGGTTGCAATCAAAAATGGGCAACCGGTGGCAGAGTGGTTAGCATCTCACAGCACTAAGCACCTGGCTTCAGTTTCCAGCTGGATCACTAACTCTGTGGAGTTTGCATGCTCTCCCAATGTCTGTGTGGGTTTGCTACTGGTGCTCTGGGTTCTTCCCACATTCTGAAAGACGTGCTGGTTAGGAGCATTGTCCATGCTAAATTCTCCCTCAGTGTTACCCGAACAGGCACCATAGTGTGGCGACTAGGGGATTTTCACAGTAACTTCACTGCAGTGTTAATGTGAGCCTACTTGTGACACAAATAAGTAAACCTTAAAAAAGTCACTGTGTGATGGAGTCCGAGGGGTAGGCTTCAGCGGGGAGACTAACCAACTCAGACCAATGGCAGAATTTTCCCCTTGTGCCCACCATGGGAATCATAGCGGGAGGGGGGCAGGCCATGCAAAGATATGTTGACCTCGGGCTGGATTTTCCGGACTTGGGGCGAACGTGGCCAGAAAATACCACACCAAAATTCTGGATGAAATCGGTGGCAGGGCAATTCAGTAGTGTACTCATTATGAGATAACCAAGATGTGCATTTATCTGAGTAAGTGTTTCAGTAAATTAAGGACTGTGCACATTAATGAAATGAACCACAATGGCCGCATTGAACCCACGATGACTGCAGAGTTTGGCATAATGAGAATTCTTTTATTATCATGTCAAGTTTGTTCCGAGGCGGAAGGTGACACAACAGCCCCCGTGTCACTAACTGGAGTCACCTAAATGTACACGCTTTGTCTAATTAACATATTAATTGTTTACTTACTAAAAACATTATTCGCATTTGTAGTTGATGATCGTTAACAGTTTCTTGACAAAGAAACAGAACTCCTGCACTCATTAACATAATGACTCTAATCTACTTTCCTCTCAACTCTTTCACTGAACAGCTCATTATAATAATGTTACATAACCCAAAATGAAAGAAAGTCACACTGAACAAATTCGAAATCCCTCCAGGAACATTGTCCAGAATGGTCGATCACTGCACACATATGGCTGCTTAATTTGCCATGCAGGAAATGTAATTTTTGCTACAGTGAAAGATGCTGGTGATTTGGTGCAGGTCGTTGTCAATGAAAGTGCTGCAGCATTATAAAATTAAGAGGAATGTTGCCAAGCGTTGAACTACAAAGCAACGTGGAAAAAATGTGAAGTGCTGCATCACTGTGGACCAGAGGGATGGAAACTCAAATGGTCCCACTTTCCTACCTGAATGGCTGTAAATTGGAAGAGAGAGGTGTGTAATGGGACTTGGGGATCCAGTCGCTGAAGGTGAGCATACAGCTGCAGCAGGCAGTAAAGAAGGCAAATCATATATTGGCCTTCATCGCAAGAGGTTTCGAGTACAGGAACAGGGATGTGTTGTTGTAACTATATACAGACTTGGTGAGACCACGCCTAGCACATTGTGTGGATCTTATAGAGACATATAAGATAGTGAGGAGCTAGATAGAGTAGAGACAGAGAGAGTCTTTCTGCTTAGAAAGGAAAACAGAACTAGAGGGCACAGTCTCTAAATAAGGGGGGGGGGGGGGGGGGGGGGGGGCAGTTTAGAACAGAGTTGAGGAGGAACTTCTTCACTCAAAGGGTAGTGAATTTCTGGAATTCTCTACCCATTGAAATGGTAGAAGCTACCTCGCTGAATATATTTAAGTCACGGGTAGATAGATTTCTGATAGACAAGGGAATTAAGGGTTATGGAGAGAAAGTGGGAAAGCAGAGCGGATCCACTTCAGATCAGCCATGCTCTTACTGAATGGCGGGGCAGGCTCAAAGGGCTAGGTGGCCTACTCCTGCTCCTATTTCTTATGTTCTTATGTGTGCAGATTTGGTCTCCTTTTCTGAGGAAGGATGTTCTTGGATCGAGGGAGTGTCGTGAAGGTTTACCAGGCTGATTCCGGGGGTGGCGAGAAGAGATTGATTAAGTCAGGATTGTCTTTGCTGGAGTTCAGATAAATGAGGGGGGAACCTCATAGAAGCTTGTAAAATTCTAACAGGACTAGACAAGGTAGATGCAGGGTGGACGTTCCCAATGGCCTGGAGTTCAGAACCAGGGGTCACAGCCTGAGGATTCAGGGTGGACCATTTAGAACAGAGATGAGGAGACATTTCTTCACCCAAAGAGTTCTGAACCTGTGGAATTCATTACCACAGGAAGTAGTTGATGCCAAAACAGTGAATGTATTCAAGAGGTGGTTACATATAGCACTCGGGGTGAAGGGGATAAAGGTTATGGAGAAAAACAGGATTAGGCTATTGAGTTGGATGATCAGCCTAGGCTATATCCCTAGATATGTGAGGTATAATGACTTCAATCAGGTCATGAGATTGGCCTTTTGGTGGAAGAACTCCCTGACTCGACTATCAACTGGATCTTTAATCAGGGCGTTCATACGCCAATAGGCCAACTCTAATGGCCTGATTGAAGCCATTACATGAGGTTTTGCGACAAGGACCACAACGCCTACACACCCCCCCACCCCACCCTCCTTTAAAATAGTCGATGTGCTGAGAGTGGGTGAAAAAGTAACAGGTAAGCATCCATGGAATTTTAGTCACCAAAACCTCGCACCCCCTCACCCTACCAACCAAACCATTAAATTCTGCCCATGGAGTTTAGTATGGGAAAATGTAAGGTTATCCACTGTGGCAGGAGGAAAAGAGAAGCAGAATATTATTTATGTGGAGACAGACTAAAGAATGCTGTGGTACAGAGGCATCTGGATGCCCTTGTACCTGAATCACAAAAAGTTCATACGCCAGAACAACAGGTAATTGGAGAGGTAAATGGGAAAGAGTTGTACAGACTCAAAATGTTAATTCTGTTTCTTTCTGCACTGATGCTGCCAGAACTACTGAATTTACCTAGAATTTTCAATTTGTTTTCACTGATGTACTCTCTTACAAATACCAGTGGAAGAAGAAATACAATGTTTATCCGATTAGGATATAATATATGAAACTCCTCTGAGTTTTATAACCATTCTGTAATGGATGTTCTCCTGTAGCTGTCCTCAGGTTAAATCCTCATGTGTCTATTTCCAGAAACCAATCTATAATCTAAAAAAAACATGAACCAGGCAGAAGACGAGAATGTGAGAGGAAAGCCTGAGTAATAAAGAGCAGCAATCAATCGCACACTGCTGCCACGCAGGAAAAGAACGGCATAATCTTTGTTCCCTTGTTTAAGCATTGTGATTTATTGCAGAGAAAACCAATGTATGCAGGAACTCATGAATTGACTACAGCTTTGCACTGCTTGAAAAGGGCACACTCTCTTTACTGGATATTATCAATCATCTTCAAGACCTGCCAGTGTAGCAAATATCATCATCATTGCATCTTCAATGACTTTCAGAAATTGCCCACATTGCAAAATTTGCCAGGATTGCTACAGAGTTAGAACAGGTTGCCCATTCCTTTAGCAATGTGGTCTATACAAAAGTGGGCTGAATTCCGCTTCCAGCTCTCAGCAGGATTCAGATAGTTTGACTGTTCGATATTTGCTTGACTGGAATCAACTTTAGCGGCTACTTTATTGGCTCAGCTTGCTTTTGAGATTATCAGCGTCTCCCGCTCACTACACAACGAGAAAAATAAATATACAATGAGAAACCGATGAAGCCAAGAGGCTGGTCCGCAGCTTTGGTTTCATTCTTCAGCATTTGGATGTCACTACATTTATCTAATCCATCTGGTCAGGAATAAAAGCAGTAAATCCTGGATCAACCTGAGCAACTCTGGTGGCACAGTGGTCAGCACCAGGGATATAGAATCATAGAAATCACAGAAACCCTACAGTACAGAAAGACGCCGTTCAATCCAGCAAGTTTGCACCCGACCACAATCCCATCCAGGACCTACCCCATATCCCTACATATTTACCCACTAATCCCCCTAACCTACACATCTCAGGTCACAAGGGCAATTTTTTTTAGCATGGCCAATCAACCTAACCCACACATCTTTGGACTGTGGGAGGAAACCAGAACATCCAGAGGAAACCCACGCAGACATGAGGAGAATGTGCAAACTCCACACAGACAGTGATCCATCCAGATTCAATTCGCGTGTGTCATTGTCTATGTGGAGTCTGCATGGGTTTCTTCAGTGTACTCCAGTTTCCTTTCACAGTCTGAAAGATGTGCTGGTTAGATGTGTTAACCATGCTAAATTCTCCCTCAGTGTACCTGAACAGGCACCGGAGCGTGGCGACTAGGGGATTTTTCCAGTAACTTTATTGCTGTCAGCCAATAGCATTTGTTATGATGCTAACAAATAAACATTAAATTTATCTGTATAGAGAGAAACAGAGTTAACATTTTGCTCTGAAGGGTCATACAGACTCGAAACATCAATTCTGTTTCTGTCAGAGCGGCTAAGTTCACCCAGAATTTTCAATTTTCTCCAAGAATTGGAATTGACAGCAATAGCATTTCATGATGAGTTAGCGTTCTCTCATTACTGGCCATGAAGATTGGCACGATCATCTCTTTAAAATGCAGTTTAAATTCTGGTAGTAGCGTCAGATAATTAAAAAGCAGAAGAAGGCTATTTGTCCCAAGTATGAACTTCCTAAAGTTCCCCCTCAATAAGGAATTGCTATCAGCCTTCACTTCTCTATATTCAAATAATAAGGTTTTAATAACAATATGTGTGAGAATATATTGTAGCTTGCACAATTGTCACATAAAGACTGGAATTGCCTGACTGTTCACGCCCTGCTGCTGCTTCCAGAGAGGTTGGAGATTTTGGTGCTCATTCACTGCAGTGGAATGGAAAATCCTGCCCAAAGTGGAAGCTAGTATGTTAAATGATGTATTGCTGGGAATTGCGTTGCTGGTATTTGTTGAGATGAATGGATACGAAATGATGTGATATGAGTTGTGTTTCTATAAAACTTCGGTTGATATTGCTGTGCATTCTTTTATTAATAAGGGTTTTACTTTATTGGAGTACCGACCGGATAGGGGCAGCACGCTGGCACGAAGAGTCAGCACTGTTGCCCCACAGCACCACAAACCCAGGCTCAATTCTCAGCTTGGGTCACTGCCGTGTGGAGTTTGCACATTCTCCCTGTGTCAGCGTAGGTTTCCTCCGGGTGCTCTGGTTTCCTCCAACAATCTGAAAAATGTGCTGGTTAGGTGCACTGGCTATGCTAAATTCTCCCTCGGTGTACCTGAACAGATGCCGGGATTTTCACAGTAACTTCATTGCAGTGTTAATGTAAGCCTACTTGTGACAACAATAAGTAAACTTTTAGGTTTTCCAGCCCCCATGCAGCAGAGTTGGCTCACTATTGGCTGTGGATGGGATCTTCCTGTTCTGCTGGTATCTACGCCATTGTGCGTGGCTCCCACTGCTGACGGAATTGCCATGCCACAAAATCCACTCCGTGCTCTTTGATAATGCAGTAATCTGAGTAAATGTTAAAGGTGCTGTCTCTCAAATACTTTTTGAAATGCAATGGTTTGAATAATTCTAAAACGTGAGCTGCGGGTCTGAGCAAACCTTGCTGTTAAAACAAGATGGGCTTTGAGGAAAACCTGTGTTTAATTTCTGAAACTTGAAAATCAAATATTTGCGAAAGATAAATAAACTGACAATGGTGACTGTTGATTCAGTCCAAAAATCAGGATAACTTTACAAATGTTGGTTGTACTCGGGAAGTATTCATGTAGCATTGAACTTTTACAGAGATTAACAGGAAAATCAGCAATTACTAGCTAATGGAGCAGAAAGATTGGATTTACTGGACTGGATTTTACCACATTAAAGCGACTTGAATTAAGACAAGGTCCCCTAGATAAATGTAGACTATTCCTGACTACCTCTTTTTTTGTTTGTAAAGAATTTAGATCCAATAGTTTCTGGATAACTTCAGCAAACTGTATGGGACTCCAGATTTGCAGCTAAAAATCCTGGAGTTGTGTTACCTTATTGGTTGCTGTCTATTACAGGACAGAACAGGGCAGCACAGTGGCACGTGATGAGCACTGCTGCCTCATAGTGCCAGTGACCTGGGTTCAATTCCCAGTTCGGATCACTTTTTTCCTGTATCTGCATGGATTTCCTCTGGTTGCTCTGGTTTCCTCCCACAGTCCAAAACTGTGCAGCTTGGGTGCCTTGGCCATGTTAAATTCTCCCTTAGTATATCTGAACAGATGCCAGAGTGTG
The DNA here is from genome assembly GCA_024679065.1 of Sphyrna mokarran. Lineage (NCBI taxonomy): Eukaryota > Metazoa > Chordata > Chondrichthyes > Carcharhiniformes > Carcharhinidae > Sphyrna > Sphyrna mokarran. The sequence goes on from JAGIQG010000015.1 coordinate 26,821,680, forward strand.
GTGATTAGGGGATTTTCACAGTAACTTCATTACAGTGTGAATGTAAGCCTATTTGTGACTAATAAATAAATAAATAGTGAAAAGAAGTCATTTGATTAAAATTTGAGCGCTAAACAATAAAATAAACAAGTAAACATTGGCCCTATTTGTTTTATGTCACTTCATGCCTCAGTGATTTGAATTATGTAGGACGCTATTGTTTCAGACATTTGAACCTGAGAATTAAACAGCCTATTCAAACTCATCATCATAAATTAATTAACAAAAACATTCTTTATTAAGCCTGGAGACTAATCTAATGTTAAAAAATTTCTACCCATGCCAAGACAAGCTCTAAATCAACAGCTACTTGTATTTATATAGTGCCTTTTATGTAATAAAATGTCTTAAGGTGCTTCACGGGGACATTATAAAACAAAAGGCAGTAAAGAAGTCAATAAAGATGGCAAATGATACGTTACGAGAGGATGTGAGCATAAGAACAGGGATGTTTCACTGCAATTGCATAGGGTGTTGGTGGGGCCACACCTGGAGTATTGTGTATTGTTTTGGTGAACTTAGCTGAGCAAGGATGTCCTTGCTATAGAGGGAGAAGGTTTACCAGGTTGATTCCTGGGATGGCAGGTCTGTCATTATAAGACTTAAGTCAGTTAGGATTGTATTCATTGGAGTTCAGAGAATGTGGGGGGATCTTTTGAAACGTATCAAAGTCTAACAGGGTTCGACAGCGTAGATTCAGAAAGGACAGCCAGAATTTTAGTGCCCCACTCAACACAGGAATCGAAGCAGGTGAGGGGCGGAACAAGGAAAGGTCTGTTGACCACAGGTGGGGTTTTACGGTTTTGGGACGAACATGGCAGTTGTGCCAACTAACATGAAGCAAGCTATGCCCTGAAGTAGCAGAAATCTGGAGATGGGCCCAGCACCGGATAAGCAACCCCGGTTGGGGTTTAAAGGATGAACAGGTAAGGAGCTTCCGCTGTGAGGTGGGAAGTGGAAGGAGGTGCTGCTTGGAGGCGACATCAATCGACTGTCCGGTGATTAATAATAATTGCAATAATTGTCCAATTGACGGATGGCCCAACATGGGCTTTCCATTGGAATAAAATGCTGCTGACTGCTCACATCGTAATGAAGGGACACACTCTACTCATTTATACTGGAAAATCATAATAAGACATGGCTATGGAGATAACAGTATCCTGGCAGCATCAATTGCTCACAATGCTCTGTACTGACTCAGGTTATTACAATGCTTCGGGGGAATGACCGATACAAACTGCCACAATACTTTGCCATTCCACTTACCCACTTCCCACAATGAGGACATGGTCATGCAACTACAATGAACAGGATTCTCATTGTTGCACATTGTCATGGCACGACAATGTGACTCAGAGGGATCAGGCCAGCAGGGCTGTTAGTAATTGCGAGTACAGCATGTTGTATTGAACTGAAAAGAATTAAAGCGAAGCTACCCTATATTCTTCCAGACCCAATATCCCACTCTCTCCCAGAACACTAACCCCTGATGGAATAAGAATATGGTTTGTGTATGTAAGCAGAGATAATTGTACGAGTCAATTCAAAGTTAGAAGCCTCACATGGCTTCCATTTCTCATCCCAGAATGTCTCTCAGAAGAGGAGTAGTCGAGGCTCTACCCCAACTGCAATGACCAGCATCTCCAGGTCTTGGCGATGGAGTTCAGAGACACCTCTCGATATTATACCCATGTGGCCACCAGAACATGCCCACATCAACAAAGACAGCACAGTCAGAGCTAACCTCCACTACGGAGCAGCAGAGGACCATGGTGAATCATGGGTTCGATTTAGGGAGAGGCTCCATGACCTGCTACATGTAAGCAGGATGTGTCATGCAGCACAAGCACGTAGAGATCCAAGTGATGGTTCACACTGAATGCTGCAATCGTGCTGGGAGACCTGGCACATATCTTTCCTAACACAGAGAGACTTTTTATCTCCAAGCCCCTCACTATAGAAGTGTAAGTTTGAAAAAATTGCCCTTCTGGATATTTTGGTATCTCTCCCCTCTCACTTTAAACCTGTGCCGTCTAGTTTTAGACTCCCCTACCTTTGGGAAAAGATATTGACTATCTAGCTGATCTGTGCCCCTCATTATTTTATAGACCTCTTTCAGATCATCCCTCAGCCTCCTACGCTCCAGAGTAAAAAATCCCAGTCTATCCAGTCTCTCCTTGTAACTCAATCCATCATGTCCTGGTCGCATTCTATTAAATCTTTGCCTGATTTGTCTGGTACCAGGATTACTGACACTGCCTTTACTACTTAATGTACTCTCCTTAACTTCTGCGCTGGCCTCAAACTTCTCTTCTGTCTCCCTACTGCTTTGGATCCTATCCCGCCCCCGCCAAACTATGTTGGATATCTGATGGAATTCCCAGAGGTAATCTGAGCTCACTTGCCGTTGCTGATTGACCAAGTTTTGAAAGTTTGGTCCTTATTTTTGAGTTCTGATTGAATTTAAACCAAATGTGTCAGAGCATTGACAGCTCCCGGGACCTAGATTTGATTCCAGCTTTAGGTGGCTGTCTGTGTGGAACTTGCACATTCTCCTAATGTCTACATGGGTTCCCTCCGGATGTTCCAATTTCCTCCCACAGTCCAAAGACGGGTAGATTAATTGGATTAACCATGCTACATTGACCCTTTAGATGGGATGTTACAGTCTCACTCAACGTGAGACCAGAAAATCCCATCCAAGGACAGCGGACCTTCCCATTGTCCTTCCCTCACCTGCTCCGATTCCCATGGTGGGCGGGCCAGTAGAATTCCGATAAATTAGCCATGGTCATTGTGCAAGGTTACAGGGATAGGGTGGAGGAGAAGGCCTGGTTAAGATACTGGACCCAATTTTACCATCAGCTTGCGCCCATTTTCGGGCACGAAAACTTGGTAAAGCCAGGAGTGAGGCAAGTGGCGTGATCCACGCCCATCTCCGGGCCAGTTTCCCCTTCACCAAGACACAAAAATGGATGCGATTGGGCCTGCGCCTCTAATGGCATGACAACCATTTAAATGCATTTGCAAGCATTTAGGTTGATTTAACGGGCTGCACGGCCAGCTTTAAAGGCACTTCCCCCTTTATCACTGTGTTCACCCATCCAGAATCAACGAGAAACAGACATGCTCCATACAAGTCCGAGTACTCCAGTTAGTGAAGAGGTAGGTGCCGAGTGTCTGACGAGCATTCTGCTCAATGTGGGGGGGGGGCAGGGAGAGTTCATTGCCACTCTGCCTGTGATCAGTGAGGGGGAAAGGAGGGCCTGCTGCCACTCTGCCTGTGATCAGTGGAGGGAGGGGTGCTGTGAAGGCAGAGAAAGGGCCTGCAATTGGTCTTGGTGGAGGGAAGGGATGGGGGGAGTAATGTTGTGGGAATGGGGCAAAGTCTGTGGGAGAGCCAAGGGGAGGCATTATCTGGTCCAGGAGCAATGTGACAGGGGAGACGCATTCCATCATTTTGTTTCTGAGCATGTGTGGGTTGGAGGCGCCGATTATAGCTGCAGGATTTTGGGTTGCATTAAGATCCACCCTCAAGCTTCTGCAATTCGATTCGGACTCACTGATATTTTTTCAGGCACTCTGCGTAGGGGGGCCTCTGAGAACGTGTCTAAAAGTCGGATCTGAAAGACTGCCAGTTTCAAGTCCACCAGCACTTTGAATCAAAATGGTAAAATAGGGCTTACTCTCTTAGAGAGCCAGTGCAGACTTGATGGGCTGAACGGCCTCTTCTGCACTGTCGGGATTTTATGATTCTATGAAATCAAGATCAGAAGCAAGGAAATACAAGATTGCTGCACCTTAAGTTGACACATTTTGAAGGAAGCTGCACATAAAAGAGACAAAACACAATCATTTAAAGTTCCTTTTAGCTTCTAAAACTCTAGCAAACACAGAAGTTTAAATGTAAAATTTACATCTTGTAAAGTTACACTTAGTTCATCAGATGTACAAGTTTCAAGCATCATTTCAAACATTATACAAGTTCAAAGGTAAAGTGTATTTACAAGCACTCATCACAGTGGATGACTTACCCCACTGTTTTCATTTATTTGACACAAATGTCCATCAAATCTCCAAAAAAAATTACAATGTGGCCTGAATTTTATTGGCACGCCCGCCCTGATTCCAGGGATGGGCGAGGCTTGGAGAACAGCATTCTCCATTGACCTTGGGTGGGATTATACGCACCACAGGCGATGTGCCGATAAAATTGCACTCTCGGTATCAAATCTTCCAAAATGAATGTTAGAGAAGGCAAGGCAAGTCACTTCCACGAAGCTAATCTAATCCTTTAACGATAACAGCCCACACACACAGTGCTCCTCTCTTTAACTCTGCTTTTAATGCATATTCAGCACTTTTTCACTTCAGTTTCTCGGATGGTAATTGATGTTGGCAAAGACACCCTGCAATTCCAGGTATGCTAAAAGCATGGTGACATTTAACGTCACACATCATGCAAAAGTTAATGAACTCTATATATAATTTAAACAGTTGCAACTCGCACTTTTATAGCCTAGTTAATGTAATGACATGAATAGTGCTGGGGGAGAGCTTACAATCTCAAAGAGGTAGGTTTTAAGGAGACACAAGTAAAATATCGCAGGTGCTCGAAATCTGAAATGAGGAAGAGGAGCAGACAGAGGATGCGGATTGGGAATCAGAGGTAGGAGAGGGGAGATTACAAATTTGTAGAAGGATCTGTGAATGAAGTCAAAGATATATAAGCCAATGAAACTTGGCACATGACAGAAGAGAGAGGGATTGAGACTTTGTAGATGCACAAGTTAAGCCAAATGTCTACTCATTTTCAGCAAGCAATGTATTGCAACCACATAAGCATTCCTTTTTATATGTGCTGAATGAGATTACCGTGCAAAAGGCCATAAGATAACTAATAATCCAGAAAGAATGGGATGGTCCAATGTAAACCAAAAAGAAGAAAATATATATTGCTTTAATTCTACAATTCGTGTATCCAGAATGAAACAAAGGAAAAAAAGGTCAACATGACCAAGTTAGGCGATTTGTTATTATAACAAGGATTAGTGCATGTGAATAGTCAGTAACACAACTGGAAGTGCTACAACCTAACACTGCGATAAACCTTCCATCTAGAAATAGCTGGCCATCACTGACAGAACATGTTGCTTTTAATATCAATCTCCAAACTGTCCACATCAAATGCAAAGAGCCAGTTTTACCCCTGCCCCTCTTAGTAGACAGGTGGTAATTATGGCAGTTGGATACTGGGTGTTCAGCAGCGGGGTGACCACCCACTGTGGGCAGGTAGAGAACTTCATTCGTAAACAAGAATTAGGAGCCAGTGGCATCGTTCAGACTCTGACATGACTTTTTAACTTCAGATCAAACAAATCGGACAGTACCAGACTTGCTGATGAAACTTGGCCATGTCAAAAAAGAGCATAGCTTAGTCTTTTTTTTTCAAAATGACTTCCTTATGAGCCAGGAAGTGTATTCTTCTGTGCCTCAAAAGAAAGGCCTTTCCTCTCCCTCCCTCTTTGTCACATAAAATCCTGGCTAGACACTTCCTCATCAATTCCAGCAAGAAGCCCATCCTGCAATGTGTTAATGATCTCCATTCTCGCCCATCCTGGGCAGTGTCTACGCAGCCTGGCCTTCCTACTTGGCATACTGAATTAAAATCAGGTCTTCATTTTGGGATCTCAGATTAAACATTAATTTTCTATTGTATGGTTTACCAGCAATTTGTATTTTTTTGTTTTTGATCCAGGAGAGAGCAAACCTGCAGAAATGACATCTCCATTGCGGTCCATGATGGTGCTGCATTGCATATTCATTTTGTGGTGAGACTTGTGACCATCTATGTTAGAGTCCACAAAATTGGTGACAACTGCCTGGCTCTGAGTACTGGCAGAATGACCTTCCTGATGAGAATTACACCATTAAACATACACCCTGACCCTCCCACCTTCCCACACCCCGCGTCCCCTCTCTTACTGTCATCATTCACTCTAACCACCAATACTCTTAGTTCTTCCCCCAGGATTCCACTATCGACTTTACACATACCACCCTATGAAGCACACTGCGCCCCTCCCTTCCCTTTTCCTGGATATTCCACTCATCCCATCCCCTATGCAACCTTCCAACCTCTATTCATGACTTCCACTGTCCTACCTAGCCCCCTTCATTCATTCCACTGCCCTGCAATGTGCTTTTCACAACACCACTCCCTGCATTCCATCAATCTCCTCTGTGCCTTTCAACCCCTTCCTTTGCATACCATCTCCTGCATTGGCATCTCCTGGCACCTGAGAATGATCGGCAAGAATGGGAATGAGAGTGTCAAGTGCCCGTTAAGTCCTGGAAGTTTCCAAATCAGGTGCACTCCACTTCTATTGAATGATGAAACAGAATGGCCTGAGTTCCTGCCTGCAGGGAGGAAAGTTTGACGGGGGAGCAAGATTCTGCTCTGTTGGCTGGATAACAAACATTTGTGAGGTACACAAGGAGCTCCTGCCATAGATCAGTGAAGAAATTAACCCAATGTTAACCAGCAGCCCAGTATGGGAGAAGATGATTCCGAGCAACTTTCCCAGTGTTAGGAAACTGAATTTATGACTCTCCCAAACATTCCTCTCACCAGGAATCCTGCCACTGGCAGTGGTGAAAGAATCCACCCCTAGTATTTGATTAACCTCTCCACTAAATGGAGTTAGAGAGTGGTTAATTGAATTGAATCTAGTTATTCAGAAGATTATTGTAATTTGAGACACAAATGGGAAACTGCATATTCTGACAATTTAATTTCACTTAATGGTGTAAACAAGTTGAACTGCTCAGTTAGCAAGAATGGTTACAATGGAGGTAATTACACGATGGGCTCAGTTTACGCATTTGTATTTTCCTTATTTACAAAACCATTTGCCTCCAATTCCCTTCCTCCTGTCCCCTCAAGGTTTTTTAAAGCTCAGATGCATCTGTGGTTTGAATGCAGTTCCAAGCAAATTCCAGTACCACCTTACTGGACACGATAAAGGCAAAGGATTTAATGCCTTACTTCTGCTGTTTCTCTCTAAGTCATTTTACTGAGACAATGATCAGCACTCCTCTGAAGTTTCCACTCTGCTTTCCCTTTCACTGGACAGGCACCATGCCGTGTCCTTTTTCCCTTTCCACTGCTTGCCTTTCAATCATGAAATCAAGGCTCACTGCAAATTTTCCAACTTGCATTCATTGCTGAAACTGTTGGATCCTTAACTTCATTGCCTTTCCTTCCCTCTACAATTTGCAGACTTCTCTTCTTCCCGGGCTGGACGAGTCGGCTGCAAGAGGGCACAGGTTCAAGCTGAGAGTTGGTATGTTGCGGAGAGACGTAAATTTTTCACACAGAGGGTGCCGAGTGCGTGAAACGCGCTGTCAGTGGAGGTGGTGGAAACAGGCATGTTAATAATGTTCAAGGTATATGTTGATTGAGACATGAGGGGGATAGAAACCGTATATTGGTGTAGGCTTGGTGGGCCGAATGGCCTGTTCTTGTGCTGTATTGTTCTTTGTTCTTTTAAAATCCACGCTTGACACCAGTTAAGCACTTGCTCCTGGTGGCTTAAGCTGTCTTATACAAGATGTTGGTCATTTACGTCAGTTAAAAGATTGAAATTAGGGTGTTCAGAAGAATTTTGGAAAGATGATAAAGAGAAAAGGTCATTGTTTCAGACAAAGTAGAGATTCATTTGCATTATAGCACACTTTCAAGATGCTGACAGCATAACAGCCTCTTGTTGGGTTATCTGTACTTTGAGCACCACAAAGACTCAGCACAGACATTTTGGTGCTTTAAGGACAGGTAGTTCTTGTGTGCTCCTAGCTGGGCATCAAGACACCACATGAGCAATTGCATCACTTCCAGTTGTGACAGGTGCATAATGATATTCAAAAAACTTTCCTTGCTTCCACAATCATAGGGTGGCACAGTGGCGCAGTGGGTAGCATTACTGCCTCACAGCACCAGGGGATGCAAGTTCAATCCCCAGCTTTGGGTCACTGCCTGTGCACAATATGTACGTTCTCTTCATGTCTGCGTGGATTTCCTCTGAGTCCTCCAGTTTCCTCCCACAGTCCGAGGGACATGTTGGTTTGGGCAGCCTGGGTACAGTGGCTAGCACTGCTGCCTCACAGTGCCAGCGACCTGGGTTTGATTTCTAGCTTGGTCACTGCCTGTGCCAAATTTGCACGTTCTTCCTGTGTCTGCATGGGCTTCCGCCCAATGCTCCAGTTTCCTCCTGCAGTCCAAAGATGTGCAGGTTAGGTGGACTGGCTGAGCTAAATTGCTCCTTAGAGGCAGGGAGAATAGCTAGGGTAAATGCATGGGGTTAAGGGGATGGGGCCTGGTTGAGATCGTGGTTGGTGCAGACTCAATGGGCTGAATGAATGGCCTCCTTCTGCACTGTCAGATTCTATGGATTCTAAATTCTCCCTCAGTGTACTTGAACAGTCACAGCACGTCACTGGCGACTAGGGGATTTTCGTAATAACTTCATTGCAGTGTTAATGTAATACTATTTGTCACCTCACTATAAGAGGGATGTGGAAGCATTGGAGAGAGTGCAGAGATTTACCAGGATATTGCCTGGTTTGGAGGGTAGGTCTTATGAGGAAAGGTTGAGGGAGCTAGGGCTTTTCTCTTTTGAGTGGAGGAGGATGAGAGGCGACTTAACAGAGGTTTATAAGATGATGACGGGGATAGATAGAGTGGACGTGCAGAGACTATTTCCTCGGGTGGATATAGCTGTTATTAGGGGGCATAACTGTAAGGTTCATGATGGAAGATACAGGAGGGACGTCCAAGGTAAATATTTTACTCAGAGTGTGGTTGGGGTGTGGAATGCATTGCCTGCTGTGATAGTGGAGTCGGACACTTTAGGAACTTTCAAGCAGTTATTGGATAGTCACATGGAGCACTCCAGAATGATAGTGAGCGGGATATCTTGATATTGGGTTCAGACACAGCTCGGCACAACATGAGGGCCAAAGGACCTGTACTGTGCTGTACTGCTCTACGTTCTATATTTTACTTGTGACACTAATAAATAAATTAAACAAAACTAAATAAACTCTCTCCATGCAGCCCACACAATGTCACTCTATCCAATACAAACACAAACAGCATTTCAGAAATACTAAAGACAGGTCATGGATTGTTCACTTTGCTACTCTCTCCACAAATCCTGTCGGACCTGCTGAGTATTTCCAGCATTTTCTACTTTTAACAGCAGATTTCCAGCATCCACAGTGTTTTGTCCAAGCAAGACTGTCACCAGGTTAAATTTCTAACTTAGAAAGAGAACGCTGCATTTGTCCCAGTCGCTTTTTCATAACATGAAAGCATTTATAATGTGCAGTGATACATCAATCAGCCAAGACGCAACACATGTCTACGAGTACCAGCACTACAGGTACAATCCGAATGTTGACCCGATGCATTTCGACTAACTTTAATAAGATTTTTTAAATAGAAATGTTGTGTGATGCTACCTCAACCAGGCATTGGGTCAGCAGTGCTGAAAGTGGTGGTCTCCGCATTGTCAAGTAGGTTAATAAAAAAAACAGACCCCAGCAAAGAATCCTTCTTAAATAACTGATTTTTTTGTGTGATCTGAATTACAACTCCCTACACTTTTAAATTTACTTTTGGCCATGAGGAAAGGTTCACTAAAAGAGAATCAGGACATAAAAGACTGCTAACTGTTCCTTACTTTAAAGATTCCCCTAGGTACTTTATTAATGGAAGAGGTTTTCTTTTTGTTAAATAGACTATCTAAAAAAAACCCACTGCAGGTTTAGTCTTTTCAGTTCCAAATGGTCGAACGGAGAGCAACTTCACTTATGTGTTTTGTAATGTAGGACTAACTCCATTATAAATCATAAAATGAACCGATTTATTACACAGTGCTGGCAATAAACCAACTCACTGAAAGGAATGGGTCACTTTGTACTCAGATATTTCGTATCAGATGTTTAAACGAAAACAGAGGACTGAATTCTACTGAATTCAGTCACAGCTGGGATTCTTCTGTCTCGCTGCCGGGATTCTTCTGTCTCGCTGCCGGGATTCTCCTGTCCGACTGCCGGGATCCTACTGTCCCACCGCCGGGATTCTCCTGTCCCACCGCCGGGATTCTCCTGTCCCACCGCCGGGATCCTACTGTCCCACCGCCGGGATCCTACTGTCCCACCGCGGGATTCTCCTGTCCCACCGCCGGGATCCTCCTGTCCCACCGCCGGGATCCTACTGTCCCACCGCCGGGATTCTCCTGTCCCACCGCCGGGATTCTCCTGTCCCACCGCCGGGATCCTCCTGTCCCACCGCCGGGATCCTCCTGTCCCACCGCCGGGATCCTCCTGTCCCACCGCCGGGATTCTCCTGTCCCACCGCCGGGATTCTCCTGTCCCACCGCCGGGATTCTCCTGTCCCACCGCCGGATTCTCCTGTCCCGCTGCCGGGAATCTTCCATCCCATTGCCAGGGTTGCCCTATCTCACTGCCGGAATTCTTCTATCCCAAAGCCGGGATTCTCCTGTCCTACGACCGGGATTCTCCTGTTCTGCTGCCAGGATTCTCCTGTCACGCTGCTGGGATTCTCCTGTCCCAATGCTGGGATTGTCCTGTCCCACTGCCGGGATTCTCCTGTCCCACTGCCAGAATTCTCCTGTCACGCTGTCGGGATTCTCCTGTCCCGCTGCAGCAAATGAAGGTTTGGCTAGCTGCCAAATTCTCCATCCTTGTTGGTAGCAGCAAGGGAGAGTGGACAGCTGGACCGTTCCAGTTTCTATGAAGCCAGTTTCGATAATGGTAAACTGCACAATGAACTGATGGATTATAGACATAAGTCAATCCGACATAGCAGACAAGTCCAAAAATGGTGTTTTTGTACATTCTCGGTGTGTAAGCCTTAACACCACCACCCCTTCTCCTCCCTCCTGGCCCCTAGCCCTCATTCCTCTATTCAGCCATAAAGCCATAAGATATAAAAGCAGAATTAGGCCATTCAGCCCATTGAGTATGGTCCACCATTCAATCATGGTTGATAAATTTCTCAGCTCCATTCTCCTGGCTTTTCCCTGTAACCTTTAATCCTCTTACCAATCAACAGCCTATCTATTTCTGTCTTAAATACACTTAATAATTTGGCCTCCACAGCTGTCCGTGGCAATGAATTCCATAGATTCACCACCCTCTGGCTGAAGTAATTCCTTTTCATCTTGGTTCTAAAGGGTGGTCCCTTTATTATGAGGCTGTGCCTTCGGATCTACTAACGGAAACATCTTCCCCACGTCCACTCTGTCCAGGTCTTTGAGTATTCTGTGAGTTTCATTAAGATGCCCTTCTCATCCTTCTGAACTCCAGACCCAGAATCCTCAAGCAACTCGCTATACTCATATCAGTAGTCAGCTTCAGTACTTCACTTCACAAATGCATGTTTTACTTGTTTTATAACTGGGATTAAACTGGAGACATGGGCTGTGAGGTGAAGCTATATAGGAGATTGAGACACCCACACAGAGAAATGAGTCTTCTAACAAAATGAATGAAACCTGAAGCTGGGTTCAAGCTAAACATTGGAACCTTTGCTAACTTGTCAAATGGCCGTGCTGCAGTGAGTGAATATGTGTTAGCAAAATACAAACTGGATTAAAAGAAGAATCCACCCTGAATAAGATGTCCAAGCCAAAACGTGCCATGAGAAAAGGGGCCACTCAGTGGCCTGATCTTGCGACCAGAATGGGCATTCTAAAATTGTTACATTGTCATCAGAAACACAATGACTAAATATAGATCGAAGTGGGCCAAATCAAATCTGGAGTTCAGCAAAAGATTTCCAAACAACAATTAGCTGGTGTAGCTCTTCTGTAGAAGAAAAATGCCGAGTGTTGCAGCAGATCAAGATCACTCAGAGGCGACCAAATGATCGCAATGTCAACATGTCCAGTGTGCTGTGATTCATCATCAGAAAACAGCAACTTCACAAGTACCCGTTCTGGCACAGTGACAACTTGGATTAAATGCCCATGAATTTCATTGTGGCCTAATGTAGATTGGAAAAGTTCAAAAACAATTCTAGTGAAACCCACAGGACTGATAAAGACAAGATCCACAATGATATTAACCCGCGTGACCAACGGAACAAAGTTAAAGCCAAGGGCAACTTTCAAAAGGAAAGCCGTGTCAAAATTCTAGTTCCCTGCAGTAGTTTTTGTGTGCGTCAGTGACAAGAGTCAGGTGGATGTGGATACAGTGAGGTGACAAATGTATGGAATAGGCATTCCAATGACCTATGTAAAGAACGCAACTTGCTGGTGTGTGACATGTTTCGATCCCACATCACCAATGAGACCAAGACTCACATGCAAAAAGATAAGACTCAAATTATTTATCCGGGGGGTCCAACATTCATGGTTAAACCTTTGCATGTGTGCTTCAGCAATCCAAGGATCATGTTCCTGTCAAATAGAACAGGCGGATGGTTGATGGGGGTAAAAGACAAAGAATATTGGGTATAATGTGGCTTAATATGGCTTCATCAAAATATAGGATTACTGCAAAAGCTGTCATCAGATTGTTCAAAAAATGAAGAATATGCAATCCATCGACGGAGGGGAAGGTCTGCTGTTGGTGGAGGGAAGATTCTGAAATGAAAAATGCCACATCTGATCCAGGGTGGGATATCATAGTTCGAAGTGACTCAGAATGAATTCAATCAATTCCTTGTGTCAGAAGTTGGTGAAAATGAATTTAACAGGTTTCAAAATACTTTCATTGTGGTTGACGGTATCTGTGCACAATTAATTTATTCAATTAACATGCCACATTAATAGTAAATTCTTGATGTTATGTTTTTCCTCACACTTTAAAATGGCGACCATCCACGCTGATGTTTCCCATCTTATAGTTGGCATATAAGTTGACCCTGCTTTTGGAAAGTTTGGAAAGGTACACACTGACATCTAGGTTATGTCAGTGTAGGGGGTGGCACATGCACAGTGGCATGTTGGTTAGCACTACTGTCTCACAGCACCAGGGACCTGAGTTCAACTCCAGCCTTGGGTGACTGTCTGTGCACAGTCTGCACATTCTCCCCAGGTTGCACATTCTCCACATCTCTACATGGGTTTCCTTCAGATGCTCCAGTTTTCTCCCATAGTTCGAAGATGTACAGGTTAGGTTGATTGGCCATGTTAAATTGCTCCATAGTGTCAGGGGGACTAGTGAGGTGAATGTTTAGGGGGATTGGGACTGGGTGGGCTGAGGTCAGTGCAGACTCGATGGGTTGAGTGGCCTCCTTCTGCACCGTCGAGTTTCTGTATACACTCCAGCCACTTCACAACGCTGTAAAATAAAGCCTGCAGACCAAAAATTAAATCTTTCAAGGATAGAAAGCAAAGTGAATTAAAATTCTCAGATGAATCAGAGCAGGAAATTAAAACGCCAAGAAATGGAAACAGCTATGGCGCTAATTCCCATATATATGAATACGATAATTGAGGGTTGTGATAATTACTTAATCAGAAATCAGCATTTAGAGGTCACTTCACATTGCATTGTGTGTGGTCTTTGTGTTAACAAGGCTGAATATGGCAACGGAAAATGTGCAGGAGTTGGTTAACCTCATTACTCCACAGTCTTACGAATAAAACAAAAACACTTCTGTTGGGATATATTTTGCAAATGGTACTGTCATTTTGGGTTGTAGTGTTTTTAAAGGCAAATGTCATGGTTCGCCTTTCCACTCTGTGTAACAAAATAAGACTGGAAATCATCGAATAATATAGGTGGCTGTCATTTGTTTGCAATATAGAAGCCACAATTTAACTTCGATGACTGTGAAGAACTGAATCCACCAACGCATGTTCATTCACCAAGTACATCTGTGTTCAAGACAGAAAGTAAACACCTGGAAAACTCAGCAGGTCTGGCAGCACCTGCACAGGGAGAAACAGTTAATGTTTCGAGTAGAATATGACTCGTCAATAACGATTAAGGAGAAGAATCATATTCAAATCGAAACCTTAACTGTGTTTCACTCTCGTCACAAACACTGCCAGATCTGCTGAGTATTTCAAACACTTTCTGTTATTATTTCAAGTTCCCAGAAGCCACAGTGTTTTGCCTGTATCTATACTCATCACAGTTGGAAGAAATACGTTACGAACACTGTGGTATTAATAGATGCTTTTCATTGACATTAATGCTATTAGTGCAATTTATCAGATGGACACACTATTGATTGGTGAGACTGAAATGTGATGAGAACAAACAATAAAAGCATTAGATAAGTTATTGTATTTCATGCGGACGCCGTTTTCTCTAATGTAATTGGTCTCACATAAGACCATTATATAGACTAAGAGAAAAAGTAATCTGACAATGCTAGCCATTACAAGTGACAAATACATGAATTCTCATATTTCTCCTGTCTATTAATCCCATTTTATTTCTATTTTAATCTTGAAAAATTGCTGTAGAACAACTGCCCAACTTCCAATCCGCAGCGCAAGGGCATTTCTGCAGGAGTTCCTCAAATATATGTCCAAAGCCCACCTTTCACTCTTTCATCAATGACCTTCAGGCTGCAAGGTGGCATCGTGGTCAACACTGCTGCCTTTTGGTGCCAGGGACCTGGGTTCAATGCCAGCCTTGGGTGTCTGTCTGTGTGGAATTTGCACTTTCTCACTGTATCTGCGTGGGTTTCCTCCACAGTCCAAAGATGTGCAGCTTAGATTGACTGTCCTTGCTAAATTGTCTCTTAGTGTAGGGGACAAGCAAGGTAAGTATGTAGAATTATGGGATTGGGCTTGGGTGGGATTGCTGTCAGTTCAGACTCGATGGGTCGAATGGCCTCTTTTGGCACTGTAGGGATTCCATGATTCTATGATCTTTACTCCACCAGAAGGTCAGAAGTGCGGGTGTTCAGTGATTATTGCACAATGTTCAAATCCATTTGTCACTCTTCAGAGAATGAAGCAGTCCATATCCATATGCATCAAGACTTTGACAACACTATTATGTTGAAAGTAGCATTTGTGCCACCAAGTGTGGAACTCAAGAACATATTAAACAGGAGCAGAAGAAGGCCATTAAGCCTCTTGAGCTTGCTCTGCCAATCAACAGGATCATGGATCATACTGTTTATGTTTCAAGTTCCACATTCAAATCTACCCAAAATAACTTTTGCTACTGTCTTCACCTCCATTGCCTTCTGAGGCAGAGAGGTTCAAAGTCACACAGCCCTCAGAGAAATAAATTCTCCTCATCTCTGTCCTACAAGTGCCCCCTAGTTCTAGACTCACCCTGAACAAAGAACAGTACAGCACAGGAACAGTGAACATTTTATTCAGCCCATCAAGTCTGTGCCAACACAGATGCCCCTCTAATCTAATGTGGGAAAACGTGAACTTGTTCACGTTGCTGGAAAGAACAGGAACGCAGTAAACTAATTACATGATGAGAGATGGCAGAACTCAGAGGTAGAGAGGAACAAAAACAGAAAATGCTGTACAATTTCAGCAGGAAACATTCTTTCAACATTCACCTTGTCACTATCGTTCAGGATCTTATAAACTTCAATCAAGTCATCCCTCACTCATCTAAACTCCAATGGAAACAAATCCTGTTCAAGCTTTCTTCAGCCGACAACCTGCTCATTTCAAGTATCAATCTAGTAAACTTCTTCCGAACTGCCTCCAATGCACTTACATCCTTCCTTAAATAAGAAGACCAAAAGTGCAATATTTCTGATGTGATCTTACCAATATTCTGTACAACTAAAGCATAACATCTTTATCTTTATGTTCAATTCTTCTCATAGCAAGGAAAGCATTCCATTAGTTTTCTTAATTATGTTCTGTATCTGTATGCTAACTTGCCGTGACTTATGCATGAGGACACCTAGATCTTTCTTCACTTTAGAACTGTGCAGCTGTCCACTGTTTAAGTAGCATGCTGTCTTTTTATTTTCCACATTTATTCTTCACTTTACATTTCCCACATTATACTTTATCTGCCAGATTTTTAGCCCACTCACTCAATTTTTCTATATCTGTCTGCAAACTCCTTATATCCAACTAATTTGTGTCATCTGCAAATTTAGCTACCATGCCTTCACTCCTGTCATCTCAGATCTAAATTGTAAAATGATGAGGCTCCCTAAATCATGTGCTTTTATTCTCTGTACTAATCTTTGATTTAACAAATGCCTTCTGTAAATCTAAATAAAGTACATCTGCAGGCTCTCATTTATCCACAACAGATATTACTCCTTCAAAGAACTTAATAAGTTGATTAACCATGATTTCCCTTTCTCAAAACCATGCTGACTCTTCCTGATTATTATCTACTTAACTCCCCATTTTCACTTTCCAGAGGACCAACACCTATATTTGATCTACTATTTTCTTCCTTAATTAATTGTAGAAACTCTTACGATCCAATTTTACATTTCTAGCCATCTTCCTTTCATACTTTAATTTCTTTTTCTGATGAACCTTTTAATCATTCTCTGCCATTTTTTATATCCTGACCAAACATCTCACCTGCCACTCATCTCTGTGCAGTTATATATTTTCTCCTTAAGTTTGATACTTTCTCTAACTTTATTATTTAACTACGGATGGTGGGTCCTTCTGTCAGAAATTTCCTTTGTAGTCGGAATATGTTTCTTCTGAGTATTCTGAAATATTCTTCTATATGTCTGCCATTGCTTCTATATTGATCTATTTCCTAGTCTAGTATCCCAGTTCATTTAATTTACTCAGCTTCCATGATCATAGCTGCCTCCATTTAAGTTTAAAATGCTAGTCTTAGACCCACTCTTCTCCGTTTCATACTGGATGTAAAATTCAATCAAATTGTGGTCATTGTTACCCTGGGATACCATTATCCTGAGGTTGCTAATAATTGTCACATTACATAATGCTAAATCTATTATAGCCTATTGTCTGTATGGTTCCAGAATGTGTACTCTAAGAAATCATCTCAAAAGCACTCTTTGAACTCTTCATCCAGGCACCTGCTGCCAATCTGATTTTTTTAGTTTACATTTAGACCAAATGAGTATTGCCATCCCTTTATTGCAAACACTCAGTATTTCTTCTTGTATAGTTTATCCTATATTGTCGTTACTGTTAGGGAGCCGTAGAACACTCACACTAGCAACTTCTTTCCCTTACTATTCCTTATCTCAACCCAAATCAATAATATATTCTGATTTCCTAGGGATCACCATTGACCAGAAAGTTAACTAAACCATCTCTAATTATCACACAAATGCCATTCTTGATTAACAATGTTATCTTTACCTGGTTTCCTAATCTACTTCAATGACACATACCCATCAATATTCAGTACCCAATCCATGTCTTTCTGCAGCCATGTCTCTGTGGTGGCTATCAGATCATGGCCAAAATTCTCCCATCCCACTTACCACTGGAATTCTAGCAGGTGGTGGTGGTGCTGGGAGGGGATCACAGACTATGTAAAGGTCTATTGAAGTCAGATGGGAATATCCAGATGTCAGGCAGATGTGGCCAGAGAATCCTGCTCCATATTTTTTACATCAACGTATGTTATCAATTCATGAAGAGAAAGAGAGACTAACCATTCCACATTGACATTCAACCAGGTTAACGTCACTGAATTCTCCATGATTAATATCCTTGAAATCACCACTGACCAAAAATTTACCTAGACCAGCCATATAAATATTGTGGCTACATCAGTGGATCTTACAACTCCTCAATTATTTCCACCAAGGCAGAAGTCAGGAGAGTAATGGAATAGTCTCCACTTGCCTGCTTGAGTGCAGGTCCATTAACATTCAAGATGTTTAACACCCAAACATTCATTTCCTCCATCACTGATGTACTGCAGCGTTAATCATCTAAAAGATGCACTGCAGCAACCCACCAACGCTTCCTCAACAGAAACTTCCAAACCCATAACCTCTGTAGCCTGGACGAACATAGACATCAGGGGAGTATCATCACCTGCAAGTTCACCTTCAAGTCAAACACCATCCAGACTTAGAGCCATATCACTAATTCTTCATCATCATTGGATCCAAATCCTGGAAGTCCCTTCCTACCAACACTGCAGATGTATGTGCACTACGTGGATACAATGGCCTCAAGAAAAAGTGGTTCACTGCTCCATTCTCAAGAGCAATTAAATTTGGGCAGCAAATGCTGGCCTAACCAGCAACCCTCTCATCCCTAAATAAAGTAATCAAGACACTGATTTGAGCTATTCAGACCCAGTGGTGATGTGTTATACTAATTATTCAGTATTGTTCAGATCAGGGTGTGCGTCCTTACACATAAATGTAGATGTTCACATATTGATGTCTCAATACAAGTTACATTAATGGCCAGCTGACCTCAGAGGAATCTTTTCATAGATTTCAGAATAAAAGATTCAGAGTTGATTGAAAGCAATTTACTGCGGTTGCTGAAATCTAAAACCAAAAGAGGAAATGCTGGAAAACCTCAGCAGATCTGGCAGCATCTGGTCACCTGGAGTCGAAATGTCAGCTCTTTTCTCTCCTTGCAGAAGCTGCCAGACCTGCTGAGATTTTCCAACACTTTCTCTTTTGGTTTCAGAGTTGGTTAACTAGGTTAACATTTGGTTTGCACTGGTTGTAATTAAAAAGCAGCTGGTGTGAAGATAATGCAGATTTCATAACACATGCCCAATATTCTCATATAAAACCCCCATTCAGTGCTTCACTCCTGAGGTGAGTTAGTTTTGTATTGATGAGACAGGAAAACCACACTGAGTTAAAAAAAACTGCAGCCAAAATGAGACACAACTGAAGATCCTTTAAAATAAAAAGCTAAAGTCTCACTGTGCATCTGACTATGTAAATGACCTTAGTTTCCCCCTTATAGCTTCTGATATAGCTTCAACTTCCCATTTGCTGCACAGTTTTCTTTCTCACTCCCAGCTATTGTTTGTTCCCAATATTAATGACTTTTTGAGATGCAGAGAATTTCCATTACTTCACAAAACGGACAGAGTCATTCCTACATCCACCAGTGGGAAGCAGAGAAGTCTCATTTCAGGGCAGCCAAAGGTTGATATTCTCAGCACCAAACAAAATTGGAAGTGCCCAGAGCATGTTGTAAATCAATAATTCAGATCCTTCTTGGAAAGCGAGTGCAGCAAATGAAGTATATTTTCCCCTCAAAATGTGCAAATCAATACTATGTGAGGCAAGCTCCCCAGGGCGTAAGAACAGTTTGTAAATGTCTCATTATACCCAAGTCTAAGATGATACGAGGCCCCAAATACAAATTTCCCATTATACCTTTGTCACGTTAAAAAGTTGTTCGCATTTCATGTTCAGCCTCAGACACAGAATTTCAATCACCACTGGATTGATATAGCACATATGTGAAAAATTACAAATGAGACTTCACACTGTGAACAACATCCAGCAGTACACACAGTCCTGGTGAAATACGAGCTCCGTTTCGAAGTGCACAGCTATGGAATGAATAGAATCTTTCACTTTGACAGTCACTTGCAGATTGTCTTTCACTCCTGCCAGAGCTTCAGTTTGGAAAAGCCAACACTGGCTTCTGTCCAGTGGGCTGCACAACATGCCAGTCCCCAAATATGCTGCTTTATTGATGGCAAAATCAATGTGATCTTTAACATCCAGAAAGTGCCCAAGGCCCTTCTTACAGAGGTGTGATCAGGCAACAATCAAACTAATAATGTGATTATAATGCAGGTATGCTTCAAGATAAATCTTAAAGGAGGATAGGAAGATGGAGAATTTTAGGGAATGCCCGAGTATGGGAGTCAAGGCAGCTTATGAATGATTAGCAAACAGGTTGTGGGGCAGGGCTGTGGATTGTGAGTAGCAGGAGAGGAATGAGGTGTGTGTTAGAGGAGCTTGTCAAAAGACCATAAAACCATAGAAGCAAAATTAAGCCACTCAGACATTGAGTCCGCTACGCCATTCAATCATAGCTGATACTTTTCTCATCCCCATCCTCCTGCCTTTTCCCCATAACTTCTGATCCCCTTATTAATCAAGAACCTATCTATCTCTGTCTTAAAGACACTCAATGGCTTGGCCTCCACAGCCTGCTGTGGCAAAGAGTTCCACAGATTCACCATCCTCTGGCTGAAGAAATTCCTCCTCATCTCTATTTTAAAGGATCGTCCCTTCAGCCTGAAGTTGTGCTCGCTGGTTTTAGTTTTTCCTACTAGTGGAAGTATCCACACATATCCACTCTATCCAGCCCTCGCAGTATCCTGTAAATTTCAATAAGATCCTCCTCCCATCCTTCTAAACTCCAACAAATACAGACTCAGAATTCTCAATCGTTCCTCACATGACAAGCTCTTCATTCTAGGAATCATTCTTGCAAACCTCCTCTGGACCTTTTTCAAGGCCAGCACACCCTTCCTTAGATATGAGGCCCAAAACTGTTCACAATACTCCAAATGGGATTTGACCAGAGCCTTATACAGCCTCAGAAATACATCCCTGCTCTTGTATTCTAGCCCCCTTGACATGAATGCTAACATTTCATTTGCCTTCCTAACTGCCGAGTGAATCATAGAATCGTATAGTGCAGAAGGAGGCCATTCAGCCGATACAGAGTGAGTCAACCATGGAGTCGTAGAGGTGGACTCAAATCTTGTTCATCTATTAAATGAAGAATTGTCTGGCATTATGGAATTTCTCGGATAATTTGACATACCGGTAATCTTGACAAAAGCTGCTCTCAATGCATCTGAGGATATTGGAGAAGACTTTGATGCTACCTGACTTGATGAACTGGCAGCTCAAGGAAAAGGAAAATCTAACCTGGAGAAGGTAGGGGATTGACACTTTATGGAATAGTAGCAGGAATGGAGAGGTGGGGAGGGGGGTGCGTTGAGGGTGGTTGACAAATATGTGGTAGGATGTGGAATCCAGGTGATATATAGAGGATGATATATGTATTTATCTTTCACACCATTCAACAGGCTGACTATTTTAAGAAGTTTGAGTAATTGCAAATCATTACACCACCCACTAAATGTAGCCCTTCCCATTGCACCTAACCAGTATGTGTTTCAGAATATGGGAAGAAACTGGAGCACCCGGAGGAAACTCATGCAGACACGAGGAGAATATGCAAATTCCACACAGGTAGTGACCCAAGCCAGGATTCGAACCCGCCTCCATGGCGCTGTGAAGCAGCAGTCCTAACCACTGTGTTGCTGTGCCACAATTTGTTATGATACTAGGAGATTCTCCATAATTTCATTGCAGTGTTAATGTGAGGCTACTCATGACACATTAAACTTTAAAATTTTACAAACTTTAATGATGGAGGAAATTCAATGGTGAATAACTAAAACGAATGGATAAGAAATTCTAAAATTTGAGGCTACAAATGTGGTACAGCAACACCTTAGGGACAGCAATAGAGACAAATAAATTATATTTTCTTTGGTTATGAGGTGGATTAACTGTGGTCAACGTAGTTCAGTCCACATAGCACATTTACAAAGAGTAGGTTAATTTTAGCAGGCTATTTAATGGGGTGATGTTCCAAGTAAGACTTTGTCTTGCAAAGGTTTTGTTGGATAAATTGGGAAAGCAGATAATTGGAATACTGCATAGATAATGAAAGTTTCATTGGATATGTCAAAATTGATCAGCACGTCTTAAGGAGCAGTTATCACACTGTGTTCCTGATGCAGTCGGCTTCTGCTTTGGTAAGGCAAAAGAGAAAATGCTGGAAAATCTCAGCAGATCTGGCAGCATTTTTAAGGAGAAAAAAAAACTGACGTTTCGAGTTCAGATGACCCTTTGTCAAATTCCAGCATCCGCAGTAATGTGCTTTTATTCAGTCTTGGTAAATGTCTATCTGTGATATCAATGCTCCCCACCCCTTGTCTGCTTTCCCCCCCTCATACCTCTTGCTGACGGCCAGCACCAATAGGAAGCACTATGGGGTTGGGGGGGGAGGAGGATAACTGAAATAAATACTGAGATTATATAAATGAGATGACGAAGCTGCTCTCAATGCATCTGAGGATATTGGAGAAGACCTTGATGCTCCCTGACTTGCTGAACTGGCAGCTCAGGGAAAAGGAAGATCTAACCTGGAGAAGATAGGGGATTGACACTTTACGGAATAGTAGCAGAATGGAGAGGTTGGGGGGGGGGGGTGCGTTGAAAGTGGTTGACAAATATGTGGTAGGATGCAGAATCCAGGTGATATATAGAATGATGTGAAACTTCAGAGAGAAAAGAAGGAATGGGAGAAAATTTGGAGACATGAGCAATTAAAAGACAGGAGATTTCACAGGCATGGATAGGTGGAGGGAGAAATTCAGGAGTGGAGAGTGAGTGGAGTGATGTACCTTTCCTGAATCAAACATGATCCGAGGAAGCACATGACAAATATACAATGTTCCCTCTTCTTGTGGCAACACTTGCTGGAATAGTTGCAATGTTAAAGGCTACAGCTTAGAGCCTCATCCACACCACTATTTTCAATTTTTTGATTTGATTTATTATTGTCAAATATATTAACATAGAGTGAAAAGTATTGATTCTTGCACGCTATACAGACAAAACATACTGTTCATAGAGAAGGAAACAAAATCTTGCAGAATGTAACGTTACAGTCATAGCTAGGGTGTAGAGAAAGATCAACTTAATGCAAGGTAGGTCAAGTCAAAAGTCTAATGGCAGCAGGGAAGAAGTTGTTCTTCAGTCGATTGATAGGTGATCTCAGGCTTTCATATCTTTTTCCTGAGGAAGAAAACGGAAGGGGGAATGGCTGGGATGCATGAGGTCCTTAATTGTGCTAGCTGCTTTGCCAAGGCAGTGGTAATGTTGACAGAGTCAATGGATGGGAGGCTGGTTGTGAGCCTAAACACAGAACAGGCAGGTAATCCACCTATGGAGATTGTTTTGACATTTGATCCTGTCTACTGCATTTCTCGCAGGAGCCACTTCATGAACAAGAGTGGGAACTGTCTTACTGCTGATGCTTGGCCTCACAGACAGATAGAACAGGCTTAAATTTGGCTCCCAAGGCAAGGATGCACTGTCAGGCAAATTCCTGACTCCACAAACCCAATTTTGAGGGCGCAGGACCTAAATATTCTAATTTTTACCTTGTGGAGCTGGCCAACTTGGCTGGTTTGAAAAGGCGGATGACTGAAGAATTCCTATTGTGAAGCAGGAAGAGGATGGAGGCATGGTAATGATTTGGAAAGACATCTTTCAGCAGTTTCCAATGGTTGCTGACACTGGAACTGATGACCCATCTTGGGCTTTGGAAAATATAATCATTGCTGCTGCTCTTTCACTTCATACTGAAGTAGGTCGCTCTGTCAATTCAACACTTCATAAGACACACAGGCAGCCCTATCAGCTGCTCACCATGTTCTATATTGACTTAGGGGATGACTAATACATGGCCACAATCCTTTGCCTTTCCACCCACACGCGCCCATTTAATTGATCCTTGACCAGGACTCCTGCAGCTGCTCAATCTCACGACACAAGAGTGTGAGTCAATATGAGTCAGCCAATAGGATGCAGGTCAGTACGGGGGCACAGTGCTTAGCACTGCTACCTCACAGCGCCAGGGATCCAGGTTCAAATCTAGTTTCGAGGGACTGTGTGAAATTTACACATTCGCCCCATGTCTACATGGGTTTCCTCCGGGTGCTCCAGTTTCCTCCCACAGTCCAAAGATGTGCAGGTTAGGTTAATTGGCTATGCTAAATTATCCCTTGGTGTTAAGGGGATTAGAAGGGTAAATATGTGGGGTTATGGGGATGAGACCTGGGTGGGATTGTTGCTGGTGCAGGGTTGATGGGCCAACTGGCCTCCTTCTGCACTGTGAAATTCTATGACATTTAGGAGTTGGGAGCACAGCTTGCTGTCTGAGAGTGACTGCTGGCGACTCTGTGCATCCAGACCTATTGCCACACAGCCTCAATCCCACTGCAAAACATTAGTTATCAATGAGAACACAGTTTATGTATGTGTTATTCACCAAAGAAAAGGACTTGGTGGATGATGAGTCTGGGAAAGGATGTGTAGATAGTTTCAATCATGTTAAGATCAAAAAGGAGGTATTGGGGTTCTTGAGAAATATTAAGACAGACAAGTTCACAGGGCCTGTTGGGATATACCTCAGAATACTGAGAGAAATGAGGGAGGAAATTCCGGATTCTTTAGAGAAATCTTTGCAACCTTGTTGGCCATATGGGAGGTTCCAGAGGATTGGAGAATAGCCAATGTTGTTCCTTTGTTTAAGAAGGGTAGCAAGAATAATCCAAGTGATTACAGGCCAGTGAGCCTTACAGTGATAGAGAAATTATTGGAGAAAATTCTTTGAGACAGGATTTATTACCATTTGGAAATATGTGAACATATTAGTGAGAGGCAACATGGTTTTGTGAGGAGAAAGTTGTGTTTCACGAACTCGATTGAGTTTTTCGAGGAAGTGACAAAGCTGATTGACGAAGGTAAGGCAGTGGATATTGTCTACATGGACTTTGTAAGGCCTTTGACAAACTCCCTCATGGCAAACTGATGCAGAAGGTGAAGTTGCATGGGATCACAGGTGAGCTGGCAAGGTGGATACAAAACTGGCTCGGTCAAAGAAGACGGAGCGAAAAGTGGAAGGGTGCGTTTTTAAATGGGGGCTGTGGCAAGTGGTGTTCCTCAGGGATCAGTGCCGGAACCTTTGCTTTTGTAATATGTATAAATGATTTGGAGGAAAATGTAACTAGATTTATTGGTAAGTTTGCAGACGACACAAAGGTTGGTGGATTTGCGGATAGCGATGAGGGCCATCAGAGGATATAGATCAGTTGGAGACTTGGGTGGAGAGATAGTAGAGAGATTTTAATCCGGACAAATGTGAAGTAATGCATTTTGGAAAGTCTGATACAGATATGAAATATACAGTAAATGGCACAACACTTAAGAGTATTGATAGGCAGAGGGATCTGGGTGTACAAGTACACAGGTCACTAGAAGTGGCAATGCAAGTGGAGAAGGTAGCCAAGAAGGCATACAGCATGCTTGCCTTTGTCACCCGGGACACTGAGCTTAAAAATTAGCAAATCATGTTGCAGATTTATAGAACATTAGTTAAGCTGCACTTGGAATATAGTATTCAATTCTGGTCATCACATTACTAAAAGGATGTGGAGGCTTTGGAGAGGGTACAGGGAAGATTAACCAGGATGTTGCCTGGTATGGAGGGCATTAGCCAAGAGGAGAGGTTGGAGAAACTTGGTTTGTTCCCACTGGAGCAACGAAGGTTGAGGGGAGATCTTAAAGAAGTCTATAAGATTCTGAGAGGCATGGACAGAGTGGATAGTCAGAAGCCTTTTCTCAGGGTGGAAGAGTCAATTACAAGGGGGCATAAGGTGCAAGGAGAAAGGTTTAAAACAGATATAGGAGGCAGGTTTTTTACACAGAGAGTAAAGAGTGCCTAGGACTCGTTGCCAGGAATAGTAGCGGAAGCGGATATGGTAATGACTTTTAAGCGCTGTTTTGACAAATACATGAATAGGATGGGAATAGAAGGGTATGGTCTCTGGAAGGGTAGGAGGTTTTAGTTAAGAAGGCAGCATGATCAGTGCAGGCTGAGAGGGCTGAAGGGGCTGTTCCTGTGTTGTAATTTTCTTTGTTCTTCATTCATTGTTCTTTGTGTGTGTGAGGTCACTGGAAACTGGATGGCACATGCATTTTTTTTCTTTTAACATTTCTCACGCCAGTAGAGAGTGACAGAGAGAGTGAAAAGGAGTAGAAGGACTAGCATCCCATTTCCACGATGAGGATCTCCAGGTAAAGGCACATTGGAACATGGTAGTAATGGTGGAGGTGATGCTGCACGAATGGGCAACTACTGTGTGGCAGCAGGAAGTCCCAGCAACCCCATGTAGAGGCCAGTGCAGGGCCGTGGAGGTCAGTGAGGACAGTGAAGCTACCAAGAGCTTTGCAGCACCCTCAATTTCTTCCATTTCCTCAGCCCCTTTACCGGCCCCTTTGCTTGCTTCACAAGTGCCAGTGGCAACAGAAATGCAGAGGCTGCAGTCTGAAGTCACTTCCAGTGGATCCCTACAAGATCAGACAGACAACCATGCATGCTCTTCAAGGATGTATAGCATGAGAGGTTAGCAGACTGCCTCTGTCAACACTGAAGCAACATTGGTCAGGGAGGAAGGTGCATTCCTAGGAGTACTCATGAGTTTTACCCCAATCACTAATGGGTTTAAGGGTTACTGCTACAATTTGGGATCCCTTGGCAGAGGAATATTGTACAGCCTCCTGAGTGGCCAAGGCATGTGAAACTATTTTGTGAATGCCAATAGCTGGCTCTATTGTACAGTGGGACAGCACATGGCCTTTGCTATAATTCCATTCAAGCTCTGCTTGCAGCCATTGAAAGAGGCTTGGGGAGAGGGTGTGGAAAGGGGATGCTCATTAGCCTCTTGTTCCCCCAAGGGGCATGGGTCAGTATTTGAAATAATTGAATCAGTTGAGAATTCCTCAAGATGAATGGCGGTGTCCTAGATATTAGGCACAAACATGCAAAAAAACTTGATGTGGTCACATACCACCTGCAGATTTAGGTATTAGAAAGATTTCCTGTTCAAGGTGGTGCCCGTTTGCCAATTTGATGTTTTTACAGGTGTATTAGATAGCCCCCTGAACCTCACAGAAACCTGCTAACACAGCAAGCCTCATGGCCCTCTGTGTCTGCAATGCCCTATCCATTGAGAGGTAGATGTGCTCCTCCTTGTTCGATCAAAGAGAGAGTTAGTGATCTCCCTGATGCAGCTGTGAGATTTTCCAGCCATCTTCTTCTGAGCCCTGGAAAGAACCTGCAGCATTAATATTCAGAGCCAGTGGCAGAGCATGTGGACTGTGATTTGAGATCTTGTTGGACTATGGCACAGACACCAATTTCCAGCCTCAGGTCATCTCTGGTTTTCATTCATAATGAGAAGGTGGTATTCCCATTTTTCAGTTTCTTTGCGCTGTCTCTTTTCCTGGGGACACTCTCTTTTGTGCCACCTGAATGTCTAAGTCATAAGGGCAAAAATATCTGTCCTTTCAAGGTCACCAGACCCATCCTCACACTCCCTTGGGTGCCAGGCATGTAACTGTGATTTAATTGGTAGAAATTTGTGGCACTTGGCGAAATATTTTGGAGCTAACCAATTCTGTTTCTCCAAAGAACTCCAGTAAGTTTAGACCTTCTGAAAACTCTGAAGCCATTAGTCACGTTGCAGGATAGTAAAAATTACACCCAATTGAAAGCAACTTGATGTTTACAACTGCCTCTGTGAACGTGCAAAGTGTGATCTGTCTTCATTCCCCACCTCCCTGCAAAAATGCTGGGTGCCAGGATCCAGGGTGGAACTTATAGATTTTGCACCATTTTGGCAAAGGTACAAAGCCCTTCCCAGGAAATTTGGGCCTAAATGTAATGCTCCTGTCAGCAACTCAGCCAACTCAACACAAGGCTGGGAATCAAAGCATTGTCTGGTCAGTAGAGTACAGCGTGCACTGCATTCACCAACAAAACCATCAAAACAGACAGTAAGAGATTACTCAGATTCGAGTTAATCGAGGATTATAAAGAAAGCAGCAATATCAAGAACGGAAGAGCACAGATTATATAAGAAGCAAGTGTGATGTGAGAAAAATCTCTTCTACACAGTCAGCTGTGTAGATCTGGAATGCACTGCCTGGAACTGTGGTGGGGACAGGCTCAATCAAGGCATTTGAGAGGACGTTAGATGACTACTTGAATAGAAACAATACGCAGGAGTATGGGAAAAGGTAGAGGAATGACAAAATCAGAATGTTCATTTAGAGGGCTGGTGAAGACACAATGGGCAAAATGATCTCCTTCTGCACCATAATAATTCTACGATTCTGTTAGCAACACCTCACCAGACAGTAAATCTTCTGTTCATGATCAAGTGACAGCACAGGTTCAATTCCAGCCTCGGGTCACTGTCTGTGTGGAGTTTGCACATTCTCCAC
Organism: Sphyrna mokarran; assembly: GCA_024679065.1. Taxonomy (NCBI): domain Eukaryota; kingdom Metazoa; phylum Chordata; class Chondrichthyes; order Carcharhiniformes; family Carcharhinidae; genus Sphyrna; species Sphyrna mokarran. Next base: position 26,849,809 of record JAGIQG010000015.1, read on the forward strand.
GCGTCTGTGTGGGCTTCCTCTGGGTGCTCTGGTTTCCTCCCACAGTCCAAAAATGTGCGGGTTAGGTTGATTGGTCATAATAAATTTCCTCCCTGATATCAGGGGGATTAGGAGGGTAAATATGTGGGGTTACAGGGATAAGGCCTAGGTGGGATTGTTGTTAATGCAAGCTTGATGGAGTAAATGGACTCTGTCTGCACTGCAGATTGTATGATTCTAAGATCTGACATAATAGGCGGAACTTGATGGCCTTGCTCCAGTGAGACTGGAAATTCCTGCCTGAGATCAATGGACATTTCTGTTGTCCACCCCTCACTGCTCCAATTCCGAGGCGGACAGGGTGGTAGAATTCCGGTGAAATAGTGTCTTATGTACACTAAAAAATAAAAAAATTCTCGGAGTACTGGGATTTATAATATGCTTAAATTGCATTATTATTTTGGCAAAGAAAGAATGGAACCAGCTCCGTTGCTGCCAAAAATGTTTGATATATTTGAATAATTCAGAGTTTTTCAATATGAAAGCAGAGAGCTGTATATTTTCATTCTGCTCAGTGAAGTATTTCATCGACCTTCTGCTTCATCAAACTCCAGGATAGAAAATAAAGGCCAGAACAGTGATATTTTAACTCACAAAAGTTGCAATAAAGGTGCATCCAGCATCCTGACTTGGAAATATTATTGCTGTTCTTTCATAGTTCCTGGGTCAAAATCCTGGAATTCCCTTCCTAACGGAATTGTGGGTCAACCCCACGGTAAATGGACCGCAGCGTTTCAAGAAGGCAGCTCACCACCACCTTCTCAAGGGCATCTAGGGATGGGCAATAAACACTGGGCAGCCAGAAACATCCACATCCCACAAATGAATTGAAGAAAACAGAAACACTACAGCTCGCTATAAGCTTCCTAATCTGGAGAAGGCAAAAAAAAAAACACCCAGATTTGCAGTTCATGATCACAATCCAACGGACCCCTGTGGAATGCAAATGAGAAGTGGTTGAAATATCATCGGAAGCAATCTGAACTTTTTATCTCAACCATTTTTCATGTGCAACCAAGCTTGGCAGTTGCATTAAACTAAGATCCCTCGGATAATCTAAGTATCCACAATTTAGCATGAACCAGTAGACTTCAGACGAGGAAACTGCAGAAAATGAAAGGAGCATACTGAACGTTAAAGTTCCCTCTACACTCTCCCAAATAATCTATTCTAATTTATCTTTCTGAACTACACCAGTTTCTGTTAGCTATTCTTATCCTGGTCGTATTGAGTTCGTCAACAACAACAACTAAGAAGAGCCTAGTCAGAACCTCATTTCACTGCAGGACCATCTCAGCAAGTAGAAAGACTTTCATTCCATATGGTTCAAACCCAAGTCCCTAAATGTTAACTGAAGTAGCACTGCCCGTTAGGGTGGTGGAGGTGAACATGCTGGGATCGTTTAAGACTTACCTGGATATTCACATGAGCAGACTGGGAATGGCAGGATACAAATGAATGGTCTAGTTGGACCAATGAGCGGCACAGGCTTGGAGGGCCGAAGGGCCTGTTTCCTGTGCTGTATTGTTCTTTGTTGTTTGAATAGAATGTTAAGTCATGACATCTTCCCGATCCCCTCTCTCAGCTCTTAACACACAACACTGAAAAGAACAGGAATCAGCCATTTAACTCTTGAATTTGTTACATAATCATATAATTTCTACAATGCAGAGAGAAACCATTCAGTCCATCAAGTCTACACCAATTCTCCAAAAGCACATCTTACCCAGATCCACATCGAATTTGCAATTTGCCATTATCCAGCTCTGTTCTACTTCAATCTCCAAACTTTTACTTCTTTCAATTATAAAGAATTGTGCAAAATTAAATTGCTTCTTGTTTGAAATATTATCCAATAGAAATAAAATGTGCAAAGCCAGACAAATACCCAGATGGAAACAAACACATGTTCCAGGATACTAAGATTGCAATCTAAATGGACAGCATGATGAAGAAACATTTGTAACAGAAGAGCGTTACTAAATCCTGCATCTTGAGAGATGACCTAAGCTGAGTGACAACAGAGCACTCAAGAAGCTTAACACCACCCTGGACAAAGCAGCCTGCTTGATTGGCAACGCATTCATAAACATCCATCCCTCTACCACCAAGTGTGAACTATCTACAAAATGCACTGCAGAAATTCACCAAAGACGCTTAGACACCACCTTCCAAAACCATAACCACTTCCATCTAGAAGAACAAGGGCAGCAGATATATGGAAACATAATCACCTGCAAGTTTCCCTCTAAACCACTTACCACCCTGACGTGGAAATATATCGCTGTTCCTTCACAGTCACTGGGTCAAAAGCCTGGAATTCCCTTCCTAATGCATTGTGGGTCAACCCACAGCATGTGGAATGCAACGTTTCAAGAAGGCAGCTCACCATCACCTTCTCAAAGGAAATAGGGATGGGCAATAAACATTGGCCAGCCAGCGATGCATCTGTTCCACAAATGAATTAAAGAAAACAGAAACACTACAGCTAGCTACAGGAGAAGGCAAAAGAAAAATCACCCAGGAGTGCAGTTCATGATCATAATCCAATGGCCCCAGTGGGACGCAATGGCCAAACTCAACTGTAAATGAGAAGTGGTTGAAATATCAACAGAAACAATCTTAACATTTTATCTCAGCTATTTTTCATGTGCAACTGAGCTTGGCAGTTGCATTCAACTAAGATCCTTTGGATAGTCTGTGTAACCATAACTTAGCATGAACCAGTAGACTTCAGAAGAGAAAACTGGTAGAAAATGAAAGGAGCATCCTGAAAATTAAAATTCTCTCTATTCTCTCTCAAATAATCTCTTTTAATTGATCAGTCTGAACACTTCAGTTTCTGCTAGCTATTCTTTTTCTGATCAGACTGAGTTCATCGACTTAGCAACAACTAAGAACGCAGCCAGAAACTCATTTCACTGCAGGACCACATCAACAAATAGAGAGATGCTCATATTCCATTAGATTCAAAACAGGGGAGGTGAGGGCACAGTAGCACAATGGTTAGTGCTGCTGCCTCACAGCACCAGCGACCCAGGTTCAATTCCTGGCTTGGGTCACTATCTATGCAGAGTCTGCATATTCTCCCTGTGTCTGCATGGATTTCCTCCGGGTGCTCCAGTTTCTTCCCACAGTCCAAAAGATGCGCTGGTTAGGTGCATTGTCCAAGCTACACCAAACCTTAGTGTACCTGAACAGGCGTCAGAGTGTGGCGACTAGAGGATTTTCACTGTAACTTCATTGCATGTAGTATGTGATGTAAGTCTATTTGTGACAATAATAATAAACAAATAAGTCCTGAAATGTTAACTGAATAGAATGTTAGGTCATGACACTTCCCCAATCCCCTTTCTCAGCTCTTCACAAAGAATAGGGGTTAGTCAATTAATCCTTGAACTTATTAGAATCACAGAGCCAGATAATCCCTATAGTGCAAAGAGACCATTCAGACCATCAAGAGCGCACCAATTCTCCAAAAGTGCATCTTACCCAGGTTCACCTCAAGAGCCTTGGTGAGGTGAACTAAAATAACGTTCTATCTATCTATTGCAGATTAATGATATTTTAAAATCACTCATCGATAAAAGCCCATTCAAAGCATTTAAATCCCTTCATTTACTAAATCTCTTATACAAATGACTTTTAAGTATTTGATCATTTATAAAAACAAATATTGGCATTCAAAGGCTTGGAACTGTCAACCAAACTGAATTAACTTACAGGTCACCCACTGTGATAATGACAGGTTGCAGAAAGGGTACCTTACATCGCCAAAGAATCCTGGCAGTGTTAGACCTTTTTCACAAATGTCTAAAGCCCATGAGTCATATTTCAGAAATGTATGTGACCAAGATTTCTGCTGAGTGTACACAGCTACATAATCCATGCAGCATGGATCACTGAAATATAGCATGTCCCTCTGAAAGTGGTGGGTGCCAGGTTTGAGGATGGGACATCAGGATTCAAGGCCCTAAGTCACGTCTTTGGTCTCCATAAAAATACAAACCAATGAGTCCACAGTACAGGAAAAAGCCATTCGTCCTATGCCAGAGTATGTGCTCCACACAAGCATCTTCTTTTCGAAGGCTAATAATTAGTTCTATTCTCCTTCATGTGCTAATCTAATTTCCCCTTAACTGCATCGGTGCTATTTGTCTCATATGCTCCTTGTAAACATGTGGAATGCAATGTGACAACTCTTTGGGTGAGACTGTCTCCTAGAATCTATACTAGATTTAATAACACCAATCTTCTACTTCAGGCTTCCCACTGGCGGAAACGTATCCTCTATTGTCTTCCTGATGTAACCCTTTCATTTTCTTTAAGGTTTTGATCAGGAAAGCAGCCAGCATAATTAAGGACCTCACATACCTGGACATTCTCTCTTCATCTTCTTTCATTGGGAAAAAGACACAAAAGTCTGAGTTCATGTATCAACCGACTCAAGAACAGCTTCTTCTCTGCTGTCATCAGGCTTTTAAATGGACCTACCTTGCATTAAGTTGATCTTTCTCTACATCCTAGCTATGACTGTAACACTACATTCTGCATGCTCTCATTTCCTTCTCTATGAACGGTATGCTTTGTGTGTATGGCACAAGAAACAATTCTTTTCAGTGTATGTTAATACGTGTGACAATAATAAATTGAATCAAATCAAAGGTCACGCCTGTTTTCTCAAGAAAGGAGCCTCAGCCTGTTCAGTCTTTTTTGAGCTTTACACTTCCTCAGTTCTCATGTTATCCTTTGTGGTTTTAATTTTGCAACATCTCTGACACCAACTGGTCCCAGCAATTACAAATCTATACCATAAATGAGATAATTCCGATTACAAAACCATTCCGAGCTTGGACGTGATCTTATCAAGTAAAATGAGGCAGCTTTAGTCTCTTTATGGTCCTAAAGTGGTGACAAAAGAAAACTGCCACAGATATCCTGATGCAAAAAGGTTCTGCTGAAAAGAGTTCATCTCATTTTTCTGTTTCCACCAACATCCAGCCGTAACAAAGAATTGGAAAATCTGCCAATCACTGTGAGGTGAGCAGTCAAGTTAATAAACAGACCTTCTCTAATAGGATCCAATGTTTAGCAGAAACAATAGCGAAGATAAAATCTTAAAATATTAGTTCAAACTGATAAATAACCCGCAAATTTATTGCGATCAAATTGCAGGCTTGTTTTCTAATCTTCATTTTTAAAAAAAAATCAAAGGAGACTGCAACAAAATGTACTTTTATTTTTAAATATTTGTGAGTTTTATTTAAAAGAGGTGTTATTTCATAATAATTAGGTTTGTGAAATGAGTTTCAACACGTTCCATGCATTCAGTTCAATTTATCAATGAATAAGATAACTTCTATCAGTTCCAGATCACTAGGTATCTTTATGTTTGGAGTGGATGAGGCGGGTACGAGGTAAGAGATAGAGAAATTACAGGGAGAGATGAAAGTAATAGTGGGATAAATGATTTTCATAGAATCTCTACAGTGCAGAAGGAGGTCATTCAGCCCATCGAGTCTGCACTGACCACAATCCAGGCCCTATTCCCATAATCTCTCATATTTATCCTGCTAATCTCCCTCACACTATTGTCAATTTAGCAAAACCAATCAACATCTTTGGACTGTGGGGGGAAACTGGAGCACCCGGAGGAAATACATGCAGATACTAGGAGGACATGCAGACTCCACACAAATAGTGACCTGAGACCAGAACTGAACCTGGATCCTCATGTCATCCTTGTTGGCTGTGAGGCAACAGTGCTAATCATTGTGACACCTGAATAATGATTCTGTTCTGCCTGTTGCACCATTGGTTCACAAACCTGACCCCCATTTCTACTGATATCTGCAACTCTTGTGATGAGCAGTGCTGTAGGAAATCATTTCTGCATTCAAGAGTTACAAGAATTGTTCGTAGAAAATGAAAGATATCAAATATTTTGTGAAAACTCTATCTGCCTCACAAGGGAATTCAACTCTTCATTTTCAAAGATCTAGCCTCTGAATTCCCTCAAAGACTGTTTCAACTTGGATCAATGGCTGCTCACCTCCTGACGGTTCAATCTCTTCTTCTGAGACTGCATTCCACAGGATTCATAAAGCTGCATTCCCGCTTCTAATTACGAGCTCAATTATAACCCTTTCCCAAACTGATAGCTCCACTCCCACTGGCTCTGCTTTCTCTGAACTCCAGTCTCCTGGCTGCACCACATTGTAACTGGATCCAAGGACTTTGTTGAGCTGTAATTGGCTGGTATGGAACTAATGATCTTCTGCAACCTTCCCAGCTCCCCAAGACTTCCCTGAGCCTTAACCACTTGGAATCCATGAACAGGTCACATTCTAGAGGTACAAGACATCTCTGACCAGGGATAAAACGTATTGGTCTGGCCATGCTCTGGGCAAATACAAGCCATTCAATTCTTGATTACAGAGTGTTTGTTACTGCATACGGATGAGTACATAATTCCTTCTTTCAAAATCCACCAGATGAAAATTATCCTCAGCTTTAATACAATGACTGAATTCATAAGTTTACTCTGATTGCTATTATCCAGCTTTGACCAGTTCTCATCAAAACACACCTTTTGCTATTTGTTTGAGGAAAAAAACTGTGACAGACATTGTGCCTGGATTTCCATTTGTTTTATTATCCAGCTGCAACTGCATATCTGCTGCAATGGGATCATGAACTTCTCCATTATGATTTGCACATTACAAAATGAAAACCTTATTGTACAGTAATCATATTTGGAAGCATAGTGAAATATTGATCATTGCAATGTTCCAGACTGCCATTATTCTTGTAATTTTAAACAGAATGCGGGGCTTTAAACAGAACGTAGTAGTGTGCTGCTATGATATCTTGGTGTGCGTGTGTGTGTATGTGTATGTGCATGTGCGCATATATATGTGTCTATATGCAAGTGTCTGTTATGTGTGTGCACAAGTGTGTATGCATGTATATGTGCCCATGCGTATGTGTGTGTGTGTGTACATATGCTTCTGTGTGTGTGCAATTGTGTGTGTGCATGTGTACATTTGTGTGTGTGCAGGTGTGTGTATGCATGTGTGTGTGTGTCTGTGTGTGTGTGTCTGTGTGTGTGTGTCTGTGAGAGAGAGAGAGAGAGAGAGATAGAACATTAATGATGTTATTGCAGCAATCTGAATAAAAGAATAGCAGATGGAGGGGGCTGGGGGCAGTCAAAGTGTAGTTGTAATATCAGAGAGAAGCGATGAGTGTAAAAGCAGAGAACAATGAGGAGTGGAATAGGGAAGAGCTGAACAATTTGTAACAGATATCCTGACCACTAACATCAAAAGCCTTTCATTGCAATCCAGTATCTGATGGGACAAACCAAGCCATTGGAGGATCGAATAAAGGGAAGACATACAGAAAAGGAATAGAAAACTTTCTATGAAAATAGGACACTGACTCTCAGTGTTGTATGTATTGAGGGGGATGGAAGTAGAATGTGAACTATCAAGAGGCTTGATATTTGAAACAAAGAGATGGAGCAGCATCTGTGTTATTAGGTTTTATGAGATTTTAGCAGTGCTATGATCTGGTTAGGGACTAGTAACTTTTATTTAGAGTAGGCAAAGCTTGAAATCCCATTTACCCATGGGGAGCAAAAAACCACAAGATTCCACAGTTTTAAACAAACAAAATAACCTTTACTATACAAAGTCAGAAATGTAAAACAATTTGCAATTTCTTTCTCTTAAATTCTAATCTTCAGAATTAACATGAGCTAATAATAAATTAACAGGAAAACTGTAGTGGAACATGTCACACTGCACATTAAATGGCAGATGTGAACAAGACAAATTGCAGAGATTTATCAGCAACTTACCCAGACGTCAGTGATCACTATGAGTCACAAAACCTTGTTAAAACTGACCCCTTCACGAGGGATTTAGAGTCTTCATTTTCAAAGATCTAACCTCGGAATTTACTTTAAAGCTACGCCAGAAAAGTAAAGTTTATTTATTAGTCACAAGTAGACTTATATTCAGGGTTAATGAAGTTACTGTGAAAATCTCCTGGTCACTGCACTCTGGCGCCTGTTCAGGTATACTGGGGGAGAATTTAACGTGGCCAATCCATCTAACCTGCACATCATTGGGCTGTGCAAGGAAACCGGAGCACCCAGAGGAAACTCACACAGACTTGGAGAGAATTTGTAAACTCAACACAGTGACCCAAGCTGGAAATTGAACCAAGGTCCCTGGCGCTATGAAGCAGCAGTGATAACCATGCCACTTCACCAGAGACTCCTTTGATGAGTGCTCACCTCCTGATGGTTCAAACTCTCCTTCTGAGACTGTGTTCCACAGGATTGACAAAGCAGCATACTGACCTTTAATTACCAGCTCAATTTCAGCCCTTTCACAAACTGGTTGTTTCATTAAGCTGGCACTGCACAGGGTGTCTCCAAATTCCAGTCTCCCAGCTGCACTACACTATAAATGGCTCCAAAAACTTCTCTGAGCCCGAACTGCCTATCGTACAACCAGTGACCTTCTGCCACCCCCTTAGCTCCTCAGTACTTCCCTGATCCATAACCTGCTAACAGGTCCAGTGCGCCCTGGGTCTAAATTGCATCTCTTAAATGCACCAAGTCCCAGGAGCCCTACCGACCTGGAACAAAATCCCCTTGGATAAGAGAGAGATGATCTCACCTGGCAGTTTTGGCTGAGTGAAATACGTGGGTAAAGGCATTGAGAAACTTCATCCTTCTCTTTGAATAGTACTCTGGGATTTTAAATCCTCAGGTGAAGTAACAGGTAGACATAGTCTTTATCTGACATCTCAACTGAAGTTGTCATCTCCAACAATGCAGCCCACCTCCAGCACTGCATTTGTATGTCAGCTTAGGTTGGGAGCTTATGATATCATGTTTAAGCTCTCAATCTGTTGGCTCAGATGTTGTGTTCCAAATAGGCACAAATTACTGACAATATTAATTTTCTATGTGATGATTTTAATTCAAACTCCACTGCATAATCAACTCACTACACCACAATGGTAAGCAAGCAGAAGATGCCTTCCTTTTCTTTTGAGTAAGCCATATTAAAAAAAAAGCAGAATGCAAGTACAAAAGATTGAAATGCAATCTATGTTGTTTCCAGCCCTTTTGAATTAACACCAAAGGAAAGTGAGTATAATTGATGTACTTCTCTTTACACCAATCTGAAGTCCCTTTCTGCTTCAAGAAGACAACTATTATCCCGATAACAAAGAAAGGTTAGACAGCTTGCCTTAATAACTGTTGTCCAGTGGCTCTGACATACATCATTATGAAATGCTCCCAAACGTAAGTCATAACATAAATCAATTCCGGCCTCCCAGATTGCCTGGATCCACTACAGTTCACCTATCACCACAACAGGTCCACAGCAGATGCCATCTCCCTGATCTTACACTCAACTCTGGAACATCTGGATAACAAAGACACCCATGTCAATCTCCTAATTATTGACTGCAGTTCAATTCTTTCCTTTGGTGTTCATTCAAAAGGGCTGGAAACAACATAGATTGCATTTCAATCTTTTGTACTTGCATTCTGCTTTTTTTTTTAATATGGCTTACTCAAAAGAAGAGGAAGGCATCTTCTGCTTGCTTACCATTGTGATGTAGTGAGTTGATAATGCAGTGGAGTTTGAATTAAAAATCACATAGAAAATTAATATTCAACATTATTATTCCCACAAAACTCATCATCAAACTCCATGGCCTGGGGCTCAGCTTCTCCCTGTGCAACTGGATCCCAGACTTCCTAACCCATAGACTGCAATCAGTAAGAACAGGCACCTCTTCCACAATCATCATCAGCCACACGAGGCTGTGTCCTCAGCCCCTTACTATCCTCCTTGTACACCTATGACTGTGTTGTCAAGTTCACTTTCAACTTGATTTTCAAGTTTGCTGACAACACCATTGCAGTGGGTCAAATCTCAAACAATGAGACAGAATACAGAAAAGGCATTGAGAATCTGGTGAGCTGTTATCAGACAATAATCTCTCCCTCAATGTCAACAAAACAAAAAAGATAGTCATCACTTCAGGAAGTGAAGTGAAGAACATGCTCTTGTCCATATCAATGCCATTAAGAGGAAACAGTTGAGAGCTTCAAGTTTTTAGGTATCCAGATCACCAACAATCTGTCCTGTCCACCCATGTTGACATTATATTTAAGAAAGCTCACTAACGTCTCTACTTTCTCAGGAGGCTAAGGAAATTTGGCATGTCTGCTACGATTCTCACTAATGTTTACAGATGCACTATAGAAAGCATTCTTTCTGGTTGTAACTCAGCTTGGTATGGCTCTTGCTCTGTCCAAGACCGCAAGAAACTACACAGTGTTGTGAACGAAGCCCAGTTCCTCACAAAAACCAGCATCCCATCCATTGACTCTGTCTACATTTCCTCTTACCTCAGAAAAGCATCCAGCATAATCAAGGACCCCACACACCTCAGACATATTCTCTTCCACCTTATTCCGCTGGGAAAAAGAGACAAAAGTTGGAGGTCATGTACCAACTGACGCAAGAACAGCTTCTTCCCTACTGCCATCAGATTTTTGAATGAACCTACTTCATCTTAAGTTGATCTTTCTCTACACCCTAGCTATAACTGTAACACTACATTCTGCACTCTCTCCTTTCTTTCTCTATGTGCAGTATGCTTTGTCTGTATAGCGCGCAAGAAACAATACTTTTCACTGTATACTCATACAAGTGATAATAAATCAAATAAAATCAAGTAATCAATTTGGACATACCTTTGTCGAATTCTATAAAATTTGTGAATGTCATTGCTTTTATTTTTAAGATGCATATTTGATGGAATCTATTTGAGGAATTACGATATTTCATGTTTATCTGTTACAAATCTTGTTCAATTGTTCTCTTACCTCCTGTCTTGTGTTCAGAACGTGGGAGAAACTAATTAATCCCAATTGCTAAGCTGGACATCCCTGTGCGTTTGGATCTAAATATCCCAGCAACCAATAGGTCAGCATTTTCAGAGCTGATTCAGCTTCAGTTGTTTGATAGATTTCTGAATAGACAATATGGGCAAGATTTTCACTCTGATAAGGAGCGGCAGCGGAGGGGATAAGGATGGAAAAGGGGGTATATAATTTTGTGTTGCCTCGCACATGGCAGTTTGACAGCTCCAGAATTATTTTACAGAAGGTCGGATTGGGGACAGAGTGGCTAACTGTCCACAAGCGATGAGATGGTTTGTTCAAGGCACTAAGAAGTCAACTGAGGCTATTGATTAAAGGCTGGCAGGAATTTTTATTGTTGATTTGTGCTATCTCCTCCTGCCCTGCCTCGGCATCAGGATGCAGCTGGTACATGGAAGCCACATCTCAGAAGCAGAGCGAGAGGCCAGCACTGCAGGACCTTGAAGCCCCCTTCCCAGCATTTTTCCATAGCTGTGGCTGTGTCACATCAGTGGAAGTTGACATCTGAGGTCAATTTTGACTTTAAAGATTTTGAAAGTGTTGGGAGGACAACTCAAGCTGGAGGTGCCCGCATTTTCCCTTGACTCCAATAGCAGTTTGTATTTCCTTCTATGCTGAAGGACCTTCTCATGGCCGTACTGCTTTGAAAACTCACCTTTCACCTCTTAATTGGATGGAAATGCATCCTGTAGTCAGTAATTGGCCAACCCAGACAAAATCAACATCGAATGACCACAGACAATGCAGCAGGGGGTCAGGACCTACATTTGGCCCTGGCAGCAGGGTCATAACCCAAAGCACAAAATTCCACCCTATATTTCTGAAAGGTTTAAATTAAAAACCAACAAATGTACCACTTAACATTTTGAAAATTCATGTCAATATGAATGTCAGAAATTTCAAACAGAAATAGGGGTTAATGATACCACCCATGCATTACTTAAAGATTTAAATGACTTCAGTGCTAGCTTAACCAAGTGATGTCTGACATTATGGGTGGATAAAACTTGGAAAGCAATTACCCATTTCACTAAATCATCATGGAACAGCGAAAGTGACCTCTCACTCTTTCTCCTCTCAGACAAATCAAGCAGTAATTCAATAATCATTGCACTGATGAAGGGTGGCAGCAGAGGATAATATGTACTGCTTTTTAAAACACCATAAAAGGGGGCTGAATTTTCCTTCCTGGCAGGGTCTGAACCCGGAGGGAGTGGATGATGAAAATCATGGTGCCAGAGTTTGCACAGTAAAAGGTCTCACAACACTAGGTTAAAGCCCAGTCAGTTTATTTGATAGTAAACCCAGAAGTTTTTGGAAACGCTGTTCCTTCATCAAATGGAAGGTTCTGATCAGAGAAGGGCATATGATCAGAACCTTCCTCACACCTCACAAAGGAACAATGTTTCCAAAAGCTTGTGGATTTACTATCAAATAAACTGATTAGACCTTAACCTGGTGTTGTGAGACCTTTTACTGTGTTCATCCCAGTCCAATGCCGGCATCTCCACATCATGCTAGAGTTTGGGTCAGGATTCTATCACCTCCAGGACCGTTTCGGAGTTTCAAAGGGAAGGTTGTGGGAGGAAGTGAAGAAGAAGCCCAAAGTCAGTCGATGGCCCATCAAGCTCCTTACGAAGGGCTTGTTCAGGACCTGATGCAGATTAGAATAAAAATTTCAATAATTTTTTTCTCTAAGCCTAACCAGTCTTGTCTGTGTCAATGCATAGCTTTGGATTTATTACCCGAGGATCAAATAACATTACCCGCAATGATTTCTTTTGAATATTTAGGGTCAGGCAGTGCAAGACAAGTGTTGGCCCAACCTTGCCATGCAAGTCTGCTGTCCGCCTTCTTCGACTTCCCAGCAGTTGCCTGCTCTCATCAGCACGACAGTGGCAGACCCCAACATGGCTGCTACCTGCCTTTGCAGCCAACACAAGCAGGCAGCTCCATCTCCTGGAGACACTCAGTACCATCTGTCTCCTGGCCAGATTGGCCATTTGAAGATAGAAGTAGCTATCGCAAGTGCAACACAACCAAAGCGTAGGTCGCGAACCTGGAAATCATCCAAGTATCAGGTTCCTGACCCTGTGTTACAAATCCGGACAAGAACAATATTTTTGATGAAACTCTTCAAATAAGTCATTTCTCTGAACTGTCCAGATTGTGAGATTTTGAAAGAAACAAGCAAAATCTCTCATAATATAGTCAACTGATGCAGTGATACACTCTTTATTACTTGTGACTTGTGTGGACTTTTTTACATTTATCAGGCAGTTCCAAAAGACTGAACATACCTCTATATTTTTTATCATGAAAGCTTCAGAAAGATGTCTTGCATTGGTGGTATTTCAATCTTTTTGCAAAGCCAATGCTTTGACCCAGTACAGTCTCCATTAGTTCACACACATTTTGTCCACACACTGCACTAATAAAGTTCAAGCATTGACTCCATAATCAACTTCAAATGTCAGTGCTAATGCTAACCAACAAAGGTGTGAAATCGCAGTGGGTTCACATGAACCTATCCATCGACCCAATTCAAGGTGAAGCTGCTTTTCATGTTGGGATGAAAATGTGTGTGCCCCTTGCTGGAGTAATTCTACTCCAAAATAGCAACTCTTCTTCATTCAAAGGAGTTCAGCATCATGGGGTAAGAATATTCTGTGCAGGTCTCATATCATATAACAGGTCAAAGGATTACATGTCAAATTACTCATCTCTTTATTCAGGGCAGCATGATGGCACAGTGGTTAGCACTGCTGCCTCACAGCACCAGGGACCTGGGTTTGATTCTCAGCGAGCGTCACTGTCTGTGTACAGTTTGCACATCCTTCTCAGGTCTGCATGACTTTCCTCTGGTTTTCGCCCACAGTCCAAAGATGTGCAGGTTGAGTGGATTGGCCATGCTAAAATGCCCATTAGTATCAGGGAGTTTTCTCCCACAGTCCAAAGGTGTGCAGGTTGAGTGGATTGGCCATGCTAAACTGCACTGACCACAATTCTAACCAGGCTTCAACCCCATAACCATATCCATTTACCCTAGCCAGTCCCCCTGCAGTCAGGAAAAGTAGTCCAAATCAAAATGCTGGACTCGCTTAAGATGCAACTAGGCAGTGTCACAGCACTATCGTAAGTTGCTATCAGAGAAAAATAAGTTCAAATGGGTCAAAAGATGTTCTTCATTGACACTTGCTATGTAATCTCTACCATATGCAACATACAAGTGTGGGTGAGAAAGACTGGAGAATGAAAGATAGAGAATGAGGTTAAAGCACTCTCTGTTGTCCAAAAAGATTTGAAGGATAATATTTAATACTAAATATTATTTTAGTAATATTTTTTGCCTATGCCTGGCAAAAACATCCCCGTTTCCAGGGCAAATAATACATGAGACCGGCTGAGAGTGGATGTTGAGAAGCATAGACAGTATTTATTTCATGTGTTTGATAATTTGTGTATTAGCTATCAGCTGTAAAGATCATTTTAGTAAATGAACAAACAATCAGACCCCAAATGTGTTCTATCCTAAATCAATAAAGAATTCAATAGCTACAAAACCCAGTGTTTATTTATTCGTAAAGGTGACATAATCCTTTCATCTCTGTGACCTGATTTTGAATTTAAGGCTGGGGTTAAGCATCCCATGTACCATAATTGAGCATGGGAGGTTTAAAGCAATACATTGTGAGTACTGCAATAAAACATACAAATACCCAGATCTTAACATAAATACAAAATTCACTCAGATACAAAATCTGGCCAGTATGGGGAATGGAAACTGACGCAAATTAAGAAAGAAAAAAGATAAGTTTGCATTTATAATGATTGTTTTTACAACCTGAAGATTTTCCAAAGTGCTTTCCAGTTAGAATCATAGAATCTCTACAGTGCAGAAGAAGACCCACTAAGCCTGCACTGACAACAATCCCACCCAAGCTCTATCCCTGAAACCCCAAATATTCAATGCATCAATCCCCAAACATTAAGGTGCAACTTAGCATGGCCAATCCAGCTAAAGTGCACATCTTTGGAGTATGGGAAGAAACCGGAGTACCCAGATGAAGCCCACACAGACATGGGGAGAACGTGCAACCTCCACACGGACAGTCACCCGAGACCAGAATTGAACCCGGGTCCCTGGCATGGAGAGGCAGCAGTGTGCCACCCATATTTAAGCTCAGATATTCCAGTTAATATAGGAAACATTCCAAGAAGGCAATGGCCTTCTCAGACTAGAGAGAAAGTTCTTGTTTGGAGCCTATGGGTTATTGGTGATGTGCCAATTGCTGGTGTAACATTATGCAATGTAATATAAGTATGTCTCAGATTTATTCTTTGAATTCTGTTTAATCAGACAGTCAAGCTATAGGGCAACCATAGAGAGACTAACATAATGATACAATGAACATAAGAATTAGAGCAGGAGTAGGTTGTTTGGCCCCTTGAGCTGGCTCCATCATTCAATAAGATCATAACTAATCTTCTCATAGACTCAACTCCACTTACCTGCCTGTCCACCATAACTTGTAATTCCTTTATTGATTAAAAATCTATCTTTGCCTTAAAAACATTCAATGAGGTAGCCTCAACTGCTTCACTGGGCAGGGAATTCCACAGATTCACAACTCTGTGGGTAAAGAAGTTCCTCCTCAACTAAGTCCTAAATCTGCTGTCCCTTATTTTGCGGCTATTCTAGTTTCACCCACCAATGGAAACAACTTCCCTGCCTCTATCTTATCTACTCCCTTCATAATATTATATATTTCTATAAGGCCCCCCTCATTCTTTTGAATTCCAACGAGTAGCGTCCCAGTCTGCTCCATCTCTCTTCATAGAGACTCTTCCTTCTCATATGATAATGGCTTGCATCATGGTAGTTAACTCTGTGTTGAGTATGGCCTGATGTGTGCCCCGCTCTGACATAGCAGGCTTTGCCACATTGGCTGCAAAGAAGCACAGTTTGTTGAGAAGGTACATGATTTGCTGGCCTCTGTTTTCTTCAGGTCCTCTTCTGGGCTAGCCAAGCCTTTTGTTACAGCTCACCTCTTCCAATGCTTTTCCAAACTGTCAGTCAAAGCTGTCAGTGATTCTCCCTATTGTCAGTGTCAATATCTGCCATATTTATATCTCATATCTGGTAGATGTCCATTCATGCCCAAGAGGCCCTGACTCAGTGGCCCATTCACGGTACAGAAGGTCCTTAGGTTCAGAGCCATCGTTCACCCAATAAATGCAGTTTGGCAATGAGTGTGTGCTGATGGGATGAGGATCTCTCAGTTGGTGATTTTTTCTTGCCAAGAGATACTGAGGATATGTCTGAGACAGCAAAGGTAGGAACTGTTCCATTTTTCTGCTTCCTTAGTATGTATTGACCAGGTCTGTAGAGATGTGTATTGAGTGTACAGACTTGGTAAATTAACTGTCTGGTGTTCTCTATTAAGTTGCTGTTATTCCACAATCTCTCACTCAGCTTAGACATAACATCTGCAGCTTTCACAACGCATGTGTTGCAGATGTGGTGCACATCAAGCTAGCTGCTTTGTCCCGGATGATGTCAAGCTCCTTGAGTGTTGTTAGAGCTGCACTCATCCAAGCAAGTGGGGAGTATTACTCCTGACTTGTGCCTTGTAGATGGTAGATAGGTTTTGGGGAGTCAGGAGGTGGGTTACTAACCACAGTGTTCCTAGTCTCTGACCTGCTCTTGTCGCCACTGTTTATGGGTGAATCCAGTTGAGTTTCTGGTCAATGGTAACCCCAACAATGTTGACAGTGGGGGATTCAGTGACGGTTACACCATTGAATATCAAGTGGTGATGGTTAGAGTATCTCTTGTTGGAGGTGGTCATTTCCCGTCATTTGTGTGGCGTGAGTGTTGCTTGCCACTTGTTAGCCCAAGCCTGGATATTGTCCAGATCTGGTTGCATTTGAACATGGACTGCTTCAGTATCTGAGAAGTCACAAAAGATGCTGAACATTGTGCAATCATCAGCAAATATCCTCACTTCTGGCCTTACGACAGAGGGAAGGTTATTCATGAAGCAGCCGAAGATTGTTGGGCCGAGGACACTAGTTCAGTTTCAACTAGGTGAAACGTTGATCTATAACTAATTACGGAATGGAGTTACTTCTATAGTTAAGGTGGGAGGACAAAACAGTACCCTGATAAAAAGCCCTGTTCCTGTGCTGTTCTGTTCTCTGTTCTTTATTCTTTGACTTCCTTTCAAGATAAGGCAGCTCACATGGGGAAAAATATTGAAACAAAGGGAATGTGTTAAACTGCCTATTTCTGAGTTGGAATATTCAATGATCCTGACAGTGTGCTGTACGAGTGACACTTGACGTAAATCATTCTGCTAGTGAATGGATGCTATTATAAAGTATAATTTTATAATACTAGAAAATTCAAGGTGGTTTATCATTTTTCTACAGTCAAACCATCACAGAAGCATTCACTGACTGCATGGAAATGTAGTGCTGCATTTGTCTACTGCTACTTCTTTCAAGAAAGAATTTCAAACCTTTAAATCATTATGAACCTAAAATTCTCAGATTCTGTGCTATGAATGAGCTGGAAATCACTATTTGATGACTTGTTTTTAACCTTGGTACTTCCAAACCTATAGGAGATAGGCTAGCATATAGCCTTTCCTTCAGATTTATGGGGGCTGAAGGTGACAAAAATGGGTGATGGTTTATTGGAAAACTTGTTGCTATTGTATTGTTGCTGTTATATTATTTATCAGGGGCTGCACAGTGGCACACTGGTCAGCACTGCTGCCTCACAGTACCAGGGACCTGGGTTTGATTCCCAGCTTAGCGCACTGTGCGGAGTCTGCATGTGTCTGCATGGGTTTCCTCCTGGTGTTGCAGTTTCCTTGTACAGTCTGAAAGATGTGCTGGTTAGGTACATTGGCCATGCTAAATTGCCCCTCAGTGTACCCAAACAAGCACCAGAGTGTGCGACTAGGGGATTTTCACAGTAACTTCATTGCAGCATTAATGTAAGCCCACTTGTGACATGAATATAAAAATAAATAAATAATATTGGGCAAGGAGAACTTATATTTTCCATTTTAATGCACATAATCAATGGGCTGGCTATTCCAGTCTCACACCCCAAAACTGGAAAATCTTGCCCAAGGTCAATGAACATTACATGGTCTGCCTATAGCCCACTACAATTCCCGTGGCGGGCAAGATGGGAAAATTCCATCCAATATGTTTATATCTAAGGGGGGATTTTTTTTTAAATCTCAGAGTGAAAATCCCAGTTAAATAATTGTCTGCAGCAAATGTCTTGCGATATTTGAAAATATAAGAAATTACTTATTACTGCTGACTTACCTTAAAATTTAAAGTGCAAGTTTTCACTCACTCATCTCACATTCACAAAACTCAGGAACAGATGACGTTAAAGCAAGATGCTTTCAACTTATTATCATCTCAGTCTTTTTCATGACAGGCCTGTGTTCCTTAGATAAAATGGATAGCATGGTAGCATATGGGTGGTTAGCACTGCTGCCCCACAGTGCCAAGGACCCGAGTTTGATTCCTGGCTTGGCTCACTGTCTGTACAAAGTCTGCACATTCCTCCCATTTCAGCATAGGTTTCCTCCGGGTGCTCCGGTTTCCTCCCACAGTCCAAAAGTCGAGCTGCTTAGGTGCATTGGCCATGCTAAATTCTCCCTTAGTGTACCCAAACAGGTGCTGGAGTGTGGTGACTAGGGGATTTTCACAGTAACTTCATCGCAGTATTAATGTAAGCCTACTCCTGACACTAATAAATAAATTTGAAAGTCTTGTAAACAGATGATTTGCAGTGAACTATGAAGCTTCTTGTGGTTGAAATTCCAGGAAGTTGGTTCTCAGGCAAACTCAAATTTGGGACAGGCTGGGGAGAACTCTTCTTCCAATTTCAAGGCATTGCTGTCCAAATCTGTGGCTACTTGGATGACTTATAGTGGATATGATGACTTTTGGTAGAACTCTGTGAACCGCTTTTTTAAAGTAGACAACAAAATAGCATCCTTGTGTTGTACTTGTATTAATTCACAGTAGCTTTTCCAAAAAGGGATGGTGCATTGATCTTGTATTGTTGCTTAACTCCCTGAAATTCATCCAACCTAGTTTGGATGTTGGACAATCATAACACAATGGAAGACTAATGGGATCCATTCATATTCATCTCATACACATTGAGTTATGATGTTCCTTCTGCCTTAGATGAAACAGAAAGATGGGCTGGCCAGAACGCTTGAGTCCTTTTGTTGACAATCCATCCTTAAGCAAAAAGATGTGTTAAATCCGTGAATGGCTGTGAATGTTCATATTTAGTTAGGTATTTGCTTGAGATTCAGGACTGTCTCAAGCTCAAAGGTCACCACGATTTGCAGTCGACATTTTAATTGGCTGTATTCAAAATTTGAAAGTATTGACTGAAAGGTTCTAACATCCATGGCAATATCCAATATCAGATCTCATTCGTCATCAATCTGTAAGGAAGCATTTACCATAAGGGATAAAAGATGTTGAAAAAATGGAAATGCTCTTCTTGGAATGGCTGAAAACAATTTTGCTTGATACCCAACTCTTTATCTTAGAACACTGCTACTTGGGTGGCATGGTGGCAGAGTGGTTAACATTGCTGCCTCATAGCACTAGTTTGGTTTCTGGCTTGGGTCACTGTCTGTGCAGAATCTGCACGTTCTCCCCATCAGTTTCCTCCTGGTGCTCCGGTTTCCTCCCAGAGTCCGAAAGACGTGCTGGTTAGATGCATTGTCCATGCTAAAATTCTACCTCAGTGTACCCAGACAGGTGTCAGAATGTGGTGCCTAGGCAATGTTCACAGTATCTTCATTACAGTGTTAATGTCAGCCTACTTGTAACATTGAGGATGACTTCAGTAAGTTTAATTTTATTTATTAGTGTCACAAGTAGGCTTATATTAACACTGCAATGAAGTTACTGTGAACATTGTGGCAGCAGCTTTACTGGATGGATGAGGCGCTCAAAATCCTATTTGCAGTCAGTCAGAGTTGAATAACACACCTACACCAACAGTTTAGTACTCCCAGCAACTTTCATTACCACAGATATGCCCACTATTTTCAGCTGTGCTCTGGGCAATGCCTTTTTAAGTAGGCAGTTAACTTGCTGGCATTTCTAGGAATGCTTCAATTTTTGCCATTATTACCTAATTACCAGGCTGCGTCTTATTGTTAAGCATTGCTCTTTCTTTACAGCGTAATAGGCACTTAAGGATTTCCTTCATGCTAGTAATTAAGATCAGTGTTGATTGAATATTGATCAAGAATTTTCTAAGTGGGGCAAAGGATTACTTTGAAATTATTTCTTTCATACTTGAAAATCATGAACGAATATTGATTCATGTTTGGAAACCAGAAAATATAAAATTAATAAATAAATTCCTTATGATTTCTCCCTCTTGAAAATAAGTAAACTGCAACACTCATTCTGTTACGTCACTCTTCATGGCTCTGAGGCACTTAAATTGACAATATCATTGCAAACCAATTCAAATGAGTGCCATACACATTAAAATGTGAACTTCTAGTTAAGGGTGAACCAGATTGCTTCTACTGAGTGCATCTTAAAAACCCATTTAAATCCCTTTCTCTCGTGGATTTTGTTAGTCTCATCCTCAATATGAGGAATGAGTGCAGTCCAAACATATCTATTTTCTGTTAATTGTCCAGGAAGTTGTTTTTTTTCAATAAGGTGTTTGGTTTAGGATTCAATTTAATAGCAATGGAAATAACCTGCTTAAGTGCATTTCAATTATCATTGCAAGTCATTGAGTTAAAACAACATTGCCAACATTTCGGGGGACTTGTTGGAAAAGTTTGCTGCCAGACAGGTTATTGGATACCAAAAGAAGAAAGGTCTGGCACATTCTCCCCATCTCTGCATGGAGTTTGCACATTTTCCCCATCTTTGCGTGAAGTTTCCTCCAGGTGCTCCGGTTTCCTCCCACATTCCACCAATCTTGTCCCACCTCCAGCAGTGTTTCCAGAGACAGGTTGCCATGAGAATTAGGGATTAACCTGCTCCATTATGCTGGACAGTCAATTAAGGCTTCATCTACTGGGCTATTATGATAGAATCATAAATTCATACAATCATAGAAGCCTGCAGTGCAGAAGGAGGCCATTTGGCCCATTGAGTCTGTACCGACCATACAATCCAATTGTGTGAGTTGAAGACCGAGAGTGATAATGTTCATAACTAGCTCCTCTTTACAAAGACCAGCAATGATACCCTATGATCATGTTCCATTGCTCCCCACAATTGCCTCTTCAGATTCTCAACAATGTAGTTGCAACCAACAGAGGGAAACATGCTGCTATAGTCCCGAGGCTAGCTATTCTGATCCAATGGAAATCGTGAGTGGACGCAACCCCCATTCATTTGCCCAAGCATGGACCATGCCAGACTTCCTGACTTCTGCTCCGTGTAAAATGGTTTTGGCTTCAATCCTTTACTCAGAAAGGAGTGACACCAGGGGGTCACATGACTAAGAGGTCACGAGACTATGACATGTCACAGTAGACAAAATGCTGCAGTGCACAAAGGCATTTCCTCCAACATGGTTTTTCAGAAAAAGGGAAAAAAAGCACATTGTACGCATTATCATTTGCCTTGCCTTACTGTCTGGGCAGGATTTTATGACCTCATTCAATTCTGGAGCAGGCGAAGTGATAAAATTCCAACCTCCGTGTCCATCTTTTGCACCTCAAACCCCATTCAGACCTTGAATGCAAGATGGAGCAACATGATTCAGAAGGTGAAATTACTACATGGCAAACCACAGTACTTAACATGCAACATTGCGGAAAGATGTTTCACCAAACAAGTTCAGGCTCATTTCACATTTCCAGCGGGTATTTTAATTACCACTGGCTCACCCACTTCTGGTGGTGTTTTACTTCTGGGGGCGGGGGATGTGGGGTGATGGTAAAATTGTTATGCCGCATTGGGGCAATCAATTTTCTTAAAAAGTTCTTAAAAAAGAACATTTTACCAAATCAACAGTGGTCAGCAAAGTGACACCTTTACATTTTAAACACATTTGACCCATACTCCCTCCTTAACAATGGTGCAACCAGCATCGCGAGCGTTAAGATAAGTTGGACTATGTATTCCCTTCATTTAGACTCACCAGTTCACATTCAGAGTATGTAACATCCCCAGACACAAAATGCCAGAACTGTGTCCCAATATCAGAATGAAATGTTATCATGTCACATTTCATTTCCTCCCCAAACTCAAAACTGAGCAAGTAATGTCGTATGAGGAATGGTTGAGGACTCTGGGTCCATACTTGTTGGAATTTAGAAGAATGAGGGGAGGATCTCATTGAAACTTATAGGATACTGCGAGTCCTGCATAGAGTGGACATAGACAGGATGTTTTCACTAGTAGGAAAAACTAGAACCAGAGGGAAAAACTTCAGGCTAAAGGGACAATCTTTCAAAGCAGAGATGAGAAAGAATTTCTTCAGCCAGAAAGTGGTGAATCTGTGGAATTCTGCAGAAGGCTTTGGAGGCCAGGTCGTTGAGTGTCTTTAAGACAGGGGTAGATAGGTTCTTGATTAATAAGGGGATCAGGGATTATGGGGAAAAGGCAGGAGACTGGGGATGAGAAAAAAAAATCAACCATGATTGAATGGTGGAGCAGACTCGATGGACCGAGTGGCCTAATTCTATTCCTATGTCTTATGGTCTTGTGGCCTTATGGTAAGAAACATTGATCCCCCTCCCCACCCCCCGCCAACCAGACTTGCAGTCATGTGAAGATCTCCCTGTACTCTGGATCCTGAAGTCATCAACAAAATAAAAATGTGCTTCTTGCTGTGAGAAAAAAAAATTGCATTTTCAACTCCATTTGGCCTCGCCGCTGTTGACAGAGCAGCCTGCTGATGCTAAGTGGAGTAAACTCCTGGCCAGCTTTCTCCTCTCCCACGAAGTGAGGGCACTTTTCTTTATATTCATTCGTGAGACATGGGCGTTGCTGGCTTTATTGCCTATCCCTAGTTGCCCTAGGAGAGTCATTAAAACTCAACTACATTGCTGTGGCTCTGAAGTCAAATATAGGCCAGAGCAGGTAGGGTTCTTCCCTAGAGGATGCTAGTGAGCCAGATGGGTTTTTCCAACAATTGACAATAGTTCCAGGGACCGGAATTCTCTCAAAAAAAATCTAAGTGTCAAATTCGTGTGAAAACTGGAATAAATCACACTGATTTTTTTTTCCAGCAGGATTTTTAAAATGAGTCTCCCACTCTCTATGCACTGCTGAACACCTCAGTGTGAATCTCACTAAAGATCTGTGGGTGGAACCTATTCCCGCTGGAGGGGCTGGTAACATAGCATTGAGCATGTCACTGTGCATGTGCCAATCTGTCAAGCCGAGATCAGCACATGCGCAGTAGCCCCTCTTCCAATCACTGACCAGCTCAATCACTTGCCAGCATAGCAAATCCCACAAACCCCCCCATTGCTGGCTGTGTAACCACCCCACTGCCCAATCACTGGATCCCCAAATGCATCTGGGCCAGCCTCATCGCTCCTCACCGCCCCTTACTGCCTCGATCTCCACTCCTCCACCTAACTGCCACCCCTTTCCCAAGGCAAGGTAGCAGGCTGGAAGAATTGCCCCCATTGTTTCTTGCGCGCTGTACAGACAAAGCAAACCGTTCATAGAGTACATTAAGGAGAAGGCAAGGATAGAGTGCAGAAGGTAGTGTTACAGTTATGGTTTTGGATGCAACTCACTTACAGTTTAGAATTCCCCAATCTTTTGCACTGGTTTGCTGACCATTGGCAGAAAGATAAATGGTAATGTTTGGCATTGAAACAGGGCAGACAAAAACAATTCTAATTCTACCAGGTGCTCCAATGCGGGAATAGTGGAAGCAGATATGATAGTAACTTTTAAGGAGTGTATTGACAAATACATGAATAGGATGGGACTGGAGTGATATGGTTTCCGGAAGGGCAGGATGTTTTAGATCAGGTGGACAGCATGGTCACTGCAGGCTTGGAGGGCTGAAGGGCCTGCTCCTATGCTGTAATTTCCTTTGTTTTTGTTCTAATAGGGGAGGAAACAGGGGCAAGTTGAGTGTACAGGTAGAATTGCACACGGCTTCAGCGAGCTGTAGAAATGCTCAGGCCATACTGGAGGTCATTTACTTAGCTGCGGCCTGCAATTTTGTTGGAAGTTCAATCTCAGACGACTATGGTAATTTGAATTTATTTTGCTATGTTTCATGTGGAATTACTATGTCAGTAGATATACACATCAGGAATCTTTCGCACTTATTACATTTAACACCATTTCTGGATGCAAAAGAATTGCAATTTCTGACTTCGTTTGAGTTTCAATTTGAGTGTATAATTCCCCTTGGCATGCAATTATTCATCATTGTGAAATATTCTGCCTTTTTTGAAAAGAAATCCTGTGCAAATAATTGAGTTTCCAATGGTTTGCATTATTCATTGAATATCTCCAAACAGCAGAATCTCCAGCTATTCATTCGTGCTATATTTTGATTTTTTTTAAAGTCTTTGTTTCTTGATATATTGCCACGTCCCTCTTTGTTATGGAAAATAAACAGGGATGTGTGGGTGTTGCTGGAGCATCAACAAGTGAGGTCACTTTGTGGGTGGAAGCCACTTCAATCGCCTCCACTGTTCAGGGCCCCAGCTGAGCTGATGCTAATTGGAAAATGGGGGGAGGCAATGGGCATCATGGTATTATCACTGGACTATGCAGAAACTCAGCTAATGTTCTGGAGACCCGGGTTCGAATCCTGTCACAACAGATTGTGGAATTCGAATTCAATTAAAAAATACCTGGAATTAACGACTGATGACAACACTTCTGACTGTATCCCAATACATGTGACAATAATAAATCAAATCAAAATCATGTGTGGATGGTTTCTGCAATCTTTTACTCTGATTCAAGAGTGAATTCATTTGAATCAACTCGCAAAACTAGTCAAATTTGTAAGATTCCGTATTGATTACATTGGTTGAAGAAGGCTCTTCAAATCGTACTCTCATTTACTTAAGCGAAAACCTAATAGACATGTTACAACAGTTTGTTCAAATCAAAAATATATAATTTACGAAGAAACTGGCTTGTATGTGTCAATAACAGGACATTAAAAAGGTGGTACAATTAAAACTGCCTCTTAAATGCATCAAAAATACTTACTAATCTTGATAAAAATGCATTCAATTTACTTTGTCTACTTGTGCTGGTTCATGTACGATATGGGCCGAAATTCTCCCGTCTTGTCTGCTGCGGGCAAGGCAGAAAACTCAAGTGGAAATTTCCAGTCTTAGGGCATGCGCAGCCAAAGAATCCCACCCAAGGTTTTTGTGATTTAAGAAATTAAGTTTTAGAAGGAGCCTGAAAGCTAATATGACCAATATAATTTAAAGCTCATTTTCAAAATACGATTTCCCAATTCTGCCAAAGTGGAGTGACTCGGGTATAGTAGAAAGGGTAACAGTCCCTGTACACTGGCCCTACCCTGGGACTTGATCCCATTTTACATCTGTGTGAACTGCCCCATATCCCACACTATCTATCTCTGACTCCCTTGTGCAAGGCTTCTAGCTTCAGACCAAACCAAATCAGCTTTGACAAAGGACCATCTGGACTCGAAACATCAGCTCTTTCTCTCCTCACAGATGCTGCCAGATCTGCTGAGATTTTCCAACATTTTCACTTTTGGTTCCAGAATCAGCTTTGGTCAGCGGGTTCATGTTGGCGATTCCAGCTCCCGCCCGTGTGGAGACTCAATCTTTTTTTTGGCATGGAGAAAAAGGGAGCGTGTTTATCCCATCAATCTGAGTTGAAGCCCACATCAGAGGCGCAAAAGGATGGTTACTAACCCATTGCCCCACTTAATTTCAAGTAATTAACAATTTTGCAACATCTCCAATAATTTGCTCTTGGAAAAATTCCGAAAGCGCAGACCTCCAGGACCTCAGCTGACAAAACTGACCTTGGCGGTTTGACAATGAACGTGGCTGCTAGCCTTTATTATACAATATATCAGCAAGCAATTAAATTTCCATCAATGAGATATCGTTTGAGCCAAACATCCATCCTGGACTTTTGCCTGCTAGTTCAGCCAAGGTTTTATAAAGCCATGCTCCAATAATGTTGCTTATGAAACTTCTGAAGCTTGGAGGGCACCCTAAATCTAAAATTCAACTCCAATGTGCTCCGTTGCATTTCAGGTTTATAGTGATCAGAGTTATTTCTCACTCAGCCAAAAGAGAAAATGCTGGAAAATCTCAGCAGGTCTGGCAGCCTCTGTAAAGAGAGAAAAGAGCTGAGGTTTTGAATCCAGATGACCCTTTGTCAAGGCTTTAACAAAGGGTTATCTGGACTTGAAAATTAAACTCTTTTCTCCCCTTATAGATGCTTCCAGACATGTTGAGATTTTCTCACAATTTCTCTTTTGGATTTAGATTCCAGTATCTGCAGTAATTTGCTTTTATTTATTTTTTACGTAGTGTGTGGTCAAGGCTCTGTTCATTTATGCCAGGAATACCAATGCTATGTGGACAAAATTGACCAATCAGTGCAAAAGATCAGGGAACTTTAATCCTGAAATAAGTCCTCAGGGGCTGGTGTCCCTTCACCAGGTTCTCTTTATTTACAAATTCTATTCCACTCAGAGTACACTATTAGAATCTGAAGTAAGAAGTTTCACAACACAAGGTTAACGTCCAACAGGTTTATTTGGTAGTTAAACATCAGTAGCTTTTGGGGTTTGCCCCTTTGTCACCTGACCAAATAAATACTACCAAATAAACCTTTTGGACCTTAATCGGGTGTTGTGAAACTTCTTACTATGTTTACCACAGTCCAATGCTGGCATCTCCACATCAGAATCTGGAGTGCCAGAAGACCCGACACTCCCATTGTTATACACAGATTAGGCTCCCTGATTTGGCAAGCAATTATGACCTCAGTCAGGGAGCTCATACTCCAAGAGATCCATCTCATGAACCTCACTGAAGTCATTACGGTTGTAATTTTTCTTTATGAATTATGAGTGAGGACATAGAGGGATTTGACAATGAAGGAAGAGAATTTTAGAATCAGGACATTGCTTGACCATGAGCCAATGGGGAGGCAGTGTCATAGTGGTATTGTCACTGGCCTGGTGATCCACAAACACAGGGTAATGCTCTAGTGGATCCAGGTTCAAATCCCATCACAGTAGAAGTGGAACTGAAAGTCTGTTGACCATTGTAGATTGTTATAAAAACTCATCTGGTTCAGTAATGTCCTTTCAGGAATAAAATCTACCATTTTTCCCTGGTTTGGCCAGGGATTCCAGATCCACAGCAACATAGTTGACTCTTAAATTTCCTTTGAAATAGCTGAGCAAGCCACTCAGTTCAAAAGCAATTAGAGATGGGCAACAAATCACCCGCATCCAATCAATTAAAAGAAGCACAGGAGCAATAAGTGAATAAGACTTGCTGTGGAAAGTTTTGGATCCCTTCACATTTAAGGCATGGATAGAAAAGTTTTGGATCCCTTCACATTTAAGGCATGGATAGAAAAGTTTTGGATCCCTTCACGTTTAAAGCATGGATAGAAAAGTTTTGGATCCCTTCACGTTTAAGGCATGGATAGAAAAGTTTTGGATCCCTTCACGTTTAAAGCATGGATAGAAAAGTTTTGGATCCCTTCACATTTAAGGCATGGATAGAAAAGTTTTGGATCCCTTCACATTTAAAGTATGGATAGAAAAGTTTTGGATCCCTTCACATTTAAGGCATGGATAGAAAAGTTTTGGATCCCTTCACGTTTAAGTGGAATGTCAGAGTCTAGAAGAAACAAAGGAAGGTTTTAGCAGCAGATGAGCTAAAACCGGGCGATGCTGAGCAATGTTATGAAGGTAGTACAGGCAGGTCTTAGAGGCAGCATGATGGTATGAGGTTGAAAATTCAAATTCGGGTCAAATGTTGCAAACAGACTTGCTAAATCTCAGATTGTTGCAGGGAGAAGGATGAATGCAGTAGTTATGGAATAGAACTTGAAGTGGAAATAATGATGGCACGGTGGTACAGTCGTTAGCACTGTTGCCTCACAATGCCAAGGTCCTGGGTTCAATTCCAGCCTTGGGTGACTGACTGTGTGGAATTTGCACATTTTCCCAGTGTCAAATGGATTTCCTCTGGGTGTTCCAAATTCCTCCCACAGTCCAAAGACATGCGGGTTATTTGGATCGTCAATGCTAAATTGCCTCTTAGTGTCGGGGGGTTTAGCTGCGTAATACATGGATAGGGCCTCGTGAGTGTTAGTATAGGCTCAATAGTCTTAAAGGCCTCTTCCTACACTGTAAGGATTCTGTGATTTTATGAATGGCTTCAGTTTTCCAATACTAAATTGGAGGAAATTTCTGTTCATCCAGTACTGGATATCAGATCAGCAATAGGATACTTTAGTAATAAGGTATCAAGAAAGGTAGTTGTGAGGTGATCAGGGTCATTTTTCACAATCTCTTAGTCAACATTTATCCCTCACCTCACATCAAAAGCAGATTATCTGCCAACTTATTTTATTAAAACTCTGCTATGACCAAATTGGCTGACACGTTTTTCTATATTACAACTATGACTACACGTCATTGGCTGTGATGCAGAATCATGAAAGAGATTATGTAAATGAAATGCTTTACTTCTGTTTATGACGGAAACCATGTACTCAATTCACAGACTAAACAATCCGTCCTTAGGAGTTAACAGAATATGGTTCAGAGGACAACAAAATAAAAATCTTATGGATTATAGTCAATAATAAAATGATATTCACATATATGATTTACATTTATTAAATCACATTTATTAAAAAGCAGAACCATTGTAGCTCAAAGCTACAAGTAGCTAATCGTTTAGTATAGTTCTTAGAATTCCTGATCAAATTTCATTCATATTTTGATATCAATCTTGCATTCACAAGAATGATCTCTGCAATGAAGAGCTTGTCGTATGAGGAACAGTTGAGGACTCTGAGTTTGTACTCGTTGGAGTTTAGAAGGATGAGGGTATCTTATTGAAAGCTTACAGGACACTGAGAGGCCCAGATAAAGTGGACGTGGATGGCATGTTTCCCCTCATAGACAAAACTAGAACCAGAAGACATAACCTCAGACTGAAGGAACAATTCTTTAAAACAGAGATGAAGAGGAATTTCTTCAGCCAGAGAGTTGTAAATCTGTGGAACTCTTTGCTGCAGAAGGCTGTGGAGGCCAAGTCATCGAGTGTCTTTAAGACAGAGATACGTAATAAGGGGATCAGGGGTTATGGGAAGAAGGCAGGAGAAAAGGGCTGAGAAAAATATCAGCCATGATTGAATGACAGAGCAGAGTGGCCTAATTCTGTTGTTATGTCTTATGGTCTTCAGATGTGTCCTGAGCAGGAGTAACAAGGTGCATTGGGAGAGATAGAAACATTGACTGAAGAAAATGTATTCTCTTCAGGCCAAAGATACACGGTTGATGCAGACTATCATGGATGGGAGTAACCCAGCTGCATGCACTGATATGTACATCAGGTTAATTGAGATAGATGGTTTGGGTGGCCCCAGATAGTAAATAAGTCTGTGGGTCATTTTTATGCTATCAATGATATACAATAGATTATCGTGGAATATTCTACGGTGACCTGTGAACATACTGACCAAGTGAAAAACTGTTCTGAACTTGGAAAATGTTCAGCATTTTTAAATTGCTGGCTTCACTTCCAGGAATGGGAAATGGCTTCAATTAAGATTAAGGAATTGAAAGGCCTTTAATCACAAGTCGCCCTCAGATTCACGGTTTCTGAGACGCACATGTTTCTGTGTATTTACACCTTACATTTATTAAGCACACTTCATTTAAATAAGGTCTCATAAAAAGGAGAGAGGAGCGGGAGAACTTAATCATTTGATTCCAGAGCTTGGTTTTAAGAGATATTTGAATATAGGGAGATAGTTTACCAAATGATTCCATTAATTTGAAATATCATGGTAAAAACTTAGCCTCTGACAGCGGACATCATTTATTACTCAAAGTAACTACCAGGTTTCTTACCATGGTTAATCCATTCAGGAATACGTTTGGTGTTTTTCTGGCATTTTTGGGCTGCGTTTGCCCCAAGAAAATCTCACCTGAGGTCAACAGACTTTTGCGTAGTCCTCTCCTGCCCATTACAATTCCCATGGCTGGCGGAACAAGAAAATCCCACCCTAAGAGGCAACTTTTTAACTATGGCCAATCCACCTAACCTGCACATTTTTGGACTGTGGGAAGAAACAGCAGCGTTTGAAGGAAACTCATGCGGACCATGCACAAACTGCACACAATCACTGAAGGTTAGAACTGAACCCAGATCCCTGGGTGCTGTGAGCCACACTGCCAACCACTGTGCCAATTTGCCACTCTTGAAATCTTAAACTGCACCAGAGCAAAAATCAAGAACCTACATAGCATAGAAAGCAGAGAAGAGCATTGGGAGGGTATTTTTCTAACTGGAGGTCTGAAACAAGCCGTTTTCCATGAGGTTGAGCGCTAGGGCCTCTGTTCTTTGTAATATATATAACTGATTTGGAGGAAAATGTAAATGGCCTTATTAGTAAATTTGCAGATGATACAAAAATTGGGGGAGTAGTGGGTAATGAGGAGGATTGTCAGAGGATATCGCAGGATATAAATCAGCTGGAGACCAGGACTGAAAGATAGCAGATGGCATTTAACCCAGACAAATGTGAGGTGATGTGATTTGGAAGGTCTACTGCAGAAGGAAATTATCAGTAAATGGTACAGCGCTTAGAAATATTACAATACAGAGGGATCTAGGTGTGCAGATCCATAATTCCCTCAAGGTGGCAACTCAGGTGGATAAAGTGGTCAAGAAGATGGATAGCATGCTGGCTTCAGTGGTCGAGGTGTTGGGTATAGGAATTGGAAAATTATGTTATAGCTGTATAAGGCTTTGATTAGGCCACATTTGGAGTATTGTGCACAATTTTGGTCACCACACTACCAGAAGGATGTTGATGCATTGGAAAGGGTGCAGAAGAGATCTACCAGAATGTTTCCTGGTTTGGAGGGTATGGGACGATGAAGAAAGCTGAACAAATTTGGATTGTTTTTATTGGAGCATCGGAGGATGAGATTAACAAGATTATGACAGACTTGGACAGAGTGGACAGTCAGAGTCCTTTTCCTCGGATTGAAGTGTCAATTACCTGGGGCAATAGGATGTAAATGACTGGGGGAAAGTTTAAAACAGATGTAAGGGACAAGTTTTTCACACGAGGACAGTGAATGTCTGGAACGCATTGCCGGAAGAGGTGGTGGAAGCAGATTCTATAACAACCTTCAAGAGGCATCTGGGCAGATACATGAATAGGCAGGGAATGATATGGACCACAGAGGCAAGAAAATATTAGGCTAGAGAGGCGTTTATGTCAGCACAGACTTGGTGGGCCAAATGCCTGTTCTGTGCTATATTGTTCTTTGTTTTTATAGCGTTGTAAAAGAAGAAAAAACTAAATCGGAAAATTTCACACTGGGAGATAATAAGTTATTATAAACAGAAATAATAGAGGGAATAAAAAGCCAGAAGAGTTATTTAAAACTTGGGTGGCATGGTAGCACAGCGGTTAGCATTGCTGCCTCACAGTGCCAGGGAGCCGCGTTCGATTCCCAGCTTGGATCACTCCACTGTGTGGAATTTGTACATTCTCCCTGTATCCACATGGGTTTCCTCAGGGTGCTCTGGTTTACAGCCACAGTCCAGAGATGTGCAGGTTAGGCCGTGCTGAATTGCACCTTATTGTGGCTGAACAGACTCCGGAGTCAGGTGACTCAGGGATTTTCACAATAACTTCATTGCAGTGTTAATGTAAGCCTACTTGTGACTAATAAATAAACTTTAATTATTTACAATATGGCATTTTTTGAATTGAAAATATAGAATGGGAGATTTTTGCTACAGTGTGGACTAACTGAGCTGAATATCATTGATTGACTTAAGGTGGATAAGTGCATGAATGAAAAAGGATTAGCTGTTGGGGATGGATAAAGGAGGGTGTGAGTAGGGTCAGGTAAAGCATACATACTGACATGGGCCAATTGGGTTGAATATATAAGTTCACATTGGCCAATTGGAATTCTGCCACATAGGTCATAACTTCACAGAATTTTCCAATGTCAAGAATGGGCTCAATGAAATGAAAACATTTATTGGCTGATTACAAACTTTATGGAAGAGAATGCAAACAAAGCCAAACTCTCAGTACAAAGTGGTGCAGCTTTCAATCAACACAGGCAATTTTCGATTAAAATCAAATCTCATCATTCTGCACTGGCTTGTGACGGTGTCTTGAGACCTTTAAAGATCGGCACTTCACCCTCTGAAGAGTACAATGAGATAGGATCAGTAATTTAAAAACTACCAAGCGAGTGCCTTTCTCTTGATCTGCCTTGTCATTTCGATCAAAGACTCTCCAGCAACCCCTGTACTCGGAGCTAAGGTGCTTAGGAAAGCACTCGGCATAACAATTCCAATCTAGCTGATTCATGGCCACTTGGACTTCCAAAACTGCGAACATGCCTCCCGGCCTTCTTCAATCTGCAACCTTTGCTGACTATGGGCAGGTTAAAAGATGCACGATTATCTATAATTCCTGCACTCAGCTGGAGAAGAGTACAAGCTGAAAT
This sequence comes from Sphyrna mokarran, assembly GCA_024679065.1. NCBI lineage: Eukaryota > Metazoa > Chordata > Chondrichthyes > Carcharhiniformes > Carcharhinidae > Sphyrna > Sphyrna mokarran. The sequence continues at coordinate 26,882,601 of JAGIQG010000015.1, forward strand.
TACTTTCTGGTAAAGCTTTCATAGAATCATAGAACCATAGAATCCCTATCATGCAGAAGGAGACCCATTCGGCCCATCAAGCCTGTACCAATAATTATCACACCCAGGCCTTCTCCGTGCAACTCCATATATTTACCCTGTTAATCCCCTGACATGAAGGGTAGTTTAGTGTGGCTAATCAACCTAATCTGCACATCTTTGGGCCGTGGGAGAAAACCAGAGCACTTGGAAGAAATCCACGGGGAGAACATGCAGACTGCGCACATTGAGAATCAGGAATACCAGGAATATTTAAAAATGAGAATCGACGAAGAAAAGTTTTTTTATTAAGTATTAGTTAGGAATATTTCAGTCGCCAAGGAATCTGTGCCTCTTGAATGAATTTGGCTGAATGAAAAAGTGAATTCTGAAAGGCAAAATTCAAGTAAGGGGGTAGATGAGATCACACTATAGTTGCCCCTGCTGACATATTTACAAATATAGTAAAAGGGGTAAAATTAAACTCGGAGATTGCCATGCACTGGGACTTAAAAGGAAGGACGGTAGCACAATGGTTACTACTGCTGTCTCACAGCACCAGGGACTTGTGTTCAATTCCGCCCTTGGATGATTTGTTTGCACATTCTCCCTGTGGAGATCTGAGAGATTAGGAATGTGGAGTTTGCACATTGTCCCCATATCTGCGTGGGTTTTCTCCAGATGCTCCAGTTTCCTCCCACACTTCAAAAACATGCAGATTAGATTGATTGGCCATGCTAAATTGCCCTTAGGGTCAGGGGAATTAACAGGATAAATATGTGGGATTGCAGGAATAGGGCCTGGGTGGATTGCTGTAGGTGCAAGCTCGATGGGCCAAATCCCGGTAGGGATTCTACGACTTTATGAAAGCTTCAGTGTTGGAAACCTAAAGTGAAAATAAAAAAAACTTCAAATTTATAGCCAGGATTCTCCAGCTGTTCGCACCCCGCTGCTGCTGCCGGCAAGGATGGAGAATTTGGTACTCGGCCAATCTCTGCAGCAGAGCCAGTGAATGGCCACAGAATCCCACCCTACATTTGTAAGCGGCGGAAATGAGCACTTCCACAAAGCAGAAACTTATTCTCTGGCTACTGAAATTCAACTTATTTTTTGTTGAGAGTTCTGAACTCACTGAAAAATGTGCACTTAGAGTTATAAAGTCAGAATCAAAGAAACCCTACAGTACAGAAGGAGGCTATTCAGTCCATCAAGCCTGCATCAACAATAATCCTACCTACACCCTATCCCCGTCACCCCATATATTTATTCTGCTAATTCCCCTAACCGACACATCCCAGGACATTTAGAGGGCAATTTAGCATGGCCAATGCACCGAACCCACACATCTTTGGAGTATGGGAGGGAACCGACACAGACATGGGGAAGAACGTGTAAACTTCACACAGACAGTGACCCAAGTTGGGAATTGAACCCGGGTCCCTGGAGCTGTGAGGCAGCACAGCTAATGACTATGCCACCGTTTCTCCCTTATGCAAAGGATTGGGGTTTTCTGGCTCACCCCAATGCTGGAAAATCCCGCCCGAGGTCAATGGACCTTTACACAGCCCGTGTACAATTCAGCGAAAGGGCTGACTTTCATCTGAAGATTCCATCTTCATCAGTGAAAGAATGGAACCCATTTTTGGCGCTGAAAGTGATGGGTAATCAGGAATTATCTCTTTGTTCATGTGGCTCAGGCTCTGATAATTGCTCCTTCCCACACTGCAGATGTGCTGAAAAGATACCCTTAGACACTAATATGCAGAGAGTAGGGAGAAAATGATGACTCACTACTCTGTCAGGATAAAGTTGCAAAAGTAAAGAAATTTACTGACTATGAAGACAGCACACAGTGAGTCGGCATGACAAATGATGTGTCATGCAAACATGAATCATCAGCACTATTCCGTTAGCAGTCTTGTTCTCCAATCAGGCCAATGAATGGAATAATTAAATTTACCAGAGGAATTTGGCACATCACATGCATTTTTCAAGCACACCCTGTGTTTGGCTGACTGTAAGCCTATGTTTCAAGTTAACAGAGAAGTTCGGTGTAAGTGAGGGAGCAAGGTAAGGTTGGGTGGTTGCGGAGCAGGATACATGTGGAAGAGTGAGAGGGATAGTTAGGTGGATTGGGGGGCAGGTGGGGGTGGAAGGCTTTGTCAGGGCGGTTCTGTGGATGGTTGTTGAACCTCGGTAGCAGCGTCACCCACGGACTAGAGTGGTTTTAATCCTTTTAACGTTTCCTGGGTGACTATAGTGCTAAAAGATTTGGAACAAATCTAAAGTCTCCAATTTAAATTGGGGCTTCAGAGGGTAAATTGGCTATCAGAGGTTGAAGCTTTCTGGGCAGCTACCCGCTGAGGGGTCTCCTGGCACATCTTCTGTGGTACCTTTGGGGTACAACCCTCTGGAGGATAAGGGCCCTTATGAGTCAATAAACTGCATTGTCAGAGGACGATTGGCATGCCTCAGATTCACCCCCTTCACCACTACTCCCTACCCAAGCCTTCGACATGCATTCTTGGCTCAGCCTCATGGTGCTGCTCTCAGATCCCATCGGATGCTGCTTCAATGGGTAGAACCCTATCGTCTTGTGTTGGTGGGACCTCTCTGAGGTGTGAGTGATCAGAATGTTTGAGAGAGCAGCCACGGCATTCAGTAGGAGCCAGTAGCAACGAGAGAAGGAAACTCGCTTGACTCAGAAGAGTGGGAGGATGAGAGCATCTGGATGCTCTGAAGACAGAGGCAAGGCTAAGAAGAGTTTTGGCATGAACTGGCAGGCGGATGAGGAAATAAAGAATGCCTATGTGAAAGAGAAGTGTCCCAAAAGCCAAATAACAGTAAAACAGGGAAATGAGAATACTGGTCTTTCAATTTCAGGCAGAGTTGGGAGAGGGGGGGATGCAGTGTAGTGGTGGGAAAGACCAACAATGGTTATGCAAGAACTAACCAGTTTTAAATAAGTGAGTTAACATCAGCACATGCAGTCAGAATCTCCAGTAAACTGAAAATGCTATAAAGAAACAAATAAAAGTAAATTGTTTTTCTGGCTAATTGTAGGTTCTATGCAAAGTATACACAAATGTGCCAATATCCCAGAAGGGAAAAAAACACTTGGGACCAGTATTCTGATTTCCCTGCCTTACTGTAATTTTTCGTTTGATACTGTTATTTTCTTTTAAGTGTTGCAGAACAAGTGGAATGGAAATAACCATTGAACATGCTCTCTCAACTCAGGCTTGTGTCATAGAATCATAGAAATTCTACAGTGCAGAAAAAGGCCATTTGGCCCATCAAGTTTGCACCGACCACAATCCCACCCAGGCTCTATCCCAGTATCCCTAAGTATTTACCTGCTAATCCCTCTAATCTATGTATCTTGGGACACTAAGGGGCAATTTAGCATGGCCAATCAACCTAACCCACACATCTTTGGAGTGTCATTCCCAGTGATGACATCGGGCAGGATTTTATGGCCTCACTCATCCCATAGCCATAAAATCCCACCTGAGATCAACAAACCTTTCCATTGTCTGCCCCTCGCCCACTCCAATTCCCGTGGTGGGTGGGGAAGTAAAGTTCCGGCCGATATCATCATTCAAATTACGGACTTCAATCAATGTGAACTTCCATTCCTTTCTCCAAATGGCCTTAAGAATAACTCCAAATGGGAATTCTGGTGGAATTCTTTTGAGGTTGAAATGTATTGCTCACTAGAGCAAAAGATAGTTGGGGAGAATACCACAGATGCAGCTAAGGGGAAGCTGAATAAACAGGATGGAGAGAAGAATACAAAGATGGGGGAAAAGGTTAGATAAAATAGAGTAATGGGGATTGGAATGGAGCATAAGTGCTAGCACTGACTAGTTGGGCTGAATGGTCTGTTTCTAACTTGTAAGTACCTATTTAACTCCTCCTTACATACAAGAATGGAAATGGGGTGTGGGATGAGTGGGCAGGCGCTTCCTTCTATGTTATTGTGATGATTTACAATTTCTGAGTTTCACGACAAGGATTACCTATACATTAGTACAAGAGTTTCACTTTCTTTGCAAGCAGTGAGGGGTTGTTGCTGCAATCTGAAAAGAATGATAGATTTTTGAGTGAAGCTGCACCTTAAGTTATGGAAAGCTCATTCCTGAGTGTAACTACAGGTTATATTTTCACAACCATGCTCCTAGTACCCAGTGGGAGCGCATCATTGACAATGTCTTACCCTCAGCCCATGATTCCCTAGCCATTAATTTTGATGGATGTGAAGTGAAATCACAATGAGAAAGTATGAGAACAATGTCACAATATTCGTGTTTCTAAGTTGTCAGCTTTGTTGAAGCTGTTGACTAGCTTTTTGCCAATTTTCCAGATTGTGTGCTTGCAGAGAAAGAGAGAGGGAGAAAAGAACCCCTTCTTATCAGGTACATCAAAAAGACAAACAGAGAGACCTGCCTTTGAAACTGTGAATTCAGTTAAAGCTGCCAATACGTTACTGTGCCAATGATTCTGTTTATGACAGGGTGCAGAAAGGGGAATACAAATGGCAAGAAGCATACTCCTCCCCACAAGCACTTACACTTTCAATTCTAAATTGAGTGCTTCAAAACGCGATGTTCTGAATTCATTAGAACCAGCACAAAAGGCTGAATTATCACTTCAGCACACCATTTGTCTATAAAAGGTTTGGTTGCCGAACTATCATGTGTGAACATCTAACATACTCACAGCACCTTCCTCTGTGCACAATTATTATTCAGGAGCTACTAACCTGTTTCAAATCAATGAGTTAACACCTACACACAGGGAGTACAGATCAGTGACCGAAAATGCTACAAAAACAAATGAAAATAAAGTGTTTCTATGGCTAATATGGGCTTTAATGTTAAGCCTACAAGAAGATGCGAATATACTTGTCCGACGTTACTTGTTGCATCGTAAGTGGGATGGAAATAGACAGGTGTACTCTCAATTCATGTCATGTCTATAAAATCTTCCCATCCTTTGATTTTGTCTACACTTCCTGCTGACTCGGAAAAGCAGCCAGCATAATCAAGGACCCCACGCACCTTGTACATTTACTCTTCCACCCTCTTTCATTGGAAGAAAGATAGAAAAGTTTGAGATCACATACCAACCGATGCAAGATTACCTTCTTCCCTGCTGCCATCAGACTTTTGGATGGATCTACCTTGTATTAAATTGATCTTTCTCTACACCCTAGCTATGACTGTAAGACTACATTCTGCACCCTCTCCTTTCTTTCTGCCCGATGAACTCAATGAATGGCATGCTTTGTCTGTACAGCGTGCAAGAAACAATACTTTTTACTGTATCCCAATAATAAACAAAATATGTGACAATAATAAACAAAATAAACCAAAAATATTTCCTGTACCTAACTTTCAAGATAGAGGCTGGAATGTTCCAGTTGTTTACACTAGTGGGATCTTGCAGCTCCGCCAAGGGATTTGCAATGGGTTATCGCAAAATCCTTTCAATGGATTTCATGATGGCAAAAGATACGTTCAGTGGAAAACCCCACTGACAACGGTGGGACCAGAAGATCCCAATGGGAAGTTGGCTCTAATGCTGTGAAACATGCACAGAAAATCCCAGCCAGGGACTTTAAGCAATGTGGACACTTTTTCAAATTAACTTTAAAAGTGAACAATTTGCTGCAAAAGGCCACTGAGTGTAAGGCAACATTTCTGATTTCTGCACAAAGGTTTCTGGAAAAATCTCAAAATGTAAATGATTGTGGATGGCATGCCCTTTCTTAAAAAACACTCACAATGCAAAACCCCTTGTTAATTTACCCCTCCTGTCAATTCAGTGTTTAACAAAATTCAAAATCAATGGTTCCTTCAGTCTGTGGGCGTGACATACATCAAAGTGAGGGATGGAGAAACCAGTTCATTACAAGTGGGTGTGAATAGCCATCATTCATCTGCTGTCGCGTAGCAATAGTTTCTAACTTTGAATCATATAGTCACATAATATTGCGTAAAATTAATGAATGGGCTCAAGGCCTCCATTATTGACCCTGAAAAGTGCCCAGTCTACCCTGCAGTCTATGTGTAGCATGGAGTTACAGCTCATTGTGTTTTGACTACTTCAGATGAGGAGAGATGGTGTTGGGATAACTTTTCCCCTTCTCTAGAAGGGCCGCACAGTAGCACAGTGGTTAGCACTGCTGCTTCACAGCGCCAGGGGCCTAGCTTCAATTCCTGGTTCAGTCAGTGTCCGTGTGGAGTTTGCACATTCTCCCTCATCTGCATGGATTTCCTCCGGGTGCTCTGGTTTCCTCCCATTTTCCAAAGATGTGCAGGTTAAGTGAATTGGCCATAATAAATTGCCCTTAGTTCGGGAGGACTAGCTAGGTTAGTGCATGGGGCTGCGGAGATAGCTGTGTGCATGGGGCTCTGGGTGAGACTGTGGTCAGTGCAGAAGCAATGGACTGAATGGCCTCCTTCTGCACTGTCAGATTCTCTGATAAAGTTTCTCAAATGTCTGAACATCAGGTGAAGCTAGCCACTTTATGATGTAACTATGCAGTAGCAATATGACTGGTATTTGCCACTAACAGGAAACTTCCCATCAAGACAAAAAGGTGTTCTGCCAATCACACAAATGAGTCATGTGGTATATGAATTTCAATATTAGTGGAATTGTAGACTGTAGATTGTATGTCCCAAAGAGTGGCAAATCATATCAAACATTCCACTGTTCACAAGAGACAAGATACTGACCATATCCATTAAATCCGTGCTTTCAAAACTCAGAAAAGTGTCCAACAATGGACATGAGTCCATGATTGGATAATATTTGCTAACAAATCCTCTGTGCAAAACATTTTAACATTACCAGTCCAGCTCGCAGCGTGGTATATGCCAGAAGCTACATATATTTATACACAGAGCTCTGTCCTTTGCACACAGAAAGAACTTGTACACACATTGGCTGGGATTTTACCACACTGCCCACCATGGGAATCAGAGCGGGCGAGGGGTGAACCATGGAAAGATCCACTGACCTCACGCAGGCTTTTAAGGTTTTGGGACGAGCGAGAACGTAGATTCCCACCCATTGTACCCATTTCAGCTGAACAAACAAGATGACAGCCATTCTCTGGTTCCCCAGGGTAATGCCTTGACCAGAGTCAAGCCTCTTGGTTTGAATTTAAACAAAACTTGGAATCTAACTGTGAGTCATTGTGTTGGCCAGGGACTGAGAGGGGCAGCTAAAGTATGCAAAAGCTACTTCAACCAAAATAACCTGAAACTTGAAAACTGGTTTCACTTACTCGGATCTGTAAAAAATACAAAGGAAATGTTGTTAAGCATAAACCCTTATTTAACCATTGAGCGATGAGGTGATCTGACCTCGGACCGATTTCCAAAGCAGAGCAGGACGCACCAGAAATCTGGAGTTGGGAGATGCTAAAAGGTGTGCAAACGTTCGTGGGAATCCCATGCATTGCCCCACGTGCAATTCTCCCGGTCCACTGCCCTGATTTACGTGAAGTCTCACAACACCAGGTTAAAGTCCAACAGGTTTATTTGGAATCATGAACTTTCAGTGCACTGCCCCTTCATCAAGTGAGAGAGGGGGCAATACTCCGAAAGCTCCAAATAAATCTGCTGGGCATTAATCTGGTGTTGTGAGGCTTCTTACTGTGCTTACCCCAATCTAACACCGGCATCTCCACATCATGATTTATGTGTATACTGCCTAACAATGATAATAAAGTGAATTACAAATTGAGACAGATCTGCCACTTCTCTTGTTTGTCCTGAGCTATTAATCGTTGCTGGTAACATACAGTCAACGATCGGTTAATTAGTGCATTCTCCATGACAACACCTCTACCAATCAGAATCCATTTGCCAAAAAAAATCAGCACTCTCATGAAATATAAATTGTTGTTTCTTTTTTAAATTTTGTATTCATTTGTAGAACATGGGTGTTGCTGGCTAGCTGACCAGTTTTTATTGCCCATCCCTAGTTGCCCTTGGAGAGCAGCTGAGAGTCAACCCACTTTGCTGTGGCTCTGGAGTCACATGTAGGCCAGACCCAGCAAGAACAGCAGATTTCTTTCCCAAAAGGAATTAATGAACCGGATGCATTTTCCCCACAATCAACAATGGTTTCATGGTCATGAGCTCTTAATTCCAAATTTTTTTACTGAATTCAAATTCCACTATCTGCTGCAGCGAGATTCAAACCTGGATCCCCAAAACATTAACTGAGTTTCTGGATTAATAGTCCAGCAATAATAGCACTAGGACATTGCTTCACCTCTTATATTTGGTAAACTTATGAATTGTTCTAATGAAGACAAGGCAGAAGTCTTCGATAATGTGTCTATTTCCAGAAATACTAAATTTAAAGATATGATTTGCTCCCTATATTTCTGTTAATAACCAAAATGCATGCTTTCTATCCAGCCACCATCTTTGCTCACATGTTTGTTTCTGTGTGCATGAGGGAAGGAACATTTTTTTACCAGGATGTTGCCTGGTATGGAGGGTAGGTCTTATGAAGAGAGGCTGAGGGATTTGAGGTTGTTTTCGTTAGAAAGGAGGCGGCTAAGAGGGGACCTAATCGAAACATATAAGATGATTAGAGGTTTAGATAGGGTGGACAGTGATAGCCTTTTTCCTAGGATGGAGAAAGCTAGCACGAGGGGACACAGCTTTAAATTAAGGGGTGATAGTTATAGGACGGATATCAGAGGTAGGTTCTTTAGCCAAAGGGTGGCTCGGGAGTGGAATGCCCTGCCTGCAGCAGTTGTAGATACGCCAAGTTTGGTGGCGTTTAAGAGGTTAGTTGATAAGTATATGGAAGAGAAGGGAATGGTTTAGTTTGGAGGGGCATTGCTTTTTATATTGGTCGGCGCAACATCGAAGGCCGAAGGGCCTGTTCTGTGCTGTAATGTTCTATGTTCTATGTTCTTATTGCATTCATATTCAGAATAAGTATTATTTTCTTTTCAGAATTAAACTTACCCAAAAGCACAGTCTTAGCAAAAGTCATATCCTCAAAATATTTTAAATACCCACTCTGAACACACATCTTGTTGACAACTGTAAAAAAGCATAGAATCCCTACAGTGCAGAAGGAAGGCATTCAGCCCATCGAGTCTGCACCAACTCTCCAACAGATCATCTTACCCAAGCTCCATCTCCATAGCTCCACATATTTACCCTGTTAATTCCCCTAGCTGAAACATCTTTTGGACACTAAGGGATAATTTAGCATGGCTTCAACTGCAAATCTTTGGACTTAGGGAGGAAACTGGAGCACCTAGAGGAAACTCACACAGACATAGAGAGCAAACTCCACACAGTGACCCGAGACCGGGGTAGCTGGTGCTACGAGGCAGCAGTGTTAACCCGTGTGCCATTGTGGAATTCCTAGCTTGGGTGCCTTTCGTTAGAATAACACAAATAATCAGATTATGGAGTAACACAATAGAAATTTAAAATGGATTAGAGATTGGGACAGATAGATGAGACCAGGCTGGTGAGGAAGGAAGAATGACAGACCAAAGATCCAGAATTAAATAGAAAAGATTTAGAACAAGAGAGCAGACCAGTGAAGTTGTGCAATTCATTTGAGGTTGACATTGAAGATCAGGCTGGAGAAGTGGATGAAGAGAGTGGCATTGAAAGAATATGGGAAGAGGCTGGGTAAATATAAGTAGATCAATTTTATTGTGTGGAGAGTAAATTCTGACATAAACTGAGTCAAATCATTTGTTTCCCATGTAATGGTCTGTACATTTCTACGCAAAGGTGTTATTTGATAAATTTATTTGCAGGGACAATCATAGCATATAAAATTGTTGTATCCTTGTGAAAACTTTGGTCAGAATTTTACACTGGCAGGATCTTAAAGTTCTGCCATAGTCATTGGGCATTTAAAGGACTTGGTGCATTTTATGGCAATGTCCCCTCACGAAGGGGCTGTAAAATAGTTCTTTCAAACCACAGAAGATAAAGCTTTGTTTTAGGGAGTGAAGGATTAGTCAAACATAATCTATTAGACTAAAAACCTATGTCTCCCTCAAAGAACTGAGCCCTTCCTGAGTGAGATTAATTAATAAAATGAGTTAATGCTAAGTCACAAGCTAACTTAACATCGGAGAATACTTCAAAAAGATGGCATGACTAATTAGATGATCAATATTTTGCATGACATACATCTGCCATTAAATGGGCATGAAAAATAATGAACCCGATAAAATATGTCACTCTGAATTGTTTCCACATTGAAAGGATAATCTGGAGGTTGGAAAGAGAGAACATGAGATGAGAAATAATGAACGTAACTGAATACAAAGTTTACTTATTAGTGTCACACATAGGCTTACATTAACACTACAATAAAGTTATTGTGAAAATTTCCTAGTTGCCACACTCAAGCGCCTGTTTGGATACACCGAGGCAGAACTTAGCATGGCCAATGCACCTAACCAGCACATCTTTCAGACTGTGGGAGGAAACTGGAGCACCCAGAGACAGGGAGAGAACACAGAGACCCAAACCAGGAATTTCTGCATAGAGACCCCAGCTGGGAATCGAACCCGGGTTATGGCACTGTGAGGCAGCAGTGCTAACTACTATGCTACCGTGGTTCTATAGAAGTTTACTCTCCAAAGGTCCTGAAGGGCTGTGTGCAATTCTACTTAAAACATCCAGAATACCAAATAGACTATGCTATTCCTCCGTGTTTGTGATGTTCTATGTACATCCATTGCATCAATAGTGCTGCACTTACAAAACAAAATGGTCATTCACTAGCATGAATGGGACACATTGGCAGGAGAGTCATGGATAACGTCATTCTGGGACGTTACTTTGGAAATAATCGCCAGGAGAAGACAGCAGTAGTGGGGGATGGGAAACTGGAGGCTATCCTCAAGTTGATGTTGAGACTATCATGCTAATTTTTTTGCCATGTATCTTACTGAATACCAATCATGCAGACAACTGGAACACAATCTGGGCGAGTACAGTGTTGTGATGATGTTGGTGTATTCTATTTCATTGAACTAAATAACCTACCCTGTTTTTCATGGAAATGGGAGAATGTAGTGATTCATCAGCCAGTGCCTGCACAGAAAACAAACATTTAGGGAAGTCTGTGTTACAAACACCAGCATAACTACACATTACTCCAGAGAGAAGAGAAGAATGTAGTTAGTGAGAGTTCGAAGAGGAGTGCAAAAAGAATCACAGTGTAAGGGGAAAGGTTCGGTGATCCTGATGGCTGCACAAGCCCAAGGATGTCAGTGGCCCTGTTACACACGATCGGCTCACAGAGATTCTCAGCTTATTGTCCACATGATTCGCTTGCTTCTCTTGAACAGAACTGAGGGCCAGATGTGTAGCATAGAGAATTCTAAAGAATTCTGATGAGGAGTTGGCTATGTGATAGCTTGCAATGGAATACACAGCAGTACCAGCGTTTCTCAGTAACTCAGTTCATAGAGCTAATGAGGGCATCCCCCCCTCCCTCCCCGACTGCCTGTCTGTTTAAAGTTTTAAGTTTTATTTATTATTGTCACAAGTAGGTTTATATTAACGCTGCAATGAAGTTACTGAAATTCCCCGTGTTGTCACACTCCGGTGCCTGTTCGAGAATTTAGCATTGCCAATGAACCTAATCCGCACATTTTTCAGACTGTGGGAGGAAACTGGAGCACCCAGAGGAAACCCACGCAGATACAGGGAGAACGTGCAGCCTTGGCACAGACAGTGACTCAAACTGGGAACTGAACTTGGATCCCTGGCACTGTGAGGCAGCAGTGCTAACCAGTGTCCCAATTTCAAACTCTAAGATGCTTTCATTGACAACTTCAATTCATTTGGGGAATGCTGATCAACATCAGCACCCATTGTTCTACGCGCACGCTGCTCCGAAGTCATGTTAAGAATGCATCTATCATGTGTGCTACAGGTCAAGGCAGTTGGTTTTTCTAATAACGTGTTACAAGGCAGGTTGGATATTTCAAGGATGTTCTATGAAGTTCGCCTGACCCACAATGTTTTGTGTTGAATTTGGTTAGGATGAGCATTCCGCCTCTTGGGTTGAATGCTGAAAATCCCTTCTGAAGAAATCAGAGGAGGTTGTAGTCAAATCTATTTTCCCAAAACGAGTTTCTTTAAGGCAGGACCAAACAAAGAGAAGAGCCGAGCAAGAGACTGCTTTTTAGCTTTCCACAAAACTGCTTCCAAAAATGCACTGCCCAAATCCAAAACTGAAAGCCTTTATCACCAAACTGCACAACTTAGCTCCACCCCCAATGACATCGCTGAAGATGGAAGCTGGACGTTTTTTTAAAAAGCCTTTCTTAAAGGTACACTCACATGACAAATGCCACACCTCAATCATCAAGCACCATTATCCAAGTTTCAATGGATCAAAGATAAAAACAGATCAGGATGAGACAGCCAGTGAATCTTGGCTGACCTAGATGTTGGATCCTGGACCCACAGTATCTGAAGATCTTATGCCACTACAATAGAGACCAGCCGGCATTCTCTTCATTCACCAGAGATGAGGGCATTGGATTATGAGGAGAGACTGAATAGGCTAGGTTTGTATTCTTTGGAGTTTAGAAGGCTGAGAGGGGATCTTATAGAGATGTATAAGACAATGAAGAGGATGGATAGGGTAGAGGTTGAGAGACTCTTCCCGCTTAGCAAAGATAGCAGGGCTAGAGGGCACAGCCTCAAGATTAGGCGGGGGGGAGGCGGTTCAGATCGGAGTTGCGGAGGGGTTTCTTCACGCAAACGGTGGTGAATCTTTGGAATTTTCTGCCTGATGAGGTGGTGGAGGCTTCCTCACTGAATATGTTCAAGTCAAGATTGGATAGGTTTTTAATTGACAAGGGAATTAAGGGTTACGGAGAGAAAGCGGGAAAGTGGTACTGAACCACTACAGATCAGCCATGATCTTATTGAACGGCGGGGTAGGGCTCAAGGGGCTGTATGGCCTACTCCTGCTCCTATTTCTTATGTTCTTAGTTCCAACCGCTGAGACTGTATCACTTCCCATAAATAGTGAAGCTGACTGGGTCTCTTTCTTCAAGCTGTAATACAATTCAATTATATATTCAAATCCATCCGTACATGATCCAGACAGTACCCCTCTTGGCATCCCCACAGAATATGTAAGATATAGTCAGCAAGAAGTCTCAGGTCATATCCAGTTAACAGTGACAAGGGGGGAAAAGGTCATTCATAAACAAAGTTGACAGTACTCACTGCACACAGAATGGCAGAAATACAAATAACAGGCTGGAATCATACATGGTATTTAACTCGAGTGTGCTCCGGACATTTCTCTACAGTATTGTAAAGCTACCACTGAGATAAAACATGTATCGTCCCTGTCCAAGCAATGCTGTTGATCCATTTGGGATGGCTGGCTTAACAAAAGAAAAAGCCATTTGTGACCTTGGGGCTGAATCTCACGCTGGAGCTTATTACAAAGCAGACATTCAAATTAATGCTTAAAGTAATTACCAGGGTATACTTGGTTAAATTCCATCCAAGTGGGAAGAACTAATAAAACGCGAATCGTGTGGGCTCCCACCGTCTTGCATTCCTTAAATTAATCATTCCTTAAACCAAAGCAAATTGGCTGCCACAAACCTAAAAAGAAAGCAGGTGATTTTGTCTGAGAACATCTTTGTAAAGGACTCCAGTGTACATTTTATTTTCTCCTGTCTTCGAGCCAGCAGAGAATTAGTCAGAAGCTTTGCTTACAATTACAAACCCTGCTTTCTCATGTGTGACTAGCACATTTCTTTTCATCCAGTTACTATCACTTCATTCTTAACCAAAGTGCAGCAGCATTGCAGAGCTCCACCAATCTGTTCTCATTTGCTACTTGGGTTTTGTTCATATTAATAAAAAGAATAGGCTATTACACAGAATGCCTGTTGTTTCTCATTTTTGCTCATTGATTTAAATACGGTACGCAATGTACTAAAGCTATCCGGTGACCATTAAATAACATAGCAGCCATAAATGCTACAACTTCCATTATTATAAATGCAGTTATGCTGACAGGGAGTTTAGCAAGCACCGAAAATTGCAGAGTAAATGGTGTTCTACCATATTTGGATTTCAAGCACTTCACTTTTAGTGACTATGAAGTTAATGGTTTAGGATCTTGAGGCCATTCAGATAGCCGCAGTTACGGTGTGCAGTTACCTGAAATTAAAGAGTCTGATGTCAGTAAGTAGAGCAGGACATAAAGAGCAAGGCTTCAGCAAGACGAGCGGGACATAAACACCATAGAATCTTTACAGCGCAGAAAAAGGCCTTTCGGCCCATCAAGTCTGCACTGGCTCTCTGAAAAAGCTTCGTGCCCAGGCCCCACCCCATAACTCCACACATTTACCATGATTAATCCCCATAACCTGCACTTCTTTGGACACTAAGGGTTAACTTAGCATGGCCAATCCGCCTAACCTAATCTTTGGACTTTGGGAGGAAATCGGATCGTCCAGGAGAAACGCACACAGACGCAGGAAGAACATGCAAACTCCACACAGACAAACATCTGAGGCCGGATTGAACCTAGGTCCCTGGTGCTGTGAGGTCGTAGAGCTCATAACATGGCCCCCTTTAGGATGCCATGCCCACTATCATACACAAAGAAATTAAGATATCCGCTGCCAATGAACATGCCTGGCAGGGCAAAAAGAAATTCAGAGGGAATGATAACTTCCACAAGTGTCCAATCCATATTGTGACTCACTGATTGGCTGACAGCCATGTGTGCTTCTGAATCATAGGTTGAGAGCATGCACCAAAATATAACAAACCACCTTCAAATAATCTTTCCAAAAATGAAATGAAGAAGATGAGAATCCCACTGGACATCACAGGGACTATTAGGACTCATTATTTCCTGTGCTGGAACGTAAGGCACCAATACACTGAAAGGAAAATATACCCTCCAATGGTGATCTCTCCTCTGTCAGCAAGAGGTTAGCGCCACTTATCTTCAGAGAGGTACAAAGCAATGGTTCAACATGAACAATAAGAGATGTGTAAGTATCCCATTTTATTGCAATCTTATTTATTTATTAGTGTCATAAGTAGGCTTACATTAACACTGCAATGAAGCTAATGTGAAAATCCCTGCGTCACTGCACTCCTGCGCTTGTTCAGGTATACTGAGAAAAAATTCCACATGGCCAATGCAACTAATCAACACATCTTTCGGACTCCGGAGCACCCGTAGGAAACCCATGCAGACACATGGAGAATGTGCAGAGTCCACACAGACAGTGACCCAAGCAAGGAGTCATGCCCGGATCCCTGCTGCTATGAGTCAGCAGTGCTAACCACTGTGCCACCAGTCAGTCAGATGCTGTACAAATACTCAAAATCAATGTGACTTTCTAAGTGTGACAGGACAAATGCCAGTGAGAATCCATTATGATTTATAATCTTATTGATGTGCAATACATTCTACTGAGACTAAATAGCTATCCCAGCCATGGCACTTCCTAATTGATTGGCTGGACACATGTCAGAGCAAATAACCTCTCATTCGTCATTTAAATTTGTACAATTAAGGTTGCCACGTGTAAACAAAGCATACTAACCATGGTTAAAGCATCAGATTCAAATGCCGACATCTCTTGGAAACCTGACTAATGGTTTGTGACACACAAAATGACGACAGATCTCAACATGACTGGGTAGAGCCTGAGATACAAGAGCCAATAATAAGTAGAGTAAGGGATTCAAGAAAAACATATTTATCCAAGGAGTGATGAGATTGTGAAACGTGTTGTCAACTGGAGTATTTGGGCAGAGAAGTGTTGATGCGTTTAAAAAGAAGATAGATAGAATCACAGAATCCTGCAGAAGGAGGCCATTCGGCCCATTAATTTTGCACCAAACACACTCCCACCCAGGTCCTATTCCCTTAACTGCAAGTATTAACCCTGCTGGTGCCTCTCTCACTAAGGAACAATTTTAGCATGGCCAATCCACTTAACCTACACATCTTTGGACTGTGGAGGAAACCCATGCAGATACAATCTATGGGCACAGGAGGTTAATTGCACTGCTACCTTTTCTCTGCTCACTCCATTGACACACACCAAGGATTGAACACTATTCAATTCCACACAGGAACAAGCTCACTACCTGAGCATGTGGACGAACTGCAAGTTGTTAATACTCTCAGCAATTCCTTCAATTATTCTATTCTCAAGAAACTTGGAAAATGTTGAGTGGAAACAAGTGAACGCATACAATTTCCTGGCTCTTCCCAATGACACAAGACCTATTTCATTCCGGTGATTACGGACTGTTTACTTGAAGTGAGTGAAAATCCCCAGGTCAATAACTTTAGTGAATTTCAGCTCGTGTACTTGGGAGCCATCCCTTCAGCAACCCTGCCAATGGGTATTCCAGAGATCCAGTTCTTTTCAAAATATAATACCATTTTCACAGGCTTCACACATTATCAGCTGAAATCCTTTGACTGTTTTCACCTTTATTACTTCAGACAATGTGATACAATGCTTGTGAATTTCACTTCAAATACAAGATTTTAGCATCTTTACACATTCCCAGCTCCTTAACGACACGATGTATAAAAATCAATGCCTACTGTGTCCTGAGGTTCCTGCAACAAATGGATTCTGCTTACATGGGAATGTCATCTTTCTTATCAAAACACATCACCCTCACTTAGGCTAAAGTGGGCCAATTGAGTCTCAATTTCTACTGAGTGCATCGGTGTAGCTGAAGTGTTGATGATAATCTAGTCAGCAACATCACTAGCCTGAACTAGTCAGAATGCAATAACTTGGAGAAAGTATTAATGAAAATATAGCATGCAGCTTTCTAGTATTTAACTGGCTTTAAAACAACTTCCCATATCCTGAGGTGGTGAGCACTGCAATCAAAAAGCAAATCTTCCTTTCCCCTATTGACACATATAACATGATGTCTGCCTTTGATACTTTCTTAGATTCTGTGTAATTGGGTTAGCGCTGTAAGCAGACTGAGAATCTTACTGGTTGGGGTTAGGAAGAGTTGACACGGTCACGTAATTAATAATACAATAACACATGGCCCGAGTCAAATTTTTATGCATTGTTCAATTTTGCCCAAAGTGAACAAAACAAACAGTTCATTTGTGAAATGAAGCTTGATACCAGCCATTTGTTAAGATGCCTTACGGTACAGTGAGTCAAAATGCAGAGCCACATTAATGATGAGACTCAGTCACTGGTTTGGGGTCGAATCTAGGCCTGTTCACATCCTCAGCTGACAATTGCATATGCTTACTTCCCGCTAACCAGAGGAACCTTCATCAGTTTTCCCAACATTGTTCGAGCCAAGACTCCGAAGCACAATCCGGGGATTAAGCCCCAAGTCCTTCATCATTGGCTGGCTCAACTGCTGACTAAATAACACAAATAAATTGTCAAGCAAGCCCAACGTGCACCGGGATACGTCAGCTTTTCCTGTTCTTGCCGCTCTATTAGGGTAGACAAGAGGGTTTGATTTCACTACTCTTATAAATACTGTTTCCATCTCTCTGGGATCCAGTTCCTGTGAAGGAAACTTTCCAAAGCGGGTTGTTGAAGTTCTGGGCAATTACTAAATCAGATTTTCCACTGCAGTGTGAGACAAAATCACAGCTACTGCGAAGGCTACAAGGGAAGTGTAGAGGTCACAGCTAGAAGGTAGAATAGGATGAGAGACTGAAGACTGTTTCATATTCAAGGCTACCAAAAATATCTCAGACATTAGTCATGTGCTTATGTGGGCTGAGTAATTTGCTTTGCCAGGAGCTGGTTCTATCTACTTGTATGATATTGTAAATTAGAGATGAAAAATAGCTGCCCCTTTCAATCTGGCTAAAATATTTGTGGCAGTCAGGCAGGTTCAATTTCTCTAAAGGCAGGTTGAGCAAGCACTTGGGGGTTCAGACTTGATGTGAATCAGGTAGTTGCTGAATATACATAACAACAGTCTTGATCAGATTCCCATATCTCCATCAGCAAAATTTGTCTTGCGTAATGTCATAGGGTCAACAAACTAGCCGTACAATCCCACTTTAGTTGGTTGGCACAAAGTTAATTTTCTAACTCTTCAATTTTGTACTCTTTGCCCTTTTCTGACTCATTTCCACAGGCTTCCATAGTTCTTTTTTCTTTCAGAGAGCTGGCTCTAGTGTCATCTCTAAGGCAAACACAACCCCCTATAGAGTAAAACAAATTAGCCTAACTAGGCGAGGAGCTTTGCTATGATTTAATGAATAGAATTGATGAGGCAACAACGACCGGGTGAATGACCAGTGGAATATCAAACTTCTTTCATCGCATCCAGTGCTGAAATCTAACGTTCAGTCTTATCATCTGTGAAGTTAACCCCTTAATTTTAGCTCAATCATATCATAGGAGCGGCACAGTGGTTAGCTCTGCTGTCTCACAGTGTCAGGGACCTGGGTTCAATTCGCAGCTTGGATCACTGTCTGTGTGGAATTTGTATGTCTTCCCGTGTCTGTGTGGGTTTCCTCCAGGTGCTCTGGTTTCCTCCCACAGTCCAAAGACCTGCGGGTTAAGTGGATTGGCCATGATAAATTGCCCCTTAGTGGCAGGGGGACGAGCTGGGTCATAACGCAGGGCGTAATGGGGTAGAGCCTGGCTGGGATTGTGGCCAGTGCAGACTGAATGGGCCAAATGGCCTCTTTCTACTTTGTATGGTTCTATGATTCTAAGGGGTAAACTTAGCTAACCCCTTAACTTGACTTCAAGTCCCAAATATAGACAAAGCATGATACAAAGAAAAACAGAACATGCCAGATAAACTTAGCACGTCAGGCAGCGTCTGTGGAGAAAAACAGATACCAAAAACCTCCAACCTCATCCATGGCTGGGATTTTCTGGATCTGCTGCAGTGAATGGAGTTTTGGCTGAGTGCCAAATTCTCCATTCTCACAGACAGTGGGGCACGCACAGCTGAGATCAAAAACTCCCATCCAGACTTAATGGGGCCGATCTTAATCATTACCCACCGCCAGCTCATGGGTGGGGGAAGCCATTAAGATTGCACGAGAACCAAGCAAGCAGATTCCACACCTGATTTCTTGCCCCTCATGATCTGACCGGCACCAAATACCCAGCGAGGTCAGCCTCCTGTCCATTTTGGGTGAAAGCTGAATAAACTACTCATTATTCATTTATTTATTATTTATTATTCCCTGCCCCCTTGGCATGCCCATAAGGCATCTTGGCACTGTCCATTGGAATTTTCCAGAGCCACATCAATCTCCAAAGATGTGCAGGTTAGGCAGATTGGTCCTGCTAAATTGCCCCTTAATGTCGGGGGATTTGTAGCATAACTACATAGAATTACAGGGATACGGCATAAATGGGATTTTGTCAGTACAGGCTCGATGGGCCCAATGGCCTCTTTCTGCACTGTAGGAATTCTATGATTCTATGAATGTCAGGAACACTGCTGCAGCTAAACAAAGTTCATTTTATGTTGCTCATTTTGAAACTTAGACAAACTTACTATCATTGAACTAGAACAAAAAAGGAACAAAGAACAGCACAGCACAGGAACAGGCTCTTCAGCCCTCCAAGCATGCACCGGTCATGCCCTATCTAGACCAGTCGCTTATATCCCTCTATTCCCCATCTGTTCGTGCATTTGTCCAGTTGTCTTTAATATTAAATAAAATGAGCCTGGATGGGATTGTGATCAGTGCAGACTCAATGAGTTGAATGGCCTCCTTCTGTACTAGGGATTCTATGATTCTATGTCACTAATGTATCTGCCTCAACCACATCACTTGGCAGTGCATTCAAGGCCCCCACCACCTTCTATGTAAAAAATTTCCTCTGCACATCTCCACTGAACATTTCCCCCCCTTACCTTGAACTTGTCATTTCTGCCTTGGGAGAAAGCTTCCAACTATTCACCCCAAGTATACCAGATGTGGCTCTGGAAAATTCCACTGGGCAGTGCCAAGGTGCCTGGTTGGCAGTGCCGGGGGGGGGAATAATAAATAATAAATAAATGAATAATGAATAGTTTATTCAGCCTTTGTCCAAAATAGGATCTCAACCTATCTATATCCCTCATAATTTTATAAACTTTTATCAGGTCACCTCTGTCTTTCCAGGGAGAACAATCCTAGTTTATCCAATTTCTCTTCAGAGCTAATACCCTCCATACCAGGCAATATCCTGGTAAAGCCTTCCTGTACTTCTGTAGAAGGCTCCAAAAACATATAGATTTACCTTAAAATAGGCTCCATTGCCTTGTAATATTAACAAAACAGAGCTGCCTGCATTAATACTGATAATTTTACCAGCAACTTCTGTTAAAATATGATCGAAAGATTGCAAAGATCATGTTGGAGTTTTGATTGTGTGACAAAGAGATTCTGGCAGCAGTATGATAAACTGAGCTGTTTTTCAAATCTGCTGTTACTGAATGTAGTCTCACCTCCTGAATAACACAACACCAGCCTCAAATTGAAATACGTTAGGAAAACTAATAGGACGAAAGGCTGACAAGTCCCCTTAGCCTAACAGCCTGCATCTAAGGACCTGAAAAGAAGTGGTTGCAGTGATAATGGCCGCTCACATCAGCGGAACAAAGATTTGGCTGAAAGCCAAATTTTCCAACCTCGCTTGCAACAGCAGTGGGGCATGAACAACCAGAGAATTTCAGGCAGTCTTCCAAAATTCCCTCGATTCTGGAAAGGTCCTAGTGGATTTGGGAAACCACAGACTATTATCCAAGAAAGGAGTGAGGCAGAAAGCACAAACGTTTTGACCCGAATGCCAATATCTGTTATTGGGAAAATCATAGAAACTCCAGTACAGGAGATCATTCAGCCCATCGAGTCTGCACTGACAACAATCCCACTCCAGGCTCTATCCTCGCACACTTACCTTGCTAATCCCTCTAATGTACGCATCCTGAGACACTAGGGAGTAATTTAGCATGCTCAATCTACCTAACCTGCACATCTTTGGAGGAAATCCACGCAAACACGGGGAGAATGTGCAAACTCTACACAGACAGGGACCTGAGCCGGGAATTGAACCCAGGTTCCTGGAGCTGTGAAGCAGCAGTGCTAACCACTGTGCTGCTCTGGAAATGCTGGAATCAATTAGTAAGGAATCAGTAGCAAGACATTTAGAAAATCATAAAACAATTGAGAAGCATCAACATGGTTAGGAAAGAAAAATAGTGTTTCATCAAGTTTGTTAGAGTTCTTTACACATGATAGATAAAGGGCAACCAGACATAGGCTATTTGCATTTCCAAATCCCATTTGATAAGGTGCCACAGAAAAAGTTTAGGACTCAAGCTAAGAGCTCATGATAATATATTATGGCATAATACATTAGCATATACATTAGCATAATATATTGTGGCATAATACATTAGCATGGACAACAGATTGACAAACTAACAGGATACAGATTTGGAGAAGAAGATTAACATTTTCAAGTTGACAAATTGTAGGTATTGGAGTCAAGAGGTGGTAACTATTCACAATCTATATATTGACTTGGATAAAGGGATCAATTCTATTGTAGTCAAATTTGGTAATGATACAATGACTGCAAGGAAGGAATGTTGTCAAGAGATAAAGGGGGTGAGTAAAATTTGGCAGATGGAGTGTAATGTAGAGAGATAGGAGGTTGTCTACTTTTTATGATTAGAAAACTGGAATATTACTTAAATGGAAAGAGGTTACAGAGGGAACTGATATCCTCATTCACGAATCATAAATGGCTTTTATTGCAAGGAAGTATAAAACTAGCGATGTTTTGCTACAGTTCTACTGGGTATTTGAGAAACCAGACCAAGACCAGATCAAGAGTGATCGGTAGAGTTTTGGTCTCCTTACTTGAGGGACATAATTGAATTGGAGACAGTTCAGGGAAAGTTTACTTCGTCGATTCCTGTAATGAAGGGACTGTCTTATGAGGAATGTACAAGCAGATAGGGCCCATACACATTAGAGTTCGGAGCAATGACAGGTGATCTTATTGAAATATAAGATTTAGCTGGGACTTGATAGAGTAGATGCTGGAAGTGTGTTTCTGTGGGGTAATTTAGAATGAGAGGCACAATTTTAGAATATGATGTTGCCCATTTAAAACTAAATCAAAGAGGAATTTCCTCTCTCAGAGGGCAGAATTTTCCTGTCCTGTCCATCACAGGAAGCGTAGCAGGTGGGATATGGACCATGCAAAGATCCCTTGACTTCTGGGGGGATTTTCCAGTCCTGCAGAGAGCACGGCCAGAGAATTCTGCCCAGTTATTCATCTTTGGAATTTTCTATTCTCTACCTCTGGAGGGCAGTGAAGACAAATTTCTGAGTTAATGCCTATGAAGGGGCAGTAGTTCGGGGTGGCGGGGGTGGCGGGGTTGGGGGGGGGGGGGGGGGGGGGGGGGGGGGGGGAGGTGCTGGTCGGCAAGGGAGTGGAAGTAACCCATGATTAGGTCAGTCATGATTTAAGTGAACAACTAGAACTAGTTTGAGGGACCAAACAGCCTACATTGCTGCTCCTATTTCTGATGTCTTACAACAATCTCCCAATTTATATCTGATATAATTTAATTTATCTGATATACAATTTATATCAGATATATTTATATCTGATTGCAGATGACACTAAAGTCGGTGGGGTGGTAGATAGTGAAGAGGGGTGTTATAGTTTACAGAGTGACTTGGACAAGTTGCAGAGCTGGGCCGAGAGGTGGCAAATAGAGTTTAATGTGGAAAAGTGTGAGGTAATGCACTTTGGCAGGAACAATAAATGTGTAGAGTATAGGGCTAATGGTAGGGCTCTTAATAGTGTTGAGGAACAGAAGGATCTTGGTGTATGTGTCAATAGATCCCTGAAAGTAGGCAGTCAAGTGGATAAAGTTGTTAAAAAGGCATATGGAGTCTTAGCTTTTATTGGTAGGGGGATTGAATTTAGGAGCCGCAGCATCATGTTGCAACTGTACAAAACTCTAGTGCGGCCGCACTTGGAGTATTGTGTGCAGTTCTGGTCCCCACATTATAAGAAAGATTTGGAGGCATTGGAGAGGGTACAGAGGAGGTTTACCAGGATGTTGCCTGGTATGGAGGGCAGGTCCTATTAAGAGAGGTTGAAGGATTTGAGGTTGTTTTCGTTAGAAAGGAGGCGGCTAAGAGGGGATCTTATTGAAGCATATAAGATGATTAGAGGTTTAGATAGGGTGGACAGTGATAGCCTTTTTCCTAGGATGGAGAAAGCTAGCACGAGGGGACACAGCTTTAAATTAAGGGGTATGAGTTATAGGACGGATATCAGAGGTAGGTTCTTTACTCAAAGAGTGATTAGGGAGTGGAATGCCCTGCCTGCAGCTGTTGTAGATGCGCCAAGTTTGTGGCGTTTAAGAGGTTAATTGATAAGTATATGGAAGAGAAGGGAATGGTTTAGTTTGGAGGGGCATTGCTTTTTATTTTGGTCGGCACAA
The DNA here is from genome assembly GCA_024679065.1 of Sphyrna mokarran. Classification (NCBI taxonomy): domain Eukaryota; kingdom Metazoa; phylum Chordata; class Chondrichthyes; order Carcharhiniformes; family Carcharhinidae; genus Sphyrna; species Sphyrna mokarran. The sequence continues at coordinate 26,906,153 of JAGIQG010000015.1, forward strand.
CATCGAAGGCCGAAGGGCCTGTTCTGTGCTGTAATGTTCTATGTTCTATAACTAAAGTACTTCAATGTGCATGGTTAGATCCTCACTTTTCCTCCCAAATGGAATACTGGCCAGTGTAAACTGACAGTTGAATTATATGATGTAAATAACATAATTAAAAGTGATTTCGCCCATCTGATTGCAAGTATTATAATGAATGCAAAACAATGCATATGATTTGAAATAAAACACAAAACGCAGTAGATACTCAACAGGTCTGACAGTGTCTGTGGAGAGAGAACCAGGTACTGTCTGCTGATTTATTTATGCCTACACTTTTCACAGTAGTTGCTTTTTGCTTTTCCTCAGGAGTGAAAATGTTATTTAAAAATGTAAGAATATTTTTACATGTAAAATATGTAAGAATTTACATATTTTAAATGTAAAATATTTTATTTGAATTATCATTATTATTTTAATGACCGTCTTGTTCATTTCAGAAAAGTTGGGAGTTTAAATTGAAAAGGTGGATGTGTTTACTGCTGACATTCAATGAGTTCTTTGAAAAGGTGTACATACCTTCAAAGAGCCTTTTCTTATATTCCATTAATGAGTTTGCAAGGTGTTGTTAATGAGACATTAATGATGTTATTATGGTGAATACACAGTTGAAGGGCATTGTTTAATTAAGTACTTAAAAAGAGATTCCGCTGGGCCAATGCTGCATTCTGTAAATATAGAAGAGCTATCGGTACCTATTGCTACGCAAGAAATCCAGAAACTCTGCTAATGTCCTAGGGACCCAGGTTCAAATCCCGCCACGGTAGGTGGTGAAATTTCAATTCAATTAAGAATCTCCTGATGACCATGAAACAATTGTCGGGAGAAACCTATCTGGTTCATTAATGTCATATAGGGAAGGAAATCTGTTATCCTTACCTGGTCTGGCCTACATGTGACTCCAGAGCCACAGAGCTGTGGTTGACTCTCAAGTGCCCTCTGAAATGGCCTACCAAGCCACTCAGTTCAAGAGCAGCAAGAGATGATCATCACCAGCCCAGCCAGTGACCACCTTGTCCCACAAATGAATAAAAAATAAAGGAACTATCAAGAAATCAAGAAAATCAATTTGTCTCATTTCATACTTCACGATCTGGATTCAGATCCATTTATCAGGTGAAACTACTGCCCTTTTAACCTTGCCATAAAAATATAAGAAACTCAATTTAACTGGAGACATGGGTGGTCTACACTGAGTTAGGATATTTTCTGTGACTCATTGCAATAGTTGTGATAGGAATATTTTCTCTGTAATGTCTGGAAGGGATTGGAGTGAAATGCATGCAATGCCACCACAGTTTATGTGCATTTTTACACCACTGTATTTCTCACATTTTAGCACCAATTAGCAGTGTCAGACAGTGATGCTGCGAGGTGGATGATGTGGGAATTGTAAATGTCACAGCTCGCAGAAGGTAGTGCTTCCAGGTTGGAGTCAAGGTCCCTTCATTTGAAATTTTAGAGAGGCTTATGCTACAGCACGGTACACCTAACTTGGGAAGCTTAGATCCATTCCCCACCATGGTTACATTTTGCTTTCAGGAGCCCTTGTCTCCCAAACAAAAAAAAAATCAGCTTAAACTGAGGTGGCTGGGTGTGAAATTGGAATTCGTGCCTCACTGATTATGTAATCTGTGCTATCAATTGTTTAACTGTTAATTCGATTGGATCTGAACCTTAAATGATGAGGATTACAATTCACTGAAGATAGTGAATAATCTATCTAACTGACTGTCTTGTTTAAGACAAAATGTTATCTTTTATAGGAGTGAGGCTGATGGCTTTTGACTAAATAAAGATTAAACACTGTCTGCGAAAGCTTAGGTGCTGGAAGTGTTGCTCTGAATGCTGACTCGCAATTACAAATGGATTACACATAATGCATCAGAAAATTCTGCATTTTCTTCTTTGACACATTTGTATAAACAGCACTGCCATAATGTCCCACATTTACAGCCTATTCTCTTATAACTGTGCGGCATCGCAAAAAACACAAATTTATAATTCTGATCTGACATGAAAAAAGCTCACCATACATCAACTGCTCCATCCAACAACAACAGGATATAACTGTTCCTCCACTTCCCATTTGTACCCAACTATACCACATTACTAAGGGGGCCACTGACCTTTGAATATAGATGTGAGTATGAAACAAAAAAAAAGTTTTAAATTACTCAACATTGTATTTCTGGTTGCATCTCTGTGGAATTTAAATAACAGGTTCCCCATAAATAAACAGAACATTAAATCACCATTTCCGTCAACTATTAATAGACCTGACCTGAGACACAAGCCACAAGACATTTTCACATTCGGTTAAATGCAACTCATCTGTTAAATGCATCTTGACAAACTGAGGCAAAGTTATGGAAAAACGCATTTTGAGATATCAGCAAAAGCTTAGTCAATAGGGAAGGCTGAGAAAAGATTAGTGGTATCTATATAAAAGATGTTGGTAAGTAACTGGCTCAGACGTTGCAGACAGGTTACTTTTGTACCTTTAAGTCAAAGTGAGCTTCTCCGAAATTCACAATGCAGTGATGGGTTACAAATGTGCTAGCACAGTCTTTGATACAATTTGCTGTTGACAGCACACAGCACGCAGTGGATTGCCAAAGGGCTAAAGGAGTACAAATGTGCATCGGACGACAGCTTCTGGGTATTAAGCAGTTATGATTGATTTGCTACTCGACCCATAGCTTTAATGCTCAGACAATAGTACAACCAAAGGAGTTCTGGACTGACGTTGGCACAGTTTGTGTGAATAACTGAGGCAAAAATAGTTTTCTTTTCACTCATTTTTAAAATGCTTATATACACATCCAATATATCAACAGGATAGATAAGGTCATAATAGACAGAATAGATTACATGGGCTTCAGAATCCCCTTTTAATGTACTTGTCAAATTCCTTTTTAAATTATATAGACCCTGCTTCAAAAGCAACATGTGATAAAGCATTTTCTGTTCTTCTCACAACCAAAGTGAAAATAATTTGAATAGCCCCATTCTTGTGACGATCCTACCTTTGCCCCTTGTTAAAATTTGATCGGAGACCAAGAGTCTTTTGTTTAAAGCAGACGAATTTTGAAATTGTAGTTACTTACTCAGAGAATAATGACACAAGAACCCAAGGTTTGAGCAAACAACATGAACCTTATCGTACAAAGTCAGAAAAAAAGCAATTTACAATATCGATTTTATATTTTAACATTCAGAATTTTAAAAAGGTAAATATGAATTAACAGGCAAACTGTGGTCAAGTGCATCACACTGCAAATTAAATGATCAAGACATATCTCACAAATTTCTCAACAATTTGCCCAACTTCAGTAACTACTGTGAGTCATAAAATCTCATTAAAACTCTGTTTCCCTCATGAGGAAGTTTAACTCTTCACTTTGAAAAAAAGTGTAGCCTCTGAATTCTCACAAAGCCAGCTCTGCCTCAATAGCTTCTCACCTCCTGGTTGTTCAATCTCTTCTCCTGAGACTGCACTCCAGCCTCTAAGTACAGATACAATTTCAGTTATTCAGTCGACTGCTAGCTCTACCACTTGTGCTGACCTTGGATTTCACTGAGTTCTGAACTCCCTAGTTGCATCAAGTTAACAATGGCTCTCAAATCTTTCTTTTGACCACTGACCCTCTCAACAGCATAGACCTTTCCTCACCTTCTCAGTGCCACATGACATCTTCCGAATCTTAACTGCATGAATTATCAAATAACTTCTGAGACATCCCGAGCCCCCAGGGGTGCAGATCCAGCTAAAAGCAATACTTTTGCTGCTTGGGGTTTTTTCATCTGCCTTCCAGCATACCCATTTACATGGGCTTGCCTTTACCCACCACCATAGGCCTTAGGGTCAGGTGTCCGTCCAACTACCATCACACAGGTACTTTGTGAATCTCTTCAACAGTCCCTCAAGGATCTGGAGCAACTGGGCTGAGCATGACATGTCCCACCTCACACATAAGCTCGATTGTCAGGGAATAACAGAGCTTATAGTCTTTGGTTTCCATCCATAAAACACCCAAGAGAGCCGGATAGATTTGCATTTCTTCACACGTTCATGTTAACAATTCAACAGCTCGCTAAAACAATGGGTGGAGATTAAATATTTTTAAAAATGGTTGGGATTGGGCAAGCAGGGTGTTAAGCGTAAATGGTCTCCTGATCCAAATCCAACTCCAGTCTGTCCAATCCCAGCTATTCCTGAGGTCAGATTACAGGAACACAACGTGCTTCAAGGAGACAGGTCAGAATTTTGAATGAAGTTTCAAGGTTATTAGTGTCACAAGTAGACCTACATTAATGCCTCAATGAAGTTACAATGAAAATCCCTGGTCCCCACACTGTTTGGGTACACTGAGGGAGAATTTAGCATGGCCAATGCACCTAACCAGCATGTCTTTTGGACTGTAGGAGGAAACCAGAGCATCTGGAGGAAACTCATACAGACATGGAGAGAATGTGCAGACTCTGCACAGACAGTGATCTAAGCTCGGAATCAAACCCAGGTCGCTGACGCTGTGAGGCAACAGTGCTAACCACTATAATATGATGATATGGCTGCAAGTCTCATTGTCATTCTGGTTTTCCAACTTTAACTCTAAGGAGCCTGGTTTCGCAGTGATGGGAAACATAAGACTGAATCTTGAGCTTGCACTCTCCATCTATGAGATCATCGACAGGGACTCAAGATACAGAAATCCAGAAATGAAGAATCTCGCCGGCAAGATTGCATTTTCACAACACAAACTGCAATGGCCAGTCAGGAGAGCGACGCAAATCAATATTGGATTCTTTACAGCGCATGCATAAAAATTAGAGATACTACACAAGTCTTCTGGAAAAATATTGATTAAAGAACAATTGGCAACATGGATTAAAGATTCTGGCGAAACAGTGCTTAACATTGCAGCCTCACTGCACAAGGAACACAGATTCGATTCCCTACTTGGGTCACTGTCTGTGTGAATTTTGCATGTTCTCTCCTCCGGATGCCCCAGTTTCCTCCCACAGTCCAAAGATTTGCGGGTTAGGTAGATTGGTCATGTTAAATTACCCCATAGCGTCAGGGGGACTAGCTAAGTTAAAATGAGAATAGGTTCTGAGTGGTTGTGCAGACCCAACAGCCCAAATGGCCTCCACTGCACTGTAGGATTCTACAATTCCATTACAGTTCAATTACATACCATTGTATTTCAAATAATGAGTCTGAAGCTTTTAAAATTCAATCATCCTTGCAGAAAAAATGCTTTTTTCACTAAAGTTGAATGTTTTACAAGATACATAAATAAATTATTTTAGCCCTTAATATTTATCCTGCAGAAATACTGGACATTTTCAACTTAGAACAACACTATTCCAGTAAAGTTAGTGAAAGAGGCAATTAAACCACAATAGTTTTTACCAGGCATTGTGACATTTACACAAATTGTGATGTGAGCAAAATCAATAAGGTTGCATCACAGTAAATTTATTGTAATATGGACCAGGTTGAACTTATTTTAACCTCCATTACTAGTTCACGTTATATTAATTTCATAATGTGTTTACAACAGTTTATTTTTATTGGAGTAACAAAGATGGTTTATCAATATGACTAAAGAAGCAGGGGGAGGTTAAAGGCCTGTTCACCACTGAAGGGGTAAAAGCAAAGTGTAGCTAAAAATGAGAGGAGAAAAGAAAATGATCATCCAATCTAGCACAGATTGAGAATCAAACAAGGAATTCTCTCTGGCTACGTGGCTCAATGCATCACCGGGTCACCAGAGGAAAACTTAGCAGGGAGGGAGGGAGGTTAAGGATACTGGGTGGAATTTTACGAGATTGATTTGAAGTGTCCAGCTAGTGTAAAAATGAGAGAGTTCCTAATCTGCTTTTTGGGTAAGTTTTCACACCCAATCTTGTGCACTTAGTCATTGAAAACATGGCATAAACTGAGTCTAGCTGCTGCAGATAGTTGGCTGGGCTTAATTTGCCACAACACTAGGTTAAAGTCCAACAGGTTTCTTTGGTAGCAAATGCCACTAGCTACCAAATAAACCTGTTGGACTTTAACCTGATGTTGTGAGACTTCTTACTGTGTTTACCCCAGTCCAACGTCGGCATTGCCACATCTTAATTTGCTAGCCAGCTTGCAGAGGGAGCTACTGTGCATTTGCAGACTTCTGATTCTGCAGATGCTCAGTAGCAGCAGCAGACGTCTGACAGACAAAAAGCTGTCAGGCCCCTGCTGTTGCAGATAGCCTCAACCAGCTCTCTCCCGTGTTGCCTGCAATCATGGGGGCCCCTGGCCAACTGTGAGCCCCACAACACATGGGCATCCAGCCCCCACTGACCCCTTCAAACCACACAGACCAAACAGCACCGACCCGCCACCTGATCCGATCAGAACTCCAGAGCAGCGGGACCTCCTCAACCTATCCCATTCTGTTGCAGAATGCGCCGTGGGCCACCCCCCCTTCCCCAATCAGGCTGCCCCTTCATACACCACCTCCCAAAGGCCTTGCCCCTTGGCTATGAGCCCAAGCAATTGAGCACCGTGCTCACTAAACACATGCAAATCTGAATTTCAAAATATTTAAATTAATTGTTCCACCTACTACCCATTTCTGGCAAAATCCAGCTCTCGTAAGATCGCAAGAATCGAGAATTCGTGCGTGATCCTGACTTCTCGGCTCTCACGCAATTTTACCGCTTGCTCCACCCATCGATGGGCAAGCGAGCCAGCAAGATTCCGCCCACTATTGCAGGATTTTAAACATGTTGTTTGGACCAGGTGAGAAGTAGTGAAGTGGCTCCCCTCTATTCAACTTCCTCAGCTGGTCACAACAAAGGTTTAAATTGCTTTTTCATGAGGATATGCCTTTTCCAAATCCAGATATATTTCACCGTTCATGGAGTGAGCAACAAGGAGCAAATCAAACAAGATTTTTGAGTTAAAGAAAGGGTAAATTTATTAACCACTAAACCCAAGAAGACGTTATAAAAAGCCACGTCCCTCACACACACACATATGCATACAAACCCACATACACATATGCACACACATGCCTAAAAACACACACGCATACACATACATACATACACACATGCACGTGCATGCAAATGCAACATATTCCAGAATCAGAAATAAAGGAAATTAGAGTCCAAGAAAATAAAGTTAAAAGGTACCAAAACATTTTTTTTTAAAAGTAGAAAGAGAATGTAGCTTTGCAACCGTTTTCCTCTGTTGAAAACTGTCTTGATGGTCCATGTGTCACATGCCATCTCTCTACAGTCACTGCAGACTGGCCTGTTAAACTTCACCCATTGTGTACATGCTAGGGGTTTTGGATGGGTCTGTCTGTGGTGGCCATTGTTTCGATATCCAGCATTTTTCATTTTAATACCTCTTCCTCAGACAGTAACAAGTCTTGATGGATTTCAAACTGTAAGAAATGTTCCTCCTTTCATAGTCCCTGGAGGGTGTCTTCTTTCCCTTTCATTTTCATCTTGGAAGATAGCCTTGCATTTTTTGTATAGTTTGTTCTGTTTTTATTATAAATTGCAAAATTTCCAGTCAGTTTGAAGTTGCAAAGCGATATTTTCAAATCAAAGGGGCATAGCCTTGTCGCAATTTCCTGACACTGAACCCCCTCCCCTCCCAACCCCAACCAGCCAATTGCAATTCACTCATATTTCCTTCCCTTTACCAAAGGTTTAACATTCTTTATTTGAAAATGTTTGCCATCATGCATTTTCTATCTGAGCTCCTAACAAGTGTGAAACATAGTGTTATAAAAATATGTTGCATAAGATACTACTTGACAATATTATCGGCTGGAGATATATATACTGATTTTTTTTAATCAAGCAAAGCATTGACTGACAGCAGCTACTAAGTGCATTTGCAAAAGCTACCAGCTGCTTTTATAAAGACAATGTACGCGGCTCTCAGAGGGTGGTCACATGATCCAGTTCTTGTGTGAAAAGACATCGGATTTTGAACTGTCTCAGAGTGTGCCAAAGGACCTTACCCCATCCTTCTTTCTTTGGAAACATCTCTCATCAAAACCGAGCTGTTTGCGATTTGGAAAAACCCACTAGAAGACCTCATTGCCGCAAACAGAAGATTTTTAAGAAAAATTCTGAGTCAACCAGCCATGATGACACCAGAGTTTGGTGACTTTTTGCAAACTGTGCCCAGCATATCATCAAATTCTATCCCTTATTCTCGTTCTATGCTTTTAAAACTTTACTCTAAATCTTTCACCTTACATTAAGTTGATCTTTTCCTACACCCTAGCTAAGGCTGTAACACTACATTCTACACTCTCTGCTTTCCTTCTCTATGTATGGTTTGCTTTGTCTGTATAGTATGCAAGAAAATATACTTTTCACTATGTACCAATACATGTGACAATAACAATTCAAATCAAATAACTGTAGACCTTTTCTGATTTTACTTGCTACTCAGCCAAGCTTTAAGATCCAATTTTATTTCTATTTTGTATTCTTGGGTGGGGGAACAGATCCTGTTTGTTGTTTTTGCATTAGAGGGTAATTGGATATATTGTATATTCTAAACCTTTTGTAAGTAATTTCTGAATTTTTACTGGAGTGAGTGGGCAGTAGGGTAACACAGTGGTTAGCACTATTACTTCACAGCGTCATGGGCCTGGATTTAATTCTGGATTTAGGTCACTGTCTGTGTGGAATTTGCACATTCTCTCCGTGCCTGCGTGAGAATTTCTCTGGGTACTCTGGTTTTCCTCCCACAGTCCAAAGATGTGTGGGTTAGGTGGACTGGCCATTTTAAAATGCTTCTTAGAGTCCCAAAATGTGTAGGTAGGGGGATTAGTGGGGTAAATGTGTGGGGTAATGGGGAAAGGGTCTGAAGATGCTCTATCGGAGAATCAGTGTTGATAGATGGGCCAAATGGCCTCCTTCTGCACTGTTGGGATTCTATATTCTCTTATTCTATGAATTCTTGCAATAAAACTAATGTTTTACTTGTTAACTTAAAGAATCCAGTTAGCTATATCATATATGTAGCAATTTTTGACAAATGTGTGTAGAAAAACAGAATCCCAACAGTGCAGAAGGAGACCATTCAGCTCATCAAGCCTTCACCAACAACAATCCCACGTGTTTACCCTGCTAGTTTCCCTGAGACCAAGGGGCATTTGCCCATCAACCTAACACACATCTTTGGACTGAGAGAGGAAACTGAGCACCCAGAGGAAACCCACACAGTTACGGGAAGAAGGTGCAAACACCACACAGACAGTGACTCAAGGTAGGAACTAAACCATGTCCCTGGCACTGTGAGGCAGCAGTGCTAACCACTGTGCCACCAACCCTCTTTCAGCCTAGACTGGAGAATTGCATCAGTTCCAGACACTTTCTTTGGAGAGGTTAAGTTTAGAACAAATTTGATGGAGGTATTCAAAATCACAAGTGGTCTGGACAGAATAGATAGGGAGAAAGTGTTCTATATTTTAGAACCACAAAGAACCAAAGGATGAAGATGTTAAATCAAATATCTAGGGCAATTTGCGGAATGATTGGCGGAAGATATAATGATAACATGAGAAAAAGGTTTTTCTTGAGTGGTTAAGATCTAAAATTCACTGCTTAAAAGTGTGAAGGAGATTCAATCATCACTTTGAACAGAGAATTGAGTCATTATCCAATTTCCAAAGCTACCGAAAAAAGGATGGAACTAGATGAAATGCTCTAGCAGAGGAACAACACAGGCGTAATGGGTGGAATGGCCTCCTTCAGTGCTGTATTCACCCTATGTTTCTAATTGTCAAGAAACCTAGAAGTGGAATCTTAATGCCAAAATTGAGTTAAAGAACCAGGATAAAACCCACTTCTTATTTTCTTAACCTCTGGTGACCTGCCGCCACTGGACTGGGTCCAAAAGTTTTAAGCTTATTGCTCCAAACTTTCCATTTTAATAACTTTCATTACTCTCCCCGTTTTTCTCCGTTCAAGTGAGTAAGCTTTAATCCTTTGAATTCTATTGCTGAACTATAAACCTTTATTTGCTTGGTATTATTTTATGAAATCTTTGCTGCATTCTTTCCAGAACACCCTTCCAATAATAGGATACCCAAAAGTGCATGCAATCATCAAACTGTGGCTAAATGAGTGTTTTTCACAATTCTAATGTTACCTTTTAACTTTTTTACTTAACAATAGGGTCTAATTGTCACCCATGATATTTTTTTAACCTGCATTTCCACCTTTGGGAGACCCATATCTGCGTCAGTGGATTGTAGTTTTTTTAAAAAAACGTTTCACTCTTAATGTTTTTTTATCTCAAAAATGCATTTCTTCATGTTTCTCTGCATTGAATTCCATTTACTAGTTATTTGCATTAATGTGATCCATCTTCCTCTAGTCTTTTTATATTTGTCACATCTTTGCGTAAGAGACTGTGTACAGCACATAGAGTTCAAAGTTACACAAAAGTTTAAACCCCATACAATTCATGCACATTATTTGTTTTTCATTCAGTTGCAATTCCAATTTAGCCGCTGGTTTCCTTTTCCAAAGAGGCTACCCCTTTTCATAAGCCAACTTCCAGGACGTGGGGGAAAGTCCTGGACTGATCTTGGCCTGATTCTGACGAATTCTCTCCAGCAAAGAGAGAAGATCTTTGACCTTCAATTAAATTTTTCATTTCATCAAGACTTGTCTATCCAACCCTAACTTGGATCTGAACTGGTTTCAGGGACAACTTATATTGGAGTAACTATTGGTAATCTATCCATATTCCAAATATCCAATTCATCAAACCCATCTGATCCTTCCCAAATCCTTTTCTTCTTCTTCTTCATAAACCTCTGAAGGTAAAACACAATCCAAATGTAAAAACTATGGGTGGAATTCTCTGATCGCACTGGTCTAAAAGCCAGAAATTCCCAACCAGCCATCAGTGGGGTTTCACATTGTCCGTAACCCGCTTGCTAACATTTCAGTGGTAGATGGAATGAAAGAATTAATCTTTCCATTGCAAAGCATATAGCCATACACTCTTACCAAACAGGGTCCAAATATGTGCAAGGACTGCACATCTCCCTGACTCTTTCCTAGTAACCACTAATGATGATGTTCTTTCATCTTAACATTCTGGTTCAACGTCAGACTTCTTTTTCTCACCTACCACTATTGTGATTTTCTTTCTGCCTGGATTGTTTCTCTCCTACTGTCTGTGCTAAATTTGTCTTCAGCAATGAAAGCCTAGACCGAGGTTGTCTTCCAAGAAATAATTTCAACATATCATTGATGACGATGAACATCTCGCTAGGGCCATCCCCACAGCCCCTCCACCCCCACTTCTTGCTTTCAGACAACTGCACAACCTCAAACAGATCATTGTTCGCAGCAAACTACCCAACCTTCAGGAGAACAGTGACCACAATACCACACAACCCTGCCACAGCAACCTCTGCAAGACTTGCCAGATCATAGACATGGACAACATCATCAAACGTGAGGATACCATTCACCAGGTACACGGTACATACTCTTGCAACTCGGCCAACGTTGTCTACCTAATACGTTGCAAGAAAGGATGTCCCGAAGCATGGTATATTGGGGAGACCATGCAGACACTACGACAGCGGATGAATGAGCATCACTCAGCAATCACCAGGCAAACCAGTTCCCTTCCTGTGGGCGAACACTTCAGCAGTCATGGGCATTCGGCCTCCGACCTGCGGGTAAATGTTCTTCAAGGGGGCCTTCGTGACACACGACAGCGCAGAGTTGCTGAGCAGAGACTGATAGCCCAGTTCCGCACACATGAGGACGGTCTTAACAGGGATCTTGGCTTCATGACACACTATCCGTAACCCCCGTAACTTGCCTGGGTTAGCAAAAAACCTCACTTACTGTGCTGTCTGGAGAAAATACACAATTCTCTAACCAATGCTCAGGATTCCCTTCACACACATTGTTAGCCACTTTAACACTTGAATAGCAGGTTAGATGTAAGGATTCGCATTCTAATCAGCAATCTGTGACTGTGTTGATATGTGTGCTATTGCAGACCAGAACACTGCATTTGCCTGACAAAGACACAGAGTGTCGAAAGCTCGCAAATTTACTATCAAATAAATCAGTTCGATTTAAAATTGGTGTTGCCAAATTCTTACTGAGTTCGAAGAAATAATTCAGCTGCCGTTCTGCCAGTAGTCATTCACGATGACTGATTTTTCTTGAATATGTACCTATCATTTGTTTCACGTGAGCATGCTTAACAACTTGTACTGTGCGTTCTGCTGCTGCATGACACCTTCCATCCCAACTGTGTCCTTCTTCCCTGACACCCCTTCCCCCTCGTCCCCAACACCTTCATTCCGGCGAATACCTTCATTTCCCTCCTAGCTTTACCCCTCCTGACACCGTCACCCTCCCCTTCCAGCTTCAACCCCTGACATCTTCATCAGAATAGAAAACCACATATTCAAATCCGCCAATGGCACAATTATGTTTTAAAATGCTGCCCAGTTGCATTGATTCAGAGAAGCCTTTTTCCTGAGGAGCAAATCAGAGGTGGAAAGGTGGGGTATATGGGGATGGTGGAGGAACACCTCCAAAACTGGAAATGATAATAATCTCAGTGTCAACAAAATGAAGGAGAGTGTCAATGACTTCAGGAAGCATAAGGGAGAACATGCCCATCTACATCAATGGGGACAAAGTAGAAAGGATTGACAGCTTCAAGTGTTTAGGTGTTCAGATTATCAACAACCTGTCCTAGTCCACCTCATGCCAATGCTATAGTTAATAAAATCCACCAATGCCTCTACTTTTTCAGAGACTAAAGACATTTGGCATGTCAGTTACAACTCTCACCAACATTTACACATGTATCATAGAAAGCATTCTTACTGGTTGTATCACACCTTGGTATGGCATTGCTATGCCCAAACCGCAAAAAACTATAAAAGGTCACAAATGTAGCCCAATCCATCACACAAACCAGCCTCCCATCCATTGACCCTGTCTACACTTCCCGCTGCCTCAGCAAAGCAACCACAATAATTAAGGACCTCATATATCCCGAACATTCTCTCTTCCACCTTCTTCCATCACAATAAAGGTACAAAAATCTAGTCTGAGGTCATATACGAACTGACTCAAGAACAGCTTCTTCCCTGCTGCCATTAGACTTTTGAATGGACCTACCTTGCATTAAGGTGATCTTTCTCTACACCCTAGCTATGACTGTAACACTACATTCTGCAGCCTTTCCTTTCCTTCTCTATGTATGGTATGTCTGTATAGCATGCAAGAAGTAATACTTTTCACTGCATGCTAATACATATGACAGTAATAAATCAATTAAATTTTTAAAAATGCTGATTCTATCCAAGACAGAAACGCCACCCATGGAAATTTATCCACAACTAAATGAACACTAACTTACTATAAACTCCTAGCTTATCCTTTTCTCCAGAAAGGCAGACAAAAGATTAGCAGGTCCCAAAGGTTTTTGGAAAATGATTGTTGTTGTCCTAATGCCTTGCCTGACTTACTTTCTATATTCTGTGTGTGTTGACTTTTCCAACTTCATTCCATTTTTAATACTTCATTTTTCAATATTTGCCAATTGTTTCTCTTCAGGAGCCTTAGAATCATTGAATCCCGACAGTGCAGAAGAAGGCCATTCAACCCATTGAGTCTGTACTGACCATAATCCCATTCAGGCCCTATTCCTGTAATCCCACAGCTTTACAGCTGGTTTTTATCCCAATCTTTGTGTATTCCTGGAAGGCAAAATCCACAAATAATTTGGACATTAGGCCTAGGATACCATTTGATGAGATGATACTCATCTCCCATGATGTCCCATTGCCATCTCTGGTGGAGACAATCAGTAAGCGTTCAAAGTATCTTTTATAGAAACAGGGCATAGACAATTGTCTCTGAGTTTCAACCCCAGCCAAGACTGACTATGTCCTCAGCCATCTTTGGCTTCTATGTCTTTTTTTTAAATTAAAAACTCATAGGCCATTGTCAAAATTCAATATTTTTGAACATAATTCAACATTTTTCCTTCATAATTATGACAGTGCATATCAGTATAGACTATATCAAAATGAAAGCTTGGACTTGATCTGTGCATGGGACAGCATTGTGGCACAGCAGTTAGCATCACTGCCTCACAGTGCCAAGGATCTAGTTTCAATTTCCAGCTTCAGGTGACTGTCTGTCTGGAACCCCCACATTCTTCCTGCGTTGTTTCCTCTGGATGCTTCAGTTCTCTCCCACAGTCCAAAGACGTATGGGCTAGGTTTATTGGCCATCAACCTGACCCACACATCTAAATTGACCCTAGTGTCAGGGAGATTAGCAGGATAAAAATGTGGGGTTACAAGAATAGGGCCTGGATGGGACTGTGGTTAGTCCAAACTCAATGGGTCGAATGGCATCCTTCTGATCTGTAGGGATTCTATGAAATCTGGAGAATGCCAGAAACTTGAATAGATTAATACTGTACTTACAGCATGCAATTCAGCTGTAGAATAAAATATGCACACCTACAATTGTGTAGATCACACTCTTGTAGCTCAGAGATGGATGAATCAGTGCTGGAACTGAGCAACTGATGATTTATCGTTCACAAATAAACTTCTTTATTCAATGGCTCTTTACACATTGCACTCTCGTGGTAGACTGTGATTGTTCATTCATAAACGCACATCCATCATGAATGATAACATAATGCTTCTGCTACTGGACTTGCAATCCAGAAGGCTGAACAAACAATCTGGAGAACTGAATTCAAATTCCACTGCAGCAATTGAAATTCCAGTTAATTAACTTTAGCTGGAATCTCGAATTTTCCCATGCGCTGCAATGAACGGCTTGGTCGCTAAATTCGCTGCAGTGGCAGCCTGATATGAACATCCTGTGAGATCGCACCCCAAGCTTGGAATTAATCAGTAACAGTGACTGTACATCACTTGGACTGTTATAAATTAAAAACCCATCCAAGTTCACCAACAGAAATAAAAAAAATGAGATATATGTTCATTTGGTTAGACAGCATCTGCAATGTTTTGCCTTTGTACAGGTGAAAGCTTACCAACGTCCTTTATGGAAGGAAATCTGTAATCCTTTTCCAGTCTGGCCTACACAATTGTTATGATGTGGAGGTGCTGGCGTTGGACTGGGGTAAACATAGTAAGAAGTGTCACAACACCTGGTTAAAGTCCAACAGGGTTATTTGGTAGTAAAATCCACTAACTTACGGAGTGCTGCTCCTTCAGCAGGTGAGTGACGAAGGAGCAACCTGACAAAGGAGCAATGGTCCGAAAGCTAGTGGATTTTGCTACCAAATAAACTTGTTGGATTTTAACCTGATGTTGTGAGACTTCTTGCTGTGACTACACGATTGTTAACAGCCATCCGAAATGGCCTGTCGAAAAAGTTGTTCACAGCCACCATCTCAAGATAATTAGGCATTGGCAAGAAATGCTGGCTTTTGCTACCAGTGCCCTTAATAATGTAAAAACGCACAAACAGAATTCATTCATAGGATGTCTATTTTAAAATCAGTAATCTTTTGTAAGTATGAGTTTCAAGTTATGCCCTTATTTCATTATCTTTGGCAAATAGGTAGGTTTATTTATTCTTTAATGGTTCAAGATATGATTATTCTAAATCAGTCTGCTGTGAAAAAAATACCTTCACTGAACTGGTCTTTTGAAAAGCCCTTGTTATAATGATTATGAACTGGTTTTGTCATGTCCTTGAAATATTTATGAATTCCTGTAGCCTATTCTCAAAGAACATCTATCAAAATCCATTTTAGTAGTATATGCAAATTCTTCACCGCACAATTTCAAAACTCTGTGACTGACACTCAATCAAATAATAAAAAAAAGAAAATGGATGTACTTTCATCAATATTCATTGAAGTGACTCAGCTGGTATTGAAAGTTTTGTGTGCTTATTCGAGCCTGAAAAAAAAGGTAGAATCAGCCAAGGATCCCCATCCTATCTTCTAGCCAGTGAACTGCACAGTCAAGTGGCTAAAGGTGTCTGTCAGATGAAAAATGTTAAGATGCAGGACAAAGAGACATATACCGACTTCTCAAAGATATGAAGGCAGGATGCATCCATTAATCTGTACATTGGAACCTGCGTGCCAGAAGTAATCAGCATTTCAGATCAGGAGGATAAAATTAGGTAGCTAAGCAATAACTACCCAAATAGGTTGTGCTTAGCTGAACAAAGCAAAAAGGGCCCTGTGCATTTAAGAAGTTGTTGAATGAATTATCCAATTAGTTCCACTTTCCTGCTTTTTCCTTACAGCCAAGCAATTGTTTTGCCTTCCAAATATACATACAATTTACATTTTGAGTCTGCTTCTACCACCATTTCTGACAAGGCATTCATTCAGTCATCGGAATCCCTAGCGCCGCTGCAGTGAATGGAGTTTGGGCTGAGCACCAAATTTTCCGTTCTCGCTGGCAGCAAAGCGGGAATGGACGAGATCAAAGAATTCCGCAAGAGTAATATTAAAGATACTGCCAAATTAATTTAACAACATGGGAAGTCTACAAATAGAAACATATTGCAATACCAATTCTCACCTTGTTTGACTTACTTAAGGGTTTCAAGGGACTATCTAAACAG
This sequence comes from Sphyrna mokarran, assembly GCA_024679065.1. Classification (NCBI taxonomy): domain Eukaryota; kingdom Metazoa; phylum Chordata; class Chondrichthyes; order Carcharhiniformes; family Carcharhinidae; genus Sphyrna; species Sphyrna mokarran. Next base: position 26,922,851 of record JAGIQG010000015.1, read on the forward strand.
CCCATACTACTTGAAAGCATGAGGTATATACTACATACAATATATGGTATACTCACAAACAAGTGTCAGAAACTAATGTTAGCACATTCTTGGATTATGTACTTTTTATAGCATTTTCTAATCAAGCAAGTTTATTTTTAAAAAGTACAATTGAAATCTAATCTCTCCAGTCAGGGACCACGCAGAAAATAACTTGGTTTCTCCGCCAAATGACAATGTCCCTTCTGCAAACATTTACATTTATCCCCTCTCCTACACAGGATAAGTGTCTATTTTATACTGTTGAAAAGTTGGACCAGACAGTACAACATTTTAAACTTATGCAAATAAGTTAATTTTAAATCTGACTATCTCAATCTTTAATTATTTACCAGGAAACTTACACGTGGATTCCTCCCGAATGACTATTTGGTTCAACTTCTTTTGTTCATTTTTGACTGACAACTAAATGGATGCCAAATACATTGACCACATTTTGATTCAGTGATGCTTCAATTTTGTCTTTGGTTCTTCTGTGGGTGGCTCGGTGGCACAGTGATTAGCACTGCTGCCTCACCGTGCCAGGGACCTGGGTCCAATTCCAGTTTCGGGTCACTGTCTGTGTGGAGTTTGCACATTCTCTCCATGTCCCCGTGGGTTTCTTCCCACAGTCCAAATATCTGTAGGTTAGGTTGATTGGCCATGTAAACTGCCCTTTCAAGTAAATATGTGGGCTTACAGTGATAGGACAGGACCAGGATGAGATTGTTGTCGATGCAGGCTTAATAGACCAAACGCCTCCTTTTGCACTGTAGGGTCAATGGTTGTGGGATGGTCACAATGCAACATCAACATTAGAATATTTTCACCAATGCAATCCCATGATTACCTCCAACATTTAACCACTGTGAATTTTCTCTTCTGCTTTGCATGGGTGCTTTGCTTTCCTGATTGCCTCCTGTGGTCATGCTGATTGTATGTATGTTTGCAAATATGGAAAACATTTCCACAGCTGTATGAAACTTTTCATCATAAAAGCTTTTTTTTTAATTGGATGGACAGATTCAGAGGGAAGGAGAGATGGTTGATCTTTGGAAATGAGGTTGTATCTGTGGCTCATCCCAGGAATACAAAGTAATGTCTTTGAAACTATGTATGGATATTTGTCAAAGGGGATTTTAAGAATAATTGTGAGTTGCCAGAGTCATTATTATGACCCACTAGTAATGTTACAAAACGCTATAAGATAGAGATTTAGCTCTAATTTAGTTTTACTTTTCCGCTATTTCTGAACATGATTGGCTTGCCTACGGAAAGTTCAACTTAACGTTCAGGCTTAAATCTCAGCTAGGATAATGCACTTCATAAAATATATTATCTCCGTACATTCCATGGATTCATTTCTCAAATTGTCTCCTTTATTTCCCAAGCTGTTAATATCCCCAGAACACATGCATCTTTGAACATTAGATCAGCATTGTTAGTGAATATGCAACTGGGACCCGATAAAGTGCTCATGAATGTTTATGACCAACAATCCAAATCTTTAAATGAATACCAGTAATTCTAAATCAGAATGAATAGCAGTCCAAATTTGAGCCACTAAGTTGAAGGACTGAAAACACAGAGAAGACTTTCCGTGTATGTTTTGGCAAGAACCATAAAACCGGATCATAGAACATAGAACATAGAACAATACAGCACAGAACAGGCCCTTCGGCCTTCGATGTTGTGCCGACCAAAATAAAAAGCAATGCCCCTCCTAACTAAACCATTCCCTTCCCATCCATATACTTATCAACTAACCTCTTAAACGCCACCAAACTTGGCGCATCTACAACAGCTGCAGGCAGGGCATTCCACTCCCTAATCACTCTTTGAGTAAAGAACCTACCTCTGATATCCGTCCTATAACTCATACCCCTTAATTTAAAGTTGTGTCCCCTCGTGCTAGCTTTCTCCATCCTAGGAAAAAGGCTATCACTGTCCACCCTATCCAAACCTCTAATTATCTTATATGCTTCAATAAGATCCCCCCTTAGCCGCCTCCTTTCTAACGAAAACAACCTCAAATCCTTCAACCTCTCTTCATAGGACCTGCCCTCCATACCAGGCAACATCCTGGTAAACCTCCTCTGTACCCTCTCCAATGCCTCCACATCTTTCTTATAATGTGGCGACCAGAACTGCACACAATACTCCAAGTGCGGCCGCACTAGAGTTTTGTACAGCTGCAACATGATGCTGCGGCTCCTAAATTCAATCCCCCTACCAATAAAAGCTAAGACTCCATAAGCCTTCTTAACAACTTTATCCACTTGACTGCCTACTTTCAGGGATCTATTGACACATACACCAAGATCCTTCTGTTCCTCAACACTATTAAGAGCCCTACCATTAGCCCTATACTCTACACATTTATTGTTCCTGCCAAAGTGCATTACCTCACACTTTTCCACATTAAACTCCATTTGCCACCTCTCGGCCCAGCTCTGCAACTTGTCCAAGTCACTCTGTAAACTAAAACACCCCTCTTCACTATCTACCACACCACCAACTTTAGTATCATCTGCAAATTTACTGATCCATCCCTCAATACCCTCATCCAGATCATTTATAAAAATTACAAACAGCAGGGGCCCCAAAACAGACCCCTGAGGCACACCACTCGTCACCGAACTCCACGATGAATATCTCCCATCAACCACCACCCTCTGTCTTCTATCTGCCAGCCAATTTCTAATCCAATTAGCTAAATCACCCTCTATTCCACACATCTGCATTTTCTGTAGAAGTCTTCCATGGGCCACCTTATCAAAAGCCTTACTAAAGTCCATATATACTACATCAACCGCCTTACCCCCATCCACCTCTCTGGTCACTTTCTCAAAAAACTCAATGAGGTTAGTAAGGCATGACCTACCCTTCACGAAACCATGCTGACTATCCCCAATCAATTCATTTCTCTCTAAATAACTATAAATCCTATCCCTAATAATTCTCTCCAATACCTTGCCCACCACAGAAGTAAGACTCACTGGCCTATAATTCCCAGGAAGGTCTCTCTTCCCCTTCTTAAACAATGGGACCACATTCGCCATCCTCCAGTCCTCCGGAACCACACCCGTAACCAACGAGGACCTGAAGATCAGAGCCAGAGGCTCTGCAATCTCCTCTCTTGCCTCCCAGAGAATCCTAGGGTAAATCCCGTCCGGCCCAGGGGACTTATCCAACTTCAAACCCTCGAGAATTTCTAACACATCCTCCCTATCTACTACAATACTCCCCAATTTGCAACCCTGTACCTCAGTGCTCTCCACAGCTACATTTCCAGCACTCTGCGTGAATACCGAAGAGAAATATTTATTCAGTGCCTCACCAATCTCTTCAGGCTCCACGCACAACTTCCCACTGCTGTCTATGACTGGCCCTAATCTTGCCCTAACCAATCTTCTATTCTTAACATATCGAAAGAAAGCTTTAGGATTCTCCTTAATCCTATCAGCCAACATCTTCTCGTGTCCCCTCTTAGCTCTCCTCAATTCACTTTTTACCTCCTTCCTAGCTAATCTATAGCTATCCATTGCACTACCTGAGCCTTCAAGCCTCATCCTGACATAAGCCTCCTTTTTCTTCTTAACCAGCAAATCAACTCTTTTCGTACACCAAGGCTCTCTTACTCGTCCATTTCCTCCCTGCCTGACAGGGACATACTTATCAAGGACTCGCAGCAGCTGCTCCTTGAATAAGCACCACATTCCAGATGTTCCCAGTCCCTGTAGTTCCCTAGTCCAATCTACGCACCCTAATTCTCTCCTGATGGCCTCATAATTACCCTTCCCCCAGCTATAACTACAGCCCCCAGCTTCATGCCTATCCCTGTCCATCACTAAGGTGAACGTAACCGAATTGTGGTCACTATCACCAAAATGTGATCAGCTGAAGTTATTACTGCAACTCATCATATTCTATTTGATAAAGGACTATGCAGGCACAGTAGTTGCAGAGACTTGCACATCACTGCGTTGCAAAGTCCATTCTGACTCTATGTTAGCCACATAACTGGACAGTTATGAGTTATGACCAGCAATCAATCATAACACAGTTCTTGTATCATGAAATCATCATCTGCATGGTGGCAAAGTGGCTAGAACTACTGCCTCACAGCGGCAGGGGCTGGGTTCGATTCTCAGCTTGGGTCACTGTCTATGAGGAATTTGCACATTCTCCCAATATCTGCATGGGTATCCTCCAGGACGTCTGGTTTCCTCCCACTATCCAAAGATGGACAGATTGGGTGGAGTGGCAATGCTAAATTGCCCCTTGGTGTCAGCGGTTTGGTTAGAGTACATACGTAGGGCTGTGGGAATAGGGGCTGAGTGGGATTGTGGTTGCTGCAGACTCGATGGGCCAAATGGCCTCCTCCTGCACTGTAGGATTCTATAAAACAACAATATTTACCATTTGATAAGCAGTATTAATAAACCACAACATTTACCATTTGATAAATATTAATAAATGCAAAGCCATTCATATTCTTAAGGGCATTAATCCAACTCCTATATTAGAAATTAATCGGATTTATTACTTACATGGATGAGCTGATGGCCAAATAATTTGCAATTGTTGCAAGTTTGTGACTACCAGGACAAAAGAGATAAGTATAATGGAAATTTGAGTTGCAACTGCTCATTGTCGTTATTACATGGAGTAATCCAACCATGGACAACTGGAAGCCATAATTAAAGCAACAAGAAAGACTGATGAATCCTCCTGACAGACTAACACCACACCTATCAATAAAGAAGCTTAAGCAATCCACCAGCTTCACTAGCACAGTTAAGAGAAGCTTGCCACTAAGGCTTCCAAACCAGACCAGAAACAATACATGAAAAGCAAGAAAGAATCATTAATGATTCAAAGATGATGCCTACAGGGAAATTCAACAGGGTCAGGAGTAACTAGGTGCAATGAATGTGTAGAAGCTGCTAATAACTGCTCTCAGTTTCTACACCTGATCTTATTAAAAAAAGAAACTCGGTGGCAATCCTTGGCATAGCAATAAATCAGAAGATACATGTACAAATCCTATTATATGCGAAATCAATTGATCTCGTGGGATATAGTGGAATATTGCAATTGGTCCAAACACATAATGAGAAAAAACAGTGAGGATTCTTCCGCCTGGTTGCAAACCAGTCACTCCAAGGGGGTTATTACAGATGTGGATAACTGATGAAACCAAGATATTGGATCAGAAAAGAACTGAGAGTTGCCAATGCCCGGAAGATGATACTTGATCCCTATTTACCAAGAGGATATGAAAAAAGAAAATTGTAAAAAAAAACCCTTTGGCTAAAAATCAACCTTGATCATTCTTGCTTTACACTATTATTGCCTGCGACTAGATTAAATGACCTTAGGACCATCCCCCAACCCACAGATATGCATTATGGAATGAACTAAACACTGTCACCGAAATTATTTTTATTCAATATGGTCAGTTACGGTGATAAATATCTTCTTTTGTGATGTGGTTTTAATAGAGGTCAGGCAGCTTGGGAGACAAATCCTAACCTTCTGCCTTTCTGTATGACCACAAGATAATTGTTCTGTGTAAAATTTAGCAGAGCTAAAATCATCTGCCCATGTTAATGCTGCTGCAGCAAGAGCTTAAACAGAAAGGCTGGATCTTGAGTTGTGTAGTGTGTGATGCAGTGCAATAATGGATGTATCTTTTCGGAGTTTGACTTAAGCCGTTAATACTAATGTTGATTAGTAAATAACATTTAAATGGCTTCCGATGTAACTTGTGTCAGAGGGCGGCACGGTGGACACCCTCTGCCGCCGTGCGGTTAGCACTTCTGCCTCACAGCACCAGGAATCCAAGTGTGATTCCTGGCGTGGGTCACTGCCTGTACAGATCTGCACATTCACCCCGTGTCTCCGTGGGTTTCCTCCGGGTGCTCCAGTTTCCTCTCACAGTCCAAACGATGTGCTGGTTACATATATTGGCTGTGCTAAATTGCCCCTTAGTGTCAGAGGAATTAGTTAGGGTAAATGCATGGGATTATCGTGAGAGGGTCTTGGATGGGTTATGTCAGTGCAGACTCAAATGGACCAAATGGCCTTATTTTGCACCTATAGAATTTTATGATTCTATTTATTCATTAAGATTATTTTTTGACAATCACCTTATCAGGGCTTCATCCTTGTAAGGACTGAGCTCAGGATAATAGTGGAGACAAGCATTTTTCTGATCATTGCACCGACAGAACTGAATGCCAATTTGAAAATACAGACCAATAAACTGACTTTGCCCATTGTGAGTTTTTAATAAACGCTTTGGAACTATTCATGCCTTCCCATAGTAGTTTGCCTCAGTGGTAACATTCTTATTGGTCATGCAGCAGGTTTCAGCCACGTTTCTGGATTGGTGCACAATCCAGGCCAACATATCAGCACTGTATTGAAAGAGGACATGATGTAGAGATGCCAGCGTTGGACTGGGGTAAACTCAGTAAAGTTTTACAACACCAATTTTAAATCCAACCAATTTATTTGATAGTAAATCTGCGAGCTTTCGACACTATGTGCCTTCGTCAGGCAAATGCAGTGTTCTGATCTGCAGAGGCACTCATATCCACAAACTGTCTGTGTGGATATGAGTGCCTCCGCAGATCAGAACACTGCATTTGCCTGACGAAGGCACATAGCGTCGAAAGCTCGTGGATTTACTATCAAATAAATTGGTTGGATTTAAAATTGGTGTTGTAAAACTTTATTGAAAGAGGACAGACATAGTTTTGCAGGTGTAATCCAGTAAATAGCTTCCATCAGCTGATGTATTGTTCAGGTGGATAGAGAAATTCAAGCCCCTTTGAATAAGAACTAGTTTCTCAGTGCTGCCTCCTCCCCAACATTCATCTCTCAACGCACATCACCAAAACAGATTGAACTGATCGTGTTAACTTTTGTGGGAAAATTGGCCATCATATTTGCCTGAATGAGAGTGATTTCACTTCGAAAGATCACTCATTCATTGCTGTAGTGAATTCGAGGAATTCTTTTTTTGCTTTTGAGATACGAAAAGTAGCAGTACAGCAATATTAATTTCTTATCTCTGGTTGGTAGAGGGCATTGAGAGTCAACCATATGGTGTACAGTGGCATGAAGTGATGGCAGATTCTTTTCCTGATGAGTGTCAGTGAATCTGTTGGGTTTTAGAAGAGTCCAATGTTTTAACAGTGACTATACTTGTACCTAGCACTAATGGCCATATTAATTGAATCTGAGTTCAGTTCAGGGCCCTAACCACCAGCCTCTTGTACATTTTACAAACGCAAAATTGCTGATTCTTTGTTTCTTTACTACCTTTGTTCAGGCAAGCAGCAGTACAATCTCTTGGTTCTTTCATAAACGTCCTTACTTACAAAGAGAAATACCAAAAGTTCCACAAGTTAGTTAAAATAGGAGTCAAGTAATGTGGAACATTGCTTCAGATGACTGATCCCAGTAAAGCTATTGGACTCAACTACACAAATGCTGCTGATAACTATTCTAACAAACTCATGCTGCAACCACTTCTGTCAGTGCCGTTATTTACGAATAATAAACAGGGATGTCATTGTGTTAATCAGACAGAACATGATAACAGTAGAAGAATGAGATGTAACTAAGATGAGGGATTGCACTGATCAGCAAATGCTACATAGAGACATAAGAGCAGGAGCAGACTTTTAGCACATTCAGCCTGCTCTTCCACGCCATTTTCCTGTGCTATCCCCAAATGCCTTGACAGTAGATGATACAGCTTCCACAGCTCTCTAGAGAACTCCAACGCTTCACCATCCTCTTAATGAAGAGATTCTTCCTCATTTTAGTTCTAACTGATGTGTCCATTACTCTGAGGTTGTGCCGTCTGGGATTCTTGGCTCATCAATTAAGAGAAACATCTATTGACATCCATCCTGCCACGCCTTGTAAGAATCACGAAAGTTTCAATAAGATCTCTCTCGTTCCTCAAAACTCTGGCCCAGTTTCCTCGTCTCTCCGAATAAGACAATCCCATCATCCCAGGAATTAGCCTGGTTGCAGTCCCTCCAAGGCAAGTATGTCCTTCCTTAGTTAAGGAGTCCAAAACTGTAAACAAGACTGCACCTGGAGTATTGTCAAGGTTCTGTACAATCGCAACAAGAAATCTTTACTTCTGTACTCAAATCCCTTTGCTGTAAAGGTCAACCTACTATTTGCCTTCCTAATTGCTTGCTGCATCTGCATGCTAATTCTGAGTGACCCATGAACACTTTTGGACATCAAAACTTCACACCATTTAAGAAATACTCTGTGTTCTTTTAACTAAAACTTTGCACTTCTTTGCATTATACAATGGGAAGGTGAGAAGGGAACAAATATTTAAGCATACATGTGAAATATGGGAAAAGGACACAGTTAGTATTTCCCATGCTTATTCCACTATGTCTAAATAAATAGTCAAATCAAAACCAAAAGCATACAAGGAATTAAATTATTACAATGTGGGCAAGACTCATTTCCTTATGAGTGTGTAAGAAGTCCAAGACAAAATGGAGCATTGCTGGATCTAATAACAGGAAATAATAGCAATAAAATAGGAATGATAATTAAGAGAAATAGATAAAGGGACATTCTAAACTCATGACATTTGTGAAACAGTAAGACTGAAGGTAAAAATTATTAAGTCATTAGTTAGACAAAATGTTAGATTGAAAATTAAAATTGATTATAGGAGTCTAAGATTGGAACTAGAGAAAAATGACAGAAGACAGTTTATCTGAAGCATAAACACTGACGTGGACTTCTTGTTTCTTGTGAGGTTTTCTTATATATTAATGTCACAGATTGGCTTACATTAACACTGCAATGAAGTTACTGGGAAAATCCATCAGTTGCCACACTCCAGCATCTGTTTGAGTACACTGAGGGAGAATTCTGCATGGCCAATTCACCTAACCAGCATATTTTTCGGACTGTGGGAGGAAACTGAAGCTCCCAGAGAAACCCACACAGCAATGGGGAGAACATGCAGACTCCGCACAGACAGTGACCCAAGACTGGAATCGAATCCAGGTCCCTGGTGATATCAGGCAACAGTGCTAACCACTGTGCCTCCGTATAGCCTCACATATCATAAATGTATGTAAGTTGATGTAAAAATGAAACTGACGAAAGTCATCCTCTGGCCACATACCATTGATACAACTGACCAAAAGGAATATATGCATCAAACTGGTCACTCATGTGGCTGTACCCTTTAAGTTATCACAGTATTTCACTCGGTGTCACCTATTAAATCACCAACTTAACAACAAAGTACTTAACTTCTAACCAAAAGGCATTGTTTACACAAATCATTGTACAATGATAAAAGGTGGAACTAGTCCGTGGAGAGATAAATGGTGTGTGTCTTTTGGCATTGAGAAACTAAAAATCAATAACTTTTAAAGGAAGATTGATTATGATATTATCCCAGCACCTCCACTCAAGGCATCTCAGGATGCCATTAGTTATAAACATTCTGGTTCTTGGTTCAGTAATCACATCCAATCTATACTGGGTTTTAAAAAAATCCTCCTGAAAATGGGACAAATGCCTGAGAATAAATCCTCCAGAAAGGCCAACTCAACTTATCACTGTCAATGCTTTAGTTCCTACAAGATACTTGTCCAGGCTGTTATTGACCATTTGACCTTGCTTGGCATGCTACAGGGTAAACTCACATCAGTAAAGTGACTTGACGGATGTAGTTCCACCCGTATCACAGGCTGACAGTACTATAGAGATCAGAGCAGCATCAATAATGTCACTGTTGGGCTAGTACCGTCTATTACTGGCTCAATGAATCTGTTTCAGGAATGGAAAGGGTACTGCTCAAGCCAAAATCCTTCCTGCGAAGGGGTTTCTCTTCCACGTTAATGGTCCTAGGAGCAGGGCTTTCCAACTAAGAAAATATAAGCAGGCTTCTAAAACCACCATTTTGAGGCACCCTCACCTTAAACCCTTCTCTACTGCTGGGACTGGTATCTGTTCAATTTTTTGGTTGTATTACTGCGGTTTCCTGCTTTGGAACCTATTCTAATTGGGCCATTTTAGTGGCAGGAGTACATTAATTGGTTATCTCTCATAGGGCAGCATGGTGGTACAGTGGTTAGCACTGCTGCCTTACAGTGCTAGGGACCCAGGTTCAATTCCAGCCTCAGGCCACAGTCTATGTGGAATTTGCACATTCTCCCCCTGTCAGCATGGGTTTTCCCTGGGTGCTCTGGTTTCCTTCCATAGAATCCCTAAAATGCAGAAGGAAGCCATTCGCTCTGTGGAGTCTGTACTGAAAACAATCACATCCCAGACCCTATCCTCACGACCCCATACATTTATCTGCCAATCCACTAATCTACACATCAACACTAAGGGGTAATTTAGAGGGCAATCAATCTAACCCGCACATCTTTTGGCTGTAGGAGGAAATCAGAGTATCCGGAGGAAACCCACACAGATACAGACACAGGGAGAAGGTGCAAACTCTGCACAGACAGTGACCCATGCCACGGATCAAAACTGTGAAACAGCAATGTTAACCCCTGTAATAGCCCAAAGATGTACAGCTTAGATTGATTGGTCATGCTAAATTGACTTAATGTCAGCAGGATTCACAGGGTAAATGTGTGGGGTATGGGAATAAGGCTTGAATGGGATTGCGTTCGCTACTGACTCATTGGGCTTAATAGTCTCCTTCTGTACTGTAGGGATTCTATAATGCTATTGCTGCAAGGGACACACTGCAGAAATGAGCAAGGTTGAGATGACCAGTTGGTCTCCAGGCTTGAAAACCTTTAATGTAACAAGGTTCATAACACCTGAAATAGGTCTATAAAATTGTGAGAAGCATAGACAAGGTGGACAGGCAGAGGCGTTTTCCCCAGGGTGGAAGGGGAGCAGGTTCAAGATGAAAGGGGGAATGTTTAAGAGAGATATGCAAGAGAAATCTTTCACGCGGTGTGTGGTGGGTGCCTGGAAAGCGCTGCCAGAGAAAGCAGGCATGAGAGGCATTTGGATGGATACATAAATAAGGAGGCAATAGAGTGATATGGAATGAGTAAAAGCAGGTTTTTTTTAGTTTAGTTCGAATATCATGATCAGCATGGGCTTGGAGGGCCGAAGGGCCTGTTCCTGTGTTGTACTTTGCTTTTTTAGTTAGCACTGCTGCCTCATAGCACCAGGGACCTGGATTCAATTCCCAGTTTGGTTCACTGTCCATATGCATTTTGCATGGGTTTCCTCTGTGTGCTCCAGTTTCCTCCCACAGTCCAAAGATGCGTGGGTAAGGTGGATCGGCCATGTTAAATTGCCCCTTCATATCAGGGGGACTAGCTAGGGCAAATGCATGGGGTTATGGGGATAGAGCCTGGATGGGATTGTGGTTGGTGCAGACTCGATGGGCCGAATGGCCTCCTGCTGCAGTGTAGGAATTCTATTCTATGATAATCTGTGTCACAGATTGGAGGGGAGAAATCTGAATTTTTGTTTTATTTATATGCTCATGATGTATGATTCATGCGTTTGAGCGTGCAACTGTGTAGCTGTGCTCCAAGAAAGGTGAGGAGGCATTCAACCATAAACTGCCTCATCAGATTGTCTGGGGGACTCCAACTGCTCGTCTAATAAAAAAGCTCTCATGTCACATTCTTTGGAGCAGCAGGAAATGCATTAAGTGTTTGCTCAAATCAGATAACCGTTTAAAAATGAACCAGAACAGTTTAGTCCCACTGAGCAGGACCGCAAAGGTGGTGTTGGAGGAGAGTTCTTTCCATCATACAACTAACTCCAGACAACAAAGTAAATTAAACTATCAATGTCTACGCCATGTTAAACATTCAAAACAGAGGGAAAACTGCAACAAAATCATTACTGATTTCGTGACATTCTGAGGGATGAACAACAAGTTATGCAAAATAAATAATTGGCAGCCCACTTAACATCCCACCCGAGTTTCTTTTCTACTCACATCATTAGATTTTAAATGTTTTTATAGTTAATCCAATAGGAAAAATAAATGAGTGTTGGGTACTTAAATAGAGCACAGAGGCTTTCTCTTCCCTCAAGTCTAACTCAACTATATTTACCTCCTCCACAGAGTACAGTTCATAGGTTGGCACTCTTCGCTTTCTCCCTTATTTAAACCAGGCACATCTCAAGCCCTCCACTCTGCTCCAGGCTGGTAGACATCCATTAATTTCCCCCGCTTCCCATTGAAACTGGCACTCTTCTTCCTTCTCACAGGCCAAGCTGGCAAGAATTCATGCAAACTGGCATTCTACTCACCTCAGGTAGAGTTACACTTGTCTCTGCTTCCTGGCATGTGCATTACTTAATCCCATCACCTCACCTGGACAACAGACTCCAAGACCCTTGGAAGGTTGCCTGCCAGGGTAGGGAAGTTCAATTTAACCACACTAATGTCAGAAGCCTCTCAGTCACTGAACTACTGAAATCTGAATTAAATCCGAGCCAATATACAAACAGCTTGCACTGAAATATACAGGACATAGCTGAAGACAGCAAACATACGGCACCTGTTTGTCTCCAACATTCCCCTCGCCCTAATCCCAGTTATTTGGAAGTAAGTCATCCATATATGAACAGGACAGGTGGCTTAGATTAAAACAATTGATTCTTCACGAGACATTCAGACCGGCTGGGTTATGACGGTAGTCCTGGTTTCCTTGCCCGTACAGAGTAAATAGGAATAAACCTGAAATTATATCGCATCTTTCACGTTTTCATCTGGTTCATAACTAGTGACCTTTACAGTGCTCAGCTCCCATTAAAATAGCAGAGAAATACATGGCAATTTGATATATTTTCCATGCATTCATGAGATGTGAACATTGTAAGCAAGGCCAACATTTATTGCCCATCCCTAATTGCCCTGGAGAATGTGATGGTCAGTCACAGAAGACGACATAGTAAAGTTACTCCTCCCACAGTGACATGCTTATATTGGTTTCAATGCAGTTGAGTGACTTGCTGGGCTATTTCAAAGAAACACAGACGTAGGAACAGGAGGAGGCCATTTGACTCTTCGAGCCTGCTCCGCCATTCAGTATGATCATGGCTGATCGTCCAACTCAGTAGCCTAATCCTGCTTTCGCCCCATTTGATCCCATTCACCCTCAGTGCCATTTCCAGTGCCCTCTTGAATACATTCAGTGTTTTGGCATCAACTACTTCCTGTGGTAAGGAATTTCAGAAGGCAGTTAAGAACCACCCACATTCTGCTGGATCTGGAGCCACGTATGGACCAGACTGGGGAAGAATGGTAGATTTCCTATCTGAAGGAAGATTAGCAAAGCAGATAAGGCTTTCCGGCAATCTAGTAGTAACAAAGGAATCGTTACAGATAATAGCTTCTTTTCAAATGACAGGCTTTTCTTTTCTAAATTTGTTGAGTTGAAATTCTTCCATGGTGGAATTTGAAATCACGTCTGCAGCTCATGCCCCTATACTGTTGGTTTAGTAATTTGGCATCATGTACCACATCCACCAACTCATTGGAATGACGTTGGTATGGGTATAATGTTGAGCAGGAGATCAAGAAAATCCCTTTGCTCATTTTCAAATGGTGAAATTACATATTTTCTAAATATCAGAGCAACCCAATGCAGCCTGGATTAAAAATCTCATTCAAAAGTTGGCAGCTGCAAAAGGACAGAAATCCATAGCCATGAATAAAATACAAGTGGGCATGAACTTGAGGATGTGTACAATATAATTTGACTTCCTACCCTCTTTCTTGCTCCACCCATTTGAAATAAATGAGGTGGAAGGCCTAAGATAGCTAAAATAACTCAAAATTAATACTTTATCAACATAAGGAGCAGATGATACGTGATCTAGTTTTGAGTGACACTGTCAGGAACTGAAGTGTTAGTATCGCAGGACGTAATCTCAGGGTAAGGATCTGCCCATTTAAGACAGAGATAAGGAGGAATTTCATCTCTCGGGGGTAGTTGACCTGTGGACTTCTTTACACAGAGGGTTGTGAAGGTTGAGTCGTTGAGCATATTCAAGGCTGAGATAGACAGATTTTTAATCAGTAAAGATGTTACAATTCCTGTGGGTGTTATAACTGGACAGGAAGTTATAACTGGGTGTTATAACTGGACAGGAAGATCCCTGGATGGTACACTGACAGAGATGAGGAGGAATTTCTTCAGCCAGAGAATGGTGAATCTGTGAAGCTCTTTGATGCAAAAGGCTGAGGATGCCAGGTCATTGAGTGTCTTTAAGACAGAGATAGATAGATTCTTGATTAATAAGCGGATCAGAGATTATGTGGAAAGGTAAGGTAATGGGGATGAGAAAAGTATCAGCAACAATTGCAGACTCAATGGGCTGAGTGGCCTAATTCGGTTCCTATGTCTTATGGTCTTAGTGGCTCAAAAGGACATAATTTTGCTTATTTATATAAAATGTTGAACTGTCAGGGAACTGCTACTTTAACAAGTAAAAAGCACTTATTAAACATAAAGAATTGGATTATGATACAATACTCCTTTATTTATCCCCTTAGCTTCTCAAATCAACACAGGTTTTAAGGTTAACATGGATTTCACAAATAACAAATCTGCAATGGTCTCAGTAACATCAAGTCCCTTTCAACATACAGGTTGGTTGTATCAAAATATACACTCTGCTTTCGACAAGTTAGCACCTGTGAATTTCACCTCAGAATACCTCCAGATAATTGAACATGGGAATTTCCAAACACCATTCATTGGAGTGTTGCAGAGCGGACTCCCAATTTTACCCTGAAGATGGCGTAGGAGAAGAAGTAGGCCATTCGGCCCATCAGGTCTGCTAATTAAATGACATCATGCCTGATCTGAAATGATAATCCTCAGTTCTATTTTCCCACTGTGTATCCATAACACTTGATTTCTTCCTTAAGAGAGCAAAGGCCATTTTTAGGGATTTATGTTTGTATCACTTTAAAATCTTAATTCAAAACAATATTTTCGAACAGCAATTTGCATTCCAAAATCCAGTCCTGCTTTTCCAAATGACTCTTTTAAACAAAGCTTCTTCTTGTCCACTTTTAACAACAAATCCAGGATCCAGGTTTAACAACTCCCTTTTGAGGATTTCTTTTTGCCTTGACTGCTATCACAATTGCTTTAACTCTCAATATGCAGACTATATCAGCTGTTTAATTTACTTCTGAAGTCTGCTTTCCCACTATAGCTATCTCTTTCACTCAACACTGTCTGTTTCTCCTTTGAATTGTCTTGACCAACATCTTGACTAACATCCCAATTCACTGGTTATCTGCACTGTACCTGGTTCCTTGGGAAGCAGTCTTTTTGCAGCTTCCTTATCCTGTCCAATCTTCTGGCACAGTTGAGAGATGTTCACTCCTCGATGATCTATCACCAACTGTAAACAAATTCAGCTAAAAACTAAAACTTAAAAGCTTTCCTACCTTAGCAAGGCCCCCAGTTACTAACAACATGCACATGCTTCAGCTGAATGACTTACCCTTCGGATCACAACCCTCTACAAGCACAACAGAAGAACAATTTGAACTGAACCAACCCCCACATATACAAGCACCTTTGTCCAGCATGAACCTAATGTAGGGTTTACCCTTCCTGATACAGAAACATCAAATTGAACGCACTTAATGCTATATCTTATTTCTAACGTTTACCAACACTAATACAAATCTATGAAAATGACCTTTGCTTCCCCTAAGAAAGGAATCAAGTGTTATGGGGACATGTAGGAAAGTAGACCTGAGGATTACCATTTCTGATCAGACATGATGTCCCTGAATGGCATAGCAGATCTGAAGGGTCGAATGGTCTACTTTAAGAGTAAATTTGGGGATTGACTCTGCAACAATCCAGTGAACAGCAGCAAACATGGTTGTAGATGAGAAAGATCCTGTCGAACTCTGATTTATTTGAGAAAAGTGGCAACCAAAGACAATTTTGGTGATTTTATAATCTTGTGTTTGCAGATTAATAAAATACTTGAAAAAAGATCAATATGAGACACTTTTGACCAAAACAGTCCATAGTTAAGCCAGAACTGATTATAATTATAGCCACATCTGCAAAGATAATTCCCAACTGTACAGTAAGTTATGTAAATTGTGTCAATACTTAGTATGAATAAGAAATTGGCTGAAAGATTTTTAAAAAGCAATATAGTTGAGAAATTATCAAGAACGGCTGGGGTGGAGTCATGGAAGAGGGAGAACAGTATTTGATGCTATATTTCCCCAGAACTCAGTAATGGAACCACTGCTGTCTCTCACTTTCCATTGGTTATTTGGATTCAGGAATTCAATGTAAACTGGTGAAACTTTCTTCAGGTACTAAACTAGAAAGGGAACAATGAAACCATTGTTTGAAATATTGTACTGGGAGTTGAAATTGAAAGAGACTCAACACTCACCAAGTCCAACCATTGGAGAGCTGGAATCAACAAAGCCAACAGAATGTTGAATGGCATCACCACAATAACATGACAATGGCCAGAGCAGGCAGTAATTAACCCAAGCTATAGTCAAACCACTTCTTGAGGATGGTACCCAATTCTGCTCATTGAGTAACAAGGAGAACATTGTATCATAGAATCACAGAGTCTTTACAGTGCAGAAGGAGGCCATTTGGCCCATCAAGTCTGCACTGAACACAATCCCACCCAAGCCCTATCCCCATAAGTCCATACATTTACTCTAGCTAGTCCCCCTGACACTAAGGGACAATTTAGCATAGCCAATCCACCTAACCTGCACATACTTGGACGGTGAGAGGAAATCGCAGCGCCTGGAGGAAACCCACACAGACATAGGAGAATGTGCAAACTCCATACAGACAGTGATCTGAGCCAGGAATCGAACCCGGGCCCCTAGTCTGTGAGGCAGCAATGCTAACCACTGTGCCACTGTGCCCACCCCTGTATTTGAAATACTCTTTACTGTCAGGGTTTTGAATTTAGGAAGAAAGCTTGGAAAATTTTAGGACTTCGCTCAGGCAAAGCTTGTAAAATCCCACCAGAGGCCAATGGATAATTCCATTCTGTGAATCTCACCCACCCCGGTATTGGGGTGGAAATTAGTTCCAGCAGTTTGCAGCCTAAAGGAGAGGTGGCCTCAGACAGTAACATAGTGTGGGAAAAGTTTAATCCAGAATTCTACTTGAAAACAAGCAGGGGAACAAGAGAGAAGGACACAATTTAAACCAGTGAAAGGAACTGATAACCAGAAAGATCACACTGATGCTGAAAAATTAACTTCTGGCCGGGCAACTGAGATCTAAAGCCTAGAAACATTTTAAAAAATTATGTGCAGATTGGCAAAATGTAGGTGCTTTCTGGATGGATGAATTAAAATGAGCTTAATATTAAAATGGGCTTAATACCTCTTGTATGCAAGTAGCTTATGAACTAAAGGATATGTATTAAGTTTGAAATATAAACTTCTACAGGAAGAACCTGTCCTGTGTAATGTATGGTTGTATTCCAACAAGTAATGCTCAAGTGCAGATAAACACAGACAAGTGCTGGGGTTCATTTTATCCTTTTAGGCTAGCTGGTGCAAATTCTTTGTTCTGCATTATGCGCAATTTAGGAAACTTCAACATCACCATCTGCTGGCAAATGTTAATGTAGATATCTACTTATCATGCAAACCACTAAGAGTGGACAAGTTCAACTGGTGTACATCCGTAAGGGTAATGGCAATTTGCCAATACTCTTCAGCAATATTGCCACTGCTTGATGATTTCAAGAAACTTATCAAAGAATATAATCTTTTGTGGATGATTTATATAATCAAGTGCATCATTGGTTTAATGGTTTAATTATATTGGTGGAGTATTGTGATGCACATTGATGACTTTCTTGGCAAAATACTCTCTAGCTTATGGGGAACAGTCGCAGTCTTCTTTTTACCTCTGGATTCTGAAGCCAAAGGCAAGATCTTCCAGTCTTATCAAAGGCCACTGGTGGGTTCCCCAGCAATAGGAAGGACAAGCCACTCAAAACACTGTAGACTTCAGCAGGACAGGAAGATCCTGCTTGGCGACCAACGGCAAGCTGCCTTCTCCGCTTCCAGAGAACACACTGCGGGAAGTCTAGAAAATCCCATTGTACTGCACTGCAATCAACTCCCAAGAGTCAAACTCACATACTCATTGGACATCTATCATCCCAGCTTCAAAATATCACAGCAGGAGTTCCTGACTTAACCATCTCTGACAATAACTTCACCCTCATGAGTTTAGGACTGAGGTCGTTTGCTGATAATTTCAGAATATTCAGTTCTATTCAAAGTCTTGCAACAGCGAAATAGTTTGTGCCAACCTATAGCGACCTAGTGGACTCCATTAAGACTTGGGCTGACACAGTAACACTTGCAACATAAGTGGCAGTTTAAATAACAGAAAGCTCAGCCATCTCACCCTTGACCTTCAGCTGCACCAATGTCACCAACTTTCTCAGCAGACAGCAGGATTGAGGGAATGCTGATCTAAATAATTACGGTACTCGACCAAAAGCTCAGATTAGTAACAGAAATAACTCCTCAGAGGCTGTGTCTTCTCACCAAATTCCCTTTAATTACAAGGAGGGATTCAGGTACAAAGTCAGAATCAGGAATGTCGGGCGATCTGACACTCCCATATCTATATCCAGGTGAGGTTCCCTGATTAGGTGGACAATTATCAATCCGGGACGTCTTTTGTTGGGCTTACATGAACACTGCAATGAAGTTACTGTGAAATTCCTCTAGTCACCACATTCCAGTGCCTTTTCGGGTCAATGCACCTAATCAGCACATCTTTTAGGCTGTGGGAGGTAACCAGAGCCACCCAGAGGTAAGCACGCAGACACAGGGAGAATGTGCAGTCTCCACAGAGAGAGTAACCCGAGCCAGAGATCGAACTGGGGTCCCTAATGCTATGAAGTAGCAGTGCTAACCATTGTACTACCGTGTTGCAACATCAGGAAGCTCATACTCCAAGAGGCCCATCGCATGGGCTTCATTGAAGTTATTACAGTAACTTCACACCTCCACCACATTAAATTACTCTGGTGTAAGATCATGTCCTTAACAGGACCACAAAAACAGATTATTCTACAATGAATTTGTGGGATTGTGCTGTGTGCAAATATCTGCCATGCTTTCCGGAAAATAGCACCAATGAAAATTTTGAGGGTAGTCTGGTGACCAACATTGGACAGGAAACAAGGGGAGATTGCTGGATCAAAGCAGTATAACAAGGACTGTCTTCTTGGAAGTTTCAGTTCACAGCAACAAAGTCTTCAAAAGTTATATGGATTACCAGAAATGTCCATGAAGAAATTAATTAAACCAAAATGTTAAAACCTTTGGACTCAACACAAATGGTGCTATGGGAGTCCAGAGTGTACCTAATTCTGTAAAGAATTTTTAAAAAATGATGAACACCAAGTTAATGCGTAACCTTTTCATAGAGGCACAGGAGTTATTGGCAGAGTCAATGGAGAATGCTCTGCTGCTGATATTGGCTACCTCACAGCACCAATGACCCAGGTTCAACTCGGGTCATTGTCTGTGCAGTATCTGCACGTTCTCCCCATGTCTGCATGGGTTTCCTTTGGGTGCTCCGGTTTCCTCCCTCAATCCAAAGATGTGCAGACTAGGTTGATTGATTGGACATGTGTCGGGGATGAGGACGGTAAATATGTGAGGTTATGAAAATAGGACCCGGGTAGGATTATTTTCGGTGCAGATTCAATGGACCAAATGGCCTCCTTTAATGTGCCGAGAAGCGTTGTTTAGCTGGAGATGGGACTTTCACTCCTAATTTATCAGAGTTACATAAGAACATGTGAATTAAGAGCAGGAATAGGCCACTCGGTCCCTCAAGCCTGCCCTGCCAATCAGTTACAACATGGCCAAGCTAATTGTAAGCTCAGCTCAACATTCCTGCTTATCCCCTTGCTCATCAAGAATCCTATCTGGCCTTCAACCTAGCTCTACTGTAAAAATATTCAAAGAGTCTGCTTCCACCACCTCCCGAGGAAGAGAATTCCAAAGTCTCACAGCCCTCTGAAAAATCTAATTGGCCAGCAGCTCTTTTGTTCCTGCAGTGCAGACTCTGTAGTGATTAGAACTGGAACTCCAACCAGTCCCAGACTCCATGAGCAGATAACAACAGGATAACCTCAGGGTGAGGTGGGGAATGGTGGGGTGGGGGCTGTTGGAGGAGAGGCCTGGGGAGGGAGCACTCATGGTAAACAGATTAAATCGTGTGTGGTGATGTGAAGAGACTGCTATAAATCTGTCTCGTCTAGGTGCTAAGATAAATGTTCCTGGAACGTTGTAAAAGTAGTTTGTTTTGTAGCTAATTATGCTATTCCTGACTTGGGCACACTATTCATGCATGCCCTGTGGGAAGTTCATTATTTTGGCTGAGTGCCAGATTCTCCACTCTCGCTGCCAGTGGCAGCAGGGTGTGAACAGCCAGAGAATTGTGGCCAAACATCTCCATTGCTTTACCAGTCTTTTCAACACAATCATCCAAATTCCAGTCGAATGCACAACTGGAACTTCAGATCTTGCCTCTTAATGGATTGGTAACGTTTAACAACAGAGTTAGTTTTAAAACGATGATTGCCAATGTACGCCGGGATTACTACATTGGAGGACATGCTCCAACATTATGCTTGAGGTGCTGTTTATTCCATTCCACAGTTCAGAAATCAGCATTAGCATTAACTGTTATTCCTTCATGGTTCCAAAGCCCGCTTCCGACTAACCTTTTATCCGCTATTTCGTGCCTTGACGTTTATTCCTGCGCTTGATTCTGATCCAAATTAGGATAATCTCAAACAGGAAGACACTAAAGCAGCCTCAGAAGGTCAGGTTACTTTGCCGTGTTGCTCGCACAGGGACATGTGGTCGTCTACTCGTAATGCAGAATTAAAAACAGCCGGCCATCCACAACAAAATGAACGAATGATCACAGGAGTGAAACCGATCTAATTTGTGCAGGTCTATGCATCTCATTGTAGCACCGCAGTACCTTAAGAGCAGGCAGTAGGTTTAATTCAACAAACATTTATCAAGCACTACCTGCAGATGTCACTTTGAATTACTTCAGGTAATTTAAGATTCCTGGTACAATCCTCAGTTAACACGTTAAGACAGCTGCCCAGTTACTGAAAACTGCAGGTGTGTAATAAATCTTTTTAACAGTTAAGCAAGACTGATAACCCACTTGTAATAGTTTGCCAATTTACTGCACAATCTGTTCATAATGTAAAGAATGCAGTTTAAGTCACATAGGCACAGCAAATTACCATACATACAGCCTTGACGTGAGTGATTGTACACATCTAGGTTGGCAGTCTTGATTTGATTTGATTTATTATTGCCGCATGTGTTAGTTTACAGTGGAAAGTGTTGTTTTTTGCGCACTTTATAGACAAAGCATATTGTTCATAGAGAAGGAAAGGGTGCAGAATGTAGTGTCACAATCACAGCTAGGGTGTCAAGAAAGATCAACTTAGTGCAAGGTAGGTCCATTCAACAGTCTGATGGCAGCAGGGAAAAAGCTGCTTTTGAATCAGTTAGTACATGAAATCAGACTTTTGTACCATCTTTCAATGGAAGAAGGTGGAAGACAGCATGTCTGGAGTGTTTGGGATCCTTGATTATTCTGGCTGATTTTCTGAGATAGCTGGAAGTGTAGACGGAGTCAAAGGTTAATGTCATTTTTACTTTAAGTCCAGAAGCAGAAGATTGAAATATCGTCTCCCATTGTTTAGACCATCAGACCGGATTTCATAGCGGCTGACTTGTACATCTCAATGCAAAAGGTCAACCAATCCACAACTTAGCTACAAAGATGAGATACAGTAACATAGGAACCAGCCCAGAGAAACAAGGTTACTGGAATCCAATCAGAAAGACCAATTCAGGAGTTACGAAATTGATCTCCAAGATCAAAGAACCAGATGTTTAGAGATGGGATGTTTCCTTCATTTGTCAAGGTTAAAGGTGAGATGTGGATGTAATGACTTCAGTCCTGAGCCACTAGCTCTATTTAAATTATATTTAAATGGTGATTTGTATTATTCATGCAGTTCCCCGCTGATTTCCAGAGTGGATGTGACACTGCCAGAAATCCAGCGCTGGGAGATGCTATCTTGGTGGGACACCTAGTGCGGGTCTCGTGCCTCAGGTGCCACTTAAATCTCCTGGACCACTGTGCTAATTTTGTAGCGTAGCTGGATGGGAGAATCACCTCCTTTACATTTTAATATTCTTACATCAAATGAAGTTTGGTAGTTTTAAGCTAATAGATTCGTGCCAATGCAAAAATAAATTCCCAAAAAAGCTGCAGTCAGAGCACTATTTTGGCGCTGGACAGAATTGACATATCTTTGCTTCACCACTAACTGCACAAAACCTGACTTAGACTTGAGAGTAATAAGAACATAAGAACTAGGAGTAAGAGAAGTCCATCTGATCTCTCTAGCCTGCTCCGTCATTCAATAAGATCATGGCCAATCTCTTTGTGGACTCAGCTCCACTTATTCACCCGCTTACCATAACCCTTCATTCCTTTACTGATCAAAAATTTATCTATCTTTGCCCTAAAAACGTTCAATGAGGTGGCTTCAACTACTTCACTGGACAGGGAATTCCACAGATTCACAATCTGTGGGTGAAGAAGTTTCTCTTCAACTCATCCCTAAGACTGTTCTCCTTATTTTGAGGCTATACCCCTAGTTCTAGTTTCACCCGTCAGTGGAGATAACCTCCCTGCCTCTATCTCATCTATTCCCTCCATAATTTTATATGTTTCTATCCTCCCTCATTCTTCTAAATTCTAGTGAGTACAGTCCCAGTTTAAAGTTTATTGAAAGTTTTTTTTATTAGTCACAAGTAAGGCTTACATTAATACTACAATGAGGTTACTGTGAAATTCCCTTACTCGCAACACTCTGACACCTGTTCAGGTCAAAGAACTTAACCAGCACGTCTTTCACACTGTGGGAGGAAACCGGAGCACCTGCAGGAAATCCACACAGACACTGGAAGAACGTGCAAACTCCACACATTCACTGACCCAAACAGGGAACTGAACCCGGTCCTTATAGAACATAGAACATTACAGCGCAGAACAGGCCCTTCGGCCCTCGATGTTGCGCCGACCAATTAGGAACAAGCAGTGACCCTCTAACCTAAACCATTCTCTTTTCATCCATAAACTTATCTACTAACCTCTTAAACGCCACCAAACTTGGCGCATCTACAACTGACGCAGGCAAGGCTTTCCATACCCTTACCACCCTCTGGGTAAAGAACCTACCTCTGACATCTGTCCTAAAACCACCACCCCTTAATTTAAAGCTATGTCCCCTCGTGCTAGCTTTCTCCATCCTAGGAAAAAGGCTATCAATGTCCACCCTATCTAAACCTCTAATCATCTTATATGTTTCAATAAGGTCTCCTCTTAGCCGCCTTCCTTCTAACGAAAACAACCTCAAATCCCTCAGCCTCTCTTCATAAGACCTGCCCTCCATACCAGGCAACATCCTGGTAAACCTCCTCTGTACCCTCTCCAAGGCCTCCACATCTTTCTTATAATGTGGGGACCAGAACTGCACACAATACTCCAAGTGCGGCCGCACTAGAGTTTTGTAAAGTTGCAACATGACGTTGCGGCTCCGAAATTCAATCCCCCTACCAATAAAAGCTAAGACTCCATATGCCTTCTTAACAACTTTATTGACTTGATTGCCAACTTTCGGGATCTATGCACATATACACCAAGATCCCTCTGTTCATCAACACTATTAAGAGTCCTACCATTAGCCCTATACTCTACACATTTGTTATTCCTGTCAAAGTGAACACTGCATTTGCCTGACGAAGACACAAGAGTGTTGAAAGCTTGCAATTTTACTATCAAATAAATCGGTTGGATTTAAAATTGGTGTTGCTAAATTCTTACTGAGTTCTTACCACCCCAGTCCAACGCCGGCATCTTTACATCAAGTGAATTACCTCACAGTTTTCCACATTAAACTCCATTTGCCACCTCTCGGCCCAGCTCTTCATCTTGTCCAAGTCTCTCTACAAACTATAACACCCCTCTTCACTATCTACCACTCCTCTGACTTTGGTGTCATCCACAAATTTACTAATCCATCCTTCAATACCCTCATCCAGATTATTTATAAAAATACAAACAGCAGGGGCCCCAAAACAGATCCCTGAGGTACTCCACTAGTAACCGAACTCCACGATATCTCCCATCAACCACCACCCTCTGTCTTCTATCTGCTAGCCAGTTCCTAATCCAATTAGCTAAATCACCCTTCACAGTCCTTGGCGCTGTGAAGCAGCAGTGCGAACCATTGTGCCGCTGTGCCACTCCACTCAGTCTCTCCTCACAAGCTATCATTCGCAGTTGAGGAATCAACCTAGTGAATATCCTCTGTACTTCCTTTAGTGCCTGTACATCTTCTCTCAAGTAAGGAGACCAAAACTCTACACAGTACTGCAGGTGTGGCCTCACCGACACCTTATACAGTTGCAACATAACCTCCCTCCTGATTTTAAACTCCATCCCTCTAGCAATGAAAGGCAAAACTCCATTTGCCTTCTTAATTATCTGCTGCATCTGCAAACCAACTTTTTGTGATTCATGCACAAGGACAGCCAAGTTCCTCTGTACAGCAGCATACTGCAAATATTTTACCATTTAAATAATAGTCCATTTTGCTATTCTTCCTACCAAAGTGGATGAGCTCGCATTTACCAACATTGTACTCCATCTGCTTGACCCCTGCCCACTCCTTAAACTATGTGTGCCTTTGCAAATTTGCAGTGCTTCGTGCATACTTTGCTCTATCAGTCAGCTTATTGCCATTCTATGTTCTACGTTCTACGTTCTTTCAAAAACCTTGAATATTTTCCATGTCAAATAAATATGACTGAATGGGGATCAAATATAAGAGCCACCACAAGGTGTATGAGGTATTTGAATGGAACGCTGTAATGTTAGAGTGCTATTGATATTGTTTCTCTTTCTGTAGAATGTTTTAAGTCTCAGTTTTTTATATAGGGTGTTAGTATCTCTGGTAGGAATATAGCTCAGATGCTGAGAAAGTAGGATAATTACTCATTGTAGCCATGTAGTGTTTATTTAGCGGAAGGTTAATGCACTCTTGTTTATAAATAAAGAGAACTCCTGGGGTCTTTATTTGATCAAAAAAAAATGGAATGTGAATTGAGGTAAACAGTCATTTGATACTAGGTTAATGGGAGGAGTTAGCCTTGTAGCAAAGAAACAGTTCCTCTTCATTTTTAGAGTTGATCGTTGGAGCTGTTTAAACTTAGAAGTCTCTCTCTCTACAAAGTCTCTTTATAAAGTCGCTCTGCAGTTTCAGGACTTTCTATACTAATTTAAAGGGTTTACTAACAACTATTGCTAACTCGGAACTGAAATAGTGATAAGTTAGAAATTAAGAGCGATTCCTTTTTGTGTTTAAAGGTTATTCAATGGTTAAGAGTTAAAATGTTTCATTTTGTTAGAGGTATTCTTAAACTGTGTTATGAATAAAATTTGTTTTCATAAAATTATAGATTCTATGGCTCAAGAACAGACTCTTTGACCCAAACTGGTCCATGCTGACCAAAATTTCCATGTAAGCTAATTTCATTTGCCTTCATTTGGCCCATTTCCCTCTAAATCTTTCCTATCAGTGTATCTGTCCAAATGCCTTTTAAATGTTGTCAATGTCCCTGCCTGAACCACCTCCTCCAGCAACTCATTCCACATTCCTCTGATTCCCCATCATTCTTTTCCCTCTTAACTTAAAGCTATGCCCCTTAGTTCTTGATTCCCCAACTCTCAAAAAAGACTGTGTGCATTCACCCTTTCCATGCCTCTCACAAGCTTATGCACCTCTACAAGATCATTCTTCAGTCTCCTATGCTCCAAAGAAAAAAATCCTAGCCTGTCCAATTTCTCCCCATAACTCAGTCCCTTGAGTCCTGTGATTTACATCAGTGTAAATCTCTTCTGCATTTTCTCCAGTTTAGTAACATCTTTTTTACAGCGAGGTGATCAAAACTGAACACAATACTCCAGATATGGTCCCACCAATGTCCAGTACAATGGCAACATAACATCCCAACTTCTATACTCAATGTCCTGACTGATGAAGGCCAGCATGCCAAAAGCCTTTTTTATTGCCCTATCTACCTGTGATTCCACCTTTAAAGAACTGTGCATGTGATCTCCAAGATCCCTCTGTTCCACGATACTTCCTAAGTTCTTACCATTCACCGTGAGAGTCCTATCTTGACTTGACTTTCCAAAATGCAACATCTCACACTTAACTATATTGATTCATTCGCCATTTCTTACCCATTTTCCCAACTGATCAAGATTCTGCTGCAATTTTTGATAATCTTCCACACTGTCTACAATAACACCTATTTTAGTGTCATCTGCAAACTCACTGACCATGGTTTGTACATTCTCATCCAAATTGTTGATATAGATAAGAAACAGCAATGGGCTCAGCACTGACCTCTGAGACACACCACTAGTCAAAGGCTTCCAGTGAGATAATCATCCTTCCCGCATTAACTTCTGCTTCCTACCCTCAAGTCAATTGTATATCCAATTTGCCATGTGATCTAACCTTCCAAAGCAGCCTGCCATGTGGAACTTTATCAAAGCCCTTAACTGAAGTCCATATAGATTATGTCTACTGCCCTGCCCTCATCAACCTTCCTGGTCACTTCATAAGAGAAGTCTAACAAATTTGTAAGGTATGATCTCCCATGCACAAAGTTTTGATTAATAAAAAATCCCTAATTTGTCAATGGAGTTACTTCTGGATTTTTTTTTCAAATTTATACCAAAATAGAAAAATTGGTTCATATTAAGAAATCATTATCTTGTCTACTTCCTTCATAGTTTTATATATTTCGATAAGATCTCCCTTTATCTTCTGAATTCCAATGAGTATAGCCCCCCAGATTACTCAGGCTCTCTACATAAGCCAACCCTCTCAACTCCGGAATCAACCGAGTGAATCTCCTTTGCACCCCCTCCAGTGCCAGTATATCCTTTCTCAAATAAGGGGAACAAAACTATACACAGTACGCCAGGTGTGGCCTCAGCTGCAACATAACCTCCCTGTTTTTAAACTCCATCCCTCTAACAATGAAGGACAAAATTCCATTTGGTTTCATAGTATACTTATATTAATATATAATTGAATACAAGATTTGAGATGTCTTGTTGAAGTTGTACAAGATATTGGTAAGGCCACACTTCAAATACTGTGTGCAATTCTGGTCACCCTATTATAGGAAGGATATTATTAAACTAGAAAGCATGCAGAAAAGGTTTACTAGGGTGCTACTAGGATGGATTGAGTTATGAAGAGAGGCTGAATAGACTTTGACTTTTCTCTGTGAAGTGTAGGAGGTTGATGGGGTGACATTATAGAGGTCTATAAAATAATGAGGGGCATAGACAAGGCCAATATCTTTTCCAAAGATGGGAGAATCTAAAACTAGAAGGCATAGGTTTAAGGTGAGAGGTGGAGAGATACAAAAGTGACTAGAGGGGCATTTCTTTCACACACAGAGCGGTGAGTGTCTGGAACAAGCTGCCAAAGGTAGAACTAGAGGCACTACAATTTTATCTTTTAAAAGTACTTAGATAATTACATGAGTACGATGGGTATAGAGGTATATGGGCCAAATGCAGGCAATTGGAATTGGCTTGGGATTTTAAAAAAAAGGACAGCATGGACAAGTTAGGCTGAAGGGCCTGTTTCCATGCTGTAAACCTCTATGACTCTGTAATATACCTTGGAGTTTGGGTCTGGGATCCTAGTAATGCGTAGATCCCAAGACCCTGTTACAAGAAAATCTCCAGGCAATTACTTTGTAAACATTATCCATGTATTTTCATATGCGGGTGTGAAGAGAATTGTTTGAGAACGGAGGATTGGAATGGAAAGTAAACTGGATGGGGTTATAAGACAAGCTGCAACTTGTTCTGGCTTGGTTTCTGCTTTCACTGAGAATATGTTCACTCCTCAAGTGCTCCGATAAACGGCATGTGGAAATTAAAATGATGGTGATGAGCGAACCAAGTTGATTTGCGAAATTTAACGACCAATTCTGCCAAGTTATTACTTCTAGTTTGTTTCCAGCCCTGACTTCACAACAAGATTCAAAACATATTTTTTATTCATTTCATAATTTAATTCATTTACCCACTGCAACCAGATTTTCACAGTGCCAATCAATCACTAGAAGATTTCAGTACAGTCTGTCTGATTTATTTGTATTTAGTAGATTTCTAGAAAATACAGAAAGAGATTTTACAGCCATTCGCTTTCCTCATGAGCCCACAACTCAAATTGGGAAGACTTTACTACATCACTTGGTTGGTAAAACATGCTTTGCTACAACAGTTTTGGCACATATCAGCTGCAGCGAGCAAAATAATTCTTTGAATCTGAATGGTTGCCATGGGACAATTTTCAATGGATACAAGATCATTCATGACAGCCTGGGTTTAAACATGACAGGAGCAAGGACATATACTGGGGAAGCTGGAGTTGTGAGACAGAAGTCCCACATGCACTTCCGCAATCCACCAAATGCAGCTATTTGTTTATGTCAGTGTTCTTCGGTAATCTGACAAGAGAATTATGTTACAAAAAAAGTGACCTTTCGCATCACAAAAGATTATGATTGTGGCCCGAAGGCTTAACAAGATTAACCGATCTCCCAGATATACAGGAAAACAAGCAGTTAGAATAGATATGTCAAAATTACGTACAAGGGACAAGGTAACAAAGTAAAACTCCTCTTTTACATATCTTGAGATGGATGTGTGTGGTGTCTCAACAACACATATTTATATAATTATTGTGTAGGGAAGCATGACAAAATGTTTATTATAGTTTAATCAGACAAAACTGAATGCAAAGCCAGAACAGATGAATATAAAGTGGTCAAAAGCTGAGTGGAAGGAAGCAGATTTCAAAGAGGGGCGTGTGAAGACGTGCAGGGTCTGAGATCTTTGCTCGGCTAGACAGCACAGCTGACAATGGTGAGTTGCAGAATGAGCAAGCAACCAGAGTTGTAAAACAGAGGGCACTGAATTCAGGGGTGGCCAATTTTGGGGTTCGTAAAGATTACAGAGATCAGGAGGGACAAGGCCATGAGCGAGACTGGGTGAGATTGGCAATGCAATCTTATTACACACTGTCAGTTTTTTTGATAGCTGTGCTTTTGCACCAGTTGGGGGATGGAGGGCTGGTTGCAGAGTCTAAGCCTAATCATTAGTCCAGGATCAGAGTATTCAGGTACTATTGCTGAGGGTGTCCTGATCTGTCAGTGAACTGGGAGACACCGTCCCAACACTCCCCACCATCTCACGGATATCAGACCACCCCCATCATCGGCGGTATGTTCAGATTAGGTGGATTGGCCATGTTAAGTTGTCCCTCAGTGTCCAAAGATGTCTAGGTTAAATGCATTAGTCATGTATGGGATTATGGGAATGGGGCAGGGATGGCTAAAATGGTCTGTCAAAGAGTCGGTGCAGACTCAAGAGGCTGAATGGCCTCTTCTGCACTGTAGGAATTCTATGATTCTAAGTAGGGATGAACAATGATGGACAACTGCCAGCAATGCTAACATCACATGAATGAATAAATTAGAAGTGAGGTAAAGGGAAATGTGGCATCCAGGCAACGACAGGGGAAGCAAAGGAAGAGGCCTGACTTGGAATACAAGAGGAAAAGGAAAAGAAGCTATTGAATGGATGACTACTTCTTTTCATTAATGCAAAGCTAATTCTAAAAGAACAATGTAAAATTAGCTCCACTTTCACAATGATTTCATGTTTATTGTGTACTAATCGATAGGAAATTTGTATTTGTGAAGGACTGTAAGCCGCACAGAACAATGTAAGAAATAACAATCGTAGCAGCCCATTTGGCCGTTTGATTTTGTTCCATTATTCACAAGATCAGGGCTGCTTTGTAATCTTAACTCCAGTTTCCAGTGTTAGCCCCTTCCCTTAATTTCCTTTGTACCAAAAAATCTACCATCTTCAGTCTTGAATATACTCAGTAATTGAGTAGCCATAGCTCTCTGGTGTAGAATGAGAACATGATAAAATATTCATGGATTACAAAAACTTAAGGAGTGCCAAACTGTTTATTTTTTATACAGATAGAAAATGGTTTATCAAATTCACTTTCAAATAAACATTTAAAACAAGCTTATGAAATTGCAGAGTTAAGCTTCTGACCCCGCATTCTCTTCATCACAAAGAATGTCTGCTTAGAATTCTACTTCCTGCCTCTTCCTAATACTCAATCATCTATCACCGAAACTCTAAATCCTGGTGCTCTCAAAAGTCAACCGTTCCAATGCTTTCCTAGATGCCCAAGCACTTTATAAACTTCAGTTCATCCAAGATGCCATTACTTATATCTGACAACTCTTTGTCCTCCTTGCCTCAATCTCATGCTTGCTTAAATATTTCCAATGGCTTGTCCCACTCTTATCTAACCACAGCTCAACAGTTGTCCTCCTTCAAAATTCTCCAATCCTTTGACTCTAATCCTTGATGCATTCTTCTCCCTTTTTACATGACCATGGGTAGCTTCTGAACTTATTCCCAAAGTTGGCACTATTTGCACTATTCACATTTAGTTGGTCTTTGTCTCCACCCTGGCTATGACTGTAACACTACATTTTGCACTCTCTCCTTCTCTATGTATGGTATGCTTTGTATGCATAGCGCACAAGAAACAATACTTTTCACTGTATGCTAATATACGTGACAATAATAAATCAACTCAAATCCAATCAAAACAAACCATCCAAGAAAGAGAAATTAGTTTTTTGACTTCCCTGAAATCTCCTTCTATAGCTCAACAACTATTCTTTGGATTAAACTGCTGCAAAGCAGGTTGGGAGTTTATCTACCTTGATATTCCGCAGAAATGTAGGTTGTTGCTTCAAGGGACAATTTCTGAAGTCACCTAGCTCATCATCAGCTATTATCTCAGCTAGTCATTGAATCAAAACGTTTTGAACCAACAAAATCTTTCACATGGATGTTAAAATACTTTTATCCAAACACATGTGTGTGGCACTGTTGTCTCTTTCTTATAACATCTATACAAATACATATGGATCAATGTCATAGCTGACCCTTCTCAATCTGAATTTAACAGAAGCATTGTTTCATTGATAACAAAGATTTGTGTCAATGAGAATATTTTGAACCATGTTTTTCACAGGTGCGGGGTTGAGTCCGGGGGTGGGGGTAGGTGGGAGAGGAGGTGAGCAGTAAGACAGGGTTTGAAAACCATGTTCTCGCAGTTCTTCTTATGATGCTTTGGGTCAGTTTTGAATTTTCACAGGTTCAATGTGGTGGAGGGAATGGGGAGTTCACTTGCTTAATTTGGCAACTCGGTAAGAAGACTGTTAAAGCATCTGTCTGAGCACAAATGCAATGTTAAATCTTTTCTCTGGCAATGCACAGCTGTTGGCTTCAATGTGGGTCCCAAAAAAAATCTTGATAACTGTTTCTGAAGTAAATCTGTGGGGCCAACAAGCACCAGAATGAATGCTGGTCTTTACCTTGCTGTGCAATACCACTGTCCACCTTGTTCCAATTCCATGGCCACTCCAGGAACTGCCTTATTTAACCAGCAAGGTCATGACAGTTCCCAACATGGCTACTGCTTGCCTATATGACTGGAACCAGAAAGGCAATTCCCATCTCTGGAGGTGCTCAGTACTTCTACTTGGGTGTTAAATTCGGCATTCGGTTAATTTACATTTATAACTTGCATTATGAGAGTGCTTGAGCACAGGAGTTGGAACCCAGAAATTTGTTTTTATTCATTCATGGGACATGGGTGTCACTGGCTGGCCAGCATTTATTGCCCATCCCTAGTTGCCTGAGGGTAGTTGAGAGTCAACCACATTGCTGTGGCTCTGAGGGCATATGTAGGCCAGACCAGGTAAGGATGGCAGATTTCCTTCCCTAAAGGACATTAGTGAACCAGATAAGATTTCCTGACAATCAACAATGGTTTCATGGTCAGTAGATTCTCAATTCCAGATATTTTTTATTGAATTCAAATTCCACCATCTGCCAAGGTGGGATTCAAATCCCGATCCCCAGAAATTTTGCTGAGTTTCTGAATGAATAGTCTAGCGATTACACCACTAGGTCATCACCTTATCTAGGCGTCAGGTTACCAGCACTGCACTGAAAAATTTAACCCTTGGAGTCAATTCCATGTTGATCCCAAGAAGTACAGTTGATTTGGTTCGCCATTTTTGATCCAGTAATCAAAAATATTCTAATTATTTTGGTCATTTAAAGCAACCATCATTGATATTGCAAAACTACTGAGACAGCTTTGAGTTCTTTTGTAATACAAGCTCCGCACTTACTTGTAAAACATTTTGATAACCCTACAAGGTCACAGCGACAGTTGTCTAGTCCTTTTAATAAAAACATGGTGGAGATTACTCAACCACCAAACTAAATTCATTCACATAAATCAAGTATTATCAGTGTACGTTCAAACTTTCTCAGATCATTCACACATCAATCTTTCTGCTTGCAAGTGTTTGCTCACAAGTGCGCAGACCAAAGCTACAGTGCCTCTTTTAAGCTTGACTGAGATTAGCATTTTTTTCTTCATGGAATCAAACACTAGTTTATGAATTATCGAACTGATCTGCGATGTACAAAATATCACTGCACCCATGCTGTTATCAATATACCACGGGGCAAGAGTTCATGGTTGTCCCAAGGCAGTTGTCAAACTTTGAGACATTTCGCTCCTGCATTTCAAGTCTAACAACAGGTCACGGAGATTTGAGCTTGAAAAAAATCTCATCATTCCCCTGGTACTAAAAGAGATGCGGACTCTGCCATTATCTTAGATAGCCCTCTGTGTTCACAACCATTGCACTGATTACAGAGTATATTCCTTGTTGTAACATTCTCAATCACCAGGCATTTTTAGTACACCCAGCTAATTTTTCAATGGAATTCACAATCATGGTGGTGCACTGGTTAGCACGGCTGCCTCACAGTGCCAGGAGCCCAGGTTTGATTCCTATCTTGTATGTGTGGAGTCTGCATGTTCTCCCCATGTCTGTGTGGGTTTTCTCCAGCTGCTCCAGAGTCCGAAAGACATGCTGGCTCGGCGCACTGGCCATGCTAAATTCTCCCTCAGTGTACCTGAGCAGGTGCTGGAGTGTGGTGATTAAGGAATTTTCAGAGTAACTTCATTGCAGGGTTAATGTAAGCTTATTAATAAATAAACTTAAAAAAAATTAAATATTCATGGGTTCCAGGTTCACTTTCTTAAGATCCACTCAGAACTCATACTTTCTATAGCTTTATAATTAGAAGCAGCCTCTTCTGCTTGTTTAAATTTTACTCAACAAACATGTGTTGAAACCTTTTGGTTACCACATCCCATGCTGTGCTATGAAGCTTTCCGCTCCTAATGGACTCATTATACTGGTCCTGAGATTTTGCATTCCAAGAATCTGAAAGTGCTTGAAAAACGTATTGTTTGAACTCACCACAGTGCACTGCAGGCTATTATAGCGCTACAGCAGAATATTTAATACCAACACATGCTGCTCTTAATGTGCCATATTCCTCCTCTGCTGCGCTTATATTTTATATGTGCCACAAGTTACTTTCTGCCTTGGTTAGATGATTCCAGAAAATAGATTTTCTCTACTGCTGCAATTCACGCTGCAATTGATTCGTCAATTTATTCATATCCATAAACAGATCTGAAAAAGTTGATGTATCGGTGAGCGTTTTGACCGCCTGTTGACACCACGCTCCCCCTTCAGTGAAGGTGGAGATTACAGGTCAAATTTCCATTCACAGCAGCGGATGGGAAAATCCCACAGGTTGGAATAGTGGGAAAATTCTGACCAGGGTAACCTAATTCTTTCAAAATTCAATTTCTCCCAATATCCTTGTGCGTCTAGTTACTTCTAAGTTTCAATCATAGGTTCTCCAAACAGTTTGTTACACTACAGAGTAGATGGAGATTGTTCGCACACGTGAAAGGTTCAAAAACAAGACAGAGTAATTCCTAAAAGAAACTGAAGCGATATGTGGAAACGTTTCTTTGCAGAGCAAGTAACTAGGGTTTGTAATGCATCAATTTGTCCTCTTTTAAGGCCAAACCAAATATACAAACTCAAGTTAAATTAGGACAAAGTGAAACCATAGACACCCTATGAAGAAGCCCATTCGGCCCATTGAGTCTGCACTGACCATAATCCCATCCAGCCTCTACCCCCATATCCCTACATATTTTACCCACTAATCCCTCTAACCTACACATCTCAGGACATTGAAGGCAATTTAAGCATGGCCAATCAATCTAACCGGCACGTCTTTGGACTGTGGGAGGAAACAAGAGCACCCGGAGGAAACCCATGTGCAAACTCCACACAGACAGTGACCCAAGCCAGGAATCGAATCTAGGTCTCTGGAGCTGTGAAGCAGCAGTGCCAGGCACTGTGCTCCTGTGTCGCCCCCCCCTCCCCTCCTCCCTCCCCTCCCCCCTCCCCCCCCCCCCCCCCCCCTCCCCCCCCCTCCCTCCCCCCCCTCATCCCCTCCCTCCCCCTTCCCCCCTCCCTCCCTCCCCTCCCC
The DNA here is from genome assembly GCA_024679065.1 of Sphyrna mokarran. Taxonomy (NCBI): domain Eukaryota; kingdom Metazoa; phylum Chordata; class Chondrichthyes; order Carcharhiniformes; family Carcharhinidae; genus Sphyrna; species Sphyrna mokarran. The sequence goes on from JAGIQG010000015.1 coordinate 26,957,647, forward strand.
TCCCCCCCTCCCCTCCCTCCCTCCCCTCCCCTCCCCTCCCTCCCTCCCTCCCCTCCCCTCCCCCTCCCTCCCTCTAAAAAGAAGGGGACAGCTTCCCAAAAAGAGGACAAACAGCCCAATAAAAAACTAAGTACAAAGGAAACCAAAAACATCAAATTAAAATGTGATTATTAGGATCAACAATGCACTCCCGCCCCTGCAGTGCTCAACAGTGCACCAATTTGGAGACAGGTTCAATTGTAGCATTCAAAAGGAAATCAGACTATTAACTGAAAAGGAAGAATGTGCAGGATTATGGGGAGAAGGTGGGGAAATGGGACTCGTAGAGTTGCTCAGAGAGCCAGTGCAGATATGTTGGGCTGAATGAGCTCTTTGTGCACTGTAACAATTGTGTGATTCAGTGGCTTGAAATTCAGCAGGAAAATATCTTGAGATTGGTACCAGCCTCCTGAGAGTTTTGAACTATGTTCTGGAGCGCACAAGAGTACAGATTGGCTTCGGTCATTACACTTTACAGACCTCCAGCCAATTCACCAATGAATTGTTCAACTTCACTGAGCAAGCAAAAAACTTCACCTGGGACTGAAGCTCACTTGATTCAAAATGCCCGTTCAAGTTTGTACTTCAAACAGCCGGAGAAATATCCCCCAGCCAAAAAAAATCAGCTGCTCAAAACAGATTACCTGCTCACGTTGCTGTTTGTGGCAATTTGCAGTGTGCATATTAGCTGCCGTGTTTCCGACACCACAACATTTCAAAGGTGTTTCGTTGGCTGTAAAGACATCCCATGGTCATGAAAGGCGCTGCTATATAAATGCAAGTCTAGTTTTCTGGTCAGTTGTGTGGAAAACCAAACTCAAACTAGCCTGTGAAATATCGGACTCAGCTTCTAAAGAACGCCAAGCTGCTCTAAAAGGAGGATTTTCCCATCCCATCCCATCTGTCATGGGATTCAGCACAGATTGGAATGGACCATACAAAAGTCCATTCCAAATTAGGGGGGATTAAGGGGTTGGGTAAGGGGGCCTGGATAAGATACTGGGTTGGAGGATCAGTGCAGGTAAGATGGAAATTTCCAGTTTTATGGACAGAAAATCCCACCCTATATTATACCTGCAATGATATTCAAGTTATTTTAGTTCCGCTCTTGGCTACTATCTAAGCCTTGTATTTTTGTCCTTCATTCTGCAGCACGTTGCCAGGTTCAATATACACATTAGTGATGGTACCTAATCATGTCACAATCCAATACAGGACCTAGTTTAATTAATTCATCTCTGTGCAGTCCATAGAATTACAAAGTAAGTATTTCCAAACAAATCTGATGAACCTAAATCCAGATCAGTTTGTATCCTTCACCTCACCCCTCATTCCTCCCATCAATCCTCTCAATTCTCCAAATGAGGATTTCATCCTTTATATCCAAGAATAGGCTCTTAATTAGGTTATTAGTTATTAATAGGTTATTAATACTAGTCAATGACTTTTGTACCTGGGAAAGATGGGGATAAAAATGGTAAAAAATATGAAACACAATCTTTTTCATGAGTAATTTTCATGTATTTAAAATACAACATAGTGACCCAATGGTTAACACTGCTGCCTCATAGCGCAAGGACCGGGTTCAATTCCAACCCTGTGTGGAGACTGCACATTTTCCCCATGTCTGCATGGGTTTCCTCCAGGTGCTCTGGTTTCCTCTCACAATCCAAAGATGTTCAGGTTAGCTTCATTAGCCTCAATTAACTAACTCTTGGTGTCCCAAGATGTGTAAATTAGGGGGGATTAAGGGGTTGGGTAAGGGGGCCTGGATAAGATACTGGGTTGGAGGATCAGTGCAGGTAAGATGGGCTGAATAGCCTCCTACACTGTACAGATGCTATGGTATATTATAAATGTACATATTTTACTCATTGTTACTTTATTTGACATGCATTCTAACATTATACAAATAAGTAGTATTCTGAAATATACATTCAAACACATGCATGTTATATAAAAATATACCTTGATAAATTATATGTGCATACACACACACACTTATTTATCATATGCAGAATCCTACCTTTAACATAGAACATAGAACATTACAGTGCAGAACAGGCCCTTTGGCCTTCGATGTTGCGCTGACCAATTAGGAAAAAGCAATGACCCTCTAACCTAACCCATTCTCTTTTCGTCCATAAACTTATCTACTAACCTCTTAAACGCCACCAAACTTGGCGCATCTACAACTGATGCAAGCAGGGCATTCCATACCCTTACCACCCTCTGGATAAAGAACCTACCTCTGATATCCGTCCTATAACTACCACCCCTTAATTTAAAGCTATGTCCCCTCGTGCTAGCTTTCTCCATCCTAGGAAAAAGGCTATCACTGTCCACCCTATCTAAACCTCTAAGCATCTTATATGTTTCAATAAGGTCTCCTCTTAGCCGCCTTCTTTCTAACGAAAACAACCTCAAATCCCTCAGCCTCTCTTCGTAAGACCTGCCTTCCATACCAGGCAACATCCTGGTAAACCTCCTCTGTACCCTCTCCAATGCCTCCGTATCTTTCTTATAATGCGGGGACCAGAACTGCACACAATACTCCAAGTGCGGCCGCACTAGAATTTTGTACAGTTGCAACATGACGTTGCGGCTCCAAAATTCCATCCCCCTACCAATAAAAGCTAAGACTCCGTATGCCTTCTTAACAACCTTATCGACTTGATTGCCAACTTTATTTGACATGCATTCTAACATTATACAGATAAGTAGTATTCTGAAATATACATTCAAACACATGCATGTTATATAAAAATATACGTTGACAAATTATATGTGCATACACACACACACTTATTTATCATATGCAGAATCCTACCTTTAACATAGAACATAGAACATTACAGTGCAGAACAGGTCCTTCGGCCTTCGATGTTGCGCTGACCAATTAGGAAAAAGCAAAGACCCTCTAACCTAAACCATTCTCTTTTTGTCCATAAACTTATCTACTAACCTCTTAAACGCCACCAAACTGTGGCGTGCACATATACACCAAGATCCCTCTGTTCTTCAACACTATTAAGAGTCCTACCATTAGCCCTATACTCTACACATTTGTTATTCCTGCCAAAGTGAATTACCTCACACTTTTCCGCATTAAACTCCATTTGCCACCTCTCGGCCCAGCTCTGCAACTTGTCCAAGTCTCTCTGCAAACTATAATACCCCTCTTCACTATCTACCACTCCACCGACTTTAGTGTCGTCTGCAAATCTACTAATCCATCCTTCAATACCCTCATCCAGATCATTTATAAAAATTACAAACAGCAGGGGCCCCAAAACAGATCCATGAGGTACACCACTTGTAACCGAACTCCACGATGAATATCTCCCATCAACCACCACCCTCTGTCTTCTATCTGCTAGCCAATTCCTAATCCAATTAGCTAAATCACCCTGAATCCCATACATCTGCATTTTCTGCAGAAGCCTTCCATGGGGCACCTTATCGAACGCCTTACTAAAGTCCATTTAGAAATGGGATGATTCACACTATCATTACATTATGCTAAAATACACATCCAAGACAGAAAACAAAGGAACCAATGAATCAAGATTTGTATGCAAACTTACTATTCTAATTTCCTGGTGACATACTATGTTAGAAATCAAAAAATCCTCAAGGTGGCTACTTCTGAGATCACATGATTGTAGCCTTGTTTACAGGAAAGAATTTTTTTCTATCCTATCCCTTCTAATCTCTATCAACATTGCAACTCATATCCTTCTTAGTACCTTGCCCATGCGGTCACTTCCTCAGACAGCAGACTCTACACAGGGCATCAAAGGTAGGCCTGTTCCTGCCAAACATGTGGAGGTTTAAGCATGCAGGCACTGAGCAACAGTCATGAGTGGAATACTGATCTATGTTATTCCCTCTCTTTCTCCAAGGATGCTGAAGCTAACTGTAGTACTCTGAGTATTAGCTGTGTGGCAGCTGAAGCTATTAATATCACCATCTGATGTTCCTGGCAGTGAATGCCAAAACTGCACCTGGACATAGAAGCTGCATTGCCATGGTTGTAGGACCACAAGGCAACACTGCCATCCTTCTGCAAAAGAGTTGTTTTCAAGCATCACAATTTATATTCCATGTAATGAGAATAATTACGAGGCTGCAATCTAATCTACAGGGACCAGGAACGTAGCAACATACAGAATGAACCACAGGTTTTTGATAACTATTGCAATACTGCTTTTCCTTGTCACTTTCTGCCACCTGATATTTCTTGTAATTTACTCCATGATAAGACTTGTTTTTGAATGCAATCAGAAGTTGCTAATTATGCATCGCCTGCTGAAAATGTGTCAAGAAATATAAAACGAACCAACTGCGACATTTAAAGGTTCCTAAAACAATCAGTATTTTCTTCTGGGCCAGGCAGTTTTACACGGGACATAAAAGATAAAAGCAATTCGGACACGTGCCACACTATAATCCGTTTCAAGCTCTGCGCTCTCAGTTTAAAAATGTAACTTATTTTGGTCTGTCTCGTTCTGAGCCAATTTCTCCCTTCTAGTTCAGCAAGCTCATTCCACCTCCAGAACCTTGCCCAATCCACATTGTACTGCCCCAAAAGTCACCCAAAAAAAAATCCATTTGTTGCAAATACACCTGGGCTCCTGGGTTCTTGGGAACTACACCCAGCATGAGAATTTCACACAGTGTAACTTCATTGCAGTGTTAATGTAAACCTACTTGTGACACTAATAACCAAACTCTAAATTAGTAGGAAAATTGCAGAGTGTGGGGGGAAGCACCATTAGGAGAGAGCAGTATTCCAATATTAGGGGGCTCTCCTAATATAAATAAATTAAGGGTTGTTTGTGTGGCATGTTGCCAATTACCTTAGTTACTTAACAGTGAACTAAACATTGTTGCTCATTGTTCGATGTTCATTTATTTGATTACAAATTTTATGATCAACGTGTATGGGTACAGCACGTTCCATACAAGATCAACTTGGTTATTTGCATTTTGTACAAGCATTAGAGATTTATCAGCAGCAAAGACAGCTTCGGATGCACTTTTTATTCCTTATTGAAAATTTCTATTCATGTCAGTGTTTTGGTTATCAGAGACTCTTCAAGAGTCCCTAATAACCCATGTTTCAAATAGAACTATCCTTCATGAATGATCGCAAACAATTTGGCCCCAGGGTAAGCGGGAAGGGGCCATCAGAAACTCTATCATGTATCCTCATTTGTGCATTTCTCAGGAAGGAACAATCAGGAATGGGATTCTGTGGTGATTAAACCTTTAAGGATAAATGAACAGAGGAAGGATTACATGATTCTTATAAGGGAAGGTTGAAGAAACTTGGTTTGTTCTCAATGGAACGATGGAGGTTAAGGGGCGACCTGATTGAAGTCTACAAGTTTATGAGGGGCACAAACAGAGTGGATGGTCAGAAATTTTTTTCCAGGGTGGAAAATGCAATTACTAGGGTGCATAGGCTTAAGGTGCGAAGGTTTAAAGGAGATGTACCAGGCAAGATTTTTACAAAGAGACTGGTGGGTGCCTGGAACTCGTTACTGAGGGAAACAGTGGAAGAAGATACAACAGTGACTTTTAAGGGGCATCTGGACAAATGCATGAATAGGATGGGAATAGAGGGATATGGTTGCCAGAAAGATGGGGGTTTTAGTTCACGTGGGCAGCATGGTCGGTGCAGGTTTGGAGGGCCAAAAGGCTTGTTCCTATGCTGTAATTTTCTTTGTCCTTTTTTGTTTTATAATGCGAGGAACTAATTAGAGAATAGGGCGGGCTTCTATACGCAGAATCATCTTGGGAGCTGATTGAAGCCATGAGGTTACAAGCCTCTATATAGTTTTAACCTGTAAATAAATTGAGTTTTTCCCAAAATGATTAATGAGCATTCTTATATTTAGCAATATAGATACAAAGAAAACCATCCTCCTAGTGAGTATCCTAGTTGACTCCTGGGCAGAGGACCGATACAATAAGTAGTGTGCCTTGGGTATTACGTCTAAGCGAACAAAATACGCAAGGAAGCAATGTTCAATGCAGTTCTCTTGAGTGCATGTGGAACCCAAATTTATAATCAGGTTCGCAGTCTCACAGCCTCAAATGTGACCAACTCCTAATAATTCGGTGAGCTTGTGGAATTAGTAAAGTCACATTTCCAGCCTAAACTATCAGTTATATTCCTGAGATTCAACTTTACTTCAAGGGGGAGAGCCCCAGCTGATGCGATTGTGATTTATATCACTAAATTGAAACATATTGGATTTTTGAACCACCGTGGAAGCTAGGTTATGGGACAGATTAGTCTGTGGGTGAATAACAAGGTGATTGAATGGCGACTATTTGCAAAGGTGTAAAAATTTTAAATGGGCAATGGAGATAGAGCTAGCAATGGAAAACTCTGAAAAGGTGCACAAGAGTTACAGAGCGTGCAAAATAATACCGTTCACCAGTTGGGGCAGGAATCAGTGGACAGCAGTGGCAACAAAACCAAAAAAGTAGCCATGAAGTGGGAAATGAGTTCAACCACAAATAAGATGAGAAGAGTTTGAAAGTCAATTAATTAGCAAAGTTTGTGGTGGAAAGTTACCAATGTGGAGGTAACCAGTGCCCTGAATCCTGCAGATTTAAAGAATCTGAGTGTTTTTTTGTCATGAAAGGTCACTGAAAGCATAGGTTTAGAGCTAAGCCAAGTTTATCAAGTAGCTAATTAAATAATGCATCATCCGTACACAGTATGGAAAAGTCCAGCACTAACAATTTTAATATTCACTTACTGTTTAATAGAAAGGTGGGCAAGATAGTCCTTATTACCATAATGCTCCTGGTAAATGGGAAGCTCCTTAAGATGGAAGTAAAGACAGGGGCATCAGCTATGGGACATACCCATACTTGAATTCGACCATTAAATTTGAAGGTTACTGCAACCAAGTTAACAACTTACACTGGAGAAGCGATAAAAATAGCAGGCACTGCAACGGGACCTGTAAACAAACACTGTGCCAAGTCCCGGTGGTCATCATGACAGGCAAAGAACCAAGCCTTCTTAGCTGCGATTGGCTTAAGGAAATCAAATTAAATTGGACAGAGATTTTCCAAGTGCAGGAAGAAAGACTGCTCATAATGATTAAAAATTAAAAATGCTCATAATGATTAAAAATTACGAGAGCTTCTTTTAGAATGAATGAAGCAAATTAAAGAGCCTGCAACTGAAGGTCTATATGGATACAAAGGCAATCCCTCAATTCTTTAAGGCAAGACTAGTGCTTTACAAGACAAAGTAGACACCGAATTAATGCAATTGGATGAGTTCAGCATTATCCAGCAAGTTCCGTTCTCTGAATGGGCAACACCCATAGTTCCCGTACTGAAACCAGATTTTTTGTGGTGATTACAAGTTGACATTAAATCGGGCTGCCCAAGTTAAGTAAGTATCCAATCCCAATTATTGAAAACTGTGTGCAAAATTGACTGGAGATCTATCTTATATAAAGCTGGATATGAGTCATGCATGTCAGCAACTCGAATTAAACATTGCTTCCTGAGGTTATGTCACAGTAAATATGCACAAAGGTTTGTTCTAATACAGGCATCTACATTTTAGCATGTCATAAGCATAATTTTTCAAAGGACAATGAAGAGTATATTGCAAGGATTGCCGTGAGTTGTGGTATAGCTTGGAGATATTCTCATAACTGGTTCGGCAGAAGCCAAGCTTCTCACAAACTTACAGGAGATGCTGAAGAGGTTTCAAGAGGCTAGAGTTCACCTTAAGAAGGAGAAATGTACTTTCCAAGCTACTGAGGTAACCTATCTGGAGGACCATATAGATGCACAAGGTTTATATTTCATGGAAGACAAGGTCAAGGCCATAAAAGAAGCACTGTATTCCCCTCCCCCCACCGCCCTGAAACACATCTGAGTTTGAGTCATTTTTGGGAATGTTAAATTACAATGAGCCTTTTTTTTCCAAATTTGTTGATGTTAATGGTTCCCTTGCAACTCTGCTAAAAAAAAAGTGATGATCCAGAATTGAGCTACACAGATGGCATCATATTCTGGACAGAAAGACTAGCCATCCCTGTACGAAGCAGAGAGTCGTTTCCAGTGGAATTACACAGCACTCATCCTGGCATCTCAAAGATGAAGATGCTCACCAGAGATTATGTGTAGTGGCCTAGCATTGACGCAGCCAATGAGAGCCTTGTCAAACTCCCTATTTGTAGCAAAGATTGCCTGTTCCATTTCACCCTTGGGATAGATACGAATCTATATTGAGTATGTTGATCCATTCATGGTCCATTGTATGTTGGTCCATTCAGGACCAGTATTTCTGCTTATTACTGACGCACAGTCTAAGTAGATGAGCATTTATGAGGTGAATCTCCTATATTGTGCACTACCATTGAAAGATTGCACCAGTATGTTTTCCACCCACAGGATACATGAATTCTTAGTGTCTAGTAATGGAACAGAATTCATAACTGCTGAATTTCAAAACTTCACCACCCTAAATGGTATCAAGCACATTAGAATTGTGCATTACCACCCAGCGTCCAATAGGCTATCTCAATAAGTCATCCAATCTTTTAAATCTGACCTAAAGGAGCTGTCAGGAGGAACACTGGAGACCAGGATTTCACATCTCTTTCCCGGCTACCAAAAAAATCCACTTACAACAACGGGAGTCCCATCAGCAGAGCTGTTAATGAAGCGTCATCTCAGAATGAGGCTGAGCCTTGTGTCTCCAATTTTGCCAGGGAGGGTAGTGGTCAGACTAAACAACCAGAAGGAAGTCATGATTCATGTCAACCAACACGGTCACTTATGATGCCATGTATGAGAGAAATTTTGGAATGACTATCCCTAAAGCTGGTCCCCTGTCTCATCAAGTGAACAGAGAGGGAAGAATCGTCTAAAAACACATATGAGAGAACAAAAAATACCACAGCAGCCAGTTTTACCATCAGGAGATATATCGTCATCAGGAAATGTTATCGACTGTTTTAGTATCTTGTTGCCCTGGGCAGGCACAACCAACGTCTCCATGGAAACAGAAAGAACAGAACACCCTGTGCCTGAAGAGGCACCTGTCATTATGATTTTGGCTGTCAACAATTCTGTGCAAGTGCCCCAGACAGAGGAGCTGTGCTGCTCCACAAGGATTCAGAAACCTTCCTGAAAGACTTAATTTATAACTGACGAAATCAATGCATGTTTAATTAACTGGGATTATGTAACCTGAGCGTCGACATTCGTATCAAATAAGGTAGAGAGGGAAAAATGTGGAGACTGCCCTTCTAAAGATCTACCTGCAACATAAGGTTCACATAACCTGGTGAACCAACTATGGAGCAGGATGGGGGTAATCATCCTGGAAAGCATGGGTTCTCTTCACAGAGTCATCTCGGGAGCCGAGCTCAGCCACGAGGCTGCAAGCCTCTGCATAATTCTAACCTGTAAATAAATAAGTTGTGTTTTCCCCAAACCTGTGAATAAGCATCTTTCTCGAACCCCTGGGAGATTTCCCACTTCCTCTTGATCCTCTCAGTGATCTCTGAAATCAACTGTAGTGGCCAATAACAGCCCAAGAAAAGTGATTTATTTATTGATGAAAAAAATCGATCAGGAGGCCAGACAAGAAACATACAAAGCAAACTATTTATTGAGTAAGTCATCGAATGTGTAAGAAAGCAGCAAGCTCTTTTCTTTTTACGCAATGTATTAATATTTTAATCAATTCTTTTGGTTATCAACAGAATATTATCTAGTTGGCATTGACTGTATGAATTGTTGAGTCTGAAAATACATTTGGGATTATGTTTTGTTGTAATTACTCATTCCATTGATTTATTTCTTATATTTCTGGTATCAACGGACAATGTGACTTGTGCAGAGGAGCCCTGATCACTGACCGGGAATAACAAATGATAAGAAATCATTGTCACTTCATTTCATTACAGAGTTAGAATCAAAACTATTTAAAAGCAGAGGCGCAGGATTGCTGAAAAAAAATGAGGAAGTCCTCTTCTGAGAAGTTTTTCTTTTTGCTTAAACTGTACTGTTTTTCCCAGGAGTGAAGTTGAGTTGTTGATTTTTAAACATGGATCTGCATGGAAACATGGAAACATGGATCTGTATCATCAGCATGGAGTCGATGGCAGTCATATTTCGGCACTCCATCTCCAACAATCTTCAATTATAGGTTACATAAGACATTTTGGCCAGAATGTTACGGCCATTCACGCAGGCAGGATTGTCCCAACCCGCTGCAGTGAATGGAGATTTGACTGAGTGGGCACGGTGGATCGGTGGTTAGCACTGCTGCCTCATAGTTCCACGGATCCAGGTTCAATTCCAGCCTCGAGTCACTGTCTGTGTGGAATTATTTTACATTCTCCCCGTGTCTGTATGGGTTGCCAAAGATGAGGGGATTAGTTTGATTGGCCATGCTAAGTTGACCCTAGTATTAGGGGGATTAGCCGGGTAAATGTATCATGTTACAGAAATAGGGCCCGGGTGGGATTAGTACAGACTCGATGGGTCAAATGGCCTTCTTATGTATTATAGGGATTCTATGATTCTTCTATTCCAACTTAAAGATTAGCCCTGCGTTTGAACACATGAATTCTACTGGTGGAAGTCAGGTGGGAAACGGATTTTGAATCTGAAGTCACACATCCAAATTCTTATTCCAAAAATAATGGAGACACAGCCCATCCGTGCACCCATACAGTTCATATCCTGCCATGACACCATCTTATTACTGGAAACAAAATTAATTAGAAACAAAGCAGGGTAAAACAGCTGGCTAAGTCACATAGTAAAGAGCTTTGCGCTGTTCCTTATGGGTCACCTCACAAACACCTGACTCCAAGTCAACTTCAGACAGCACACACCTTTGTGAATCACACCAAACCATCTGTTCAATTTTTGCTGCCACCATGCATTGAATTAGAACATTTTTGAAATGATCCAATTCAGTGCAGTAAGAAAAAGAAAACAAAAGCACCACTTTTTATCATTGTACAGTCAATATTAAATGTTTCAACATCCATTTCCATCAGGGAATTTCATCGAGTAATATCAGTTGCGACTGTAATTTAGAAATTCCAGTGTTTTTCCAGATTCTTCACATTAAGAACACTTCATTTAGAGTCACTGAGATTTACTGCATGGAAACAGGCCCTTCAGCCCAACTTGTCCATGTCATCCCTATTTTTTAACCACTAAGCCAGTCAAGTATTAATTCGATGCTATTGGGATAAAATGCAGAGGTATTCTCTTTTCTAAAAACAGCTTATATAACTGCATAACAGAAAATAAATTATGTCAACGCTTTGTGGGAACAGGAGCAGAATGATTCTGTTCCAAGACTAGCAATCTAAAGGCCTAGTCTAATGTTTGAGTTATAAGGAGAGGCCGGATAGACTGGGACTTTTTCTCAGGAGCGTAGAATGCTGAGGGGTGATCTTATACAGGTCTATAAAACAATAAGGGCATAGATCAGCTAGATAGTCAATATCTTTTCCCAAAGGTAATGGAGTCTAAAGCTCGAGGACATAGGTTTAAAGTGAGAGGGGAGAGATACAAAAGGTTCCAGAGACATTTTTTTTACACAGAGGGTGGTGAGTGTCTAGAACAAGCTGCCAGAGATAGTCATACGGATGGGTACAATTTTGTCTCTTAAAAATCATTTAGACAGTTACATAAGTAAGATGGGTATGAAGGGATGTAGATCAAATGCAGGCAATTGGGACCAGCTTAGGATTTAAAACAAAAGGGCGACATGGACAAGATGGCCAAAGGGCCTGTTTCCATGCTGTAAACCTCTATGGCTCTATCTGGACACATGGATTCAATTCCTACCACAGTGGCAGAGAAATTAAAATTCAGCTCATTAAATAAATCTGGAATAAATAGCTGGTGTCCCTACTGATAACAATGAGTGGAAGTTTCCCATCTCCACTGCCCCCATTAACATGGGGATTGGGGGGTGGACAATGTGGCTCAAAAACTGGTTTCCTCCTGGTGTAAAATGATTGTGGGAACTTCCGCTCCCACTCGCCACGGGGGGGTGCCATTGCCACCAGAGCCCCACGTTAAGCCACTGATGGGATGGAGGGGAAGGCCTGATTGGAATCGCCTCCCCTGCACAATTGTGTCTGCCACCACAGGTAATCATGCCAGCTCAAGGCATGTCTGGACCAACATGCCATGAACATGTCCACACATATCCCTAAGATGGTCTGTGGCAGCTCATGGAGGTGAAGAAAAGATGGAGGCCTCCAGTGAGCAGAGCCTGGAACACCATATGTAGCAGTGAGTGGGTGAAGCTACGTGGATCTCCTCTGAGCTGCACCATCCAGGAGATGATTGTTCACAATGCAACAACTTCTTTCAGCGATAAAGTCTTTAACAAGCAACATCTTCCAGGATCAGGTCTTTTCACTGCCACAGGTACTGGTGGGCGACAAAGCTCTGTGCTGGAGAATGTTCATGTAAGAGAGAATTGAAGATGTTGGGGAGAGAGGGCATTGTGCAGGTCTGGAGGTGGCAGTGAGGTTGTGGGTGGTAGAAAAAGAGAGAGATGCTGTGGGAGTCATACATGAAAGAGCTAGTACAGAAGACAAAGATGGAAAGAGCCATGTTGGAGTGTGGATGAGGATGGCACAGGGTGATGTAGGCATGAACGGGTATGGGCGAGTGTGTGGATGTGAAGGCGCAAGGGGGTGTGAAGGGGCAAAGGTGGTCAATCTTCTTGCTCAATCTCCTGCTACTTGGTGAATTGATAACGTCTCTCCTGGTGTCCATTTGGTTAAACTGGCATCATCCAAGTTTAATATTGGAGTTCCTTGTCCTCCTCCGGCCATCTCCTCAACCAATGTTCTGGAGCTTACTGTTTGGCGCCTTTTCAATGTGGTGTCCGGATATGAATGCAGGGAATCTGCTCCACTGCACAAAATGTTATCTAACCACTGACCACATATTCACGATACCATGCGAATTCCCAGCAACATTCACGGCAGGAAATTCCCTGTTCCCAAGCTGGGTTCACTCAATCTGTGTAACAGATCGTTATTAAAAGCTGTCTGGTTCACTCATTTCCTCTAGGGAATGAAAGTTGCCTTCCCAGCTCTAGCTAGCCTCTATCTGACCCCAGCCTCTCAGCAAAGTAGTTGATGTATAACTCCTCTCAAAGTCGCCTAACAAGCCACTCAGCTGTCTAGAATTTGGCTCACCATCATCTTACCGAGGGCAATTAAGGACGTGGCAGCAAATACTGCTCTTGTCAGCAATGCTCACATTGCATTTATGAATAAAACAAAAATGTTGTATTGTGGAATCTTGTTATTAGGTAGCAATAGTCCAGGAGCACACTACAGCCAATTATAGCAGCCAGTAGTTACTGACATTACTACTGCAGAACAATGATCATACGTAAATCTTTTCTCTTCTGTAACAGTTAATAAAAACGTGGTTAAAAACAGAAAGTGCTGGAAATACTTAGCAGATCTGACAGTATCTGTGGAGACAGAAAAACAGAGTTGATGGTTCAAATGTAATATGACTTTTCATCAGAGCTGCAGACACTGCCAGATACTGGTATTCCTGGAATTCTAGACTTTCATCTGTAATAAGTATTGGGTGTTGGATTTATTCACTGCTGAATGGGGTGTCATTGACAAGGTCATCATTTATTGCCTATCTCTAATTGCCCTTGACGAGGTGGGAGTGAGTCACTTTTATTTTACTCTATTCTTAAAGTTACAAAGCCAATGCTCAGAGTGGACCCGGTAAACTCAAATCCATTCCTCACTTGCCCCAAAAAACCAAATTCTAGATCCAATTGACTCCAATTCAAGATCCCCAAGAGGGAGATAAACAAGATCCAAGCTGACGAGATAAAAGCATTGCGTCTCTGTAATGCTTGATCTAATGCTCGATCTCAGCTACCTCCTTAGTAAATGAGTGGCTTGCTTGGCCACTCATTGATTGTGGTTGAACCACAATCTCCAGAGTCACATTTTGGTCAGATTGAGCAAGGAAGGCAGATTTCCATCGCTATAGGAAATGAGTGAAGCAGATGGGTTTCAATCTGCTCAACCCATTATTACCATTACTGATATTAGAATGCCAGATCGAATTAACTAAATTGAAATTCCTCACTTGCTATGGTGGCAATTGAGCTCATAACTCCGGACCATTAGTCGAACCTCTAGATTACTGCTCCTGTAATGTAAGTGTTATGCTACTATTCCCACAAATTATTCACATAAATTTTACATTGTGCATCTACATAAATTCTCTTTTTTTTGCAATCTGCTGCTGATCACAGTGCAAACTTGCCAGTTAGTGACACAACAGTGATTGAGATGAGTTAACTTGGATGAGGAACAAAAGGGGTTCAGTTTTAAAAGCATTTGCTTCTTTTTTTTCTATGCGTTCATGGGATGTGAGCGTTGCTAATTGGATCAGCATTTATTGCCCATCCCTCAGGGTATTTTAGAATCAACCACATTGCTCTGGACCTGCAATCACATGTGGGCCAGACCAGGTAAGAATGGCAGATTTCCTTCCATTCAGGACATTAGTAAACCAGGTGGGGGTTTTTTTAATGAAAACTAGAGCATTAGATGGTCTCTGTCCCACCTGCTACAATTCATGTGGCAGGTGGGATGGGAAAATTCTGACCTTAATTTTAGACTTTTTTAAGAATCAAATTCAAATTTCACTATCCTCCATACTGGGATTTGAATTTGAGTTTTAGAGCATAACCCTCCTGCTTACTAGTCCACTGACAATTCCACTACGCCATTGCCTCCCCCATGATTAAAAGAGTGACTATGAAAAAGGTTAAGAAGGCTCTTAATGCTGAAATGCTACTAATAAACTTACTCTTACTATGGGACTGTTATATCTCAAGATAGACACACTAAAAGCTAATTCCACTTCAATGATTTTTTTCAGCTCAATGTGTAGCAACATGCTATGCATAGAAAACAGTGTGCATATTTATGTAACATTTCACTATGGCTATGGCTCATTGACTGGAGCAAAAGTTGGCTACGTTCCTTTATTAAAGCACTGAGATAAGGCACCTCTGTCCTTTTTATGTCAGAAAATAAAAGTTAAGGTTATTACCACACTCTCAAAGGGTACAATGCGTGACTCTCAATCTGGTCAATGAGATAATATGTATGAGTGGTCACTGTAAATGCATCTGTCCTCTAAATATCCCAAAGGAACTAGTATAGTCAGGGTTGAAATCAATATATCCGTCAATCACTATCTTCCAAATGAGACATTTGGGAGATCTTTTCTGCCCATCCTCTGTTGTGGTCTGATCATTGAACTGATACACAACAAATTAGAAAATGGAACTGAAGCTGTAATAGTCCATTATGAAAATATCCAGTTCTCGTTTTCACTCGAGCAACTGCAACACACTCCAACTGTAATAATGTAATTTTATATTGGGAAATAATGGAAAATATAAATGACCATGAGAAGGCCAACTGACACATCCTTATCATTTAGCTCAATGACAGGGACCAATACAGACCAAGTTTTTGTCTCAGTGCTTTGATGAGTCCAAACAATTCTAAAAACAATTATTGTGCACTGGTTTCTTCAACTTTCTCAATAATAAAACCATGAAAAGTGCCCTGCATTATTTTACACTAAGTGGCAGAACCAAAGGACAAGAACAAAGAAAATTACAGCTCAGGAATAGGATCTTCGGCTCTCCAACTCTGCACCAACCATGATGCTCATCTGAACAAACCGCACACCATCCGCCCCCACCTTTCATCCTTCCAGGCACAATATCCCTCTATTCCCAGCCTGTTCACTTATTTGTCAAGTCACCCTTTAAAAGTCACAATTATTTCTGCTTCCACTACCTCACCTGGCAGCAAGTTTCAGGCACCCACCATGCTATGGGTAAAAAATGTAGCCTCATACATCTCCTTTCAACCTTGCGCCTCGTCCCTTAAATCTAGTAATTGGGGAAAAGCTTCTGACTATCCACTCTGTCCATGTCCCTCATAATCTTGTAGATTTCTATCAGGTTGCACTCAACCTCCGTAACTCAAGTGAGAACAAACCAAGTTTCTCCAATCTCTCCCCATAGCTAATGCTACATCCTGGTAAATCTTTTCTGCCCCCTTAGAAGAATCACCATGCAAAGGAATCTAGGCATTCAGGTTCACAGTTCCCTGAAAGTGGCAACACAAATGGATCACGTGGTCAAGAAGAGATATGCTAGTCTTCACTGGTTGGGGCATAGAGTGTACAAATTGGCAAGTCATATTGCTGCTAATATAGAACTTTAGTTGGGCCATGTTTGGAACATTGCATACAGTTCTGTTGCCACACTACCAGAAGGATGTGGAGGCTTTGGAGAGGGTACAGAAAAGATTTATCAGGGTGTTATCTGGTTTGAAGGGTATTATCAATGAGGAGAGGTTGGAGAAACTTGATTTGTTTTCACTCGAATGTCAGAGGCTGAGGGGCAACCTGATAGAAGTTTACAAAGTTATAGAGATATCGATTGAGTGTATAATTGGAGTCTTTATCCCAGAGTACAAAAATGTCAATCACTAGGAGATATAGGTTTTAAGGTAAAAGTGTGAAAGTTTAAGGGAGAGGAGAGGCAGGTTTTTTTTTACACAGAGGGTGGTAAGTATCTGGAATGCACTGCCAGAAAAGGTGGTAGAACAGATACAATAGCAATGTTTAAGAGGCATTTTGACAGATACATGAATACACAGGTAATAGAGGGATAGGGAGTGAATAGAGGCAAAACGTTTTCAGTTTACAAACATTTCATGTGTTGGTGCAGGCTTGGTGAACAGCTGTACTGTTCTTTGTTCTGTAACAATATGCTGCATATAAAAATATCTTTGTTGTATAGTTCTATAGTGTCAGGTTTCTCCAAAGTTCATTGTTAGTGAGTGCAACTTTATGTAAAAGAATTATTATGCAAATGGTTATGGTTATGAGTGTTCATTTAATCGCTCATCCAGGCATCTGAGCTCCATCATTTCCTTTCAATATCGGAGGAGATGGACAAATTTATGGCACTTTGCTAAGCGAAACTGAGAAATATTTGTGTTCACCTTGTTGAATATCTTCTTAAATGGATATTACTGTAATAGAGCGTGCAGACTGGAACAAAAGGATTGATGGTCCAAAGCCACAAGTTGACTATTAGGAACAATTAAGCATACTCAGCTCTAAATCTTAAGTCAGTTTTGAAAGGCATGGAGTATGCATAATGAATGTACAAAGCAAATGGTAATAGATTTATTCTACAAATGCTACAGAACATGAATAACAGTCAGTATTTCACCATTACCCTTCACTTATTCAATTTACACCAAAAACAGTAATTAGCTAGCATTATGTTGATTATAATGCTAATTATCTACATAAGCCAATGATGATATCTACATTACTTGCATCTCAATGAACAATTGAGCCGGAATCTTACCACCATTCACACCGGAAAGATTTTCCCACCTGCTGCAGTGAACTGAAATTTGGCTGCCTGACATGGTGCAGCAGGAGTGCAAATGCCTGACCGGCTGGTAAGATTGCACCCTTGATGAGAATATCAATAGTACCAGCAACATCCTAGGGTTGCCATTCACTGGAAAGCACTACTGTTCTCTCCAAACCAATGCTATGATAATTGGAGCAGACCAAAGCCATGGCTTACCTCAGCCTCTCTATGATCCATTAGGTTATAGTCAGGGCTGTAATGGAATAGTCTCCACTTGCCTGAATAGGTACAACTGTACATAACAAACACAATGGTGGAGAAAGTAAACATTTACAAGAGGCACAACACCACAGAAAGAGAATCAGCAGCCTATTGTAAATGTTTACTCTCTCCACCATTGGTGCATTCATTAAATTATACAATCTCTCCAGTGCAGAAGGAGATCATTCGGCCCATCGAATCTGCACTGACTCTGACAGAATATCTTACTCAAGCTCCTTCCCCCAACTTATTCCCAAAAACCCACACAATTACCATGGCAAATCCATCTAATGTACACATCTTGGCACTTTAAGGAACAATTTAGCATGGTGAATCCAACTAACCTACACATCTTTGGGCTGTGGGAGGAAACCAGCGCACCCAGAAGGTACCCACACAGACATGGGAAGAATGTGCAGACTGCACACAGACAGTCACCCGTGGTTGGAATCGAACCTGGGTCCCTGGCACTGTGAGGTAGCAGTGCTAACCATGCCATCATGTCATGCACTGTGGCTCCAGTGTATCCTATCTACAAGATACACACTTCATCAACTTACCAAGGCTTCTTCAAGATCATTTCCCAAACCTGTGACCTTCAACAACTAGAAGGCCTATAGCAGGAAATAAGTAGGAACGCCATCACATGCAAGACGCACCATTCCAACATGGACCTGGTCATTCCTTCAATGTCACTTGAACTCCCTATCTAATAGCACTATGAGAGCATCAGTGCTATATTGACCAAAGCTGGTTCAAGAAGGGGATCCACCACCTTTGAAGGCAAACATTTTTTTTTCCTTTTTTATTCACTTATGGATGTGGACATCACTGGCTGTCCAGCATTTATTGCCCATCCTTGATTGCCCGTGAGAAGATAGAAGCGAGCTACCTTCTTGAACTGTTGCACTCGGCAATAAATGCTGACTTTGCGAGCAATGCTCATTTCCTGAAAATATAACAAAAAAAAAGCACTGAAGCAATTACATGCCAAGAGCATCTCTATTACTTATTAATCAGAATTTTTTAGTGCATCTTAGAAATAAAAGTATTGAACAGGATACCAGCAAAAGCCAGTCTAAAATTTGCTGAATACAGCTCCAGCTAGAACTTGGAGCCCATCCTTGTTGCATCATAAATTGCCTGAAGTCTTGTAATTGTTTAACACCTACACTATTTGCATACTGACTTTTCCCTAATGTGAAATAAATACGACAACACAATCACTAATGAAATAACTAGCATTTGCACTGTAATATATACACATACCTTCATATTCTTGAAGCCAGTGACAAATCCACACCCTGTCTTATGCAGCGGGTAAATATATTCCTTGCAGGGTTTTGTTTTGTGCGGTCTATCTTTCTTTGCGGCAATGAAATTGTATGATTGCTTTTGCAGAGGTAAATTAAGTGAGCATTCACAGCCATAAGCATTTAAGCGTTAACCCTTTTAAACAAAATTTCACTTTTATTGCTAGCAGAATCCATCAGTCACACCAGGTTTCAATCCATCCACAATTCCTCATCATGCTCGCTCAGCAGTACAGAATGAAGGCCTGACACCAGCCATTAAAACGATATATGTCTATGCAGTTTCTGCATTGTATGTAATAAAGTGAAGTGCAAGAATGATAGGAAACCATGTGAAAACAAACATGATTGTGACACATACAAGTCCGTTACCATAATCATAACCTTAACTTGGTGGAGGATTCTAGAACCAGGAACATAGGTTCAAGATAAGTGGCAGTAGGCATAGAGGGGACATGAGAAACAATCTTTTTATGCAAAGGGTGGTGAGTATCTGGAATCCGCAGCCTGATTTGGTGGTGGAGGCAGAGACCCTAAACTCTTTTAAAATATTCCTGGAACTGCATCTTAAGTGTTGTAAGCTGCAGGGAGCTGTGGGCCAGGTGCAATAAGGTAAGATTGCGATTAGAAAGGGCGCCTGGGTGTTTGCGGGCTGACAAAAATAAATCGGTTGGATTTAAAACTGGTGTTGCAGACTTCTTACTGTGTTTACCCCAGTCCATCGCTGGCATCTCTACATCATGTTTGCGGGCTGGCATGGGCAAGATGGACCAAATAGCCTCATTCTGTGCTGTAACTTTTCTCTGGTTCTATGGTTCCAGTATCGTAACAAATTGCACCCATTACTGTTTGCTTCAGGACTAATGCAGTATAAAATAAACTAAACAATTGAAAGCAACAAATCAATAATTAATCAATTCAGATTCTAGAGTCCTAACTCATTCAATTCCGTGGCAATCATAAGCCAATATACCGTCTGCATTTCATTTCCAGTAGAGCATCTTTCTCAGTTTTTGCTTTTGAGTCAATCAGACACCCATTAAAGTTTAAAAGTTTATTTATTAGTGTCACAAGCAGGCTTATGTTAACACTGCAATGAAGTTACTGTGAAAATGGTGTTTGTGAAAAAAACTAGTGCTTGACTGGACAGAGAAGGAAACTGCCCTGAAGCAAATGCCAAAGTCAAATGTGCCAGAAGCTTGGGGTCCACCCATTGATCAGATCTTGAAAAGCAACCAACTGCTTTGCTCCTTGACAACTGTTTGGAATTGCACTGCACATAAACAAACTTATGTGGGCCAAAACAAACCCTGTGTGCAGCAAAGATTTCAGGACAACAGTTTGCTATAGCTCCTTAATAGGAAATGCCTAGTGTTGCAAGATCACTCGGAGGCTACCAAGAGATCTCAATGTCAAAATGTCCAGTATGCTGTGATTCATCATCAAACAACAGCAACATCACAAGTACCCATTTGGCTACACTGATAACTTAATGAAATTCATGAGCATTTAACCTGTGTCCAATAACCCCAGTGTGGAATGAAAAGATTCAAAAACAATTCTAGTGAAACCCACAGGACTGATAAAGACAAGATCCACAATGGTATTAACCCGCGTGACCAACGGAACAAAGTTAAAGCCAATGGCAACTTTCAAAAGGAAAGCCGTGTCAAAATTCTAGTTCCCTGCAGTAGTTTTTGTGTGCGTCAGTGACAAGAGTTAAATGGATGTGGATAGAGTGAGGTGACAAATGTGTGGAATAGGCATTCCAATGACCTGTGTAAAGAACGCAGCTCGTCAGTGTATAACATGTTCAAATCCCACATCAAAACTCGTACAAAGAGATAATACCCAAATTATCTACACTGAGGGTCGAACATCCATGATTAAACCTCTGAATGTGTGCCTCAGCAATCCAAGGATCATGTTCCTGTCAAATAGAACAGTGGATAGTCGATGGGGGAAAAGCTTTCACTAAGAATGGAAATATATATATTTAATAAAAGCAAATTACTGCGAGCGCTGGAACCTGAAACCAAAACAGAAAATGCTGGAAAATCTCAGTAGGTCTGGCAGCATCTGTAAGGAGAGAAAAGAGCTGACGTTTCTAGTCCTGATAACCTTCTGTCAAAGCTAAAAGGATTTCTATGCCTTTTGGCTTTAACAAAGGGTCATCTGGACTCAAAATGTCAGCAGTTTTCTCTTCTTATAGATGCTGTCAGACTTGCTGAGATATTCCAGCGTTTCCTCTTTCGTAAATATATACACCACTCCACTTGATAATTTGCGTGGTTTTGATTGGACAGACTCAGACTTTTTTTTATCTGCTGAAGTAAGAGTTAACTGAAACATTCAAGATCCGTAAGGTGTTACAGTGGTTAACATTGCTGCCTCACAGCGCCAATGACCTGGGTTCAATTCCTGGCTTGGGCCACTGTCTGTGTGAAGTCTGTATGGTCTCGTCGAATCTCTGTGGGTTTCCTCTGGTTGTTTTGGTTTTCTCCCATAGTCCAAAAGATGAGCTGGTTAGGTGTGTTGGCCGTGCTAAATTCTCCCTCCGTGTACCTGGACAGGCACCCCCGAGTGTGGTGACTAAAGGATTTTCACAATAACTTCACTGAAAGTCTATTTGGAACACTAAGAAATAAACTTTAAACTTTAAGATCCTGCTGGGGTCTTTCTTCAGAGTGCATTTTCAGGAATATTTTCTCTTGTGGCAGAATCTAGAATTGGGGTCATTCTTTAAAAATAAGAATTTGCACATTTAAGACAGAGATGAAAAGAATTATTTTTTTCTCAGAGGGGATCTCTTTCAAGGCACCAAACAAGTAAACAAACTCAAATTAACTTTGGGACAAATTAAAAGGGGCAGCCCCCCCAAAAAGGAAGGGGGGACGGCCCGAACAAAAACAAAATCAAAAGGAAATTAAAACATTAAATTAAAATGTGATTGTTGGGGTCCATAATGCACCCCTGCCGCTGTGATGCCCAGCGGGCGCAGAATTTTCTGTCAGAGGGTAGTGAGTCTTCATAGCCAATGTAAGCAGAGTTCTTGAATGTATTTCAGATAGATATTTGACAAACAAAGAAATGAAAGATTATCAGGGTAGACAGGAGGTTACAATCAAATCAGTCATGATCTTTTTGAATTGCGGAACAGGTTCAAGGGACTGAATGGCTTATTCCTTCTCCAAGTTCAAATGTCAGCAAATCATAGGATGCTGTCATGCACAAAATGTCATTAGATCATTCAAAGAATATGGAATATCCAAATTAATAGACAGAGAAGAAACTCATTTGTTTTGGAGGAATGATTAAGAAATAAAATGTGTTACATCTGATCCAGAGTGAGAAGATCCTTACAATGCTACCATAGCCAAAGTGATTCAAAATGAATTCAATAAGCTCTTTGCATTGGATGCCAAGAAAAGTAAATGAATAGGTTTTAAAATGTGTTTCTTGTAGTTAAAGTTACTGTAGTATAATCAATTTATTCAATAAAGCGCGCCACACCAATTTAATATGAATTACTAGTGTTAGTCACATTGGAGATTCACAATTTAAACTCAGTGTGTAAGTCAACCCAATTTTTGGAATGATACTTGGAAGATTCAAAGGTCAGTCATCTGTTGACATCTCTTCCCCCCAATAAAAAAAATTAGTGCAGTTAGGAAAAAGCCAACACCGAGAAAACCCTAAATCTGTGTTAGCAGTAGTAGTGGAGAGCACTTCAGAAACTTTCAGAACATTACCATTTGCTAAGGTCCAGAAAACAAAACACTAGGCTCAATGGTAGCACTGGGGCAGCAGATAAAACACAATACAGAAGATTCTGGCTTTAAACTCCACCCCCAGCCTTCAGCACATAACTTGACTTAACACATTTGCAAAGCGGAGGACTGCACAGAAATGAAACTTTTGAATGAGTAAGGATTTCTTTACCCTCTCAGTTGGATATCAACTATCCTGTGAAAATATTTAAAGAGGAAAGGTCTTCTCTTTGTATTCTAGCTAATACTTATCTTTCAACCAATGCCACTTCAGCAGTGAATCTATATATCTGCCTCACTGTTCTTTGTGGGACATCGCTTTGCATTAATTGGCCTTGGTCTGATTGCACTTAATTGTAGTTAATTGGCTATGAAGTACTTTGGGATGTATTTATATGAGAGGCATTATCAAAATGTAAGTTTGTCCTTTCTTAAATTCCCAGTCTATCTGCACAGGACAATTCTTGAACTCTCCATTAAAGGCATTCATTCTGCAGAGTTATGCGACACCAAGTGAAAAGAATCTCATTTCTCAGTGGCAGGTTCACCACTCACCGATGACAACCTGTGGATGTTTATGGTGAAAAAGAAAATGAACACAGTACTTTGGGTTGAGCTGATGAATAGACCAACAATAGGGTGTATTTGAATAAGTGTTCGCTTTGAGACAAAACTAGTAGATACATTAAAAATGCAAAGGTTCCACTCATAATGAACAGTCAACAGATGAAGTAAGAGAGCACATGAAGCAAAATGAAAAGGTTTACACAAATGCAAAGATAGAAATGGAAATTCAGCAGACTAGGATAACCATAAAAGGCAATAGACTATACAAGGTAATGAGTTGAAAAAAGGAATTCAAAATATCTTCCAAGAGATCTCAACATTAACAGCAAATGGTTTTGTAAGTACATGTCGACAAAGATGGTGATTAAGGGCAATGTGGGTCCAATAAAGACAAGCACAGATGAGTCCATAACATTTATGGGAATGTTTACTTTGTTAAACAAGTACATTGTACCACAGAAGACAAAGAGAACATATTACCAGTAGTACAACGAGAACCTGAAAACAAATCAAGGGAAGGAACAATGAATTTTATACATGTTCAAAATGAGAGAAATAAATGGGACTTAGATAGTGTCATATACATAACACGTGAAAGAGATCAGAAACTGTTTAAATCACATCTTACTTTCTGCTTATTCAGAAATGGACTCTGTTGGACCAAAACATGCCGTTACAGGTTTACAAGTTGGCTACAGTTCTTAGGTTAATTAGGTTCTTAGGAAACTTAGGTTAATTCTGACAGGACAAAGCATAACCCTAATCCTTTTGGAATTTCACATCTCTCATTGTTATACCCATTACAATCAATGAAACAAGGAAGCAGCAGACAGTCTTATCACCACAGCCTGGACTTATAACAAAGACACGGCCATCAAAACTCGCCATACATGTTGTCATGGTTCAAGTTAGAAACTCCAAAATGTTTTACGAAGCCCAATTGAATCATAGGTTTTGTGTCTTGAATTTGGCTAGGATAAGCATAATATATTTCATTCAGGTGTGATTCAAAAGATCCACCAGGGAGTTTTGAATCAAACAAAGTTGATTTGGCAATGGAATGTATAAAAAAAAGCAATAACTTCTAACAATTACAAACAAAAACATCTACAATAATGTATAATACTTAATTAATATATGTAAGCTGTCCCAATCAAACCAATGTCTCCATAAACAACCCTTTAAACAGGGCATGGACTGAGGCTCCCATGATACTGGAATTTGAGTCCTTTGGTTGAAGTCTGCAGTTCTCTGGATTCACTCTGAACAGTCTGAAGACAAGACAGCTTCCCAAAACACCAGAAAGACTCTGGTCCTGCCCCTAACAACAGCAGATTTTCACCTTTTAGGAAAAAAGTTCTTGTTTCCAGTTAACCAACAGAATTTGTTGGTTAGAGAGAGAGAGGGAAAACATTTCTTTTTAGCTTGCTATCCCTTCTAAAACTAAAACTCTAACCTGCAACTCCAAATTAAAAATAAAAAAAAAACTGTCCAAAAACACATGACTGCCTTTCTAACAATGCAGGATCATAAAACCAATCCCGGAATAAACATAAACAACCCCATTTAAGCCACTACAGTTGCAATAAAAGGTCTTGTTGTCGTTAGCCTAGCAACTGCATGACATCAGCTAAAACTGTGAGCTGAGAAACACTAAGTGTGAGAGTTGCAGCAATCATGATTTTAAAAATCTCTTATAAGTGCACTAATGTCACAATATAGAGACACTAATAACCACCAGGTATCTTCACTGGTGAACAATGGATTTTGGCCAGAAACATAGAAATCTACTCTAAAGCTGTAACCGACTCATCAATGGTTTACACCACATGATCTAAGCTCCTCTGGATTTTGAAAAGTTTTAATATCACATTCCTGGACTCTCAGGCATTTAGTCTATCAACACTAAAGCTGGACACTAGACTGACAACAAAGTTTGCCTCAAGTCTAAACCTCCTCAAAACTTGATTCTGCAGAAGATTCCTGCCATTGCCTTTGAAGAGACAATTTATTCTTTCTGTATCATCACCAATTGTTAGAAGAATTCTGCAACTTCTGCTTTTATCTAATTAAACCTGCCTGACATTTACCTAACTAAACCTGGGGGGAGCTATATAATAAATGGCAGAACCATCAGGAGTATAGACACACAGAAAGACCTGGGTGTGCAAGTCCACAGATCCTTAAAGGTGGCAGCACAGGTGGAGAAGGTGTTAAAGAAGGTGTATGGCATGCTTGCCTTTATTGGACAGGGCACAGAGTATAAAAGTTGGCATATGATATTGCAGCTATATAGAACATTAGGCCACATTTGGAATACTGTATCCAGTTCTGGTTGTCACACTACCAGAAGGACGTGGAGGCTTGGGAGAGA
This sequence comes from Sphyrna mokarran, assembly GCA_024679065.1. NCBI lineage: Eukaryota > Metazoa > Chordata > Chondrichthyes > Carcharhiniformes > Carcharhinidae > Sphyrna > Sphyrna mokarran. Next base: position 26,983,483 of record JAGIQG010000015.1, read on the forward strand.
GTGCAAAAAAGATTTACCAGAATGTTGCCTGGCTAAAACCCTCATAGCTAGGGTCTTAGCTATGAGGAGAGATTGGGTAAACTGAGGTTGTTCTCTCTGGCAAGAAGGAGGATGAGGGGCGACTTAATAGAGGTGTATGAAATAATGAAAGGCATAGATATGGTGAACAGTGGGAAGTTTTTTCCCAGTTCAAAGGTGAAGAACACAAGGGGTCACAAGTTCAGGGTGAGGGGGGCAAGGTTCAACACAGATGTCAGGGGAACGTATTTTACACAGAGGGTAGTGGAGGCCTGGAATGCACTGCCAAGCAAGGTGGTTGGGGCAGGCACGCTGGGAGGGTTTAAGACTTATCTAGATAGCTACATGAACAGACTGGGAATAGAGGGATACAAATAAATGGCCTAGTTGGGCTCATGAGTGGCGCAGGCTTGAAGGGCTGAAGAGCCTGTTCCTGCGCTGTACCGTTCTTTGTTTTTTGAATGTGAAGGAACCCTCACTGGACTTTGAAATTCACATAATTAATATCCATTTTTTTGATTTCTTTTTGTTTTGTGTTATTCGTAGTTGTAAATCTCTTTTATTTGCTATCTCCATCTTGTGTGTATATATGTAATTGCAATGACCACCCTCTGTTTTTGAATGTATGAATAGACAAATGGACAGGATTCTCCAGTTTAATCCATGGTGGGACACATTGGGAATGAAAATTTAAAAAGTGCCATTCCACCCAAAACTCCGTTCACTGAAAAATCTCAGCCGGAAACAAGAATGGAAGATTTCAACCAATACTTCTGATTTAACCCTAAAGGGAGTTTACTACAAGCCACTTTAAATTTGACTTCATAAACAGTGGTTGGAATTCAGAGAATCTAGAAAATCCCACCTCTAGCAAACAATGCACCACCTCCCATTGGTGGGAAATGTTCGGCTGGGACCCCAGAGAATCTTGCCCAGAGATTTTGGGGAAATACACCACAGCCAATATAAAAAATTAAAACACCGCTGCTTATGGACAGGTGCTGTGAAAAGTGAAGGAGTTCAGATACTTCTGTCCTCGGTCCATAACAACAGGCAAATCTTTAGCATCTGATGGTTTCCATTCCAAAATAGTAAAAGAAATACATGAGGAAATTGAAACACAATAATCATGTCCCTCATCCACCCTCATGCCACCTATACAGCCATTAATTTAGTCTCCACTGTGGGCAGACCTCAGGAGTCATGTGAGGATGAAAAGAAACTAAACATTCAATTATTTAATACACTCCTACATATTTGCTAGTAAAAAGGATTTGCATTCATGAAATCCATTCAAAGTTTTTAAATGTCAACTATTTAATCTCTTATAAAAACAAACATTCAGATCCCATATGAGAGAGAGCTATTCATTTATTAATCATTTTAAACTATCAATCAAACTGTGAACGAAGAAATCTCTACTAAGTTAATTGTAGCCTTTGAAACTCAACCAAGTATTCATAATGACATAATAATGGCTCTTGGGGAGATGCTCTTTTGAAACTGCATAACCAAATGCTATTTTTTTCAACCTGGACCAGATTGCCTTTCAATGAAAACAGTCCAGCAGAGATTTTTTAACTCTCACTGAAAGCTACAGCTTTTTTTTAAGTTTAAGGGTTGGAAGGCTTAAAAACCATCTGATAATGATTGTTACATAGATGTTATCTGTCCTTCAGGTGCATTTCTATTTATTCTATCCAGTTGTAAGCCATGTGAACTAGACTTTTGCAATAGCCAAAAATGGATTCTATTTGAACTCAGACGCAAGTTCAAATGGCCCTTCCTAGTTTGGATTTTTGAATTCCCCATTCCACCCACCATTTTTAAAGATCCATGGATTCTTTCCATCCTATAGAGTCTGAACATTAACCCCAGAAGATGGGTGGTGTTGGAATTGTGTCAGAGATTAAAATACAAAATTTGAAAACCAGGAACTTAAACTGTCATGAATCTGCTTACTTCCAGGGACACATTTTTCCGTTCCGCCACCATGGGAGTTGTAGTGGGTGAGGGGTGGACCATGGGAAGATCAATTGACCTTGGGCCGGATTTTCCAGTTTTGGGGCAAACACGATCAGAAAATCCTACCCCCCAATCTTAGCAGATGTGGTCTTATGACTTTTGCAGGACACCTGTGGTACTTTGTCTGAGTATCTATTGATGTTCTTTATATAAACTGGACTTCAAGGAGTCACCTGATAAGTTTGCAAGTAAGAGATTATCAGTAGCGACAATATGGAATTGGAGGTAACTTTGTTGTATATGTTGGATGATTGGATAAGAAAATAAGAAGAGGGATATAGGATTAGTCTCTGATCAACATGATGTTCCCTCTAGCTCCATACTGGGGCTTCATATTTTCGCCTAATATAGCAATGACTTGGATGAAGGAATAGTGAGCTTGTTTCCACGTTTGTAGATGGCACTTCATTAAGGACAGAATAAACCAGGCAGTTAGTACTGGGAAGTTAAAAAGGAGAGTCATGGGATTGCAAAACAGTGGCAGATGGAGTTCAGTGTGAGGAAATGAGATCATTCACTTCAGATCTGATAAAGACAAAAAAAATTACCTTTGCTCATTGGTGAATTATAACTGTCGAGGACCAACGGAATTTAGGTGAGCACATATACAAATGATTAAAAGTTAGTGCATGAGTACAAAAGGTAATCAAAAGGGTAAGTAGACTGTTGGCTTTTATGGATTAGAATACAAAATGAGGAGGTGATGTTTCAGTTGTGTAGAAGCTTGATCAGATTATACCTGGAAAACAGTGTTCCTGTTTGATACTAATTCCAAGAAACATATATCAGTTTTTTTAAGAGGTGTAGCTTGAAGAAAATAGTGCCTGAAGGGGTCAGTTCAGAGGATTAGTTACATAAATTTGACTTCTATTCCTTTGAGTTTCAAAGGTTGAGACGTGATCTAAATGAAGTGTTTTCAATTATTAAATCTTCCAGCCACAGGAAGATTCAGTTGAGGGGCAGGACCTCAAAATTAAAGCTAGGCTGTGAAGGAGTGAAAACAGGCAGCATATTTTTCCCTACACAAAGCAATAGAAATATGGGAATCTTATTGTCTCTAAAAGGATATGAATGTGAAGATAATTGCAATTTTCAAGATTAAGATCAATTGATTCTTGTAGATAAAGGGCATCAAGAGTATGTGGTTAGCACTGCTGCCTCACAGCACCAGTGACCCAAGTTCAATTCCAGCCTTGGGTAACTGTTTGTGTCGAGTTTGCACCTTCTCCCTATGTCTGCGTGGGTTTCCTCTGGGGGCTCTGTTTCCTTCTACAGTCCAAAGAGGTTAGATGGATCGGCCATGCAAAATTTCCCTGTGGTGTCCAAAAATGCGTAGGCCAGGTGCATTAGTCATGGTAAATGCCTGGGGTTATGGGGATAGGGCAGGGAAGGTAGGTTTGGGTATGATGCTCTTTTGGAGGGTCACTGCAGACACAATGGCCAAATAGCCTCCTGCTATAGAGGGGTTTTCTGTATAGATTTCCCCTATGATGGGGGTTCTATAGAGAAAAGGCAAGAAGGTAGCACTGATATTATCTCAGCACTGAGGCAATGAGGTAATCATGAAGTAATGAGATACCAACCAACTCAACAACAGCTGCCATCAGACTTTTGAATGGACCTAACTTGCATTAAGATGATCTTTGTCTACACTCTAGTTATGACTGTCATACTACATTCTGCACTCTCTCATTTCCTTTTCAATGAACGATATGCGTTGTCTGTATAGCACGCAAGAAACAATACTTTTCACTATGTGCTAAACACATGTGACAATATTAAAGCAAATCAAATCAAAATTGCACTCCAGTGTATGTTTGATGGATTAATGTGTCTTATATCTGGTCCTAAGTTTGCACGTTTCCTATATTCCTGATTGCCATGTTTTACCATAAAGTATCATTTTTTTAACCAGGCTGGTAATCAGAAAGCAACAAAATGGCTAACAAACAGACAGCAGTGAACAAAATCTCCTTTCTATCTGGCATGGTGAGCAACTCATTTCAACCTACAATGTATGAGAAAGCAGTGCAGCGATTCTCCTGACCTCAGCATGAATCAGAGTAAACTCCATTGCTAAGCAATTCCACCAATTAGAACATCAACCTATTTCTCTGCAATCCAGTTAAATGGATGATGTACCATCCCCCCTTCGGGTGAACAAGAGATTATGGTGATACATAATAGCAGTTTTCAGCCGTAACTTGGAAGAGGCATTCAAGACCTGAATAGTATGTGTTTAACTGCCAACATTCTATATCAATTAGAACTACAAATTGGAACTTATTTGTTGAGTATGTGATCCACACAGATGCCAGAATAACTGTAAGAGTGTGTTTACAGTGTCTGTACTCCTCTGATTGCTCAGAGTGTTCGCATGCCACCACCTCAGTAACAATTGCAAGTAAAATGGCAAGGTAGCAATGTGGTTAGCATTGCTGCCTCACAGCGCTAGGGACCTGGGTTCAATCCCAGCATTGGGTCGCCACTGTGTGAAATTTACACATTCTCCCTGTACCTGCTTGGTTTCCTCCGAATTTCCCCTACAGTACAAAGATGTGCGGGTTAGGTTGATTGACTATGCTAAATTGCCCCTTAGTGTCAGGGGGTTAGCAGGGTAAATAGATGGGGTTATGGGGATAGGGCCTCAGTGAGATGGTGGTCGGTGCAGACTCAATGAGCTGAATGGCCTACTTCTGCACCGTAGGGATTCTATGATTCTAAGATAACACGAAACGCAGTTAGTGTGAAAACACAATCTGAATGTAAAATCATCACAGTGGCAGCCTGGATACAAAATCGGCTATGATAAAAAAGCCAGGAGTTGTAGTGAGTTGTCACTTTTCAGGCTGGAAGTATTCAGTGGTTTCCCTCAGGCAACAATATAAGCTCACTGCAACCTTTGATGTATATTAAGGTGTGAGGTTTGGATTCAAAAGGGATATTTTTCAGAAATTTAAGACGATAACTTGGAAATATAGCAAATAATGAGGCAGACATGGACTGGTCAAATGAGCAAACACACGGAAGATAACATTTAATGCAGAGAAGTGTGAAATAATACATTCTGGTATGAAAAGTGAGAAGTATGAATCAAATGGGCTAATTTTAAAAGTATTATAGGAAAGGAGAGACCTGAGGATGTGTGTACACAAATCCTTAAAGGCAGTAGAATGAGGTAAGAAGAATGTTAAAAAAAACAGCTTGGCTTTATTAACAAAGGTATAGGGCAGGATTTTTCTTCCATTCTGGTGTACGTTTTGCAGCAACGGGATGAGATGCATGCTCACTTGTGACGAGATCTTATGGCCTCATCGTTTTCAATAGGGTTTCTTGTTGGTTGCACCCCTCGCTGCTGGGAAATCCGCGGTGGGAGTTCGCCGTCAACAGGGCTGTGAGATCCCTTCGGTACAAACAGTATCGAGAGTTCAGTGGTAGAGTGCAAGATTCCACTAAACTTTAAAAAATACTGGTTGTGTCTCAGCTGCAGCATTATGTTCAGTTCTGTATGCTATAATTTAGGAAGGATATGGAGGCCTTAAAGAGTGTTAAAGGGGATTTACACAAATGGTATCAGGGATGAAGGATTTCAGATATGTGCAGAGGCTGGAGAAGCTCTTCATGCAGCACAGAGGCTTGAGGGGAGATTTGATAGAGGGATTCAAAATCATTTATGATTTTGATAGAGTAAATCAAGAGAAATTGTTTCCAGCGGTAAAAGGGACAGGAACCAGAGGACACAGATTGAAGGTGATTGACAAACTGAAGTTAACATGAGGAAACATTTTTTTTACACTGTGAATTGGTGTAATCTGGAATACACTGCTTGAAAGAAGATTGGAGGTACATTTAACTACATTCAAAAGAGAATTGGAATAAAACTTGGCTGGAAAAAATAATGGAGTTAATTAACTATCTATAGGAAATAGCCAGCACAGGTGTGCTGGGCTGAATGGTATCATTGAACTAGTCAATTATTTGTACATTAAAAACAGTAAATCAGTTAAAGAGAAAAGAACTCGATAATGGCAATTCATTGATTTGTAATTTTCCTTCAACACTCCATATAAATTTCAAGTATTCATTTTTTGACCCATTTCCCATTTGCCTGTGTATGACTTTCATATAATAAAAGGTTACAATTTCGTGGCACCTTAGATCTAATTATTATGTCTCAAAAACGCACATTTCCAACAGCTGTGACTCAGTGGATGGTACTTTTGCCGCAGTCAGAAGATTGCAGGTTCAAGTAGCACTTTGCAGGAGACTTGACCACATAATCTAGGCAAACACTTCAATGCAATGCTAATAAAGTGCTGTATTGTCAGCGGTATTGCATTTTGAGGGACATTAAAAACTAAGCTCCACTTTCCCTTTCAGATACGATGGGTATTATTCCACAAACAAGCAGGGGAATCTCCACTAATAGTTATTCCTCAACTAATGTCACGAAAACAGATTAATTGGTCATTAGCACACTGTCATGTGCAAGTTGTCCATTCCATTTCCTATATTGCAATTGAGACATATTAAAATGACTCGCTTTGCTGTAAAGTGTTTGTCCAGTCTGAGATTGTGAAGGAAGCTAATTATATAAAATATACATAGAATTATCATAATATAAAATCCAGTCTTAGAAACGGAATTGGAGTAGTTGGTCTCAATGTATAACTATAATGACACAAGTACAGTGATTTCTTCCTGCGCTGTAATTTCCATAACCTTCTGCTGTTGGTGACATTTACAAGGAACTACATGGATACTTCAAAAGTATTTGTATCCATTCCAATGGAGGGATGGTAAAATGTTCACTTAATTGAATTTCTCCATTTGTGATACTGACTGACAAATAAATCAGGTCACCAACTAACCTTTGCAAAATAAACATTACAGAATTATTAAAATGATGACCTATCTTGGCCTAGATTTTGTGGTAGTAATGAGGCAAAACTGCCAGCCTTCATCATCATTATTTCTCTAAGATTGACAGCAACCTCAGGAGTCTGCACATGTACATGTAAACATGGAAATCCAGAAGTTATTGTCAGTGATTCTGTGCTTTTCCACAGATGTGTTGTTGAAGTTCCTACACACTGCAGTTAACTCCATATCACTAAGAACTTCCCCTTTTACATTCAATCTAATCGTAAGACACGTGAAAAAGTTCCACATTGTTTAAATGAGATGTGTTTTTAATTGTGAACTGAGTTCATAATTACTACTGCAAATATCTTCCAGAAGGAAAAGAAATTCTGGACTTTTTTTTGATACTTGTATTAACAAGTTAATTTGTAAATATTCTAACGTCTTTCACTCCTGTATATCCCACTGATTTATTTCACTTAGTAAAATTGCTTTAAAAGTGAAAGCTGTATCACTGCATTTTATTTCTGGCTTATTGTCTGTAAGAATATTTCAGTTTAATTGGCTGATCACGGCTATTGAATGCCTAGAGATTCCTTTGACATGATGCCAGATTCAAACTAACATTGGAAAAGGTGGAACTCATACGATAGAAGTTACTAAATCTTAGGGAGTAGCCCTCTTTGAGGTCGGTGGTAAATGCCATTCCTTCATTGAGGATGATCTATTCCTCACCCTTGCGCTTCACACATTTTCATCACATATTAGGTACAGATACAAAACAATCATTTTTTTTAAATGCTAGTCATTGACATAGTTCCTGAAATTTTCAAGCAATTACAACCATTAGTACGTTATAAGTAGCTAATAGTGCCTGGGCTTTTCTAATTAAAACCATCTTTAAAAAGGCACAGTTTCATCACAAGAATGCTCCAGACAAAAGCTATCCATGATCTAAGTGGATCACATTGCGAATACTTGAGACAAACAGCATAGATGCATTTGAGGTTATGCCGGATGAAAAATAAGGGATAAAGGAATTGAAGGACATGCTGATAGGACTGGATGAAGAAGGGTTAGAGAAGACTCAAGCAGACCACTAACACCAGGATGGACTGGCATGATTCCATGTTGTGATGGTAATTCTATTAAATTCATGGCAATCCACCAAGGCATTGACGTCTTCCCATTACAAAATCAAATTGATTCAGGAATGAAAGTTTTTATCATCTCTATCTGGATGTTAACTCCAGCTCTAGATGTAAAGATCTTCCTGAAGTCCTAAAATTTATATTTGTCTTTTACCAGTTTGAACTTCCGGCCTTTGTCCTACTTTTGCAATTTTATGTTAATTCATCACATTCATCTTTTCTCTACAATTAACTATTTTAAATACCTCCACTTCCAGCTGGTAACTAAAAATAGAATGCCATATATGGGTTATGGCAGTCAGATTGAATGTAATGGATAAATCTCTCTCCCTGTACTTAATGCAACATGAGGTTCAAAGTTTGATGCTGTTGATTGGATTCCTACTTCGATAGGACGGATATCAGAGGCAGGTTCTTTACCCAAAGGGTGGTTCGGGAGTGGAATGCCGTGCCTGCAGCGGTTGTAGATGCGCCAAGTTTGGTGGCGTTTAAGAGGTTAGTTGATAAGTATATGGAAGAGAAGGGAATGGTTTAGTTTGGAGGGGCATTGCTTTTTATATTGGTCGGCGCAACATCGAAGGCCGAAGGGCCTGTTCTGTGCTGTAATGTTCTATGTTCTATGTTCTAACACAAACTGCTCTGAAATTTGACAGCAAGTAAAAGATAATAAAGACTGTGTCATTCCAGTGGAGAATGAAGGGACTTCTACTGGTGCAGTGGGTTATGCCCCTGCTTTTGAGCCAGTTGTTCAGGGTTTGAATACCACTCTAGATCCTGGTGGCTATGGAAGGTGCTTCTATAAATGGCTTTAATATCAATTTGGAAATCCTTCCAACATATACCAATGGGAGGCTGTAAGATCTGGAGAGATGTCTGGTCAAACATGTGATGGGAAGAAATTGGAACCTCTACCATCGCCATCCAAACGACAACATGTAAAAGTGGATATTGCTACAATGGAAGGGTGGAGAGGACTCTGGAAGTCCACTTGACTGGGCAGCCAGTGTGGATCAGATTGGTGCCAACAGCACAATCTGCATTTCACCTGGGATGGTTTTGGGATCTAACTCCTTGCTCCCCACCATGGTAGAGATTGCAGCAATGTGTGTGTGTGTGTGTGTGTGTGTCAGACCTGTCTTTTTGGGCAAAGAGCTCCAAGAATGAAAGGCACATCCTGGCAGATATGCAGAAAGGAAACGATTGCAGAACCCTGATTCAAATAGTGCAGTCACTAAACTTGAATCCATAGCTTACTTCAGTTGAACATATCTGAGGGAAGGCCTCCAATTCACCTGGCCCATTACAGTTTTTTCCATGTGGTGTAATAAATGGAGAATTTCAGTATATTCCTACCAGGTAGAAGTCAGCAATAGGCAGAGTCAGTTCCTATAAAAGCACAGAATGTCTCCAGATAGTGAGTTATTATCGGTTGTAGCAACTCTGGTTTTTGTAATTTACATTTTCAAATTCTGCTTGGCTGTATTTTTTTAGGGCACAACAGCACAATGAATCAGTGTACAAGCACCTCATGGTTTAGCTAGTAATATTACTTGTATGGAAGATCATCTTGTAAATGACTGAACTCCCCTTTGAATGTATTGGGTCAGAAATCTAGAGGGAGGAATCACTGACCATGACAGGAGTCACCACAACAGGTTTTGGCAGTGGGTGACCAAGAAGGTGGTCCAACCTGACTGTCTGCCCCTCTCCCGGGGCTACATTCATAGCCAGATGCCCCTGGAGAAGCAGCCATGAGTACATGAGTACCGTTGAGGTCTTCCACGCTCATTGGACCCGGCAGGGGGTGGGATGACACTTTCAATCACATTTTGGTTTGACGTTTTAACTTTCCTTTACACTTTTTTTTTGTTTCGAGCGTCCCCGTCCCCTTTAAGAGGCTGCCCCTTTTATTTTGTTCCTCAGTTTATTTGATTCGGTTTATTTGATTCGCCAAAAAGATTGGCAGGAGTCATCTGCCACTTCTGTTTCTGGGCACAGCATGGCACAGGTGGCAACATCTGAAACCCAACGTACTGGAAACCTGTCCCTGTGCAAACAAGTACAACACTCTGATCTCTCTTGCAAATAAATATCTGTTGTCATGAGTTCCCCCTTTTCCGGGTATTTCTAACAGTTACAATGCCAAGGGTCTGTTGTAAACGTCTAAAGACTTGAACAATTAATTGTCAATCATTTGAATAACTCTTGTCCACAGCAGTACAGTTTGTTTTGTTACTGAGCTGGAAGGCGAGAAATCTGCACGACTCAACAGATCTGATTTCCCTGCAATATTGATTGGTCACCCCGGGGGGTAGAGAACAGAGATGTCAGTTTCACTCGCGAAATTATCGTAACCACCGACTCAACCGGCGAGTGCCAGCGGCGTGGGAATGGTGTGGGTCAGTGTGCAGAGAAATGCACAAGCAGCCCCTCAGTCACCCAGGGCAGATCACAGCGCCGTCCTTAGGAGAGGCTCACCTACACTCTGTGACAAGGGGGAGGATATATAGGACTAATGGTCCAGTCAGCTTGAAATAGCAAGTCCATTGATCGCTTCACAATGGGACCCCTGCAACCATCTATATTGTAACCAATTAGCCGACATTAATCTGCTTATTCACTCCAGGTGCCGCGACATTAGTTAACCCGTCGGCTGCAACATCAGATGCCTGCCTACTGCTGGGTGTTGAGTCCTGGTAAGTACCCTCCCCACCTTAACCCTTTGCTTTCGGGATACAAGGCGGTGTGTTTGCACAGTGCAGCCTCGCTGATCACGTCTATTCCAGCTCCGTCACTCACTACGGGCTCAGATAGGATCAGCGTGGATCCAGGAGAGGTGGAGCAGGCTGGCAACACCTCCACCTCACGTCTCAGGTTTGTTTCTTTAGGTGCAATTGGTAATTTAATTCCATAAAGGGCTTTCTTTTTGCAAATCCCTATTCATTAAATTTAATAATTCAGCAAACTACCTCTGAGAAATAATTGGTGGCCAGTCGTTTTGAGTGAACCCAGTTATTTCCACAGACCCAGTTAAAGTTAATGTGTCGAGGCCAGGTCTCCATTTTAATAACGCGGGGAACAATCTTCGTTTCAAATCATGAGCAAAATTGTGGGTTGAATTTGCATAAATTCAAATTCTTGTCTAATCCCGGGGGGGGGGAGATTTCTCGAAGTGGGGGCTGGGTACTGGGGGTGTGTGGGGGGGTTGTGTATGTGTGTGAGTAACGATTGAAGGGGGTGGGGAGGTGGTGGAAGAGTGGTGAGATGTGTGGGTGGAGAGAGGATGGGTGGGTGGAAGGTGTGTGGGGAGTGTGAGGAGGTCGTGTGTGTGTGTGTGTAGCGACTGGAGATGTGTGGGGAGGTAGGGAGATGTGTGGGGGAAAGGGGGATGGGTAGGGAGATGGGAGAATGGGTTAGGGGGATGGAGATGTGTGGGGGGGGGGTGAGGATGTGTGTAAGGTGGGAGAGTTGGAGGTGAGTGTGGAGTGGGTGTGTTTGTTAGGGGGTGGGATATGTGTGTGGAGGGAATGAAAATTAGGAACAGTATCTGCGGGGTGCGGATAGGTTTGGATTCCCCCCATCATCCCGTGTACTTCCCAAGAAATTTAGATTTGCTCACACGGGGGGTGGGGGGGGAGGGATTTAGTTTGGTGGGGGGCTTTAAAATAATCTCACATTTTGTTTAGAAATTTGGGCACAAGAGCGGGGTCAGATCCAACGGGAGGAAGAAGGTGCCTGAGATTAGAGAGATAGCAGCGCGGAGTGCACCTAGCCAGTGCAGATTACATTTCCAGCTCCCTCCTTTTGTAATGTATGATTCACTCAACTAAATATACGCCCGCCAGTTTGAGGAGGGCTCCCGCTTTTTTGGGGGGAGGGATTACAGCATCACGTGGCAAACTCGAGCTATTTCAAACCTATTCCTGCACAGAGAGGATGTGCAAACATCACATACACTGCACGCAGATATGCCTCTACTCCAGAGTTCCCATGCAGGGCGCACCACTGGCCACAATCCATTGATAGAGAGCGGTACTGTACCCGGCACTTAATGCATCGGCGATTGAGCGCCGCCTTTTTATCAATATTTCCCCAATCAGGTCTGTATTTGCAGTTAGCACAACGGAACAACTGTGTAAAAATTCAGCATGTCCATAGAATTCTCCATGGTTGTAATACAGAAACACAGCTTTCACCCAGTGCACAGGACAGCACAAAATTCAGCTCCTGTTGCAGAATGCAGAGCTGCAAGTGTTATAAGACACCCCGGGTGTAATCAAAGGAAAACAAGGACGTTTTTTTTTCCACGCTAATCATTTAAAAAGAAATCATTGCCGCTGCAAACTTACCGTACACTCCCTGGGCACAGATGCCTTCGAGTACAACTGTTAGCAGCCACAAGAGTAGATAAGCAAAATCCATCTTCACGTTAGTGTTAACATATCCAGCTCGGGAGCGCCGTCTTCGTTCCGTTCTGCTTCTACCGAGCCCTCGGCAAACCCGGCTCCAGGGAGAGGAGAGGAAAGGGAAGGGGGGGGTAAACGAGCCACCAGTCACCCCCCTCTCTCCGCTTGTCAGAAGGCGAGCAACCCGAAGAGGCCACACACACTCACAGGACGGGGTGGCGATGCTTCTGTGTCCGGGGATGCAGTCCGGGAGTGGATGATTCTCTCAAGGCTCCGGGAGTGGGATCGACCCCGCATGGGGCAGAGCTGGTGAGCAGCCCATGGAAAAGTCGGTGCCCAGACCCAGGGCACTGCCAGTGGCTTCTGGGCTGGGAGAGGAGGAGGGGGGTGGAGGCTTGCTTTCAAAGTAAACTGGCTCCCTCGGAGATCAATTAAGATAAGTCACTCGATGGTCACATCCAATTTTGTACATTCCACCACCAGGCAGCTTCCTTCCTCCTTCCACCAGCAAGCTCCAGACAAACTGCTCTCCCCCAGTGTTTCAGGCTGGAAGATTCTCTCTGGGTTTCGCCGTCCAAGTGGAAATCTGCTTCCCTGTGTCCACACACACACACACTCACACTCTCTCTCCCTCACACACACACATACATACAGTTGGATCTACCAGATTTCACACACACACACACACACTCACTGACACCAACCTATTGCAAGCGAGGAAGTTCAGGACGTGGAAGAGACGGCCGCTTCATCCGAGGCTTGCAGGGAGGCTGGAAAGATGTCACCCGCGCCGGCAGGAAGGGGAAGGCAGGGAGAAGAGACAGCCAGGTACCCCGAGGAGAGAAGGCAACACCATCAGCGTCCACACAACCAAGCCTTCTCTCTCTCTCTCTCTCTCTCTGTGCTGGCTTGTGGTTGAGATAAGGAGAAGATGGGGTGGAGAGGGGTAGATTTTCTCTATCTCTCTCTCTGTGTGTGTGTGTGTCTCTTGTCTTTGCAGGAGGATGCTGGATGCGAGAAAGACAGAGTCCAAGCCGGGGTTGGGAGTAGCTGAGCTGGCGGAGCTGGGTAATCACGTTGTGCTGTACGTGCCCCCGATGGTGAACACTGAATCTCGCCCACAGCCCGGAGACGTACAGAGCCGCGTGATTGAAACTCGTCAGCAGGAGAAGGGGAGGGAGGAAAGCAGATTCAGAAAAGCTCCTTCCCACTCATCACGCATTTCAGCTGCATCGCTCCTGCTTTTTTTTTCTTCCCTCTTCCCCCCCCCCAAAAAAAAAACAATATGCGTTTTGAATCAAGCTGCTGTGGGAATGGAAAGAACTTAAAAGAGCAGGGGAGATGTGCGCCGCGGAGCCGCTGTGTGTGTGTTTATTCAGGCAGCTTTTTTCTCCTCAACGAAAATCTTCACCAAGGCAGCCTCCTCATCAGGAATAGCCATTTCCAACTCGCTCTCTTTCTGATTCGGAAGATAGGTTTCGTTGGAAATGCCCCCAATTCCTGCTCCAGGCATCTTGGTGTGAAATTCCGCGCACACAAAAGAAAATTCGTAAAAGTTCAAAGACATGGAAAATCTCAGCAGGTCTGACAGCATCTGCGGAGGGAGAGCAGATCCATGGGGGCATAGAATTTCCTACAGTGCAGAAGGAGGCCATTCAGCCCATCGAGTCTGCACCGAGAGCAATCCCACCCAGGCTCTATCCCCATAAATTTACGTTACTAATTTTTCTAATCTAGGCATCCTGGTACACTAAAGGGGCAATTTAGCATAGTCAATCCACCTAACCTGGACATCTTTCAGAATGTGGGAGGAAACCCACACAGATACAGGGAGAATGTGCAAACTCCATGCAGACAATGACCCGAGCTGGGAATTGAACCCAGGTCTGTGGCACTGTGAGGCAACACTGCTAACCATTGTACCACTGTGACTATGACACTGTGCTGCTTTTTTTCCAGTCATCCAGACTCAAAACTTTAGCTCTATTCTTTCTCCAGAGATGCTGTCAGACCTGCTGAGATTTTCCAGCATTTTCTGTTTTGGTTTTAAATTCTAGCACCTGCAATATTTTGCTTTTAAAGAGATATCCTTTGATTTGATTTACTGTCACAAAGACGTGCCCGTTAATGCATTGGCCATGCTAAATTCTCCTTCAATGTACCGAACAGGCGCTGGACTGTGGCAACTAGGGGATTTTCCCAGTAACTTCACTGCAATGTGAATATTGTGACTAATAACAAATAAACTTTTAAACTTAAACTTTAAAAAAATGTTTTGGGATATCATGAAAGGTAGTGTTTCTTCTATGCTGTACAGCAAAACATAGGGGAGAAGAGAATGGTTAGGGTGCAGCATAGAGTGTTGTAGTGACAGATATGGTGGTTATGGAGGTCAGTCAGAAGAAGATGATGATTAGATATAAGATGATGAGAGGTACTGATTGAGTGGATTTTCTGAGACTTTTTTCAAGGACTGAAATGGTTGCCATGAGAGGACACAAGAGTGCTGGGGAGTAGGTACAGAGGAGATGTCGGGGTAATTTTTCACTCAGAGGGTGGTGGGTGAGTGGAATCGGCTGCCAGCAGTGGTGGTGGAGGCGGATTCGATAGGGTCTTTTAAAGGACTTTTGGATAAGTACATGGAACTTAGTAAGATAGAGGGTTATAGGTAAGCCTAGTAGGTAGGGACATGTTTGGTGCAACTTGTGAGCCAAAAGGCCTATTTGTCTGTAGTTTTCCTATGTTTCTAAAAGAAGCAAAGAAAAGTTTATGAAACCTTTTCACCTTCTGAAGACCTGTATCCAAATTTAGTTGGAATACATGAGGTTAGAGTTCACCCTCCACCTCTGGTAAGACACTTTGGGGCGGTTGATCACACTCACCAATGTCAAATTGAGTTTAAGATACGGCACTCCATCGTTTCTGAGCGACAAGGAATCCTTCACAGATGCTGCAAGACCTGCTGAGTTTATCCAGCACTTTATGTTTTTTTTGGAATACTCTTAATAATGTTGATTTTGCTCAATGAACAATTTATCTCCAAAGGGACACAGGCTATTTGACTAAATCCAGCTAATTTAGATGCATCTTACTACAACTAAGCCGCAGCGATGCTGCAGTGTGTGCAGAGTTAACTAATGGAGCCATATAGACAACCAACACAAGTCGCTAATAAGCCACCCTCTCAGTCTGCTTTTATTCCCAGTTGAACCAACAGTACCCTTTGTGACATTATTATATCAAGATTTCTGGAATCAGCAGCACCAGAGCAACAAGTCCAATTTCTGGGTTCCATTGGCAAGTCTGGCTGGTCAGTAACAGTCTTGGCTTTTTGGCTAAGATTGGGTGTAGTTTTGCTGTGCTGCTATTGGTTGAAGTCATGAGATTACACTGAGTCTTCATTTGAAGCAATTTTTTAAAGCGGCGTCTAGATATTTTGGCTAAGATGCAAATGAGATCAAGACTTGGAGGAGGTGCAATGCCTGCTCTAATCAGCTTGGATCTTGTAGATCAAGCCCAAGGCAGGAAGTATCCAGCCTGTCTTGGCAGCTTGAATCTGTAATGTCCCACTTGTTAAGACGTTGAATGGACTTTGATTGGATTGAACTGGATATATTAAAAAACAGGTCTGTCATATATTGAACACCTCCCCCTGGTTCAGACATCAGAAACTGGATGCCAGCATCAATTTCTATCACCAGCTAATGAAGCCACCTCACCTGGGGTCCAAATTATCAGTCATATCCCAGCTCTTCCCAAGGAGAATAGCCACTATTTGATGGCGGAGCAGGACTTAAAGTTCCTCCTTGGGTATAATTGCCTTCAGCACAGTGAAAAGTCCTATCTCAGTGATCTGTGATATGTTAGACCACCTGATCTCCTTGCCATCCAAGCCCACCGATAATTCATCACCAGTTATTTAATCCCGATACTCAAGTGAGGCACATTTCGAAGAGTTGTGTTTGACCTGAGATTTCACTATCCCAAATATTCCAGATATTCCCACATATGATTCTTTATTTGGATTACAGAAAGACCAGGCACTATACTATTTGCACCAAAACGGCCCATTTGAATTTGAGTCTATAAAGGTGTCTGACTGAAATCCAGATGTGTCAGAACTGAATCACAATCAGATCTTCTGAACAACTGCTCACATCTGGCATGAAGTTTTACACAGTTAGAAGTCTGACAGCACCAGGTTTAAGTCCAACTGATTTATTTGATGGTGAGTTTACTGTCAAATAAATCGGTTGGACTTAAACCTGGTGCTGTCAGATGTCTTACTGTGTTTATCCCAGTCCAACACTGGCATTTCTACATCATGAAGTTTTACAGCACAGAAAAAGTCACTTTGGTCCATTGTGGCTATGCTGGTTACCAAACACCAATATATTCTGTTTTCCCATCCTCACTGCCTGAAAGGAACTCACTGCCTGAAAGGACGGTAGAGACAAGAACCCTCACAACATTTTAAGTGGCACTTAGATGAGCATACGGAATGCCATAATACACATAGCTACAGACCAAGTGCCACTTAAAATGTTGTGACGGTTCTTGTCTCTACCGTCCTTTCAGGCAGTGAGTTCCTAATTCCCATCACTCTCTAGGTAAAAAAAGTTTTCTCCCCCCCACTAAATCTCCTGCCCCTTATTGGTGGCGCAGTGTAGCACTGCTGCCTTACAGCAGTAGGGACCCAAATTTAATTTCAGCCTTAGGTGACTATCTGTGTGGAGTTTGCATATTCTCCCCATGTCGGTGTGGGTTTCCTCTGGATACTCTGGTTTTCTCCCACACTCCAAAGAAATATGGATTAAATGGATTGGCCATGCTCATTTGCCCCTTAGTGTTGGGGGGATTAGCAGGGTAGATGCATGGGATAATGGAGATAGGGCCTGTGTGGGATTGTTATTGGTACATGCTCAATGGGCTGAATGGTCTCCATCTGTACTGTAGGGATTCTATGATTCTTACCTTAAATCTATGATTATTAACCCCTCTACTAAGGGGTACATTCCAGATCCCTTGTCTCCATTTACACTCTCGTACAATGCACTCCAGATGCCTTTTATTCACCACACTCTGAGACAGTACATCCCAGTTCCCTTATCTCCACTACAATATCAGACAGTGCATTCCAAATCCTAACCATTGTGTGCTTGTAAACCTTCTCTTCATGTCACTGTTGCTTCTTCTGACCATTGCCCAAATCTGTACCCGTTCTATCAATCTACTCATGGATGGAAACAGTTTCTCCTTATCTACTCTGTCCAAATCTTTTATGGATTTTAACACTTCTATCAAATATCCTCTCCACTTTCTCCTCTCTATGTAGAACAACATAGACATCTTCACCCTTGAAGTTCCTCATTCCTGAAACCATTCTGGTGATTTTTTTTTGCACTTTCTCAAATGTATCTTCTTTGTTCTCAATAGTGTAGTGCCCAAAACAGGATGCAGTACTCCAGCTAAGGTTGAACTAGCGTTGTTTACTCTATACCCCATTAATAAAACTGTATGCGCTATTTCATCCTTTATTGTGTTGTTGAGTACTTCTGAGCAAAATGAATCACTTTGCAGGTTGCTGCATTAAATTTTGACCAGCCTGTCCATATCTTCCTGTATTCTAGCTCTATCCTCCTAACAGTTTACTGTTGTTGCAAGCTTCACATCAGCCCCAAATTTTGAGATTGAGCCTTGTACACTCAGCACAACCAAAATCCCAGCGGCTAGAACCACCTGCTGGTGGTTCTAGCATAAAGGAGAAATTCAGCAATTGTTTGTGCAAGTAGTCAAATCTTGCTATCAGAGCAAATGACTGATGGCCATTGCAGAGAGAATATGGAATCTCCAACAACATGACTTTAAAAAATATTTTAGGCCAGCATGTATTGCCCATCTCTTGTTACCCTTGAGAAAGTACTGGTGAGCTGCCTTCCTGATGTGATGCAACCCATGTATAGAAGCCATTGAAGTTAACTTTGACTTGATGATACCATTTTAGTGATGCACTGGACTACACCTAAATATCTGCTAATAACAATTGTTCCCCCTCCCCCAATTTAATAGAGTGAACAGGTGGCATGGGAGAATATCCAACACTAGGCTTAATTTCACTCAATAAGAAATCTCATAACACCAGGTTAAAGTCCAACAGGTTTATCTGGTATCAAAAGATTTATTTGGTAGCAACACTGACTTTTGCTACCAAATAAACCTGTTGGACTTTAACCTGGTGTTGTGAGACTCTTATTGTGTTTACCCCAGTGCAATGCCAGCATCTTCACATCATGACTTAAATTCATTCAACCAAACATTTCAGAATTCCACCTATTCACATGTTTGTTGCCTCATCTGAAGTGCACACTTTAGCTGTTGAA
This sequence comes from Sphyrna mokarran, assembly GCA_024679065.1. NCBI lineage: Eukaryota > Metazoa > Chordata > Chondrichthyes > Carcharhiniformes > Carcharhinidae > Sphyrna > Sphyrna mokarran. The sequence goes on from JAGIQG010000015.1 coordinate 27,002,326, forward strand.
CCACAACTACATTATAAGGAGTCCTTAAATGGAGTGGAACTGCACAAGATGTTTTGGAAGAGGGTAAACATTCAAAAATTGACACTGAGCCAAAGACTTGGTCAAAGCATTGGAATTTAAGGAACAATTTAAAAGAAGAGTCAGATGAAGAGTTGGGGAAGGATTGAATGGAGGGACTTAAACGACAGCCAGAGAAAATAAACCAAGGTTGACATGATTCAAGGTTATGGAGCCTCATAATACACTGGGAAGTTTAGAGTTTAACCAGCCACTAAGACACAATTGAGTTTTCTGTTGCTTATTCCGCTGCTCTAGGTAGCACCGTGGTTAATCCAGATGCCTTTCAGCATCAGGGACCCAAGTTGGATTCGAGTCTTGGATGATTGTCTGTGTAAAGTTTGCACGTTCTCACCATGTCTCCTTGGGTTTTCTCCGGGTGCTCCAGTTTCTTTCCACATTCCAAAGATAAGTGGGTTAGGTTAATGGGCCATTCTAAATTGCTCTTTAATCTAAGGGGAATTAGCAAGGTAAATACACGAGATTATGGGGATAGAGCCTGGGTGGGATTGTTGTCAGTGCCAGCTCAATGGGCCGAATGGTCCTTTTCCGCATTGTAGGGATTCTATGATTCTATGAAAGAATCCAGTCACAGTCAAGAGAAGACTGTCTTCCCAGGCCCCAGTAATAAGCCAGGTTGGTGGACTGGCCATTAACAGTTCACTTGCGTTACCTCTTAGAATCGATTTTAGACAGAGAGGCATTTCACTTGTCTCCATCTCTCAGGAAAGCCTCGTTTATTCCAGTTCAGATGCCTGCCCGCTATGTGAACAGCTGCCCGCTTACCTTGCAGATGATATGAATCTAAACCCAAATGGATTCTGTGTAAGGTAATCACGCATGTAGGTCCACAGCACGAACGCCCTGGCGATTTTGGATTCATTGCTTGATAGATTAGGGTGTTGGGAAGGCTCATGTAAAGAGGGGAGAAAATGCACGTGTGTACCTCCTTCTCGCTTTCTCGAGTTGCAAACTTTTAAAGCGGCGCATAACTTGTGACCGGAGTTTCGCAGACAGGCACAAAATAACTGAGCGGAAAGGCTGGGGATTTTATTTTTTCGTGGCGTATTTTGGAGGGGGAATCTCAGCCAAGAGATCTCTTGTTCTTCTTGCAAGAAAATGTTACTGAATCTTGTGCAGCCCATCTGAGGCAGGCGTTGGGTTTATACATTGCTGAGTGTGGTTGTGAAATAGAGGATTGAAGATCTGAATGCAAGCCCTGAGCCTGTGTCTTCTGGAGGCAATGAGCGGGGGGAGGGGGGGAGTGGAATGTATTTCCTGGAATCCCTTCCCCCCTATCTTGAGAAGTACAGCACCGTAAATTTTAAAAAAAGAAACAAGTTTCCGGAATTGTTCTATGGCAATTTACAAATAACTTCGCTACATTTTCAGGGATTTAATCCTCTGTATTCTTTAATTGTAATTTGCCAGTGTGCTACAGTAGAGATTCCTGGCTGGACGGGCAATTTCCACAAAACCAGGTTCCCGGGAACGTCACACGTCAGCACCAATTCACAGTTATGTCAGTGTGGTTCCCATGGAAACCAATATTATATTTTAAAAAATACACACACTATCTTCACATTATACTGCCCCAACTTTCTCGCCAAATGTAATGATTACTGCGGCGTGTTACACTGATAACTCCAAAATAAGGAACTAGATCCAACCCATTTGCGCCAAAGCATATTTCTATTTTTTTTATATACATAAATTGCCACGTTAACCCAAAAATATGCCGACAGGGTAATAACATCATTGCGTAAACTTTCAGTATTTGCTGTCCCTGCGTTGCTGGGTGGCATTCCATCCGGACAAGTTATTGCAAAATGCGAATGTTTTCTGGTTAGATCAATTCTCTGATTTAAACAAGTTTTCACGCTGCGTGACTTGTCCTCTGAAGTTAAAGAGAAAGTGGAAATCTGCTAGGGAGAAAGGCACTCTCGATACATATACACAGTAGGGGAACTGATCACAGCTTCAGGGCCATCTAAGGATTGCCAGCTCCTCAACACAGAATGGGCCACATTGAACCCCCGCAGGCTCCACTGTCTGGAGAACTGAATGAAGCTCCTTGTCAATGTACCCCCAGCCCCGGGCTGCCTACCGTCTCACAACACCTCCCAGGCTGCAAGTGAAGGCCCCTAACACCCTCCCTCTTCCTCGGGTAAGGAATGGAACAGACTGGGCTGCAAACACGGAATGGCAGTGCTTAACACGGGCAATATTGCTTTAAAAGGCTCAATTGCACGAATCCGGCACAGACGCTGGGCAGGCCAGAGAGAGAGGGTGGATTGCCGAGCGTGTGCTGCCTGTTGCGGTGCATTTCTGTAACATAGGCCTGGGATCCGCGGCTGTCACACAGCTTCAACCTCGCTTTGCACCCTTCAGTGTGAGACTGACAGCGATTTTTTGGCTGGAATCCTTGGGTTTTGCTGCGTCCGAAAAGGTGGATGTCGCTTTCTCTGTGGCTGAAGGCACGTTTGTGCAAGATAGAGCTGGCAGTACTGATTGAGTGCTCCCATACACACACACACAGCACAGAACCCTTCGACAATCACAGCCATCAGGATCTGTACAGTATGGACCGCGGTTATCACATTGCTGTGTGCTACCTCTGTTGCAAATCATGAAAATTAGCACGTGAATAACATAAACTTGTCCTTGCATGTATTGGTTAACCATGTATTAGTTAACACATTTTTAATAATTTGACACTCCTGTAGCTTCTCCGGGAACTGACCGTTAGGTACATTGAATTCACTGTAGCAATTTTAGCCAGCTCTGTTATTTGAACATTTATATAGAATGGAATCACAGAATCCTTACGCTGCACAGAGGCCATTCGACCCATCGAGCCTGCACCGACAACAACGCCACCCCGCAAACCCCATGTATTTACCCTGCTAATTTCCCTGTCGCTAAGAGGCAATTTATCATGGTTAATCCACCTAATCTGAACATTTTTTGGAGGCAACCCACTCAGACACGGAGAGAAGATGCAAACTCCACACAGAGAGGACACGAGACAATTTTCCAAGGCCGGAATTGAACTCCGGTCTCTAATGCTGTGAGGCACAGTGCTAACCACTGTGTCACAGTGCCGCCATATACACATACATACTAGGAAGCATGCACATGTAGGATGCAGTGTTTCGAACTTGTCTCAGCGTCTTTGTTCACCCAGTGCTTCGCACAAAGTAACCTGGCATTCTAATAGTACCATCCAGCTTTGTTTCTTTTTATCACTCGCCCATGGCATAAATCTGAGTTACTGCCAGAACGAACTGGGTGATGAAATATGAACGCTTCTCTATCAAACCTGGAAGAGTCTATTGGTAGTGATAATGGAGGCATATTCTTCCCTTTTATGTTCCAGCTCTCACTGCTTCCAAAGAGAGCGTACATTAGTTTCCACCCATACCTCTTTCTCCATCATCATGACATTCTACCCAATATTTCTACCAGTGCGGAGCTGGGCAATGAATGACAAGCCTCACACTGCGTGCCTCTTCTCGGAGACCAGAAGAATTCAAATAATTTTTTAAAAAAGGTCGACTTTAAACAGTATGATTGCTGGGAGCAGAGGCAGATGATTATAATCGCCAGTAATCTGCTTGTGAGGACAAATTCATGAATAACATAGGAATAGAGGTCCCCTGAAGGGTAGAAGGTTTTACTTCAGACGGGCAGCATTGTCGGTGCAGACTTGGAGGGGCAAAGGTCCTATTCTTGTGTTGTAACTTTCTTTGTTCTCTGATATTTCATGCAGCTTTTGTGTGTGTGTGTGTTTTGCCCATCGCTGGGTCTGTCCACACATACAGCTACACACAGCCCCATCCCTGTGAATGGCCACCTAGTGTCTAGCCGATGAGTGTTGCTAATGCAGGGTTGAACTGAGCACTTCAGGCCATGTCTAACCGAAGCAAAGCTGCAATCCCACTGACGAACAGAATGAAGCTGAAACGCAGTGTACAGTATTGTTGCGCTGTATCTAACTCCTGGGACCGGAATAAAAACTCCCCGAAGACTGTGGTATCCACCCCATTCCCGCCTTTGCATTACGCAAATAATCTGAACAATCAAAAGTAAAACAAAAATTTCTCCAATAATTCCCAGTAAATCCTACAGCCGTCTAATTCTTCATCATTAATGCCAATGGTTTTGGTTCCGAGAGCATAAACAGATGGATACGATTAATAGGCAATTTAGGAGACGCGGACAGTTAGGTAGCCAATCTCTTGCAGTATTAATGTGCACCCTACTGGCCAAGTGGCTGTGTAACACAGAGACTCAGAAACAGAACATTATTCCCCCCCTCTGCAGCCGATTCGTTTCATTCTGAGTACATTAATGCCGTGTTGAACTGCAAAACAAAGTAAGAAGGTACCAAGTCAGTCTGTGTCCTTTCTTGAAATAAACCAAGTCCGCGGACACGTCCTTTGCCATTAAGTTTATGACTCGGGGCAGGCGGGGCGGGTTTAAAGTAAGTTGCTGCACTAGCTGGACTAAACACCAGCCTCCATGTTCGGTAAATCCGATTCTGCCTCATTTATCCCAGTAAGAAGTCTCACAACACTCTTCCTTTATTCCATAACTTGGACAATTCCACCGACTGAGAAGGTACTGAGAGCAGTGGCGCGCTCTTTCTGACCCACGCACGTATCCTTGTGCGTGTTTAAGTATCCATAAATATAAAATATGTATACACACATATAACATATTCTGTTTTTGTTAACTTAAGAAAAAATAATAATCGATGGAAGATGCCCTCCAGGCGGAATGTTCTGTTTTAATCCCCCTAATTATTGTAAATCAACAAATTGTCACATCAGCCTTGCTTTAAGCCTGTTTGGTGAAGTTTGTAAGATTAAAAAAAATACACACACAAAAGGAACAGCTCCCTGAATTCAATCCAAGAGTTGGCGGTGAATGGCATTTACGTTGGGATTGCTCAAGATATTTTATACAGCCGATTAACCACACAATGGGGTGGCACCGTACTCTCGGTGCTGTTTGGTGCGATTCTATGTGTAATTCCTGGAGATCCCAACACTATTGCCTTCACTCTGACCCTCTGATTACAGCGGACGTGCGGATGTGGAGCTGTTGCTTTCTAACACTGCTGCTCGCTATAGATAAGGCAGGCTTCCTTTCTGCACAAAATGTTTTCGCTCTTTCTGTCACGAAAGGATTTCGCGACCGTAAATAATCAGGAGTTATTTTTAGAATCGAGTTAAACAATCGAGGCTTATAGTCTCCCCATAGATGCTCGCGACCGCCAGAGAGAAGGGGCTATTCATTTGCCAGCACAGATGCCATTCAGTTATAATTAGTGTACCCATGTTTAAAGTTCAGCGTATAACCTTCAATTGTTGTCTCCCTTTTGCTATATAATTCTCATTTCAGTGACATGGAGTAATAGTCCATGGTATCACGCGTGGCACAGTACTATTGCCTCACAGCACCAAAGACCAGGGTTCGATTCCTGGCTTGGGTAAATGTCTGCACAAAACAGAGTCTGCACCTTCTCTCTGCGCCTGTGTGGGTTTCCTCTAGGTGCTCAGGTTTCCTCCCAGATGGGAGGAGGTGCTGGTTAGGTGCATTGCCCATGCTAAATTCTCCATCAGTGTACCCCACTGAGGTGGCGATTAGAAGATTTTCATAGTAACTTCATTGCAGTGTTAATGTAACCTATTTGTGACTCAAAAGTAATAAACGTTCAAACTTTATCACAAGCAGTTTAAAGTAAGAAAATCATGGTGTTTTGTATTTATGGCAATGCAAAAAATAATGGAATGTAATAAACAGTAACGTTTATTTGTTTATTCACTTTATTACAGAAAGGATGCTACTGCATTAGAGAGGGTACAGAGGGGATTTACGAGGATGTTGCCAGAACTGAAAAATTGCAGCTACATGGAAAGATTGGATAGACTGGGTTTGTTCTCTTTGGAACAGGAGAAGTCTACAGGAGATTTGTTTGAGATGTACAAAATTGTGAAGAGCTTGGATAGTGTGGGTGGGAATGGCCTGTTTACTATAGCAGAGGTCAGTGACGAGAAGGCATAGATTTAAAGTGATTGTTTAAAGGGTTACATGGGAGATGAGGAAATATATTTTCACCCAGAGGGCAGTAGGGCTCTGAAAATTATTGCCTGGAAAGACAGTAGAGGCAAAACCCCTCAACTCATTTAAAAAGTGCCTGGATATGCACCTGAAATGTGGTAATCTGCAGGACTGCAACCCACGTTTCAGAGAGTAGGATTCGGCTAGTAGGGAATTTTGATTTGGTGGCCAGATATCCTTAGAAAAACTGAAGTGTTTCAGAAAATGCAAACTTCACAAAGGTAAATTGACTCAGTTTTAAAAGCATAATACAATTTATTTAAAACTAATTTATTAAAACATAGAAAAATCAAACATGGCATACAAAAAGACAGAACAATAACTTTGGTAGAAGGGAGACATTAGATATGTCAGGCAGCACAACAGTACTGGGGCTTTTCTCAAAAGATCTTGTTTTTTGTGCCAAAATGCCAGTCAATTATACTGATTTGTTATCTATAGTTCAATCCATTAATTAGCTAAGTGTGATTTCATTTATTATTCAATATGTCAATCTAATCATGACAGTATTTTAAATCAATTAAAATCTGCCACCTTAAATAATGTTATTTCATTAGTTCATTCTGATTAGCAGAAGTCCACCTCTTGGCATAGATTGCCTTCTTGTTGCCATAGTATCCAAGAAAACTTACTTTGCTCAAATCATCACTGGCTAAATGCCGAGACTTGGTCCAATGCCAAATGAAGACCCATCATAGAATCATAGAGGTTTACAGCATGGAAACGGGCCCTTCAGCCCAACTAGTCTATGCTGTCCTTTTTTTTGAAACACAAAGCTAATCCCAATTGCCTGCACTTTGTGAATTTCTCTCCATATCCATCTTACCCATGCAACTGTCTAAATGCTTTTTAAAAGACAAAATTGGACCCATATCACTTGGCATCATTCCAAGCCTGGGCAACTAGAATCATACAAAATGTGTCTTTAAATGTTCCTCCATACAGATATGTTTTTGAATATGCCTGTTTGCATCCGTTGTTTTCTTAATGCAAGTTACACAATTTTATATTGAAATGTTGCCGACTTTTGCATTCTTTCATTAATGTTGCTGATTTCATTAGTCACAGTATTGACAAACTGCACATTTTTGCTTTACAAGCTTAATTAATACAATTCAATGGATTATTTTAATACAACAGATTATTTCAAAATCATTATTATTAATTTCATTTATATAAAGCATATAGATCATGATTCAATTTCATTTCAAATCGTTTCACATATAATAGACTATTCACTGTCCTCATGTTGGATGAGATTGATTATGTGTGTGTGTCTCTCTCTCTCTCCTTTCTGTTAGCTATTAATATCTATTAACCCCTTCTACAGGCTGGGTGGCTCATTTTGCCACTGGCACTGCCAAGGTGGGCCAAGTGACCCCTTGCTGTGTTGCAAACATTCTACAATTTTATGATTCCAAATAATTACAGGCTGGTCACCCTGACTTGGTGGTGGAAAAGTATGAGAAAAAATTCTGAGGGACAGGATACATTTTCATTCAGGAAGCCATGGAATAGTCAAAGACTATCAGTTTGGATTTATTAAGGGAAGTTTGATCCTGACTAACATGATTAATTTTTTGAGGAGGGTCAATGAGGGTGGTGCAATTGATGTAGTTTATATGGATTTTAGCAATGCTGTTGATAAGTTCCCTCATGGAAGACTGATCATGAAAGTAAAGGCCCATTGTGGTGTCTAAAATTGGCTCAGAGACAAGAAGCAAAGGGTTACTGGGTATTTCTGTAACTTGAAGGTTATTTCCACTTGGGTTCCATAGGATTCAGTATTGGGTCCCTTGCTTTTATGGGGCGTATATCAATAAATGTAAGGGGCATGGTTGCAGATGATACATACTTAATAATGAAGAAGAAAGCTGTAGACTGCAAGAGGATATCGATGGATGGAAAAGGGAGTATATGAACAGCAGGATACTGGGAAATGCAGAGGAACAGAGGGACCTTGAAGAGAGTGCCTGTCGCTCACTGACGGTGGCTGGTCAGGTAGACAAGGTGGCCAAGACGGCATATCAAATATATGCCTTTATTTGCCAATAGAATATAAGAGCGGGAAGGCTAAGCTGGAATTGTTTATTAAAAATAATTGGCCATAGCTGGAATGGGCTTGCAGTTCTGATCATTGCATCAAAGAAAAAAGTGTGAATGCACTTGAGAGGGTACCGAGGAGATTTATGGATTGAACAATTTCAGGTGTGAGGAAAGTTTGGGGAGGTTGGCATTGTTTTTTGTGGAACAGAAGAGGTTTAACAGAGAACTATCTGAACTACATAAATTTAAGAGGGGTCTAAATTTATTGCCTTTGATTGAAGGGTTTATAACTAGCAGGATGTACCTAAGATAAGACCTAAGAGGTTTAGAGATGATTCAGAGGAAAATTGTCTTTGAATACAGGGTAGGAGTTTAGGAAGGTATGAAGAGAAATTTCTTCACCCAGGGAGTGGTCAGCCCATGGAATTCGCTACTTCAGGAAGTAATTGAGACCAAAACATTTATGTTGTCAAGAAGCAGTTAGATGTGGCACTTGAGGTGACGGGAATCAAAGGATATGGGAAAAAGTGGAATCAGGCTGTTGAGTTGGATGATCAGCCATGATTGTAATGAATGGCAGAGCAGGATCAAAGGATTGAATGGCGTACTCTGGCATATTCCATGTTTTGATGTTTCTATGTCTTACTCAAAGAGTGGTAAGGATCTGGAATGCTGCCTGATATTATGGTAGAGGCAAAAATCCTTATAACATTGAAAAAGTACTTGGGACACACTTGATGTGCTGTAATATACAAGGTTATGGACCAAGACCAGGAAAAGAGAATTAGTTTGGAAGGTTCCTTATCATTCCACATGGATGCAATGGACCTGAATGGCTTCCTTCCGGGCTGGAAATTTCTATAATTTCTTAAGTAACAAATGAATGGCTTATTTTAAATTGATTCACCTCTCCAAGCAAACTAAAACATCAGACAAACTTTTTTTTTTGCTTACGAAAAGCTGTTAAGAGATGTGGCTCTGAGTGCTACGTCAGAGTTGCCTTTCTATTTTGGATGTCCCTGCATCAATCATGCCTGACTCAAGGATATATCCAGTTTGATTAAAAGTAATGCTGCTTCTACTTTGTTCAAAAATATGCCTCAACCTCTTAAAAACACATATCCCACTCCACAAATGTGCCATTTTTCTCATACTCCACAACAGGAGTTTTTCTGAGAACAGAAGTAAGTGCTGTGAGCTGCACTGACATTGCTCAGCTTACTTGCAGCCACAGTGCTTAGAGCCAGAAGACAGAAGAGGCATAAGATGAAAAACACTGGAGTCTGATCTAAATTTGATGTGCCAAATATTTACAAATGAAGCCAAAACCCTTTTAACCGTATGTCAAATTCATGATTATGGATGCATGGATACACAGGAAGTAGGAATTACTTTATTTAGCAGAGGGCTTTAGTCATGGGGTCTCAGTTTGGACAGGCTCCGCCTGTCAACAGATGTATTACCGCTATGCGTTCTTTCGAGAAAATGTTTCCTGTGAACAAGATGGTTACACTGACAATCTTGCTTTACACCAAATCAAAGATGATGATATAATTTTGGAGTCAGATCTCAGTACAGCTTTGGAATATGCTGCTGTGGAACCTCACAGGAAACTTGTCTCATTCTACTCAGATTACATATTCCTGTTTTGTGCCAGGAAGTCCTCCTAATTTATAATCTTGAACATGACTCTTAATGTTTGGAGGAAGACTGTAATAGTGGCCAGAATGTGGTTCACAGGTCATGATATTAATCAGGTATTGCCAACTCAGTCATATCTGAGACTGCTAGTCTCACGGTAGCAGCTGCAAGCAAACTAATGAACATTTTTATTGCTTTCCTGATGTAATGTGATTTAATATATTTAATTTGTAAAAATAATTTGTGGGCTGGATGTAGCATGTAGAGTGAAACCAGACCTCACAAAAGTGTGTTTTCAGAAAACTCATGGCTAGTCACTGTGATAAGGTCTGAAGGAAAAGAAATAATGGGACAGAGCTCCCACTGCCAACTGGGGACATATTTCTTCACAATGATTCAATGATCTTATACTGTGAGTACTAAGAAACAAAACTACAGAGCCAAAGCATTCCAAAGGTTTACATTTCAAGATTATGTACTGCCCTGCAGTTAATCACAGTGACAACAGCTCAGTATTTGGACAAAGGATGAGGAAAGCTCATTCAATCTTTTGCAGGAGGCAATGTCTTCATGGTATTATTGCTAGACTATTAATCCAGAAACGCAGCTAATGTTCTGGGGACCCGTGTTCGAATCCCACCAGACCAGATGGTGCAATTAGAATTCAATAAAAAAAAACAGAACTAAGAATCTGCTGATGACCATGAAATCATCATCAATTGTCTGAAAAAAACTGTTAGGTGTCCTCTAGGGAAGGAAATCCAGTCTGGTTTACATGTGATTCCAGAGCAGCAGCAATGTAGTTGACTCTCAACTGCCCTCAGGCAACTAAGGGTGGGCTAGTGACGCACGTAGTCCACGAATGGAAAAAAAACAGCAAAATTATCTTTTTTTTTACAAATGATTCTTTATGTAATTTTAATTTTGTAGTCTTTTTAGCCACTTAAGTTCAGTGGACAGATAGTTGCAGTCACTTATCCAATGCATTACTTTAGCTCACTAGACTTTAATTCCTTACATTAAAAAGCAAAATACTGAGTTCCTTTGGCTTCCCTTTTTAAATGAAGTGGCCTCATCTTGTTGCACACTGGGAATTGGAGCTTGCACAGTTCCAGGTAGGGTCCTTTGATATAAACACCTGCACTGATACAGTTGTAAAATAGAATTGGAAGAAATTGGCCAGGTGGAGTGAAGAGCCTCTTGATCTGTTCAGGAAAGCAAAGCAATTAAACTGGTGTCGTTTACTGAGTAGAGGTGGACAAAGAAAGGGAAATTCGTGATATGAATCAGCAGTTCTCCATTTTCATCCAGTGTGTGGATTTTATAATAATAGCTGCAAAATAAATAAATGTATGGAAGCATCAGACTCAGAACCATAGAAAATTACAGCTCAGAAAGAGACCTTTCTTAAATGTTAAAAGTGACCCTGCATTTACCACTTTGTCCGGCAGCTCATTTCACACTCCCATCACTCTCTGCATGAAGAAGCCCCCCTTAATATTCCCTTTAAACTTTTCTCCTTTCACCCTTAACCCATGCCCTCTATTTTATTTCCTCCCCTAGCCTCAGTGGAAAAAGCCTGCTTGCATTTACTCTATCTATACCCATCAAAATCTTTTACACCTCTATCAAATCTCCCCTCATTCTTCTTCGCTCCAGAGAATAAAGTCCTAACCCATTCAATCTCTGTAACTCAGCTTCTCAAGTCCCGGCAACATCCTTGTGAACCTTCACTGCACTCCCTCAACCCTATTTACATCCTTCCTGTAACTAGGTGACCAAAACTGTACACAATACTCCAAACTTGGCCTCACCAATGTCTTATACAACCTTACCATAACACTCCAATTTTTATACTCAATACTCCAATTTATAAAGGCCAATGTACCAAAAACACTCTTTATGACCCTATCCACCTGTGACATCACTTTTAGGGAATTCTGTACCTGTATTCCCCGATCCCATTGTTCAGCTGGACTCTTCAGAGTCCTACCAATTACCCTATATGTTCTACTTTGGTTTGTCCTTCCAAAGTGCAATACCTCATGCTTGTCTGCAGTAAATTCCATCTGCCATTTTTCAGCCCATTTTTCTAGTTGGTCCAAATCCCTCTGCAAGCTTTGAAAACCTTCCTCACTGTCCACTACACCACCAATCTTTGTATCATTAGCAAATTTGCTGATCCAGTTTACCACATTATCATCCAGATCATTGATATAGATGAGAACCAAGAATGGACCCAACACCAATCCTTGCAGCACACCACTAGTTACAGGCCTCCATTCAGAGAAGCAATCCTCCACAATCACTCTCTGGTTTCTTCCATTGAGCCAGTGTCTAATCCAATTTACCATCTCCCCATGTATACCTAGCAACTGAACCTTCCTAACTAACCTTCCATGAGGAATCTTGTCAAAGGCTTTGCTGAAATCCAGGTAGACAACATCCATTGCCTTTCCTTCATCCACTTTCCTGGTAACCGCCTCGAAAAATTCCAATAAATTGCTCAAACATGACCTACCATGCACAAAGCCATGTTGACTCTCCCTAATAAGTCCCTGTCTATCCAAATGTTTCTAGATCCTATTCCTTATCACACATTCCAATAACTTGCCCACCACCGATGTCAAACTTCGGTGGCCTATACCGAAGTATAGTCTTATACAAGACTATAATTTCCCAGATTTCTTTTGGAATCTTTTTTAAACAACGGAACAACATGAGCCACCCTCCAATCATCTGGCATCTCTCCTGTGAATACTGACATTTTAAATATGTCTGCGAGGGCTCCTGCAAGTTCAACACTTGCCTCCCTCAAGGTCTGTGGGAATATCCTGTCCAGTCCTGGGGATTTATCCACTCTGATTTGCCTCAAGACAGCCAGTACCTTCTCCCCTTTAATCTGTAAAGATTCCATGACCTCCCTACCTGTTTGCCCTATTTCCATAGACTCCATGCCCGTTTCCTCAGTAAATACAGATGCAAAAAAACCATTTACTATCTCCCCCATCTCTTTTGATTCCATCACAGTCTACCAGTCTGGTCTTCAAGAGGACCAATTTTATCCCTCACTATCCTTTTGCTCCTTACATACCTATAGAAGCTCTTTGGAATTTCCTTCACTCTGTCTGCCAAAGCAACCTCATGTCTTCTTTTAGCCTTCCTGATTTCCGTCTTAAGTAGCTTCTTGCACTTTTTATATTCCTCGAGCATCTGATCTGTTCCTTCCTGTCTATACGTTTCATACAACTCTCTCTTCCTCTTAATCAGTATTACAATCTCCCTCAAGAACAAAGGTTCCTTATTCCTATTTACTTTGCCTTTAATCCTGACAGGAACATACAAATTCTGCACTCACAAAATTTCTCCTTTGAAGACCTCCCACTTTTCATTTACATCCTTACCAGAGAACAGCCTGTGCCAATCACATTGCCCAGATCCCTTCTCATTTCATCAAATTTGGCCTTTTCCAGTTCAGAACTTCAACCTGAGCACCAGATCTATCCTTTTCCATGATCAGGTTGAAACTAATGGCATTATGATCACTGGATCCAAAGCGTTCCCTCACACTCACATACATCACCTGCCCTAACTCATTTCCCAATAGGAGATCCAATATCACATCCTCTCTAGTTGGCACCTCTATATACTGATGTGGAAAATTTTCCTCAATACATTTTACAAACTCTACCCATCTAAACCTTAACAGTATGCGAGTCCCCATCTATATGTGGAAAATTAAAATCCTCTACTATCATAACTTGTGTTTCTGGCAGTTGTCAGCTATCTCTCTCTGCTGACTTGTTCCTCCAATTCTCGCTGACTATTGGGTTGTCTATAATATAACCCCATTAATGTAGTCATACCTTTCCTGTTTCTGAGCTCCACCCATAGGGCCTCTGTAGACAAGCTCTCTAATTTATCCTGCCTGAGTTCTGCTGTAACATTTTCCCTGACCAACAATGCCACCTCCCCACCTTTTATCCCTCTGAAACATCTATCTCCCTGAAACATTGGAACTCTCGAACATTGATCTGCCAATCCTGCCCCTCCTGTAGCCAAGTTTCACTAATGGTTATAATGTCATATTTCCACGTGTCAATCCATGCCTTCAACTCATCTGCCTTCCCCACAATACTCCTGGCATTGAAATAGACACATCTCAAAAGATTATTTTCACCACTCTCAACCTTTCCATTTGTGGTTTTGCTTGAACTAATCTGTCTTTTTACTCCTGCTCTACTATCTGCTCTGGCACTCTGGTTCTCATCCCCCTGCAAATCTAGTTTAAACACTCCCCAATAACACTAGCAAACTTCCCTGCAAGTATATTGGTCCTCATGTAGTTTAGGTGTAATCCATCTCTCTTGTATAGGTCCCACCTGCCCCAGAAGAGGTCCTAATGATCCAAGAATTGGAAACCCTGTGCCCTACACCAGTTCCTCAGCCACGTGTTCATACGCCCAAGCATCCTATTCTTACCCTTACTGGCACGTAGTATAGGTAGCAATCTGAGATTACTATCCTTGGAGTCCTGCTTTTTAACTTCCTTCCAAGCTCTCCATACTCTCTCTTTAGGATCTTCTCACTCTTCCTACTCCTCATTGGTACTGATGTGTACCAAGACATCTGGCTCATCATCTTCCCACTTTAGAACACTGTGCACACGATCAGAGACATCACTGACCTTGGCACCCAAGAGGCAATAAACCATGTGGGAGTTTCTGTCCCAACTACAGAACCTCTTATCTGTACCTGTGACCATTGAGTCCCCTATCACCACTGCTCTACTCTTATTCCTCCCACCCTTTTACGCTATAGAACCAGACTTAGTATCAGAATTCTGGCTGTCACAGCTTGTCCCAGGTAAAGCATCCTCCACAACAGTATTCAATTCAGTATCCCTGTTTTGGAGGGGAATGGCCACAGGGGAACTCTGCTCTGCTTGTCCTTTCACATTTCCATTTCCGCTCCTGACAGTAACCCAAGTTCCTGTCTCTGCTGCTTAGGTGTAACTACTTCCCTAAAGCTACTGTCTATATACTTCTCATTCTCCTGAATTAGACAGAGATCATCAAGCTCCTTCTCCAGTTCCCCTAACATCCTTTGCCCGCAGCTGCAACAGGATGCATCTTTTGCAAGTGTTGTCATCAGGGATACATGAGGTCTCCCTGATCTCCCACATCCTGCAAGAGGAGCATTCCAACATTCTTGCCTGGCTTTTTTTTGATTTTTCACTCTGGGGAAAAACAAGAATAAAGTTCCCGAAAAGAAAAAAAAATCTACTCTTGCCTCTGCCTGTTCTCGTCGAAGCCTGTTTTGAGCCAAACTCCTTCAGCCTTCACTCTGCTCCCTCTCACTCCACTGCTCATTCTCAACGTTGCCCACTGTATAGTGCGGCCCGCTCTTTATACCTCCCGCTCACCACTGGATGATGTCAGGCTTCTGTACAGCCTTGAGAAAAACAAACTCAACCTTCCAGAATCCCCTGCCTCCGACTTCCGCTTCCCTTCATTTAAACCTTGAAAAGATGACCACTTTTGCTTTGCAAATTATTTCTATAGCAGTGATTAGTGTTACTAAATATTTCTACTTAAGCATATATCTTCAAATGAAAATTTGTAATAAAAACAATTAGAACTTGAGTTCAGTCCTCTTAGAATCCTTTATTCTAATGATGGCTGTTTCTTTTAATTTTGGGAAATTACACTTGAGTTAAGTACTTAAAACAATGTAAATACCAAATCCTTTTGACATATTTCAACTATACCTGGATCCGACTCCCTTACCCATGGTTGCATTAAATCAGCCGTTCTGTCTGTGCACTGCAATACGTAAAAGTAAAAGACCATGGACATTGAACTCTGAAATTAAACAGGAAATACTGAAACTACTCAGTTGATCTGATGGGAGCCATGGAGAGGGAAACAGTGTTCCATCAGTATATTATATACACTGATTGTAGTCTCACTATTACCTGAGGAAGAAGTTGGAGGTCATGCATTACTTCGGTTTTGGCTATTATTCAAAGAAATCCCAAAAGGAAATAACTATAACTGCTTCTGATAATGGCTCCCCGGAGAGCTCCAGCCTGTAGCAATTCTTCATTCACGAGAGGTCAAGGCTTAGAAATAGAAAGGACTGTGAATAATGTGTCTTGCCATCATCTGCACTTTAAAAACGATGCACATTTTAAAGAGAAATGCAAGTTCCAATCATGCTGAGTCTCTTTGTCTCAGAATGTGTTAGTTCTGGGAGACCTCATGAACTCTTGGCTAATGATTCTTACATAGTTGCCGGCCCCCAAGTGAAAACATTTCAACCATTCATTGTAAATGTTATTGTTTGGAAAATGCAACTGTTTTCTTTTATATTTTAGATCTTGATATTATTTTGGTCAGGAGTGCTTAATTAAATGAAAGAGCTAAGATGACAATGGAAGGATTTCCTAAATAAATATACGTATGTCATTTTATTTTCACCATTTCAGCATTTTCATTTTTGATTCATAGCATTTGTCTCCAGCACTGGTGTATTTCATTCCTGCCTGCACTTGCTAATTGATGTGTTTTTCTCCCTGACTGTGGTTTCTTGCTGTTTATGAACAAGGTAGTTCAGCCATTCAGGTGCAAGCGCACTGTGTAAGAAGTATGGTACTTGATGTGTGACATCTGAGACGTGACAAATCAAAGGTGACATCTGAATGCTAAAATGTGATTTTCATCTCTCTATAAATACCTGCATACATATCATGTCAGGTTTTTATTTTATGCACCTCTGCCCATTTTAATCTGTCATGCTGTAATCAAATCCTCCTGTGGTAGAAATACTACTGCGAGATATGTCTACACAGGGAGTTTGCATCATAAAAATGAACATCGGAATTTTTCAGGGAAAAAGCTGAAACTCTCACAATTAAGTATACGCAAAAGGGGCGCTATGGTGGCAGCGGTTAGCACTGCTGCCCCATAAGTCCACTGATGTGGGTTTGATCCCTGGCTTGGGTCATTATCGGTGTGGAGTTTGCACACTCTCCTGTATTTGTGCGAATTTCCTCTGGATGCTCCGATTTCCTCCCACAGTCGAAAGATATGTGGGTTAGGTAGATTGGCCGTGCTAAATTCCCCCTCCGTGTTCTATGGTGCATTGGTTAGAGGGATTAGTGGGGTAAATATGTGGGGTTGTGGGGATAGGGCCTGCCTGGGACTGTTGTTGGTGCAGAATCGAATGGCCTCCTTCTGCTCTGTAGGGATTCTAGGAAAAGATAATTGACTTTAATCTAATTAATTGAGCTTTCTTTTGACTACTTGAATACAGAATGACAGAATTCCCTTACTCATTCTTTTGTGTACATGGGGAAATTGGATGAAGTGTGGGGTGATGGCCTAGTGGTATTGTCGCTAGGCTATTAATCCAGAAACTCAGCTAATGTTCTGGGGACCCATGTTCAATTCCAGCCATGGCAGATGGTGGAATTTCAATTTCATATAAAAATCCAGAATTGGGAATCTACTGATGACAATGAAACCATTGTCAATTGTTGGAAAAAGCCACCTGGTTCCCTAATGTCCTTTAGGAAAAAAAATCTGCTGTCTTTACCTGGTCTGGTCCATGTATGACTCGAGAGTCACAACAATGTGGTTGACTATCAGCTGCTTTTGAAGGGTAACTAGGGATGGATAGTAAATGCTAGCCAGCCAGCGGTGCCTAAGTCCCACACATGTATAAGTGTACCACTTTTTCCCTAACATCCCTGATTTGGAAAACCATGAACTCATTTTTATAACTTTACTACACCTAAAACAGAAAGAAAATAGTTCAGTTATAACTGAGAATTTTAATTATCGACTGGACACAGTTGCAGATACAGTTTAGTTTCAAAGTTTATTTCTTAGTGTCACAAGTAGGATTACATTAACACCACAATGAAGTTACTGTGAAAATCTGCCAGTTGCTACATTCCAGCACTTGTTCAGTACATTGAGGGAGAATTTAGCTTGGTCAATACACCTAACCAGCATGGTTTTTGGATTGTGGAAAGAAACACAAGTACCCAGCGGAAATGCACACAGCCACATGGAGAACATATAGATTCTGTACAGACAGTGACTCGACACTGCCTCACAGATCCAGGAATTCAGGTTCAATTCCAGCCTCGGGTCACTGGCTTCATGGAGTTTGCACATTCTCCCCCTGTCTGCGTCAGTGTTCCTCTGGGCACTCCAGTTTCTTCCCATGCTCTAAAGATGTTACAGGTTAGGTGGATTGGCCATATTAAATAGCCCCCTCAGTGTCAGAGGGTTTAGCAGGGTGAATATGTGAAGAAGGGAATGTGGCCTGGGTGGAATTGTTATTGGTGCAGGCTTGACAGCTGAGTAGTCTCCCGCTGCATAGTAGAAATTCTATAATTCTGAATGTTGCAGTTTTAAAAATCTCCAGCAACAATTGAAACGTGAAGGAAAGATACTCCGCATTTGTATGTGATTTTGTTTTAGCACCAGACATTAGTTTGCACCATCTAATGGGTACTTCAATTGAAATGAAAAAGCCTTAACATTTTGTGATGAATTTAATTCTGTCTATTCTGCAAAATAACAACTTCATACCATTCAATGGTGAACTGGTGAGATGCAGTTTTCCTAAACTAATAGCAGAATGGCACAACTGCGTTAGCAACCTTTGGATGTTAGAGTTTAGAGACACATTGCCATGATTTGAAGCATTTGTATACCAAAAATGGTGAGAGCCACGAGCCTCAATTGTTTTAGATGTGAATTAGGACCTGTTGTAAAATCATCTTCCCTACACCTTACTTGTTCTTAAGGTGGAAAATGTTTATTCCACAGTCTAACACTGAGCTATCCATTCATCTCTCGTGCTGAAACTCCCTCATTAATGTGCCTAACGTATCTTTAATTTTTTTAAAAAATCATGCTCTCTTCAGTTGTAAACAGGCCTTTTCAGTTTTTCTTTTCTCATTAGTACCAAACCCTCTGCTAGAAGTCCTTTTACTGCTACTTCAATGGCTTAAATAAGATTTTGTTTATTTTTTCTATTGGCCTCAGGTATTTTCTGGGATTATTTTTATGACCCTGCATTGTTAGGGGGATGGCTGGTTAGCAGGTCATGTGATTTGGATAGTTTTTTTTTTCTTTCCTAGTGAATTCAAGGTTTGATTTTCTGTTTGGCCACTGGCTGCAGTTTGAGTTTAGAAGGGAGTGGGCATCAGATTGAAAGCAGTGTTTCTCTCTCTTCCTGGTATTGGAAATTCTGCTGCTTAACATGAAGTAAGGCTTCTTGTCTTTCTGGAGCAGAAAATCTGCTATTGGTGGTTAGCTTGCCTACATTCGCTCTCTCTCTCCATGGTGTTTTAGGAAGTGTCTCTGACTTCAAGCTGTTCTGACTGTATGAAGAGGGCTGCTAGAAGTTACAAGGCTGAGGAGTTAGAATTTTAATTCTCTAACCATAGGACTCAGTTCCAGTATAACTAGTATTTGCTGTATTAAACTTGTGATAAAAGTTTTACCTATGGCTGGAAGGGTGTTTGTCTGTTAAGGTTATACATTATCATGGTTGTTTTGTTTTTGTCTGTAATTGGTAAAGGGTATTGCTAATTTTCTTTCTGTACATGTTAACTGTGTTTTTAAATAAACTTTCTTTGATAAAAGCTCCCTAGTGGCTCATTTGAATCATACTTGAGGTGAAATTCCTTTTGCTCGCCCCAGCTAAATTCAAGTTGCAAAACTTATGATCCAGGCAGACTTCAGAAAACACTTTGGGTTTCTGATCTGAATTATAACAGTAATACAAAGAGAAAAACAGGTATTTGCATCATCTTGTCTCATAATACAAAACGCTAACAAAAGTGTGATTGTGAAATGCTGTCAGAGCAAAGGCATTGATATCACACTAAACCATTGTATCAGCTATTTATAAGAGTCTGCACAGTCTATGTTCAGAAAATAAATCCTCCAATTACACTGGTGCATTTTTAAGAATTTACTGCTACAATCCTGCAAAAGTCAGAGGAATGCAAGCGATGAAAGGGTTTTTCTTTAAGTCACATAGGGACATTGCCACTTGCAAAGCTTAATGAAAATACTAGACTTTACTCTCTGTGCTAAACATAGGACTGTAGAAAATTGCTGTATTGTGGGGAAGTTGAAATGTCATGCCTATCAATATCATGACCACATCTCTTTACCAATCCCATTGAGAAAACAGATCCCAGAATTGCACCAGACTATAGATAGCACTGTCAACAACTTGCTTGTTACTTTGTGTTCATGTATCCATCCTTTAGATTTCTCCAATATTTCAGGTAGACTTTCCATTAACTCTACTTTGAGTGATGTAGCAATGGCAATATGAGCGCTATTACTGCCAGTAACTCCTCTTCATCCAACAATGCAATATATGTCCCCCCTGGCCCCCCAAGGCCTCCTCTGAAGCAATGTATTTAAAGAATGGGCAGCATGTCAAATAAGACACTTACACAGAGGTAAAGGCCCAGGCAGTGCTGCTTGGGCACTATCAGTTCAGTGAACATACAGATGTGAACACTCTGTGAAGTACATTCAGAGTGCCTGCTCTCCTTCTGATCTCACTCAACCAAGCAAGTCACAGGTTCCCCCAACTAAATGGGAGGGTGTGCAATGGTCCAGACTACTGCAGGCTGACATATCAGTGCTTGTTCCGAACGTCTTACTCCAGCAATCAGCAAGAACATTGAACCATAACTTTGTAGTAGTATCGGAGAAACCAAACTCGTTCATCCTTCAGATTACTTTGGCTGTAGCCATTTCTAATTTACCTGAATGTCTGCCAATCACATTTTTTGTTGTATTGAGTGAGAGTGAATCATTACAACTTAAAAGGACAGCAATGTGCTGATTCTCTGAGTTCGCTGGCGTGGAGGGTTGCACGATGGCACAATGGTTAGCACTGCTGCCTTTCAATTCCAAACTTGGGTGACCATCTGCACGTTTTCCCGGTGCCTGTGTGGGTTTCCTCCAGATGCTCTGATTTCTCCCACAATCCAAAGATAGGCAGGTTAGGTGGATTGACCATGCTAAATTGCTCCTTAGTGCCTAAAGATGTGTAGGTTAGGAGCATTAGCTGTGGTCAATGCAAACGTGGAATGGATAGGCCTGGGTTAAGATAATTTTTTGGTGAGTCAGTGCGAACTCGATGGGCCAAATAGTCTCCTTCTGCACTGCAGGGATTCTATGGTTCTATGGTTTGATAGTTCTATGGTTATTTCTGGATTCCATTTGAAAAAATGTTGATCAAAAGAGCAGTAGAGTCACCTAACACTCGGAGCAGTATGATAGATAAGTGGCCAACATGATTTTGGCTATTGTAAATCCGTAAGAGTTCAAAAGTAAAAAAGTAATGATTCATTTATTGAAGATATTAGTTGGGATGCTGTTGGAATAATTTTGCTGTTGCACAGTTTTGAACTCTCTAAGGACATTAAAGCTATTTGAGCCAACAGCATAAAGTCATTAGTATGGTGTCAAGCATGAGAAACCATAGTCCTGAGGAGAAGCTTGAGATACAGAGAATATTCTCACAGTGCAGGATAAGCAGAAGTTTAATGGATGTTTTTGAAATATTGAAAAATTCGTAAAGAGTGGATGGGGAAGAAATAGTCAGCGAGTCTATTACATAAAGTCATTGATTTACAATGACCACTAAGAAAGCAAATAAAATGATTAAGGAGAATTTTTTTCACATAGAGGAGTTTTAGAAAATGCAAGTCTCTGCTACGGAAAATGGCTGATGTGGCCTTAAGGAAAATGGATGATATCTGAGAGTGATGCAAGAAATTGAAAATACAAATAGAAGGTTATCAAAATAGAAATTGAAGAAAACACCAAGATTGTATTTTCTCAAACAAAAATTATAGAATCTCTAAAGTGCAGAAGGAGGCCATTCAGCCCTTCGAGTCTTCACCGACCACAATCCCACTCAAGACCCATTCCCATAACCCTACATATTACCCTGGTAATCCCCTGACACTAGGGTTAATTTAGCATGCCAATCCACCTAATCAGCACATCTTTGTTGGATGGTGGGAAACCAGAGCACGCTGAGGAAATCCATTGACATGGGGGGAATGTGCACACAGATAGTGACCCGAAGCTGGAATTGAATCTGGGTCCATAGCATTGAGAGGCAGCAGTGCTAACCACTGTGCCAACATGCCACCCATGTAATGTAATGGAGAATGTAATGTATTGGAGAAAGCATATTTCTTGGATTTGAACATACTTTCATGGATACTGCCCAAAAAGCCTGGAAATATTTGGCAGCTTAGGCGGAATCTGTAGAGATCAGTTTGTTGGCCTTGCCTTGTGACTGATGGAAGTTGGTGATCTCATAAATATAGAGGCAGAGGAAGGAAGAAAAAATGAAAAGTGCAAAAAGAGAAGCCTGTGACAGAATGGAAAGCAGAAGAGTTTAAATGGTGTTGCAAAATTCTAGCTCATGATTCATGTATTTTCAAATATAACTTTTAGGTTCAGGAAATTAAAGTAGAATTTCCCAGTCTGGCCTCATCATATGCAGGATGGGAAAACGTGGACAGTAAGGAGGAAATTTTTCCATCCCACCTGCCAAAGGAATCATAGCCAGCAGGGAATGGACTGTGCAAATGTCCATCGACCTCAGGTGGGATTTCCGGTTTTGGGACAAAACCCTGCCCTAAATGTCAATTGAGTTCTCCAAACTTTTCTATCCTGCTTATGATAATGCTAGCTGCTAGCAGAAGGTGGCATGATGGCACAGTAGTAAGAACTGCTACCTCAAAACATCAGAGACCTGGGTTTGATTCCCAGCTTGGGTCACTGCGTGAAGAGTGCACGTTCTCCCTGTGTCTGCATGTGTATCCTCCACGTGCTCCGGTTTCCTCCCACATCCAAAGATATGCGGTGTGTTGGCCATGCTAAATTCTCCTTCAGTGTAACCCGAACAAGCGCTGGAGTGTGGCAACTGGGGGATTTTCGTAGTAACTTCATTGCTGTGTTAATGTAAGCCTACTTGTGACACTAATAAATAAACTTTTACTCTAACTGGAAAATCCCAGTCTTAATGTTTTAATCATAGAAAAATTGAATTTAAAACTAGTAAACGCCTGATGTAAATCAAAGCAATTATTCTGCAAGGTTATTACATTTAAAATGTCACAAGGGTCAAAAAACAGCAAATGCAGAAATTTGAACAATACATAATGTAGTTGAACACAGACACTGAAAATGGCAATAGAAAAGGGAAACAGAGAAAAGAAACTGACCTCCCAGTTATTAAAAGACTGAACCTATTATCTGGAAAATAAAACTTCTGGGCAGATTGAAATTGTTTGAGGCTACATAAAGGGGTGCAGAGCCATCCAGACTCAGTAGTTGCAGTTTGGACCTGATGCATTTTGCAGCTTGCTAAGAGTTAGTCAATGTAAATTACAGTTACCAGCACTTTAGATGACAGCACTTTAAGCAGAGCAAAAAAATTTCATCAACCACTGTGTGGAATGTTGTGAGGGAACAAAAACTGGACGGTTGCCTAGTCTGATGTTAGTGGAAGAATCTACAGTGGGCCTTACAGAGTCTTGAGGCAAAGAAAGCACCCTATGACACGAAGGGACAATTTTAGCCTGGCCAATCAACCTAACCTGTACATCTTTGGACTATGGGAGGAAACCGGAGCACCAATGAAAACCAATGTAGACATGGAGAAAATATGCAAACTCTACACAGACAGTCACCTGAGGCTGGAATTGAACCTGGGACCCTGGTGCTGTGACTCAGAAATGCTAACCACAGTGCCATGATGATGCCCTTTTATTAGAAAATGGACTGGAAAAAGTAACAAATAATACTCAATTCATAACATGTTCGAGTATTAAGACTGATTTTTAAAATATCTTTTACAAGCAATAAAGTTTACTTTTTAAAAACGAGCGTGAAATCTTGTGGCATATTTCAATTGGGTAAAATTAAGTATTCAGATTTCTCCGAAAAGATTAATGCTCTATATGTTATCAATTAAAATATATCTGTAATCTCAAGGGCACTGAATATTCATTGAACGAAATTTACTCAGTTATCTAATAATCATGAGTGTGCACCAATAGAAGGAATATTTTATGATATATACATTGTCTCACCACAGCACACTTCACTTCATGAGACACAGTGCTTGTTGCAATTCTTAGCCTGGGATAATTCTGGGCCTATGTCAGTTCATTTCTATTTATTACTTTTCACTTGAGACAGATATTTTTTATTCATTCATGGAACATGACTAGTATTTATTGCCCATCCCTATATGCCTTTTAAGAGCAGTTGAGAATCAATGTCATTGCTGTGGCTCTGGAGATACAAGTAGGCCAGACCAGGTAAGATTTCCTTCCTGAAGGGTTAACCAGATGGGGTATTCCAACGATT
Organism: Sphyrna mokarran; assembly: GCA_024679065.1. Lineage (NCBI taxonomy): Eukaryota > Metazoa > Chordata > Chondrichthyes > Carcharhiniformes > Carcharhinidae > Sphyrna > Sphyrna mokarran. The sequence continues at coordinate 27,026,646 of JAGIQG010000015.1, forward strand.
GACAATGATTTCATGGTCACCAGTAGATTCTTAGTTCCAGATGTTTTTATGTACTGAATTTAAATTCCAGCTATCTGCCATGCCAGGATTTGAACCTCAGTCCTCAGAACATTCGCTGAGTTTCTGGATTAATAGTCTAGCAATAATACCACAAGGCCATCGACTCCCCGGCAGTCTCCAATAAATTGATAGCTGAATATTACATCGCAGTTAGTACTCAGAATTGGTTTTTCAATCCAAATTATTGGTGTTTATCACCCACATGAACTGAAGTCTGGATACCATGGATCCATCCTGTTCACATAATAATGTATTTGAAAGCCTCATGGGCCTCTTTGTGAAAAGTTAACTAACCAGGTCACCATGGCCATCTGTGTGTGGAGCCACTGAAAATGGGTGAGATTTTTAATTAATATTTCTCCTCGATGTTTACTGAAGAGAAAATCATGGATGCTGAAGTAATAAGGGAAACAAGTGGTGATGTCTTGTGCATATTACCAGAAAGGAAGTATTTGCAGCCATAAAGCGCATTACAGTAGATAAATTCCCTACATCCTTGTGCACCTTTGGATCTTATAGAAGGCTAGGGAAGAAATTGCAGAGGCCTTTGCAGAGATATTTGCTTCATCCAAAGATGTGTGGGTTAGATTGATAGGGCCATGCTGAATTTCCCCTTTGTGTTGGGGGTTAGTAGGATAAATAAGTAGCGTTATGGGAATAGGGCCTGGATAGGATTGTAGTTGGTGCAGACTTGATGGGCCAAAAGGCCTCCTTCTGCACTGTAGGGATTCTATGATTCTATAATCTCTTTCCATTGGCAAAGTTCAGGAACATTGGAGGTGGCTAATGTTGTTTCATTATTTAAGAAGAGTAGTAAAGGCAAGCCAGAGAATTACTGGCTGGTGAACCTGATATCAGTGATGGGTAAGTTACTGGAGGGTATTCTTGCTAGATATTTGGGAACTTCAGCTTAATTTTGACTAAAACCCAATCTGCATATTTCCGATGTTTAGTGCAACCTCCCAGATTTTTCTTGGCTGACTCTGTAATGTTGAATTTTGTTGGATATTTAGAATAACTTGGGTTCATAAATACAATCCTATATTTTGTGGTTCAGTGCTCACTAATCATTTTGACTATCAGCAGAGTACCAACATTTAGATAATCAGGGTCTGATTCGGGATAGTCAGCATGGCTTTGTGTGTATGAAGTCATGTCTGATGTATATTTTACAGTTTTTTGAAGAGATAACCAGTAGAATGAATGAGTTGTCTATACGGACTTTAGCAAGGCATTTGACAAAGTCCTGCACGGCAGGCTAGTCTGGAAGGTTAAGTCACATGGAATCAGGAAAAGCCAGCTAATTGGATTCAAAATGTTAGAAAGCAGAGGATGATGGTCGAAAGTTGTTTCTCGGACTGGAGGCTTGAGACTAGTGGTGTGCCTCAGGGGTTGGTGTTGGGACCCTTGTTATTCATTATTTATAAAAATGATTAGAATGTAAATGTACAAGTCATGGTTAGTAAGCTTGTGGATGATTTTAATTAGGAGTTATAATTGATAGCAAATAAAGTTATCAAAAATTACAGGGGGATCTTGAGCACTCAGGGAAGTGGGTCGAGGATTGGCAAAGAGATTTGAATATAGATAAGTGTGAGGTGTCGCATTTTGGAAACTCAGATCAGAATAGGGCTTTTACATTGAATGGTAAGGCCCTGGGGAGTGTTGAGGAACAGAGGGACCTAGGAGTATAAGTACATAGTTTGTTGAAAGTGGCATCACAGGTAGACAAGGCAGTGAAGGAGACTTCCTTCAGTCAGCACATTGAGTATGGGAGATGGTATATTATGTTGCAAGTGTTTAAGTCATTGGTGAGGCTGCACTTGGGAGTATTGTGTACCGTTTTGGTCACTCTGTTATAAGAAAGACATTGATAAACTGGAAAAAGTGCGAGGGAGATTTACAAGGCTGTTGGCCAGGTCTAGTGGGCCTGAGCTATAAGGAGAGGTTGGCTAGGATTTATTCCTTGGAACATAGGAAAATGAGGGGTGACCTTACTTAGGTGCATAAAATCATAAGGAGCATCAGGATGAATGCACATAGACTTTTTCCCAGGGAATGGGAATTGAAAACTAGAGGGCATAGGTTTAAGGTAAGAGGGGAAAGATTTAAAAGGGAGATACAACTTCTTCATGCAGAGACTGGTGCGTATATGGAATAAGCTATCAGACAAAGTGGTTGAGACAGGTTCAATAGCAACATTTAAAAAGCATTTGGATAAGTACATGGCTGGGACAGAATTAGAGGGATATGGGTCAAACACAGGCAATTAGGACTAGCTGAAATGGCATCATGTATGGTATGGACCAGTTGGGCTGTTTTCGTGCTGCATTGCTCTATGACTCTACCTGCGAAATTTTCCCATCCCAGGAATCGGAAGAGGGGAACATGGATCATGCAAAAGTCCATTAACCTTAGACAAGATTTTCCAGTTTTGGAGTGGGCAGGGACAGAAAGTCCTGCCCCTATGACTCTCTTGTAAAAAAGTCTTACGTTTAATTCTACATCTATGTTGTATCATTTCCCTTGGCTCAACCATTGGAAACATTCTATATGGAAATGTGCTTACAATGCACTAAAGTGATTGGTAGAGAACTTCTATTATAACATTGGCACTAGGCAAAAAAATCTCCTCTGTACAATAATGCTCCTCTTCCATTTAGTAAATACCCAATGTAATTTTGTACAACAATAACTCCGGAACTATATAAATAAATATGAAAGAAGAATGGGTAAATTGCCTGACACACTCATTCCAATGAGATTGTCCTGTCCGAACACAATGTAATTTCTGGACACTATCTCTGCAATTTCCTCTATGCACCATGCAATCTGTTAAGAGAAACAAAATTCAGGAAAAAAATGCAGATGAATTTTGGAAAAGAAATAGCCTAGGCAATTTTTCTCTAATTTGAAAAGGTGCTCAATTTAGTTCCAAGAGGCCACAGTATTTGAACGACAAACCCCGGCATACTATTTGCTCTCAGGAATTTGTCCATCTCCCTTTTGACTGCTTTGTAGCAAAGCTATGCTCACAGAAGACATCAGAAATTCACATGTTGAGAACTCTCTGGAATTAAGTGTTTCCTGGTACCGAACCTACTGGATTGCATTTGTAACTTCTATTTTCCACAGCACTTCCTAACCTACCTAACTTTACTGGTGCAATTGCCCCTTTACATCGAATAGAATTTTGTCATAACGACAGTTGCGTCATGGAAAGGATGAATTTTGAGTTCCACTTACCAGCAACCGTTTTATAAACTTTAATACATGAAAAAAAGAAAGACTGATTCATTCAAGTCTTTGTTGCCAACCAAATGTATTTTGTTGTATCTAACCAACATTACCAATAATCACAAAATGACACCGTCACAACACAAACAAAATCAAAAATATTTTTTTCTAAATGGCATTAAAATCAATTACACAAAATTCAGTAATTTACTTATCGAGTAAGAAAATAATTGGGAATTAAGGGTTACGGAGAGAAAGCGGGAAAGTAGTACTGAATCATTACTGATCAGCCATGATCTTATTGAATGGCGGGGCAGGCTCGAGGGGCTGGATGGCCTACTCCTGCTCCTATTTCTTAAGTTCTTATGTTCTTATGCAGCTCCATAATTGGCAGTTAAACCCCAACCTCTGCCATTCTGCATAATTAAGGTCAATCTATCAGCTCGGGCACTCATTCTCTCAGGTCAGCCTGGACATCCAACTAAACTAGCCAATATCAAAGAAGTATTCATGGCCCTTTGTTTATCTGCCCATAATTCCTTTGCCACACCAATTAAGCCCTTTGTGACATGGCAGAATGTCTGTGGCGGAGGAAGCATATATTCTCAGCTAATGCATATATTAGCAGTTTGTTGTTCTGAAAGCACTTCTTGGGGATAAGCAGTCTCTTGTGATCTTGTACTTTATTTGATATTCAAGAAATACACCAGATTGGCAAGTCATTTGCTAAATCCAACTTCATTTTGGAATACGAAATGACCCAGACATGGCCAAAGTGCCTGAGTTTCCAGTTGGCTAAAATTAATCTGGAGTAATTTCCGATGTAGCCTACAGTTAGGCAGCTGGCTCACCACTGATTTCCACTCACATTTGAAGTGCTTAATCAAAGTTCCTCCTGTCTCTTTTTTCCCTTAACCAATCTTTACCTCTCCTCACCCTGGCCACTGTCTAGGACTGACTTAAAAAAATCTGAGCATAAAAAATTTTTTTTTCAGATTGTATTCAGAACGCATGTCCAAAAATCAACAGTGATTTATTTGTGCTTTCAATTTTCATCCACCACCTTCCACGTATCAGTAAGATGTGAAAGGAAAGAATTTGGAGTAATTTAAACGCTGGTGATATTGGATTGGTATTGATTCAGGCACCCATCATATTTTTCTCACAATTCCAACTTCCAGTGAATGTGATATCGGTTACTTTCTACAATAGACCAAAGTCAAAATTGTCCAACTGTAATTCTGAGGATAAAAATGAGTGGGGAAGGTGATGGCAATATCCTCCTCTTTCCAGCTGCATTTAATACAACTGTAGTGGAGACATACGGCAAGTACAAGATAATCAGAAGCTATCCTATTTAAGATCTGATGTGGACTATATTCATGGCACTGGGAGTTGCTGCTATCCACTTCCAGATGCATTGAAGCATCACATACACAATGTACTATCAGATTTCTCCATGTCACGTCGTTGGTCCGACAACAATAGCCTCCACATGATTCAGGCGCAAATGCGTTTTGTTTAAATAGCAAGCTTCAGTAGACATTAACTAACAGCAATGATGTTCTCCTTCCACTGGTCTACTGCATTTCTTTAAAAAATAACAATCAATGCCCCCTCCCCCTTCTCCACTCTCCGTGTTTCCTCCAAAAAACATTCAAGGTGATCAGGTCTATAGCCTTTGTCGGTAAGAGTTAAAATTAAAGGAGATTCAGCTGCTTCCCAGACTGTTATATCTACTGGAGTGAACAGATTCTAACTGCATACCAATCAACATGTACTCACAACTGTCATGCTCTATCATCCCGGCAAGCTGCCCCATTGAGCTTGTTCATGCAATATCCAAATCTCCTTGGCCTCCAATTCTGTCTTACAGATTTGTTATTGTCTCTCTTATGTATTCCTTACAGCCTTGTGTGTTAGCATTGAATGACTTCCAAACCAGTTGCTGTATCAGTTACTGTGATACCTTGAGGCCGTGTCAAGTGCAGCTGTTATCGAGCTGCTGGATTTGCTAGAATGTTTTAGCTCTCAAACTGCTTTTTTGTTCATCTGCAGAGACAAACCTCAATTTCCCCATTCTTCACATTCAATACCTGGTTAACATGCTGTGGCAAAGCACACTGGAATTCTTGGCCACTTACACCACTGCTAAATATGCAAACACAGTGCTTTTATGAGTGCACTTTGTTTGCCCCATATTACCTGAGACTACAACTCCTCAAGGAGGGCACCTCGACCCACCTTCAACAGTCATTCCCTCCACCACCGATGCTCAGTGGAGACTATGCGCCATCTACAAGATGCATTGCAGCAACTTGCCAAGACTCATTTGACAGCACCTTCCAAACTCATGAGTGCTGCCGCCTAGAAGAAAAAGGGCAACAGTTGCATGAAAAGACTATCACCTGCAAGTTCTCTTTCAAGTCAGACATCATCCTAACTTAAAACCATTTCACTGTTCTTTCACTGTTGCTGGGTCAAAATTCTGGGACTTCTTTTTTAACAACACTGTGGCTGTCCCAACATCACCTAGACTGCAATAGTTCAGGTAGGCTGATCACCACCATCTTCTCAAAGGCAATTAATGATGGGCAATAAATATGTCACGTCTCATAAATCGATTAAAAGAAAACCTAACACTAGTTGTTGGCCATTCCTAATTACCCACAAGGAGTTTTGGTATTGAGATAAAATCCTGCTGTCCATCTGGTGTGTAGCTACACTCATAGTGTTGTCAGGGAGAAAGTTCCAGGTTTTGGAGTCAGCAATCATTGGATAGATTTGCCAGACCACCAAATCTCAACAGTGACAATATTGCTTGAAAAAAGAGTGCTGACATATTGAGAAACAATACAGTCCCATCCCAAGATGGTGTGTAACTCTGTTGTTTCTAAGCATCTGCTGGCCTTCTCCTTCCGGGTGGTAGAGGGTGGTAGCTTTAAAATGTATTTTTGAATAAGCCTTGGCAATCTGTTGCAGGGCATCTTATAGGTAATCCACCCTGCAGATACTGTGCAGCAGTGGTGGAGGGAGTGAATGTTTATAGCGTTGAATGAGGTGGCAAGCTGCTTTGTCCTGGATGTTGTCATTTTCTTGGATTTTCTTGAGTGTTGCAATCCAGGATTGAATTTTGACCAACTGCCTTCACAGCACAATCTATGAGAAATATTAATGACAGCTGCAGTGTTTGGTCTTAGTTTTATTATTTGCTCAGAAGAATCAGAATGGCTGCTAAACTTTGTCATCCAGTCATGTGGGCCATACTCCATCATTTCTTGCCTTATAGATTGTGGAAAGGCTTTGGGGAGTGACGGCATTAGTCAGTCACTGCAGAATTCCCAACCTCTGGCCTACTCTGGCTAGACACAATAAGAAGTCTCACAACACCAGGTTAAAGAGACTTCTTACTATGTTTACCCCAATCCAACGCTGGCATCTCCACATCATGACTACTCTGGTTAGTCCAGATCAATTGAATTTCTGGTCAATGGTAACACCCTAGGGTGTTGATGGCTTGTGATTCAGTAATATTTGCTGTTGAATATTGAGGGGATATGACTAGATTCCCCCTAATTGGAGATGGTCATTGCCTGGCATTTGTGTTGCATGCAGGTTACTTGCTACCTATCAGCCCAAGTCTAAATGTTATCCCGGTTTTGCTGCACAGACTGATTTGTTATCTGAGGAGTTGCAAATGGAACTGAACACTGGGCAATATTCGCTGAGTTATCAGTTCCACTTCCAGTACCTTGAAGCAGAATTCTTTTCTACGGTAAAGGACAATTTCTAATAAATGCACCATGGAATGTTCAACTCCAGCAAATATTGCTGTGGCTCTAGAATCACATGTAGGCCATTCCGGGTAAGGACAGCAGACTTTCTTCCCTAAAGAACATTTGGTTCTTTACAAAGAAACACATAAACCGAATCAAATGGTATTTTTCCCATCAATTGACAATATTTCATGGTCATCAGTACATAGAACATAGAACATAGAACAATACAGCACTAACAGGCCCTTCGGCCCACGAGTTGCGCCGATCACATCTACCAATCCACAGACCTATCTATATTCTTTTCTATATACTCATCCAGAAGTCTCTTAAAAGACCCCAGTGAGTTTGCCTCAACAACCTCCAATGGCAGTCGGTTCCATTCACTCACCACCCTCTGAGTGTAAAACCTACCCCTGACATCTCCTTTGTATTTGCTTCCCTGCACCTTAAATCTGTGTCCTCTCGTATGGACCATTTCCACTCGGGGAAATAGTCTCTGAGAGTCCACCCTATCTATCCCCTCAACATTTTATAAACCTCTATCAGGTCACCTCTCAACCTACGTCTCTCCAGTGAGAAGAGTCCCAGCTCCCTCAACCTATCTTATAGAACATAGAACATAGAACAATACAGCACAGAACAGGCCCTTCGGCCTTCGATGTTGTGCCGACCAAAATAAAAAGCAATGCCCCTCCTAACTAAACCATTCCCTTCTCATCCATATACTTATCCATCCTCTTAAACGCCACCAAACTTGGCGCATCTACAACAGCTGCAGGCAGGGCATTCCACTCCCTAATCACTCTTTGAGGCCTTCATAAGGCCTGCCTCCCAATCCAGGCAGCATCCTTGTAAATCTCCTCTGAACTCTCTCAATAGCCTCTACATCCTTCCTATAATGAGGCGACCAGAACTGCGCACAATACTCCAACAGGGGTCTGACAAGAGTCTTATAGAGCTGCATCATTACCTCCTGACTGCTAAACCCTATTCCTCGATTAATGAAGGCCAGTACACCGTACGCCTTCTTGACCACTTCCTCCACCTGTGAGGCCGATTTAAGAGTCCTATGGACCCGGACCCCGAGATCCTTCTGCTCTACAACACAGCTAAGACTCCTACCCCTTATATTGTACTCCTTCATCCCATTATTCCTGCCAAAATGGACCACTACACATTTATCTGCGTTGAAGTCCATCTGCCACTTCTCCGCCCAGTCTTGCACCCTGTCTATGTCCTGCTGCAACTTTTGGCATCCCTCCAGGCCATCCACAACAACACCGACCTTTGTATCGTCGGCGAACTTGCTAACCCATCCCTCCACTTCCTCATCCAGGTCATTTATGAAAATGACAAACAGCAGGGGTCCCAGAACAGATCCCTGGGCCACTCCACTGGTTACCGACCTCCATGCAGAACAAGACCCATCCACAACCACTCTCTGCCTTCTGCAGGCAAGCCAGTTCTGGATCCACGAGGCCAAAGCCCCTTGGATCCCATGCCCTTTCACCTTCTCCAGAAGGCTTGCATGTGGGACCTTATCAAACGCCTTACTAAAGTCCATGTACACTACGTTCACCGCCCTTCCTTCATCAATGTGTTCAGTCACATTTTCGAAGAACTCAACTAGGCTCGTAAGGCATGACCTGCCCTTGACAAAACCATGCTGACTATTTCTAATCAGTCCAAACTTCTCCAAATGTTCATATATCTTATCCCTCAGAAGCCTCTCCATCAGCTTACCAACCACTGAAGTCAGACTCACCAGTCGGTAATTTCCTGGACTATCCCTGTTCCCTTTCTTAAAGATAGGAACCACATCCGCAATCCTCCAATCCTCCGGAACCTCTCCCGTTTCCATGGACGACGCAAAGATCATCGCCAGGGGCTCTGCAACCACTTCCCTCACCTCCCACAATAACCTGGGGTACATCCCATCCAGTCCCGGCGACTTGTCTATCTTGATAGAATTTAACAGGTCTAACACATCCTCTTTCCTAACATCCACATACTCAATCTTTTCCGTATGCCGCAAACCTGCAGTGCAATCTCCCAGTTCACTTTCCACCATGAATACCGAGGCAAAGTACTCGTTAAGCACCTCTGCCATTTCTTCCGGATTCACACAGACTTTTCCCCCTTCACCTTTTATAGGCCCTATCCCTTCTCTTCTCATCCTTTTACTTTTCACATATTTGTAGAAGGCCTTGGGATTCTCCTTAATCTTCCCTGCCAAGGCCTTCTCATGACCCCTTCTGGCTCTCCTAATTTCCTTTTTAAGTTCCCTTCTACACACCTTATACTCCTCTAGATCCCTAACATCCCCTAGCTCTCTGAACCTTTTATATACCATTTTTTTCTTCCTGACTAGGTTCACCACTACCTTCGTGCACCACGGTTCCCACGTCCTACCAGAACCTCCTTGACTCCTCGGAACATTGTCTTGCAGTGCCCTAGACAAACATTCCTTGAAAAACCGCCACTTCCCTTCTGTACTCTTCCCCAAGAACACCTCCTTCCAGTTTATGAGTCCAATTACCTGCCTAATGTTTTCATATTTCCCCTTACTCCAGACATACACCTTCCTAGCCTGCCTGATCCTATCTCTTTCCATCGCTGTCATGAAAGAGATAGAATTATGATCCCCATTCCCAAGATGCTCAGTAGATTCTTAACTCCAGATTTTTTTTTAACTGAATTCAAATTCCACTATTTGCCTTGGTGGGATTCAAAACCAGGTCCTCAGAACAATAGCTGAGTTTCTGGATTAATAATATTGCAATAATACCACTAGGCCATCACCTCCCCTAGAACTGAGAAAACACAAGTATTTCTTTAAATAACTCTTATAAATTAATGATTTTTCACATTTCAAAGCTTATTTACATGTGGAAATATATCTGTCCAGACAATTGAAATACATGTTCATTAACTCACAGCAATTTGAATCTGTTTTTAGATTGTGAGTATTCAATTTTTAGTGAAGTAACTTGTTTCTAATCAGGAATTTAGTAATCCATTCCATTTTATAGTACTTCTGAGCAAATAATAAAACTATAATTATGCACTGTAGCTCTCATTAAGATTTCCAGTTGACTGTGTTGTCAACTTTGCCCATTGCTTGATTGCAGACAAGCTAAAATGAATTCCAGTTAAATGTTGTGAAGATTGCAACAATCATTATCAACTCCCAACACAAAGAATAACACCATGTCACCAATTCCTCTCCATGTTGAACAAATTGCAGACTGGCTAAACTGCAGGCAGTTTACTCATCCACTCAACACTGTATTGAGTTCCCAACCCAATATCCTCTTCATCTACTACCACCATCAACATCAGTCACATTGCCCTCCCTTGGGTTCCCCCGCCCTTAGCTTTTCTGCTGCTGAAACATTCATTCATGTCTTATTCATCTAACCTCAATTACTCTAATATTGTCCTGGCTGATTTCCCATCCTCTACCATCCTTACACTTCAGCTCAGCTAAAATGATGCAGTTCACATCTTATCCTGCAATGAAGTTTTTGAAGTTTACTTATTAGTCACAAGTATGGCTTATATTAACACTGCAATGAAATTACTGTGTAATTCCCCGAGTCGCCACAGTCCAGAGTCAGTGACCTAATCAGATGTCTTTTGGAAAATGCGAGGAACTGGAGTACCCAGGCAAAACCCATGCAGACATGGGGAGAATGTGCAAACTCCACACTGACAGTGATCCAAGCTGAGAATTGGACCCAAGTCCTGGCACTGTGAAGCAGCAGTGCTAACCACTATGTTATTGTGCCACCCCATGCTATCTCTTCTGCTGTCCTCATTGACCAGCATTGACACTGCTGTCCCTTTCAGAAGCTCAACATGCAGATGTCATAATGTGTCCAGGAGCCCCAGTCTCTCTTTGCACCATAATACCATAGAAAACATGACGGGGCGATCTTATCAAAAAAATTCAAAGTGTCAAACAACTGTGAAAAAGGGAGAGTTTCAAATCTGTTTTTTGAGTGAATGTGAAAATGCAATCTTACTTCTAATTTGTGCAAAAAAATGATGCACGATCTGATTCCCACCAGTACAGAGAAGGACCTAAGCTCACTGGAAAGCCAGCTGCTCGCACCATAGGGCACAATTGCGCATGCACAGATCTCTCTCTCTCTGCTCTGTGCAACAAAACAGAGAGAGATCTGTGAAACACTCCCCTCCCCTCGATATCATGTACTTTGCCAATTGTTAGCCTCCCCAGCCAGCCAATTCCTACCCCCCACAGTTCATTCGATCGCTGCCCAAAGGTACCTCAACATAGCCTTGTCAATCGCCGCCCAAAACACACTTCCCCGTGGCCTAGTTGATTGCTAGTTGCAGAGTACGCAAAATCCACCCCACCCCAATCTTCCCTGCCCTTAAGTCCATCCCCTCAAACCACACCCGTTGGCACTGCCAGGCACGAGGCTTATCATGGTGGATATCCAGGCTTGGTACAATTGTGAAAGGTGAAAAACCAGACGCGAACGTGATTTTTCAGCTTTCCTATGATCGTACTGGCTTGCCCCATCCATCAATCAGCGGGGTGAAAAGGTAAGACTGCCCCTGATGTGTCTGGAGATTTCTCCAAACTGTTCCACTGACTTAGCTGTAAATGAACCTCATCAGAGATTCTCAATCAATCCACTTATCTAATTTGTGTCACATTTAGAGAGCCCAAGAATATCACATAGAGATAGCATCAGGATATCATCTATAGAGAGCACAAGAATATCACCTATAGATAGCATAAATATATTACCTATACATCATATCAGTATAAATAGTACAGCAACGTCACTTGTAAATAGGATAAAGATATCACAGCAATATCATCTATAGATAGAATAAGGATATAACAGTGATATCACCTATAGATAGATTATGGATATCACAGCAATATTACCTATAGATAGCATAAGGATCTCAGAACGATATCACCTATAGATAGATTATGGATATCACAGTGATATCACCTATAGATAGGATAGAGATATCACCTATAGATAGATTATGAATATCACTGTGATATCACCTATAGATGGGATAGAGATATCACAGAAATATCACTTATAGACAGCATAAGAATATCATAGTGATATCACCTATAGATAGCATAAGGATATCACAGAGATACCACCTACAGATAGAATAAGAATATCACAGTGATATCACCGATAGATAGGATATCATCTACAAAGAGCACAAGAATATTACCTATAGATGGCATAAATAAATCACATATCGATAGCATTAGAATATCAGTTTGATTCCCAAAGTATCTCAGGGTAAAAATTCTTATCCTCTTGTTTGACTCCATTCATAGCTTTTGCTCTTCTCATCTCTAAAAAATTACACAGCCCTTCCAAATTCCTGTTTCTATGATGATTACTCCAGTGCGTCGCTCTTCCCTTCATCCCAGCATGAAAGGCTGCAGAGGCTTATACCTTTCATCTTCAACTCTCCATCCCGTTTGAAGTCTTGCTCAAAAGCCAACTTCAACTAAGTTTTTGGTTACCTTAAAATTGCTTCTTTGGCATCACATTTGATGATACCTTTTCACATTTTCTACTTCAAATGCACTATGCAAAAAACATACTGGTGCTTAGCTAATAGTTACATCAGCGGTGGCTCATTGGTTAGCATTGCTGCCTCACAGCACTGGGGACCAACGTTCAATTCCCAGCTTGGATCACTGTTTGTGCAGAGTCTACACATTCTTCCTGTGTCTGCATGAGTTTCTTCCAGGTGCTCCGGTTTCCTCGCATTGTCCAAAAGACATGCAGGTTAGGTGGACTGGCCATGCTAAATTCTTCCTCAGTGTACCTGAGCAGGTGGCGAGTAGGGATTTTCACAGTAACTTCATTGCAGTATTAATGTAAGCCTACTTGTGACTCTAATAAATAAACTTTAAACTTAAAAAATGTACATTTGATGTTGAACTTAAAAAATGCCCAGACTTCTTTCTTCTTAAGTTCTCTTATAGTTCAACTATCTACAGCTAGTCAGAATGACAGACCATCTGCCCCTAGGCCTTTGTTAATTTCATCCTCATACTGACAATTAGGTATTGTAAATGTACAATCAGAGTGAATGCTGCACCAATTTTCTGTCTTTTCTTGTAGTGGAAACACTAAGTTAAACATCTACCAGACATTGTATTTACATCGTCAAGGTAAGGAACTCAAGAATCGTGGGCAGAAGTCTGTGTTCCAGCACTTTGTGGCACAGGGGAGGAAATGGCCCAGTGATATTATCACTGGACTATTAATCCAGAAATCCAGCTAATGTTCTGGGGATCTGGATTCAAATCCCACCTCAGAAAGTGGTGGAATTTGAATTCAATAAAAACATCTGGAATTAAGAGTCTACTGATGACCATGAAACCATTGCCAATTGTTGAAAAAACTCCAACTCATTCGCTAATCTCCTTTCAGCAAGTATATCTACAGTCCTTACCTGGTCTGGCCTACATGTAATTCCAGAGCTACAGCAATGTGATTGATTTCAGCCCCTGAAATGGCTGAGTAAGCCATTCAGTTCAAGGGCAAGTGGGATAGGCAATAAATGTTGTCCTGCCAGCGATGCCCATGTCCCACAAATGAATCAACAAAATGCTCATTGAGCATCAAACCACTGAAAAGCAGGCAAAATTTCCCTAAAGCAGGCTTTAGGGGGACAAAAAAAATTCATCTTAATTGAGGAAGGTTACAATAAACATAATAAATGCAAGCTTTATTCAGCAATTTGAATCTATGTGCATTTAAGAAAAATGTTCTTGTGATATTGTCAACATAGGCAACATATGTCAGTCACATGAGTCACATGGTGACTGGTTAGAATCATTTACAGAGAGCAGAATTCTCCCATCCTGCCCAGGGAAAGTGTCATGGTGGGTGAGAGCGGAGAATTGAGCGGCAGGCAAAAAGTCAGAAACCTCCAGCATACAAATATCTGCGATCCTGCCAATGGCATGTTAATGGCCAATCAGGTGAACTGCTGAGCAATAGCATGAATACCATTTGCACTTATTACCATCTCATGAATACTCATTAAATTAGCATCACGCCAGCAGGAAATCAAGTCGCACTGAGTTTGATTTGGAAAAATGTCATCGGATCAAGCTCTGCTGAAAAATTCAAGGTGAGTGCAACACTAATGGATTATCTTCGATATTGCTGCAGCAGTCTTGTTGTGATGTTGCTGGAGCACTGACCATGGTGGGGGAGAGGGCGTGGTCAGTGGCGTGGTTTCAGGGTTGTCTGCTCTTGGTGGATGATGTGGAAATGCCGGCATTGGACTGAGGTAACTACAGTAAGAAATCTCTCAACATCAGGTTAAAGTCCAAAAGGTTTATTTGATAGCGCAAGCCACTAGCTTTCGGAGCACTGGCCCTGCATCAGGTGAGTGGGAGTTCTGTTCACAGACAGGTCACCTATGTCTTTATATCGCACTTTAGTAGCAATAGGTCCAGATGCCAGGGTAAGACTGCCCACCACATCAACTATGGGATCCGGTATTATTGGGGAGATTGGAGAATAAAAGAACGGAGTTCATCCTTCATATCATGAGTTTTCAGGTAGATATCAGGAAGGTAAACAGTTGTGCAGAACCTCCACCTTACCCTACTGGAGTTATTGTATAGTTTTAATTCAAATGTGGAATTGATGGTGAATGTGAGGAGTCTGATTCAGCTTGGGTATAGAGTGCACTGTTGCACTAAGGGGTCCTTTATGGATGCGTTCTCTAATCTGCTGGTGCTGTGACAGAGAGATGGAGTCTTATTGTAGAAAGCTGAAGAAGATCTCCTGATAAAGAAAACTATTGGAAACCCTGTGAAACATACATGGAGAATTTAATCGCTTCATATCGCATTTGCAGCATAACAGATGGAACATTAACACATGGGAGTGTATTATTTGAGAATACAGCTCATTGCGGAGGAAGCACAGCTGCAGCATATATGACATTTCACCAAAAGAGACCACTCAGTTGCTCTCCAGAATTGGTATTCCAAATGGGACAAGGAGCATCCAGTAATTAATCAGCAGCAATGCTTTTTTAAATTTATTTATGGGACATGGGCATCAGTGGCTGGGCCAGCATTTATTGCCCATCCCTAATTACCGTCCATTTCAGAGGGCATTTGAGAGTCAACCACATTGCTGTGGGTTTGGACTCACATGTAGGCCAGACCAGGTAAGTTCAGCAGATTTCCTTTCCTAAAGGGCATTATTGAACCAGATTGGTTTTTCTGACAATCAACAATGGTTTCATGGTCCTCATTCGGTGTTTTAATGCCAGATGTTTTTTCCCTTGGATTCAAATTCACTATCTGCTACGGCAGGATTTGAATCCAGGTCCACCAGATTTTGTTCTGGCTCTCTGCACTACCAGTCGAGTGACAACATCACTCTGCCATTGTCCCCCAATATTGTTAATTGGATCAGAGATTGAATCACTGAGCCACGTTAGGTAGCATTTGTCATTGAAGCATTTTCACACTAATCAGGGATTTGATGTTATGTTTTCGGGGCTAGTCACTTCAACATGGGTGGTAGTTCTTCAAAAACAGACAGAATTAGCGACAATGCAAATAGGACTGAAACCATTGGAGTTCCTACAGGGTAGCAGAGCTTCATGTTCTCAGACCGATCATCCACAGTGTCTTCAATGTTCCATTTCAGAGGGGAAGTAAAAACAGAAATGGATCCAGAATTCAGTGTTGTCTTTTTGAGGGTCCTAATGCTATGGAGGAGGCAAAGGAGAGACACACCTCCATTGGGAAGCCACACCTTCTGTCCACGATCAAAGGGAACCAGAGTAAGAACAAGAGAGTCTGGAAAAAAGACCCAGATAATGGAATTGAATCACCAAGCCAAGGGTATATCAAATGAATTGGAGACAATACCATAACTTCTAACTTTCCAGGCCCTGTCACCACCTTCTCCTGTACTGTCAGAGCTGCAGCTCCATTGCACTGACCTTCTTACTCCTATTCAATGCTGCCACACTAAGTCCTGACTTTTATACAGCTGTTGTAAACCCTGCCAGCATGAAGTCACACCAAACTTCATGTTGAGTAACTTCAAGAAGAGTAAGACACTAGCGGGGGTGGGGTTTCTAGTTATTAATTAGATGTTAAGGTATGTAAACACATCTTAATGTCTGTTTTGCTGATTTCCAGCGTGGATCCATTGACAATAAGAAACTTAGACTGCGAGGTCCTGACACCCAGTGCAAATCCGTGAATCGGCTGCTACTCGAACCTCCTGGCCCAATGCGCTAAAAAAGCAATGCAGCCAGAATGGGAGAATCACCCCCATTATGTTAAAAGTGCTGAAAGATGGAGAGGAAAGGGAGTTTCCGTATCCCACAACCACTTATGTGAAAAAGTACATTTCCTGATGTTATGTCTGAGCGGCCAATGTCTAATTATACAAACATTGTCCCTTTATTTTACATTCCCCCACCAGGTGAAACAGTATTATTTACATTTGCCCATTTATGGCTTTAACAGTCTCAGTGCAATATCCAAGTTCAAAAGAATGCAAGACAAGTTACGGTGATAAAAGCAGAAAAATCACCCACCAGATCAGGCAACATCTGCGTAGAGAGAAACAGGGCCTAATTTTACTATCACGTTGTGCCTGTTTGTGGTCATGAAAACCTGGTAAAGTGGAATGTGAGTGAATAGTTCGCCCTTCCAGAATCGGCGCGAAACAGACATGCTTCATAGAAGTCCAATTCGGGTGCTGCAGGTAGTGAGGAGGTAGGTGCCAAGCATCCAACAGCTCTCTACTTGAGATCGGTGGGGGAAAAAGGGGGGATCTGCTGCCACTCTGCCTGAGATCGGTAGGGGGCTGGGGGTTGGTGAAGTGGGGAGCAGCCCGCGATTGCTCTGGTGCCACGCTGGTGGGGGATAAGGGTGAGAGTAATACTGGGGGAGGCGTGGGGCAATATCTGTGGGAGCCAAGGGGAGGCATCATCCAACCTGGAAGGGATGGGGCAGGGGAGCAGCATTCTATCTTTTTTTTCTGCTTGTGCGCAGTTGGAGGCACTGATTGGAGCTGTAGCATTTTGGGTGCATTAAGTCCCACCCACAGGTTTCTGCAATGTGATTCGGAATCGCTGATATTTTTTCAGAGTGCATCTGGGCACACCTCAGGATGGGTCTCAGATCTGAAAAGCTTCCAGTTTCACGTCCACCCAGCACTTAGAATCAAAATGGTAAAAATAAGCCCACAGTGTTCCCAGCTCTGAGAAAAAGTGACTAAGCTGAAATGTTAACTACTTTTGGGCCTTGTTTTGGATGCCCAGCGTCTGCTGGATTTGCAATCTGTCCTGATACTCTAACCCTTCACGTGATCCTGGGTAATCTTCGATGATTTCCTCCAAGGTCAAAAGAGCTTCTTCAAATTCAGCTCCCCCTCTGTCAATCTGAACAAAATGGATGTTTGTGTCAAATCAACACAATTTCCTTACTTAGTCCTAATCCAATGTGGGCTCACTGAAGATCTGCCTTGTTGTGAAACATAAGATGCTAAGAAGGTTTCAGCTAGTGAGCCTTTGAATCCCCAGTATGTGTTCCTGCGAAGCTATGCATTGGGAGCATTGAAATGAATATTTGCCGCATACTTTTAATGTCTTTTTGGAAATCTGTTGATGATAGCATCACAACACATCTGATTCTTTGCATCAGGGCAAAATAGTCACTTTGACTAAAACATTATGATCATTTCAAATGCACCTATCTGATCTTGGCAAGGTGAATTAATTAAACAAAAGACATAATTTGCATACATATCAAGCCTTTCATGTTGACAAGATATCACAAAGTGCTACACAACCAAGGAATAACTTTTGAAGTGTAGCTCAAATATCAGAGATGAGCATATTGTTAGTACTGTCCAGCCCAATAAGAGGAAGGTGATCTCTGAATGGCAGAGATGCCATTCTTTAAATATTGCATTAGCTAAAGCTGCTTCCTTTTGTATGCTGCTATAATTGGCAGGCTTGGAGGATAAGAATACCATTAGGTATATATTTTTTGTGTCATATCTAAATTTAAAGAAGGTGCACAATGGTCAGGCAGCATCTGTGAGGAAAGATACAGAATTCATATTTCATTCATATTTCAGGTTTAGACCAGGGGATCAGCTGCCCATTTAGCCAGAAGTTAGAATTGACCCACATGAGTGGTGGGTCAATTCGGTCCAATATGCAGTGATGCAATATGATCCGTAAGGATGATACAGTGGCATAATGGTTAGCACTGCTGCCTCACAACACGAGTAACCCAGGTTCGACCCCGGTTTGGGTCACTGTTTGTGTGAAGTCTGCATGTTCTCCCCGTGCCTGCGTGTGTTTCCTCCGGTGCTCTGATTTCCTCCTACACTCCAAAGATGTGTGGGTTAGGTGGATTGGAGATGCTAAAATGCCTCTAGAGTAAAAGCTTGGGGTGAAGGAGATAGGGTCTGGATGGGACAGTGGTCAGTGCAGACTCAATAGGCCGAATGGCTTCCTTCTGCACTGTAAGATTCTAATGCAATGATCATGAATGTTGTATTTTCTTCCTGCTTTATCTTTCTTGTCACACACCTTATCACTTAAACCTGTCAACCAAGTGCATAGGACTGCAGAAGAATAATTGACATGTTGACAGCCATGGCCCAACAAACCTCTCCAAACACCCAGAAATAAGCAGCCACATCCAGGAGTTAAAATATATACACCAAAAATCTCAGCAACACCTCAATGCTTCACAAGCATTGGAGCGACAGGTGTTTAGATATTTCAAATGCATCCCCATGCCTAAATTGATAGTCAAGTGTTAATTATTTAGATACATAATTTGACCAGTTTTGAATAGAAATAATTTTTCTGGCAAATAGCAAGATAAAATACATGTCTTGGGTGCAAATAACCTAATTTTCAACTTCAGTGCATTCTGTTGAATTTCTTTGCCTGAAAATACTGTTTATCCAAAATAGCTCTGATATTCAATTCATCAGATTCAAGCTGAGATTTCCTAGGGGAAATTAATGTACAAAATGGCATGGTTAATACAAGATTTCATTTAGTTTCCACAATAGCATACCGTGGAAGATATTTCACTTTTTGCATTTTGAACAAGATCAATTTTACATTTTAAATTGCGCATCTAAAAATAATTTAAGTCTGTATTTGTCCTTCAAAAAAAATGGTGTTTTAATTGGAGGTTAAAAAAAATCTGAGGAACACAATTGCAATCTGCATCATTTTAATGTCTCAACAGCAAGGAGAGATGATTGCCAGAATGCTTTGTTGCAATTATTTCATTAATAATATTCGTGATCCAGATAAATGTATTTCATTAAGTGAATAATTTTAATTGTTAATTTAATTATTTTCACCTCGTTTCTTGATTGTTGCCTTTTGTCCATTGAATTCCAATTGAATTTCATTTCTTTTTAATCCTTGTGGAGTAATGCTTTATGAATAACATTGATTGAGCTATTTTAGTCTGAAATATTATTCCAAGCGTACGGTAGATTCTCATTGCTTAAAAGCTGTTCACATACTTTCCCTGGTCACCGCACTGTAATAAATCTGTTTTTATAAGATTGTAATGTATTACTTATTACAACATTATAGCATTAAAATCAATGTGGCTAGTGTTAAATGAATGTATTTTTATTGCAACTGATATATGTTTGCATTACAAGAATTCTCTTGCAATTGTCAGCAGCTACAAGGCAAGTCAAACATTTTCAATTCTCTGTACCAATATCTTTGCAAGCTTTCCCACATATTACAGAAAGTACTCAGTCCCCTCAGCATATTGCTTCCTCTTTCATGTGCCCCTCTTTCAGTTGCGTTTTTCTCAGTACCTATTCATGCAACTGCAACACCAACTCATTCCTGCACCATTTTCCAGAATGTCAACCACTTTGACTACATAAAGCTTCCTCAAGTCAGATATGATGTTCCACTGCTCACAGTGGAGTCTTCTCCAGGCTGGGAAGAACCAAATGTAGTTGAGTAATTGACTGACCATCTCTATTCTATTCATATGTATGACCCAGAGCTCCCTGCAGCTCACAACTTCAATCTACCATCTCTCATCACTCTGTCCAGTCTGAATCCTCTATCCTTAATGTTCCGCACAGACTCAAAACAAGCATCAGCAATCAAGGGATTATCTTCCTAGGTTGCATTGCCAAGATATTGGAAAAATTATAGCTGGATTGGCTGTGGTTTTCCATGTATTATGAACCTGAAAATTTAGTTCTGGTGTTTGTTTCTCAGCATGCTCTGAAGCCCTCCGACCTGGACAACACCAGAATTGATGAATGTCCGGACATCAGCAAGGAATAACGTAATGTGGGCACACCTAATTACATCTCAGGGGGAAGGAAAATATTGCGGATGCTGGAGTTTGAAACAAAAACAGGAAATGCTGGAAAATCTCAGCATATCTGACAGCATTTGCGGAGAGAGAATCAAACCAGTGTTTCAAATCTGGATGACCCTTCATCAGAGGGAAGGGAAAGTATATTGACTTTTAAAGAGTCAACATTAGTTTGCCTGGTCGATACATTGCGTGCATTGCTTCTCAGCCTTTTGGCTAAGATCAAATATCAATCAAGCCTAAGATGGGATGAAATGTTCTACTTTCTCAGCTTTTATCGTGTTTTTTTCTTTTGTGGGAATGTTGAAATGGATTCAGTTGGAATTTTAATTTGATTTCTGGAGCAAGTGAGGAATGGGTTTGGATTTGCCTAGTCCATTCTGAGCATTTGTTTTGTAACTTTAAGGGTGGAGGAAAAAATTTAAATAAAAATTGTGTGTCATGTGTGCCTGACCCCCCTGTTACTGACAATTAATAATCAATTGCAACTATTTGTATATGGTACTACCAATAATACAATAAAACAATGTTTATTTATTAAGTAGTAAGTAGGCATACATTAACACTGCAATAAAGTTACTGTGAAATTCCTCTAGTTGCCACACTATATCACCTATTCTGCTCAACTATACGCCTTTCAGATTGTGGGACAAAACCAGAGCACCAGAGGACACCCGCACAGAAACAGGGAGAACATGCAAACTCCGCACACTGACCCAAACTGGGAATCAAACCTGGGTCCCTGGCGCTGTGAGGCAGCAGTACTAACCACTGTGTTGCCCCAAATAAGGTAGCTTTGTGTGAGGCCCCATGTTGCAGGACATATTCTTTATCATTACATTAACGAATCCACCTCGAACAAATCAATTACTATCAACAATATTAATCCAAAACTTCTTCTGATGTTGCATTGCCTGAAGCTTAAATCTGCCTGATAGTGACAGAGTGGTTAGCACTGCTGCTTCACAGCACCAGGGACCCGGGTGCAATTCCAGCCTCTGGTCACTGTCTTTGTGGAGTTTGCATATTCTCCCCCTGTTTGCATAGGTTTCTTCCGGGTGCTCCAGTTTCCTCCCACAATCCAAACATTGTGCAGTTTAGCCATGGATTAGCCATGATACATTAATCCTAGTGTCAGGGAGATTAGCAGGTTAACTATGTGGGGTTACAAGAATAGGGCCTGGCTGAGATTGTGGTTGGTACAGACTCGCTGGGCTAAATGGCGTCTTTCTGCACTATAGGGAATCTATGATTAAGTTTTCTCATAACCAGTTAGCATCCTCTGTACAATTAAGAAGGGGAATAGGTGGTGTAAAAAGACAAAAAAGGCTAGAAATTCACAGCACCGTAATTAAGATCTCTAAGGAATGAAGTGGAATCAGTGTTCCGAATGTAATGAAAAAGCAGACAGCTCTGCAGTTACTTTAATATAGCTGAGGATAAAGGGAAACAAAAGACTTACAGAGATGTAGTTAATGGTTTTGGATAATTTTCTTAAGAGAAAGCTAAACTCTGGAAGTGACTGCTGAAGGAGTTAAAGGTCGCAAAATTTAATAGGGCCTGAAAAAGGATTCAGGTGGATGCACAATTAACCCGTGCCTGTTGCTTCTGATGCAGGCAGCATGCAAACTCCAGGTTATGCTGAGAAGACACAGGGAGCACTGCGGAGGTCAACACAAGCAGTGTAAGCTTCATGTAGTGCCAAGTGTTCAATGGCCTCACACACGTGATCAGGGTCAGTGAATGCATCTTCAGATGGCGTATTCTAAAGCTGTACCACTAGTTTCACTTACAGCTCCAATTGCTACCCACTGCTTTCACTACTAACAATCTCTATCAACCACAGCATAAAATTCACTTCTTATAGCTTCACCGCACCCACCTCATTCCTTACAGATCTTAATTATCGTGTTGTGAATTTGTAGCCGTTTTTTCTTTTTACGCCACCTATTCCACTTCTTAATTGTACAGAGGATGCTAACTGGTTGTGAGAAAACTTAATCATAGAATCATAGAGTCCCTACAGTGCAGAAGGACGTCACTTAGCCCATTGAGTCTGCACCAACCACAATAAGCTGCTAGCCTCATATCTCACAGCTTGCACATACTGCCAGCCCTTCAATCAGGAACATCACCCAAACCGAAATACCTCACTTTCCCTTGTGGGACAAGGAGGGTTGTCATGGAATCCGTACACTGCAGAAGGAGGCCATTCAGCCCATCAAATCTGCACTGACCACAATCCCACCCAGGCCCTATCCCTATACCTGCATGCATTTACCCTGGCTAGCCTCCTGAGACTAAGAGCATGGCCAATCCACCTAACCTGCACATCTTTGATCTGTGGAAGGAAACCAGAGCACCCAAAGGAAGCCCGCGCAGACACAGGGAGAATGTGCAAACTCCACACAGACAGTGACCCAAGCCAGGAATCGAACCCAGGTTCCTGACACTGAGAGACAGTAGTGCTAATCACTATGCCACCATGCTACCCTATAATCAGAAGGAACAGCTGGTATAACTGGCGAGGATGTAGAGATGCTGACGTTGGACAGGGATAGAGGGGCAGGCGTGGCTGCAAGTCCTCTACCCAATGGGAAAAAAAATGGTCACTGTTTCTTCTGATAAACTGTGGGTGGTAGAAGTGGCATCCCTTGGTTGTGCCACCTTCCCTCAACATAACCCACTTCTTTTGGGTTCCACCATTCAAATTCTCAAGATCTGCTACCTGACCAAGCAGAGGTCAGGGGCAAGTCATGGAAAAGGAAGATTGAAGATGAAGAAGGTTTGCCACTTGCTTTAACACTCACAGACACCTCTAGCAAGCTACCGGAATCACTGAGGTACCACTCTAGGGCAGTGCCAATGGCTTCATAATGAATTAATCTTTACTGTTTATTGGGACACAGTGCTTTTATTTCCATTTTTGTTTTGAAGAATGTGCAGACTTCCTGAATGATTCCAACTTCAACATGATAATACTCTTTCAGTTTGCATTCAACACTTTCAATCTGGTCTGGACATCAACATGCTGAGGTGACATGTTAATAAATTGAAGACTGATCAGGAGACTGAAATTCATTTTATCTAAAGTCCTTTCTTGAATTTTGGGGAAGCACAGTTCTTCAGCAATGTCTTTGAATAGGATCCATGTTTGTATCGGTGCTGCAGTAAGAGTTATCCCTTCCTTGTTTCTTTCAATTGACACTTTGGATTGATTTCTGCTCCTCCGTGCTGTCAGCATCTTCTCTGAGATGCGTTTTAAACTCTTTGTCACTTTTATCCAGGATGACAGCATTCATGGTGCCATCATTTCCCACTCCACTGGTACCCTCGCCATTATTCAGCCAGCCCTGACTCCAGCTGCCTGTGCTGAGATGATGCTGTGAAAGTCCAACCGTTTGAAGTCAGAGCTGCTCGAGACCATTCCGCAAAATTAGCTGCAGTCTCCTCCAGTGAGAGTCAGCAACCTTCTGCCAGTCATGTTGCTGCCAATGGAACAGCACTGAGCAGGCACACCAGGCCATGGAAAGACAGTTGGGGCATACAAATGATTGACCTTTTCATGGGATAATGACTGGTTTGATTTATAACATTGGTTTGTAAAATACCTGCTCCGAGGTCAGTGTCCCTTCACCAAATTCAAATTTATTCACATAATTAGCAATGCTCAGGCAGGTACTTCCTTGTACAAGTATAAACCAAGAGTATCAGTAATCCTGACGCTCCACATTATGTACACATGCAGGGCTCCCTGTTTGGACTAGCCATAGGTGCTTTAGTCAGTGATCTCGTATTCTAAAAGGTCCACATCGTGGGCCTTGTTGAAGTCATTGCTGTTTGCAATGTAGACTTTATGATGGCTTTTTTTTAGTACTGTATTCAAGAACACTCAATGCTAGTTACTAACAGAGGGAAGTTATAGGGCTGTTGACAATTGGGGAATAATTGAGTTTGTATTCACTGGAACTAAAATTGGATGAGATAATCACAGACAGTCCCAGAGAATAGGGGAAATTAGTTGTCTTCTTCACTTCCTTTTTCACCTCCTCAGCTGGTCACCATAGGCCGCAAGGGCTTGTGCGCTCATGCTGACAAGGTTGTGAAGGGAAATATCCCATCCTCATGCTAATGCCAAAATAGCAACTGTGGGGTTCTACTCTGACTACCTTGTATACTTTGAGGTTGTGCAGGATACAGGAGGCCATAGTGAATTGTAACACACACACCATGCTGTCCAAAATAAGTTGGAATTGCTGTTTGATTCAAAAGGAGTGATTAACGTCTTGATGGTGGGGAGTATTGTGGTACCTTTTTAAATAGGTGTGGTTATGATCTTTGTAATCACCAGATAGAAAATGATATAAGGTGCCACATATCAGGTAATCGTCGGCATCCAAGTAAGATGTATTATCCAGGATTGTGTATGTGATCCTTCATCATCATGAATAAAGAATGCAAATTTGAGTTAATCAATTCATAGAATCATAGAAACTCTACAGTGCAGAAAGAGACCATCTGGCCCATTGAATTTCCACCAACCACAATCCTACCCAGGCCCTACCCCCACATCCCTACACATTTACCTGCTAATCCCTCTAATTTATGCATCTCAGGACACGAAGGGATAATTTTAGCATGGCCAATCAACCTCACCTTCACTTCTTTGGGCAGATTGCATCTGTTATATTCCTGTCAGGCAGTAAGAAAAGAAAACAACAGAAAAGGAGGTTAATTAAGAAAGGAAGATTAACAAAAAGTTTTTTTTTAAATCTCCCACAACAAGTAAAAGCTGAAGAAATGACACTTCACGCTTCTACAGTTAAGTACCAGAAAGGTTGATTAGATGTAATTGGCATTTGTTATGTTGTTACAAGGATATTTACACTGAATGAACTTGAGTATAAATCATGGTTCAGTAGTAGCATTCTTGCCACTGAATCACAATGTTGTGAGTTTAAGTTCATTTGCAAGACTTAAGCACAAAATTCAAAAGTATTGAGGGGATGCTCATTAAACCGAGGCTCCACTTGCTCTCAGCTGCATAGAAAGATCCCATGGCCCAACATTGAAAAAGAGCAAAGAATTATTCCCAGCGTGATGGTGAACATTTACCCTTCAATCAACACCACATTATTAGATTATCTGGTCACTATTGCAACACCCTTTTGTAAGAGCTTACTGTGCACAATTTGGATGCCATGTTTCTTATATTGCAACAATGACTATACTTCAAAAGTATATCATTTATTGGAGAGCTCTGTGGAACAACTAAAGTCAGTAAAGTTTTGCAACACCAATTTTAAATCCAACCAATTTACTATCAAATAAATTGGTTGGATTTAAAATTGGTGTTGCAAAACTTTACTGAGTTTACCCCAGTCCAACGCTGGCATCTCTACATCAGAACAACTAAAGGTCATGAAAGATGTTACATGGATGTAAACTTTTCTCTCACGTGTTTACTTCTTATTCACTGTGCATGTTGTTACACACTGAGAATTGCATTGTGCCCTTTGTCCACGTAAGGTTACAATATACAAACATACCAGCAAGGGGAATCTAGAAGAAGGATAAAGGAATCCATGTTGTAACACCATGTGCAGTCCTCATTTCTTACAGAATCTTGCCGAATCTTATTGTTTCTTCCCACCACGGCAACAAAGGGTGAAAATGAAACATTACTTCAAGCTAGGAAACATTTGAAACTTGTTGATCTACTTTCTGCAAAGAACATTTTAAGTTGGTGATTGTTATGATCAATCCCCAAGGTAAGGCAAGGCTGCCCAAATTGTTTAACCAAGACAAGAGCCTTCAAGTTGTCAGGGTCCTCCAACCTGTCTTTGGGGACTATCTTAGCACAAACTCCAATTGACTTCTGGATAGGATGATGGGCTACCCCAAAATTGATTTTCTCTGGGTGAGGAGGGATCAACTGGCCCGATATCCTCAACAGGAGAATTTGCCAACATCACGCAAGGCAAACTTTGGAACTGGTCCATTCTCTGCAAACCAGGGAATAGAAAACCTTTCCCTTACAACAGTACAAATCACCAAATGTTTGCGAGAATCCCAAATGCTGGTTTCACTCAAAGACAGCAAAATAAATATTTTGTTCTGTGTAATATCTGGAGATTGTGACACATTTATTAGTTTCCACACAGACACTGGGAAACATGCAAACTCCACACACAGACAGTGACCAAAGCCGGAATTGAACATGCAAACCTGGTGCTGTGAGGCAGCTGTGCCAACCCACTGTGCCACTGTGCCGCCTGTATGCTACAATCAATCAGAGCCACACAATGAGAAGGATACTTAATACCAACCAATGATGCATCGTAGAGATAGTAAATGGTGTTGAACACTTTGCCAAGCATGACTTCAGTTCAGGCTACCATCAAGTTGAGCCTGCAGAAAAAAAAAATCAAAGTACCTCACAGTGTTCTCCACTCACATTGGATCTTTTAGATACAAGGAGCTCAACTTGGGAGTTAGCTCAGCAGCTGTAGTATTTCAGCACATGATTCAGGCTACACTTCAAAGACTGAGAGGTGTGCTGAACATCAGCAATGACATTTTCATCGATGGTCACAGTGAAAGTGAATGCGAGACATGTCAGCACGCATGTCTATAATGTCCTGGAGAATGTAACCTCACCTTGAACAAAGACAAGTGCTTGTTCAATGAAAGCAGCATTGATTTTTTTTGGTCGTGTGTTAAGAAATGAACCGTGGAAAACTGAAGCCATTGCAAACACAGTGGATCTGAAAATTGTGAAGGAAGCCTGGAGTCTGCCAAGGCTCATCGCATAGTGTATTCACTTAATATTTCTGATCTCACTACGTTATCCGTACCCTGTATGCCCTGACAAAAGAGACCATTAAATGAAAGTGGACCAGGAAATATTTATCTTGACCTTGAGAAAACCAGCTCATTGTGGATGCACATCTGGTTGGCTCCATACTAGGCAGAGAACCTATAAGATCATCAGAGATTGGAATAGAATTAGGGTCTCTTGGCCCATCGAGTCTGCTCCGCCATTCAATCATGTTTCTTCACTCCATTCTCTTGCTTTTTCCCTGTAACCTTTGAACCCAATACCAATCAAGAACCTACTTATCTTTGTGTTAAATACCCATCAATCATTGCAATGGTAATGGGCGGCACGGTAACACAGTGGTTAGCGCTGCTGACTCACAGTGCCAAGGACGCAGGTTCAATTCTGGCCTGTCTGTGTGGAACTTGCATGTTGTCCCTGTGTCTGCATGGGTTTCCTCCCACAGTCAAGAGATATGCGGGTAAGGTTGATTAGCCATGCTAAATTGACCTAATATCTGAGGGATTAGCAGGGTAAATGTTGGGCTTACAGGAAAAGGACCTGGGTGAGATTATGGTTGGTACAAACTTGATGGGCTGAATGGCCTCCTTCTGCACTGTAGGGGTTCTATGATTCTATTCTATGAACGGCAAGCAGATCACCCACAACAGAACAGCAATGTTATCCGCAAACAGCGAGAGAATAATGTCTAATCACATGGGGTATCTTATACTTCCACATTTACTTCTAAGGTTGTGAGTTTGAAGTAATTACTGACCATGGACCACAAACAAGCTTGTTCAACAATCCAAAGAACAAGCCACACTTGAACAGGGCATTGGATACACAATCTCCAAGAGTATGAGTTACATCTTGAATACCAGCTGTGCAAGCTCAACTCAACGCACTATATTTTATGACATCCTTCACCAACAACTGGTCCTGCTGTTCATGAAGAAAGGATTTCTAAATAAGACCTTAACAGTAGAAACCTAAATGTGATGCCAGGGTCACTAAACAAGTCACAGTGGGAATCAAGCAAGATGAGCTGTTGCAACAATGGCTGCCATTCTCCCATTGTGACCCTTTTCTGTTGGGTCGCAGTGAGAGATGAGAGTCACTGGTCTTGAGCAGGAATTTGCACATGTACCAGGAAACGCATTAGTTTTGCAGATTTATGCATTAGGGAACAGTAGCAGATTTCCAATTACAGAATGGTGGAAGTAAGCATCATATTGCTGTCTTCGCAATTATAAAGAAAGGAGATTCCTCACTCAACCACTGGGAAGTGTCCAGCTCCATTCACCTTTACACATCCTATGTGTAGATATCAGCCTGAATTCCCCCATAGAGCTGATGATCAATACATTCATGAACATAATTGAGAACAGCAGTATTGAAGGAGAGTGAATACAGAGCGGAATATGAAATTTAGAACTACACCACTAAAGCTAGCACATAACGTCCTTGTGAATGCAATAGTCATGTTAACAAGCAAACCATCCCCTGTGACATCTATCCATAGGTTATAACTAGTAAAAAAAGGATCAGTGATCTCTGCGTAGTGTACTTTGCAAATCATTGGAAAAGAAGTGTCATTATTCAAAGCACTGAAAACACCATTTGCAAGCATTGAATCCAATTTCAACATCAATGTCTCAGGTGAAGAGCTTGAGTTAAATGAGAACACACTGATATAAGCTGATATCCTACTCATGAGAGAAGGTGTCCACCATATTTAAGTAATGATGTTAAAAAATGAACTATTTTCATTTGGGCAACAAATTTTTCATCTTATCGTACATGACTGAGTAAATGGTAACAGAGAAGTTAGAATGTGTAATCGTGTTACTGATGAGGTTGAATATTCATGTTATTTAATGCACATGTACCAACAGAGGGAATCCAGGAGTAAAATATAGGAAGACTGTTTCAACAGCACATGTAGTTCAGATTTTGTTTGCTTAATTTTGCTGTTTCTTCTGAGAACTTCACACAGCACGGGGATGTCACATCACTCATCGCAATTGAATGGGGTACCAGCAGTGAAATGTCACTTCTCAGTTTTTGCCAAGTTGCATTACTCCTGTGCCAAAATATTCCTCCATCCGCCACTCTTGCTCAATCACCCTGTGTGCCTTAGTCCACTCTCATCTGGTTTAATATTTTAAGTGTATTTGTTTTGGTATTTAGGAAGGAGATGGTGTCTGATAATATTTTCAACAGAGACTTGGTGCATTAAGTTTTCTTTGACATGTCTGTCAAAAGACAAGAGGACCACAACTTACAATGATATCCTTATGAATAATTTATACATATATACTTGAGCAGAAAAGATTAAGTTTGTATTAATCTGGTATTAACTGAGTGCAAAAATCTTTAGTTAGCTAGACTCTCCTGTGATTTGTGGTATATCAGGTAATACCTTTCAACCACTTTTTTTCTGTCCAGGACGAGGTATTTGATTCCATTTGAATATCATCTGACTTGAAACCTAGTTGATTGAAATTCTCCTGAGTTGATGCATGCATTCACAGGCCTGCAATAGGCTGGCATGATGGCGCAGAAATTAAAACTGCTACCTCACAGACCAGGGACTTGGGTTCTATCTCGACCTTGGGTAACTGCTTGTGGGGAATTTGCACATTCTCATTGCACATGTCTGTGTGGGTTTCCTCCCACACTCCAAAGATGTGCAGGTTAGGTGGATTGGCCTGCTAAATTGCCCCTTAGTGTCAGGGAGATTTGTAGGGTAAATAAGTGTGGTTACAGGACAGTCCTAGATGGGATGGTTGTCCATGCTGGCTTAAAGGGCTGAATGGCCTTCTGCTCTAATTCTATGAATCTTCTGTCTTATCTCTCATCTCAATCAAATGCAGCACCCTCCAATTCCTACTGCACCTTCCCATTCAGGCATGAGAGATACAAAACCAGTCCTTGTACCTTCTCCCTTCCCTAGCATAATGGATAGTGCTCTCATAGCGTAAGCGACCTGAGTTCAATTCCTGCCTTGGGTTATTGTTTGTGTGGGTCTCCTCCGGGTGTTCCGGTTTCCTCCCACAGTCTGAAAGATGTGCTGGTTAGAGACATTGGCCGTGCTAAATTCTTCCTCACTGTACCCAAACAGGCGCCGGAGTGTGATGATGAGGGGATTTTCACAGTAACTTCACTGCAGTGTTAATGTAAGCCTACTTGTGACAGTAATAAATCAAACTTCAAACCATTGCTAAACACTTCCTTCAAATTATTATGCAATATTTGCTGTTCGTGATGCAACCTTATCGACACTGTGGAATCAAAATAAAAATAGGATGATTGTGTTGTTGTTTGAATTCTTTCTTCTCCTCTGATCTCTGAGTCTTTAGCTTCCTACAATACACTCATGAAGTTCAATATTCACTTGAAGGAGTTCTGTTAAAAGCTCAAATGTTAACACTGTTTCTCTTTTCACACATGCTGTCTGACCTGCTGAGTATTTCAAGCATTTTGTTTCATTAGAAACTTGAAGGACATTGATTTATCTTTCGATTAGGCATTTCATAGACTTCCAGGTTGATCACTGAGTTCAATGATTTCAGATTATAGCCATTGTCCCTATTTCTCTCAGGAAGCAGCTATTGATGATGATTTTGTATTTCCTGTTTACACCCTCTCCAAACCCACTTCTTGCTTTTTCATGAGTCTCATTACCAGTCAACTTTGACAAAGGGTCATCTGGACTTGAAACATTAGCTTTTTTCTCTCCTTACAGATGCTGCCACACCTGCTGAGATTTTCCAGCATTTTCTTTTTTGGTTTCACTGCCATCACCTTGTACTATCAGCGTTTTAGAATTTAATCTCCCCTGCCAGCCACTATATCCTACTGAAGCCTCCAAGCCTTTCTCTTTCCCTCCTGCGTCTTCTGCCTCTGCACTTGCTGGAAACCTGTCACATCCAGTTGTGATGAAAGGTCATTGATCTGACATGCTAACTTTGTTTCTCTTTCTATGGATGTTGCCTGGTCTTCTGTGTATTTCCAGTTGTCTAGCGTGTTTCTTTGACAAAGGCTCTGTTAGGTGGATAAGCTTTTAGCCTGACTCACAGCCCTTTCTTGGAAGACTTGCTACAATCTACCTCCTATCTTTTGACCTTCAATGACTTGGGTGACTATACCACTACACAGTCACCATAATTCTCAGGATCATAGGAACGCAGCAACCTTCCCCCTATACCGATGTATAATCCCCAGGGAAGGAATGAGGGAAGACAATGTGCAAGTTTATGATGAACTTATCTTATAGAAAACCTTCTATTTTTTTGTTTCCAGGCACTCTCCATATGATGCGTTTTTTACCTCATATGGGGCTGGAGATCCAAAGGTGATTTCCTGCAGAGTTTTTGTATATAGTTCTGATGGATTGCTTTCTCCTGCAAGCAGGTCTAAGTAAGTGGGAAATATAATTGTTTAGTGGGAGTGATGAGATGCATGTTCAATTGTTAGTCACATTATGGGATGATTCATATTGGCAGAGTGTATTTAAGGAAGACAGCAATGGGGTATTTACTAAGGGAAATCTGAAGAATTATTGGCATGCATAGTAAAGCATGAGTGTTTTAAAATAACATGGAGCGGGTAACTGCGAGAGCTATACACATTTAATGCACTGAAAGTGTGTTCCTTTATTTGGCTGACCTTTCCTTGATTTTTGTTTGGCATTATTTCTACTGCTGGAAGTGGTGGTGCCATTTGTGGAAGGTACAGTGGTACAGTGGTTAGCACTGTTGCCTCACTGTTCCAGTAGCCTGGGTTCGACTCCAGCTTCAGGTGACTGTCTGTTTGGAGTTTGCATACTCTCTCAGTGTCTGCGTAGGTTTCCTCTGGTTCTCCTGTTTCCTCTCACACTCCAAAGATATGTAGGTTAGGTTGTTTGGCCACATTTAATTGCCCCTTAGCATCCAAAGATGTGTGTGTTATGGAAATTAATGGGGTAAATGTATGGGGTTATAGGAATAGAAAAGGGGCCCTAGTTAAGATATTCTGTCAGAGAGTCGGTGAGACTTGATGGACTGAATGGCCTCTTTCATAGGGATTCATAGAATCATTGAATCCCTACTGTGCAGAAGGAAGCCATTTGGCCCTCCAAGTCTGCACCAGCCACAATCCCACCTGGGCCCTATTCTCATATCCCCACACATTTACCTTTCTAGTCTCCCTCACACGAACGGGCAATTTATCACGGTCAATCCATCTAATCTACATGTCATTGGACTGTTGGAGGAAACCGGAGCATCCGGAAG
Organism: Sphyrna mokarran; assembly: GCA_024679065.1. Lineage (NCBI taxonomy): Eukaryota > Metazoa > Chordata > Chondrichthyes > Carcharhiniformes > Carcharhinidae > Sphyrna > Sphyrna mokarran. The sequence continues at coordinate 27,059,235 of JAGIQG010000015.1, forward strand.
AAGCCCCTCAGACACGGGGAGAATGCATATACTCCACAGTGACCCAAGCCAGGAATCGAACCTGGGTCTCTGGTGCTGCAATTCTTGCCACCTGTCGCCCTGTGATTCTCTGATCCCCCCTATCCACCATACTGGAAGTACACAAGTTTTCTCTTGAAAAGGCCCTTATATTTTGTACGAGAGCTTACTGGTTTCCAAACAGGGGCAAAAAAAAACCCAGGCCGGTCCCTTTAAGAACTTTAAAGTCTGCAGCAGTCCGTGTGGTCTGGCTCACTGAACTGGTAAATCACAAAGCTGGAGCAATGCTTTGGGATTCCCTGGCTCCACAGTAGACGGAGGAAAAACTCCCGGACAGCATTTGGTGAGCTGCCAGCCGCAGATATTTGCAATACCTGAAGCTTGGCAACAATATTAAAATGAGGGCGACGCTAATAACTCATGTGGCATCTCAGTGTGATGGGGAGCTGATTTGTACATTGTATCACTTCCATTGGAACTTAAGCCTGACCAGATAATTTAGATAAATGTCTTTCATTCTGCCAGGACATGGCACATTTGGGAGGGCAGGGCTGACTACTGAGGGCATCGAGCCAAGGCTGAATAATAAAGAGATGAGGATAGATGAGAGTTTTGCTTGATTACTTTTGTAGATCAACAAGCATTTCAGGAGATTAAAATAAATGGAGTACATGACATGATGAATTGTGCGTGGTCTGTTTTAGGATCAGGCTCAGGTTGACATCTTTCTGTTGTACAAGTATGTAGAAATATTTCATCCATTTTCTTGTATGTGTGGAGTGGTATGCTGGCACAGTGGTTAGCACTGTTGCTTCACAGCACCAGGGACGTGGGTTCAATTCCTGGCTTGGGTCATTGTCTTGTGAAGTCTACACGTTCTCCCTATGTCAGTGTGTGTTTCCTCCCAGAATCCGAAAGACGTGCTGTTTTGGTGCATTGGCCATGCTAAATTGCTAATTTAGTGTACCTGAACAGGCATCAGAGTGTGGTAACTATGGGATTTTCACAGTAACTTCATTGCAGTGTTAATGTAAATCTACTTGTGACTAATAAAGTAACAACTTTAATCATTAGTACTTCAATAAAACAAATAAGCTGCATTAAAATCAAATATTCACATACAGAGATAAAATCCTTTAGTTTTAGGTGAGGGGAATTTTCCATAACTGTAAGATCAGCAGGAACTCTGCACCAACAGAAACGGCCGTCAACTTGTAAGATTGGAGATCAGGAAGTCACTTCGAGATTGCAGGCAATTGAACCTAAAGCGATTGAAGTTCTTCAAACTGAACATTTTAACTGCTTTGCAAAAAGACAGAATTTGTATTACTGAGAAGACTTTAACGTGAACATAATGACCCAATCTTCAGGACGTGACTGACATGTCAATCCTCAATTTCACTCTAGGAAAGTGAGCTGTGAAGCATTATAGGGGGTTAAATTCAACCACTTCTGGACTGAACTGAACTGAATGTGATATGCAATTAGCTGTGGTGTGAACTTTGTGATGCCAACTGCCTTACATGATGTTGGTTGATTAGTCACTTTAAGGCCAATAATATTAGTGACTGACTAATGACAAAACTATCCTGCATTTCTTAAAGAGGAGATAGTGTGAGGTGGAGAAGGTACCAAGGTTCATTATAAGCTGAATCTGACCCGGGAGAAATAGATGAATGGCACAACATGGGAGCAGTGAGCTCCAAGGTTTCCTGTTGCAACACTGGTAAAAGAAGGTGGAAAGGATAAAAGGTGTTCCACACCTTCAGTGGCCAGAAGGCCTTCCAAACCCACACAGGCAGAGGAGCAGTCAGCCATATGGGTAGTTGGAGTATAACCCGAAAGAAGTGGGTGTAGAACTGCAAAAAATTCAAAATATTCATAAATGCATCTACCGACATGTTGGGGAGGCAGTGGCATAATGGTGTTGTCACTGAAGAAGTAATCCCATCATATCGGGCAATGGGACCCTGTGTGAGAGCACCTCTGGCTACGTCGAGGGCATTCTGAAACCGATTGTACAAAAAATGCTCTGGGGACTTGGGTTCGAATCCTATCATGCACGGTGGCACAATGGTTAGCATGGCTGCCTCACAGTGTCAGGGACCCGGGTTCAATTCCAGGCTTGGGTCACTGGATATTTAGAGTCTACACATTCTCACTGTGCCTGCATGGGTTTCTTCTGGGTGCTGCTCCAGTTTCCTCGTACAGTTCAAAGATGTGTGGGATAGGTGAATTGGCCAAGTTGAATTATCTCTTACTGTCAGGGGGATTGGTTTGAGTAAATGCTTGTGGTTATAGAGATAGAGCCTGGGTGGGGTTGTGGTCAATGCGAACTCAATGGGCCAAATGACCTCCTTCTGCAGTGGAGGATTCTATGATTCTCTCTGGATTCGATGACAGATGATGAAATTTGAATTCAATAAAAATATGGAATTAGAAGTCTCACATTGGCCATAAAACCATTGTCAAATGTCATTTTTAAAAAAGCCCCATCCGGTTATTTTTGTTTATTCATTCATGGAACATAGGCATCATTGGTTGATCAACATTTATTACCCATCATAAATTGCCCAAGGGCAGTTGAGAGTCAACCACGTAGCTGTGAGTTAGGAGTCACATATAGGCCAGACCAGATAAGGACAGCAGATCTCCTTCCCTAAAGGACATTATCAAATGAGGGAAATCTGTCAGATCTGTTGGTCCTTAAGTGGTCCGGCCAACATGTGACTCCAGACGCAAGCAATGTGGTTGATTTTTAACTCCTGGAATGGGACAGTAAATGCTGGCCAGCAGTGATGCTCACATCATATGAATAAATTTGTAAAATAATTCTCTTTGACAGATACACATATTGAGCTAAGTTTGTTTAAGAGACAGCCTAAGCTGGAGCAAAAAACTTGAAAATAACGATGCTGGTACCTAGTCAGCATTACACACTGACTGCAATCAGGGTCTGCACACTTCCTACTGTTACTCACTGAGCCTACACTAACACTGTCACAAAATTGGCGTCAAGCATAACTCACCCTAAAGGTGTGCCAATTTGGACACCAAATGGCACCCAAAGCACTCGAAAAACAGGCACTACAAATCCTAGTTTCATGTTAATATTGTTTCATTGATTGTTTTTAATGCTGCCTTTACACAGGTGGTGCATTCTGACATTGCTACTTACCCTTAGACCAGTGCACCATCCCATCAGTGTCAAACTGTGTTGCTACTTTCACTCACGCTGACACCTCAGCAGATTGGAACATGAAAAATATTTGTTTAAATATATATGCAGGGTTCGGCTGACTGGTCCAAATTCCAAAACTAAAGTTCAAATATGTTGGTACCTAAAATTGGAATTGTCAAAAAGAATACATGCGCTTTAAACCTGGAATCGCCAAATTGGAATTTTCGAAAGTGTAAATTCACTTCCAAGTTGGAATTGTCGAAAGCACACTTATGTATATACTTTATGAAGTTGTCCAACATTGTGATTATATATTTCTTGTAGAAAGGTGCTTTGATGCACCAGCTTTCTTAACCTGACTGCCTATGGTGGGAGCACTATGGCTCAAGGAGAGATTGCCTTGATCTAAGGAAGGATATTCGTGACCTGGAGATGGTGTAGTAACAGTTGACAATACTTATTCCTGGATTGAGAGGTTGTCCTAAGATTACAGGTTGACTAGAGTGGGCATGTACCCTCTGGAGTTTAGGATAATGAGAGGAGTTCTCATTGAAAAATATAAGATTCTGCGGAGATTTGATGGAATAGGTGCTGAGAGGTTTTTTCCCTAGGCTAAGGATGCAGGACAAGAGAATATAGTCTCAGGAAGAAGTATTGATCTTTTAAGGCTGAGATGAGAGTAAATTTCTTCACTGGCAGGCTTGTGCATCTTTGAAATTCTCTATGCCAGGGGTTGTGGATTCTTGGCCATTGAGGATATTGAAGAGTAGGATACAAGAAATTTTGTACATCCGGGGAAATCAAGGATCTGATGAGCAAGTGAAATTGTGATCATAAGATCATCCATGTTCTTATTGAAGAGTGGGTAAGGCTCGAGGACCTTATGACTTACTCTTCTTCTAGTTTTGAATCTTATTATGAGATATTCCAACTTGGGTAGTCTTGGGTTCTGGCAATTTTTTATGTGCTGCATATCAGTGGCCAGGTTAATGTTAATCATGGTCATTATTATGTACAAAACTGGGAACTGGAGGCAGTTTGTACTGACTCTAGTTTCCAGAAATAATGGGCAGGGTTTTCCAGTCTCACCTGTCCCATGACCAGAAATCCCCATCTGAGATCAATGATCCTTTCATTGTTTTGTCAAATATTCCCTCTCACCTGCGATGATTCCCATGGCTGGTGGGACTGGAAAATTTATCCCAGTGTCCAGATATGTCTATTCCTTGTTCCAACTGGTCCATGTCTCAGGTTTGCATCAGCCACAGATTTGACAACATTGTGAAGAACAGGCACCTGAACCAAAGACAGATTCACACACATCACTTTTCTAAACTTGACTTAGTCTGAGACAGATGAAAACCATTATTCTATTGTCACAGACATAATTTATCTTTTCCTTTTTATCATCCCTAATCATTATGTTTGTAGGTAAGAGGTGTGTGTTTCCTTTCCTCAGAGTGATTGTATCAATTAAATAATTTCCAGTAGCAAGATTTTTGTGAGTTTTTAAAAGAAAAGTTATTTATTATCACACATTTGTCCCAGCTGTTTAAAATGTAATATCTCTCTCACTTGATTCACAGGCAAAGATTAGATTCTGATGTAGGTAAAATAATACAATTAATGATGGATTTAGTGTCTTTCATGGCCTGACATTCCTTAGATGAGTTGATATCTTAGTTGAAATGAAAGTCTTGTAAAGCTGAGCATTCTCAGGAATCTGTGAGACTTCTTGTAGTCAAATTTCCAAGATGTTGGCTCCTAACTGAAACTAAATTTGAAACCGGTTGGGAAACGACCTTCTCCCATATTCAAAGTATTGCTATTTATTACCTTGGTTTCTTAGATGACTTGCAAGTGGTTTGATTCCTTTCTGAGGTAACCCTATCTGCAGAAAAGCTTCTTGCTATTCTTTTAAAAGCAAACAACAAAACGGTTCCCCATCATGAGATTTGTAAAGGTTCAAAATCCTTTTTCAAGAAGGGGTAGTGTGTTGATTACATATGTTTCTCACCCTTTGACACCTGGAAATTCTAGTTTGGATGTGGGACTGCCTTAATCTAACGAAAGGTCAATGGAATCCATTCACATTTGTCAAATACACATTGAGTTTCAAGGTTTCTTTTGCCTGATATGAAATAGGAAGGTGAACTGGCGAGAACACTATCGTTCTTTTGTTGACTGTTCGTCCTTACAGAAAGGGAAATGTAAATTCCCTGGATGGCTGTGAATGCCCAAGTAATTCATATGACATTTTTTTGAGATTCAGGACAATCTGGATCTCAAAATGCCAAAAGGTCTCACCATTTTGCAACTGCTACTTTAATAATCTGTGTTCAAAACTTTGAAGTATTGACTTTAAAGTTCATAATATACAGGAACATGACATTGAATATAATGTATTGCAATAGGCACATAGATATGAAAAGACCACTTAATACCTTGATAATATCTATGTCTTGAAAATATCATATTCTAAGATAACTCTCTTCCCTAATATTTTGAATAGCCATTCTGCACTCTCTTCCTTTTGCCAAGTATAATTAGTCCAATTGATTTATAACTCTCTTCTGTGCAACTGTTTTCCAACTCTGCAAATTGATAGCAAAATTGCTCATTGATTAGTTCACTGTTCTGTGATATTATTTTACTTGGTAGCAAATGAATGTATCTTGGGGACACTTCACAGTAGTACTTTACCATACATTACCTCAGGTAACCCTGATTAGTAACTTCATTTTATTGCTGATTTAATCCTCCTTAACATCTCACTTCTCTCATTTGTCAGAACAAGCAAACTTCTGCGCAGCATTGAAGAATCAAATCGTGATGGCTAAGGCAATCAGCTTCTCAGAGGAAGCGCTGATTATAACAAGAGCAGACTCCATCGATATGTGCTTGTCATTTTCAAGCTGAGACTTGAGTTGCTGCTGGAAATAATGAATACGATTGCCACCTGTGGTGACAGAATTCTTCTTAAATAAAGTGATTTTTACTATTGATTTGTTTGTTATGATCATGTCCTGTCAATCACCAGCACACTGGAATTTCACGTGGCCGAAGATGTAATCCCAAACAAATATTACGTTTGAACCTGAAACCTGGGGTCATTATGCCAGTCTACCATAGTACAGTGGACTGACAGTCATAGAATCATAGACCTCCTACAGTGCAGAAGAGGCAATTCAGCCCATCGGCCTGCACCTACTCTCTACAGAGTAATTTACCCAGACCTTCTCTCCCACCCTATCCCGATAATCCCACACATTTATAATAGCTAATCCACCTAATCCTGCACATCTTTGGATGCTAAGGGAGCAATTTAACATACCCAATCCACATAACCTATACATCTTAGGGCACCAAGGGGCAATTTATCATGTCCAATCCACCTTACCTGCACATCTTAGGGCACTAAGAGGCAATTTAGCATGGCCAATCCACCTAACCTACCCATCTTAGGGCAATTTGGCATAGTCAATCCACTTAGCCATTGTTTTGCATCTGAACCTATACCCAATTAAGGTACTTAACAGCCCAATTGACTGCCAGAGTATATTGCCCATGCTATAATAGGTTGGTATATGGGAAACGTGACACCTGTGTGATTCAGGATTTTGTTCAGACATTATTAAAAGGAGGGCCTCTGCCTGGCTTTAGCAGAAGAGGCTGCAGAGAGTTATTTATGACAATTTTCTTGTACATATCCCTCTGATTGGATTCAAGGCAATCCCTCAGGGGAGGTCCAAGAAGCTGGTGATTATGGTCATCTTTGAGCACAGTATCATTTGTGAAGTAAAATGGTGAATCCCCCCACCCCTGTGATGGGCATTGCGCATTCTGTGGGAGGCACTTCCTCCAGTGAGGAGCAGAAGCAAGAGCCCAACTGGCCAGGGACAGGGCTGCTGTGACTGACAGGAAGATGGCATAAGCTGCTGAGACTTGAGGGTCTACAAAGGGAAGACCACAGCATGCACAGAGACATAGGCCAAGGTCGTTCCCTGCCAACTGAGTTCACAGTGTCTGAATGTCATTAACTGCAGATGACAGAACAACACTGTTTCTGCAGGCTTCACCCATCGTGAGAGCCTGTCACATCCCTATGCGACACACTGGTGACTGCATTCATCGCTAATTGTGTGAATGGCCACCTGATGAGACCAACATTTTTGGTTGACAAATAGCTCACAGCACGTGGCCGAGTTTCTAACTGGGCAAGAACATGAAATTGAAAAACTACCCCTGCTAGGTACACATCATTGGCATTAAATATGTCATTTTCCATCAATATAGCAACTGCAAATTCAAATTTTCAATTCTAGAATTGTTAAGTTGACTTTGGAATTTATTCTGAGCTCCCTTGTGTTTTTGTTCAGATTATCAACAACAACTTGCATTTATTTAGTATCGTTAATGTGGAAAAGATTTTCAAGATGCTTCGTACAGACATAATGGAAAAGATGGACGTTGGGTCAAAGAAGGAGATATTAGGGGTGATCATTAACACATGGGTATAGGAGGGTAAAAATTACATTACTGGACTGATTTACTTATAGACATTGTTGTGAAACTGTTATTCTTAACAGGAACAAGATTAAACCAGCTGCCTCTGAACAACCACACGCCTCCAACAATGCAATATTTTCTATTTCTCTGCAGTTAATTAACCAAAGTTAAAGTTAAAGTTTTTTTATTAGTTACAAGTAGGCTTAAATTAACACTGCAATGAAGGTACTATAAAAATCCCCTAGTCACCACAATCCTGCGCCTGTTTGGGTACACTGAGAGAAAATTTAGCATGGCCAATGCACCTAAACTGCACATCTTTGGACTGTGAGAGGAAACCAGAGCACCCAGAGGAAACCGACGCAGACATGGGGAGAATGTGCAAACCCCACACAGATAGTAATCCAAGCTGGGAATCAAACCTGGATGCCTGATACCGTGAGGCAGCAGTGTTAACCACTGAACCAGTGAGAGTTCAAGGATAGAAATTAGCCTTAGGCAGTGATACAAAGCTGATGACATCGTACTAGTTACTCATTGCACGCAGCGTCTGATATTTAATCCCAATAATAGTAACATCTAGCACAATTGGCAGCCAATCCAATATCATCTGTTTTCTGCCACTGACCGAGACGAGTTTCGATTTTCTTGAATCCAGTTGTGCAGAGTCAAGTCCTTGTGTTTAATTGCCTGATTAAAAACAGAAAGAAATATCTCTTTAAAAACTGGACAGAAGCAAATTACTGCAATTGCTGGAATCGGAAACCAAAAGAGAAAATGTTGAAAAATCTAAGCAGGTCTGGCAGCATCTGTAATGAGAGAAAAGAGCTGACATTTTGAGTCCAGATGACCCCTTCAGAAGCCAATTCACCTAACCAGCACATCTTTCGGATTGTGGGAGGAAACCAGGATACCCAGAGGAAACCTATGCAGGCATGGGAAAATGTGCAAGCTCCATGCAAAGAGTCATTTGGATTTGGAAAGACAGGTCTTTTCTCTCCTTATAGATGTGCCAGACCCGCTGAGATTTTCCAGCATTTCCTCTTTTAGTTTCAAAAGTGTTTCTTTACCTGAAATGGCATCATCAGTCCAAAAATCAATGTTTGTGTCTTCGATATTCTCGGTAAAGTGACTCAATTCAATTTGAACTTAAATTTTATTTTGTCATAACTGCCTACTACATCCTTCAAGCAGCCAGGTGCAAATCGCAGCCTTTCGTAAACAGCCCCACTCACTGCTGAAGGTGGGCAGAGATAGTGTTTCACCCATGTTAATCTATTTGTCTACAAACAACGTAGCTGGGATTTTCAGGCCTCGCCTATGGCAGGCATCATCACGGGAGGGATGGGAAGGTTTGGAGAGCGGTCAGAAGTTAAAGCCTCATAAGCCTAAGGGAAAATTGATTAGTTTGTTGAAAAGATGTAGATCCACTGGTTTTAGAACATTGTGGATTACTTGAGTTGGAATGTTGGTTGACTATTTTAATATATTGTGGATTGTCTCAACTCTAACTGCTGTTGGTGAAACTTATTCCAGCTGTGATAATATGAGCAGGGTTTTCAGAGCAGATTGATGGATGTAGGTTGGCCTGAACCCGCATTCACCTGAAGAAAGTTTTGAATAAAAAGGATTTCATTTTGCAGCATTGTAATTATAGAACATCAACTGGGCAAGGAAAAACTTCAAAAATGAGTTCCAGAATTATAAAAGTGCTTAGCACACTGTAGTAGAGGATGCTTTCTATTGTGTGCTCACTTCACTTGCTCAAACATTCTATTCAATGTCTATTGGCTACACCTCCAAGGCAATCTCTGTCTCTCCTGATATTAGAACCACAATATTGAAATGAATGTTTCTCGGCTGCTTTTGGCTTCTTGATTCTTGTTCAATGAATAAGTTGATTGTGTCAGGTTGTGTCCGATTTCTAGTGTGCAAAAGGAGATGTGCGTGTGTTTTGGGTTGTGGTGGGAGAGAGAGTGGAGCAGTTTTTTTAACAATTAATGTCCCAGTGTTGAGTGCAGTTAATATTGTAAACACAAAAATATCTTTTCTTCACTTATAAAGCTTAAGATTGGAATGCGGTGTATAAAAATTGAAAAAGATTGAAATATGGTAAAGAACTATTTTGGTCAAATTTTGTATTTACAAATCTATCATTAGAAATCCACAGAATAACCAAATTCAGGAAGAACATTCTAATCTCAATACACAATTAAGATAAATAAAATTTTTCCAATGTGTACAAAGGGTGGGACTTTCTGGTCTTTCTCACTGGAACGATTTTTGGGTCCCACCGAAAACAACTATGCCACCATGAAAATCTGTCACAAAGGGAGCTGGAAAATCCTAGAATGTTCTTGCTAAGTTCTGCATCATATGCAGCTGTGATTTAATTTAATTAATTATTTCAGGGAAATAATTAAATGTTGTACCTTTTTACTTTCATAGAATCCATACAATGCAGAAGGAGGCCATTCAAACTTTCAAGTCTTCACCACCCCAATCCCACACAGGCCCTATCCCCATAACCCCATGCATTTACCCTCACTAGTCCCCCTGATAGATAGAACATAGAACATAGAACATAGGACATTATAGCGCAGTATAGGCCCTTCAGCCCTCGATGTTATGCCAAACAGTGGAACCAATCTAATGATCAGAGATATGAAGGGGCAATTTAGCGTGGCCAATCCATCTAACCCAGACATCTTTTAGACTGTGGGAGGAAACTGGAGCATCTAGAGCAAGCTCATGCCTACACGGGAGCGAATGTTCAAACTCTACACAGACAGTGATCCAAGCTGGAAATCAAACCCAGGGCCCTGGAGCTGTGAGGCAGCCGTGCTAACCACTGTGCTGTCATAATTTCAATTTTATTGTATATTAAAAATGTTGTGTGTCTCCTGTGCAAAAAGTGACTAATATTTTGGAATACTTAAGTGAGCCAATTTGAGATTGTGTTAAACTATGGAGCCAAAGTCACGGCTGAATTCGTCTCCCTTACTTGGGACATATCAGTGGGACATTTAAAAACCACAGCAGTAACTGCACTAAATGCAGTCTCGCCTTATTCATATTAAATTGGCTATGAGATTTGAAAGAAGAATTGAATTTTCGCAATTTCTTCAGCAGTGGGGATGTTCTTTTATTTATTTCTAGAATTACTTTATGAAGATTACTTTTCTTTTCATCACCCTCTCTCTCTGTCTCTCTCTCAGCATGTGCACAAGTCATGGCACCTTGACAATTTTAAATTATAAATCTGCTTCTTTATACAAACGCCCACTTACACTTAGGAATCCCGGCTTCCAAAATTGGTTTTCCTTATCTCCTGTATCTACGTAACGGTTCTTAGAGCATTTAACAATGTTTGAGTGGAGTTAAACACAAGTAAATGTTTTATTATCCAGAAACTTCTGTCATCAACAATTGGCTGCAAGCTCCTGCTTTCTTACAGATAATGGGTTTTATGCTGTTAAGGGGGAGATGCAGAGTTAATACATCCTGATAATAGAAAACACAGAATCAGTTGGCTCACTGTGAACTAGATTTGCGTTTGTAACAAAGCTAGGGCCTTGCACTGGCCGGAATTCTCCCAAAAGTATTCCAAGTGTCAATTTTGCAGGAAAATTGAAGTGATTCATACTGTTTTTATCAGTGCGAGTTCACACTAGAATCTTTGAAGTAAAGTTTATTTATTAGTCACAAGTAGGCTTACATTCATGCCAAATAAAGTTACTGTGAAAATCCCCTCCCACACTCTGTGTAGTGCAGAGGCCACTAGTGTGAACAATCATTAAATTTCAGAGGACAGTGTCTATTTTTACCCAGGGAGCTGAAACCAACTGAATTATCAGTGTCCTGTTTGTGGCGAGTTCAAGTCAGCCAGACCAATACCCTGTAGTGCAGTCCCGCCCCTTAACCCCTTACAGCCCGATTGCGGCTCCCTGACCATTCCCTGGCCAGCCCCAAACCCTTCATTCCCACTTTCCCCTAAAACACTCAATAATTTATGCGTTATCAACAAATGGACGGGATTCTCCCAAATAAACTCAAAGTGTCGAATTTGTGTAAAAACTGGAGTTAAATCGTGTTGGTTTTTTCCTGTGGGATTTTCAAATTGAATCTCCCACATTCTGTGCATTATAGAATGCCTTTACACTACTGATAAATTTCTCTTGTTAACAATTAAACTCTTACTGGCAGCATGGCACTGAGCAGGCCCCTGTCAGTGTAGACATCAGCATGTGCACAGTAGGCCGCACTGCCAGTCTACCGATCACTGGCTTCCTAGACATGTCTGGGTCGGCCCCTCCACTCCCCACACCTCTGCAGTATCTCCCCCTTATCTCCCACTCCGATATCCAACCCTATGTTCCCGTATCGTTGCCCCTCTGATCCCCAAGCCCATGATTGCTGGCCTCCTTGTCTGCCTCATCTCCCCTCCACCTGCCAACCATTCTGATGTGCCACACCCTCAAGACAGTCCCAGTCTGGCCCCAAAAACCCTGAAGTCCCCAGTCTCCCTGTCCCTCACCCCAATGGCCAGCCCCAATCACTGGCCTCCCTCCGTCTGCACGCACTCCCAGCACTGAGCGGCAGCGGGACACCTACTCTCAGGGACCCTGCCTCCAAATGTGGTTGGGAGTGCCTTCATTTTAACAATGGAATGTATGAGTTTGTGCAGCAAGAGTCAGAATATTCCATAAATGTTTCATGTCTTCCAACAATTAAATGAATTAACTGTCAAGTCATCAGCAGACAAAAGCTAAAGATAGAGTTTTGTTTAACTAAACGGTATATGTGCCCCCTACTGGGCCTGCCCCGTTGGCGCTGCCCGATACCCAACGGGCAGTGACAAGATGCTGCCTGGGCATTGCCACTTTGCCCCTTGGGCAGTGGCAAGGAGCCAGGCTAGCACTGACAAGCTGGCAATGCCCAGAAGGTATCCCCCCCTCACCCCCAATGTCCTGGGAGGCCTCCTTTGCCCCCCCTTCACTCCAGCAGAGTCGGACTGTCAGCTCCCCGTAAATGGGTAGTTATTGTAAACCCCATTGGAATGAAACACTCCTGGGGTGAAGAGGCTAGCAGGCGCGGAGACTTCAGTCCATTCTTATGTCTATTTAAATACATTATACAGCTCTGCCTGGAGGTGACAGTGCCAGCGGGAAGCTCGATAAATGGCCTCCACTTTAGTAGGTTGGGAGAATGGCCCCCAACATATGTGTTAGATTTTGAGTCACGGTAAACTTGGATCAACTGCTGAATACCGCTTTCCACAAGTTTACTCAGTTTTATTTAATACACAGAAGAAAATATACCTTGATATTCTTTTGTTTAGTTAATACAATTGAAAATCAGTTGTCCTTTATGCACATGTACCCGAATATGCTACTAAAATCATTCATTAAGCAGAGACTTCTTTGAAAATGCCACGTGGTTTATCATTGCATTTTGGAACTGGTTGCCAGGGCCCCAGGATTAGCTGGAAGTCTTCAGGAATCGAAGATTAATTTTCATTACTTTATTACATTAATTAATTACAGGTGGAGAAAGTGATAAAGAAAGCGTATGGTATGTTAGCCTTCATAGGAAGGGGTATAGAATACAAGAGTAGGAGTTTGATGTTGCAAGTGTATAGGACGTTGGTTAGGCCTCACTTGGAGTACTGTGTCCAGATCTGGTCGCCGTACTACCGGAAGGATGTGGAGTCCCTGGAGAGAGTGCAGAGGAGATTTACCAGGATGCTGCCTGGTATGGAAAGGCTGTCTTACGAGGAAAGGTTGAACGTACTGGGGTTGTTTTCCCTTGAAAGACGCCGGCTGAGAGGGGATCTATTAGAGGTATATAAGATAATGAGGGGTATAGATAGAGTAAATGGTGGTAAGCTTTTTCCACCATTAGATTCGGATAGAACGAGGGGTCACGGCCTTAGGGTGAAGGGGGCTATGTATAAGACTAATATTAGAGGGCATTTTTTCACACAAAGGGTAGTGGGGGTGTGGAATGCACTACCGAGTAAGGTGGTGGGAGCAGGCCCGCTAGGGTTGTTTAAGGGTCTCCTGGACAGCCACATGAGCGGTCTGCAGATAGAGGGATATAGGAGGACTGTTTAAATACTTTAATTGTTTCCACAGGCTGTTCAGTCCACCTTGTTGACCAACAAGGTGCATGCATTCGGCAGGTCGTGCGAGGGCTGCTCCTGGAGGTTACTTCAGGAGTGGCCTAGTGCTTCACATCGTTAGTGTATGATTAAACTGGACCATCAGATGGGCAACATGACAGCTCAGAGACTATCGCTGTTGCTGTGCAGACACATGGATTTGGGCCTGTGTCTGCGGGCGTTTGCGCATTCTCCCCGTGGTTGCGTGGGTTTTCTCCGGGTGCTCCGGTTTCCTCCCACATCCCAAAAATGTGCTCTTAGGCTGATTGGGTAACAAATTGTCCTATATTGGTCTCTATATGTCATTAAGACGTTAGGATGGCGGCGCGGGCTCGTTGGGCCGAAGGGCCTGTTTCCCGTGCTGTGTTGTTCTTTGTTCTTTGTTCTTTGTTTCAGGGTGCTACTCCTGTGAATAAAATTGGAGAAAAATTCTAGGAGCATTAAAGATAATTATCTGCACTTTCCATTCCTTTTTACTACGTGTGTCCAGTTTTTTTTAAATGATTGAATACCGGGGGAAAAATAATAACTGTTTGTCTGATAATCAGGAATTATCCAATAGGTTGATGCCAAGTCTATTCGTTTCCCAATAAACCACAGGACATCTAACATGTTGGCAGGATTGTGGGGTGAGGGAGCTGGAAGAAAATTGCCAAGCTCTAAATATAAAAAAATGATAGTAAAAGAATTTACAAATATATAAAGAAGAAAAGACTGGCTAGAGTGAATGTTGGAACCTCGGAGGACAAGAGGGGGGATTTAATGATGGGAAATGAAGAAATGGCTGAGACTTTAAATAAGTTTTTTGTGTCGGTTTCACGGAGGAGGACACAAACAGCTTAAAGATAGAAGTTGGTTGGAGAGGAGATCCTTAATACAATTCCTATTACAAGAGAGGTAGTGCTTGGTAGACTAAGGGGACTGAAGGTAGACAAGTCCCCGGGACCAGATGGAATGCATCCCAGGTCTCTAAAAGAAATGGCAGAAGTAATAGCAGATGTGTTAGTAATTATTTATCAGAATCCACTGGACTCTGGGGAAGTGCTGGTGGATTGGAAAACAAATACTGTTACGCCACTGTTTAAAAAAGATAGCAGACAAAAGGCGGGTAACTATAGGCCAGTTAGCTTAGTGTCCGTAGTTAGAAAAATGCTAGAATCCATATTAAAGAAGAAATAGCAGGGCACCTGGAAAAAAATGGTTCAATCAAACAGACACAGCATGGATTCGTGAAGGGAAAATCGTGTTTAACGAATTTACTGGATTTTTATGAAGATGTGACTAGTGCTATGGACAGAGGGGAACTGGTGGATGTGGTGTATTCAGATTTCCAGAAGGCATTTGATAAAGTGCCTCACAAAAGGTTGCTGCAGAAGGTTAGGGTACAAGGAGTTGGGGGTAAAGTGTTAGCATGGATTGAGGATTGGTTGTCTAACAGGAAGCAGAGAGTTGGAATCAATGGGTGCTTTTCTAGTTGGCAGCTGGTGACTAGTGGAGTGTCCCAGGGATCAGTGCTGGGGCCTCAACTGTTTACCATATATATAGACAATCTGGAGGAGGGGGCTGAGCATAGCGTAACAAAGTCAGGTGGTGCTGAAAATTTGCTGATGACATGAAGATGATGGAAAAACGAATTGCACGGAGGATGCAGAAAGTCTGCAGAGAGATCTGGATAGGCTGAGTGAGTGAGTGAGGACCTGGCAGATGGAGTATAACATTAGCAAATGTGAGGTAATCCACTTTGGAAGAAATAACAGTAGGATGGAATATTATTTAAAGGGTGAAAAGCTGCAGCATGCTACTGTGCAGAGGGACCTGGGGGTCCTTGTGCATGAATCACAAAAACTCAGCCTGCAGGTGCAGTAAATGATCAAGAAGGCGAATGGAATGTTGGCCTTTATTGTGAGGGGGATAAAATATAAAAGCAAGGAGGTCTTGCTGCAACTATACAAGACACTAGTGAGGCCGCAACTGAAGTACAGTGTGCAGTTTTGATCCCCTTATTTGTAAAAGGATACATTGGCCTTGGAGGGATTACAGAGAAGGTTCATCAGGCTGATGCTGGAGATGAGGGGGTTAGCTTATGAGAAGAGATTAAATAGACTGGGCCTGTATTCGTTGGAGTTTAGAGGGCTGAGGGGGGATCTTATAGAGACTTACAAGATAATGAAGGGGCTAGATAAGGTGGAAGTAGAGAGATTCTTTCCGTTTAGAAAGGAAACAAGAATGAGAAGGCATAGCCTCAAAATGCAGGGGGGGAGTTTAGATCGGAGTTGAGGAGGAACTTCTTCACTCAAAGGGTGGTGAATCTCTGGAATTCTCTGCCCATTGAAGTGGTGGAGGCTACCTCACTGAATATATTTAAGTCACAGGTAGATAGATTTCTGATAGAGAAGGGAATTAAAGGGTAAGGGGAGCAGGCGGGAAAGTGGAACTGATTCACTTCAGATCAGCCATGAATGGTGGGGCAGGCTCGATGGGCTCTTGGGGTATATTTTGTTTGGTTTTCTCAGGTCTGTCAGTTTTTAAGTATCTGATATTTCAGCACCATCTGACTTTGCTAGCGAAAGTGCAGTAATACAGAATCGGCACAATGACACAATGAATATCACTACTGCCTCACAGCGTCAGCAACCCAAGTTCGATCCCCGACTTAGGTCACTATCTGTGCGGAGTCTGCATGTTCTCCCTGTGTCTGCATGGGTTTCCTCTGGGTGCTCAGATTTCCTCCCACAGAGCAAACATGGGTGAGTTGGGCCATGCTAAATTCTCTCCCAGTGCACTTGAACAGGTGCTGCAATGTGGCGACTAGGGGATTTTCACAGTAACTTCATTGCAGTGTGAATGTAAGCCTACTTGTAATAAATAAACAAACCACACTGTTCTTAATACTTACAGTTTTTTTTTTATTTGCCCAGAGGCATCTCTTTTGTGATGGTCTATTTGTACAAACAATCATTCAAAATCATGGCAGGCGCTGTTGAAGTATTCAAATAGAAACTGTGGATGAGAGTGCTTTCATTTTAACACTGGAATGTATGAGCTTGTGCAGGAAATTATAGCAAGAGTCAGAATATTCCATAAATGTTTCACGTCTTCCAACAATTAAGTGAATCACCGGTCAAGTCATCAGCAGACAAAAGCTAAAGATAGAGTTTTGTTTAACTAACTGGTATAAGTGATTTCAATGTGAGATGCCAACTCATTTCTTACCTCCCTGCTGAGATTACTGAAGATATTCTTGAGCAGCTGATTCTCTCGGAGCGATCCTGGGATTCACTGAAGGAGAGGGCATGGACAAGATCAGTTTTCCTGCCTTGGGCGCCATCAATCAGCACTTTACTCCGCATGTGTCAAATCATGACACTGTTCATTTTGCTTCTCTCGAGGACCGTGACTTGTTCCAGTTACACGGTTTGCGCACACTCAGCAGTTCTTTCGTGATCAACCTTTTCTCACCTCTGCCAAAGCGGTGGAATCTTCTCATGATTTATCAGAGGGTCAGTTTTAGTGAGAGAACTGGCCTGCAGCACCCCAAATATGCAGCTCGGCTCTCTCTCCAGATTCTTTGCACTCTGCACACAGACAATCTGGGGCCATGGTTTCTGCTGTCACTCCAATGGTGTCAGCAATGCCATCTTCACAGCAATCAGGGCACCAACTTAAACATGTGCCCCAATTTGCATCTGAAATTAATTCCATCTCACTCCCCATACAGAGGATCCCCAGCACCACAAACAACGATATAACTCTCTCCCCAACATCTATTGGGGCAACACCATTCACCATCAGGGCAAAACTGTCCACCACAATAAACATCATGGTAAACCCCCCAACAGGCATAGGAGGAAACCCCCTTCATCAACAATTGTGGCAAACCCCCAACAAGCATCAAGGTGAACCCCCCCATCAACTATTGGGGCAAACCTCCTCCCTCAGCAAGTATTGGGCAAAGTCCCCCAGTGTGGATCCAAGAGAGTCCGGCCTCTGGCACTATCCCTGGCACAGTTAGTTTAGCACTGCTAGTTGGCAATGATGGATACCAGGGGACAGTGCCAGGATATCAGGAGACAGTGCCATGTCATTACCTGGCCATGATCCTGGATCATGGGCTATACTTGTCATTGAGCCTTCGGCATTTTCCACTTGATACCTTCCCATTATTTGAAACTGCCATAAACATCACATTGGCAAGGGGGGATTTCCCTACTTGACAGGAACATATGGCAAACAAACCTTTTAAATACAATTAAATTGATCATTATAGAATGGGTGGGAGCATTGTTGTGGTGAGGGGTGAAGAAAATCTGGGAATGGGATCTTGCTGGTAAGATTCTTGTTCCCACACTCTTGTGGGAATTTGCCAGTGCTGTCTGTGGCAGAAGCAAACTGAAAATCCCCTCACAGGGGGCTAGCAGATGATTTAATCTTAGTTACACACCTGACATCATCACACTTCTTCCCAGGAAGGATCCAGGAAAAATAATTAGGAGAGTGAAGCGGCACAGTGGTTAGTACATCTGCCTCACAGCACCTAGGTTCGATTCCCGGGTTGGGCCACTTTCTGTGCAGAATGTGCACCTTCTCCCCGTATCTGCGTAGGTTCCCTCTGGGTCCTCCAGTTTCCTCCCACAGTCTAAAAGACGTGCTGGTTAGATGCATTGGCCATGCTAAATTCTCTCTCAGCGTGCCCAAACTGGCACCGGAGTGTGGCGATTAGGGGATTTTCACAGTAACTTCACTGCGATGTAAATGTAAACCTACTTGTGACATTAAGAAATAAAATTTAAATTAATTTTATTGCTCCCAACCCCACAGGCACTCAGGCCAAGCATAACATCTCTATTATCACCCAGGCTGTGGTCAACCCACTCAACACAGGTTGGTCAATGTGATTCAGGTCAATAGAAGACAGTCCATTTCCCATTTGGGCTACCAGGGGAACATCTCTGATAGCCAGTGAGTCAGCAAAGCACAAGCTCCCAATCAATGCTCTCACTTCATGGAAAAAAAGTTAAAAAA
Organism: Sphyrna mokarran; assembly: GCA_024679065.1. Classification (NCBI taxonomy): domain Eukaryota; kingdom Metazoa; phylum Chordata; class Chondrichthyes; order Carcharhiniformes; family Carcharhinidae; genus Sphyrna; species Sphyrna mokarran. Next base: position 27,078,128 of record JAGIQG010000015.1, read on the forward strand.
ATGGCAAAGTTGACACAGTTGATAATTATGACTCTGATGTCATTAAAGAAGCACGCATCATTTAAGCATGCTTTTGATTATTCAACAATAATCTTTTACGTGCCAAATGATATCTTCCAGGAAATAAAACATGTCAAATATCTTGCAAAGAAAATAGATGGTTCAAGCCAGCACAGTTTTTTTTAAATGTTATACTCTGACAGATTATTAATTTTATGTTTATTACAAGTATCCATAGGGACCTTATATTTAACTAGAGTTGCTGTAAGCCCATCATGAACTGATAGTGCCGGAAAGTGGCTGCGACTCTGTCAATTTCAGAAATTAACAGCACGTGAAATTGCAAGGACAAGGAGGTGAAATGATAAAGGAGAATCTCGGATGTGAGCATGTAAATCATCCAATCCCTGTCATCACAATCACCTACCTCAGTACAAACATTTACATCACACACCTGTGTGCCATTTTAATTGCTAAGATGGTAAAACTCTTAACATAAAACGTTTCAATACAGCAATGTTCCATCTCTATTTTTTTGTATCTAACTCGAATATATTTCCTAAACTAGTCACTCTATAAAGAAATCAGCCTTCGCTGCCACGTCATTTTCGAAAACGGTTCAATGCCACATGGCTATGGTTCATATCCTGGCTCAGGGGTCTTGACTGATGCTTCAGTGACCTCTGCGGCTGAGAGGTGTTTAAATTCTTCCCAGCTACTCAAAGAACAAAGAACAGTACAGCACAGGAACAGACCCTTCAGCCCACCAAGCCTGCACTGATCACATTGTCCTACCTTGACTAACAGCTTGTATACCTCTGTATCCTGCCTGTTAATGTGCCTATCCAGTTATGTCTTCAATGTCGCTAACATATCTGCCTCAACTATCTCACTTGGTAATTCACTTCGGGCCGCCAAGATCGACTCTGTGAGAACATAAGAACATAAGGGCATAAGAAATAGGAGCAGGAGTAGGCCATCTCGCCCTTCGAGCCTGCCCCGCCATTCAATAAGATCATGGCTGATCTGAAGTGGATCAGTTCCACTTTCCCACTTTTTCCCCATAACCCTTAATTCCCTTGTCTATCAGAAACCTATCTACCAGTGACTGAAATATATTCAGTGAGGTAGCCTCCACCACCTCAACAGGCAGAGAATTCCAGAGATTCACCAGCCTTTGAATGAAGAAGTTTATCCTCAACTCCAATCTAAACTGCACCCCCCCCCCCACATTCTTATTTTGAGGTTGTGCCCTCTAGTCCTGTTATCCTTTCTAAGCGGGAAGAATCTCTCTACCTCTACCCTATCTATCCCCTTCATTATCTTATATGTCTCTATAAGATCCCCCCTCAGCCTTCTAAACTCCAATGAGTACAGATCCAGTCTATTCAATCTCTCTTCATATACTAACCCCCTTATCTCCGGTATCAGCCTAGTGAACCTTCTCTGCACCCCCTCCAAGGCCAATATATCCTTCCATAAATGTGGCAACCAAAACTGCACACTGTACTCCAGTTGCAGCCTCACCAGCACTCTGTACAGTTGCAACAAGACCTCCCTGCTTTTATATTCTATCCCCCTCGCTATAAAGGTCAACATTCTCCCCGTTCTCCCTGTGGTTGCGTGGGTTTCCTCCGGGTTCTCCGGTTTCCTCCCACATCCCAAAAATGTGCTCTTAGGCTGATTGGGTAACAAATTGTCCCTATATTGGTCCCTAAATGGGAATCTTCAACAATAGGCATAGCCTAAAGAGAAGGATATGTCATTAGGACGTTAGGACGGCGGCGTGGGATCGTTGGGCCGAAGGGCCTGTTTCCCATGCTGTGTTGCTCTTTGTTCTTTGTTCTTTGTTATTCCATTCGCCTTCTTGATCACTTACTGCACCTGCAAGCTGGGATTTTGTGATTCATGCACAAGGACTCCCAGGTCCCTCTGCATTGTAGCATGCTGAAGCTTTTTGCCTTTTAAATAATAATGCCTCCTACTATTATTGCTACCAAAGTGGATAACCTCACATTTGCTAACATTATACTCCATCTGCCAGGTCCTCGTCCATTCACTCAGTCTATCCAGATCTCTCTGCAGACTTTCCATGCCTTCCACGCAATTTGCCTTCCCACTCATCTTCGTGTCATCAGCAAATTTCATTACCCTACACTCAGCCCCCTCCTCCAGATCATCTATGTAAATGGTAAACAGTTGAGGCCCCAGCACTGATCCCTGAGGCACTCCACTAGTCACCAACTGCCAACCAGAATAATACCCATTGATTCCAACTTTCTGCTTCCTATTTGAAAACCAATCCTCTATCCACACTAACACCTTATCCCCAACTCTGTGCACCCTATCTGTGCACCCTATGCAGCAATCTTTTGTGAGGCACCTTATCAAACACTTTTGGAAATCTAAAAACACCACATCTACTGGTTCCCCTCTATCTACCGCGCTAGTCACATCCTCTGGTAATTCCAATAAATTTGTCAAATACAACTTCCCTTTAACGAATCCGTGTTGTGTCTGCTTGATCAAACCATTCTTTTCTAGGTACCTTGCTACTTCTTCTTTGATGACGGATTCTAGCATTTTTCCGACTACAGACGTTAAACTAACCGGCTTATAATTCCCTGCCTTTTGTCTGCTAATCTTTTTAAAAATGGCATAATATTAGCCATTTTCCAATCTTCCAGCACTTCCTCGGAGTCCAGCAACTTTTGATAAACAATTACTAAGGCATCCGCTATCACCTCTGCCATTTCTTTCAGAACCCGAGATGCATTCCATCTGATCCTGGGGACTTGGCTACCTTCAGTCCTGTTAGTCTATCAAGTACTACCTCTCTAGTGACAGTAATCGCATTAAGGACCTCATCTTCTACCATCCTTCTATCTTTAATAGTGGACAAACTATTTGTGCCCTCCTCCGTGAAGACCGACACAAAAAACTTATTTAAAGCCTCAGCCATTTCCTTATTGCCCACCGGTAAATCAAATATTGGCTTGATCCGACATTTCTTTCTCTTATCTCATTCCCATCCCTGATTGCCCCAACTGTCTCTGTCACGATCCATGTGGGAGAACTGTAAACCAAGCATGGTTAGCACTGCAGCCTCACAGCACTAGGGACCTGGGTTCAATTCCGGCCTCGGGTCACAGTCTGTGCAGAATCTGCATATTCTCCCTGTGTCTGCATGGGTTTCTTCTGGATATTCTGGTTTCCTCCCACAGTCCAAAGATGCGTGGATTAGGTTGATTGGCCGTGCTAAATTGCCCCTTAATGTCAGGGGAATTAGCAAGATAAATACATGGGGATAAGGCTTGGGTGGGATTGTTGTCGGTGCAGGCTCAGTAGGCAGAATGGCCTCCTTCTGCACTGTAGGGATTCTTTGCTTCTGAGTAACCAAGTATACTACACAATCCATAAATGAAGACATTACCAACAAGATTTCATTGTTTGTAATTTTACTTCAAAATTAATCAGAACCAATGCTGATTAAACATGACTTAACAAGCAAATGCAACTCCAAATAAAAAGATAACTTGAAATAGTTGCTACAGCAAAGATATATCTTACACAAGCTCAAATTCCCTCATCACTTCCCATGTGGCAAGATGTGCAGATCCAAAGTTTTTTAATTCGGTATTTTCATTCAATTGAGCTGGCCTCTGAATCACAAGCACCGGCAGCTGTATTCCATCTGAGGTCATAGGAGGCAGTCATAACCCAAATAGCACACTCAAACAAAAACTCCTTGGCTGAGAAATCTCCAGAGGACACAGATTCCCCAGAGGCTCTTTTATCAAATTTCCATCATAAATCCTGTTGAACAATATGATCAGCTCTGGAAAAACTGAAGCAGTGACAGTAAAATTGTCTAATTCACAACCCCTACTCTCACTGTATCTTTGGCTTTTTGTCTTTCTTAACTGTATAACATAAACATAAACACAACACTTTGTAAATGTGCCTTCTCTGTTCTTCCCTTTGCTGCAGTTCTCCTTTGTCTGCAACTCTTCTTTGAGTCTAACTACATGGCTTTCATATGTTAACACCCTTCCTGCTGGTACTGTTTCCAGATCACAGCCTGCCAAGTCACATGAACTAACATTTTGTATAATTGAAGGAAATTTTGTTCAATTCCTTTACAATTAATGCAAACCCTTCAAAGCCTTTTCCAACCATTGTTCAAACCAATTATAGATTCTGCAGATATTGTATAAGAAATTCCAAATTTTCCTTACTGCACTAATCACACTCCTCATTCAAGTTTGTTTTTACACAGGTCTCTTGAATGAATGGTTTCTTCATAAACAAGTTGAGATTTTCAATGCCAGTGAACCCAAAGATCTTGAGTTCTAGCCTTGTTCAAAGAGCCTATCTTTTCACAAGATAGGTGTATTTAACATTGGCGAAAGAAGGGAACTGATACTTGAAGCAGAAAAATCTGAATTAGAAATGAAAATACAGAAGATGACCAACACAGTGCATCATGCTAAACTCACAAGACAGTCAAAGTAACCAACGGACATCTCTAATAGCTCAATTTTTATTCTCCCCAAAATTAGTTCTATTTCTCCCATCGACTTAGTATAGATGATACAATGAGAAAGGGAAATGTTTGATTTGATTTATTATTGTCACGTATTGGGATGCAGTGAAAAGTACTGTTTCTTGCACGTTATAACAAATAAAGCATACTGTTCATTGAGTGCATAGGGTGAAAGGAAAAGAGAGGAAGCAGGATATAGTGTTACAGTCATAGCTGGAATATAGGGAAATATGTTAGGTTCATTCAAAAGTTTGATGGCAACAGGGAAGAAGCTGATATGTGATCTCAGACTTTTGTATCATTTTCCTGAAGGAAGAAGGTGGAAGAGAGTATGTCCAGAATATGTGGCGGCCTTGATCATGCCGGCTGCTTTTGTGAGGCAGTTGGAAGTGTAGATGGAGCCAATGGATGGGAGGCTGGTTTGAGTATTGGACTGGGCTACATTCACAACCCTTTGTAGTTTCTTGCAGCCTTAGTCAGATCAGGAGCTGTGATACATGTGGAATGGATGCTTTCTAAGGTGATGTCTTATGAGTCTCGCAAGTGAAAGTGAACAGGTAGACTTCCTACTCAGACATGATGCTGCAGCCATTAACTTAATTAGCTCCATGATTCTTTTGGATGACTGTAGAGTTCAATGAAAGAAAAAGTAGCTGTGGCAGATCCCACAGTGAAATGTTTTCTCCCTGTTGTTTTATCATCTGAAGGTTTAGAAAGAAAGCAGTGTAGTAGTGTTGTGTGTTGTGAATGCCTATGTTGCTCAGGGCAGGGGACCATCCTTTTATCACGAGGCCAATTGACTCCCCGTCAACAGATTAATGCATCTTTAAGTAAGGCCTTTAACTTCCTCTGCTGCTCCCCCAGCTTTCACTGTTTCACCTCTACTCCACATGTTTGTTTTTGTCTGTACTGTCTGATTTCTCACATAGCAAATATTTTCATATCCACGAAGAAATGAGTTCCAACACACCGAGTGGAAATGTACCTCGGAATAAGCAGCATAGCAGATCAGCCAGGGATAATTTGGTTTTGTATTTATACAGCATTTCTGCGGGGAATAACGTGCTTGAGCATAATTGTTTATGTAAGTGAGGTGCCACGGATATCAAACATAAAGCCAGGACCTGCCAAAAGTAGACATTTCCACACTACTGCTCAATGTATTCCTGAAAAAATATCAAAAGGAAATACATTATATTGTAAGGTGTTAACATTAATGTAATAGCACTGCTGATTTTATAATTTAAAGTAGTTTTTAAAATGGTAAATGTCTTTATTTGTTCGTGCAGAGCAACAATTCTGTTATGATCAATGGGGTTAAATTCAATCTTGTGGCACCTCATTGTATAATTATAAAATAGCTGCAATAATAATCAGTTTAGCAGAGCGGAGGCCAATCTGCCTGGGCAGTCAGGCCACTACTAAATTGGTTGTAGTCCTTTGTAGGCACACCGTAGCATCTGCTGAAAATACCCACAAGCTTCGCTTTAATATTCAAATGAAGCTCTGATGATTATTTCTTGACTTCAGCTGCCTGGGTAGCACTCCTTAAAGGGACTGCAGAAGATTTTCAATGAAAAGCCCCAAAGCTTTGGCAAAGTATTCTTTCCTCCAAGTTGAAAGGAGCAGGAATGTTCCTCTTGATGCCAAAAAGCAACTTTGAACGGCCAACCCCTTTCCCAAATGCTTCACCCAGACTGCGCCCTGGATTTATCTGTGGACCTTGTCAAAACTGATAAGGGCCAAATAGACAAATTATCTTAGGATAATCGATCTAATTCATTCATGCGATGTGTGTGTCGCTGACTGGGCCAATATTTATTGCCATCCCATTGCCCTTGAACTGGGTGGTTTGCTAGCCTACTTGAGAGACAACCATATTCCTGTGGATCTGGAGTCACATATGGGTCAGATCAGATAAGGACAGCAGATTTCCATCCCTAAGGACATTAGTGAACTGAATAGGTTTCCATGACAAAAATTTCATGTTCACCTGTGGATTTTTAATTCCAGACTTTTTTGAATTCCAAATTCTGCCGCAGTAGGATTCATACCCACCTTCCCAGGCCATTGCACTGGGGTTCTGGATTACTAGTCCAATAACAACACCACTACACCACTGCTTCCCCTACATAGCATGACTAAATTATGATGGTGAAGCTTAAGGATGCATTTAGTTCAATTCTTGGGCCTCTCTATTCTGATTTGGTAATGTCGTGCTTAATTTGGGGTGCTGATGAATGTAAGCCCCGATGAGCAATTCCAGTTTTACCAGTACTATTAACATTTGATTTGAATACATTATTATCTCTGTAAAAGGCAATTAAAATTAGATAGTAAAACGTGGTGGCAAAAAGGGTCATACTGGATAAGCGACCATTAATTGTTAAAGTACCCATAGCTATTATAAAATTATAGCCTCATGCTCACTTAAATTCAACTAATCAAATTTTGTTAACATTGGGATGTTGATAAGTTAGTCTACATAATACAATTTTTATAGTGCAGAACTTACTGTAAGTTAAGAAGAATAATGATTATGTTCTGTTACAGGAAACATATTAGTTCAAGAGACCATACCACTGAGCACAGCAAGACTGAACAAGAAATATATTAGATTTCAAAAAGACACGCTGACAATTTTACTTTAACTAATGCACATTTTCACACTAAGCCCACACCCTGCTGTTGTAACAACTCTAACTGCACAATATTTAATACTTTTCTTGCTTCAGGGCACAGAAAACTGAAAATCCTTATTGTTATGAGTAAAAGGACATCCATACTAACAATTCTGGTAGAACCTCTGGCAGAGAGTCACTGAGAACTTTATTTATCTACTGGACACGGTTGCAGATAGTTTTAAAGTTTATTTATTAGTGTCACAAGTGGGCTTACATTAATACTGCAATGAACTTATTGTGAAAATCCCCAAATCACCATACTCTGGTGCCTGTTCAGGTACGCTGAGAGAGAATTCAACATTCTACTCAGTGTATCCATACCTTTGAACAAGGCATGGTTAATTTGCAATTATAACTAAAATTTAACTTTCAACTAAAATTGAAGTAGAAGATGATTGTTGCCAGTCATGATTTCTCTATTACTCTGATTAAAGGGTCTTGGATTGGTGAACTCTTAAGAAGGAACCTAAACATACATTAAGGTCTTTAAGCTTACTTTCATCTATTTCTGAATATTTCAAGAGCAAATCACAGATTGAAATGACTACTCATCCTAACAAAAGTCCGGATTAATACATAAATATTCTCCTTTCAAATACTGTTTTATAGTTTTAATTTCAGATTTCCAAAATTTGCAGATCTCTCTCCAAACATTTCTCCCAAAAATTGATTTAACCAATCTTCTTCTGCACCATCATTGGCTGATTCCAGACAAGTGATGGCCAAGGAACATTTAACATCCTGGATATTTGTGATCTTCACAGAGTCCCTACAGTGCTGAAAGAGGCTATTCAGCCCATTGAGTTCTGCACTGACTCTCTGACAGATCATCTGACCCAGGCCCTTTTCTGTAATCCCACGTATCTACCCCACTAATCCACCTAATTTACACATCTTGCAACACTGAGGGGCAGTTCAGCCAATCTGTGACTAATTCACCAAAGCCGATACTTTTTTGGAGTGTGGGAGGACACAGATACATCTGGAGAAAATCTAATCTGGAGAAAACCCATGCAGACAAGGGGAGAAAATGCAAACTCCAAACATTAAACATTAGAAAAAAAAGCAATAATGTTTTATTTACAAATACAAAAAAAAAGTCACTTTCATGTAAAAGATTGATGAAGAGGGAACTCATTATTTTCACTGGCAAACATGCATTGCGTTCTTGTTTGGCTTTGCCAAGCGAACAGCAAAATTATGTAGATAATCATTGCTATCTGATTTATCATTGCTGACTCACCAGACAACTTTGGCTCCTCTTTTTTTTACGTCCCCCATGTATGGCTCTGTTCTTCTTTTAGCCATCTGATTAGGATGCTCAGTTGTTGAAACACCAAGGATCTAAGGCTAGATCATCTCCAATATTGTTCTCAGCTCATTGTCCAATGATCTAAATCTATTCAATCAATTGCTCCGTAGAATCATCGAATTTTAGGATCATGTAGAAGAAACCCTTTGGCCCATCGAGTCTGCACTGACACATGAGAAACACTTGACCTGCCACCTAATTCTGTCTGGCAGCACTTGGCCCATAACCTTGAATGTATAACATACCGAGTGCTTATCTCGGTACTTTTTAAGGGACGTGAGACAACCTGCCTCTATCACCCTCCCAGATAGTGCATTCCAAACTGTCACCACCTTCCTTGTGAAAAGGTTTTTCTTCAAATCCCCCCGAAACCTCCTGTTTGTCTTCTTGAACCTATAATCCCTCACAACTGACCGTTCGTCTAAGGAGAATAGCTGCTCCCTATCCATTCTGACCGTGTCCCTCATAGTACACTTCGATCAGATCGCCCCTCAGTTTTCTCTGCTCCAATGAAAACAATCCTATCCAACCTATCTACACGCACCCAACTTCTCTTCATAACTTAAATGTTCCATCCCAGGTAGTTTCTTGTGTATTTAAAGTAAATCTGCTACTACTCACAGATATTGGAAAAAGTTGCAAGATTCTAAGTAAAGAACAAGGAGGAAGGACCAACTGGAGAACTCTCTCAATAGGTCAGCTTTGAACATTGAGACATATGGCTTTTGTCTGCATTATAAACATAGAAACATGGAAGATAGAAGCAAGAGGAGGCTATTTGGCCCATTAAGCCTGCTCTGCTATTCATCACAATCATGCTGATCGTCCAACTCAATAACCTAATCCTGCCTTCTCGCCAGTTGTAGGATGCTTCAATTCAATGGTCTGAGGTCAGAAAATCCTGCTGGTTTTCAGGCAGTGGGTTTTACTGCTTCGAGTATCTTACTTAGCAGTTCAATTGATTTTATCAGATAATGTGCACCATAAGTGGAATGGTACAAATGACAAGTGGAAAGAGCACATAAATGGTGCACTCATTTTCATGTCATTATCCATTACACTTTTAAGGATATTTTTTCTGCTATTCTTTTCTCTCCAGTCACCCACAGCACATAGATGATTGTCCACTCCAAGAACATTGGAAATATTGCTGTGTTGCTGACTAAGAGGAGATGGGCAAGAGGAGGAATGTTTGTCCTTCTGGTTTATTCAAACTGTGGCTTCCTAACCTGGATAGAGTCATTGAGGTTTACAGCATGGAAACAGGCCCTTTGGCCCAACTTTTTCACGCCGCCCTTTTTTTTAAACCCCGAAGCTAATTCCAGTAGCCTGAATTTGGCCCATATCTTTCTATATCCATCTTACCCAAGTATCTGCCTAAATGCTTTTTAAAAGACAAAATTGTACCTGCTTCAATTACTACCTGTGGCAGCTTGTTCCAGACACTTATCACCCTCTTAGATCATAGATCATAAAACCCTATAGTGCAGAAAGAGGCCCTTCGGCCCATCGAGTCTGCACTGAACACTTAATATCTTTATCTGTTAAGATGTTTTCTATGATGTGATGATGCCAGCATTGGACTGGGGTAAACACAGTAAGAAGTCTCACAACACCAGATTAAAGTCCAACAGGTTTATTTGGAAGCATAAGCCACTAGCTTTTGAAGTGCTGCCCCTTCATCTGGTGAGGAAGAAGCAGCAAGCGCTCCGAAAGCTGGTGGCTTTTGCTTCCAAACCTCTTGGACTTTAACCTGGTGTTGTGAAACTTCTTAAGATGTTTCCCACGTACAGCTAGTGAATGTGTTGCTTGTTCATTCATAAACCCTCCTGTAGATCACATCGGGTGAACATGGCAGAAGTGCCCTTCCCTCTCTCCAAGTTGTTAATCATTTAATATAGGGTGGCACAGTGGCACTATGGTTAACACTGGTGCCTCACAGCACCAGAGACCTGAGTTTAATTCTGGCCTTGGGTGACTGTCTGTATGGTGTTTGCACGTTCTCCCTGTGACTGCCAGGGTTTCCTCTGGGTGCTCCAGTTTCTTCCAAAGATGTGTGGGTTAGGTTGATTGGCTGTGCTAAATTGCCTCTCAGTGACAGGGGGATTAGCAGGGTAAGTATGTTGGGTTACAGGGATAGGGCCTGGGTGGGATTGTTGTCAGTACTGTAGAGATTCTACAAGCAGGATTTTACGACTGTGCTTAGACAAGGCGCATAAAATCCCACCCGTGGTCAACGGAAAATTTCATTCTGTGAGCCTCGCCTGCCCCGGAATTGGGCCGGGTGAGGCGGTAAAATTCCAGCCTAGGAGTCTATGATAAGTAGGTGGCCAATTGTTACCTCAATGTCATCTCTTGATGTTACTTCACCACCAAGCACATTTTGAAAGTAAATAGTCATACCCCGGCAAGCCCCAGCGAAAGCAACTGAGATCATCTAACCCTAATTATGTTGATGATTAACATTGTTGCTTCATTAGGATTCATTTATCGATTTATACGTTACCAATCGCTGGCAAAAAAGCTGACCAACTATTGTGAAATGATTCAATTACAAGTGGATTTCTAGAAAGTGGGTTAAGAATATTATTTATTTTCTTATCTATTTGCTTTCCCTTCTTTTCCATTTATTACAGGGACCTTTTAATCATCGTTCTCCAGTAGGCAGGCAAGTTAGTTCCAGATTAAAGCAACATTCGCGACTGAGGTTGGTAACACCCTCAGAGTAAATGTCAGGAGCTGTGAATGGAGAAAATAAGTCAATGTCAATTTAATTTGCCCTGATGTTGAACTATTCACCTCTCCTTGCACTTATCCAGCCGCACCAAGCGCAGGTTAAGTGCTTCCCCGCTGAGGAGGAGGGAAATTGAAGTGTAATTTCCTCTGGACTGCGGCCAGTTATCGAGCAGCATTGACAGAGGCCAATGGAAGGTTTCTCTATTGGCCGGGGAATACTCTATACATGAGTTACAGTGCATGGATCAAAGCAATAACATCTGATCATATCATCAATGCTGGCATTGATCATACAATCCAACAAACCAGTGGATCGCTAACAAGGCGACTTGCTACGATTGAGAAGAATTTACAGCCTGATCTCTGATTAAACGTTTAGAAGGTAAGATTCCCAAGTTGCAGTAAGTATGGAAATACCAGTGGTTACCAGTCATAGATAAATAATGTAAAATGTGAGATGAGATGAACATTCTGGATTTTTGATTCCTGGGGGACAAGGAGAAACTTCACAGGATCTTTCCTCAGAGGACAAAAATTATTGAGTGATTTCTGTGATAAAGTAGATCCTAAAGTTTGGTAGAGTTAGGCCCGATGGTTACAGTAGCACTTTCCTGATTCTGTATGCACTAGCGATCTTTGTCAGTCCTATAATGCTGAAAAATAATGCAATGAAAGCAATCCAATCCTTCCTGGCCCAAGGGCCTTCTGAATTTGATGATGAAGTGATATTTTTTAAAAATGTTTTGGGGTGTGGGTAATGACAACAATGCCATATTTTCCACCACAAGACATTGTAGTGGTTGTCTGCAATCTGATAGTGCTCTTATGGTTTGATTTGAATTATCAATTTATTAATTCTTTCGGAAATTAAAAAGAAGGGAGATCAAATTAAGGTATACAAGATGATAAAAGGTACGGAAAAAGTAGACCTGGAGGGGATGTTTCCTCTTACTGGGCATTGTAGACAAAATGTCATAGTCTTAGAATAACGGGTAGCAAATTTAAAACAGATTAGAGAGGAAACTACTTCTCCCAATGGGTTGTGAATTTGTGGAATTCGCTACCCAAAGTATGGGCATCCTGTGGTAGGGCTAGTAAGTAGATTTGGACGTATCTCACTTCCACTTAAAATTCCCTGAACCTTTTCCACTGGTTCATCAGATTGTTGCGCACAAAACCTAATAGAAACCAGCGTAGACACTATGCCACTCCCTAGACAATGTTGTCTGCCAGAGAGCATTGTAGGGAAGAATTTTCTGGGTCCCCTGGACACAGTGAGTTCAATGAATCAGGGCACATATCGGGTCAAAACGGAACAGAACGCTGGAGATAAGGGTGGGGTTTTTATCATTAAAAAGCCACCCAAGAAACAGAGGAAAACCCAGAAGCATGGGTATTTCGCCTCCATGTACTGGGTGTTGAGTCAGGTTCATCTTTCCACTGAAATCTCACTCAAGGCTGTGAACGTCATGAGCGTCGTTGTGATTGATCATTTCAAGCACGTTGCCTCCGAGGCCTTGCTTACAACAAGCGGTAGAGTGGCGTGGTGGTTAGCACGGTTGCCTCACTGCGCCAGAGACCTGGGTTCAATTCCCGCCTCGGGCCACTGTTTGTGTGGAGTTTGCACATTTTCTCTGTGTCTGCGTGGGTTTCCTTTGCATACCCCAGTTTCCTCCCACAGTCCAAAAAATGTGCAGATTAAGTTGATTGGCCATGATAAATTGACTGTAGTATAAGGGGAACCGTTGGGTGGTAAATATGTGGGAATGGCGGGATTGTGGTCACTGCAGACTCAATGGGCTGAATGGGCTCCTTCTGCACAGAAGGGATTCTATCTCAGCCTGGAGATCCAGAGCGCCATTTGTCTCATGCTGACACGCCAAACTCGTCAACTCTGGGGACAGAAAAACGGTCACCAAATAGACCTACTCTGTTTGGATCAACCCATATTAGAAGATTAAAATTACCCACCTGCTTTTATTTCCATTTTACAAGTTTATTTATTTACTGATTAGCGTTGTAAGTAGGCTTACATTAACACTTCAACGAAGTTACTGTGAAAATCCTCCAGTCACTGCACTTCGTATACCTGGGTACACTGAGGGAGAATTTAGCACGGCCAATGCACCTAACCAGCATGTTTTTCAGACTGTGGGAGCACCTGGAAGAAACCCACACAGACATGGGGAGAATGTGCAGACTCTGCACAGAGTGTGACCCAAGCCAGGAATCAAACCTGGCTCCCGGGTGTTGTGAGGCAGCAGACCTAAGCACTGTGCCACCATCTGAAGCGGGATATGTGATAATAATAGATGTTCCCGCAAAATAATTGGAGTTCAAGGAGAAAATTTTGCCTCATTGCCTGAGATTTGGACATTTAAGGATTCTGAACAGTGGTTTTATTATATAAAATTTATCATATTTCAAGTTGTCTCCTGAAGTACCCTTAATGAATTGTAAAATCTCTTCCTCTGAGATCAGTAGCAGCGTTTTATCTCCAAGAGGTGTATGGCATTTAACAACATGATATGTGATTGACTATTCAAACCACATTTTATATACACATTTTATTTTTGTGGCATGGTAGCAGCTGGATTAGAAGTCGTAAGCTGATAAAAAAGGCAGAGTGAGCAGTGATTTGTAACATTTGTAAACGAAGCAGCGCTTCCCCGTTGCTAAGGCACTATTTGATTGGAGAATTGTCCAATATATATGCAAAACTTGGGGGGGAGAAATGTGCAGTCAACACATTTTTAAAATAATGGAAAAGTTTAGAGCATATGAAATTGTTCCAAAATCTACATGCTTTTCGTATATGCCACAAAATATTTTCAGCTGCCAAGTGTAATATTTCAGTGTGGCATCACCTACTTGTATAAACATGAAGGAAAAAGGTTGTTTTTGGTGTGTTGGCACCAACACAAAAAACTTGTACCAGTGGTTGTGCCGGTGTTATAAAGTTGGCATTTCTGTGGGCAGAGGCAGGTGCAGACACAAGGATCAAAGGTACTATTACTGTTTGAATGCCATCAAGATTTATGCCATAGATGTTGATCAATGAAAACGCTTGATATGCAGACAAATGTGTCAGGCTGTAATTCAAAGATTGCTTGCCCATAATAATTCAGTGCAGAGCAATAAAACAAAAACACAGCTTCGCTACACAGAATTTGCAGCGCACTGCAGCACACAAATGATTCAAACACAAATCAAGAGAGAATTCAGGTTATAAAAGAAGTTCGTACTATCTTCAGCTGTCAGATTGAAATAGCTTCCCTCAATAGTTCTGTTGGCTAAGAATATGGGACGCAGATTTCAGATAATTCTGACGGTATGGCACAATGATTAGCACTGCTGCTTCACAGTATCAGGGACCTGAGTTCAATTCTGGCTTCCGGTCAGTCTCTGTGCACGTTCTGCTCGTGTTTGCATGGGTTTTGTGCGGCCGTCCCAGTTTCTTCTCACAGTCCAAAAATGTACGAATTAGGTAGATTGGCCTTGCTAACTTGAACCTAATGTTAGGGGGATTGACAGGATAGATGTATGGAGTTACGGGAATAGGGTCTTGGGTGGGATAGTGGTCAGTACAGACTGAATGAGTCAAATGGCCTTTTCCTGTACTGTAGGAATTCTATGATCTATGAAGGATAATTCTCACATGTGCACCAACGTCAAGGTGACTCACAAACCTTTAGAAATCATGGGGGAGTCAGGATTCTTGATCCCATTCCCAGGTTGTCCATCATTTGGGAGTGCTTTTTTTTAAAAAAAGTTTTTATTTATTTGTGTCATAAGTAGGCCTACATTAGCACTGCAATGAAATTACTGTGAAAATCCCCTAGTCGCCACACTCTGGTACCTGATGGATATAGTGAGAGAGAATTTAGCATGGCCAATGCACTTAACCATTTCATCTCTGAACTGTGGGAGGAAACACATACAGATATGGGGAGAATGTGCAAATTTCACACAAACAGTGACCCAAGCTGGGAAACGAACCCGGATCCCTGGCACTGTGAGACAACAGTGTGAACCACTGTGAGACCGTGCCACCCATGCTTTCAAAGGGTCTGGACTGATTCAAGTTTAAAAGACCACATCCAACACCCCTGTCCTGGTCGGCTCCATTGCAGAGAGAGACATGTACTACTCCTCAGTTTTCATGGGCTCAGGTTAAGTTCGTGAAGAGGTGTCAGTGGAGTTGGGAACCTCATTTTGCATGAGGACACATTTTAAGAAGTGAGTTCAAATGGCCCTCCTCACGACCCCATCCCAAGGCAAGCCATCCATCCAAACCCCCATACCTTCTCATGCACAAACATCCATAAAATATCCATCGAAAATCCTCATTGAAATAGCTGGTAATGATCTCCTAATATATCTAAGTTAGCAACCCACCTCTCCAAAGGGGATTTTTCACACTCAATTCTATGTGCTAAATGCAATCTTTGAATGTAGAATTTGACGAGTTGGAACTGGCTTCCTGACATATTGTTTATTCTGTGCTATAAACCACATTTCCCTTCCCTTCCCTTCCCAAATCCACTCACTTTTTAAAGTTAAAATTCCCTCATAGAATCATTGTTGATGTATATTTATTTATTAGTGTCACAAGTAAACTTACATTAACACTGCAATGAAGTTACTGTGAAAATCCCCTAGTTGTCATATTTCAATGTCTCACATACACTGAGGGAGAATTTAGCATGGCCAATGCACCTAACCGGACTGTGGGAGGAAATGGAGCATCCAGAGGAAACGCATGCAGACATGGGGAGAATGTGCGGCCTCCGCACAGGCAATGACCCAAACTAGGAATCAACCCTGGATTTCTGGTGCAGTGAAGCAGCAGTACCAACCACTGTGCCATCATCCCACCCATAATGTAAGCCTACCTGTGATACTAATAAATATATATATATATATATATCAAGAATGATTCTACAAAAGGAATTTTAAGTTTCAAAGGTGAGTGGATTTGGGAATGGGAGGGAACGGGGGAGATGCAGTGGAATAAACATTATGTCAGGAAGTCTGTTCCTATTGTCCAAATTCCACATTCAGAGAATATATTTAGTGCATCCCATCGAGTCTGCATTGACAGCAACTTCTGGATTTCTGCACTTGACTGCAGTGTGCACTCCAAAATTGTTCTCAGTCCTGCAGCAGCAATGAAGGTCAAGGTTAACAGTAAAATTGGGATTAAAAAGATGCAGCTGCCAAAATGGCAAACAGGCTTGATGTTGAATGATGACTGGCCTTCTCCTGGTCCTATCTGAATGTCGGATGTGGATAGGATTTAGCTTATCCAGTTAAGATACACACATTAGGTCAAATGGCTTCCTTGAATTCATTGGCAACGCTTGTCAATGATGTGGAATTTCTTGCGCAAATAACTGGAGGAAAAACCGGCGAGAAGGAAACAGCGATCAGTAATGAAGATGTGTTGAGAATATTGGAATCATATAGAGCAGCAGGAGGCCATTGAGTCTGCACCAACAACAATCTCATCCAGGCACTATCGCTGTAACCCTAAGCACAGTGGCACAGTGGCAAACACTGTTGCCTCACAGTGCCAGGGACCTGGGCTCGACTCCTGGCTTGTGTCACTATCTATGCTGAATTTGCACATTCTCCCCATGTCTTCATAGGTTTCCTCCAGGTGCTCCTATCCCCTCCTACAGTCTGAAAGATTTTCTGGTTAGGTGCATTGTTAAATTTTCCCTTAATGTACCGAAATGTGGTAACTAGGGGATTTTCAAGTATCTTCATTGTATTGTTAATAAAAGCCTACTAGTGACACTAATAAATAAACATTTTACACTGCTAATCCCACTGACACTAACAGTCAATTTATCATGGCCAATCCACATAACCTGAACATATTTGGACACTAGGACACTGGGAGCTTACAGCCTCACTCATGCTAAAAGCTTAAATTTCCACCCAAAGTCAGTCCTATGCTCAGACCCTCATCCGCTCCAATTCCTCTTGCCTAAGGGGTGACTTAGCGTGGCCAATTCACTTAACCTGCACATCTTTGGATTGTAGGAGGAAACTGGAGTACCTGGAGGAAACCCAAGCAGACACGGGGAGAATGTGTAAACTCCATACAGACAGTGACCCAAAGCCGGAATTGAACCAGGGCTCCTGGTGCTGTGAGGCATTAGTGCTAACCACTGTGCCAAGCAGAAAAGAATCTCGAGCTATCAGCACAGCAAACTCCAGTGAGAGCTTTCCTCACATCCATGGCAAAAAGCAAGCACATTTTCGAAAGAATGGATTCATGATCCTGCCTCTTACAAAGCAACTGATGCATCTTCCTCTACCAGATCTTAACTTGACAGGGAATTGAAAGTTAAGGAATGATTTCATGGAAGAAACTCACTGAAAGTTAAAAAGTGAGAAACTGTGGGGAATCAAAGCTTTGCATTGTTTACAGATCTTGGACAGCAAACACCTCCATTCTTTTAGCTTTATGAGTTCAATACCAATTACAAATGATTTTGGAGGAAAATGATGCACTGTCCTGTCTAATTTTGTATTTTCTAACAGAGTGTTTTTTTTTTCCTCGCCTCGAACATGATGTGCAATTATTGGGAAAAGCAAAGTAGGCAGAATATTCACGACATTACAAGGCAAGATTAGCCAAGGAATTGTTTTCGCCTGTCACATACAAAAAGCAACAGTGTGTACTAATTGGTGGTTGAAATCTTCTGTGTGGGTGATTTTTTTTTTTACTTCTTGTATTTGGTGCTGCAATGCATTTTTCATTACTCATTGTAAATACAGCTAATTGTAATAATTTTGGGAAAGTTGTCAGGCAGAGTGGTTCTCTTGTGTGCAGTGACAAAGCTGCGCCACTCATGTCTTTAAATTCCGGCTGATGCTGACATCGAGCCTATTTCTCAGGACACAATGCATTGTGCCATCTCAGAGGAAGAAATAATTCATTCTGGTTTTGAGTTCAGAGGCTCTGTTAAGGTAGCAGTCAGTCCACAAAATCATCTCAGTTTTTTACCAATCAATCAGTCATCATCAATCTTTCGAAGTGTCCATGTGCAAAAAATGGTGGAGAAAACCCACTTGCATCAATTTTACACATCAGATTCATTACTGCATACTGTTAGCAGCATAGGGCCAGCACGGGCGGCACAGTGGTTAGCACTGCTGCCTCACAGCACCAGGGACACAGGTTTGATTCCAGCCTTGGGTAATTGTCTGTGTGGAGTTTCCTCTGGGTGCTCTGGTTTCCTCCCACAGTCCGAAAATTTGCTGTTTACATGGGTTGGCCAAGCTAAATTTCCCTTAGTTCCCAAGATGTGCAGGTTAGGGTGATCAGTATGATAAGTGCGTGGGGTTACGGGGTTGGGGCAGGAAGGTGAGTCTGGGTATGATGCTCTATCAGAGAGTTGATGCATACTTAGTGGATCAAATGGCCTCTTTCTGCAGTGTAGGGATTCTATGACACAGAACAATCATATTAAATATGTTCAAAGAACCATATAGCATACATGGACCACACATGGAAGCCATTCAGAGAAAGACTTGCATTTGTATAGCACCATTCACAACAACAGGACATACCAAGGTGTTTTACAAACCATGACTGTTGCAATGTAGGAAATATGGCAACCAAATTGCATACCTCTAACTCCCACAAATCCGCAAAGACAATGTGATAATGAACACGATCTGTTTTTCCAAACTATTTGAGGAATGAATGTTGGTCACAACAATGGAGATAATTCCTGCCCTTCTTCAAACTAGTGCCATGGGATCTTTTTAGTCCATCTGAGAGGGCTCTGTTTTAATGCCTCACTTAAAAGATGGCACCTCTGACAGTGCAGCACTCCCTGGGTACTGGAGTGTCAACTGGGATTTTTCTGCTCAATTAGAATGGGACCCACAATCTTCTGAGTCAGAGGTGAAGGTGCTACCAATACATCTCCAGCTGGCATTCTGTTCGGCCCATTGAACTTGTGCTAGCTTTTTGAAAAACCCACCAATTACTCCCACTTCTTTGCTCCTTCACTGCAATTTTATTTCCCTTTTCCAAGCATTTATCCAGTTCCTCTTTGAAAGTTACGTTACTTTTTCTTCCACCACTATTTCAGGCATGTATTCCAGTTCACAATCCATAAATCTATTAATAGTGTCTTACATAACTATTCTTTGAGTATAATTGCATCACGATGAACAATGAACTAACCTACCGGTCTCATTTTGTGTCTTTTTTGAAGAGTTTAATCAATGTTATTAGATCAATGCGTACAACAGTGATTATGTTCCTGTACAATAGTCCAGAGGCCTGAATTAAACATCTCGAGTACAAATTTTACTAGTTAGAGAATCAGAGCTCAGTTAATTAAATAAATCTGGAATAAACATGATAATGGTAATGATGAATATGTAACTAAATGTTTTGTCATTAAACACACAGAGCTCATAAATGTCCTTTAAGGCAGCAAGTCTGCCATCCTTATCCAGTCTAACGTGGATGTGACTCCAAACCCACTGTTGTGGTTGACTGTTAACTAATGTGGCAAACTACTCACTTGTGCCAAACCACATTGCTTACAACAATTCAAAGAAGCAGCTCACACCCGTTACTCAAGTGAAACTTGGAATGGAAAACCATCATTTCTGTTTTCAGCAAAAACCTCAATTCTACAACCTGGGGTGGCCTGGTGCCACAGTGGTTAACACTGCTGCCTCACAGCACCAGGGACACAGACTTGATTCCTGGCTTGGATTACTATCTATGCAAAGTCTGCATGCTCTTCCTGTTCTGCTTGGGTTACCGCCGGGTGCTCCAGTTTTCTCCACTATTCAAAAGATGTGCCAGTTAGGTGCATTGACCATGCTAAATTCACCGTCAGTGTACCCAAATAGATACCAGAGTGGAGCAACTAGGGGGATTTTCACAGTAATTTTATTGCAGTGTTAATGTAAGCCTATTTGTGACACTAATAAATAAATAACAGATATCTCTCCTTTTCTCTCCTTCAACATCCCTGCAAAACACTCCCTTCCTCCACAATATTTTGTTTCCTGTTCCCCCTTCCGCTGGCAAGCCTGCCCCACTCACCTGTCTTCCAGGTCTCCCATATAAATTAAAGGCATATAATTTAGAGGCATTTAAATTAGTTCTTCAAGCAACTAATTGCCTGAGCCATATAAAATTAAGCCACTTGGCTCCGATATCCTGCAGAGGGAAGCTCACTGCTGACACTGTGGGATCACAGTTTTCAAGTGAAACTGAGCCTTTACCTGTCCAGAGAGTTGGCTTCACTGGGGGAGATCCTACTTTCTATGAGAATGTCTCTTCGGAGTGATGAGCCTGCAAGGCTTTCTGTGCTCCTGAATGTCTCTTTCCTCTTCTTCCACTAACATAGCATCTATATTCTTGGTTTGGATCAGAAAACCCTGAAAATCATTTTCTTCTCAAAGTTTCAAAGATTATACATTATTGTCACAAGTCGGCTTACGTTAACACTGCAATGAAGTTAATGTGAAAATCCCCTAGTTGCCAAACTCTGGCATCTGTTTGGATACACTGAGGGAGAATTTAGCATGGCCAATGCACCTAACCAGCACATCTTTCGGACTGTGGGAGGAAACCAGAGGAAACCCACTCAGCCACAGGGAGAATGTGCAGACTCTACACAGACTGTTATCCAAGCCAGGAACTGAACCTGAGTCCCTGGCATTTGTGAGGCAGCAGTGCTAATCATTGTGCCACCATGCAGCCCCTCTGTACCACTGTGCCTCATTACTTTGTGTCTATTTACAACTCTTCCCTTTTCATTACCTTCTGATGTTAGTCCCTTATCCAACGCGCACTTCACCACATAGACTTGCAGTAGGAATTCCACGATACAATGAAATGCTGGCCAATTTTTCTTTTCTCAAACTGGGGATGCCGAGCTCTATTCTTACACCTACTAGCACCTTGACTAATGCAGTAAAACCATGGAGCAAACCTGACGTTTGCTGCCTTTTTTAACTCAGCTTCTCTCTATCCTACAAAAACATGAAGGTACCTCACTCACTGCTCAGACAAAAACCTGAACTAATAAAAAAATGCAAGAATGATTAAAAATCATAAAGAATTATTGACATACAACAATGGGCAGCACGATGGCACAGTGGTTAGCATTGCTGCCTCACAACGCTAGAGACCTGGTGGTTTAAATTCCCTCTTGGGTCACTGTCTGTGTAGAGATTGTACATTCTCTTTGTGTCTTTGTGGGTTTCCTCCAGATGCTTCGGTTTCCTCCCACAGTCTGAAAGATGTGCTGGTTAGGTGCATTGGCTGTGCTAAATTCTCCTTCAGTGTACCCGAACAGGGGGCGGAGTGTGGCGAATCGGAGAATTTCACAGTAACTTCATTGCAGTGTTAATGTAAGCCTTACTTGTGACTAATAACTAACTTTTACTTTACCTTACTTTGATTAGTAAGATGAACCATTTCTACTCTGAGATTGCTAAGAGGCTGTTGGAGATGGGTCTTTAGGTTACAGCACAGCATTCTACATATAAAGCAATTTTAAAGTTTGGGCATCCTTTCATTCTGATAGTAAACATTGCTGATAAATGTTGAACTGAGATGCTGTTTGGGAGATTAGATTGAGCAGTGTTTCTTGATGAACTGGAGCATCTCTGCGGATTCTGAACTGGCTTCAAGCGAACAGTTCAATCCAGCTTTCCAGCAGCATCATTTGTACAAAAGTTCTCTGGATTGCTTATTCATCGACTTTGATACAATGTCAAACAACTTAACAATAGTCTGTTTATCCAACATGGTTATTTTTGGAATGCTGGCACAAGGATAAAAAAGGGTTTTTGTGTTTATCTTTCGGTCGGCTTTTATCTCTGATCTGAGCTGCGATCGGAGTTCCTAAGAAGATTAAATGGGGAGCTCCATCTTGTGTGTGCTGATGCTTCATCTAATGCTCTTGAACTGAAGGCAAAAAGCCTTCCAAATAAGCACTTGCGAGCCATTCTCTTCCAATAGCTAGGGAGATGGATTACAGAGATTCAATTTGAAATTATTATCATTATTGTGATAAACCATCTCCTACACAATATTAGTATGTTGAGCCAAGTATAAATGAAAGAAGCCATTTTCAAAATCCATCTGATGGCCAGTCCAAAGATGTGCAGTTAGGTTGATTGGCCATGCTAAAAAATTGCCCCTTAATATCTAGGGACACGTAGGTTAGAGGAATTAGTGGGTGCGGATATGGAGGTAGAGCCTGGGTGGGATTGTGTTCGGTGCAGACTCGATGGGTCAAAGGGCCTTTTTCTGCACTGTTGGGTTCTATTTTCTATGTTCTTGTTCTAAAGTTGAAAAGATGTTAATGTTTTTTCCTTCTCTGCATCTAAGTGCACGTCCTAACCTTCCCTTTTCTTTTCATTCATTCCTGGGACATGGATGTTGCTGGCTGGCCAGCATTTATTGCCCACCCTAGCCGCCCTTGAGAAGGTGATGGTGAGCCATCCTTTTCAATCGCTGTAGTCCACGTGCTGTCGGTTGGCCCACAATGCCATTAGGGAAGGAATTCCAGGATTTTGACCCACTCATTATGAAGGGACATTATATATTTCCGAGTTGAGTGGTTTGGAGGGGAGTCATAGAATCTGTACACTGCAGAAGGAGGCCATTTGGCCCATCGAGTCAGCACCGATCACAATCCCTTCCTGGCCCTATCCCCATAACCCCACTTATTTATCCAGCTAATTCCCTGACACTAAAGGGCAATTTAGCATAGCCAACCAACTCACCGGCACATCTTTGGACTTAAGGTGTGGTGTCCCCATGTGTCTGCTGCCCTTATGTTTCTAGATGGAAGTGGTTGTGGGTTCGGAAGGTGCCGTCTAAGGATATTTGGTGAATTGTTGCATTGCATCTTGTAGATAGTACGCACCACTCCTACTGAGCGTTGGTGATGGAGGAAGTGAATACTTGTGGATATGGTGCCAATCAAATGGGCTGCTTTGTCCTGGATAGTGTGAAGTTTCTTAAGTATTGTTGGAGCTACAGCTATCCAGGTAAATGGGGAGTATTCCATCACATCCCTGACTTGAGCCATCTGGATGATAGATAGGCTCTGTGATGTGATTTACTTGCTGCATCATTCCTAGCCTTTGAAGTGCTCTTGTGGCCACTGTGCTTGTGTGGCGAGTCCAGCTAAGTTTTGGAGCTCAACCTTCCAGCAAATTCTTTCATTGGAAAAAGTGTTGAAATGAAGGCTTTATTCCTGGGAGCACATGACCCACTCAAAACAAGATTTAAATGGGACATTTTGTCAGAAAGCCTTCTTTCATGATTTTCATTAATGATTTTCATTACACGGGTTGCAGTGAATTAATGGACTCTCTTCAACTAAGCTATTGTCTTTGAAATGACGATATTTCAATTGGTACCAATGATTAATGCTGCATTTAAATAACCATTTCTTCTTCAGCTTAATTGAACCGTTTTATTCCTTGGGGCGATGGGCTTTCTGTGTAGTTACGTTGTTGGAGGCAATCAAACTGAGGCAGAAGTTCATTTTTTAAACATTTATGTTTGTCCTTTTTGCCATTTAATTAAATTCCAGAAAGTTAGGACTTTTACAATCGAATGGAATCATAACAGAGTCTGCAAACACAGCTCATCTACCCAAACTTAAAAAGGGGAGCTTTCTTGTAAGCTGCAGTATGCTGATGCTGCCAGCAGATGGCATGTACTTTCTGGATGCATTCCAATCGGCAACACAAAAGCAGATTTATTTATATAGTTGTTTATAATCAAAGAACATTTTTATCCTGAAAGAATCAATTGGAATGCTGTAAATGTCAACAACTAGGAATATTTATTTAAAGGGAACAAGTATCACTTTATTCTTCATACATTTTAATGACAATGCAATAGCGACAAAGATTTACAACCCTACTCGATTTGAATAATGCAGCCTCTGATGTATGATTGGATTCACATAAATTAAATAAAAGCTACATGCAGAGATTCACCAGCATGTAACTGACAACGTAATATAGGCTTGATTGAAGACAACTGTAGTACTTAAATTTTCTGTGTTTGATTAGATGAGTCTGTTTACTATTGATGTTCGCAGTGCTTGATTGATTAAGGCTGGATGTGGACTTTGGGGAAAGAGTCAAAAGCGCTGGAAGCTGCTAGAAGCATGGAGTAGACATTTTAGAGCACGATAAATAAAACCTGTCACACAGATAGAAACTAATGTCACCTCTGCGGAAATTTGAGGTATAAAATTTACAACAACATGGGTTTCTCCAGCTGTGTAATGCATCCTGTAACCAGCTTGACATTTTCTTTTAGATGTTGACTTAGGATTTAGGCTAAAAATAGCCACAAAGTGAGTGAATGTTTCTTAAAACTGGGCATACTTATTAGTCCTGATGGAAAGCCTCTGACCTGATGGGTGGCATGGTAGCACAGTGATTAGCACTGCTGCCTCAAAGCACCAGAGATCCAGGTTCAATTCCCAGCTTAGGCAACTTTCTGTGTGGAATCTGTACATTTTCGTGTTTGCATGGATTTCCTCTGGGTGCTCTGGCTTCCTTCTGCAGCCAGAAAGATATGCTGATTAAATGCATTCACCATGCTAGATTCTCTCTCAGTGTATTCTCCACATGGCATGTGGCGACTAGAGGATTTTCATTGAAATTTCATTGCAGTGTTAATCTAAGCCAGTAAGTGGTCATAATTTGTGGCACTCTGTGCAATACAGAGACCATAAGCCGAGCCACACCATTGGGGGAGGGGCGTGGTGTGTGTCTCAAGTTGCCGGGACACCCGCTACTAAGCACTACGGGCACTAGTGTGTAGCTGCCCCAATCTTCCAGTATATTGTGTACACAGCATATCAGGAGATCTGTCACTTCCCTCCCCACCAACGATATCGATTCTCAACCCCTCCCCTGGGTCTTGCCCCCGACTCCAGCCTTCACAGACATTGCTCCAACCACCCCCACAGACTTCTGCTCCACCACCCCCACAGACATGCCGACACCCCGATCAGGTCCCCACAGATCTGCCTCTATTTCCCCCATACAGAACTCCCCCTACCCTCCCCCTCTGCGGACCTAATCCTTGCCCCCATCAGGCCCCACTGTTAACAGAGTCTACCCCCCCCCCTTGACAGTATCTGGATGTCTGGTAGGCAGTGCCAAGGTGCCAGCCTGCCACTGCCAAAGTCCCAGGTTGGCAGTGCCAAGGGACACAGCCTGGCCCCATCCCTGACCATCCAGGAGGCTTCAATGGCCTCTAATACCATCGATAAGGCCACAGTGACTGGTCTTCATAGACTTTCACCAGTGAGGTAAGAAAGATAAGTGAGCTCAGACTATTACATCCTGAATTCATTAATGACATGTTAATCAAGTGATTACTGGTTAAATCACCCTTCTCCGGCATGAGGCTGATTCTGCGGCAGAATGAGGCCAGCAATAAATGTGTGGGTTAGGTTGATTGGCCATATTAAATTGACCCAAGTATCAGGGTGATTAGGATAAATACGTGAGGTTATGGGAATATGGCCTGCGTGGGATTGTGGTTGGAGCAGACTCGATGGGCCGAATGGTTTCCTCCTGCACTGTACAGATTCTATAATTCTATTTTATATTTTGGGAGAGGCGAGAAATCAAGCACAAGCCTAATTTTTTGCCCTCGCTCATAGTTCCTGCTCCACTACTCGCTCAGCGCAGCAGAGTGGAAAAGTACCGGCCACTATCTTATCTGCTCTTTCAATTTGATGTAAAGAATCTCATGGCAATTTTTGAAAAGCAGGGAGTGTTCTTCCATTGCTCTCGCCAACAATTATCTCTCAATTAAAACCATTGAAAAACAGATCATTTCTTTCACCGGTGTTTTTGGGATATTGCAGTGTACAATTAGGAGAGCATTTCCGATATTACAACACTGCCTACACTTTAAGAAGTACTTATTTGACTGTTAAAGCTCTTTGAGATATATCAATGCCATCTAAATTGCTATAGAAATACAATGTTTTCTCTTCTGTCATTCAGTTCACATTTGATTGATCTACTGTGCAGTTGCAATATGCTTTGTTTTCTATTTTAATGGAAAATTGTGGATTTGTTTTAATATAAATGACGTTCCCCAGGTTGGAATAGCGATGATATAATTATCCTTCACCTCACTTGTACAGAATACGCAATTGCTTGTAGTATGGGTTCAGTATCATTAGCAAAAGGAAAACAACTCATCATTATGATATCATGTCCACGTATCCTAAAGGGGACATACCTTAAACTGTTAGCAATTGCTACTACCAACACGGGATATGATATGTTCGTCCCATGAGGTTAAAATACTGCAGGTTGGTTGGGAAGAAGTCATCCTTCCAATTGCAGCTCCTAACAGCTAGAAGAAGCCTGTAGTTTTTTTTTTGACATTTGAAGCTAGCATTTCATTGTGCTCCCTAAATCACCTCTTGCTGACCGGGGCTCAGAGTTTCCCTGGGAAAAATCTGAAAAGGATCAACAGCGCCATCATTGCAGCCAATGTATGACCAGCTAAGGGAGGTGGCCACTGAAGATATTGCAGCTCAGAGCTAAGCTAAGTGGGCACAGATGCAAATGAAAAGCTTTTGGATGAGATTCTCCGGCCTCCCATCAGCATGTTTCCTGCCAGAGGGAAGCGTTGTGTTGTTTGCTGGCGGCAGAATTCTCCGGTTCCACTGCTGTCAATGGGGTTTCCCATTGGTGTCATCCCACGCTGGTGGGAAACCCGTGGTAAGGGGTGAGCTGCCGGTGGGAGCGTAAAATCCTGGCATTGGGAGCAGCCAAAGAATTCTGGCCATCAACTCCTTCAAATAGCAATGCCCCTACAAAGGCCACCTCCAATCTGAGTGCAACTTGCTCTGATGATAGATAGAACTGTGTTTCCCAGATCCCAATATTTCTGAATGAGCTAAGATTAAAATTGCTACAGACAATGAAGACCTCTGAACGTATCAGGTCTGTTCACCATCTTAAAAATCTAAATAAAATATGGTCAACAGGTGAAGACCAATTAAGAGCACAATGCAACTTCCAAATATATCATCTGGAATTCATATCTATTAGCCAACTACTGACAAATACCATCGGTCAATTCATTAGTCAGGGAGGCAATGGCCTATTGGTATTATGGCTGGACTTTTAGTCCAGAACTCAGCTTATGTCCTGGGGACCCTGATTCAAATCCTGCCACAGCAGATAGTGGAATTTGAATTCAACTAAAGAAAACTACCTGGAATTAAGAATCTACTGATGACCATGAAACCATTGTCGATTGTTAGAAAAAACCCATCTGGTTCACGAATGTCCATTAGCAAAGGAAACCTGCTGTCCTTACCTGGTCTGGCCTACATGTGACTCCAGAGACACAGCAATGTGGTGCACTCTCAACTGCCCTTGGACACTTAGGGGTGGGCAATAAATGCTGGCCAGCCAGCGACAGCAGTGAATGAATAAATAAAAAGTAGATGCAGAAGGAGTGTGGATGTGATTTCACTGAATCAAAGTTAGCCAACAGAACAATTGACCTTGTGATTGCATCTACCCCAGTGGAGGCGATCCATAAAGATCTCTTAGTTCAACTTAAGGATTATACAGTCTAAGCGCTGCTGCAAGGTGACACAAGAAGTCTGTAGCCCTGGTCTATTCCTGCTTTCAGTTTCTAGATTTCTATAATAATGGGTAGATGGAATCTACAGGCTATGTGTAATTTGTACCTCCTTGGCCAATTACGTGCAAGCTTAATAAGCAATGTAGGTGGTGCGGTTTCACCCAGAAAATGCCCAGCTTTTAATCCTAAAGGTGAAACATGTGGCACCAGAGGACAGTAGATGAACAAATGCAGAAAGCAAAGGTGGGAACAAGTGCTTCAACATCATGAGAAGCCACAACCAGAGCCCAGACAGGTACAGTATTACCAAGCAACCAAGAACACATACTAACCCACATAAAGGCAAGATTCACCAAAGATAGCCAAGCTGAATGGTTGAATGAGGAGGCCGAACAGTCCAGTGATGCATTAAGTGAGCCAACATTCAGTGCAACCAGCACCAGCGAACATATTGGCTACTAAATGAAGCCTTTGATAGGACTATATACTCAGAGATGAAGGTCAGCATAACCTGTGGGCAAAACTAGATATCGGTATGGGTACAAGAATCCTCTTCGCACACTGAAATGTACATACTCACAGAAAAAGATTCAACCAATCATTACCAAATTCATCCTGTGCAGTGGTTCCAAGATCAAAACCCTGCATTACACTGGAATGTTGCTACTAAAACTCAGCTTGGTGATCCCAGTATTTAACATTGTGGACAGCACAGGTCTGGTGATCACAGTTCTACAGGCACATGAGGACCTGTCTTTGGTCACCTTGGCAATGTCGAGACCTCGGTGAGGACCAGAAACCACAAGAAACGTCATCAGAAACACTTTGCTTATTACCAGATGATCACTTAATGTTGCAGCACAGATCATCAGCTGAAATATTTACCCAGTCCAAATGTGCAGACTTCATCATGTTGTGGAACCGACGTGGAATTATTATTTAGCAAACAAATGTGAACAACCCTCCCCAGTCATCACTCATCAATACTCCCTGGAGTACATGATGCATTATTTGAAAAAGAAGGGAAGATGAAAGATGCCCATGAGTGGCGTGCGGTAATGAATCACCCAACCTAAACTTTGACCAGACTGTTTACATACAGCTGAAATTGTCAGCATATATCCAGAACTAAGATTGTATCAATTATGAACACCAAAAGGCTTGACGGTGTGTCAAAACAAATACCAAATTGGAGCAATTCCACCAGCAGAAACATTGAGTAACCCGATTGTGACTAGAATGCAGTCTAATGTGTAACACCAACAAGGCACCACCGCACCCCCCAACTAGCATTCTAAGAACACAGCAATTGCCAGCAAAGATCACCGTACAAGATGGATAAGCAAATCGCTGATATATTTAAAAATGTATTCACTGTATGTGGGTGTCATTAGCTGGGCCAGCATTTACTGCCCATCCTGAACTAGGCTCCATTTCAGAGGGCATTTATGAGTTCTCCACATTGTTAAGTGTCTGGAATCACATCTAAGCCAGAAAAGGTAAAGATGGCAGATTTCCTTCCATAAAGGTCAATTGTGAACTAGTTGGGTTTTTATGACAATCGACAATGGTTTCACAATCATCATTAGACTTAACTTCCAGATTTTTATTGAATTCAAATTTCACTATTTGCTATAGTGGGATTTGAACCCAAGTCCCCAGCTCTTGTCCTGAATCTCTGGGTTACAAACCCTGTGACTGTGACTATGTCACCGCCTCTTCCTAAGACAGAATCGAGAGACCTCTGATGGTGACCGCCTTTCCTCAGAAATGTCATAAACCCTGCATATTGGTGGCATGGTTAGCACTGCAGTCTCACAGTGCCAGGGACCCAGGTTTGATTCCCAGTCTGCACATTCTCCTCGTGTCTGCATGCATTTCCTCCTGGTGCTAATAACAATTCAAAGAGGCAACGCACACCAGCTACTCAAGTGAAACTAGGAATAGGAAAGTTGGTAGTGCCCACTTCCCATGAATGAATAGTTTTAAAAATCTCCCAGTAGAGTTATTTACTCATAAAGATGGAAAATCATCACTGCTATACCCAATAAAAAACCTCCGCTGTACAACCAGAGGCGGCACAGTAGCACAGTGGTTAGCATTGCTGCCTCACAGCGTCAGTGCGGTGAAAAATGAGGACAAGGTGTCCCTACCATAGCCCTGGAGGAGGAGAAGGGTTGAGTGTTGCCTTCTAGACTTGCTACATTCCATTCTCTCAAGTCCAAATCAGACTTTGTTACTGAACCTTCTGACAAGACTGGTGCTGCTAAAAGATTGAGCCCAATTCCACACCTAGGTGGTTAGTATATAATTTAAATAGTTGAGGTCCACTTATGACACCTGACTCATTGCAACTGACCAAACTAAAAAAGTCCTGTTTGGTTTTGCTCTTATTTAAGCAATCCTCAATCAATGCTAGTATATTACCCACAATCTCATTGTTCAAATTTTGTGTAAACACCTCCAGTGTTTTGCTAATTGAGTGATTTGTGAAATACACCACATCCCACAGTCTATCCCTTATCCATTCTATTAGTTCTATCCTCAAAAATCTCCAACAGACTTGCCACACACAATTCCCTCTTTTCTTAGAACATGTTCTAAATGTCCCGGTATCTTGTTCTACCATTTTCCTACCACTGATGTTAGGTTATCTGGTCTAGAGTTCCCTGTTTCTCCCTTCATCCTTTCTTAAGTAGCTGCATTATATCTGTTATCTCGAAAATTTTTGAGAATAGTTTTAAAAACTAAAGAATTCTGCAAGATCAAACCCATTGCATCCACTATCTCTGCAGCTATCTCTTTAATAACCATCGGTTGCAGATCATCAGATTGAGGTAATCTGTTGCCACTTTGTCCCATTAGTTCTTTTCAGTATCATTTCTTTATTTATGTTAATTTCTTTAAGTTTCTCTTCCTGTTAAATCCTAGGTTACTCATTAATTCTGGCTTGTTTACGTTCCTTCTGCTCTATAATTCTACCATGAAGACATACCACAGAATCTCTACGGTGCAGAAAGAGGCCATTTGCCTCATCCGCCGAAATTCTACCATTTCGCCCGCCACAGAATCGGAGTGGGCGAGGGACAGATAACAGAAATATCCGTCGACCTCGGGTGGGATTTTCCAGTCTTGCTCAAGGGAGGCCATAAAATCCCACCCAACAATCTGCACCAATTCTCTGAAAGGGCATCTTATCCAGGCCTACCCCTGTCCTATCCCCGTTATCCTGCTAATGTCCCAAACTTATAGATCTTGGGATACTAATGGGCAATTTGGTGTGGCCATTCCAACTAACTTGCACATCTTTGGACTGTGGGAGGAAACCGGAGCACCAAAAGAAGCCCACATAGACATGGGAAGAATGTGCAAACTCCATCCAGACAGTGACCCATGGCTGGAATTGAACCTTTATATGGCCCTTGTCAGACCCCACTTGGAGTACTGTGTGCAGTTCTGGTCGCCTCACTACAGAAAGGATGTGGAAGCTATCGAGAGGGTGAAGTGGACATTTACAAAGATGTTGCCTGGATTGGGAGGCATGACCTATGAAAATAGATTGAGGGAGCTAGGTCTCCTCCCTGGAGAGACGAAGGTTGAGAGGCGACCTGATAGAGGTTTATAAAATGTTGAGAGGAATAGATAGGTTGGATTCTCGGAGGCTATTTCCCAGAGCTGAAATGGTCGCTGTGAGAGGACATAGGTTTAAGGTGCAGGGCAGCAAGTACAGAGGACATGTTAGGGGTAAGCTTTTCATTCAGAGGGTGGTGAGTGAATGGAATCGGCTGCCGTCGGTGGTAGTGGAGGGGAACTTGCTGGGATCTTTTAAAACACTTCTGGATAAGTACATGGGATTAAATGGGATTGGGGATTATAGATAGTTCTATGGCCTGGTAGATATGGGTATGATTGGCGCAATTTGTGAGCTGAAGGGCCTGTTTGTGACGTAGTGTTCTATGTTCTATGTTCTATGAACCCAGTATCCTGGCACTTTGAGGCAGCAATGCCAACCATTGCACTTCTGTGCTGCCCCTTATACATAGAATAATATAAAATATACAAAGTATTTGTTATTTTTATAAATGACCTGGATGAGGGTGTAAAGGGATGGGTGAGTAAATTTGCTGATGACACCAAAGTCGGAGAAGTTGTAGACAGTGAGGATGGATGTTACAGTTTGCAGAGGGACATAGATAAGTTGCAGAGCTGGGCCGAGAGGTGGAAAATGGAGTTTAATGTGAAAAAGTGTGAGGTGATTCACTTTGGAGAGAGTAATATGTGTGCAGAATATAGGGCTAATGGTGGGACTCTTAGTAGTGTAGATGAGCAGAGAGATCTCGGTGTACAGGTGCATAGATCCCTGAAAGTTGGTACTCAAGTTGATAAGATTGTTAAGAAGGCGTATAGTGTGTTAGCATTTATTGGTAGAGGGATTGAATTTTGGAGCCGAGATGTCATGTTGCAACTATATAAAACTCTGGTGCTGCCACACTTGGAGTATTGTTTACAGTGATGGTCGCCACATTATAAGAAAGATGTGGAGGTATTGGAAAGGGTGCAGAGGAGGTTTACCAGGATGTTGCCTGGTATGGAGGGCAGGTCTTATGAGGAAAGACTAAGGGACTTGAGGTCATTTTCATCGGAGAGAACAAGGCTAAGAGGTGATCTTATTGAGACATATAAGATGATCAAAGGGTTAGATAGAGTGGATAGTGAGAGCCTTTTTCCTTGGATGGTGATGGCTAACACGAGGGGACATAGCTTTTAAATTAAGGAGTGGTAGTTATAGGATGGATGTAGGAGGTGGGTTCTTTACTCAGAGGTTAGTAAGGGCATGGAATGCCCTGCCTGCAGCAGTTGTGTACTTGCCAAGATTAAGGGCGTTCAAATGGTCAGTGGATAGGCATATGGATAGCATTGAAATAGTTTAGGTTAGAGGATCATAAAATTGATTCCATTGGTCAGCACAACATCGAGGGCCGAAGGGCCTGTACTGCGTTGTAATGTCCTATGTTCTATTTATTTGATACCTCTGCCATTTCCTCATTCCCCATGACAAACTCATCTATCTGTGACTCTACTGGACCCACCTTTTACTTTCACTAATCCCTTCAAATTTATATACCTGTTTATAATCTATCTGATGTTTCTTGTTAATCTATTCTTATGTTCTCTTTTCCCTTTCTTGATCAATCTCTTGATGCTTTTTTGCCGAATAAAATCCTCTTATTCCTCAGAGGAGTCTTTAAAAGCAGTACCTCTTTCTACCCAATTCCCATTTGCCCCAACACCTACATTTAGTACTCTGTTTACAGTGATCATTCAGCATTGTACCCTGCAAGAAATTACTGATATTATCAATCATACAATCCATCTTATCTAAATGTCAGTCAACACAGCCTTTCACTTACTGGCACTCAATAACTTGCATTTATATAGCACCTTTAAGATGGTAAAATTTTCCAAGGTACCTCACTGGGAATTACCAGATATAATTTAGTGAGTCAAAGAATTAGATAATAGCTTGGTCAAAAAGATTAATTTTAAGGGACATTCTAAAGGAGAAGGAGGAGGTAAATAAGTTTATGGAGGGAATTGTAGACTTTAGAGGGTGGCACAGTGGTGAGTACTGCTGCCTCACAGCACCAGATACCCGGATTCAATTCCGGCCTTGGATCACTGTCTGTGTGGAGTTTGCACATTCTCCTCGTGTCTGCGTGGGCTTCCTTCAGATGCTCTGGTTTCCTCCCATGCTCCAAAGATATAAGGATTAGGTGGATCGGCCATGCTAAATTGACTCTAGTGTTGGGGGGAATTAGTAGGGTTGCGGGAATAGGGCCTGGGTGGGATTGCGGTCAGTGCAGACCCCATGGGCCGAATAGCATCCTTCTGCACTGTAGGGATTCTATGGATTCTTTGATTAGAGGCTAGGCTGCTGAAGGTATGGCTTCCAAGACAAGGGTAAAAGAACTTGGGGATGAGGACAGCTTGGTATTGGATTGCTCTCGGGAACCAGATGAACATTAGAACTTCAGAAGGAAATTGTACAAAATTTCGGACTAAGATTAGACAACCCAAAATTTGAATGGCGTGCAAGTATAATAGATCCCTTCCCTCAAAAACAGGAGAATTGCGTGCACAGATGATGCCCTAGTAGTATTATTGCGAGATTAATAATTCAGAAACTCAGCTAACGTTCTGGGGACCCTGGTTCGAATCCTGCCTCAGAAGATGGTGGAATTTGAATTCAGTAAAATATCAAAAATTAAGAATCTATTGATGGCCATGAAAGCATTGTTGATTGCTGCAAAAGCCCACCTGGTGCACTAACATCCTTTAGAGAAGGAAATCTGCAACCCTTACCTCGTTTGGCCTATATATGATATCACAGCAATATAGTTGACTCTCAACTGCCCCCCCCCCTCCTCCACAAGAAGCAATTAGGGATGGGCAAAATAATGTGGCTAGTCATCAATGAATGAATAAAAAAGAAGACATCACCAGCAATTGGAATCTATTGCTTGCGATGATGTCACATCAGTACAGTTATGCATGCAAATGCAGCCAACAAAAGTTTTGAAGGGAAAACGAAAAATGCTGAAAAATCTCAGCAGGTCTGACAGCATCTGTGGGGAGAGAAGGGAGCCAATGTTTCAAGGCTGGATGACTTCTTAGTCTGAACTGAGGTTTTGAAGGGTTTTGTAATGAGGAAGAGGAAGTTTTGATCCACTGGTATTGCAATACCAGAGCATATGAAATATTCTTCCTATGGCTAATTGCTATGATTTGACATTTTGCCTATCATGATTTGGACAATTTTCTAACAATTTGAAACTCTTTGAAAACGGTTGCATATAAATGTTGAGTGCCTAAGGTAAAGTGTATTCATGCAAGTGTAACAAAATGAACAAAATGTGTTTTTACAATATGAGTCAGCTTGCCGGCCACAGTTTATCGAAAAACTGGTAATAAATAATAAGCAATTTATTAGAATCAATAAACTTCACACACACTGGATTGAGTTTGTCACCCTGGATCATGAACACAGACCAATATAAAACAATTCCCAACAATCAGTTTTTTAAACAAAGGCATCACCAGGCTGAGAAGGTTAGAAAGCAGAAGCATAAAATAGCTGCGCTGATTTTTCATAGGGTTTTAATGATCTTCTGTCATAACTTCAGCAGGAGGTCATCTCGATGAAGTGCTGGTTTTAATAATTCATGCCATTCCTTCGATGGATTCTACCAATCTCTTGCCTGAGTAAATTCCGGACAATTTTGTTTAAGTCAAGTCTACTGAATATGGAAAAAAAAAGCGCTTTCACAGTTTTGTGTTACTACAGAAAGATAATTTGAGCTGATTGAGCCAAGGGAGGCAGGTCATAAATGTTTCTCTGTATCCCTGCCTAACTGTGAAATAAAAGAGCTCAATGTTTGTTCTTAATGGCAAGAGCAATGACTTGCCTTCCTAGGTGTTTCTTCAGGCTACTGTGCAGTAAAATGGAGGCACACTTGGGGTAGGTACAAAAGATGTACATGTCCTGATCATAAAGGAATATTATGACAGCACTGGCTTATGGTACCATGTAGTTAAATATTGGATAATTGAGTATACTTGTTGAGTAAGAGGCACAGACAATTTAGAAACCTAGAGATATTAAAAATAGAAGTAGGCCATTCACCCCATCGAGCCTCTTTGCCATTCATTTTGATCATGGCTGATCATCAAATTCAATGCTCTGATCCTGCCTTCTGTCCCCCATATCACTTGATCCCTTGAAACCCAAGTGCTATATTTAATTTCTTTTGAATGTTTTGGGTTCAACTATTTTCAGTGGTAGTGATAGATTAATGACTCTCTAAGTCAAGAAATTTCTTCTCATCTCAGTCCGAAAGATTTACCCTTTATACTCAAACGATGACCCCTAATTCTGGACTCTTCCACCATTAGGAATATTCTTTTTGAATTTACCTTATCTAATCCTGTTAGGATTTTGTAAGTTTCTATGTGATCCACTCTCATCCTTCTAAACTCTAATGAATAGCTCTAATGAATAGTCATCCAGACTCAAAACATTGGTTCTATGTTCTCTCCCTGGATGCTGTCAGACCTGTTGAGATTTTCCAGAATTTTCATTTTTTCTGCCAATGAATATAATCCTAATCGACATAATCTCTTCTCATATGACAGACCTGCCAACCCAGGAATCAGTCTGGTAAATTTTCGATATACCCCCTCCATGGCAAGGACAACTTTCCTCAGACAAGGACATGAAAACTAAACACAATACTCTAAGTGTGGCCTCACTGAAGCCCTGTACAATTGCAGTAAAACATTCCTATTCCTGCACTCAAATCCTCTTGTTGTGAAGGCCAACCTACCTTTTGCCTTCTTTACTGCCTGCTTCTTCTGTGCATTTTTGGAAGCATTGCTGTTTCCCAGAGAATATTTAAGATAAGACTCAAACCTGTTGTAACCCTCTTTGATTAAGATTGCAAGGGAGTGATATAGGGAAGTATTTTATTTTATCTGTCAGTTGTTCAGTGGAAGTACTTCTGGCTTTGTGTGATATTATACAACGGGGCGATTACAAATCAGCATTTTGTTTCATTTTTCTCTCCATTATCATTCCCATTGACTTCATCCAAGTCAAGTTTATGTAATTGGATGTAGAGCATTTGGCAAATATCCTTTGCTCTCTGCACGTGGGTTTCATGTCAGGCAGTGATGGGTAGCAGCCTTTTACAATCAAATAACAGGACTTGGACTGAAATGTGATTGAAATTGCAACGTGTTGGTTTATATTTAACAGAGTAATCCATCTAAGTGAGCATTATAAAACTGCACATTATACATTTATTTTATTTATTAGCCACAAGTAGGATTATATTAACAGCGCAATGAAGTTACTGTGAAAATTCCCTAATCGCCACACTCCAGCGCCTGTTCAAGTACACTGAGGGAGAATTTAGCATGGCCAATGCACGTAACCAGCACATCTTTCAGACTTGTGGGAAGAAACCTGAGCACCCAGAAGAAACGCACACAGACACAGGGAGAACGTGCAAACTCCTCACAGACAGTGACCCGAGGAATTGAACCTGGGTCCCTGGTTCTGTGAGACAGCTGTGCTAACCACTGTGTCACCGTGCTGCCCATGGAGTGCTTTGGTTTCATTGGGTCCCCAACATTTGCTCAGAGAGAAAACGCAATGAGCAGAATTTTCCCCTCCTGCCCACCGCAGGAACCATAGCTGAAGGATGGGAGAATGAGTGGGAGTGGTGGACCCATGCAAAGATCTGTTGACCTCGGATGGGATTCTTCCAGTCTTGGGGCAAGCGGAACAGGCTGGAAAATTCAGTCCCACCTGATGTGTTTCTTAGAAATCTTCCAAAGTACCCTATATAGATTATTGAATGAAAGAGCTTACATTTACATGGCAGCTTTTATGCCCTCAGGACATCCCAAGGTGCTTTATTAACATTTACTGTTGTAAAGTAGAGAAAAATAGTATCCAAACATGAAGATATGAGAGGCAAGTTGGTGATGGTTTTTGGGAAAGTGCACCAAAAGATTTGATGGTAGAGAAGCAATAGTTAGTATTTAAATAAATGCTACATAGTCTACATGGGATGGCATGATGGCACAATGGCTAGCACTGCTGCCCCATAGTGCCAGGGACTCGAATTTGATCCCTGTCTTGGATTACTATCAGTGTGCAGTTTGCATGTTCCCTCCGTGTCTGCGTGGATTTCCTCCAGGGTGCTCCGGTTTCCTCTCACAGTCCAAAGATGTGCAGATTGGTTGGATTGGCCATGCTAAATTGCCCCTTAGTGTGAGGAGGACTAGCTAGAGTAAAATGTATGAGATTATAGGAATAGAGTCTGGGTGAGATTATGGTCAGTGCAGACTCAATGGGCTAAATGGCCTTCTTCTGCACTATAAAATTCTATGATTTTATGATTCTACGACAGATATAGATTCTTCTAATGCACATACACTCAAAGGGAAAAATGAATCAATCAACCATGATTGATGATGGCCAAGAACTAATTTTAAGAAAGACAAAATAGAGTTTGAGTCCTCTTATCTAAGGAAATAAGTGCTTGCCATACATGGGATGCAATGGAGATTCACTGGATTAATCCCTGGGTTTCAGGATTGTCCGATGAGGAGAGATTGAGGAAAGTGGGCCTGTATTTTCTGGAATTTTGAAGAATCTAAGGTGATCTCATTGAAACTTACAGCATTTTTACAGGACGTGACTGAGTAGATGTCGATAAGCTGTTTCCTCTGACTGGTGATTCTGAAACCAGAAGATGCAGGCCGGAATTTTACCGGCACACCTGCCCCGATTCCAAGGTTGGGCAAGGCTCGGAGAATGGTATTATCCTACGAGATCAGGCGGGATCATATGAACCTTGGACGATGTACTGGTAAAATTACGCCCTCAGTCTCAGAATAAGGGGCATGTCATTTAAGACTGAAATGAGTTGGATTTCTTTCAGAGACTGGCCAATTTTTGGAATTCTCTACTCCAAAAGTCTGTGAAAGCTCAATCAATCATTGAACATGTTTAAGACAAAAATTGATAGATTTCAGGAGACTTATGACATCAAGGGGTGTGAGAATAGCACGGGAAAGTGGCATTGAGGTGGATGATCATGATCTAATTAAATGGTGGAGCAGGCTCAAGGGGCCAAATGGCCTACTCCTGTTCTTATACTTTTCAGTTCCAGTTTGTGCTGAGAAAGATCTCATAAACAGGAATGAGATAAATGAGTATTAAATTTGATTTGGGAGTCGGCTGCGGCACATATATTCGCCTTATATCAGTAAATCCTATCCTTGCTGTTCTTTGAGTGCTATCGGATAGTTTTTGTTCAAGCACATGGGGCCCAGCTCAGCCCCCTCCCCCAACCCCTTACCCATCTCGCTCTCCCCCACACTCCACTATCAGCTTTAGTACATACTCAGGTCCTGAAGATGAATATTAAATCCTAAGCATTTTAAAATGTCACTGAGGTCTGACATACACCATCAGACTTCCATTCGAATAATGAGATGCTCTTCCGAGTCTGTCAGGCATCTTAGTTGCAGACATGAACAGGGGTGAGTTTGGAGCATCATTTAATTAACTCCCTTTCTGCTTGCATATCAGATATGGATCATACACTCACCCTCTGACTTAAATGGTGAAGGGTTCAAATCCCATCTTGAAGGCTCCAGGATAATACTGAGTGAAGGCTGGGCTGTTGGAGTTATCAATGAGACAATTATACTGAAACCCTGCCTGTTCTCAGGTCGACATAAAAGATTCCTTGAAGAAGGGCAGGGGAGTTATGCCTAATGGGTAATCATTATCCCTCAGCCGCCATATCAAAAACCAGCTTTTCTGATTATTAGCACTTACATGTTCATGGGGTCTTGCTGTGCACAAATTGGCTGTCGTGTTTCCTACATGAATCAGTGACCATGTCTCAAAAATGCCCCATTGGCTGTGAAATGCTTTTCAGGGTTGCATGGTGACACAGTGGTTAGCACTGCTGCTTCACAGTGCCAGGGACCCAGGTTCAATTCCCAGCTTGGATCACTGTCTGTGTGGCATTTACACATTCTCCCCATGTCAGCGTGGGTTTCCGCTGGGTGCTTCAGTTTCCTTCCACACTCCAAAGTTGTGCTGGTTAGGTGCGTTGGCCAGCTGAATTCTCCCTCAATATATCTGAACAGGGGCTGGAGTGTAACGATTCAGGAATTTTCAAAGTAACTTCATTGCAATGTTAATGTAAGTCTATTTCTGACTAATAAATAAACTTTTTAACTTTAGGATAGGCTGAAATTGCAGGCAATGCTGTATCAATGGAAGATTTTTTTTCTATTTTGTTTACGCTCAGAAAAAAGCATTAGAAGTCCCCTTTGGGATCTGGGGCATACATTTTCTGTTCTGCTCGCCCGCCATGGGAATTGTAGTGGGCAAGGGGGCGGACCAAGGAAAGGCCCATTAACCTTGGGTTTAGGGCAATTGTGGCTGCAAAATCCTTCCCCTGGACTCATAACCTTCTGAATTAAATAGGAGACTATTGCTCAAAATTGAATACATTGTGGGCCTACTCCTATCTAACTGCCGGAAACCACGTGGAAGAGGATACTCCAGAAAAATGATAAACTCCGGGGTGCAGTGAGATATATCCCTTTCAATGTTAAGGGGATGAGGAAGGACTGTGAAAGTCACGACCAGTGCGTCAGCTTCAATTGCTCTTTTGATAATTGCATTTGTGATTAATTGCAGTTTTTTTCACGCTGGGATTATGTGCCTGTAATTAATAGGAGTAAACTAAATCTTTACTTCATGCAGTTTGAAGTCTGTTGGTGTTGACAAGGACACAAAAGTGTCACCACTCTGTAGTGTTATATCAATATTCAAATGTTGATGATCACGTGTTTGCCACATAAAAAACATTCGCTGTCCCCTATCCAATGTTTCACGTAGCTCAGGCGAACGTGGACTTTTCTATATCTTTAGAAAACAATTCAGCAACTTATTTTGAAGAAATTTATTCACATTAAAATAAGCAAATATCAGGAAAAGAAGAGACCTGAAGAACTAGGGAATTGAGATGACAAGAACAGAAAGCACAGTGGTTAGCACTGCTGTCTCTCAGCACCTGGGATCTGTGTTCGATTCCTGGCTTTGGTCACTGTCTGTGCAGATTCTATACATTCTCCCCATATCTCCATGGGTTTGCTCTTGTTTCCTCTCACAGAATAAGTTAGATGGATTGGCCATGCTAAATTGTCACTTAGTGTCAACTAGGGTAAATGCACGGGTAATGGGGATAGGCCTGAGTGGGATTGTGTTCGCTGCGGACTTAACAGACTGAATGGACTCCTTCTCACTGTAAGGATTCTAGGATTCTAGGATTCTATGAGTCTGCTCCACCAATCAATCATGACATATGTTTCTCAACCTCGTTCTCCTGCCTTTTCCTCGTAACTTTTGATCGTTTTAATTAAGAGACATGACTATAGAAAGCTCAATGGAAGAAGAGGAATTGATTCAGGATAGTGGAACTTGGACCTCTGCTTCAGTAAGAAGCAAACATACAGAGCCCCAAACGTCACACAACAAGCTGAAGATATGCAGTAGCAGTTACATATGAAATGCCTCCGCCAGATTTACAAAGGGACCAAAGGAGGTGGATTAGGGGAAATTAAATATCCTATTGAAGAAGTACGTTTTGAAAAGGCTTTGGAAGGAAAGGTAAAACAGTTTAGGGGGCAAAATAGAAAAAAAAATAGAAAATAACTTACATCACCTAACCTCAGGGCATTGCAAAGCCCTTCACAATCAATGGATTAGTTTTGACTGAGAAACACTGTATAAACACACACAACAGTCTATTTATCAATATTGATGTTTCACAAGCATGAATGAATCTTTTTTTCACTGGTGTAGGTTGAAAGAGGCATGTAATTCATCTCCTGACTCCCCTAAATCTGTCTACCATCTACAAGGCACCAAGATTGTAATGGAATACTTTCCACCTGCCTGGATGAGTGAAGCTTCAACAACACTAAAGAAGCTCAACAGCATCCTGGAAAAGGCAGCCTGCTTGATGGTATTCCATGAACCACCTTAAACATTCACCCCCTTCACATACTCCTCACCGCAGAATGGCAGCAAGGTGCATCATCGACAAGCTACTCTGTCACAACTTGCCAAATTTCCTTTGACAGCACCTTCCAAACTTGTGGCTGCTATCACCTACAGGGACAAGAGTAGCAGATATATGAGCATGCCACCACCTCCCTGCAAGGCCAACTCCAAACCACCTCCCTGACTTGGAACCATTCTTTCACTGGGTCAAAAATCCAGGAAATCCCTCCCTAACAGCACTGTGGGTGTACCTACTCCACAAGGACTGTAGCAGTTCAGGAGGATGTTCATCACCTTCTCAAGGCCTGTTAGGGATAGGCAGCAAATGTTGGCCTGGGCAACATTTTAGTTTACTTCACACAACCATGTAGATTATTAGGACGGGATTTTATGACCTCGCTCGGGTGAGACTGGAAATTCCCACCCAAGATCAACAGAGATTTCCATTGTTGGATTCTCACCACTCCGAGTGGTAAAGGTCCAGCCAGCATCTTCAATCCTGTGTTTTTCTCTCAACGTAGACAAGGATTCACAGCAAGAATGTCAGAAAAGTAATACAACTCAAGGAGAATATGTTGCTTCTTTTAAAGTTGATGAAGTTTATTTATCAATGTGACTAGTAACCTTACATTAACACTGCAATGAAGTTACTTTGAAAATCCCCGAGTCACCAAACTCTGGCACCTGTTCAGATGCACCGAGGGAGAACTTAGGATGGCCAATGTACCTAACTGGCACGTCTTTCAGAGGAAACTAGAGCACCCATGCAGATATGGGGAGAACTCTGCTCAGATAGTGACCCAAGACAGGAATTGAACCGGGGTTCCTAGCATTGTGAGACAGCAGTGCTAACCACTGTGCCACCCCGAGTAATGCTGCTCTTAATAATGTAGTAAATCTATAGATGTTGCAGCCAACAATCTTTACCTCACTAATCCAGCAAAATATTGAATGCCTTTAATGACCTCGCCCACAATCCGGACGGTCCCATTTATTCAAAAACAGCCCTCCTCTCTCCCGTTCTTAACTACATTGGAACACCTTTCCCATCAGCTTCCTCAAATCTCAGCTCACTGTACACTGCGCCTCTTCTCCATAGCCAATGTGAAACTCCTTAGAGAATAGCTGGTCCTTCAATCTGCTATCAGTGCTGAGAATCTGCAGCAATCTATGTCCCAGGGAGCTCCCAGTCAGGGACATTTACAGTCCTTGAGGTTTATTTTGTGTACTGTGCACAAGACCAGCCCTAGA
Source organism: Sphyrna mokarran (assembly GCA_024679065.1). Lineage (NCBI taxonomy): Eukaryota > Metazoa > Chordata > Chondrichthyes > Carcharhiniformes > Carcharhinidae > Sphyrna > Sphyrna mokarran. Next base: position 27,120,980 of record JAGIQG010000015.1, read on the forward strand.
AATTGTACTGGATTCAGCCAAGTAAAATCCCTGAGCACTACCATCTGCTGGGTACGGTAACAGTATGAAAAGTTTTAGTTTATCTATTAGAATGCCCTGGTGATTTTGATTTTTTATAAATAGAAATCTTAAGATTGCAGCAGGCAATCTGTGAAATTCGCACACGTGTTCCCACCACGATTGCATCTCCCAGTGCTGGATTTCCAGCAACGTCTGCTTTGTGTTGGAAACTGGCGGGGAGCCACGGAAATGATTTAAATATTTATTTAACTATAATTTAGATGAGATTAGTGAGCCCAAGACAGAAGCATAAGTGGTATCTTGGCACTGTGCATCGGGCAAAGGACAGTGTCAAGGGGTGGAGCCTATTGGGGCAAAGTCTAGAGGTGGGACCTGTTGGCGGAGGGGCCTAGGAGGCGATTGGTGAGGGTGGGGAATCCCGCTGCCACTCTGCATAGAGATTGGTCAGGAATGGCAGGAGATCAGTGATCGGGAGGGCTGGGGGGAAAGTTGGAGTATGTAGGAATCACCGGGGGTGGGTGGTTATCCTGCTGGGGTGTCAGGATTGTGAAAGGGCCAATTGGGACTGGTGGGGGTTACTTTCAGGGAGGCTGGGGATTCTGGATGGGGGGGAGTTGGGGCTGGGTTCAGGAATAGCTGAGGGGCAGTGATTGGGCCTTGAGGAGGGGAGCCACATTGTGGGGGTCGCAGAATTGGTCAGCGATCGAGCTAGCTAGCAATCAGTAAAGCTATCATTGTGAGGTTAGTGCGGATGCTCCGATCTCAGCATTGACATATTGGCACAAGCGCAGTAGCCCACTCAGCACGCTATCAGGCTGATTTCAGCCTCTCCAGTGGGGATAGACCGCCCCTCCTGAAATTTAATGATATTCACGCTGGTGACTGCTGCAGTGCACAGTGTGGGAGATTCTCCTCTGAACTCCCACTGAAAGCAACATTATGAATTACTCCAGTTTTCATGTGAATTCAACACTTAGAATTTTTGAGAGAATTCCACCCGAGATATTCTCTTTTAACGTAATGCTTAATATTATAGAACATGCAGATTATTCAATTCAATTCACTGGAAAGGGTATTGAATTGGTTAATAGCTACTGACACGTCACTGCTGTGACGTAATGCTGCTTCACAGCTCCAGTGACCTGGTTCGATTCCGGACTTAGGTCACTGTCTGAGTAGAGTTTGCACATCCTCCTTGTATCTGCATGGGTTTCCTCCAGGTGATCCCGTTTCCTCTCACGTTCCAGAAATGTGCGGATTAGGTTGATTGGAAATGCTAAATTGCCCCTTAGTGTCCTGAGATACAGAAGTTGGAGGGATGAGTGGGTAAATGTGTGGGGATGTAGGGGTAGGACCTGGATGGGATTGTGGTCAGTGCAAACTCAATGGGCTGAATGACCTCCTTCTGCACTGTAGGGTTTCTATGATCTAGCAAAGCGCAATTAAATACAAATAGTTGATTGGAATTTGAAAGGAGACCTGTTTGAGGTGTTCAGGATTAAGAGGGGCATGGACAGGGTGGATAAGGAACAGCTGTTCACCTTAGTTGCAGGGTCAGTTATGAAGAGACACAAGTTAAAAATGAGGCGTGGGAGGTTTAAGGCAGATGGAGGAAAAAGTTTTTTACCCAGACGGTGATGATTGGCTGGAATGCACTGCCTGGGACGGTGGTAGAGGCAAGTTGCCTCATGCCATTTAGAAAGGACCTGCATAAGTACTTGGCACATCATCACACTCAAGGCTATAGGCCAAGAGCTGGCAAGTGGGATTAGGTAGGCATGTCAGGACCTTTCATGCATTGGTGCAGACTTCATGGGCCGAAGGGCCTCTTCTTCACTGTCAGATCCTGTGATTCTGTAAAGATAACAAATGGTCTATTTTTTTAGAAAACATATTCGGAACATCTATCGAACTATAATTCCTGTTATGTTGCATGGAGAATAATTGCAGTTTCAATCAATGCGTGTTGACTTTCTGTTCAGCTAAGACAAGTGTTGTGAAGCTGCCAGTTGCTTTCCATCAGCTGATGTCTGCAAGAGTGCGGCGAGACCAACAAATCAGAGCGACAAGGGCTGTGGAAGGCAATGCCTCAGAGGAGCATGTGTCCTGTCACAACACTCAATGCATCTTTCAGGGTCCCTTCAGCAAGATGGAACCCTATCCGGCATGGTTACATTGAGAGCAAATCCTTGTCAGACAATTCCTGATTGGAACGCGAGCCGGAGATTCCCAAGTGGAAACAAGTCCAGAGATTGCTGTCATCGGAGGAAGATAAGATGCCCCTGTTTCTCTGCAACAGTAACAAAGAGGAGCGGCAAAAAAAAAATCCACACTGATATCCCTGAAGGTTTCTGCTTTGGTTGCCTTGACACCAGTGGTGTGGTTTTGTGTTCCAACTGCACCTTGACTTTTCACCTGGAACATGTTGCCCGCCCACCATTTTTAGAAAACTAATTAACAAGCCAATTATCTTGTGAGCAGCCCAGTTGTCTTCAATGTGACCTTTAGCTCGCTGGATTTTTTTTGGGCGTCGGATCTAAAAATGTTTGGGAATATTTCACAGCGTCCAGGGACACATGTGACAAACTAAACCTGCCTCTGGTTGAAGGCTGGGGACAGAAGCTGCAGGTCCTGCTGGGGAAGATGGCAGTATCTGGATGATTTTTAATGACCAGGTTTTAAATTCTTCTTTGCATTTCCAAAATCATGAATAAAAGATTGATTCTGAGAGTCTTTGCAAAGGGGGATTTGGACTTTTCTAGCCATGACCACCCACTCTGTCACATGATACATCAGCCTGTAGTGTTGAACCCTACACCAGCATGTAATTCTGAACCCTCACACCATGGTGTTATTAGAGGATGAGGAAAACTTTTTTGGGGATCTGGAACTCACTGCCTGAAAGGGTGGTGAATGTAGAGACCCTCGTAACATTAAAGGTGTATTTAGATGTGCATTTGCAATGCTAAGGCACACATGGCTATGGACCAAGTGCTGGAAGTAGGAAATAGAATAGTTGGGTGGTTTTCCTTTGGCCAAAGAGCATTTTTCTGTGCTGTAAACTTCTAATATTAAAGTTACCACAACAAAAATTTAACAATACAGCAGCACATTGGGCACAGTAGTTAGCACTGCTGCTTCACCACATCAGGAGCTGGGTTCGATCCTGGCCTTAGTTCACTGTTGTGTGGAGTTTGCATTTTCTCCCCGTGTCTGCATGAGTTTCCTCTGGGAGTTCCGGTTTCCTCCAACAATACAAGAGTGCGTAGATTAGATGGATTGGTCATGCTAAATTTGCCTTAGAGTCCCAAAATGTGTAGGTTAGGCGGATTAACAGAGTAAATGGGTGGACTGAGTAAATTGTCAGTTGGTGCAGATGTGAGGGATTGAATAACCTCCTTCTGTACTGTCAGGATTCTATGATTTCTACATATTACTGATTATGTGAATTCAAATCGCAAGAGCTTACTTTAGTGTGGCATTTACAAACAGTGGGGAGAAGCTGGCCCTGTTTATAACTGGAATGGTTATTGAACAGCTTCCCACCAAGCAGATGCTAATTGGCCACAACACACTTTCTTCGGAGTGGATAAAGGCTGGGGACAGAAGTTGGTGGAGCACACAGCTGCCCATACCCCACTGAGAAACTAAAACTCACCCCTATATAAGTCACAGTCAGCTTTTACTAAACTCTTCTTCAATGCTTAACCACAACTTTACCCTCTACCCAGGGCTTCAAACTGTTTATTAAAAGAGGATTTTCTGTGGGATTTCTCCCACCACTTCACCAGGATATCATTTGCAGCATTGATTGTTGGCATTTAATTTTCCTTCAGAGGGTCAGAAGACAGATGTTAAAATGATATATGTAAATCTCATAAAAACGTGCCTCAACTAAATTTCTGCATGTCCTGATAAAAAAGTAAAGGTAGCTATCAATTCAGACTCATAGAATCCTATAGTGCAGAAGGAGGCTATTTGACCCATCAAGTCTGCACCGACCACAATCTCACCCAGGCCTTATTCTCTTAACCCTATGCATATACCCTAGCTAGTCCCCCTGATACTAAGGGGCAATTTAGTATGGCTAATCCACCTAACCCGCACATCTTTGCACTTTGGGAGGAAACTGGAGCACCCAGAAGAAGTCCACGCAGACACGGGGACAATGTGCAAATTCCACACAGACAGAGACCCAAGATGGGGATCGAACTTGGGCCCCTGGTGCTGTGAGGCAACAGTGCTAACCACTGTACCACCATGCCGCACGTGCTCCTTGAGAAGAATCACGGGGGACAATTCTACCATTGAGGCCGGCAAATTTTCTGGTGGGTTGGGTCGGGACATGCCCGTGTCGGTCATTTTGCAGGTTCCTCTTGAACGTTTACGCCTCGCGCACCTCCCAGCCAGAAAAATATAGCACTGCTGGGACCATGTTGAAAACCAGCGTGTCACTGATTTGCATGACCTTCCATACCATGGCCTGCCATTATCGGAAGCGACATGGCAATCTCTGCCCACATTTGCATGTCCCACCTCTTTGGCGTGACGTCACTTTGGCGCGAACCAGAGCAGGTATGTAAAAGTCCCAACCTGGTGTGGCAGCCTTGAGTTGACGTGAAGAAGTAAGTGCTGCTAGCGGAGTGCAGAGGATATTGCAGGCAGGCCCTGGAGATGTCTGGTGGGCTTTCTCCTACTGTCTTCATGTGCTGGCCCATGGGTCAGTGATATCGAGGCCGAGGGAGTGGGAGGGCTTCTGTTTTCTCAGAGCTCTCTGGGTGATGTTCCATAAAGGAATCCCTACGCAGCCGCCCCCTCCAGAGCAGCGCTGTAGCTCAGTGTGGGAGGAACCCTCCAGGAGTCCTGTTTACCCTTCCCCTCCAGAGCACTTTGCAGTGGCATTGTCTTCCCGTGGTGTGTGGTCAGGGTGCTGGACTGAGTGCTAGAGTTCCGGGATGGGGGAGGAATGCACCATGTGCTACCTGAGGCCCTACCAGATGAAGCAGCTGCTGCTCCAGGCTGGGGTGCAGCGGTTCAGACACAGGCTGCATGGAATCTGCTATCAATGGGCACACATCTGCTTTGCAGTCTATCTCTGCCCTGTGACACTAACCAGCAACAGATGCCAGTAACGGATGCTGCAGTTGCACACATTGCAATGGCCCAAGGATGCACACTGTCCACGGCTGCACACTGACCTGCATAATCTGTGCCAGCATTTGTCATGTTGGGAATCTCACGCAACCTTAATCTGGTCATGCATGGCACTGTGGATTGTGTGTGTTGCAGCATATACAAGTGGGGGTATGAACTTTTAATGATATTTCCCAAGCCCTCTGAGTTTTTAATGATATTCATAATTGTGACCTCTGTGCTGCTCAGAGTGAGGAGATTCGAGACTCAAATTGCATTGAGAAAACTGACATGATCTAGGCCAGTTTTCTCACCAATTTAGCCGTGTTGGGAGAATTGCCCCCATGAGGGGATTTCCTATCTCCCGCGTGGCCTGTTGTTTTGACAGTGGAAACAGCTCGCTACTGGCTGTGATGGGATTTTCCAGTGTTACTCCTTGTCTATGGCATTTTACATTGTTCACCTCTCCTGTTGCAGGGGAATACGCTGCAGGAGCTCGCCTTTGGCAGGACTGGAAAATCCCACCAGTGGAAAAGGCCAGAAAATCCTGCCCAGAGAATACTCCAGTAGAGAAGGAGGCCATTCGACCCACTGAGTCTCTGCTGGCTCTTTCAAAGAGCATTCTGGGCAGTCAAACTCTCCCATTTGTTCCCCATTTCCCCGCCACATTTTTCCTTCATTTTTCCAAACTCTTATGGAAGTTCTGACTCAAACTGTTTTTGCTGCATTATGTATGTTTAAAAAGGTATTTTAATATATTTAGACTAATTTAATTTAGCTCCATGAAGTCAAATACTGGATCCTAAATTGACCTTTTAAATTGTTGTAGTTGGACCAAGATATAAGAATCGGACCAAGACTTGGACCCAAATTAGTAAATCATATTAAAGATTAAAGTGCAAAATTAAACAATTCACTGATAAATGAACTAAAAGAGAGAAACAACAAAAATGCATAGTTCTTAATAACACATCCTTGTCTTCAAACAGAAGGCCAATCCAGAAGAAGTGAAAACAATCTAAATCCTTCTCATTGACAGGAATTCTGCTTCTGTCTCGGAAGGAAGATGTGCTGGGGTCCAAGCAGAGAAGAATTCAGTCTTTATCTCTGGGCCCAGTGTTGTACTGTTTCCCTCTGCCCCCAGCAAAATGCAAAACAGAGCTTCTTTAACTGGTGTTCACAGACAGGATGATACCTGAACCCTTCTTCTTTATCCAATTCTGGCATTGCTCCACTTTGACCCAAGATTGTGATTAATAGCCAATTGGTTTGCCAGGGTTATTTTTATTGGACTTGTGCATCTGTGCTATTGCCTGAAATATGAAGACAGTGAAGTACTTTTATCTGTACTCCTTATCTCAATCCTGGACAGAACTCTTAGTCATTAGGCTAATATTGGACTAGTCAAGGATTAAGGGTGGGGCTTTACGGGCTCACTCGAGCGAGACCGGAATCTTCCATCTGAGGTCAAAGGAGACTTTTGTCGTCAGATCCTTACTGCTTTGATTCCATGGCGGACAAGAGGTGGAGTTTTAGACTATGTGTTCTGATAGGGCCTTCTACTAGATTCTACAGGCAGGGTTTTCTGGCCTCGTTCGTCCCAAAACCAGAAAGTCCCACCCGACTTCAATGGACCTTTCACGGTCTGCCCCTCACCCGCTTGATTTCCATGGCAGGTGGGATGACAAAATTCTGTCCTATAAGTTCCTTTCTCACAGTATGCTGTCACAGCATGTAAATCTCAGACTTCAATCTAACCTCAGAATGTTAATAGCAAGTACAGAAATAGATATAATCCGATATCTATTTGATTAATAACTACTTCCCCTCCAATAGTAGAATGACTGTAACCCTGCACCGCAGGGACTGCAGCAGTTTAAGAAGGCAGCATGGTACTCCAGGAGGAGTGTGATGGAATATTCACCATTTGCCTGGATTGGTGTAGGTCCAACAATACTCAAGAAGATTAACACCATTCTGGATAAAGCGACCCAATTGATTGGCACCACATCTACAAACATTCAATCCTTTCACTACCGATGCTCAGTAGCAGCAGTGTGTACTATCTACAAGATGCACTGCAGCAATTCACCAAAGATCCTTAACTAGCACCTTCCAAACCCATGACCACTTCCATCTAGAAGGACAAGGGAGTAGAGAAGGAGGTAGAAGGGGGGGAGGAGTGGCATTATTAGTCAAAGACTGTATCACAGTGACAGAAAGGAAGTTTGATGAGGACTTGTCGGTTGAGGTAGTATGGGCTGAGATTAGAAACAGGAGAGGAGAGGTCACCCTGTTGGGAGTCTTTTATAGACCTCCCAAAAGTTCTAGAGAGGTAGAGGAAAGGATTGCAAAGTCGATCCTGGACAGGAGTGAAAGTAATAGGGTAATTGTTATGGGGGACTTTAACTTTACTAATATTGATTGGAATAGCTATAGCTCTAGCTCGTTAGAGGGGTCAGTTTTTGTACAAAGTGTGCAGGAAGGTTTTTTAACTCAGTATGTGGATAGGCCAACTAGAGGTGAGGCTACTGGTGGGCAATGGGCCAGACCAGGTGTTAGGCTTGGAAGTTGATGAACATTTTGGTGATAGTGACCACAATTCGATTACGTTCACCTTAGTGATGGATAGGGATAGGCATGAAGCTGGGGGCAGTAGTTATAGCTGGGGGAATGGTAATTATGAGGCCATAAGGAGGGAATTAGTGTGCATAGGTTGGACTAGGAAACTACAGGGACTGGGAACATCTGAAATGTGGAGCTTATTCAAGGAGCAGCTACTGCGAGTCCTTGATAAGTATGTCCCTGTCAGGCAAGGAGGAAATGGTCGAGTAAGGGAACCATGGTTTACTAAAAAAGTTAATTTGCTGGTTAAAAGGAAAAAGGAGGCTTATGTCAGGATGAGGCTTGAAGGCTCAGTTAGTGCACTGGATAGCTATAGATTAGCCAGGAGGGAGCTAAAGAGTGAGTTAAGAAGAGCTAAAAGAGGACACGAGAAGACTTTGGCTGATAGGATCAAGGAAAATCCTAAAGCTTTCTTTAGATATGTTAAGAATAGAAGATTGGTTAGGGCAAGATTAGGGCCAGTCAGAGACAGCAGTGGGAAGTTGTGCATGGAGCCTGAAGAGATTGGAGAGGCACTGAACAAATATTTCTCTCCGGTATTCACGCAGGGAGATGTAAATGTAGTTGTGGAGAACACTGGGATACAGGGTTGCAAACTGGAAAGTATTGAAGTAGATAAGGAGGATGTGCTAGATATTCTTGAGGGTTTGAAGTTTGATAAGTCCCCTGGGCCGGACGGGATTTACCCTAGGATTCTCTGGGAGGCAAGAGAGGAGATTGCAGAGCCGCTGGCTCTGATCTTCAGGTCCTCGTTGGTTACGGGTGTGGTTCCGGAGGACTGGAGGATGGCGAATGTGGTCCCATTGTTTAAGAAGGGGAAGAGAGACCTTCCTGGGAATTAGAGGCCAGTGAGTCTTACTTCTGTGGTGGGCAAGGTATTGGAGAGAATTATTAGGGATAGGATTTATAGTTATTTAGACAGAAATGAATTGATTGGGGATAGTCAGCATGGTTTCGTGAAGGGTAGGTCATGCCTTACTAACCTCATTGAGTTTTTTGAGAAAGTGACCAGAGAGGTGGATGGGGGTAAGGCGGTTGATGTAGTATATATTGACTTTAGTAAGGCTTTTGATAAGGTGGCCCATGGAAGACTTCTACAGAAAATGCAGATGTGTGGAATAGAGGGTGATTTAGCTATTGGATTAGGAATTGGCTGGCAGATAGAAGACAGAGGGTGGTGGTTGATGGGAGATATTCATCGTGGAGTTCGGTGACAAGTGGTGTGCCTCAGGGGTCTGTTTTGGGGCCCCTGCTGTTTGTAATTTTTTATAAATGATCTGGATGAGGGTATTGAGGGATGGATTAGTAAATTTGCAGATGACACTAAAGTCAGTGGAGTGGTAGATAGTGAAGAGGTGTTATAGTTTGCAGAGAGACTTGGACAAGTTGCAGAGCTGGGCCGAGAGGTGGCAAATGGAGTTTAATGTGGAAAAGTGTGAGGTAATTCACTTTGGCAGGAATAACAAATGTGTAGAGTATAGGGCTAATGGTAGGCCTCTTAATAGTGTTGAAGAACAGAGGGATCTTGGTGTATATGTGCATAGATCCCTGAAAGTTGGCAATCAAGTCAATAAGATTGTTAAGAAGGCATATGGAGTCTTAGCTTTTATTGGTAGGGGGATTGAATTTCGGAGCCGCAACGTCATGTTGCAACTGTACAAAACTCTAGTGCGGCCGCACTTGGAGTATTGTGTGAAGTTCTGGTCCCCACATTATAAGAAAGATGTGGAGGCATTGGAGAGGGTACAGAGGAGGTTTACCAGGATGTTGCCTGGTATGGAGGGCAGGTCTTATGAAGAGAGGCTGAGGGATTTGAGGTTGGTTTCGTTAGAAAGAAGGCGGCTAAGAGGAGACCTTATTGAAACATATAAGATGATTAGAGGTTTAGATAGGGTGGACAGTGATAGCCTTTTTCCTAGGATGGAGAAAGCTAGCACGAGGGGACATAGCTTTAAATTAAGGGTGGTAGTTATAGGACGGATATCAGAGGTAGGTTCTTTACCCAGAGGGTGGTAAGGGTATGGAATGCCCTGCCTGCGGCAGTTGTAGATGCGCCAAGTTTGGTGGCGTTTAAGAGTTAGTAGATAAGTTTATGGACGAAAAGGGAATGGTTTAGGCTGGAGGGTCATTGCTTTTTCCTAATTGGTTGGCGCAACATCGAAGGCCGAAGGGCCTGTTCTGTGCTGTAATGTTCTATGTTCTATGTTCTATGATATACAGCTGTTAAATAAACCTGTTGGACTTTAACCTAGTGTTGTGGGACTTCTCACTGAGCCCACCCAGTCCATTACCAGCATCTCCACATCATGGCTTTTTTACTGACAACACTGAAGACATGTGACTGCCAAGAACTGGAATAATGATCTAAGACCTGTGTATATCTAGATAAGTTTCTCTTACTATCAATATTGCTTTCATGTGCAAATACTAGAAAATGACTTATTAGGAGCATGTGTTTTCATGGCATTAACTGCTTTAGGTCTGCTGTTTCTATGAGCATAAATATTGTTACAGATCACTTCAGCTTTAAGTCAATGGACAAAATAGACTGGAGTGTTTGCACATTCTGAACTTTCACTCAGGAAAGTCAACATAATAAAGTTACATGTGGCATTGGGTTGGTAATCATGTTTCCATATCTACTGGAATTGCATTATCTTGACAGCCTGGTGTGAATTGCTAAGGGACTCTCCCTCCCATTCTCTTTAGAAGCTGTCATCGCATGGTGTAAATAATATTTATGCCTGAGTTTATGTGGCTCTTCTACTGAAATAACAGCAGGTATGTGGGTGGAACTGTTGTGTATTCCACTCAATTTGACTAACAAATGCTCAAATGCAGGCATCCATTATTGAATAACTTCAGTTAAGCCGTCTCAACACAATAGAAATTGTTGGGCCTAGCACATAACCCTAAGATTCTCCTGCATCAATGTCCCAGAACTGAAATGATTGACCTCCAAGAACCACAACCTTTGTGCTAGATATGTGGGAAGTTTTTTGATTTCCATCGATTCAAGTTTTGCTTTACTTTAGAGTTTAGGCACACATTAGCACGCTAGATTCTAGCACCATCTCTGAACATACCTCCAGGGCCCCCCTAAGCTTAGAGTCCTGGAGGTGTGCTCAGAGATGGTGCTAGAATCTAGCGTACTAAATGCACACAGCCAATTAGCACAGAAAACTGACAGACTTTTCCTGTCTGGGCTCCACCTGTCTGAACTCTCTACATCTAACATCTAGATTTTACTGAAAGTGTGGGGAAGAAAGCCCATTTGAATGGGCACACAAGGGCTTCAATTTAAGTTGCCCTAATCTGGAGGAAACTGGGCCTGGGGTATAGAGAGTTTAATAAAAATGAGCCACTTACCATTCCCACTTTGTTACCTTCTCACATCCCCACATCTCCACCCCTGTTACCATCCCCACAAGAAAGATGCGGGGTCCCATTTTAATTATGTCGATTAGGTCATGCCTTTAAACCATGATTAACGATGTTACAAAACAATTCTCAATCCTCCATAGAATGTGGATAAGTTGAGGCTCTGAGGGCATTGAAGTAACAAATAATAACTCACAAACTTACAATTCTCTTTCACCATTTAAAATTTAATTAAAAATTAAAATCCCACTATCATATGTTGGATCTTCATTAATATAGGCCTGAAGGCGAACGTTATTGGATTATTGCTGCATTAGTGATTTCACAACCTTTCATTATCACAGTAGGATATTCTCAGTTCACTGTTTGATTGGCAGCTCCAAGGTCAAAGTCGGACACAGAACCCTCAAGCTAGTTACCCTCAACTGTTCCCCCACCCCTCAGCTAATGAAAAATGTGTTGGATTTTCTTGGATAATTTACATTTTCCTCCAAAATTGGTGATGCAGTGCGGCGTTACTCCATATCTTCAGCAAAACAATGCACACTTTAACAATGTTGCTGAATAAGCAAGCTGAAACACAACAATCTGTTCAGACAAAATTCATCTATCCGGTGAAACAGGAAAATAAAGGAAATTTTCATCCAATCAGCCTTGAGTTCAGTGGAAGCGCTCTTGCCTCTGATTCAGAGGATTTTGGCCTGAATTTTTAGAAATTCTGAGAGCCATTCTGTTGTTAAGAAGATGGTTTCAGAGCCCCAGACCTAGAGGTCCTCCCCCAAACACTGCACTTACCATTGTTGAGGATGAAGGGATAAGAAGACAGATTCTATGGTGCTCATCCATTACTCAAAGAGGCAGTTGCCTCCAGTCATATTGGAGTTTTATCAGCTGGAAGTGGGAAACGCACAGCGTTCAAATTAGAGCTTATAAGAGCAGGTCTAATGTTTGTGGAAGGTTGGGTTACTGTTTCGAGAAGTAAGATATATTTTTGTATGTGGCCCTTTGGGAGAGGACAGGTGCTGTTTTGGGGAAGTAACGTGTCCTTTAAAAATAGACATCAACGCGCATAAACTCAGTGGGAACTTTCAAGTTCATTGGAACTAAAGGAACTGTCAAGTTGATAAGTGGCAGTAATATTTGTGCCACACAAGTGCCAGATGATAGTCATCTCCAACAGGAGAGAATCTAAACATCACATTTTGACATTCAATGACATTATCATTGCTGAATCTCCCACTATCAATATCCTGACGGTTACTATTCACTAGAAAGTAAACTATAGCGATTGTATAAATTTTGTGACTACAAGAACAGGTGAAAGGTTAAGGATTCTGTGGTGAGAAACAACTACCCGACTCCCCAGATCCTGTCCACTACAAGTCACAAATCAGGAATGTGATGGAAGACACTCCACTTGCCTGGGATGAAGGCATCTTCAACAACACTCAAATAGCTCAACCGAGGATAAAGCAGCTCACTTCAGAGTGTATAACAACCATTTTTAAAATTTGTCCATGGGATCCAGACATTGTTGACTGGGCCAGTGTTTATTGTCCACCCTCAAATGCCCTTCAAAGATAGTGGGGAGCTGTCTTCTTGAACGACTGGAGTCCATTTGCTGTAGGAAAATCTACAGCGCTGTTAGGGGGACAGTTTCAGGTTTCTGTCCCAGTAACAATGAAGGAAAGGTGGTGCTGTTCCAAGTCTGGATAATGTAACTTGGAGGGGAACCTGCAGATGGTGGTGCTTCCATGCATCAGTTGCCCCTGTGCTTCCAGGTATTAGAGGTGGAGGGAGTGAATGCTTTAGTTGGTAAATGAGATGCCAACCAAGCCAGCTACTTTGTCTTGGATGGCGTCAAGGTCTTTGAGTGTCAGTTGAGTGGAACTGCACTCATCCAGACAAGTGGAGGGTATTCTTTATTTGACAAGGTTCCTGGAGTGGCTTTTTCATTGGCTGTCTTCAGGACAATTGAGGCCAATGTGCCAACTCAGCCATTTTTCCATTGGGATCGATGTAGTCACTGCAAAATTTAGAAGCAGGAATAGGCCATTTGACCCTTTGAGCCTGCTCCGTCATTCATTTTGATTGTGGTTGATCATCAAATTCAATATCCTGATCCCGCCTTCTGCCCACACCACTTGATCCCTTTTTCCCCAAAAGCTATATCTAATTTTTTCTTGAAATCACTCAGAATTTTAGTCTGAACAACATTCTGTGGTAGTGAAATCCATACATTCACCACCCTCTGGGTGAATAAACTTCTCCTCAAGTCCATGACCTTTCAGCACAACTGGAAAATGTTAGACCTTTAACAGAAGTTAGAGCAAAGGGGAGGGGAGGATAGAATGTAAGTCTTTGATGGACAATAAGGAGGCAAGAGTGAGGCAATAAATCCACAGGATACTGTTAATTTCTGACCAGCCAACGTAACTACTAAATGTAATCTGATGTAATAGATCTGTCATCAGGGATCATTTGCTTTGAATCCTATGGGCGGGATTTTGCAACCTCGCTCATCCCCAAACTATAAAATCCCGCCCAAGGTCAATGGACCTTTCCTGTCACAGGTAGGGTGGTATAATTCTGGTCTTGGAGTCAATGAGGAACATTTTCCTCGGAGTTCCTCCTTGCTCTATAATCATAGTATCTTTACTTTTCAATTAATCTTCTTGAATACTACAATGTAAATTTAAAATCTAGGAAAGTATTGTACCTTTCGAATTTATCAAGTTTATTTCAGGCAATTTGACCCATTACATTGTTAAGCAAGATGATATCAGAATTCCTAACCAATATTTTGGGCGACACAGTACCATAGTGGCTAGTATTGCTGCCTCAGAACTCCAGGGACCCGCAATCAATTCCTGTCTCGGGTTACTGCGTGGATTTGCATGTTCTCCTTGTGTCTGCATGGGTTTTCTCAGGGTGCTCAGATTTTCTCCCACAGTTCAAAGACATGCAGGTTATGTGGATTGGCCATGCTAAATTGCCTCTTGCGGTTCCGGGAATCATAGGATTGGGGAAGTAAATGTGTATGTTGCAGGAGATGAGGCCTGGGTGAGATCCTGAGTTAGTGCAGACTCAATGGCCTCCTCCTGTACTGTAGGGATTCTATGATGACCTTAACCCTTGATATTTTTATTGTGAGTAAACTCAGTTCAGCGTTGACAAAGATCAAATGGACTCAAAATGTCAGCTCTTTTCTCTCCTTACAGATGCTGCCAGACCTGCTGAGATTTTCCAGCATTTTCTCTTTTAGTTTCAGATTCCAGCAGCCACAGTAATTTGCATTTATCACAAAGAAACCCTCTTGTGTGATGAACTCCTACTTCTCATGGTCTTCACAAAGTTAACATCGCAAAGCATATTTTACTGAAATCAGTCTTATATTGACAGCGTAGCCTTTAAGAGCCCTTAAAATAGTAGCTACCTTGTGTGACACAACTTTAAGTGTGGGAATATATCCAAAGGATCTCAATATAGCAGAAAAACTTTCTCTCCTTTGATGTATTTGGCTTCATGGCCATCAGTAAGGTGTAAATCAGTCTTGTGGATGATTTTAATTGCACGTGAGCAAATGATGTGTGCCTCAGCGTGGTTCAATGAAGGTGAAAAATGATGCAGGTGTTGCTATCTGGCTAATGCAGGAGTAGTTCATTTCTTGTTAGTAAATAAGCTCTAAGGGTCTTACAGATCCTTCTGATTCTCCTTATTTACTGCTGCAAACCTGCAGCTACCCAAACAAACGTTCTGTTCACATCAGGCGACGCTGCCACACATTTCACTTGATCTTTCTACATAAACAGTATTTAACCCTATATAATGGGAGAAAATAACATGAATATGATGTGGAAAATTGTTTGTTGGTTTCTGTTTGACAGGTTTAATCCTTAATGATCAGTCTAATTGGTATTTTTGTCATAGCCAGCAAATGTATTACAGCTGTGTTTAACTGGCTGTGGAGAAAGGAAGCGTGAGGTAATTATGGCAAAGTCGAGTTACTGCCAAAATAACCATTTTGTTATAGAGCAAACAAGTGGCAAGCTTACAGAAGACAGCGCAGATGCACGCGTGACTATCGCATGCTGACTGACTACAAGCAAGGTGCAAAGAAATAGATTTCGCCTGATTCTGCTGAGGATTGGAAACTTAATAACACATTTCCTCAGACAGGCATGTAAATACCCTTGTGTGATTACAAAGTTTAACTCGACCTTGTCCTGCATCTTTTCCATGTTGCAACCTCCACAGCCTCAGCAGGTGTAGAGGCAGGCAACTCAGATTCCTGCTCGAACTGCTGATGTCCTCTTGGGTGTTCGAACCCATACAGGTCCTCCAGTTCCTCAACAGACTGTTCCATCTGCTGCAGTGCACGGGCAGCCTCAGCCATCAGGAAGCCAGGCAGTACCCATGGCACAGAGGCACAGTGGTTCGCACTGCTGTCTCACAGCACCAAGGACCCAGGTTCAATTCCAGCCTCAGGTGACTGTTTGTGTAGAGTTTGCATGTTCTCCTGTCTCTGTGTGGGTTTCCACTGGGAGTTGCGGTTTTCTCCCACAGTCCAAAGATGCGCGTGTTGATTGGCCATGCTAAATTGATTCTAGTGTCAGGAGATTAGCAGAGAAAATATGTGGGGTTACAATAATAGGGCCTGGGTAGGATTGTGGGTTGTGCAGACTTGATGGGCTAAATGGCCTCCTTATGCACTGTAGAGGTTTTATAATGCGATGACTAGAGAATTGCAATAGATGAAAAGCACTTTGAATAAAATCCCTTTTCACCATTAACCCTCATTTTAATTAGATGCATTTCAAACCTCCCATTCTGCTGGATAGCAATTTGGTGCAGATCAGTGACCTGCAATAGGCCCAGGTTAAGACATTTGTTCTGCTAATAAACACAGCAGGACACATTCAGTGTCTGTGTCACCAAGTCTGCATAAAATTATTTGATTTCCCTTCCACAGAGTTGGCTCATTTATCCATGGGAGAAAACATCTCTCTGTGACCTTGCCATTAACCCACTTATGTTTGAGACAGACCCCGCCGTTCTCTCTGCAGCTGTGCACAGAATAGTTGAAAGGTCAATCAACGCATTGTACACTCTTTGCAGAACCTCACTGATAATTGGGATGGTCCTGGTGTACAGCATTTTTGTCCATCTGAACAGTGCTTGGAGAAGGCGGTTCCTTCTGGTCAGGACCCTCCATGCTTCTTCCTGGCACCACTGTTTGTATTTTTTTACTTATGAATGGTGAGTCAGGAGGTGATAAGCATATCTCTGTCTAATTGGTCCCAAAGGAGTGCAAGTATCTGCATCAGTGCATGGAATACATGAGTCCTGTGATGGACTAACCCCCAGAAAGAAGCAGCTCCTCTAAGGATGTGTTGTTTGCAAGTCCACTGATTGTTGTGATGGTTTTGGGAAAAGAATAGATATGTATCGATAATAGCAATCGAAGAATGTCAAGTTTAAGTTTATTTATTAGCATCACAAGTAAGGCTTATATTAACAATGCAATGAAGTTACTGTGAGAATCCCTAGTTACCACACCCTGTAACCTGCTTGGGTACACTGAAGGGGAATTTAGTACAGTCAATGCACCTAACCAGCATGTCTTTCGGACTGTGGGAGGAAACCAGAGCACCCAGAGTAAACCCACACAGACACCAGGAGAACATGCAGATTACACACAGACAATGACTGAAGCCTGGAATCGAACCAGGATTCCTGACGTTGTGAGGCAACAGTGCCAACTAACCACGGTGCCACCATGCTAACCGTATATTGCATATTAGCCTGATGTAGTTGCTCATATTTCATATGCTTTTGAGATCATGACTGAATATTGCACAGTGCGTGGATCACTGGTATTTAATTGTATCACAAATAATTAGGCAGCCCTTTTCTTCCCACCTCTAATGGTAGGGTTTGCTGTGATGCTGTTGATCTCTGGGTCTTCCTCCTCGGCAGTTGCCAGATGTTGTATGTCTGGAGGGTCACATCTGGTTCTCTCCATCTTACAGTGTTTCCATTTGTAACAGCAGAAAGAACAGGCCTATGAGAGAGTGTACTGGTGTATATTCCAGTGGCTGGAATGAGTTTTGTGAGGGTGACTAGAATGACATCAGTTTATGAAGGTGAGTGCCAAGGATAATTGGATAGATAGGGATGTGAGGAACTTCCATGTTATTTGTGCGACATGGGGGTGTCACCGGCTTGCCAGCATTTATTGTTCATCCCTAGTTGCCCTTTGAGGGCAGTTGAGAATCGACATAATGTTGTGGCTTTGGAATCAATTGGGAGGTGATGGCCTAGTGGTATTATCACTAGATTATTAATCCAAAAACTCAACTAGAGTTCGAGGGGCCCGGGTTCAAATCCTGCAATGTCAGATGGTGGAATTTGAATTTAATAAAATAAAGACCCAGAATTAAGACTCTCCTGATGACCATGAAACCATTGCCAATTGTCAGAAAAAAACCATCTGGTTCACTAATACCCTTCAAGGAAGAAAATCTGCTGTCCTTACCTGGTCTGGCCTACATGTGATTCCAGAGCCACAGCAATGTGGCTCTGAATAAGGGCATCCAGGGATGGGCAATAAATCAATAAAAAAGGGTATCCAGACCAGGTAAGGATAGCAGATTTCCTTCCCTAAAGAACATAAGTGAATAAAAAGTATCTGAAATTAAGATTCCAGTGATGACCATTGTCGATTGTCAGAAAAATTCATCTAGATCCCCCAGGTAAGAGAAGAGTAAGTGTGCATAAGTTACCTGGGTGTCTGGAATGATGTGATGCAGGAACATCTTATTGAGCTAATTGAGTTAATAGAGATGAGTATGGCAGCACATTCATCTTGCTGTTGTTGTGTACGCTTCCCATCCTGACTTGTCACATTTACGCCACATATTTATCTTGCCACCCTCCCTAACACTAAGGGACAATTTAACGTGGCCAGTCAACCTAACCTGCACACCTTTGGAGTGTGGGAAGAAACCAGGACATCCGGAAGAAACCCACGCTGAGATTTTCCAGCATTTTCTGTTTTCGTTTCAGATTCCAGCATCCGCAGTAAGGGATTTTCACGGTAACTTCATTTCAGTGTTGATGCAAGCCTACTTGTAAGACTATTAAATAAACTTTAAAACTTTTTATCTTGCCTTTCTTTTAGATTCAATGTTGATTTGAACAATTTCCGGCCTGAATTTTTCAGAGGCTGGTGATGATGATGGAACTGCTTTCTTCTTCCCCATACCCCAACGCCCCCTCCCCCACTTAAACATCTTCCAGCCCCACTTTTTATTTCTTTACTGCATGGCACCATTTTGTTTTATCTCGAAAGAGTATCCTTTTTGTTAATTAACCTCTTCTGCCTTCCATTCTTATCACAAACATTTCTTTTTGCTATTTTCTTTGCCCTTCCACTCATCAATTCCTTTCTTCATCACTTGTTCAAAAACTGCCTCATCTAGAAATGATTCCAGTTCTGATAAAAAGCCGTTGACCTGACATTTTGACTCTGTTTCTCTTTCGACAAATGCTACCTACTTCTAAGTATTTCCAGCATTCCAGCAAGGAGTGGCAGGGTAGCACAGTGATCAACACTGCTGCCTGACAGCGTCAGGGACCCAGGTTCAATTCCAGCCTCAAGTCGCTGTCTGTGTGGGGTTTGATGTAGAGATGCCGGCGTTGGATGTTCACCTGACGAAGAGGACAGCCTCAAAAGCTTGTGAGTTTACTATCAAATAAATCGGTTGGACGTAAACCTCGTGTGGAGTTTGCACATTCTCCCTGTGTCTGCGTGGGTTTCCTCTGGATGCCCCGGTTTCCTCCCACACTCCAAAGATGTGCAGCTAAGGTTGATTGGCCATGTTAAATTGCCCCTTAGTGTTAGGGAGGGAGGCAGGGTAAATATGTAGAGTTACAGGGATAGGGTCTGGCTGGGATTATGGTCGATACAGGCTCAATGGCCTCCTTCTGCACTGTAGGGAAATCTACAATTTTCTCTTTTTATTTCAGATTTCTATTATATACAGTATTTTGGATTGTTTAATCTTTTTTTGTGTACTCCATATTCTGTGCAATTCATTGTAACAGCTTAAAGTATGCATTAAAACCAATTTAAAAGCTTTTGTTTCAGAGTATGCCAACAGATATTACTGATCTATGTAATTAATTGCAAACTAAATGAAGATTTACCAGTCAGAATATTGTGAAATGCTTGTGCAGCATTCTGAACTTTATTCCTTGTTAATTGCTTTTCAGGTTTCATAAGCTGTTCCCAGGTAACATTAATAAGTTAATTCCCATGGCTCCCATCATGTTTTTGCATTTGATCCTTGTAGAGCTCTTTTGTAACTTTTGCTAACCGTGCTGAGTCCGATTCCTTAATTATATGGCTGGTTCTCATAGAGCCAATGGCTAGCATTCAAGTCACAAGACAGCATTAAGAATGAGTTTACAAAGAAATTTCAGGGCCTTTCTAATTTATACAAAAGTTGGATCAACTATCAAACATTTAAATAACTTTTGGAGAGAGATTCGGGTGGGGGGAATGCGGGGGCAATTTTTCTACAGCACATTTGAATTCTCATCCACGGTGGGCAAGCTGAAATGGTGATAGAGATCTTCTGCTCTCTTGGGGATGGGGGGGGTGAAGTGAGCAAGCAATGCTTATAGCCCTAGAAGTACTTCAGAAGATGCACTGTGGGACCCATCAGAAGACCCAAAACAAGGGTTGCATGGCATTTGCCCAAGAGATTTTGATTTCCACCGGGCATTTGTCCTAACATAGAAACATAGAAATTAGAAGCAAGAATAGACCATTTAGCCTTTCAAGCCTACTCCTCCATTCATTTTGATCATGGTTGATCATCAAATTCAATATCCTGATTCCCGTCTTCCCCCCACATACCTTGATCTCTTTAGCCCCAAGAACTATATCTAATTTTTCCTTAAAATCACACAATGTTTTGATCTCAATTACATTCTGTGGTAGTGAATTCCACACATTCATATCCTCTGGGTGAAAAATTTCTCCTCACCTCAGTTCTTATCCTCAAACTATGAATCCAAGTTCTGGACTCCCTTATCATAAGGAACATTCTTTCTGAATCTATCCTGTCTAGCCTTGTTAGAATTTTTAAGTTTCTATGAGATCCCCTCTCATTTTTCTAAACTCCAGTGAATATTATCTTAACCAACTTAGTCTCTCCTCATATGACAGACCTGCCATCCTGCAATCAGCCTGGTAAACCTTCGCTGCACTCCATCTACAGCAAGGACATCTGCCCTCAGATAAGGACACCAAAACTGCATATAGTACTCATGTGTGGCCTTGCCAACGTGCTACCCTGTGTCTGGAAATTTCCAAACTTCTGATTTACAGTCATGGGCTTTGGTTTGTTCTGGTTCACTTAGCAGGATAGTTACTCAGATAAAGAAAGATTGGAGCCATTTCTAACTCCTGGGTAAACATAGTATTGAACCTGTGACCGCAGTTGTGCAAGGGTCAGGTGTGTGTATATAATACAAACAATATAAACATGGGACTAAGTATAGTACAGCCCACACAGAGATGTAAGAAGGCACATAACTCAAACAAGAGGCAATGTGGTCCTAAACAGAGAGATGTTAATATCTAAGCATTAGGATAGGTCCTTGTCTGTAGTTTTACTGTATGTATATAGTTTCAAGTAGTAAATAAAGACTTACTGTTAACATGCAGAAGACTATAATGACATTTTCAGCATACGTGTTCTGTAGCCAATGCCATTGCCCCAGCTCTCAATTGTCCCAAACTATCCCCAGTTACCCCTCCCCCCCCTTCCAACAAACCCCCACCCCCAACTATCCCTCCAGAACGCCCAACACCTACAACCCCAATAACCTGAATCCTCCCCCAGACTCACTTGACCTCTTCAACAACTTACCTTACACACTTGCCTTCTTTCCTAGCTTGTCAAAGTGCTTGGGACAATTAGTTTACTGATAGTTAGTTTCCCCTGAAGGAAACACTCCAAGGGAAGAATACCAGGAGCAGTTATGCTGCACATTTATAAGCAGGCTTCATTCGAAATCTGGACAGGGAGTGTGGAGTTCACTCAAAGTTCAGACGAAGATAAGGAAATAAGAGCAGAGTGACAATCTGATGGTGAATAATACTGCTCAAGATTGTGCTCGATGTTTTATCCCACACTAGCATAAGATGACATCTTGGTAAAAGAATTGCAGTGTGTTAAGAGTTGCCACCCAAGGTTCACAATGGGGTGGACTGTCTCTTTAAATGGATGCTAGTGCTCATGAAAAGGAACATGGCACTTTGATGTTCCAAAGTCCTTCTTTAACAGTGAGCAGATTTTCGGGGAGGAAGCAAGGCTTTGATTTCCAGCACTATAGAGATATCCAGCATTTTGCATTCACTTCCTGCTAAACAGTATTTTGGTTTGATTTATTATTGTCATATGTATTAGCATACGGTGAAAATTATTGTTTCTTGTGCACTACAAAGGCAAAGCATACCATTCATAGAGAAGAAAAAGAGAGGGTGCAGAATGTAGTGTTGCAGTCATAGCTAGGGTGTAGAGAAAGATCAACTTAAAATCAGAGACCCTCTGATTTTCTGGGACATTCTCTCAAATCTTCAGCAACATCGCAGCAATATTTATTCTGGAAATTCCTGGAGGGCTTTGCCAAAGAGGAGTAAATGCTATGCAACTTTTACTGTTTATTGGACACCTTCTAAGAGTCACCGTGAGTAAGAAAGTGGTTTGTTATGAGCATCCTGGTCTCAAGGACAAGGAATCAAAGGATGTATGGCCAGGCAGAGCAGCATTAACTGTTGCAGGAGAGAGGGAGGGAAGGTTTGGGTCTATGAGATGGTATTCTTTCCCCATGCAGATGATAAACAAGAAGAATTTCATTGACCCTGCAAGAATGGCCAGCGATGGGAGCCAAAATTTCACTTTCCCGACAGGATCCAAATCCCTAAATCAAGTCAAAAGCATGTTTGTGACGTGTCAGCCCTCACACTATCCAAGGGTGAGTTCCTAAGTAGAATACATTTGTATGCTATGAGTTCTTATTATGTTAAAACTTTATGTAACAAGGACCTATCTTCAGGATTGAGTCAGCAATTAGGATTTCAGGATCTCGTGGCATTCGATTCAGATTAATTTAATGACGGCTTGTAGCAGTCAGCCTTGGGCAGTTGTAGCTGAAACCAATGGTTTTCGCTGCCTAACTCTGTGGCACAAGGGAGGCAAGTAGCAGAACGGTAGCTGATGTGAAAGATTGGGATTGACAAAAGTGAGCCAGGGGTTTAAAGTTTAATTATTAGTGTCACAAATAGACTGCAATGAAGTTACTGTGAAAATCCGCCTGTTCAGGTACACTGAGGGAAAATTTAGTAAGGCCAATGAACCTAGCTAGCATGCCTTTCAGACCATAGGACAAACTGGAGCAATCGGAGGAAACCAACGGAGACATGAAGAGAATGTGCAAACTCCACACAGACAGTCACGCAAACCAGGAATCGAACTCAGGTTCTTGGCGCTGTGTGACAGCACTGCTAACCACTGTGCCATTATGCCACTCCTAAATACACCAGGCTTAAACAAGGCAAGGAATCACATTCTCTGGATGGGATTTTATGGCCTCATTCATTCCAAAACTGTAAAATCCCACCCAACGTCAATGGACTTTCACATGGTCTAGCACTCACCTGTTCTCATCCACCAGATGATAAAGTCCCAGCTCCTGTGTCTTGGTTCTTAGAGCACTCAGCCATCGTGATAACTTGTTTGCCTGATGAAGGGATAAACCCAAAACTTGTGAGCTTCCTATCAAATAAATCGGTTGGACTTAAACCTTGTGTTGTCAGACTTCTTACTGTGTTTACCCCAGTCCAACACTGGGATCTCCACACCACAATAAAGGTATCTAACTCCCCAGTAACAATCAATGGGTGCCAATTATGAGGTGTGCCAACACATTCAGTTCTGTTAAGGAAGTCTGAATAAATAATGATGAAGCACTCTTGAATAAAGTGACATCAATATAATGTGAAATATCATCAAGTGAAATTTAAATTTGATAATCACCCATTGGCAGTCTTAAGTTGATAGTAATGGAATGGGCAGGGAAGTTACGGTTGTGACGCAAAATCTTCATGTTTGATCAGTAGACTCTTCATGCTGACCTGTACCTGGTGTATTTTCAGCTCATCACTATAAACCTTCCCCCACTGTGTGACATGTCTCGCACATGACCAGCACTTGAAATTTTAATTGTAATTGTGCAGGAACTTTGCAAAAAGTTAGACCAGAACTGGGGCCCATTTCCAGTTTCAATATAGGAAATGGCACAACACAGTTAAAATTCCATGCAACATCCCAGCAGGACCTCCTATTCCATATCCAGTCCTGTGCACCCTCTCACTTGGTCCTTGTGCCCTCCAGCAATCATAGAACAATAAAATCACTACAGTTCAAAGGGATGGCACCAACAACAATCCCACCCAGGCCATATCCCTGTAACCCCCATGTATTTATCTTAATGTTTCCCTAGACACTAAAGGCCAATTTAGCATGGCCAATCAACCTAACCCACACACCTTTGGAGGGTGGAAACCTGAGCACCCGGAGGAAACCCATGCAGATACGGGGAGAATGTGCAAAACTCCACACAGACAATGACCTGAGACCAGAATTGAACGCATGTCTCCAGCAATGTGAGGAAACAGTGCTACCATAATATGCTGAGGTATGCCAGCCAGCACAGCCCACACAATTGATTTGTGTATTCTTTGATTATCTCTGTTGCATTCCTTCCCATCCTATTTTTCCTTTCATTTTTCCCTTTCCTCTGATTTTGCCCCCTTCATTTTGTTTTTCTTTGCCATGTGTACGCGGAAGCTGTTTTGTTTTTGCTTTGCTCATTTCTCCTTTCCTTTCCCCCTTCGGTTCCTGTGGGACTGGTTGTGAATTCAGATTAAAGTGGTGGTGCAAGAAGTTTCACACTCAAGCTGCACAGTCAAACCTCCTTGAAGTCGGAAGACTGAAATTTCCAACCCTTTAACTCGACATTAAAGGTATGAAATCCGCACCTTATCCCAGTGAGAATTTAAACCTTGAATTAGAAAAGCAATCAATCAAAGGTGTTGTCAAGAATACCTGTCAAAATTCATAGCTGGGTTTTAATTATTGTTAAACAATATTTGTAAGTTCTTTGTGAAACCAGGCACTGTTGAAGTAACTTTATAGTTAAACAGAAGAATAACGCAGCCTGATTGAATTTTCACGTTTCACCAAGTCAGGACATTTGTCAATCGTGATTCCATGCAGCATCTCCGTTAAAAGTTATTGATAGCAGTTAGTCTGTTCAATGAAGCATTTTGTTTTGAGTCATTCATTTTACATTCAAGACAACTGAACTGTACCAATTACTTGCAGTGGCTTAGTGCCATGAATGTATTATCTGAATGGGTATAGCAGAAATCAGTGCTGCTGTGCATATATTACACGGGCTATAAATTTACCACATGTCATTTCTTATGGTGTTACGGTTTTCATAAAGCCAGGTGACATTGTCATTAAGTTTGTGATTTTCTTTTTCCCCTCCTTACTTTGCTTGTCTGTGATTGATGTTTCTGGATAATGTTGCATTAACAAACAACACAATGCAAGATAACAACAGTTTTTCTTTTCAGAGTGGCACATGGCTGGTGCTGTTTAGCAATATATTGTAATTAATTTCTTTTTCTTCCCTCCAGCTTTTTTTTACAGCAAGCTAATTACTCGAGCAATGCTGGAGACAAAACATAAGTTTACAACCACTGCCATTTATGCAGCTACTTTAGCACGATGGAACATTCCAAAGTGCATCTCAGGAATGTCATCAACCAATATCTGATTCTGAGCCACAAAAGCAGACATCAGGGCAGGTGACCCACAACTGATCAAAGCACTAGGAATTGAGGAGTGTCTGAAAGGAGGAGAGGGAGGTGATGAGGCAGACAGGTTTAAAGGAGGGAATTCCAGATCTTGTGTCCTTGGCAGTTGGCATGGCCAAGAGAGAGGAAGGAACAGATGGAGGGATGGACGGGCCAATGCATGGAGGGACAGATGGAGGAACATACAGATGGAGGGAGGGAAGGGAGGATGGGTGGAAGAATGGGTGGACGGACAGATGGACAGACGGGTGGGCAGATGGACAGACGAATGAATAGTTGGATGGGCAGATGGATGGACAGAAGGACAAGTGGATGGGCAGATGGATGTCGGATGGAGGATGGATGGTTGGATGGATGGATGGGTGGATAGACAGACGGATGGACAGATGGACAGATGAATGGATGGATGGATGGGTGGGTGGAATGAATTCATTGCCACAGAAGACTGTGGAGGCGAGGTCATTGTGTGTATTTCAGATATGACATAGGCAGAGACAGAGATCTCTCTCCAGTCTGAACCACTGGTGTCTCAACTGAATAGTTAACCGAGTAAATCCTTTCCAACCGCCAGAACAGGAGAAGGAACCTCTCATCATTGTGAACCAGCTGGTGGGTCAGCAGATTGTTTAACAAGTAAATCCTTTCACACTTACAAATTCTTACCTTGATTGATAAGGGAATCAAATGTTACAGCAAAAAGATAGGAGACTGGAGTTGGGAAATGAATTAGACATGACTGAATGGTGGAGCAGACACAATGTATCAAATGGCCTAATTATGTTCCTATATTTTATGGATGATGGACGGATTGAATGGAATGGGAGCTGCAGGAAGAGAATTTCAATAAATCATGGATGTGGGCGTCACTGGCAAAACAGCATTTATTATCCATCCTTAATTGCCTTCGAAAAGGGCAAATAAAATTCAGGTGGGCTCCCTGGTCACAGATGGATTGTTATGCTTGCTTTACAAATTCACTGTTTTATAGTGTTGTAATACTAAAACTATTTTATTACGAATTTATTTTTGGGTCATTCATAGGTTTTAAAGAAAGGTCCATCCAAAAGAAATTATAACTTGCCACCCTTTCAAAATAGCAGCACAACATACAATAAAGAAAACTATTCTCCCCCCCCACACACTTTTTATTACATTATATGGAAAAAAAATGCTAGAACTATAAAACAATGCTCTTTTGCTGTCAGGAATTTTTTAAATATTAACAAACTTATGAAATAACATAGTTTCAATAAAATTATTGAAGTAGACAGAATCTTTTACAATTATCACTGACCAATTATGAGGCATATTCTGTTGCTTGGAGCCAAGATTAGTACTCAATCTTTAAAATGATGGCAATGAACAGCACAGTGGCACAGTGGTTAGCACTGCTGCCTCACAGCAGCAGGAACCTCGATTCAATTCCAATCTCCGTTAGCTGTCTGCGTGGAGTTTGCATGTTGTCCCCGTGTCTGTGTGGATTTCCTCCCAGGCACTCCTAGTTCCTTCCTCAATCCAAAGATGTGTGGGTTAAGTTGATACACCATGGTAAATTGCTCCTGAGTGTGAAACAGATTTGCAGGCTAAATATGTGAGATTCTGAGAATAAGTTCTGGGTAGGATTATTGTCAATGTGGGCTGATTGGGGTCCTTCTGCACTGTATAGTTTCTATGATTCTATATAAAAGAAATATTGCCATTCGGAGGCTTTCTCAGAAATGCACATTGAGGTAGGAAACTGATGGTAACAATCCAATTGGAGCTAATTAGCATGTTCTTGCAGTAATGTTTCCTCAGTATAGATCATGCTCAGTGTATACAGGTGCAAAGGTACTGTTTTTTCAATGTACACTGGGGGCTTGAGCTGCACTAAGAATGATGTGAAGTGATAACTTCAGTCGTGTAGGAATTAAACTTACTGTCACTGTAAATACATTGTTTCTAGGACAAAGTTGTTAGTGACTGCTTTATTTAAAATACACACGTGTTTAAATTAAACAGAAGCAATGAGCCAGATGTTAAACCATTTCGAAGAAAGACATTTACCCACGATTAGCAACCTAATCAGCCATTCACTGATACGCAAACAACCAAATTAATAAGGGACAGGACTTGTCCCAATCTGGGTCTTTCTATTTACTCTTCATAATCACAATTACTGACAGACTAAATCACCCAGACACAGACAAATATGGATTTTATGGATTTTGTTTCCCTGTGATTTGAAGTGATTGCACGTTTCTCATTGTCTGTTTCATTTACGGAGCTGAAAACTGGGGTGCGTTTCTTTTTAGCACATGGGTCATGATTCAAGACCTGCCCAGTCAGTTTCTGGTGGTGATGAGTGACACACAAATTGGGCAGTGCCACCTCATTTCTTCTTCTTCAGTGATCACTCACGAACGAGTATAAGAAACTCTGCATTACTGCTCCAGGGTTCTGTGGGTCCCTGTGTAGCTGATGAGCATGGCTGTGGGGCCACAACTCCGATCGTACACTCAGCTGTTGTTTCCAGGAGGTGGCTTCGGACTTTGGACTCCAGATCAAAAGATCATAGAATCCCTACAGTACAGAAGGAGGCCATTTGGCCCGTTAAATCTGTTCTAATCATAATCCCACCCAGGCCTCATTCTCATAACCCCACGTAGACTTGCTACACTCCCTGACATGAGGGTCAATTTAGCATGCCCAATCAACTTAACATCTTTGGAGCGTGGGAGGAAATTGGAACATCCGAAAGAAACCCACACAGACATGGGGAGAATGTGCAGACTCCACACAGACAGTGACCCGAGGCTGGAATTGAATCTGGATGCCTGGCACTGTGAGACAGCAGTGTTGCCCCCCCGCCCCCACCCCAGTCACAGAGATTCCTTTTCCAGGCTCCTTTTCCAGATCTTCTCTTGTTGCCGGGTGTTCTGGAACAATTGTATCCCTTCAATCAGGAGGGTCATTCAGGTGTTGACTTTGCATTTCTTGAGGTAGGCCCTTAGAATGTTTTCCTTTGTCTTCCTCTCGATCAGGGGCTTTCCTTGAGCTGGGCAAATATTTGCTTTAATAATCAGGACTCTGACATCCCAAGCACATAGCCGGCCTGGTGGAGTTGGTTTCGGATGATCATGGCATCGATTCTCTTGGATCCTTCAAGAACTCTGATGTCAGTGCGCCGGCTCCCCCAGCTGATGTGGCTATGTCACAGACAGCATTGATGGTACTTTTCCAAAGGCCTGAGGTAACATCTGTACATAGTCCAGACACCATGTACATGAGGATCTGGGTATCAGCACAGATATTCCGACGGTCGAAGACTCTAATACTTTGGTAACCGAAGACAAAGCTCACGTATTGAATCTACAATGTCAGCCTTCGATGAGAGATGGCTTGCTAGGTAGGTGAAATGTTCCACATTTGGAGGGTTTCTCTGTTGAACTTGATGGAGGGAGAGATCAGCTACTCTCTTTACTGTTGCTCCTTCTCTGCTGCTCTGCTCTATGTTATCCCTTCTTTCTGCTGCCCTCTCTCTGCGCTGTTGTGATTTCTGCTGCGCACGCTCTTTGCTGTCCATACTCTCTGCTGTCCTGCTCTCTCTGTTGCCCATCCCTGTGCTGCCCCTCTCTCTGTTCTCCTCACTTTCTTTGCTAACTGCTCCCTTTGCTGCCCATGCTCTCTGCTGCCCCTATGTCCTCTGTCCACTCTCTCTGCTACCCCCCCTTTCTGCTCCCACCTCTCGCTCTCTCTGCTGTTTCCTCTCTGTTGCTGTCCCTTTCTGCTGCTCCCCCTTTCTCTTCTGCCCCTTCTCTGCTGCTGTCCTTTCGGCTGCTCCCCCTTTCTCTGCTGCCCTGCTCTCTGCCTTTCTGCTCTCTGGTGCCCTTTCTATCTGCTGTCCCGCTTTCTCTGCTGTTGTCCCCTCTCTGCTGTTTTCTCTTTCTGCTGCTCCTCTCTGCTACCCCCTCTCTCTGCTACCCCCTCTCTCTGCTACCCCCTCTCTCTGCTGCCCTTCTTTTTGCTGCCCTCTCTCTTCCTGCTCTCCTCTCCCTTCCACCTCTGCATGCTCACTTTCTGGACCCTTTCCTGGTCTCCCCACAGCAGGTTCTTGCCCCTTGCTGCTCTTGCAGCTGCTGAGAGTCCATGCAGTCTCAGTGTCATTCACCTTGACTTTGAGTCTCACTGAGTCCTAAATATACAGATCAGCCTCTCAACACAGTTCATCTCCACTGATCCTTTTCCAGTAGAAAGTAAGCAAGTGGTTTTGAATTATTTATTGGTGCATTTGTTTATTTCAAGTCCAATCGCCATTGTGTCTTATTGCCTCTGTTGTGAGTATTCAAGAGCCCAGGAAACGTATGCATGTCATGTTAAATTTAAGTCCAAGTGAAAGTCTTTTCAAATTACTTAATTTAAACATTGCAAGCAGGAAGCCACCTTGATGGAAGAGGTTACACATTCTCTTCGAAATGCACAAGATTTCAACTCAGAAGTCAGTGCAGATCAAATCCACGCACTCTTTAGTAATAAAATTACCCGTTATTTAGCTGAAAATAAGCTGCAGTGAATAATAGAACAAAGGGAGTGCTGAATGTGGAGAAATTAATTTATCACAATGAACATAATGAAGAGAAAAATTTATTTGAATCACTGGACATTCCAAGGTTCACAGAAGACCTCACACTGCGAACACTGTACTAAATAAAATGTTCTCAATTACAAAGATTGTCTATGTGTTTCTCAATTTTAATAAAAGCATCAAGTCATTCTATTCAAGAAAACTGTCCTTATCCATACAAATTGCCTATCAATCAACCAATTGTTCATAGTAAAATCCTGAAGACAGACACATAACATGCCACTGGAAGTTACTTCAGTTATTGATGTTAGCATTTGTAAGGTTTTTATCTATTAGTTATAAGTAACACTTACGTTAATACTGCAATGAAGTGACTGTGAAATTCCCTTAGTTGCCACACTTCATCGCTTGTTCTGCTCAGTGCACCTAACCAGCACATCTTTCAGATTGTGGGGAGGAAACCAGAATACCCAGAGGAAACCCACGCAGACACGGGGACAATGTGCAAACTCCACACAGTGATCTAAGGCTGGAATTGAACTGGGATCCCTGGGGCCGTGAGACAGCAGTGCTGACAACTGTGCCATCGTGTTACCTATCTATTACTTAAGACAGATTTTTTTTGTGTGTATGATTTGTCCAAATGCGATTTCTAGGCTTTCTCTGAATCTTTGCATGAATATTTAAAAAGAAACTGGACGAACAAACTTTTGAGAATTGTCATCACCAAATGTTTGGAAATGGCGGTGTCCT
Organism: Sphyrna mokarran; assembly: GCA_024679065.1. Classification (NCBI taxonomy): domain Eukaryota; kingdom Metazoa; phylum Chordata; class Chondrichthyes; order Carcharhiniformes; family Carcharhinidae; genus Sphyrna; species Sphyrna mokarran. The sequence goes on from JAGIQG010000015.1 coordinate 27,151,420, forward strand.
TTTATCTGAATTGTACATCTGTCGCTATTCTGTCACAACTGTCACCAAAACCATCAATAAATACAATACATTTGAAAACCTCTTATTTAGACGAGATGTGATTGGATTTACTTTCCAATTCTTAAATAGATTTTGTGTTTTTTTAGGTCTTCAGCCATCGTACCTGATTGTCTGAGAGAGGGCACAGGAAGGGATCCAACTCTTAATTCTGCCACAAAGACTGCAGTGAACAAACACACAAAATTATATTTGCAAATTTTAATCCTGGGCGAAATGAGGCACCTGGCTTTGAAGGTTGTCATGGAAACATCACCTTTCAATTCATGCTCGTAGGATCGTAAAATCCCTACAGTGCAGTTATCAGCCTGTACTGACAACAATTCCCACACAGGCCCTATCCCCATAACCCCAAGTATTTACTCTTTCACCGCCTGACACGATGGGGCAATTGAGCGTGGCCAATTAATCTAACCTGTACATCTTCGGACTGTGGGAGGAAACCGGAGCACCCGAAGGAAACCCACGTAGACACAGGGAGAACATGCAAACTCCACACAGACAGTGACCCGAGGCCGGATTGGAACCCGGGTACCTGCACTGTGAGGCAGCAGTGATAACCAGTGAAACTAGAGCTTCCAAAGTGGCATCAAAGAGCTTTTATTTCCATTTATGATCATTGGGTCCCGCAGTTTAAATGCAACTTCACTTTAAAAGCTGGAGGCTCTCTTAAGTTATGTCTTAGGTGTCTGGTTTCAAGTCCTACTCAAGCATACTGTAGTCAATGAATAGCATTGGCTGGATGGCTGATTTGTTGAAACGAGCTGCAAGCACCCTCTTCTTGTGATTCCCATGGCCGTAGAATTTCACACATTTTTGTGGCGAAAGTGCTGTCTCTCCCTATCTGCCTATCTACTTTTGGGTGCAATCAAACTTCTAGGCTATGCTCTCATATGGAACGTACACCATCGGCATTGATATAGAAGCTATCACAACTCAACAACAAGAGAAGATAGAATCTTCAATCCTTTATAACTGAGAATAGATGGAAGATCAATACATTTGAATCATAGGATCCATACAGTGCAGGAGACCATTCAGCCCATCGAGTCTACACCAATCACAATCATACCCAAGCCCTATTCCTGTAACCCCACACTCTGTTAATCTCCTGACATGAGGGTCAATTTAGCATGGCCAATTAACCTAATCCGCACATCTTTGGAAAGATTTATGGGATAGATATATTCGTACAATATCATAACATATTGTTAGCACAGGCAGAGATAGTAATTTTAGAACACCTTTAAGAATGAACTAAGATTTTAAAAAAACAACTCAGTTGTGACTCCTGGCTAGAGTTTAATGTTTATTTATTGGTGTCACAAGTAGGCTTAAATTAACACTGCAATGAAGTTATTGTGAAAATCCCCTAAAGCTAATTTTATCTATGTCACACTCAACGCAAAATGAACACAAATTCCGAATCAGAGTTAATTTATCTTTCCACAATTGTCATATGGCTAGGAGTTTCAATGAAAGTTCAGACCCAGATTTAAATTTGACTTCCAAAGAATGAAGCAAAATCTTCCAGCTCCAATTTAGATCATAACATCAAACATAAATAGAGAACAGATAGATATTCACTTGCTGAATTTATTTTTCCATACGACTTTAGAGAGTACGTACTTTATAGGCAACATCTTATCTTTTTTAAAATTAAATTTATAATTCACTATTGCTGACATTCGCTCTCAGTAAGCTCTTCTGAATATATTAGAGACCTGACTGTTTTGTACAGCAAGTTCAATAATTATTCCCTACCTTTTCTGGAAGGGGATTATATTTATCATGGAAATGAACAGTGCATTAAATATTGTGAGCTCAGGTTTGAAGATGGTAAGTTTTCAGCTAGGAATATCAAGTTTGTCCAGTCTTCCTTTTATATATTAACAGCAAATGGCTCAGCAAGCCACAAGAGCAATTTTACAAGCAATTCTTTTTTCTTCAGAAACTGCTTAGTGCAGCAATATTGTTTTATTTTTACCTGACACAGGTAGAAATTTCTAAAGGACAATAACTGGGACAAGATAACAGAAACTGGATTCTTTCACAATGCACGCAATCCACATGAAAATTCTTTCTACAGCATTCACTTATTTCCACTACGTTGCAGCAGTCTTACAAATATTCTCTTTTGTTCAATAATTAAGCACTGTATGGTACATTTGAAGATATGATTCCAACATAGAACATAGAACATAGAACATAGAACATTACAGCACAGAACAGGCCCTTCGGCCTTCGATGTTGTGCCGACCAAAATAAAAAGCAATGCCCCTCCAAACTAAACCATTCCCTTCTCTTCCATATACTTATCAATTAACCTCTTAAACGCCACCAAACTTGGCGCATCTACGACAGCTGCAGGCAGGGCATTCCATTCCCTAATCACTCTTTGAGTAAAGAACCTACCTCTGATATCCGTCCTATAACTCATACCCCTTAATTTAAAGCTGTGTCCCCTCGTGCTAGCTTTCTCCATCCTAGGAAAAAGGCTATCACTGTCCACCCTATCTAAACCTCTAATCATCTTATATGCTTCAATAAGATCCCCTCTTAGCCGCCTCCTTTCTAACGAAAACAACCTCAAATCCTTCAACCTCTCTTCATAGGACCTGCCCTCCATACCAGGCAACATCCTGGTAAACCTCCTCTGTACCCTCTCCAATGCCTCCACATCTTTCTTATAATGTGGGGACCAGAACTGCACACAATACTCCAAGTGCGGCCGCACTAGAGTTTTGTACAGTTGCAACATGATGCTGCGGCTCCTAAATTCAATCCCCCTACCAATAAAAGCTAAGACTCCATATGCCTTCTTAACAACTTTATCCACTTGACTGCCTACTTTCAGGGATCTATTGACACATACACCAAGATCCTTCTGTTCCTCAACACTATTAAGAGCCCTACCATTAGCCCTATACTCTACACATTTATTGTTCCTGCCAAAGTGCATTACCTCACACTTTTCCACATTAAACTCCATTTGCCACCTCTCGGCCCAGCTCTGCAACTTGTCCAAGTCACTCTGTAAACTATAACACCCCTCTTCACTATCTACCACTCCACCAACTTTAGTGTCATCTGCAAATTTACTGATCCATCCCTCAATACCCTCATCCAGATCATTTATAAAAATTACAAACAGCAGGGGCCCCAAAACAGACCCCTGAGGCACACCACTCGTCACCGAACTCCACGATGAATATCTCCCATCAACCACCACCCTCTGTCTTCTATCTGCCAGCCAATTCCTAATCCAATTAGCTAAATCACCCTCTATTCCACACATCTTCATTTTCTGTAGAAGTCTACCATGGGCCACCTTATCAAACGCCTTACTAAAGTCCATATATACTACATCAACCGCCTTACCCCCATCCACCTCTCTGGTCACTTTCTCAAAAAACTCAATGAGGTTAGTAAGGCATGACCTACCCTTCACGAAACCATGCTGACTATCCCCAATCAATTCATTTCTCTCTAAATAACTATAAATCCTATAAATAACTATAAATCCTATAAATAACTATAAATCCTACATGTCAGAACCTTTTTTCAATTATAATGTTGGGTTGAGTATACATCAAAGCAATTTTTTTTAGGTCTATTCTTCACCTGGTCAAGTTGACCCTCACTAACTTCTGCAGATGCACCATAGAAAACACTCTTTCTGGTTATATCACAGCTTGGTATGGCTCCTGCTCTGCCCAAGGTCACAACAAATTACAAAGATCATGATTGTAATCCAATCCATCATGCAAACCAACCTCCCATCCAGTGACTCGAAAAAGTAGCCAGCATAATTAAGGATCCTGGATATTCTCTCTTCCACCTTCTTCTGTCAGGAAAAAGGTACAGAAGTCCGAGGTCATGTACCAACCAACACAAGAACAGCTTCTTCCCTGTTGCTCTCAGACTTTTGAATAGACCTACCTTGCATTAAGTTGATTGTTCTCTTGTCAGAGAATTCAAAAGGCTTGACTGTAACATTGCATTCTGCACTCTCTCCTTTCCTTTTCTATGAACAGTACGCTTTGTCTGTATAGCATGCAAGAAACCATACTTTTCGCTATATATTAATACATGTGACAATAATAAATCAAATTTTAAAAAATTCAAAAGTTTAGATTGACTCGCCAACCAAGTCACATTATGACCCATATGTGTAGCCAGGTGGAATCGCTTCCTAAATCGTATTTATTAATGTCACAATTAGGTTTACATTAACGCTGCAATGAAATTCATGTGAAAATCTCCCAATCATCACACTCCGATATCTGTTCAGGCACACTGAGGGTTATTTTAGCATAGTCAATGCACCTAACCAGCATGTCTTTTGGGCTGTGGGAGGAAACTGGAGCATCCAAAGGAAATCCATGCAGGTACGGGGAGAATGTGCTAATACCACACAGACAGTGACCCAAGCCAGGAATCAAACCCAGGTCCCTGACGCAGTGAGGCAGCAGAGCTAACACTGTGGCAGAATTCATTTTATACCCTCTGTCCTGAAATACCGTGGAGTGGCGAACGTTTTTCTCTGGGCTTTTCACGAGTATGCCAACAGCTGTGGGAGAAAAAAAAGATGGCACAGGAGCCAGACAACTTCTTGGGAGCCATCACTAGCATACCCTCTAATTTAATCTTTTGCTCCCGTTCTGCGCTTTTAAAGTTGAACTCTAATTCTTCTAAACTTTCCAATAAAGCTCTTTTGAATTCTTTGACAGATGTGTCTGATTTTTCTCTTCATCCTTTCTGTAATTGCAACACTATATCATATACCCTATGCTTTCCTTCTTCCCTAGGCAATTTATGAACAGTATACCTGTTTATCTATATAGTACGCAAGATGCAATACCTTTCACTGTATTGTGACAATAATATACCAAATCAAGTCAAATCAGAACTCAGGGGTTAGTAAATTTGCCGACGACACCAAAGTCGGAGGAGTTGTAGACAGTGAGGATGGATGTTAGCGTTTGCAGAGGGACATAGATAAGTTGCAGAGCTGGGCCGAAAGGTGGCAAATGGAGCTTAATGTGGAAAAGTGTGAGGTGATTCACTTTGGTAAGAGTATTAAGTTTGTAGAATATAGGGCTAATGGTAGGACTCTTAGTAGTGTAGATGAGCAGAGAGATCTCAGTGTACTAGTGCATAGCTCCCTGAAAGTTGGTACTCAAGTTCATAAAGTTGTTAAGAAGACATATAGTGTGTTAGCATTTATTGGTAGAGGGATTGAATTTCGGAGCCGAGATGTCATGTTGCAACTATATAAAACTCTGGTGTGGCCGCACTTGAAGTATTGTGTACAGTGATGGTTGCCACATTATAAGAAAGATGTGGAGGCATTGGAAAGGATGCAGAGAAGGTTACCAGGATGTTGCCTGGTATGATGGGTAGGTCTTATGAGGAAAAACTAAGGGACTTGAGGTTATTTTCATTAGAGAGAAGAAGGCTAAGAGGTGACCTTATTGAGACATATAAGATGATCAGAGGGCTAGATAGGGTGGATAGTGAGAGCCTTTTTCCTCAGATGGAGATGGATAACACGAGGGGACATAGCTTCAAATTAAGGGGTGGTAGTTATATCATGGATGTTAGAGGTGGGTTCTTTACTCAGAGGGTAGTAAGGGCGTGGAATGCCCTGCCTGCAGCAGTTGTGGACTTGCCAAGTTTAAGGGCATTCAAATGGTCAATGGATTGGCATATGGATAGTATTGGAATAGTTCAGGTTAGAGGGTCATAAAATTGGTTCCATTGATCGGCGCAACATCAAGGAGGGCCTGTACCGCGCTGTAATGTTCTATGTTCTGTGTTCTACCTTCTATGTTCTATGTTACAGCGAAAGGGCCGGGTTGGATTATTTTCGATGCACTGAATGGCCTCCTTCTGCACCGTAGGAATTCTACACATTAATGCGCTAATCCCGCATCACTTTTTTTTTTGTTTTTTAAGGATCTGATAGGGGACAAGTAATTTTGTAAGGCTTGGATTTTTAAAAGGAAAGTTTGGATTGGTTGTTAAGTTTGGACTGGAATGGAAACATTGGGAAAGTGTGCAGCTCATGGGGAAACTGTTATTGCAAAGACATGATTTCTTCAATTATGTGTCTGGCAAACGTGATTGGCAGTTATTCCAAAATATCTCAGGCACCAGTTAACTGCATTGTAAATAAAAATGAAACATATGGGTAATATGCAACTGAGTCCATTGGCATCTTCAAAGGGCAAAGATATTATTCTAATAGAAACCCTTAATCAAAACTGACTTAATATATATCATAGTGTATGACTACAGTCGTGCTTATTGGATCAATAGTCAAGGAATGTTGGATTTGTGCCTGAAAACAATGAAACTTTAAGAAATACTGTGCAGAATATCTGTAATGAATCAATAAATATGTATGGCACAAATTACCACACAACAATTCGCAATACAGTCCTTTGTTCATCTATTGACTGCTTCATTGATTATTACACAATGGCAGTGACCTCTCATGCAGCTTAATCACAAAAGTATGATATCAATTTTTTACAAGTTGGCCTCAACAACTCAAAAACAGCACCACGTGAGCAGATTGTACATTGATCCTGTCATTTTCCTCTCGAGTCACAGTTCAATGGAAAAAACAAACTGAACTATAATTTAAATTACAAAACACAACATCCCACTACACAAACACTTAACCCGTGAACTGCTGGCAGAGTCAAGGAACAGCAGCCCCTGCGGTCTGGCCCATAATTTAAATTTTTAGCCACCGTTCAGAGAACGCTGCATTGTAGCAGTGCACTTACTGAACTGCTAGCCGATGGCCGAGTGGTATTGTCGCTAGACTATTAACCCAGAAGCTCAGTTAATGTTCTAGTGAACCTGGGTTCAAATCCCGCCTTAGCGGATGTTGGAATTTAAATTTAATAAAAAATATCTGGAATTAAGAATCTACCAATGACCATGAAACACATGTCGATTGTTGGAAAAATCCATCTGCTTCACTAGATGATGGCATAGTGGCATAGTGGTTGGCACTGCTGCCTCACAGTGTCAGGGACCTGGGTTCGATTCCCAGTTTGGATCACTGTCTGTATGGAGTCAATACATTCTCCCCATGTCTGTATGGGTTTCCTCTGGGTGCTCCAGTTCCATCCTATCGTCTGAAAGACGTGCTGGTTAGGTGCATTGGCCATGCTAAGTTCTCCCTCAGTTTACCTGAATAGGCACCAGAGTGTGATGGCTAGGGGATTTTCAGATTAAATTCATTGCAGTGTTAATGTAAGCCTACTTGTAATGCTAATAAATAAATTTTTAAAACTTTTGCATTCTTTAGGGAAGGAAATCTGTCACCCTAACCTAGTCTGGCCTTTTAAAAGACAAAATTGTACCCGCCTCAAATACTGTCTCTGGCAGCTCATTCCAGACACCCAGAATGAAAAGATTGCCTCTCTGGAACCTTTTGCATTTTCCCTCTCTCACCTTAAACCTATGCTCTCTAATTTTACACTCCCCTACCTTTGGGAAAAATGTTGCCCCTCATTATTTTATAAACCTTTACAAGATCACCCTAAGCCTTCTACGTTCCAGGGAAAAAAGTCCCAGACTATCCAGCCTCTCCTTTTAACTCAAGCCATCAAGGTCTTTGTAAACCTTTTCTGTACTCTCTCTAGTTTAATAATATCCTTTCTATAATTATGGTGACCAGTAGCAGGATGCAATTAAAAGATGGGAAGGGAGGCTCCTTGAAAATCCCATCTTCAATAACAGCCCAGATTTTACTGGTACCACCTCCCCGAAATTGGGGCGGGCGAGATTTGCAGAACGGCGTTCCCTATTGGTCTCGGGCACGATCTTATGAGCTGTGCTGATAAAATCAGGACCAATGAGCCCAGCAAGGCTAAACATTTGCAATCTTTTTGAGATAGAAGTAAGCAGATTTGAATCTCCTCCAGAGACATCACAGAAACCAATCATCAGCTACTTTGATTCACCTGATGTGAAACAATTGAGTGCAATAGATGTTGTCCCATTTGTAGCACCAGAAGGCTGTATACCAGAACTAGCCGTACCTTTTTCAAGGCCATTGCAGCCTTCTCCATTAAAATCCAATAACCTTTTACTATCCATATTGTAGCCAGTGGAATAGTCCTGTGTAGCAGCTTGAGGAGAGGCAAAAGTGCCAGAAAGATCATAGAAACCCTACAGTGCAGAAAGAGGCCATTTGGCCCATCCAGTCAGCACCGACCACAATACCACCAGGCCCTACCCCCGTATTCCTACATATTTACCTGCTAATCCCTCTAACCTACATATTCAAGACACTAAGGGACAATTTTAGAATGGCCAACCAACCTAACTCACACATCTTCGGACTGTGGGAGGAAGCCAGAGCACCAAGAGGAAAGCCACACAGACGCAGGGAGAATGTGCAATCTTCACACAGACGGTGACCCAAGCCGGGAATTGAACGCAGGTCCCTGGAGCTGTGAAGCAGCTGTGCCAACCACTTTGCTACCGGTAGATAGGGACTAAATGAATATGACTAAGTGAAGGGATGCAACTGTAAAAACAGAATTAGAATAGAATCTAGCTATAAATGTGAAATTAAAAGAATGATTTTGCTATAAAGTAGGGATTAAACATTAAATGCAGCCTTCATCTGCTGGATAGCAGTTTAGAAATTTATAAACAAGTCTGGACATAATTGTGTGCTCAAGGCCACCAACATTCTATGGCTTAAAATACTAACGTAAGGTGTTGGTGAGACCACAGCTGGATACTGTGTACTGTTTTGGTCTTCTTACTTGAGAAAGGATTTTGTGCCACTGGAGGGGGTGCAGAGCAGATTCAATAGGTTGATTCCAGAGTTGGGAGGGTTGGCTTATGAGAAGAAACTGAGTAGACTGAGACTATACTCATTGAATTTCAGAAGAATGAGGGGAGATCTTACAGAATCATGTAAGATTATATGTTCTTTATTATGAAGGGAATAGGTAAGGTAGAGTCAGGGAGGTTGTTGCCACTGGCGGGTGAAACCAAAACTAGGGGGCATAGCCTCAGAATAAGCATGAGCGGATTTAGGACTGAGTTGAGCCAGAACTTCTTCACCCATAGAGTTGCGATTCTGTGGTATTCCCTGCCCAGTGAAGCAGTTGAGCCTCCTTCAATGAATGTTTTCAAGGCAAGGATAGAAACATTTTTGAACAGTAAAGGAATTAAGGGTCATGATGAACTGGCAGGTAAGTGAAGCTGAGTCCATAAAAAGACCATCCATGAAGTTATTGAATGGTGGAGCAGGCTCAAAGAACCAGATGGCCTATTCCTGCTCCTATTCTTATGTCCTTATGTTCTTATAAAGTAGTCCTGAAAATACCAGGAACTAGCCTCTATATTACCTCAACAAGACACTAATAACTTGTAAGATATCACAATTTAACAATAGATAATTTTAAGGATGCCCCAAAATAACCTGCCAACTACATCCTGGAAACTGAGTACAATGACTGCTCCATGAATTATCCTGTTTACTTTAGGAATGTGGACTAAAACAAAGGATGTTGACTAAAACAAACAATGTTGCCCAGCATGACTGCTTAACTTGCTTCTTGATGGTATAAATATTGGTATTTCATAGTGTAAATATTGAACCACACAGTAGGATTTTTAGATTTGTTGGATGCACTCCAGTAACTCTCATGGTGAAGTTACTGCAATGTAGTTATGGTAGTTTTTCCCTGAACTGAGATCAACTGTAGCAATTACATTGTCATTGAGTTAAGTCCTGTAAGAGATTTACTCCATAGTACTGAGGACTGCTAGCCTGGAGTTAAGGTTCTATGATCATGTCTTAATTGGGTAATAGTACAAAATGTAACTAACCGTAAGACATGTAATTGTGGAGTTTAAATTCATGAAATGAATTGTAACTATAGATTAGATGACAGATTTGAAATTCTGTACCAAAGATGTGATTGGCTGAGTGCTTTAATAATGTTTTTCGCTTAGACAACAAATTCAGAAAATAAACTTGAATTATTTTCTTTTTGGAAGCATAATTATATACTAAACTAAATATTGTGCTTCTAAGCACAGAGGACTGTGATGCGTCACCTTATTGCCTATGCGTCAATCCTCCCCTAACCCCAGGACTAAATAAATATCCACATTTCTCCTGGAACAAAGTGGCTATTAAAAGGATATAACAAGCAACAGTTGAAAAGAAAGAACAGGGAGATCATGTTATCCAAATGCTAACTACTGCCTGGTTGTACCAGAACTATGGATAAAAAATAAATACGAGCGAGTTTGAGCATAATCTTCAAAACATCGAGCACTCAAAATGACAGTATTAAATCTGTTAGACTCTGGAGGCCAGGGTCAAATGAGTCCATGTTTTTTTCCCCCTCCCCTTTTGACTGTAACAGATTAGTTTTTTAAATGGGTATATTTGCCAATTCTGTGCGTGTTTAACTATTTATGTGCCCTGGCCATAAAATATGTTGATCAGAGATGTTTCCCGAGATTTTAAAAAAAGTCCACAGTACTTAAGGTGGTCTAAAAAAAGTAATAAAAACGTTATGACTTTCACACAGGCATAAACACACCATCGAAGTTCACACACATGCAAATAGATTACAGAAAGGGGACAATGGATAAAGGAATTTAAAAAGCCCAGTAAAATGAAATAAAGGCATGTGGCTCTTGAAGATTGATCACTTGGCTGACTTTAGGCTGAATTCAGTGATTCTGTTGTTTTGTTTTAGAGACCCTACTGCTTTTGTTCAGTTGTCCAGCTGCTTTGAATGTCAAGGCAGTTTCAGTTTGTAGGTGGACAATTTACTTGCTTTGTTAAAGATAGTAACATTGAGTCGAATTCTTTTTAAAATCTCCATGGTGCCTAGTTAGTCAACATCTGCAGTGTTCAAAACCAGCAAGCTGGCTGGAGAGAGAGAAAAAGAACATACTCAGGGTCTTGTACGTTTGGTATCTCAGTAGTTTACCCAGTTGCCCAGAGAAAGCAGGTGCTGGTGGTCTCATTATCTTCACTCTCCAATTGCCCAGTGACCCAAATATGGTCATGGTATTCCAATTGCCTCAATGAGATTCTGGTTGTGAATTCCTCTCTTGGCCAAGGTCTCACTGCCCAAGTGATTCTGTCTATTCGTTTGTTCCCACACAGTTGAGTACCACAGCTGATTGGCTGGAATTCTCTGGCTGTTCATGCACCGCTGTGGCTGCCAGCGAGAATGGAGAATTTGGTGCCCAGCCAAATCTTCGTTCACTGCAGTGGGACTGGAGGATCACAGCTGCAGTCAAGGTCAAAAACTCCAGCCTATTTTCAGGATGCTTTGTGAATGGAATAGGAAGTAGCTCCCATTCATCCTCTTTCAAGGCAATTGTTCTTGGTATGGCTTTGAAAACAGGCTGTCTCTATTTTAACGGTTTTGGAATATTCAAGATCCAGTGACGCAAATGTGTAGTCACTTTTGACTAAGATCTCAAATCATTGAAGTGTGGCTTTGCTCTTATTTTTAAATGTTAATTGGGATATCCCAGCTTGTAAATTCAACCATCATGTTTTGACATAAAGCATGGTTTCATAACCATCTGAAGTGTTGATATTCTATCATGGAACACCATGGTGGCATAGTGGTTAGCACTGCTGATTCCCAGCACCAGAGACCTGGATTTGATTCCTGGCTTGGGTCACTGACTGTGTGGACTTTGCACATTCTCCCCATGTCTGTGTGGGTTTCCTCCGGGCACTCTGGTTTCCTCCCACAGTCCAAAGATGTGCAGGTTAGGTGCATTGGTCATGCTAAATTCTCCCTCAGTGCGCCTGAAGAGGCGTGGAGTGTGGCGACTAGGGGATTTTTACAGTAACTTCATTGCAGTGTTAATGCAAAGCGTACTTGTGATTAATAAATAAGCTTTACTTTACTATTAAGAGCTAATCAAATCCACATAGAAGCAGCCCATGTCATTCAGTATTGTTAAACTGGAGTAATGAATTAACAATTATATTACGTCTTATGTAAGCCTCAATAAAACTTTAATTATCTAATGCTATGGTTAATTTGTGGAAGATTTCTGTCAAATGCAGCTGAAAATATTAAATATGACAATTCAGTCGTGGGCCTGTGTCTTCATATGCTGCTGACCTTTCCATTGGGTGATTGGATTAGTTCAAACTAGAAATAGAAAGATTAAATCATTCTTTAAACATTGCATGCCTGTGCATTTGGACACAGTGAGATTAAATGTAAAGCCTGTCCACCAGCAAGATAATAGAACCATCAAGAAGCAAATATTCATGTTAAGTCTCTCACTAAATTGAGTGATCTCCTTTTTTAGAAAATGACTTTTCTTTTATCAGAACTGGAATCAAACTGTGGATGAGTATTACTGCAAACACTTTTAAACCATATTTCAAATGTTGTTAAATTCAAAGACATTGTCATATTCTGTCAGGAACTTTAGAAAGGGGGCTAGTTGTTAGTCTTTCAACATTTGTTCAAATCCAAACTAACTGAGGGCAGAACAGTGGCACAAGCAGTTAGCACTGCAGTCTCACAACACCAGGGATCTGAGTTTGATTCTGGCCTTGGGCCACTGTCTGTGTGGAGTTTACATGTCCTCCCCATGTCTGCGTGGGTTTCCTCCGGGCGCTCCAGTTTGCTCCCGCAATTTAAAGATGGGCAGGTTAGATTGATTGGCCACACCAAATTGCCCCTTAGTATCCAAAGATGTCTGGCTTAAGGGAATTAGAGGCATAAATATGTGGAGTTACAGGATTATGGCCTGAGTAAAATGTTCTGTTAGAGAGTAGGTGCAGACAAGATGGGCTGAATGGCCTTTTTCTGCACTGCAAGGATTCTGTGATTCTATGATGCAAATTGAATGCTGGCTCCAAAAGACATCTGAGAAGTAGGGCTATAGATTTTCAAATCTAGTTCTTTGTGGACATGGATTTATTGCATAAGATGTTTCTAATGGGTAATGTCCCTCAGATAGTCGGAAGAGAGAGATGCTGACATAAAGGGAAAGCACAATTGATGCTTTCCCTTTTGATTTTGAACCTTCCAACTTACTTCCCAAATATCTGCCTTCCTGTTCTGATGACTCAACTGTACTGTCACATTAACTTTCACATATGTACAACTGTTCATAAATTGCTGCAGATCCATCCAAATCAACATGCAAAGTCCCTCTAATTTAAGAAGCTGAAAGCAATCGCATGGTCCAATATAAGTTAGGTTAAAATTAGCATAATGTTGGAGCAAGATGGAGGGATCCTTGCTTTGCATCTGTTTCCTTTAGGCTTGAATTATAAGAGTCTGATTGTCACAGTACAATCAAGATTCTCTTTATGTAAACTGTCCAATTCTCTGGAGTGCAGCTAGGTTGCTGAGTATCATAGAATCATAGAATTGCTTCAGTGCAGAAGAAGCCAGTTGACCTATCAAATTGGCACCGACTCTCTAACAGAGTATCTTGCACAAGCCCTCCATCCGCTCTATCCTTGTAACCTCACACATTTTCCATAGCAAATCCATCTACTTTACATGTTGTAGGATGCTAAGGGGCAATTAAAAATGGCTTAACCTAAACATCTTTGGACTGTGGGAGGAAACCAGAACACCCGGAAAAAGCTCATGCTGACACAGGGAGAACATGAGGATTCTGCACAGCAGTGACCCAAGGCTGGAATTGAACCCCGGTCCCTGGCGCTGTGGGGGAGCAGTGCTAATCACTGTGCCACTGTGCTGCCAATATAGTGCCAGATGGATGCAAAAACATGGCAAAAGACCCAATTGCTGGTAATGGACTAGTTTGCATCTCAAGGATTTTCACAAGGGTGGAACCAACAGTAGTAGACATATCTGTCATGTGTTGTACAGTGACTGGAATGAATAGCTGTGCCCTGGATACTGGCCACACAAGAGCTGGGCATGCTGGACTATGACCCTAGCCTTGTGGAGAGGCACAGAAGTCAACTTTCTTTGCAAAAGTCTAACGCAGTGCAACTTTTAATTCCACTGCCAGCTAACCATAAGCAAAATGATCCCTCACTTGCCTACAGAGCCAGGCGTACATCTGGCACTTCCTTACCCTTCATTGATGGAGATTCACCCCAGTCACCCGCTCCATTCACCTTGGCAGCAGCCAGTAATGGATTCAACTGTTTCCTGAGTTCCTCTAAATACTTTCCAAATATCTGCCTTCCTGTTCTGATAATTTAATTGCCCTTGTCACATTAAATTTCGTTTATACGCAACTGTTCACCCTTACAACTTGCTGCAGTATAGATCCATTTAAATCAACACAAGACATTCTGCTTATATAAGAAAGCTGAAAGCAATTGCACACTCTTCTTGAGTCAGATTAAAATTCACCAACAAGGTTCACAAAGCAACATTGCCAAAAGCAATCTGACACTTGAGCACATGGAATTGCAAGTTCCATTTTTCAGCATAGACAGGCTTCATCCACACTTAAATGAGCAAAAAAAAATTCTTGGAGTGATAATTTCTAGGCTGCATTGATAGGATTTTATGGCCTCACTCATCCCAAAACTGTAAAATCCCAACTGACATTGTTTTTTTATATATGTTCATGGGACATGGGCATGGGTGGCTGGCCAGCATTTATTGCCCATCCCTAGTTGCCCTTGAACTGAGTGGCTCATTCAGCCATTTCAGAGGGTATTTGAGAGTCAACCACGTTGCTGTGGCTCTGGAGTCACATGTAGGCCAAATCAGGTAACAATGGCAGATTTCCTTCCTTACAGGACATTAGTGAACCAGATGGGTTTTTATGACAATTGAGAATGGTTTCATGGTCATCAATATATTCTTAATTCCAGATATTTTTTATTGAATTCAAATTTTGCCATCTGCTGTGGTAGGATTCGAACCTGGGTCCCCAGAACATTAGCCGAGATTCTGGATTAATAATCCAGTGACTCTACCACTAGGCTATCACTTTTCCATGTTCCCATTGGCCATCCCCTTTGCGAGTGGAGCAGTAATATTCCAACCCTATATAATTCTGTGTCTTTCAATATCAATTTCTATTGGATCAAGGAACAAATTTCTTAACTTCTACAATTATTATTGTAATTACATATTTTTGGAGGCTTCTTTAGTGAACAAAAGAGCTTTATTTACAAGACATTTACCTGAACTACATGCTTGCAGCTAGTCCAAAGTATCTCTACCCTAGGAGAACACAGCCCCAGAGAGGTTCCCTGTACTAGCTTTTGATTGATTGAATCCACAAGCCAAAAGGCAGGCGCATGTACTGGAATAAGTGTGTATTTATCATTAAATAACTTCAGGAAGTGTTAGCTAAATCGAGTTGCTGCTATGCATGACTCATTTATAGCTTTGCATAAGGTTAACCTGACAGCTTTGCAAACAGGTCTTCAGTTCCCGGGTTGTATATTTATCCAGATTGGTAGTCTGATTCACTGTTAGCTTATAATGGCCGCTAGTGCAGGCTGTCCTGTCCAGTTTCAGTAAAGAGGCTATGGGTGCTGCCCATTCCGAGAACTGAACTGACAGTTCTTTCAGCCTATTTAACTCAGTATCCATTTTCTTCTGTAAGGCATATGGGATATTGCACTATTGAATCAGGGATCAACATAAATCTGAGCTTGTAGCCCTTTGATTTTGCCTAATTCGTCACTGTGGTTGAATGGAGTTTTAACTTTTAATATGCTGAAAGATCTTCAATTAAACACGCCTTTCTTTTGGTTGAAGTTGTTTTTCCACTATGCCAGCATTTCTTGCAGCCAGTGGCCCAGAATTTGTCAAAGGACAGACAGTGTCAAGTTCAACAGCTTGTCCATGGCAGGGATGAGTTCTGAACAGACTTTTGGAAGCCAGTGTTCCTTATGAGGCTTGAAGTGACCGATGATGACGAGGTTTGAAGTGACCAATGATACTATTCTGGTGGAATTTGTTTGTCCTAATTGAACGATGCAATTGGGGTTCTGGTCAATTTATTAGCTGGTTACCAAGGAACTTTTGGAGTTTTAGTTCTGCTAACACAAACAGTTTGCTCAGAAAGGCAGTGTGAAGTACCTGGGAACCAAGCTCACAAGGAGAGACAACATCTAGAAGAAGAGAACAAAGAACTGATTCTGTGTGACAACAAAATCCTGGCTAGGTTTTCATTGCAAGTGAAAATCAACCTGAAGTTAAATAAATTAACAGATAATGAGTAGTTGGTTTATGCATTGCAAATATTTACTGTTGTTTAAGAGGCTACAGAATAAAGGAAATTGTGTTTTAGTATTTAAAATCGATTTTGTGTCTTTATTCGTTACAGAGATTTGGATAACATCATGAAAGATATTGTTGTATTTTATTAACAACTCTGCAGTTCCCCCTCCTGCACTTAATAAATCTCTGCCCAATTCAAATTGATTTCTTTAAACCAGCCATAGCCCAAATGGCTTGGTTCTTCACCTATCACTATTATTACAGAGTGCAGGGTAGGCTGTTACCCATAGCTCACAGGTACCAACATGATGCATTTCAGTGTCATTGCTTCTCCTGCTTATGTCTTCCACTTAGCAGACATGCTCTCCCACTTTAATGACTGGACACCTTCTTTCAGATACTGAAATTAGCATGGCCGATGCCCTTGTATCAATTCCCAGATTAAGAGGCTTTCCATTTATATGAAGCGACACAGTAATAGGGTCTGGTTTACTTATGTTCAGATTAGACAGAGAGATTAAATAGTGCTAGGCTGTCCCACATTGTATACCTTTAACACTTTGGTTCATTTGTTACTCAGCATTGACTTAGCTCCGCACTGCTTAATCGAATGTCATCTTTTGTGACAATAATGGCACTCAGTCTCCTTAAACATATGTGATTCAGCAGCATGATTATCCACATCAGTAACATTCCATTGTAAGAATTGTACTCTGTTTGCCTCCGCTGAACCTTTTTGTTCTGTGGATGATGGAAATTACTTCTTGTCTGTATGGCTGCGTCAGTGGTTTTGGTGTCACGGCTGGCTGCAGGTTTCCATCCTAACTGGGTGAATTTTGTGAATTCTGTAATTCCTGTGCAGTCCATGGCCAGTGCTATCTTTGTTGCTCAAATAAAACTTCTGTTTACTTCTGCAAGCACTCTGCATTGAATAACATTGTTGCTCACACCACAGACTAACCAATCCCATAACATGTCATTCATGGTTGCCCCAAAATCACTTTACACTGATAATTGCTTTTTTTAGCAGTCTAAGTTGTGGTCGGTTCACTGGGGTTCTCACCTTCAAATCAAATTTGAATCTCTAGAGTATGCTTGAGGTTGCATGTGTTCCTTCACTAAATCTATGAGCTCACGGAATGATTTGGGGTCAGCCATGCTTGGCTTGTAAGACTGTGAATAAAGTTGTAGGCTATGAGTCCCAGATACTCAGGAGAATTGCTTTGGATCTCTCCTACTTCATTTGCTTAGGAGGGGAGGGAGTGATGTGATAGCATTGTGGTTGGACTAGTAATCCAGAGACCCAGGATAATGCTCTGGGGTCCTAGTTTCCAATGAAATGGTGAAATTTGAACTCAATAAAAAAAATTTGGAATTTGTTTAATGATAATCATGAAACCACTGTTTTAGGGGCACAGTGATTAGCACTTCTGTCTCATGGTGCCGGGGACTTGGGTTCAATCTCTGGCTGGGTGTGGGTTTTTAAACTTGAATCAGACTGTAAAAACCATGGATGACATTATGGCACAGTGGTCACAGTGCCATGGACCTGGGTTCAAATTTTCAGCTTCAGTCACTGTTTGTGCGGAGTCTGCACATTCTCCCTCTGTCTGTGTGGATTTCCTCCAGGTACTTCAGTTTCCTCCCACAGTCTGAAAGATGTGCTGATCAGCTGCACTGGTGTACTAAATTCTCCCTCAATGTACCCGAACAGGTGCTGAAGTGCGGAAACTAAGGGATTTTCACATTTCTTCATTAATGTATAATAAATAAACTTTAATCATTCATTTTAAAGTTAATTTCTTATTATTCATTCCTGAACAAATATTTTGCTTAAAATTTATATATATATATATATATATACATTTATTTAAAGCTCTTTAGATAACTATAAAGGTGATAATTAGACACTCAGATATGAAATGAAGTAACTTAAGAATGAAGTATGCTGACATGATCAAAGTCTTTAGGGTTGCTCTATTGCAAGGCAAGCTAAATGCACATTTGCACAAAATAGTTGGATCACCAGTTAAGTATCCTCTGGGAAAACAATATGTTTTAAATTGAAAATTGCTGCTCTTAAATTCTCCAGTGGGAACTGTCATGCTGAACATTAATGGATGATTAATCCACGCCTGAATTATATTTCAAATTGTATTCTTAGTAAAATCCAGCGATGGCATATATTGCTTCATTCATACTTTTTGATTGATTGCTCATCTGACACAGTGTAAAACTGAGATTCTGTGTGCTAAATTCTCTGTATTGTCTGAGACTGCAAAGATTGTGGTGCTTTGAAAGAATCGCTGACAACCACAGCTGACTGTTGCGTTTCAGATTGTTTTCCTGCTCTTTTATGCACTTGTGATGGTCTGACTGTGCAGATGTCAAGTTTTACTATACAGCTCAAAGCTCTGCTGGCAAACAATGCTGTGCACCAGAATAAAATGAATCTTTATATACACGTGTTTCTGATTCTATTGTAACTCATGCACAAAGGGAATCTTCCCCGATGCTGTGATTTTTAAAACTGTGCATGAAGGCCAAATGCATATGTGTTCCTGTCTCTAATGTGACACATTAATAATTCAGACAGATAAAGGGTGGCACGGTGGTACAGTGTTTAGCACTGTTGCCTCACAGCTCCTAGGACACAGGTTCAATTCCAGCCTTGGATGCCTCTCTATGTGGAGTTTGCACATTCTCCCCGTGTCTGTGTGAGTTTCCTCCGGGCAGTCTGGTTTCCTCCCACTCTCCAAAGTCCAAAGATGTGCAGGCTAGATGGATTGGCCATGCTAAATTGTCCCTTAATGTCCCATGATGTGGAGATTATGGGATTTAGTGGCATAAATACATGCGTTTACAGGGATAGAGTTGGGGGAGTGGGACTGGGTAAGATACTTGGTTGAAGAGTCAGTGCTGGCTCAGTGGCCCAAATGACCTCTTTTGCACTATAGAGATTCTATGATTCTAAATGGGATGTAGATTGCGACTGGAGAAGTTAGGTCTGCTTTGATGGACATTGCAGGTATAGAGGAAGTTCTCTTGGGAAGCTATGGGAACAAGCCTGGGGTGAGAGAATGCCTTTTCACAGGTTCCTCCGCTTCCTTTTATTGAAGAACTGACATCTCCAGTGGGGCATCAGTTCTAATATTCAAGCTGTATCTTCTTTTTTAACTTCTCCTTCCAGATCTCCTATTGCTGCAACATTATTCCCACAGCTGCACCACAAGGATTTCTTCTCTTTCACACTTTCCACTGGATTGCAATATTGCACATATACTTAATGAAGCTTGCTCCATGAGAGTGGCTGGGGAAGCTATACTGGTGTGGGAAACCTTGTAGAAGCTGTAGGCTGAATAAAAGATCATTGTACCGATAACTATCAATGGTCGAAGCTTCAATTTTAACTTTACGATCCAGCAAATTGGCTCTCCAACAAACTTGAATGTCTGCCTTTGGAGTCCAGCAGGTTTTTAAAGGTTCTTTTGCAGTTGTGCCAAGCAATCTTTGAAAGCTGGCATTAAGCCCTTTGCATACAATTCTCACACACATTTCAAGAGCCTTCTGCTTTGGGCTGTCCTCACAGATTAACTGTTAAATCTGCTCCATGGGTTGTCTTGCTTTGGATGCAGAGCCTAACTGTCCCTAATTCTGCCCAAATCTACAATATCCTTGAGTGTCACTGCCCACCAGTGATTAGTTCCCGTCCCATTACCCTTCATTCTGGCCGCAGGATGTAGTTCAGAGCTACTGCCATGGAGCCAAACATTCTGGAACTAAATTCAAAACTGAAAATGTTGTTTAAGGTCTGGCAGCATCTGTGGAGAGAGAAGCAGACTTGACATTCTGAGTCCATGTGATTCTTCTACAATTCTGCTGAGTTTCTCCAGCATTTTCAGTTTTAATTTCTGATTTCTAGCATCCATGGTATTTTATTTTTAACGTTATTGGAACTGATTCCTTCTGAGGCATGAAGTGCCCCGATGGTTCACTCAATTTATTGAAACCAGGTCCAATCATAGAATTCCTACAGTGCAGAAGGAGGCCATTCAGCCCATCGGATCTGCACCAAAAACAATTCCATCCAGGCTCTATCTCTGCAGCCTTAATTATTTGCTCCACTGATCTTCCTGATACTAAGGGACAATTTAGCATGGCCAATTAACCTAACCCATACATCCTTGGGGTGAGGGAGGAAACCGGAGCACCCAGAGGAAACACACGCAGACACAAGGAGAACGTGCAAACTCGACACAGACAGTGACCCGAGCCGGGAATCAAACCCAGGACCCTGGAGCTGTGAAGCAGCAGTGCGAACCACTGTGTCACTATGCTGTCCCAATCTTCAGTGAGCTTCATGTTTTCTAGTTGGGGTGTATGTTGTTGGCTCTGCACCCCAGAACAGGGCATAAATAACCTCTGCCCCCTCTGTCTATGTTTTTCAACTGCTGCCTGGCCAAGTCCAGTACTTTTCATTCACATTTCTGATTCTTACATACAGAGATCATTTTAACCTAACCTCGCAGAAAGGAAACTCGCCATAGTTTCAGATGACCATTGGCTATTCTCCCCTTTTGGTTAGATTGGAACACTGTCTATTAGGTTTTGATACCAATATTGTCAAAACCTTCTTCTGCAGTCTGCATTCTGCAATATAAAACCCACACACAAAAACAATTTAGAGGCAATGCTATATAATTTTTTCTTTTGGTTTTAGCATTTCTTTTCACTATTTATATTTGTCAGAAACCACATTTTTCACCCTACATATGCAAATTCACAACACTATTTGTTTAACTCTCTGGAGAAGATTTAACCTGAAGATCACCTCAGGTGAGGGGCAAGATTGAGAAGAAGGAACCTTCATGAATAACCTCAGCTGGAACAGAAATTGAACCAACACTGTTGGCGTTTTCTCTACATCACTAACCAGCCATCTAGCCAACTGAGCTAAACTATTCCCCCCATTAATTGGAAAGTAATGGGATTAGATCAACTGCCAGCTTTTCACCTTACCCAATTTGTCCTTTCTCAATGGTTGTGCTAAAACCACACAAAAATGATGAATGTTCATCCATGCTGCAGCGTGAGTGAATTCAGAATAAGTTTTCAACAGATTGTAGTACCTGTGGGGACATCTTCCCCAGAGAGTTAATAAGTAGTGTTGTGAAATTGCATGTGTAGGGTTAAAAATGTGGCATTTGACAAATGTAAGTAATGAAAAGAAATGCCAAAACCAAAAGAAGAAATTATATAGTATTGTCTCTTTAAAGTATCAAGTGTCTTTATGCATGGATTTATATTGCAGAGTGCAGGTTGCAGAAGCAAGTTTTGGCAATATTTGTATTAAAATCTAATAGGCAGTGTTCTAACCTAACCAAAACAGGCTTTTGAATTGGACCAATGAGTTTAAAATAAGCACGCAGAGACGCAGAACCAGTGCAATTCAAACCTGAGGCTTGTTGACAACCTCAAACCACTCAGATCACAGGAATACTGTGAGATAATTCTAGGTACAGAAACCCAGACAAGGAGGGGATAATGGTCAGAGTATACTTACTACCTCTTGAGTCAGTAGAAGGAAGACGAGGGTCGCATGTAAATCCTGCAGTTTCATATATATCTTCATAAAATCACCATAAATAGAGAGAGATACCAACTCAGAAAGTGTTCCAGAGAACACCACCAGGGAAAGTATATACTTCCAAAAGGTCCTGCTTTTATATTAGTTGAGAGTGACTGAATTTTGTAATGGTTTATTTCATTATTTCTAGAGACGTATTGTAATATTTGAACCAGCATTGTATTAGGATTTTATTCAGTTTGTATATTGTTTTAACAAGGTTGTCACCAGTTTAAAAAAACGAAGGCCGGTTAATTGTTCACGATCGAGAGTTCAGATCCCATTTCAGTTTATCAAGATCAGTAACTTTCTACTACTTCACACACTCTTGTACAAGATTATGAGGTGAGATTTATCTCTTTGAGTGGTTTCAAAATCGGGCAAAGAGAAAAATCATCTCCCCATTGCAACAATTGGCATTCACAAAAGCTTGATCTTCCTGTCCCTTTTTTAGCAATGAGGGGACAATAGAACGAATAGTTCAAATAAGTAATTACAGTAATTGAAGCAAATAGCAATGTTCTTTCAAACTATTGCCATTTTCACGGGAAACCTACAAGTGGCCTTAAGATGATTTATTACAGCTTTTAACCAAAAAAAACAAGTGAAAACATAATTATAGCAATTGAAATGGATGAAGATTTTTAACGAGGTTTTATGCACAGTATGCTTTGCCAGCTGAATGTGAAATTGTTCCCTCAGACTGTTTCTTGTCAAGAAATGTTGCAGCACAAAATGACCGTGCTATTTTAATTTAGAACAATAGCAATACAGGCGCCCTGAATTGAGAGGCACTGCTGATATTCGGCACATCTTTTGATGTGTGAATTGACAGGAGCAGTGACTGCATAAAACTGCTCAGGAATTCAAATGCCTTTTTCTGATAAAAGGCACACACAGTTTTGACTAAAGCTTGATGCTACTGACAAGGAGGCAGCTGATAAATAAGGAAATTGCCCGGCTTAACTCGGTCACCCATCAGCCAACTTGATGGAATGTCCCATTAAGGCTTCTCACTCCACTTTTTGTCTAACACTGGGATAGCTGATGCTGAGAAGCCAGACATGTTACCAGGACACAGCAGAACAAGCAAAGATAATTCCGTCATCTCACCGACTGCTGTCCTGCAAATCCCTTCTGGATGGAACCGGGCTGAAGAGGCACCAGCTGATGCAGTCTTTGGCAGGAATTCCATCATAGTTACTTGCACCATGTGGATTGCGGTAGCACTGGCTCTGAATGCCAAACCCTTTACTTAAAAATCCACCACCATTGCTGCATAAACCCCAATGGCCAGAGCAGTCCTTTTCCTTTCTTGGACACCCTGGTTGCCAATTCACCGTCACCCTATTATGGAATCATGGACTCCCTTCAGTGCAGAAGGAGGCCGTTTGGCCAATCGAGTCTGTGACAAACCCACCCAAGCCTTATCCCCACAGCCCCATTGCATTTACCCTGCTGATCTCCTGACATGAGGGGACAATTTACTAGGGCCAGTCCACTGTGTGGGTTTCCTCAGGATTTCCTGAGGAAATTCCTGAGGAATTTCCTCAGAAATTCCTCAGGAACCTCAGGTTTCTTCCCACAGTTTGAAAGATGTGCTGGTTAGGTGCATTGGCCATGCTAAATTCTCCCTCAGTGTACGGAACAGGCACCAGTGTGGTGACTAGGAGATTTTCACAGTAATTTCATTGCAGTATTAACATAAGCCTATTTGTGAACTAATAAATAAACTTCAAAAGAAATGATATTCCCCATGGCCCACTCCAGAATTGTGGGCTTGCACTTTGGACACAAATGGCCCTTGTAGCAAATCTACTTGTGACACTAATAAATAAACTCAAACCCAAACTGCTCACCAGATGCACGTAGTGGGGGACCTGTCGTGATTCTTGTTGATATGAATGGACAATTTATCACGAGGCGTCAATCAGGCACAATTATCTTTAAGGTGATGTGTCTGAGTCAGGGGCAATCAATCAGGGAACTTCCGCTTTGGTAAAAGCCATTTAGGGACACCCACACACACAGCTGTCGTCTGCCTGCATTGTTCCTCCATCCACTCACTGAAAAACAGGGGCAGGAAATTATCCCACCACGTTAATGTCGAAGTGATAATAAAAAATGACTGACATTAAAATAGCACCTGATCATGTCCTCAATATATCCTAAAGCATTCGATAACCAGTCAAGTGGTCCTGAAGTCACTTCTTGTAGACAAATTTAAAAGGCAATTTGCACATGTCAGGTCCCAGTGTATACGTTGGACAAAATCTTACCAGAAAATGACAGCGTGTTGGTTCTGATAAGAAAAGTGACAAAAAAAATAGCTGGGCATATTCCAATTCATCATTTAGGAGGTTCAGGCCTCAACTTGCTGGCACTATCCAGTTGCACTGAGATGCCATGGTTAAATGTCTATTGAAATCTTCCTAGTGATTTTTGCTTGAAATTGTGCAAGATATGGGGAGAACTCTTCACTCTTCTCCAACTCATACCAATCTATCCATCAGCCAGAATCTGGTGAGACTCCCAGGAATAGGAAATGAGATGGGACTCAGTGTGGGAAAATGCCAGGTTCCTGAAGATCGGATATAGGTTGGCAGTGGATTAAGAAAGGATCGCGATTCCTGACAGCCAGTGGTGGGAGTTTATTTTTGAGGTATTAGAATGTCTTGTGTACTCATTATAAACGTGGTCGCCTGATTAAGCTGTACCTTTGTGATTCAGTCGACAGTAAATGAGAAACTTGTGCCATTAGATTTACGACTGGTTTGGGGTGGCACACAGATGGTGAGGTAATCTTTATTGTTAGACCAGGCGAACTCACAGACTCATAGCATCCCCTCAGTACAGAACGAGGCCATTTGGCTCATCAAATCTATACCGACCACAATCCCACTCAGGCCCTATTCCTGTAATCCAATGTATTTACCCTGCTAATCCTCCTGACATCGGGGTCAACTTAGCACGGCCTATCAACTTAACCCACGCATCTTTAGACTGTGGAAGGAAACCGGAGCACCCGGAGGAAACCCATGCGGACACAGGGAGAATGTGCTGACTATGCATATCCACTTAAGCCAGGAATCAAATTCAGGACCCTAGCGATGTGAGGCAGTGGTGCTACCTTGCCACCCCAACTCTTGCATTGAGTGTGGGTAGCAGCTGGCCGGGGAGGTGGGGATAGAGTGTAGCCAGCAGCACCAGGGGTCCGTGTCTGGCAGGTCAGCGGGGTACAGCAGCCGACATAGTTGGGAATTCTCCTCTCAGGCAAGGCAGAATGATACTGCTGACCTCCAGGGAAGGGATGCCAGCCCGAGTGCCTTTTCAATATGATGTCTGCGAGGTAATTGGCAAACAAACATTGAAGACTTGCTGCCTGTCCCACCACACAATTAGCCAAGCCCTCAGTCACGCGTAGCTCATTGGCTTACCACCATGTGATTGTGTATCACCATCTATCCTATCTCCGAGTGTAGTCCCGCTCACTTTCATTCCCACTGTCGGGACACTTGCTGCTGCAGGAAGATTCCGCCCACTCTGTTTACTGCCACCTGCGTAGATGTAAACAAAATCTCATGGCAGTTTTAGTGCCTCCTGTTGAGAATGGCACAACAAACATTGGATCACCCGATATTTACACAAGAGTTTCTCTCTGCTGAATAATTAACAGAAATCAGGCAGCTTCTACCCCCAGCAGCTGTTCCATGCCACCAGATTAACACTCAAGGCGATGGACGTGGAAGCCAACCCCCCAGTACTAAAATTAACAGCATTTACAAACTGAAAAGCCTCAACTGTCTCTAAAGGAAACATTAAGGCCGGAATTCTCCAGCCGTTCATGTCGATCGGATTCTCCCATTCCATCAGCAGTGCATTCTTGCCTGCGGGCATTCCCATTGGCAGCAACAGGACCAGAGAATCCCACGCTGAGTAAACAGCGTGACACCTCCCTCCAGTGAGAAGCACACAGCTGAGAGGCTGGAGAATCTCACCCAGACTCTGACATTGTTGCAGTTTTTCTCAGAGTATATTGTGCCACACATTAGCTGACCACTGATAATAGACACTGGGATCAAAATACACGATTAGCCCATATTGCCAACATTTGCATTGCACCAACTTGGTTCATTTCCAGCACCGTTCTTTGTAGCCAGCTCCAAAAAAGTTGTCGAATGGTTGCAAGCTTCAGTAAAGGGACCCTCATTCATATAAGACCAGCACCACATCAAGCCTCTTACAGGGAAGCTGCTTTCTGGCTGGAGAAAGTGCTGGGACTTGTCTGCCGAAGAGAGTCTGGATGAGTAGGAAGGAGAGTGAATCGTGGCACAACAGGGGAGTGAGAGTGCATGCCTCAATTCTCTGACGTTGCACTAGATGCTTTGGTGAAGATAAGGAAAGATGTAGCCTAACCAAGTGTTATGCATCAGAAAGGGATAGCCAGAGGTCAAAACAAGAAGTCATTTCAAGGATCCGGAAATGGTGCTATAAAAAGTTCATTAATCTCACATCAGTGGTCAAGGTCAGTAACTGCATCTTCAGATGCCTATATCATGCCAGCTCAAAGACTGTTCCCCCACCACAGAGAGGATGCACCTATGGGTGGACTTTCAAAATGCAGTGTCCTGAGGGGGTCCATCTTCCAGCCTTGGAATTCCTGGAGATCCACCTTCCTTCTCAGCAGGTTCATTTTCCATCTTCAATAGTGGGTCAGTGTGTTGGCCAACTCTTCAATCTGGCACCTGGGCATAACAGTGGGCTACCCGCCGTACCACCACTGAATGCAGCAGAAAACACCCACGACCATAAAATATGAGGTCAGGGCTGGAAGATTTGACATGTTTTCTGCCACAGAGGGAAACATTCTGCGTTCCTGCACCTGCCACAGCACTTAGTCTCAAAACGGGGGAATTAGATACTGACACTTGTGTGCATTAGAAGCAAAAATTAAGAGTAGCCCAAGTGCAAGCGAGATTGCACAAGGATCTGGTGCAGAGAACACAGTTGAGAACTTCAGTGGGATGGTTCACAGAAGAACGGTGTAAGCAATGAAGGTTGGCAGATCTTCCATGCAATGCAAAGGAGCATGCAGGCGTTGGGCATTAACTTAGCACAAGTGTTTTTGTTAAAGTTGGTGCCCACCAGTCCCAGCATTGAAGCAGTGGCTAACTCCATTAGTAGCCCAACAAAGAGACACAGCCATGGTGTAGTGTCTGATGACTGATGTCCCTGCTTCCAGTGCAACACAATTAGAAGTCACCCAGTATCTGAGGCTTACACTGAAATCATGCTGATGAATCCATTGAAACTGGAGTTCAGATTGCTGGCACTGTGGTTGCCTAAAGGGGCTTGCAGGCTGGCACAGTGGTTCAGCAATTCAGCATCCAGCAGATCACTTGGATTGCTCGGATGCCACCCTGGGCAATGGCAGAGGCTTTATGCAGTATGAACCTTCCATCCTCTCTGATTTGATTTGATTTGATTTGATTTATTATTGTCACATGTATTATTATACAGTGAAAGGCCCAATGGAAGAAAGTGGAAGAGAGGATGCCTGGCATGTGTGGGGTCCTTAATTATACTAGCTACTTTGCCAAGGCAGTGGGAAGAGTAGACAGAGTCAATGGATGGGAGGCTGGTTTGTGTGATGGATTGGGTTACATTAATGACCTTTTGTAGTTTCTTATAGTCTTGGCCAGAGCAGGAGCCATACCAAGCTGTGATACAACCAGGAAGAATGCTTACTATGCCGCATCTGTAAAAGTTGGTGAGAGTTGGAGCTGACATGCCAAATTTCCTTAATTTTTTGAGAAAGCCGAGGCATTGGTGGACTTTCTTAATTGTTGTGTTGGCATGGGGGGATCAGGACAAGTTGTTGGTGGTGTGGACATTTAAAAACTCGAAGCTTTTGACCATTTCTACTGCGTTCCCAATCATATAGAAAGGGGCATGTTCTCATTACATTTCCCAAAATTGATGACTATCTCTTTCATTTTGTTGATAGTGAGAGGGAGATTATTGTTGTCGCACCAGTTCACCAGATTATCTATCTCATTCCTCTGCTCTGCCTTGATGTTGTTTGAGATCCGATCCACTATGGTGATGTCATCAGCAAACTTGAAAATCGAGATGAAAGGGAATTTGGCCACACAGTCATAGGTGTATAAGGGTAGTAAGTATGTAGGGTCTGCGAACACAGTCTTGTGGGGCACTGGTGTTGAGGATGATCATGGAGGTGTTGTTGCCTATCCTTACTGATTGCGGTCTATGAATTAGGAAGTTCAGGATCCAGTCCTGAAGGGAGTAGCCAAGGCCCAGGCCACAGAGTTTGGAGATGAGTTTCTTAGGAATAATGGTGTTGAAGGTTGAGCTGTAGTCATTAAATTGGAGTGTGACATAGCTGTTCTTATTATCCAGATATTCCAAGGTTGCATGCAAGGCATCTGCTGTGGACCTGGCAAATGACAGCATTCATTCTCCCAGCCTTGTCATTCTACTGGTACCTTTGTTGTAGCCTACCAGCCCCAGCAGGGCAGCTTGCTGCCATCCATGATGAAATAGAGCAGTTTGAAATCACACTCTCTCTCTCGTTGTCCGAAGTTTCCCTGCAAGACCAACTGGCCAATTCCACTGGTGAAAGTCAGCAATTTCCCACCAGCTTTGCTGCAACCACCGGGATCACACCTCGTTGGAGCAAAGGCTCCTGGAATGCAGGCACTAAGGGAATGCACAAGGATGATTAGTTACCATTTGTATGCAGTGGACGCAATTTGATTCTCGCATTTGAGTCTGCATTGTTAATTCTGTGTTTGCTTTTATTGTTGAATTATAAAAAGAGAGGGCATGGTGGCTAGGAACATAGGGAAATTAAGCTATTGAGTGGCAAATTGAATTGACGACAATGTATAATCATCAGATGAGTCAATCACAAACAGCTCCTGACTAGAAAGGAGCTGTGCAAGCTGTTCCCTCCATCCTTCGCCTCCCATAATCATAGAATCTCTTCAGTGCAAAAGGAGGCCATTCAGCTTTTTGAACCTGTTCCTAGAGCAATCCCACCCAGGTCCTATCCCCGTAATCCCACATAAAGGGCAATTAAGGGGCAATTTATCATGACCAATCCACCTAACATGCACATCATTGGAGTGTGGGAGGAAAATGGAGCACCCAGCGGAAACCCATGCAGACATGGGGAGAATGTACAAACTCTGTAAAAACAGTGACCCCCAAGGCCAAAATCGAACCTAGTTCCCTGGCATTGTGAGGCAGCAGTGCTAACCACTGTGCCACCGTGTTACCCTTTCCATCCTCTCTTCTTGCTCCTCAGTAATCATCTTACTGGTCTTGTTAATGTCTCAGGGCAGTGAGGTTGCTTGGAATGCATGATCATTCTTGCCACATTCCCTGCCCAGTAGTGAGTACCACTACTCCAGAACAGTCTAAGTGTGAGCCTTAGGAAGAATTGTCCCAGCCCTGTTGAGACATTTTTGGAGGCAGACGAAGTGGGAAAGTTTAGAAGGCAAAGTGTTAGGCCGGCTCCCTGATGTGTTCTCTCTTTTGCTACTAGATCCCCTGACCACCCACCACCACCACCCATCTCCACTCAGGCACTCCCATCAAACCTCATCTATCCTCCCGACCATTTGACTACACCCATCTTCTGTCTATCCATCAAATACTCACGACTATTCCTCTCAGCCCCCTACTGATGGCCAATCTATCAAATACCCCACTATCCATTCATCCTCCCTTTACCCGCTCACATTACAAGCTTACCTGGCACAGTGGTTAGCAGTGCTGCCTTATAGCGTCAGAGACCCGGGTTCAAGTCCTGGCTGGGGTCACTGTCTTTGTGGAGTTTACATGTTCTCCCTGTGTCTATGTGGGTTTCTTCTGGATGCTCTGACTTGCTCCCACAATCCGAAAAGCTTGTTGGTTAAACACATTGGCCATGCTAGATCTTCTCTTAGTATTGCCAAGGAGGAGCCAGAGTGTGGCAACGAGGGGACTTTCACTGTAACTTCATTGCAGTGTTAATTTAAGTCTATTGTGACATCAATAAATAAACTTTAATCTTCTCCCTGCTTCTCAAAGTTGCTGGCACCTTTAACCATACCTGCTTTATAGCAGCTAGCACCAAAAAGGCTTCCTTTCTCCGTAACATTGCTACAGTTACAGAAGTACTCAGGAGCCCCCTCCACTGCATGTTCCTCACAAGCACCAGGTCTGAAAAGCGGATAAGGAATGCACAGCTCCTGACCTAGCGAAGACAAAGGGTCACCCTGACAATCCTAACTGTGATTTCCACTCCTCGGAAGTTCTGGCCCATTATAAGATCACAAGTTAAATGGAGCAGAAGCATTGACACTAACATGGAACCTATTATCAAAAACAATAGAAGGAAAAATACCACGGTGCGGAAATGTGAAACATAAATAGAAAATAGAAAATACCGTGCATTTGTGGAGAGAAAAATACAGAGGTCAATATTAAAAAAATATAATATATACCGCCACCTATATATTTCAGGTTTGCTATTGGAGAATTAAATCAAAATTATTTTGATAAGAGATTAGTTATAATATGAAAGATCATTTGAACTAAACAGCTGAATCCTGGGGCTAAGATTTGAGCAACTATTGCTTAAAAAATTAAACCCCTGGTGCTTTGTAGATATGAGGCTAAGGAGATGAGTCTTCTTTCAGACACCCTGAGGAACCTGAGGTAATAAGGCTTCCATATTTGGAGGTACTGACAGAGAATAAAATTGGCAACTTATCTATTTCATCCACATAGATGTCAACATTTTGACAAAATAGTTTGTGAATAGAATGGATAGTGTCTGGACTAGATAAAGTTAGCTTCATTGGGAGTCAAGCCTTGTTGCAAAATTAAGCTGTTACTTTTATCTCCTTGGGCCATAAGGAAGACTGATGTCTTCGCAATGGTGGTTTCTCTCTGTGTGGCAGGATAGTTAATAGAAAGGACTAAAGATATCACCAATTCACTTTCAGACAGCTTGACTAACGTGACAACTTTCTATGATGGATGGAGACTGTACAAGATCATAAGATACATACAGATAAGGAAGGTTATTCAGCCTGTGCTAGCTATTCAGAAGAAAAAGCCTACAATCCTTCTGTGAAAGCACTCAATAAACTCCTGTATGATGGTAAAGCTCTGTCCTCCACTGTTCTATCCAGGCATCCATCTCAGTGTTGACTGCTCTTTTATTGAGAAAATCTTCCTGACATAAATCTCGCTTACCTTTCATAGTTCCAGTTTTAACCTATGGCCCCTTGTCCTACTGGCATGGTTTATCAAGAAGCAGACTTGACCTTTCTAAATTGTTTAAACTTTAGAGTGGAAATAAAAGTTGTCACCCACCCAAGTACTGTAGATACAAATTGGCTCACAATCTATATCTACAGTGGTGACATTGAAATACCTCGGATGCAGTTTCTGACTGTTTATTCAAGCAAACATGGAGAACCTGCCTTAGTCTAAACTAAGGTAGTCCAAAGATGTGTGGGTTATGTGCATTGGCCATGCTAAATTGCCCCTTAGTGTCCCAGGATGTGTAGCTTAAAGGGATTAGTGGGGTAAATATCTGGGATTGTGGGAATGGGGTCTGGGGTTGATGGTTGTCAGTGCAGACTCCATGGGTCAAATGGCTCCTTCTGCATTGTGAGGATCTTATTTCAATGATTAGTCAATCCAAATCAATACTCTGCCCAGAAGCAGAAAATGCTGGACAATCTCAGCAGGTCTGACGGCACCTGTGGAGAGAGAATGGGGCCAGTGTTTTGAATCTGGATGACTATTCATCAGAGTATACTGCCCTCTGACTTGTTATGTTATCTTTTATTCATTCAGTCCCTGTTCTTCTGCGACTGCAGGGTCTCAATTTAATACAATAGGTGCTAAGTACTTTAGGTCAACCGTTCTATTTTGCTGTATATCTTGGCATTCCAGTGACTGTCACCTCATTATCTGTAATTGCTGTCACAATCTGCCGTATCAACACTTATTTAATGTCTCACTTTACTTATCATTTTAATGACTGGCACCTTTCTATCTATAATCACAAGATTCCATGTGACTAGGACTGGAAGGTTGGAATTATAAGGAGAGGCTGGAAAGACTGGGACTTTTTTCTCTGGAGCATAGAAGGATGAGGGGGTGACCTTATTGAGATTTATAAGGTCATGAGGAGCATAGATAAGGTGAATAGCCAAGATCTTTTCCCAGGATACCTATCATGCCAAGCCATCAAACACCAAGGCTGTCTTTGTTAATAAATAAAGAATTCTTACCCTCTTAACATCCACAGTGAATTGATCAAGCTGTCCTTATAACCTGAGTGGACAAGCAAACATTTAACTAATTATGAAAGCACTGCCTTATATTGCAAGTAAAATTTTCAAACTTCTGACTGAGAGTGCTTGCTGCGATCTTGTCATTGGTCAATCACTTGGGTTTATAATAAACAATGGGCGCAATAGCGCAAAATGTAAGGGAACATTGGAAGAACTCCAGCTGGCAACAGGGACAAAGGAGTCAGCTTTTCCAACACACTGTGACCCATACACACCAGGAATTTCCTTACAGCTTTTGCTGCTCCACCACAGCTTCAATGGAGGTTTGTCAGGAACACCGAGAGGACTGGAGGAGGGGATGTATGAGGGTGAGGGGGCTGTGGGGTGGGGGGCAATATTTCACTCCGAAGAACAAATGGCCTGGGAGAAATGGGTAAATGGGTTAGACCTTTGTGATTTTCAAAGGAAGAAGGGCAGTTCTACTCCATAGAAATATAGAATCCCTACATTTCAGAGGGAGGCCATTCAGCCCATTGTGTCAGCACCAACTCTCTGACAGGGCATCTTATCCAGGCCCACCACTCCTATCCCATTCTCATAACCCTGTGCATTCACCCCACTAATCCCCCTAACCCAAACATTTTGGGACACTCAGGGGCAGCACGGTGGCACAGTGGTTTGCTTCCCCACATTGCCAGGGATCCAGGTTCGATTCTGGCCTGGGGTGACTGTGTGATATTTGCAAGTTTTCCCTGTGCCTGCATGGATTTCCTCTGGGTGGTCCCACAATCCAAAGATGTGCAGGTTGGATTGATTGGCCATGTAAATTTCCCCTTAGTGTCAGGTAGATTAGCAGGCCAAATGCGTGGGTTTACAGGGAGAGGGTTACGGGTATATGGTCTGGTGGAATTGTTGTCAGTGCAGGCTCGATGTGTGGAATAGCCTCCTTCTGTACTGTAGAGATTCCAATGGGGAACTAAGCATGGCCAATCCACCCGCTCCTGTACATCTTTGGAGTGTAGGAGGAAATCAGATCACCCAGAGGAAATCCATATAAACAAGGGGAAAATGTGCAAATTCCACATTTGGGAGTTTCAGCAGAATGTTGTTTGAATGTCAGAGAGTAACACATATAGTGATGTAATTACAGTTGGCAGACAAGTACCTATTGTTTCAATTCACAGCATTCAGAGATAGTAATAAGGTGTTTGCAAATTATTTTTAACTATAGCATGGCTTCTCTGGGGCTTGGAAACAGTGGGGAACCAGAGGCGAGTTCAGGCGATTTAAATTTATGATTACCCATCTGAATAGAAAGTCAATGCAACCATTGTTTCCTGTGGCAAATGCTCAGGAGTGAGACCATGCATGAAAACAGATCTTTACAACCACAGAATCTTTTGGGATGCGAGGCACCTTAGTTATGTTAGTTAAGAGGCCAACACAGGAAGACATAGCAACAGCAATCACATGAAATGGTGATGCACTAGAGAGAGGGGTCTCTGAGAGAGTTGCATTGGAGGAAATTGCACAGGAACTTCTTTCCTAACAGCACTGTGGTCCAGGTTCACCCCAAGAACTGCAACGGCTCACCACCATCTCCTCAACTGCAATTAGGGATGGATAACAAGTGCTGGCCTTGCCAGTGATATTCACATCAGATAACAAATAAAAAGAAATAGGACAGAAATGCAGGGAGATGGGTTAAGTTCACAAATGGTATTACCCACATCCTGGCACTTATAGATAGAAGCTGCAAAAGTTGATCATATAGAATGTATAATTTTGGCACGATGGAGGCCATTCCTCAAGGGTCTAAGATGGTATCTGTCGTGCACATTTTGGTACTGGCTGTACTTGGTATCATTTGGTAATGGCATAAGCACAGGTGCAGGGTGGATGCAGAAGCAGATTGTGATCTTAGACAGTGGGTAAGGCAGCACTAATTTCATCCTGAACACTCCAACACATTGATGTTGGATGCTGCATGGAAATTATGAGATGTACTGCCATTGGAAACAAGTTCAGTTCCTTAAAACTCCCAAAGGCTGTGAATATAGCCCAATCCATTACGCAAACCAGTCTCCCATCCATTGACTCTGTCTACACATCCCACTACCTCGGCAAAGCAGCCAGCATAACTAAGGAGCCCGTGCACATTTTCTCTTCCACCTTCTCCCGTTGGGGAAAAGATACAAAAGTCTGAGGTCACAAAATAACTGATTCAAGAACAGCTTTTTCCCTGCTGCTGTCAGACTTTTGAGTGGACTTATCTTGCATTAAGTTGATATTTTATACCCTAGCTATGACTGTAACACTACATTCTGCACTCTCTCGTTTCCTTCTGTATGAATGGTATGCTTTGCCTGTCTAGCGTGTGAGAACCAATTCTTTTTGCTGTATATTAATATATGTAACAATAATAAATCAAATCAAATCAGATCAATGTCCATACTCAGCACATCATGCAACTCAGAGGTTAGTATCGTGCCGGGACATATGATGCCCTTGTTATGTACCAACCCATCAAATCAGCTGCATTTGGGCTACCCATGACTGCCACTCCGCAGAGAATATGGGCCAACACTTTTTTCTGAAATATAGCCAATAAAATTGGCCTATTGGAAAACATTCTACCCAGTTGAAACTTGACTCAGAACGACATAGCAATTACCAGAAATGGGGTGAGTATGAAGGGCTAGGTATACCAAAAGATGCAACTAAGGGGTATCCTGTAGATGCATTTACCATTATCACTAGTGACATGTATTGAGTTATACATTAATCTGTTACCCTCTTCCACGGCCCCACTCCTTTATCCTTAATCCTAGAACTTCCCAATGATTGAGATTGTATTAAATAATGAAGGTATGGTCATGCAATCAATTGTTGATAATGCAAAGAGAATGATAATTTTGATGTTGCAAAGGTAAAAAATTCTTGCATTTTAAACTGCTTGTGAAACTCTTATTCTCTCATCTTGTGCTAAACAATTCCAAAACAAGAAATGTTGTGAATGTGCAGGAAATCTGACAGTATCTTGAAAGTGAGAACATTATTCATGTTTTGGGGTATAATTCCAGTCACACAATGGAAAAAAATAATCCCTTTCCCAATGCTAAGGTTTGCTTTTCATTTCCAACATTTAAGTGTTTCCACTTCGACATCTGCTATGGCTTTCATTTTAATATTTAAATACATCATTATTCACTTCAAAGCACATCACACTTTTTGTTGGAAAAGATGCAGGCTGATTCAACAAACACTAGCCGTATCCATAAAACTGAAATTTATTCGTGTGGACAGACCAACGAACGTAAGAATATAAGAACTAAGAACTAGGAGCAGCAATGGCCATTTGGCCCCTCGAGCCTGATCTGCTATTTAATAAGATGATTTTTTTTCATGGACTCAGCTCCACTTACCTGTCCTCTCACCATAACCCACAATTCTTTTACTGTTAAAAAATCTGTCTCTTGTTGGCTTAAAAACAAGGTAGCCTCAACCGCTTCACTGGATAGGGAATTCCACAGATTCGCACCTCTTTGGGTGAAGAAGTTCCTCCTCAACTCAGTCCTAAATCTTCTCCACCTTATTTAGAGGAAATGCTGCCTGGTTCTAGTTTTACCCACCAGCGGCAACAACCTTCTTGCTTCTATCTTATCTATTTCCTTCATAATTTGATATATTTCTTTAAGATTCCCACAGATTGGCCATGCTAAATTGTCACTTAATGTCAGTGGTAATAGAAAGGGTAAATGTTGAGGTATCGGGGATAGGGTTTGGGTGGGATTGCAGACTCATTGAGCCAAATAGCCATCTTCTGCACTGTAGGATTCTATGATGTTCTATGATTCTTCTAAATTCCAAAGAGTATAGTCCCAGTTTGCTCAGTCTCTTTTCATACGCCACCCCTCTCAACTCCAGAATCAATCTAATGAATCTCTGAATGAAGTTCCCACGTGTTAATGACTTATTAAGAAACATGAATTTATAAGTGGAAGATTCTGTCGGTAAAATCTTCTTCTAATTTTTTGAGGAAGTTATACATAAAGTAGAGTGGAACTCATGATATAAGTTATGTAGGCTTGCAGCATTTCCTGAATTAAGTCCACCTGATCGACTTCTAATGAAAACCACGGGACAAACCTTGGAAATGGATCAGAACTGAGGTAGAGAATAGGGAGCAACATACCTGAGATGGGGAATGAGTGCAGAGGCAGAGAGACCATTGCTTGGACCCCTGTTGTTTCTATTCTATATTAATGATCTAGACATTGAACGAGAAAGAGTGCAGAGAAGATTTATTAGGATGCTACCGGGACTTGTTGTTTGAATAAGGAGAGACTGGATAGACTGGGACTTTTCTGCAGTGTGTAGGAGGGTTAGAGGTGATTTTGAAGAGGTCTATAACATAATAAGGGACATAGATCAGCTAGATAGTCAATATTTTTTACCAAAGATAGGAGAGTCAAAGACTAGAGGGCATAAATTTAAGGTGAGGAGGGAGAGATACAAAAGGGTCTAGAGGGGCAAATTGTTCACACAGAGGGTGCCAAGTGTCTGGAACAAGTTGCCAGAGATAATCGTTGAAGTGGGTACAATTTTAAAAATGTTTAAACAGTTATGTATGTAAATTGGGTATAGAGGATATGGTGAAATGTGGGCAATTGGGACTGGCTTAGTAGTTTAAAAAAAGGGGCAACATGGAGAAGTTGGGCCAAAGGGTTTGTTTCCATGCTGTAAACCTCTATGACATTTAAACTAAATATATGCCTGTCACATCTGATAGTGTAATAGTCTAAAAACAGTCAAATGTGTAAAAGGGACCGGGATCTAAGGAAGGAAAGGCATATGAAAAATACTAATAAATAGTTGAAAAATTGCATACTCACCACTTGGAGTGATAAATCTTCGGAATAATTTGCCAAGGAAGATAGTGAAGGAAAAATATTAAAAATTTTATAAATGAGACTGATACAAGAATAGGGAAGTTGAAGTACTTTGATGAATGAATATGACTCTTTAGAATACCTTTGATTTTACAGTATTCTTAAATAAGGCATTAGCTTTTGATAAGTTTAATGTGGTTGAGGCTTTTCTTCTCATTTACCCATGAGATGAAAGGAGCAGATCTAATTCTCCGTGAACGTTCTGACAGGTTCTGATTTTGTAGCAGTGTACTCAGAATAATCTCTGTATAGTAATCTAAACTTTGATCTTTTGAATAGCTATAACTG
Organism: Sphyrna mokarran; assembly: GCA_024679065.1. Lineage (NCBI taxonomy): Eukaryota > Metazoa > Chordata > Chondrichthyes > Carcharhiniformes > Carcharhinidae > Sphyrna > Sphyrna mokarran. Next base: position 27,188,891 of record JAGIQG010000015.1, read on the forward strand.
CTCTACTTAAATCTGTCCTGGCATGGGGCAATAACTTTACTCAACAGCGTAAAATGATGGCCCACTGGGATTACAAGAGTTTAAAGTGTATTTACCTAATCTGAGAAACTTTCTTTAAACATCTGCAAACTGGAACAGCTTGAAGCTCTCACTGAGTCTCCAGAGGCCACAGTGCAGTGCAACTCCAGTGAACTCAGGGAGCCCATGCCCTCTTTTTTTAACACACTGTCTGCTGGAAAGCAGGTTGCATAAATGGCAGAGTGAATGAGACAGGACAGGGTGATGTGTCCACGTAAGGGTGGCACAGTGGTATCAATATCAGTGCAGACTTGATGGGCTGAATAGCCTCAATCTGCACTGTAGGGATTCTATGGATTTAAGTGCAAGGAAACAGGAGGTTGGGTGTCTGAGGATAGGTTAGGATGTGGGGGAGAGGAGAGGAGACAGGTAGTGCACTGGGGAAGGGAGAATGTAGACTTGGGTGGTGGATTGGAAAGACTCATATGGCTGGAGGTTAGGGCTGATTGTTCATCCTATGGGAAGAGGTGCAGTGGCCAGGGGTGAGGTTGGGATTACCCTAGGCGTTGAGAACAAGTGTGGACATTCAGGAGTGTGGGGTTGTCCTGAGAGAGGCTCAGCCTGGACGTTTACATAGTTACGCTAAAATTAGAAATTGATTTATTCCTTCTAACCTTTGCAAAGTGACTATTAGCATGAACAGTGGCTGACCCATCCAAAGTTAACGATTTAAGTTTCTTTGTCATATGGTTCCCAGCTCAGCGTCATTGCCCAGAGGAAGTTAGCACTTCTGGACAATCGCTGCTTAAACGCTTATCTAAGAACCTTCAAGAGTGGGTTTGTCAGTGAGTCTTTGGGGTGTCTCTCTAATCCGATGCTGGGGAGCCAGGGAGTCACAGGCCATTATGTGTTAACTGGCGATGTGCTGGAGCTATCGGACTTTGATGGCCTGCAGTCTTTCTCTGAAATTTCAATTTCAGTTAGACCAATTGGAGCTTTTTTTTCTCAGCTCTGCTGCTAAGAAAGCATTCTGTCAGCTTCCCTTTCACTGTTTCATGCAGATCATTTATATTAGGCCCAGAATCTGTTTTCGTAGGCAATAGTGTAAGGCAGATCCTGCAGACCCTGAGAGGTTTCACCCCAAATCATCCCCCTTTGTAAAAGGCATACTCACGTTTATTCCCTGAACGACATCTACCAACCCTCCTCTCTACAACTGACAGACAGAGCTTGGTGCTGGGCACCCTAAAACATATTGTTATCGGTGTGGATGTTTGCTATTGGGTAGTAATCTGAGATACTTCACTCTGCCCCTAGAAATTAGAAGTTTTAAAGTTTATTTTGTAAGTGTTACAGGTAGACATACATTAGTACTGCAATGAAGTTACTGTGAAAATACCCTAGTCACCACACACCTGTTTGGGTAGACACCTGAGGGAGAACTTAGCATGGCCAATGCATCTAACCAGTATGTAAAAATTCCTATAACACCAGGTTAAAGTTCAACAGGTTTATTTGGTAGCACAAGCCACTTGCTTTCGAAATGCTCCCTCCTTCGTCGAGTGATTGAGGAGTTCTGTTCACAAACAGGGCATGTAAAGACACAAACTCAACTTACAAAATAATGGTTGAAATGTAAGTCTTTACAGGTAATCAAGTCTCAAAGGTACACACAGTAAGAGTGGAGAGAGGGTTAAGCACAGGTTAAAGAGATGTATGCTGTCTCCGGACAGGATAGTTGGTGAGATTTTGCAAGCCCAGGCAAGTCTTGGGGGGGAGATATAAATAGTGTGACATGAACCCCCAGCTCCCGGTTGAGGCCGTCCTCGTGTGTGTGGAACTCGGCTATCAGTCTCTGCTCAGCGACTCTGCGCTGTCTTGTGTCATGAAGGCTGACTTGGGGAATGCTTACCTGAAGATCAGAGGCTGAATGCCCGTTACAGCTGAAGTGTTCCCCAACAGGAAGAGAATGGTCTTGCCTGGTGATTGTTGAGCGACGTACCATGGGCTTGCGGTACAGTGAGGTGCTGAGGTGACTGTCCTTGATGGCGACGCATGTGTCCAAGAATGCAACCGATTCTGGAGAGTAGTCCATGGTGAATCTGATGGTGGGATGGAACTTGTTGATGTCATCATATAGTTGTTTCAGTGATTGTTCACTATGAGTCCAAAGGAAGAAAATGTCATCGAATTATCAAGTGTATAGCAATGGTTGAAGGTTCTGTGTGGTGAAGAAGTCTTGTTTGAACCTGTGCATGAAGATGTTGGCATATTGAGCTGTGAATTTGGTCTCCCTGGCTGGAGAACTGGTTGTTGAAGGTGGTGAAATTGTGGTCCAGGATGAAGCGGATGAGTTGTATGATTGCATCTGGAAACTGGCAGTTGTCGATGTTGAGTACTGAGGCAGTTGCAGCAATGCCGCCATCCTGGGGGATGCTGGTGTAGAGTGCCGAGACATCCATTGTGATCAGGAGTGCTCCTGGTTCAACTACTCCATGTGTGCTGAGTTTCTGCAGGAAGTCCATAGTGTCACAACAAAAGCTGGAGGTTCTTTGTACAATGGAGCTGGAGAGGTTTTCGCACAGGATCCCATTGCCCGATATGATGGGACGGCTGGGTGTATTTGCCTTGTGTATCTTCGAGAGGCAGTAGAGATCTCCAATGCGGTGAGTACGTGAGGAGAGAGCATGGAAGGTGTTCTGAAGGTCCGGATCAAAGCTCTTGATCAGTCTGGTGAGTTGACGGGTCTGTTCTTTGGTCGAATATATGGGTAACTGCCTGTCATTACACACATGAAGATAAACCAGGAAACCCTTTCCCGTTCACTCCCACTGTACACAATCCCAATCCCAAACTCCTTCCTGTTCACTCCCACTGTACACAATCCCAATCCCAAACTCCTTCCTGTTCACTCCCACTGTACACAATCCCAATCCCAAACTCCTTCCTGTTCATTCCCACTGTACACAATCCCAAGACCAAACCCTTTCCCGTTCATTCCCATTGTTTACAATCCCAATCCCAAACTCCTTCCTGTTCACTCCCACTGTACACAATCCCAATCCCAAACCCTTTCCCGTTCACTCCCACTGTACACAATCCCAATCCCAAACTCCTTCCTGTTCACTCCCACTGTACACAATCCCAAGACCAAACCCTTTCCCGTTCATTCCCACTGTTTACAATCCCAATCCTAAACTCCTTCCATTCACTCCCACTGTACACAATCCCAAGACCAAACTCCTTCCTGTTCACTCCCACTGTACACAATCCCAATCCCAAACCCTTTCCCGTTCACTCCCACTGTACACAATCCCAAGACCAAACCCTTTCCCGTTCATTCCCACTGTTTACAATCCCAATCCTAAACTCCTTCCATTCACTCCCACTGTACACAATCCCAATCCCAAACCCTTCCTTTTCACTCCCAGTGCCTGCAATGTGACCAGTGAGTAGAATTGTGATATTCAGACAGTCTGTAATGTATAGAGCTTTGCAGAGTGAAATGGAGTGATATATAGAAAGAGACAATTCTATCTACATGTACGTGTGAATCTTTAGTAACACTGCAGAGATAACACTGCCAGATCTCTATTTTCACTTGTGAAGAAAGTTCTGACAAAAGAACTTATAAAAAACCCAGTTGCTGGTCAGAATGGTTGAAAAGTTTGTCAATGTGAACACATGAAACTGCAGCACATCAGGAAAGGTTCTGGCTGTAGTCACCTCTCTCAATGTAGAACTGGGAGTAAGAAATTTGATAGGCAGAGAAACCAGGGCTAGAGACAAAACGATCGAGAGCAAGGCAAATGATGTCAAAAAGACAAGCTTAAAGCTTCTGTGCCTTAATGTGGGGAGCAGTTGCAGCAAAATGGATGAACTCATGGCACAGAGAGATGGAAACAGGTCCAATATAACTGGGATTATGGAGACATGTTTGCAGGGTGGACCAGGGATGGGAACTGAATATCCTAAAGTAGTGGAGGCAGGCACTCTGGGGTTATTTAAGAGATACTTAGATGGGCACATGAACAGAATGGGAATGGAGAGATATAGAAAACTGATTTAAAATAGGGATCATGAGCCTTGGGAGTCCCTGGGAAATGTCGATGATATTGATGCATTTGTTTTATCCTACAGGTACTTCGGTCCGCCTTGTTGTCTAACAAGGGGCATACACGCAATGGGTCATGAGAGGGCTGCTCTTGGATTTTTTGAGAGTATCGTAGTGCTTCACGTTGTTAGTGTACGCTTAACCTGGACCATTTGATGGGCAACACGACAGCTCAGTAACTATCGCTGTGCTGTGCAGATACATGGATTTGTGGGAGTTTGCGCATTCTCCCCGTGCTTGCGTGGGTTTTCTCCGGGTGCTCTGGTTTCCTCCCACATCCCAAAGATGTGCTCTTAGGCTGATTGGCAGAACAAATTTTCCCTACATTGTCTCAAATTTGGTTCCAATGCATAGATCTATAAACATAGACAGGGATCATGGGTAGAAGTGGGAACATCAAGGTGGTGACACGGGCTCGTTGGGCCGAAGGGCCTGTTTCCTGTGCTGTTTCGTTCTTTGTTTGTTCTTTGTCTTTTGGACTATGGGAGGAAACTGGAGCACCTGGACAAAACCCACGCAGACATGGGGAGAATGTACAGACAGTGACCCAAGAAGCAAATTGACTCCAGATCCCTGGCACTTTGAGGCAGCAGTGCTAATCAGTGTGCCTCCATCAAGTCAGCAATGGTGCTACCTCACAAGCCACTCTTAACATATTTATTAGGGTGTGGCGGGGTAGACCTTCAGTCTTATGGGATCCTGTGTGAAAATAATTGCTGTTCTTGGTTACATAAGAATCACAGCACTTCAAAAGGAATTGTGTGTGAGAATCTTTGAGATGTTTAATCAATGTGATAATGTATTTTATTAACTCAAGTGATATTTACAGTTTTAGATACCTCAAAGGAAAGAGAGTGGTGCCTTTGCAAATCATTCCCCATAGTCACAATCTAAGAATTAATATTGAATTAACATCATCCACTTCGGCATTCAATTTAGGTCTCAGAAACACAGGATTGTTATCGTGCAGGAGGAAGCCATTTGACCCATTGTGTCTGCACCAATTCCGATCGCAATCACTGTCTTGATCCCTTACATTTTCCCCATAACCCTGCACACTCTTCTATTTCTGATGAGTCGAATTCCCTTCATTTGAATTTGCCTCCACCAAATTATCAGGCAGCATATTCCAAACTCGCTGCGTAAAAAGTTTCTCCTCCTGTTGATTTTCCTTCTCCTATGGTTCAGTTTTTAACCATGCCCTCTAATTCTGAATCCATTCACGACTGGAAACAAGTTTTCTCTATCTTCTCTGCCCAGACCCCACATGATTTTCAATACTTCAAGCAGGTTTCCTCGGAGCCTTTTATTCTCCAAAGGAAACAGTCTTAACTTCTCCAATCTGCATTCATAATTTAAGTCCCTTATTCCTGAAACCATTCTTGTGAATCTTTTCTGCAGTCCCTCCAATGCCTTCACATTTTTCCTTTGTTTTAAAGTTTAACTTTTCTTATAAGTGTCACAAGTAGGCTTACATTAACACTGCAATGAAATTACTGTGAAGATTCCCTAATCGCCTGTTCCTGAGGGAGAATTTAGCATTGCCAATGCATCTGAACAGCATGTCTTTTGGACTGCTGGAGGAAACAGGAGCACCCAGAAGAAACCCACACAAGCAGGGAAAATGTGCAAAGTCCAGACAGGCAGTTACCCAAGCTGGGAATAGAACCTGGAATTCAGGAATGAGGAATTTAAATTATGAATACGGATTGGAGAAGTTAGGACTGTCTTCCTTAGAGAACAAAAGTAGCAGGGTTAACCACTGCTCTATTCTGCAGGCAAGACTTCCAGAATGGAATACAGTACTCCAGCTGAGGCCAAAATAATGATTTATACAAAATCAGCATAATTCTTGTACACTACGGTCCTATTAATAAAGTTTAGGACTTATTATCTACTCTCTCAACCTGTCCTGCCACCGTCAATAATTTGTTATAGCCAGGCTCCTCTGCTCCTTGCATCCCCTTTAGAATGGTCCCGTTTGTTTCATATTGCCTCTCCAAGCTCTTCCTACCAAGATGAGTCATTTCATATTTCTCTGTATTGAACTTCATCTACTACAAGCCCATTCCACCAGCTTGTCTATATCCTTTTGAAGTTCTACACTATCACCTTCACAGTTCACAATGATTCTAAGATTTGTGTCATCCACAGGCTTTAAAATTGCACCAAAGTCAAAACAAGGGTCCCAACACTGAGCCCTGGGGAATTCTACTACAAACCTCCCTCCAGCACAAAAAACATCCAAACAGTAACCATCACTCTATGTTTCCTGTCACTCATTTTCATATCCATGTCACTACCATGTTTTTTATTCCATGAGCTTTCACTTTGCTTGCAAGTCTGTTGGGCGGCATTGTATCAAATGTCAAAGAACAAAGAACAAAGAACAAAACAGCACAGGAAACAGGCCCTTCGGCCCAACGAGCCCATGCCGCCACCCCGATGTTCCCACCTCTACTCGTGAACCCTGTCTATGTTTATAGATCTATGATTTAAAAACCAAATTTGAGACCATTTAGGGAGAATTTGTTTTGCCAATCAGCCTAAGAGCACATCTTTGGGATGTGGGAGGAAACCGGAGCACCCGGAGAAAAACCCACGCAAGCACGGGGAGAATGCGCAAATTCCCACAGACACAGGCCCAAATCCATGTATCTGCACAGCACAGCGATAGTCACTGAGCTGTCGTGTTGCCCATCAAATGGTCCAGGTCAAGCGTACACTAACGGACGTGAAGCACTAGGATACTCTCGAAAAAAAATCCAAGAGCAGCCCTCTCACGACCCATGGCGTGTCTGCCCTTTGTGTGAAAAAACTCCCTCTAGCCTCCAAATTATACCTTACCCCCCTCACCCTAAGCCCATGACCCCTTGTGCTATTCCCATGGTTCACCACATCAACAGTGTTACCCTTATCAATCCTCACTGTTACCTCCTCAGAAAACTCTAGCAAGTTATTGAAATGTGATTTTCCCTGAAAAAATTCAAGCTGTCTCCCCTTAATTAACCTAAAATTGTCCATGTGATTATTCATTTTGTCCCAAATTATTGTTTCCAGAAGTTTCTCCAGCAGTGAAGTTAAATAGGCTGGCCTGTAGTTGCTGGACTTATCCTGACACCCTGTTTTGAACAATGGTGTGGCATTTCTAATTCTCTAGCCCTCCTGCACCACCCTGAGTCTATCTGCAATTTCCACTCTCACTTTCCATATTACTCTTGGATGCATCTCATCTGATCCCAGTGTCTTTTAAGTAAATAAACTCTCCAATACACCTTCCATTTCTATTTTACATCCATCCAGTGTATAAATCGCCTCATCTTTGTCATGGTCTGGGTCACATCCTCTTCCTTTGTAAACTCAGGTGCAAAGTATTTATTTAGTACCTCAACTATGTTTGCTGCCTCCATTTTTAAATCAGATTTTTGGTCCCTAATAGAGCCACTTTCCTCCTTTTACTACACTTTTACTATCAAAGACTTTTCAGATTTACTTTAATGTTAACCACCAGTTTCACTTCATACTCCCTCTTCGCATATCTTATTTGCTTCTTCACCTCCCCTCTGAACCTTCTGTATTCAGTTTGGTTTGCAATTGTATTTTCTAGCTGAAATCAGTCATGCACATACTTTTTCTTCCACATCTCCATCTTTATCTCCTTTGACATCGACTGAGCTCAGTATTTGTTTATTGAGGGAAATCTAGCGTAAACTCACCCTCTACAGAATGCACCATTATATTTAATACATTACAGTTGTATGGCCTACTGAGTCAATTCCATGCCCTTATTTGTTGTAATAATTTTAAAGTAAGACTACCAACTATGTCCGCATTTCTGGATTTTCTCAGTACAGGCACTAGCTCGAGATTGTGGTAACACTTCTCATATAGAATCTTTCCAGATGGAAAGAGTATTCATTACAGTTGCCTTATCCAGATTGGAATACATCTCCCAAACTGAAGAGAAAACATTCGTTGAGATTATCTGGTCATACCTGCCCCAGACCAGAAAGTTTTAAATGGCCCATCAAATCCCCTCAATCCCATTCTGCTAACTAACCACCTAATCCAGATATTTTCAACTTTGTTCCCATTTCAAGGGGGTTAGCTTTATAAATGATAATATTTGTGAGCACAGATTAGCTCAATACATTAAGTTTATTTATTTATTAATGTCACAAATAGGCTCACATCAGCATTGCAATGAAGTAACTGTGAAAATCCCCTAGCAGACACACTCCGGCACTTGTTCGTATACACTGAGGGAAAATTTAGCAAGGCCAATCCACCTAACCAGCATGTCTTTCAGAATGTGGGAGGAATTAGTCAAACCACTTGATTATATTTGTCTTGTTTTGCATTATTGTTTATGGAGTTAATAAAATTTCACAAATAATGGTAAAAACATTTTCAAATACATAATTGAAAAACAATATTAAAAGATTGGCAATTATGATGTGCCACTGGGCAAATGTTGCAGCAAGTTAATGAAGAAAATTTCTATGTCTCTATATTAATTTAAACATGCATAATTTCAGCCCTATACTTTGTAACATCACTGTATTATATTTCTTGTTTATTGGATTTCCTTTCTTTTTCTTCTTTAATTTTTCATGTCATGTGTCATCCTTTCTATGGGCAACACGGTAGCATAGTGGTTAGCACTGTGTTCGATTCCCAGTTTGGGTCACTGTCAGTGTACAGTTTGCACGTTCTCCTCGTGTCTGCGTGGGTTTCCTCTGGGTGCTCTGGTTTCCTCCCACAGTCCGAAGATGCGCGGGTTAGGTTGATCGGCCATGCTAAATTGACCATAGATACATAGGTTAGAGGATTAGTGGGTAAAATATGTACCAATATTGGGGTAGGACCTGGGTGGGATTATGGTCGATGCAGACTCGATGGACCAAATGGCTTCTTTCTGTACTGTAGAGTTTCTATCATTTATGATCTATTTGGTAAAGCACTCTTAACTTAATTTGATCTTGATTTGATTTATTATTGTCAAAAGTAAAACGTGCTGTTTTTTGCGCACTATGCAGACAAAATATACTGCTCATAGAGTACATAAGGGAGAAGGAAAGGGAGGGTGCAGAATATAGTGTTACAGTCATAGCTAGTGTGTAGAGAAAGACCAGCTAAATATAAGGTAGGTCCATCCAAAATTCTGATGGCAGCAGGGAAGAATCTGTTCTTGAGTCAGTTTGTACGTGATTTCAGACTTGTTTTTTTCTGATGAAAGAAGATGGAAGAGTGTATGTCCAGGTTGCCTGGGATCCTTGGTTATGCTGGCTGCTTTTCCGAGGCAGCAGAAAGTGTAGACAGAGTCAATGGATGGGAAGCTGATTTGCGTGATGGACTGGGCTACGTTCACAATGCTTTGTAGTTTCTTGCAGTCTTGGTCAGAGCAGGAGCAGACCAACCACCCCCACCCCCCCATCCCCCACCTCACCCCACTGCCTGACCTCGTAGGGGGCCCCGATTGCCCCCCTTAGTTCCAGAGATGTTTCTCGCTAGCTCCCCAAAAGAGGAAGCTACTCTAAACCCCGCTGAAGTGAAATTGCACCGGCGAGGTGGGAGGTGCTACCAGGCCCGGAGAATTCAGTCCCGGTCCCGATAATCAATTTTAAATGATATTAAAAATAGATTAACATTACTTACTGGGTCATCCTGCCGGTTTCTGGTATGGTCTCAACTGCACCTGCTCTGCGGCAGTAGGAGACACACATTTGTCGGGAGCGCATGTGCAAATCCCTCAAATCAGTGCACGCGTGCGTCTTCCATTCCAACCCACCAAAAAACTAGCAGATCGCAATGGGAGAATCACCCCCACTGTCTCAATTCCCTGTTCTAATCACTGGCGTTATTCTTTATGCTGATCACCTCCTCAATTCTTTACCCCTTCACTGCCTCAAACCCCTGTCTTGATCAATGCCTTGATACAAAGAACAAAGAACAAAGAACAACACAACACGGGAAACAGGCCCTTCGGCCCAACGAGCCCATGCCACCATCCTAACGTCTTAATGACATATAGAGACCAATATAGGGACAATTTGTTACCCAATCAGCCTAAGAGCACATTTTTGGGATGTGGGAGGAAACCGGAGCACCTGGAGAAAACCCACGCAACCACGGGGAGAACGCGCAAACTCCCGCAGACACAGGCTCAAATCCATGTGTCTGCACAGCAACAGCGATAGTCTCTGAGCTGTCATGTTGCCCATCTGATGGTCCAGTTTAAGCATACACTAACGACTTGAAGCACTAGGCCACTTCTGAAGTAACCTCTAGGAGCAGCCCTCGCACGACCTGCCGAATGCATGCACCTTGTTGGACAAGGTGGACCGAATAGCCTGTGGAAACAATTAAAGTATTTAAACAGTCCTCCTATATCCCTCTATCTGCAGACCGCTCATGTGGCTGTCCAAGAGACCCTTAAACAACCCTAGCGTGCCTGCTCCCACCACCTTACTCGGTAGTGCATTCCACACCCCCACTACCCTTTGTGTGAAAAAATGCCCTCTAATATTAGTCCTATACATAGCCCCCCTCACCCTAAGGCCGTGACCCCTCGTTCTATCCGAATCTAATGGTGGAAAAAGCTTACCACCATTTACTCTATCTATACCCCTCATAATATTATATACCTCTAATAGATCCCCTCTCAGCCGACGTCTTTCAAGGGAAAACAACCCCAGTACGTTCAACCTTTCCTCGTAAGACAGCCCTTCCGTACCAGGCAGCATCCTGGTAAATCTCCTCTGCACTCTCTCCAGGGATTCCACATCCTTCCGGTAGTACGGTGACCAGAACTGGACGCAGTACTCCAAGTGAGGCCTAACCAACGTTCTATACACTTGCAACATCAAACTCCTACTCTTGTATTCTATACCCCATCCTATGAAGGCTAACATACCATATGCTTTCTTTATCACCTTTTCCACCTGTACTGCCACCTTCAGAGACTTGTGAACCTGCACCCCCGGGTCTCTCTGCGTCTCTATACTCTGGATAGTTTTACCTTTTATCCTATAACTCCCCTCTACAGTATTCCGGCCAAAATGCATCACCTCGCGTTTATCCGGATTAAATTCCATTTGCCATCTATCTGCCAAATCTACCAGCCTATCAATGTCCTGTTGTATTGCCTGGCACTGCTCCTCAGTCCCCGCCAATCCAAGTATCTTAGTGTCATCAGAAAATTTGCTGATCACACCACCTACCCCCTCTTCCAAGTCATTTATATAAATCACAAATAGAAGAGGTCCTAGTACTGAGCCCTGTGGCACACCACTAGTGACTGACCTCCAGTTGGAAAAAGAGCCTTCCACTAATACCCACTGTCTCCTCCTCCCAAGCCAGTTCTCAACCCATCTACGTACCTGGCCCTGTATCCCATGCGCCTTCACCTTTTTTATCAGCCTACCATGGGGAACCTTGTCAAACGCCTTACTGAAATCCATGTTGACGACATCAACGGCTTGTCCTTCATCAACCGCTTTTGTCACCTCTTCAAAAAATTCCACTAGATTCGTAAGGCACGACCTCCCCTTAACGAAGCCATGCTGTGTATCCCTGATCAGATCGCAGCGCTCCAGATGCTCACACGTCCTGTCCCTGATGATCCTCTCCATTAGCTTACCTATAACTGAAGTCAAGCTCACCGGCCTATAGTTCCCTGGGTTATCCCTCTGACCCTTTTTAAACAACGGTACTACATTTGCAATCCTCCAGTCCTCTGGGACCTCACCTGTGTCCAAAGAAGATACAAAGATTTGCGTCAGAGGCCCATCAATGTCTTCCCTCACCTCCCTTAGCAGCCTGGGATAAATACCATCAGGCCCCGGAGCTTTATAAGTCTTTATGCTAACTAAAAGCCCCAACACTTCTTCCCTCGTAATGATTATTTCCTTTAACGGGTCCTCAAAATCCTCAAAGCTGGCATCAGATATCAGGCCCCTCTCCCGCGTGAATACCGACACAAAGTATTCATTCAGGATCTCCCCCATCCCCTCAGGCTCTAAGCATAGATCCCCTCCTCTGTCCCTGAGAGGTCCAATCTTGCCTCTAACCATCCTTTTGCTCCTTACATAGGAGTAAAATGCCTTAGGATTTTCCTTAATCCTATCTGCCAAAGGCATTTCGTGGCCCCTTTTTGCCTTTCTGTCCTGATGTCCTGTTTAAATCCCTTTCCCAATCTATGTCCTGATTATTGACTCAAATCCCTGTCCTGATCACTGTCTCGATCCCTATCCTGATCACCCCTTCAATCCTCAATCCTTGTCTCAATCTGTCTCGATCATGATGTTGAGGTTCTGCTTAAATCCCATTCCCAATCACTGGCATGATCAACATCCTGATAACTGTCTCTCTCTGACCAGGCCCCAACCCAATATAGGAAATTAAATCTTAAATTCCTGCCCTTTTCCCTTTGACCCACACTTAATTAATGTTCTCCTTTATCTGGTAATGACTCAATCTGTTCCTCTCCACTTTCTGTCGCGCTGATCCATTCCTTTTCCTGGACAATCCCACTCTTCAATTGTCTTCCTCTTTCCAGTTGTTATTCCCTCCGTGACTTCTCCTTGCCCTTTAGTGTAATTGCTGCCAGGAGGTTAAAATTAGAAGTTTCTATGTTGCCTAAGCATGTCCTATGAATATTCACAAATCACTATTTCTTTAAATGAGGATCCAGAGTCAAAGTTGGAGCTGTTTGAGGTCTACCAGTTAAACCCTTCCTTGCTGGCAGGTCCTGTGGCTAGGGGAGATATGGTTTTGTCAAGATATGAAAAAAAACATATTCCCCTTTAACATGAATTTTGGAAAAGTGTTGTTCACTCTCATTCTGAATTTTTATAGACCTTTGTGCATTTATTTCAATACAAATCAATTATTAGAAAGAAAGAAAGCTCTTTTGTCCCCCTGTGTCCCCAGCCAGAAATGCTAAATGACATCAGAATGAAAAACATCGAGGGGATGGTTATTTTCCTGTTGGCTGCAAAAAATACTGTGAACATTTTCATATCTAAATACAAATTCATAATTCAACAACTTTTAATTAAACTTATTCCCGTTGACATTAATTATATGCAACAAAGAGTTTTCTACACTGAGAATTAAATTTTAATCATATATGTGATCTTATCAGGGTCTGCTTGAAGTGAATTACATTGGATCAGTCTTCGCTCAACAATAGGAAATTATTTATACTGTAATCCTGATACAAATGCATTATTTTCTCAGAGACTGCTTCCACATTTGTCAGGATTAACTGTGAAATGAATAGCGACCTATTTACACTATTACTTATTGCTAACCACCAATTTCTCCAGCTTTGACTATCTTTCCAATGGTATCTTCATTGGCTAACCCTGCCTTACTGTTTCCTCCTTGTCTCACTCCAGGATATGCTCACTGATTAATCTCAGCACAAAAAGAAGTTGACTTCACTATCTTCTTGCCGCCATTTCCTTAAAGTCAATCTTACCATTTTTCCAAGCCACGCAATCAAATATTTTTACAGATTTTTTACAGATGTACCATAGAAAGCATCTTTCCAGATGGCTGAGCATGGTGGCACAATGATTTGCATTGCTGCCTCACAGTACCAGGGACCCGGGTTCGATTCCTGGCTTGGGCCACTGTCTGTGTGGAGTCTACACGCTCTCCCCGTCCCTGCATGGGTACTCTCCAGATGCTCTAGTTTCCTGCTGAAAGACATGCTGGTTGGGTACATTGGCCGTGCTAAGTTCTCCCTCAGTGTTACCCGAACAGATGCCAGAGTGTGGCGACTAGGGGATTTTCACAATAACTTCATTTCAATTTTAATGTAAGCCTACTTGTGACAATAAATAGATTTTATCACAGCATAATCAGCATAATGAATAACAACAGTGATTAGAACAGGCAATTGAGACAGTGGAGGTGATTCTCCCATTACAACCTACTAGTTTTTTGGTGGGTTGGAATGGAAGACACGCAAGTGCACTGATTTGAGGGATTCGTGCATGAGTCTCCCACTGCCGGAGAGCAGGTGCAGTTGGGACCATTCTGGAAACAGGCAGGATGACTTAGTAAGTAATGTTAATCTATTTTTAATGTCGTTTAAAATTAATTATCGGGCCCAGGACTGAATTCTCCGGGCCTGGTAGCATCTCCCACGCTGCCAGTGCAATTTCACTCCGGCAGGATATAGAATAGCTTCCTCTTTTGGGGAACTACCGAGAAACCCCTCTGGAATTAAGGGGGGCAACTGGGGCCTCCTACGGGGTCGGGCAGCTGGGGTGCAGGGGTTGGTCTTTCATATAACATAGTACATAGAACATAGAACATTACAGCGCAGTACAGGCCCTTCGGCCCTCGATGTTGTGCAGGCCAGTGGACCCTCTAACCTAAACTATTCCAATATCATCCATATGCCTATCCACCAAACATTTGAATGCCCCCAAAGTAGGCGAGTCCACAACTGCTACAGGCAGGGCATTCCACGCTCTCACCACCCTCTGTGTAAAGAACCTGCCTCTGACATCCGTCCTATAACTACCACCTCTTAATTTAAAGTTATGTCCCCTCGTGTTGGTCATCACCATCATTTCAGAAGGGGTCTGTCTCCTATGAGGGCTGTCTGCCAGGGTGGGCTGCCATCCGGGATAGGGTGTGCCTCCTGTGGGGAGGGGGTCTGCCAGAATGGGAATGTATGTGGGATCATCACTGCTGGGGAGGGGAGAGCCGCTGGAGGTTGTGTTCCGGGATGGGGGTGTCAGGACTGGTGCTGGAATGCTTGTGGGGGTTGTGATCAGGCCATGGGGGGCAGTACCGTGGGGGTCCTGGGCTGGCTGTCAAACGGGGAGAATGCCAGATTGGGGTCACTGTGCCTACGCAGAGCTGTCAGGCTCCAGTGTGAATGGGTCCCACCACCCAAACTTTTCATGATATTCATGATTGTGACCTCAGCATTGAACAGAGTGTGGGAGATTTGAGTCTGAACAAGAGAAAACAATCGTTAATTACACCATTTTTCCACCAATTCGGCACTTAGAATTTGTTTGAGAGAATTGATCCCAGTGATTGAGATGGGGAGTCAGGATAATGATTAGAACAGGAATTGAGACAATGATCGGGAACGAGAATTGAGACAGTGATTAGAGCAGAAATCGATACAGTGATTGGAATGGGAATTGAGAGATGATTAGAATGGAAATTGAGACAGTGATTGAGGGGACACAACTTTAAATTAAGGGGTATGAGTTATAGGACGGATATCAGAGGTAGGTTCTTTACTCAAAGAGTGATTAGGAGTGGAATGCCCTGCCTGCAGCTGTTGTAGATGCGCCAAGTTTGGTGGCGTTTAAGAGGTTAATTGATAAGTATATGGAAGAGAAGGGAATGGTTTAGTTTGGAGGGGCATTGCTTTTATTTTGGTCGGCACAACATCGAAGGCCGAAGGGCCTGTTCTGTGCTGTATTGTTCTATGTTCTATGTTCTATGTTCTATGATTACAATAGGAAATGAGGCAGTGATTGGAATGGGAATAGAGGCAGTGATTGGGATGGGAATCAAAACAGTGACTAGAACAGGAATCGAGAGATGGTTGGTACTGGAATTGAACCAGTGATTAGGAAGGGAATTGAGACAGTGTTTAAAAGGGAATCAAGACAGTGATTAGAACAAGAATTGAGACAGTGATTGGGACAGGAATCAAAACAGTGATTGGTAATTGGAATGGGAATCGAGGCAGTGATATGAAGAGAGAATCGAGACAGTGATTGGGATGGGAATCGAGACAGTAATAAGAACGGAGAATCGAGACAATGATTGGGACAGGAATAGAGACACTGATTAGAACAGGAATCAAGCTAGTGATTAGAATAGGAATCAAGCCAGTGATTCAGACAGGAAGTGAGACAGTGATTGGGACAGGAATCGAGACAGTAATAAGAACCGAGAATCGAGACAATGATTGGGACAGGAATAGAGACACTGATTAGAACAGGAATCAAGCTAGTGATTAGAATAGGAATCAAGCCAGTGATTCAGACAGGAAGTGAGACAGTGATTGGGACAGGAATCGAGACAGTGATTGGGACAACGAATCAAAACAGTGATTGAGACAGAAATCATGAGAATAATTGGGAAAGTAAATTGAGACAGTGATTGGGAAAATGAATCAGGATGGTGAATCAAAACTGAACTTTGTTAAGGTTCTTCATCCCCAATCTTGACGTTATGTACCAGGAGCAAAAAGCACTTGAAGAATGCGCTCAAAGGATCATCAGAACTCACAAGCATCTTCACCATACCATGGTGGCAATCTATAGAGGGAAGTGAGATTTGAGAAGGTGCGTAAGACAGGGACATACTGATCCTCCCCGAATGATCTCAGCAATACAGGATGCACTGGCCCAATGAGATGGGACACTATTCCCCAATCCAAAAGGGTCAGGTGATGTAGTTCTATCTGTTCTCCACCAGTTCTCTGTTGTTGTTTGTGTTGATGTGCAACCTTGGATTGCAATGGAAAGGAACGCATGTCAACCAGCGTGCTGCACTATGTTTGAGTGACATGTTGGCTACTTGGCTGAATTACTGAAGGTATGTGTGAGGCTAGCTGTGTTGCTGATAGAGACATAAGGAATGTGGTTCATAGAGCATTATGAAAGATTCAGCAATGGATAGTAGGTGTCATTTCAATATTCATTAATTGACCCTTCCACCTGAAGCCATCCTCTTCGGTAACCTTTGGAGGATTTGCCATGTGGGCTTCCTGATCCTTGTAGAAATAATCAATTTCTCTTTCTTTCAACCTGCCCTAAGGCTCTCAGGTTTTCTGAGAACATGAGAGCCCTTTCCCTTATCCATTGCCCTATTTGCAGCCTCCTTCCATCTCTGAAATAATCTTGAACTGAAGAGTTCCAGCAGTTGATATAACATAAGTGCTCTTCCCCTTTAAGGGAGGCAGGTTGATTTGAAGAAGTATAGGTTAGCTGCCTCTGACATCAAGGCAGACATGCAATCCCTGCTGTACACCCAGCCAGTCACCACTGCAATACCACAGTCATAGAAATGAGTAGAGCAGAACAACATTTGCATGCTCCCTGCCTCACCTTGACCAGTTGCAGAGTAGTCCCACGTCACAACCCCTAGGCCTGCTGAAAGGCCAAATCAAATGTTTAGCCCTGAGAGTAATTGTCACGAAAGGGGTAGGGGGTGAAATTTTTCTGTCCCATAGCAGATAGGGTTGGACGTGGGGATGGGGGTGGGGGGAGTGGGGTGGGTGGGAACAATGATGTGGAGAGTGGTGGGGGCTGGGTGGCAGGGGGACCACACAAGATCTATTGACAACAGGCGGGATTTTCCTGTTTTGGGACAAGCGTGGTCAGAAAATCCCACCCACAGAATTCAGGACCATTTTCCGACATCCTCAACTCTTTTTCCCGAAACAAATGACAAGTATTCCAGCTTGAGGTTTCATTCACTGGATCAGTGGAGATGATCTCAAAGACATTTATTATTTTACTTAGAGAAACTTTTTTTTTTGAAATGAAGCATCTTGCTCGCTGTCATTAATCCTGATGTGATTTTAATGCCTTTTCATTTTTGTCTCTTTCTGGTAGAAAAATCAAGAATTTAATTAAAATGGTAATTATATGCTTTGCCTTTCTTCTGTGCTCCACAGTCATAATTTAAATGAATTAAAGATTTAAAATAAGCTGTAGAAGCCTAGAAATATAATTAGGAATTTGATGCTTCATCTCATATTGTACGATGAAATTCTGTACACTTCAAAACAGAAAATTTGATCGAACTGTGTAATAACCATATAATCGTATTCCTTCCACTTTCTGAGCTAACGTCACATGGCAAGAGTCAACATTGCCACTTAAAGAACTGCTTAGGAGGGAAATACAGCTTGTTTCTGAACTACACAAGAGAGATTGTGGATAAAGTAGTGCCAACCTCCCATCCATTCACTCTGTCTACACTTGCCACTGTCTCGGCAAAGCAGCCAGTATAATTAAGAACCCCATGCACCCCGGACATTTTCTCTTCCACCTTCTTCCATCAGGGAAAAGATACAAAAGTCTGAGGTCACGTACCAGCCGACTCAAGAACAGCTTCTTCCCTGCTGCTGCCAGACTTTTGAATGGGCTTACCTTGCATTAATTTGCTTTTCCGCTACATCCTGGCTATGCCTGTAACACTACATTCTGCACTCTCTCCTTCCCTTTTCTATGAGTGGTATGCTTTGTCTGTGTAGTGCGCAAGAAACAATACTTTTCATAGTACTCTAACACATGTGACAGTAATAAATCAAATCAAAATTGGAAAACCATCTTCCCCCCACTCATACCAGAGGTCATTTGGAGGATAGTTGTCTTTGCATCCCGAATATGTTGGGCTGTTATCAAATGGGATAAACTATCATTAGTTTAACGATAAACATATCATTAATATGTTTTCGACACCACTGATTGTGATTAAAGTTTTAAGGCCTATCTAACTGACAAGCCCACTGTGGGTAAAATAAAGAATGTGTCCTAGATTCTCATAGGCAATGGTACAAAGCAGTAATTCAGAAATATTACACACTCTTTGTGGTATTCAATCCCAGAAACGGTTCCTTGGGGCCATCCCAAATATGCACCTACCACCCTCTCAAAACCCCTACCCCTGTCCACCTCTCACACCAAGAACTAGTGCAATCAATAGATATCACTTGGTCAGCAAGGGATTCAGACCATCTCTAACCCCTTCACCCTCCCTTCCATCTCAACATTCCTATCTCCCACACATATCCTTGTGGATTAATAATTACATCTTTTTCATATTATATTTGAATTAAGGATATGACTAATTTTACAAAAGATCGGACTGCCACTGCTGATCTTTTTAAGTAAATTTGTACTTCACTCTGATGCAGTAGAAAGTAATATGACCTCTACTAGGCAAGGACATAAGGCTGTGATTATGCTTCAGTTCTGATAAAAACATTAAGCCATGTCTCCAGTGAGTTCTGAAGGCTTTATTAATGGTTGATCGTACAATTAACTGAGTGGTGATTACACCAGGGAAAGTCTTTCTGTGTATACTGAACGCAGATGTGTGATCCTACCATATACATTAAGGGATAGTCAGAGGATAAACTGTGAAATAAAAAGTAAGTGGAAAAGATGAGAGCGCTTTTATTAACATTTACTAAGCTCAGTTTGGAACAACAGATAAAAGTTAAATTAAATTGGATGCACTGCAGATATTGTAATCCATGACAAATAGTCAAATCTGACAAGCTCTTTCTTGGTTGGTACCAAGGGGGAAACAAATTATCACTTGATTTATTGCTTAAAACGCATATGAGGTATCAAATTCCTGGTTTGAATTGAAGTTCAAAACCTTTATTTCATCCCATGGATATTTCTTCCATGCCAGTGGCACAGTGATTAGCACTGTTGTCTCACAGAGCCGGGGACCTGGGTTTGATTCCCAGCTTGGGTCACAATCTGCGATCTACACATTCTCCTCATGTCTGCTTGGGTTTCCTCTGGGTGCTCCAGTCTGGAAGCCGTGCTGCTTAGGAGAATTGGCCGTGCTAAATCCTCCCTCAGTGTACCCAATTTTCACATTAACTTCATTGCAGTGTTAATGCCTACTTATGACATGAATAAATGAACTTTAAACTTTAACTATTGACCTTTGCAAATATGAGATACTGACTGAGCCCTACCAAACCCCCTAGCAAGGCTAGAATCGGTTTTCAGATCCCCTCTCTGCCAGCATTGCTAAAGGGGAGCTTTAAGGTGTGTGACAAATTGAATCCCTTTTCGTAACTAATCAGACATATTTCGATCATATGTCCCAAAGCTAAATAAAGCACTTTCATTTTCATACAGGTGTTAATGGTTGCATGAGTGCTTCAGTTAACTTCAAAAGTGGAAAATTAGTTTGTATTGCTTCTGATTTAGTATATCTAAAGACTAGGATGTGACACCATGGAGTGTGATACTCAGGAAAGATTTGTTTCTATTTTAAAGGCCAACCATTCGAAGAAGTTCCTGCCCAACTGGGCAGCTCAATTTTAAAGGTCAAAGTTGAGAGCCAAAGCAGGGAAATCTAAAAAGGTGCTGTTCAGCAGTGAAAACTGCTTTCCCAGCTCACTGTAATAAATTCATATTGAGTCAATGAAAATCAAGGCACAGTTATATCAGAGACTTGCCAGACAAGATATGGGACTGAGAGTCTCGAATTGTATTATTAGTGGTCTTTTGTGGTGAGTGGGAGCTGTTTACTGCAGGGTATGCAAAGTGAAGTGAATTATATAAAATGTACTGGACAAAAATTTGTTGCTCAGCCCAACTAATCTGTTCTGGTGTTTTTAACCCTGCACAAGTTGTTCCCACTCTATGGGGTGTAATTTTGCCGTCCAGCCCCTCACCAGAATCGGAGCAGTTGAGGGCTGGATAGTGGAAAGGTCCATGGATCTCGGGTAGGATTTTACAGTTTTGGAATGAGTGAGACCATAAAATCCCTCCCAACCTAGCTCAGCCTTTCCGCTGTGTGATATGATTGTACTGGAGAAAGCACAAGGAGAATTTACGAGGATGCTGCCTGGACTGGAGAATTTTTATTATCAGGAAAGATTGGATAAGCCAGGATTATTTTTAATTTGGAGCAGAGCAAGTTGGGATGTCAACTAAATAAGTTACAAAATAATGAGAGGTCTGAAGAGAATGGATAGGAAAATTTTATTTCCTGAGTCAATGACTGGACCTTCACAACTTCTGACCATGGGCTGATGTTATGGTGTTGTTAGAATAGAAGCTATCATCTATTTCTAATGAGAGTTTCTGCAGTCCAACCCTAGAGAAACACCTCATGTCATTATGAATGGACAGGGATCAGATGGAAGTAATTTTGCAGAATCACCTTGAAGCATTAAGGCTGGAATTTTCTAGCCCTTCATACCTCACTGCCAGTGCCAGCAAGAATGGACAGTTTGGCACTCAGCCAAATCTCCATTCACTGGAGTGGGACCGGAGAATCCCGGCTGCAGGCAACGTTGGTGAATCCGGCCCTAAATATATCTTGATATATAAAATGTTACTGTTTTTTTTTCTGAATTTATTCAAGAGAAATGTGTCTATGAACAAATAATAATTTATATTTTAAATTTCTCTTTTGAAACCTGTTGGTTTATCAGTTTATTCTTGGTCACACTACTTTAACTTCCCAGTTCTGGTGCTTGATAGTCTGATAATGCAATGTATTAGAAGCATTATTTGTGTGTTAGGATTCAGCTTTGAGTTCCTTTCCCCGTTCTTCCTTAAATTTCTAGTTTCATTTCTGCGATTTGGGACATTCCACATAAGTATTGCCACAGTCATCCAGTAATATCTAGTGTTAAAGTTTAACATCTATTTATTAGTCACAAATAGGCGTGCACTCACACTGCAATGAAGTTACAGTGAAAATCCCCTAGTCGCCACTCACTGGTCCCTGTTTGGGTACACTGAGGGAGAATTTAGCATGGCCAATGCACCTAACTAGCACATCTTTCAGACTTTGGGAGGAAACCGGAGGAAATCCATGGGTAGAATGTGCAAACTTCACACAGGTAGTGACCCAAGATAAGAAATGAACCCAGGTCCCTAGTGCTTGAGGCAGCAGTGCTAATCGCTATGCCACCGAGTCATCCCTAGTGCCCATATAATGTGGCATCAAGAGAGGCCTGGGAACAGATATTTTTACAGGTGCTGAGAGATGGGCTTAGCTACAGTGGAAGAAAATTCCACACACTGGGAATTATTTGCTACGTTCATCAATCAAGAAGTGTGAAATGTGATCATGCCAAAAACCCATATAGAAACATAGAAACACGAAGTAGGAATAGGTCTTTTGGCCCTTCAAGCCTATTCCACCATTCATTTTGATCATGGCTGGTTATCAAATTCAATATCCTGATCCTGCCTTCCCCCTCCATATCCCATGATCCTTAGGTATCAAGAGCTATATCTAATTTCTTCTTGAAATCAGACAATATTTTGGTCTGAACTACTTTTGTGGTAGTGAATTCCACATATTCCCTACCCTCAGCGTGAAGATATTTCTCCCCACCTCAGTTCTAAAAGGTTTAGGTTAAACTGTGATCCCCCCTAGTTCTGGACTCTTCCACCATCAGGAACATTCTTTCTGAATCTACCCTATCACATCCTGTTAGAATTTTCTAATTTTCTATGAGATGAGGGTGGCATGGTGGCACAGCGATTAGCATTGCTGCCTCACAGCGCCAGAGGCCTGGGTTTGATTTGGCCTCGGGTCACTGTCTGCATGGAGTTTGCACTTTCTCCCCTTGTCTGCGTGGATTTCCTCTGGATGTTCCGGTTATCTCCCACAGTCCAAAGATGTGTGGGTTAGGTGGATTGGCCATGCTAAATTGCCCCTTAGTGCCAGGGGGACTTACTAGTGTAAACGCATCGGGTTATGGGGATAGGGCCTGAATGGGATTGTTGTCAGTGCAAGCTCAATGGGTTGAATGGATTCCTCCTGCACTGTAGGGATTCTATGATTCTATAAGATCTCCTCTCATTCTTCAAAACTCTAGTTAATATAATCCCAACTGAATTTGTCTCGTCTTATCCTGCCATCCTAGGAATCAGTCTGGTAAAATTTCGCAATACTCCTTCTATAGCAAGGAAATCCTTCTTCAGATAAGGACACCAAAACTGCACACAGTACTCAACATTGTAACAGCAATAGGTATGAGGATTCTTGACAACCAGGACACTGTAATATGTTACTGGTGAACATTGAATACCAATGGCCTGCACTGTCAAGATGGTTGAACAATTGTCTGGCCCTGCATCAGACTGGCTGAAATATGCGCAATTGGTGTGGAGAAGAAGTTTGGGGACAATGCACATTATCGCAAGAGGGTTGAATTGTTTGGGGGTGGGGGGAGTGGAACCAGGAAGAACACTGTTGAAGTCTTGTTGCCTTTCACACCTGCAGAATCTTACAGTCCCACCACCTGGAAATCCACTGGAAAAGCCACATTTCAGGTCAGGAACTGAATGGTAATAACAATACATAAACTGAGTCAGCCAGCAGTTTATTGGAGAGTAAGTGCCCCTTGATAGCAATGTTGACAACCCCAGCCATCACACTGATGATAATTGAGAGTCGGCCGATGGAGCAGTATATTGGCCAGATTGGATTTAATGCTGTTATTTGGTTTTGAGGATATTCGCTAACAAAGGATATATTCCTTTGTTGGTCATAATGGCTAGGCAGTTGGCCTCTCTTTATTATCACCAAGAGAACAGTGGAACCTACTTGTCTATATAACCTTTCCAAACCGAAAATGGTACAATATGGATCACCCTCACAAAATGGCACAATAGTTAGTACTGCTGCCTCACAATGCCAGGGATCTGCGTTCAATTCCAAGCTTGGCTCAGTGTTTTGGAATTTCTGGAATTTACATGTTCTCTCTGTATCTGCGTGGGTTTCTTCCAGGGGCTCCACTTCTCTCCCACAGTTTAAAAAACATGCTGGTTAGGTGCATTGGCCATGCTAAATTCTCCCTCAGTGTACCTGGACAGGCATCAGAGTGTGGCAACTAGGGGATTTTCACAGTAACTCCATTGCAAGCCTACTTCTGACACTAATAAATAAACTTAAAACTTAAACCCTCATAAAAGAATTGAATTGCAATCTTACTGTGGGGCCAGCTAGATTTATTCAGAAACAAAAACAGAAAATGCTGGAAAATCTCAGCAAGCCTGACAGCATCTGTGCGGAGAAAATATTTTGAGTTTGGATGCATCTTCATCAGAACACCGAAACGTTGGCTCTGTTCTCTCTCCACAGATACTAAGATTTTCCAGCATTTTCCATTTTTGTTTCAGATTCTAGCATCCACTGTAGTTTGCTTTTACCTTAGATTTATTCTGAATTAACAAGGTCAGGCATTCAGGTAGGCTGTAAGATACTTGATATAACAATGAGACACTTTACTGCATTGTTTATTTTGGATGAATTCAGATCTAAAGATAGACAAAAATAAAACTCCACAATTACTTGGTTAAAGAAAAAGATTGAATAATGTATAACCAAACAATTGCCACCAGGCCAGGGACAGAGGAGGTTTTAGAACAAAACAACCAGTATAAAGTCTTTTGTAGGAATGTTCATTTAAGTCCATACTCTGGGGACCTAGACTTCATAAATATTAATCTGCAGCCTCAATGCTACCTTGGATGCTCCTTGTTGTTCTATTTTCCTCTTATTAGCATGGAGAAGCCTACCTACATAAGTTATGTTGTCTTCTAATATATGCTGTAATATGCATATCCTCCTTTATTGAATTATCCTTTGCAGTCACATCCTTATACTCAGCATCATATAATCTGACCATAAGAGCAGTTAGAATTTTTATTATGTATGACTCAATGAAGGACAATGGGGAAGGGCAGGCACTATTTGAGCTTTGCTGTTAGCACAAGCTTGTGTGACGAACACCTCTTCTTTCAAAACAAACCCTGCCACAAGGCCCTGGACCCAGGGCCGGTGCTGCTATTTGGCAAACCAGGTGGACGTCTCAAAAAAGGCAACATTTTTGAGGAGAGTTTTGGTGGGCGTGCAGGGAGGAAGCACAAAAAACTGAATAAAATATTTATGAAATGGCGTAAGTAACAAACAGGCTTCAGCAATGGAAAATGGACAATCTAAGATGCATTTACATATATCCACATATACTGACATACTCCTGAATTTCTGTGTATTATGGCGCAGTCTGTTCTGAAATTTCACATTACATTTTATTAATGCGGGTTTTACAAACTTGTACATTTACATCACTATTTCGAAATTGTAAACTGGTGAATAAAATCTCAGAATGCAATTTAATCCAGCCCACACTGCCGTAATAATTATCAAATGTGTAAATTGCACATAAAATCATTTAGTAACTGTTGAAGGAACACTTTATATAACATCATGTGACCCATATTCCACATGATAATGTGCATTTCTTCTTGTGTACATCTTGTGAAAAGTATAGTATTCCCACACTGCAGAAGGAGACCATTTAGCCCATTGAGTCTGCACCAAACATAATCCCACCCATGCCCAATCCCTGTAACCCCACATATTTATCATATTAACCCCTTTAACTTAAGCATCCCGGGATACTAAGGGGCAATTTACCTTGGCAGTTGCACCTATCCCACACATTTTTGGACTGTGGGAGGAAATCTGAGCACCTGCAGGAAGAATATGCAAACTCCATACTGACAGTGATCCCAAGTTGGGAGTTGAACCCAATCCCCTCAATGTCAGCAAAATGAAGGAAACAGTCATTGACTTCAGGAAGCATAGTGGAGGACATGCCCCTCCCTATGTCAATGGGGATGAAATGGAAATGGTCAAGTTCTTCAAGTCTCTACTTGTCCAGATCGCCAACAACCTGTCCTGGTCCTTCGGCACCAATGCTATAGTTAAGAAAGTTCACCAAAACTTCCTCAGAAGGCTAAGAAAATTTGGTATGTCCACTACTACTCCCACCAACCTTTACAGATGCACCATGGAAAGCATTCTTTCTGGTTGTATCACAGCTTGGTATGGCTCCTGCTCTATCCAAGACTGCAAGGAATTACAAAACGTTATGAAGCCCACTCTATCACGCAAAACAGCCTTCCATCCATTGACTCTAACTACACTTCCCACTACGTCGGAAAATCAGCCAGCATAATCAAGGGTCCCACGCACCCCAGATATACTCTCTGAAGGCAATTAGAGCTTCTCAAAATAAAGTCCAACAGACTGTTAGGCAGCGTGCCAATGACTACTGGTTACAAGTCTGCCAGAATATCCTTATGTCCTTTGAAACAGGGCATGTATGAAAGGAATTAAAGGCAACAAGTCCCCCAGCAAAGAAAACTTGTGAAATGAACGCAAAGAATGTCATCACCAACTGGAATAAACAATGAGAGAAATGGGAGTACTAGCTTGAGTTGTACTCTAGGGAGAATATTGTCATCAAGTAAGCTTTAGATGCAATAGAAAGGCTGCCTGTCATGGCAGAGCTGAGTGTGACCAGTGGAGGAGATTAACAAAACTCCAATGATGATGCTGTAACACCTGAACGTATTTGGCATGGAAAGCATTCCTGGAGCAACTACACAAACTTCTTCGCCTCTGCTGAAGGCAGAATGTGGAGATGCTGGCATTGGACTGGGGTAAACACAATAAGAAGTCTCACAACATCAGGCTAAAATCCAACAGGTTTATTTGGTAGTAAACACCATAAATTTTCAGAATGCTATTGCTTCGTCAAGTGAGTGCAGAGTTATGGTCAGAAATAGAGCATATAAAGACACACACCGTTTACAGAATACTGATTAGAATGCGAGTCTTTACAGCAAACCTGCTATTCAAGTCTTAAAGGTGCAGACAATATGAGTGGAGATAGCATTAAACATAAGTTAAAGAGATGTGTATTGTTTCCAGACAATAAGTGAGATATTGCAAGTTTAGGTAAGTCTGGGGGTTACAGATAGTGTGACATGAACCCAAGATCCCAGTTGAGGCCACCCTCATGTGTCAGGAACTTGAAAGTCAGCCTTTACGACACATGACAGCATAGAGTTGCTGAGCAGAGACTGATAGCTAAGTTCCGCCATGACACCAAAGTCGGAGGAGTGGTAGATAGTGAAGAGGGGTGTTATAGTTTGCAGAGAGACATGGACTAGTTGCAGAGCTGGGCCGAGAAATGGCAAATGGAGTTTAATGCGGAAAAGTGTGAGGTAATTTACTTTGGCAGGAATAACAAATGTGTAGAGTATAGGGCTAATGGTAGGACTCTTAATAGTGTTGAAGAACAGAGGGATCTTGGTGTATATGTGCATAGATCCCTGAAAGTTGGCAATCAAGTCGCATAGGGTCAAAAGCTTGTAAGTTTACTATCAAATAAATCGATTGGATTTAAACCCGGTGTTGTCAGACTTCTTACTGTCTTTATATGGTCATAACTCTCCACTCACCTGACAAAGGAACAGCATTCCGAAAGCTTGAAGTGTTTGCTATCAAATAAACCTGTTGGACTTTAACCTGGTGTTGTAAGACTTCTATCTCTGCTGAAGGCAGGGCAGTGCC
The DNA here is from genome assembly GCA_024679065.1 of Sphyrna mokarran. Taxonomy (NCBI): domain Eukaryota; kingdom Metazoa; phylum Chordata; class Chondrichthyes; order Carcharhiniformes; family Carcharhinidae; genus Sphyrna; species Sphyrna mokarran. Next base: position 27,216,171 of record JAGIQG010000015.1, read on the forward strand.
CCACAATACATGTGAGTGGTGATCCTGTACAGGAACAAGGCTGATTGCTGTGGCTACAACAACCACCAAGACATCTCTCTGCTGAGCATCGTGGAGAAAGTATTTGCCTATTCCTCCCCTTGCCAAGCTGCAGATCCTGGCTGAACACATCCACCCCAAATCCTAGTGTTAGTTCAGAACTGGAAGATCTATAATTGACATGGACTCAGTCGAGCGGTTGCAAGAGAAATGCAGTGAGAGTACTATATACTGCCTTCTTCAATCTCACCAAGGCATTCGAGCCTGTGGGCAGAGGCACTCTATATAAGCTGCTGAGAAAATTAGCTGCCCTCTGAAGCTGCTTAATGTGATCACTTCTCCTCATGACAACACGGTGGGCAAGGCCAGCTATGACAGGGGAACATGGAACATGTTGAGTCCTGCAGCAGGGGCACACAGGGTTGTGTTCTGGCATGGACATCTTCTTTGCTTTGCTGCTGCATTCAGGACATCTTACTTAGCTATCTGCGTAACCAGAACTGATGTAAAGCATCAAGATCTAAGACAAAGCTGTGCCAAGTGCTCATCAGAGTGCTGCTCTGTGCCGATGATGCCACAGCAGCATTCCATAGTGAGGAACACCTTTAGCAGCGGATGGTCAAACTGTCTCTCACACACCTACAAAGTGTTTGCTTCAACCATCAGCATCAGGAAAATGATCATTGTGCTCCAGGCTCTGACTATAAGGCTATCTATCAGCATTGACAATGTGATGCTGCAAGTTGTTGATCGCTTCACATATCCACCACAGTCACCAGCAATTTGTCACTTCAAGAGGGTGTGGAACAACAGCAACCTTGACTGAGAATGCCAAACTGAGAGGCTATCAAGCTTGCATCCTCAACACAATCCTCTAGAATGGAGAGACCTGGACAGGAGAAAATATTGAACAATTTACATCTTTGCAGTGTCCTTAGCATTCAAATATGTTTCTGCTAAAAGTCTCAAATGTGGAGCTTGCACATTCTCCCCATGCCTGCGTGGGTTTCCTCTGGATGCTCTGGCTTCCTCCCACAGTCTGAAGATGTGCAGGTTAGGTGGATCGGCCATTCCAAATTTACCCTTAGTGTCTGGGGATGAGTAGGTTGGATGGGTTGGCCGTGGGGAATATGTGGGGTTATAAGATGAGGTGGAGGAGAGGACCTGGGCAAGATACCCTGTCAGGGAATTGGTGCAGACTTGATGGGCCAAATGGCCTTTCCTGGACTGTAAAGTTTCCACAACTCTCTCTCCTTATTGGGAGTCCAAATATTTAATTGACGGTAAAGCACTCTGGGATGCTCTGAGGTTGTGTGAGGTGCCACTGAATTGTAAACCCTTCTTTTTTCTTACGGAACGCTTTGCAGCAGCTGGTCAAATTTACTCACTGAATCAACAGAAATGTTTTTGATTAATTAGCCATCTTCACAGTGTTCACCTCAAGCCCTAATTAAAGTTTGCAACAGATTTTAGGGGATTAATGCCTTTGAAATGAATGTCCGAGCTTGTGGGAGAGGAAACCTGCAGTTTAGTTCACACATTCACACAATAATCCAGTGAGTAAATCAGCTACAGCAAATTCAAAGCAGAGGCTTTCCATCCAGCTATGGTTTCCCCTTGAGTTGGCACACCCACAGCAATAGTAGATTCCCATGGATTGTAACCATATGGTTTGACGTTTCTTGTGCCAGTTTGTTTGCAGAGAGTTTAGATGTCATCTCAATTAGGAATGATCCTCAGAACATTCCAAAGCCCTGCTCAGTATTTCTTGTTAATTTTTTGATTCATCAGTCCGTTTGTGATCTTTCTGGGTGCATAACATCTTTCAATTATTTCTGAATTCCCTTTTTTATTACCTACCTCAGTCTTTTGCAATGATATTGAATAGCTCCTGACAGGTTATCCTGTTTATGTTCCATTCTTACATCAGAATTTCAAACCAAATTGATTATGGTCTTGGAGAGGGTTTAGAGGAGGTTCACGAAAATGATCTGGGGAATGTAAAGCATGACATAGAAGGAATGTTGGAACACTATGGGACTGTACTCAATGGAGTATAGAAGGATGAGGGGATCTCATTGAAAGTTATAGAATAATGAAAGTTTTGGATAGGGTGGACATGGGGAAGATGTTTCCATTAGTAGGAGAGACTAGGACCTGAGGGCACAGCCTTACAGCCTTTAGAACAGACATGAAGAGGAATTTCTTCAGCAGAGATGGATAGGTTTTTGATTGGTAAGGGGATCAAAGGTTACGGGGAAAAAGTGGAAGAATGGGATTGAGAAATAAAACAACCACAATTGAAAGACAGAGCAGACTCAACTGGCTGAATGGCCTAATTCTGCTCCTACATCTTATGGTCTTATTATGTTTTGATTTCTGAACTCGTGGTAAGGTAATCTTTTCTTTTTATTTGTTTTATGTTTTTCCATTTCATCTTGCTTTCCAAGATCAAAAATGTCTGCTGCTATTCTTGTTAAAATGTAGATCTCCAGCTACTAAACCCTTGAACACCACCTTCAGCATTGACCATGTGAATTTTGTCTGCACAGCACAATCCAGGAAGTGGTAGCTCTCAGCGCAATAACTTCAAGTTGCAGGAGGATGGGAACATCCGTGGAGGATTGCGGGCCAGGGTTGTTATGCAAGTCTGGAAGAACTTGGAGAGGGAGTTGTTGAGTTGGGGATGAGGTGCGGCATGGGAGAGGAGAGGAAAAAGGGGTTCGGAGGGAGGGGTCTGTAGATCAATGAGGAGTCCTGGATGGGTGAGTGGAGTATACTCAGAATACTGGTGATCAGACAGGACGATGACGGTTAAAGGGGGCAGTGGTAGATGGTAGGGTGGGAGGCTCAGGATACGGCGATTTGAATGAAGGAACACCGAGAAGCGATACAAAACATGGTGCAGAATCTGTGGCTTGGCAGAATGAAGGGGATATATTTATAATAATGTAGGTGTCTTTTCCATTCACTTACTGAAGTAATAAACTACTTCTAGAGAATGGAAGTAAATGATAGTAAATACAATGTTTTTATTCATTTATACAGGCATCAAGTATCTAGAAGTCAATTTAATGATGCTTAGCCCTGAAAATTAATAGACTATCAAGCTGGTTATTTTGTTCCGGTGCTGACACTACTGGAATTGGCAGAGAAACTTGAGGACATCTAAATGACATGAAACCACATTTTGTCCATGTCACTCTGTGTGCCATCATAAGCAGACAGAGAACCTGACTTCTGCTTGCTACTGAGGCAGAAGCATAAATGCAAACACACATAATCACAAACATACACACGTACAAAGATGCATACGTACAAACATGTCAAAGATGCACGTATGCAAATACGCATACACACAAACATACATATATACATACAAACACACATACAAAGATGCATGCATGCAAACATACACATATACAAACACGCACACATACAAATATAGTGAAGACACCATAGTCTTGCATCGACCATTTCGAACTCTTTCCTTCACTTCCTCTACTTCTGTTTCTCCATTTCTGGCACAGATATTTCACCAAGTCTACTCCTGTCCTTCACTTTATAACAGGAGTTTTCTGTTTGTGTTTTCCACCTCATTGACCTACCTTTTCGCTGCTTCTGCACATGTTTGAAAATGGTTATTGACTGACATCATCCATTCCACATGAAAGACCCTGGGCATGTAGTGAGATAGGAAATTTGAGTGATATTGCCGGCCTCATTCTGTCGGTGCACCCAGAAAGGTTCAAGGGAGAGTTGCGTTCATTGTTTCGGTGTTCCAAAGAAGACTGACAGCAGGAAACTGAAGATCAAAGGCAAAAAAACCCCCGAAGAAAGCAGAAATAACCCATAAAGCAATGGAAGGAACAACAGCCATGCACAAAGACCTTTCACTTCGGCATTGAAGCAGCTGCCTGTCTTCTTACCATCTTCCTTCTTTGCTTTATTCGTAAGTTTCTAAAATCTAGGGCACGTGTGCACATTGAACTAATTTCAGTATCCATGTTTAAAACTTCACCTTGCCTTTTAGAAGCAGTCTTTTAGTAGGGGTTTTAAAGGCAGCAGAAGGCCATTCAGCCCATTGAGTCTTCACCTGAACAGAAGATGTTCACTTCTCTGAACATCTTATTCAGGCTCCTCCCCAGCCCTTTTCCGCGATGCATTTAGCATTGACAACCACTTCATCTGCATATCTTTGGCATATGGGAGGAAACCAGAGCACCCAGAGGAAACCCATGTAGACAAAGGGAGAATGTGCAAACTCCACAAAGATTGGAATTGAATCCAGGTCCCGGGCACTGTGTCACTTTAAACTACTTTTAGAATGGTGGAATTTGACAGGAAATAGTGCTGTAATAATACCATCACTGGACTGGAAATCCAGTGGCCCATAGTAAAACTCTGTTTTGAATCCTACCATACCAAAAAATGTCTGGCATTGAAATCTGACATCCTTGTCCAGCCTGACCTACATGTGACTTAAGACCTACAGCAATGGGGTTGACACTGGGCAGCACAATGGTACAGTAGTTAGAACTGCTGCCTCACAGATGCCAGGGACCTGAGTTCAATTCCAGCCTCGGGTCACTGTATTTGTGGAGTTTGCACACTCTCCCCGTGCCTGCGTGAGTTTCCTCCGGGTGCTCCGGTTTCCTTCCATAGTCCAAAAATGTAAGTTGATTGCCCATGATACATTGCCCCTTAATGTCAGGGAGACTAGTGGGTTACTGCATGGGTTTATGGGGATAGGGCCTGGGTGGGATTATTGTCAGTGTGGGCTTGGTGGGCTGAATGGCCTCCTCCTGCATGGTATGTGTTGGAGAGAACGAAATGAATTGAGCCTTGGAGACTGTGTCGAACTTCAAAAAAAGTTTTTATTCCACATGCATGAGGGACAGCTGAAGTCCTAGGTTGCCTGTGAGTTCTCTCTGTTCATCATAGATTCGTATAGGCTATTATACTTTTTCAAGTGCAAAGGTTTACGTTAGTATATTAATTCTTCAAGTTGGATAGAAAATGGTTCTTCTAATCTCATTATGTAAAATATGTTGTTCAATATATCTCTGTTAATCATTTCTCTGGACATTTCCATTTATCCAATTAGAATGTCAAAGTGTTGTATTTGCCCAACCAATTTACAATGATGTGTTAATTGCTTCCTCCCTCACCCCTACTAGGTGATCATGTTTTCCAGAAGACTAAGAGTTCCTGAGACTATATGGAGCCTAGCTGTCTTAATGCTGGTTCTCCCAATGTTGTGATAATTTGGAAAGATCTCCTGCACATTAGAAGTTGATAGCATGCGTTAATCATTATCTATCGGCACAGCAGGCCTCTAGCTGGTTGTGTTAACCTTTTCCTTCCCTCTAGGGAGGCCTGGCTCTCAAGGCTTGCTCTATGTAACTCTGCATGTATTACACTGAAATCAAACAATGTATGAATGGACATTGCAATTAAAATATAGGAGAAACCTGATATTGCTCTATAACAGTAGATATTCTAGGCTTCCATAATTCTTAAAATGCCCTCTGAAATGGACAAGCAAGCCATTCGTCTCCAAAGTACTTAGAGGTGGGCAATAAATGATGACCCAGCAGTGATGCCTGCATCTAATAAATGTTACAGAAAGGTCCCAGCTTCATAGAATCTCTATAGTGCAGAAGAAGGTCATTCAACACATAGAGTCTGCACCAACTTTCCGATAGATCATCTTATCCAGGGCCTATCTCTATAACCACACTTATTCACCCGTTAATCTTCCCTTACCTGCATGCATCTCCTGGGACCCCAGGGGAAAATTTAGCATGGCCATTCAACCTAGCCTGCACATCTTTGGATTGTGGGAGGAAACCAAAGGACCTGGAGGAAACCCATGCAGACTCAGGGAGAACATGCAAACTCTACTCTGACAGTCACCCAAGGCCAGAATTGAACCCGGTCCCTGGTGCTGTGAGGCAGCAATGCTAACCACTGTGCTACCTGACCCTGGGAGAAACGGTGGGTTACCACAGAGTAATAAACACGCTCAAGTTAAATGCAGGATTTAGCAATTTCCTGCCAGCTCCCTGTCATACTGGCAGTTCATCCTCTTTTCACCTTCTGCCCATATAGAGACAGGCACATCCTGGAATGTTAAAGCTTCTCTCTTGGCTGCTGTTTTAATGTCAGTGCATTTGTTCATCACCTCAATGCTCCTTTTCAGTTTGTAGGCCAAATTGGCTCATTCACAAACAAATCAGCAACCGAAGAGGCCTCACAAATCTTAACGCCACTGATATCCTTTGAGAAGTTTATTGTGAACACCATTACTTATGAGTGTTTCAATGGAGTTAGGCAAGGTGAAGCTTGAGGCTCGAGGGCTGGTATCATATATAATAGTAGGAGCATTGAAAATAGTGAATATGATTTCAATCTTCTCCAAAGGACAGTGTGACCCTAAGAATTATAGGACAGTTAGCTTAACATCAATAATGGTAAAAGATGCAGGAATGTGTTACAATGCAAGCAATTCAGGATCATCTATCAACACAGAAGGCAATAAACAAAGGCTAAACTGCGCTCTTGAAGGGAAAGTCATGTCCAACGAATTAATTGAAATTTCTGGAAAACTAATGGTGTTGCTTGAGGAAGGAAACATAGAATGTATTTTGACTTTGGAAAAGTATTTGACAAAATCCCTGACAAGAAAGAACTAAAGCGAAAGCTTGTTGGCGGAAGTGGAACATTAAATAGACATGGATAAGGGTGAGGAGGCATTGGAAATGAAAAACATGTAGAGTAGATATAAAAAACAACTACTCAAGTTTCTTTTTAAAGCTTAGTCATTAGTTTTACAAGTAGGTTTACATTAACACTGCAATGAAATTGTAAAAATCCCCAAGTCACCACACTCTGGCACCTTTTCAGATAGTTATTTCACATCCACCCACCCCCCACCCCCCACCCCCAAGGAAACTATTAGGAGGCCATCATGATATACCTGGCAGTCTCTTCACACTGTAGGAACCATTCTGATGCCAGTAAAAAAAAGGTGAGCATGTAAAACAACTGTTGATAGGTCAGTTAACTACCTTAATTACCTGTGCAACTCTGGTCCATGAACAGCTGAACAACAACCGTTTCTGCCTTTCAATATAACCTGCAGTAGTGGGAAAACCTATATGTCTTCTGTTGCCATTTTCCCAACTGTCCCAGTGCCTTTCCAGAGAACTGATAAAATCTCAGGTAGCAGGTCAGGCAGCAACTGTGAAGAAAATTAAGAATTAACACTTTGGACAAATGAGCTGAAATTTTCTCAGGAAAAATATAATTGTTCAATGGGAGAGCAAATGATACTTTCTCTTGCCCATTTTCCCAGTGTTGTAGGTGGTAGTGTTTACAGCATTCTGTATAGAGTCCATAATGTGATTCCCACCAGTAGGGAGAGTAGACAGAGCCTAATCATGCTGGGAAACTAACTAGACTGCTGGAGATGCCATTGCACAGGTGCTCAGTCTCCGGGTACATTGTGTATACTGTGTACACAATATAGTGAGAGATTTGAGAACCCCCCCCCCCCAACTACATTCTACATCGCCCTCAATCTCCTTCCACGGACCCCCTCAATCACTTATCCAAATCCTTGATCACCCACTCCAACCCCAATTTCTGGCCCCAACCCCCGAATGCCAGCCCCAACCCCGACCCCAATCACCAACCACAATCCCTGATCACCAGCCTCAAACCGCCATCATCAGCCCCATTGACCAGTCCTCATTCCGATACAGAATTACCCCCTCCTTACCCTCCTATGGGGCCCTCCCCCATTGCTTCCCCCTATCAGGCATGACACATCAGGTGCAGCAGCAATCAGGAAACGTAGCATAGAATTAAATTATTGAACTAGAAATTTGGACAAATGATCCATGAAACATGAATTCAATTCCTGCCATGGTAGCTGGGAATTTTAATTTAGTTAATTAAATGAATCTGAAATTAAAGGCTTGTTTCAGTGATGGTGAACATGAAACTGCTGGCCTGTCTTAAATATGCACCTGGTTCACTAATGTCCCTTTGGGAAGGAAATCTACTATCCTTGTCTGGCCTATGTTTTATCCTAGATCCATGGCCTTTGATCAAATGACCTCTCAATGGTCTAAAAAGCTACTCATTTATGTAGTGACAGGCAATAAATACTGAGCTGCCTCTCCTGGCCACATTCCATGAAACAAGCAAATAAAAATTGTTCTGTTCATCCACCTGAACGCAAAGCTCTGAAGGAGGCAATTCTCCCAGCACAGGATGTACAGACAAAGGATTAGCTGCCTGTTTGGCAGCGGCCATTTTACACACTAAATAGAACATGGTGTCAGAAACATGTAGAGGATTGAGTGGGCTCTGAAAGTTGCTCGAGAGCCAGCAGTTGTGTAAAACAGCAGAGAATAATAATTACAAAGGCAAATTGCAGCTTTGTACAGGACATTGACTGCTGGGTGAGTCATGATGGTGTTGAATATTTCTGTACCTGTTCCTGTGGAGGTAAGCATATTAGAAATTCAATTAAAAATTTTTCCAGAATTCGAGAATTGCCACAAAGTTAAACAAGAAACCTGAACAAGAAAGGGTAGCAGCTCAGTGCTGGAGCAAGAGTGCTACAAGCTGTGTTGCACTTTAAATTCACTGAGGAGTAGATAAGACAGAATTATAGGTTGGGATTTTCTGCCTGCACTCATTGGAAAATCTTGCCAATGGTCAACAGATCTTTGCATGGTCCAATTCCTGTGGCGGGCAGGATGAGAAAACTCCCTCCATGAAATCTTACAAACCTTGAAGACACACAATGTACCATCTCCTAATTTTATTTATGAACACACGTGTTTGATACTCGAGGCAGGAAGAGAATCAACCTGTGACTGCAGTGAAACATTCATTTTCAATTTCACTTTCAACTGATACGTTTGTATACTCACTTTACAGTGTTCAAATCTTCATTTTATTATGTATGGGGACACTCATGCAGACATTTATTAAATTTCATTGCTCACTCATTTAAAAAATTATGTATGAATGAATAATAATAATAAAAGAAAGAAAATTACACAGACATTAATTAAATATATGTTAGAAACTATTCCAACGCATGAAAAACACTGTTCACCTTGAATCTTGTGAGTTTGGACAACTGAAGGGTGATTTTGTTTGAGATTGGAATATCTCAGGATGAAGAGACCTTGCTCTGAGAATATGTCTGCTGAGACAATGCAATGCAGAATCTCTGAAGTGGTCAGTCATCAGCTCAAGGGCACTGATGGGAAAGCTAACACTGTTTTGCTCTATATGAGATGCAGTCCAAGACTTCCAGACACAAGTCAATGGAGAAAGAGACAGCAAGGAGATGGTTGCACAAATGACAGAAGGAGATGATTCTGATGAATCACTCAATAGCCTAGAAGAGGTTGGCCCCATCAAGCCTGAGGTCAAAATGGATTGTGACTGTTGATGACTGCAGACTCATAGAATCATAGAAACCCTACAATGCAGAAAAGGCCATTTGGCACATCGAGTCTGTACCGACTCTCCAACAGAGTATCTTACCCAAACGCTTATCTTCTTGTCCTTTCCCCATGCATTTACACCTACTCATTCCCAGGACCGCTACACCTTGGGACACTAAGGGACAATTTAGCAAGGCAAATCCACATAACTTGTACATCTTTGGACTGTGAGAGGAAATTGGGGCACTCGGAGAAAATCTATGCAGACAGAGAAGAAGAGCATCAAGTTAATGTGAAATGATAGAGACCAGCGCCATGTGCCATATCACCAGCTTCACAAACATTTCAAAAGTTGCTCAAGATGGCGATCCATAAATGAAGCCACTGTAAATAATCTAGGGGCTCTACGATGGAAAGATGCTCATCCCAAGAGGACAAAGTCCAGCATAATGGGAAGGAAGACCTGAAGTTCCAAATAGTAGATTCTGAAGTCCTTTCATCTTATGACGGAAGCAAGTTTAAAACCGGGACCGGTAACTCTCCAAATGCCAGTAGAGGTTTGCAGTGTTTTGCAAGACACCAAGTCATTGACTGCTGAACAGATCCTGCCAAATGACAAAGATAGTTTTCACAGACCTACAGCCACCACCATCCCACAATCTGCCACTGCCCCTACTTATTCTGCTTGGTTCAGGTTTCCCACCCAGCAGCCTTTACTTGAATCAGGTTGCCAGAGAGTGGGAAACCAATAGAATGATATTAAATGGAGCAGCTCCAGTTAAAAACTGCAGGACATTTGGGAAACTTGTTCTTCTAGGTGTGCTGAACTTCCAAACCATTCCTGCCACCACCCACCAATCACCACTGCACCCCCCCCCCCCCCACCGCACCCTTACATCCCCATCCCAACCTCACCCAACTACTCCTTCCCCACCTCTCAGAGCACAGGACACACCTCTGTGTTCACAAGCCAGTATGTGCCTGCATGCACTTCTACATATAGGACACAGGTTACACAAATATACCACTGCTTACACACTAATGAGGAATTTAAATATTCTGTGAACATACAGCTGTCATTGGAAATGATAACATTTGTTAATCAGTAACAGGTTAATTATTGGCACCAGGATTCTACATGCAACAGATTATTTTAATAAGATTTATGTCAAGGCAGCAAAGCAGAGATACTGGGTATGCGGATGTGGTAGCTGCACTTACAAGCTAGGGACTTATATTTAAAAGAACATGTATTCAATCCCATTGCGGCACTTTGAACATTTGAATTTGGTTAGAAACAAAGACTGGTATCAGTAAAATAGACTATAAAGCTGCTGGGATGTCATAAAAAAGTAGGAAACTAAGTATTGGTGAGTGTTTAATATTCCTCTAACTGATTTCAGCATGCCATCAGGAGAAGGGAGGTGTGTCACGTAATCCAGTTTCAGTTTGACCAAGACCTGTGAGAAGAGCACGCACAGCTCTGTTGCTGATTTACCCAACCAAATAAACAAATTCAAATTAACTTAGGGATAAATTAAAAGGGGCAGCACCTCAAAAAGGAAGTGGGGGGGCAACCTGAACAAAAAGCAAAGGGAAACTTAAAACATCAAATTAAAATGTGATTGTTGGGGTCTATAACACACCCCCACCTCTGCGGTGCCCAGTGGGTGTAGAAGACTTCAACTGTGCCCGTGGACACCACATGCTCCCTCTCTGGGGATACCTGGCAGCGAATGTAGCCGCGGTAGAGGGGCAGACGGTAGGACTCATCAGGTAGTTGAACCTCCAGCAAACTAACTTCATTAGCCTGGCTGAAGCCATCACAATGTAACTGTTCATTATGGGATAATGTACATCATATGAAAGGTGTAAAGTGGATAAAGTTACGGAATGGCTGTCTTGAAACAAATGCTGCAGAGAAAGGAAGTGCCTAAATCTCAATTAGATGGAACTTATACCAGTAACAGTCAGAATACTTCATAGAGAAGTAAATTATCTGTGAAGAAGCTGTAGTGTTGGGGAATCACACAATAAAATTCTTTTCCAAGATTTAGGATACAGGTCCACAGCTGTGAGAGACTAGTTGTGAAACAGCAACCTCCATTCCTCTGTCCAAAGTGCATCACCTCACACTTTTCTACATTGTATTCCATTTGCCATTTCTTTGCTCACTCTCCTAGCCTGTCCAAGTCCTTCTGCAGCCCCTCCCGTTGCCTCAATAATACCTGTCTCTCTACGTATCTTTGTATCATCTGCAAACTTAGTAACGGTGCCTTCTATTCCTTCCTCCAAATCGTTCATGTATATTGTGAACAGTTGTGATCACAGCACCGACCCCTGAGGCATACCACTAGCCATCCTAAAAAAGACCTCTTTATCCGCACTCGCTGCTTCAGCCAATCAACCAATCCTCTGTCCATGCCAGGATTTTACCATTAACACCATGGGCTTTTAACTTGTTTTACAGTCTCCTATGAAGCACCATGTCAAAGGCGTTCTGGAAATCTAAATAAATCACATCCACTGGTTCTTCTTCATCTAACTTCCTTATTATCAATTTCCTTTTCCATAGTTCCTTATTCCAGTGGGCGAAACATGAGCTGCAGCTACACATTGTTCAGTTAAATGCTAATTTTCTCTTTTCTGGGTCTGCTTTAATCAAGACCTGTGATTTTTGCACATCTTTCCCTGTGTGACTGAGATACGATGTGAAGATGTGGGGTGGAGATACAGCATGTAGCTTATGTGATTTTTAAACTTGTGTGTTTATTAACCCTTTCAACATTTCACCCCCACTCCCACCACAGTATTCCCCACCATCCCAACCACCCCACTCCTCCAAGAAATCTGATCCATGCAGAATGCAGCTGGGAATTCTCCCATATCTGCATACTCAACCTGGTAGAGGAAAGCTGCGCGTAAAAGACATCAGATGTTATAAATCTAAGCACCTTGCTTCGTTACATGGCATTTACTCTGAATATTTAATAGCTGCTTTTGGAAGAAAAGAATCAACTTGGACCAGCTGTGATAGACATTGTTTTATTTTCGTAAGGTCTCTGGGGAAATTCTCATCCACCAGACGACAGCTGCAATAATCCAAGAAGAAGCCCCAGTGAAATATTCCATGCAGTATCAATTCGAGTGATGTTTAAAGAATTGGTTCCCACAATTTTGGGGATTGGCAATCACTGACAGATCATGATGAAACTTGTCCGTTCAAGTACTACAATGTTGTCTCCATTAGAAAACATAGGGTCAAGAACTTGAACCATTGGCTCAGATTTGGCTGGAGTGTGGCATCATGTCCTGAAGTGAGATAATCATTGGAATTCTATCACCCGCTCTCAAGGGGAATTGGAGTGGGCAAGGGGCGGACAATGGGAAGTTCTACTGACCTCAGGCGTGATTCCCCTGGAGTGCAGGAGGGGAAAGTTCTGCCCATTTTCTCCCTCAGCTTTCTACTGAAACATGTCTTGAGCTTTAAGTTGCTAGAAATGCAAAGGGCAACAGATTATCTCAGTGAAGAGACAGACTAATTGTCAATCCTCTTACCAATTCGATTCCTGGCCTTAGTCACTGTCTGGAGTTTGTCTGTTCGCCCCACGTCTGCATGGGTTTCCTCTGGGAGCTCCGGTTTTTTCCCACACTTCAAGGATATGTGATTGGGTTGATTGACTATGCTAAATTGCCGCTTGGTATCAGAGGGATTAGTAGGATAAATACATTGGGTTACAGGATAGGGCCTGAATGGGATTGTTGCCAATGCCGATTTGATGGGCCCAATGGCCTCCTTCTGCACTGTCAGAATTCTATGATTATATGTTTCTAAATGCGACTTCAGTATTTAAGAACAAACAGGGGAATGCTGGATAAGGGAATATTGTGTTTCGAGGGAAGGAAGGATTGGATTCAGGCTAATAGAAAGAAATAGAAATACAATAAAAAAAGTCTTTAAATTGTTTATTTTCTAATATTTCCAACTGTGGTTTCCTCCACGCTTCAGATTGTTGCTTTTCTGGTCTAAAGAGATTGATTGGCAATGTGGAAACATAAATCTCATTAAAAAAGGTACCTATGCTGTTAAGTACTCCTAAGAAGATTTACGCACTAATAACAGTGAGTGCCATTGAACTCAGTATTAGTTGGAAGCAAATTCTTAGTCAGTGTTGGGTGACATGAATCAAGCCTGCGCCATGGACATAGGCAACCCACGCAGTATGCTGGGGTTGGGGGAGGGAGTGACAGCAGCATTTAAAACTGAATTGCACTTAAAACAGGTTCATCAGGCAGGGAGGTGAAGACCTGACTCCTATCAGCCCAACCAGCAAATATCTCAGTGCGTGTGAATAATACAATCCGTACAGTGCAGAAGGAGGCCATTTGGCCCATTGAGCTTGCACTAACAACAATCCCACCCAGGCCCTACCCCCATATCACCATGTACTTTACAATACTTATCCCCCTGATAGTGAGGGGCAATTTGGCATGGTCAATCCACCTAGCCTGCACATAAATGAACTGAGGGAGGAAACCAGAGGTAAGTGGCAAGAAACCAATAAAGCAGCTCCAACCGATCGGGTAAATTGCCACAGGTGGTGAGTGACAACTCCCCACATTAAAACAACTTCTCTCCAATGCAGAATGCACTTAAATGAGCTTGTAAGACTAGCAAAGGAATGAATCATGGTAGAAAATTGATATGAATATATATTTTATACATTTGAATGGTGTAATCTTTACCTTAAAAGAGCAATCACAAATCTAAGAGTGTCTCCATGCATCTAAGTTACTTTATCTAGTCTAAAAATCATAGAACCCTACAGTGCAGAAAGAGGCCCTTCAGTCCATTGAGTCTACATCGAACACAATCCCAATCAGGCCCTACCCTTATATACCTACATTTTATATCCACTAATCCCACTAACCCATGAATCCCAGGGCATTAAGTGGCAATTACTTAGCATGGCCAATCAACCTAATCTGCACATCTTTGGACTGTGGGAGGAAACCAGAGTACCCGGAGGAAACCCACACGGACACAAGGATAATGTGCAAACTCCACACCCAGGCAGTGACCCGAGCCAGGAATTAAACCCAGGTTCCTGGAGCTGTGAAGCAGCAGTGCTACCCACTGTGCTACCGTGCCACCCTGTGTGGGTTAGGTTGATTGGCCATGGTAAATTAACCTTAGTGACAGGAGGATTAGCAAGGTAAATATGAAGGGTTACAGGAATGGGGCCTGGGTGGGATTGTGGCCCATGCAGACTATTGCACTGTACTTCAACGGAGAAAGGATAAACATCACAATATGATTGCCATTGTCAAAATGTTGTTAACACTCTGTAATTTTATGACTATCCATAGGGCACGGAGTCTGCTCCATGTGGCTAAGAACGTCCTGGCAAACAGATGGCTCTGATCTCAACACCCTGGGTCGTAAGATTAATCAGTGTCTCAAAAATATACTTTATTCAGGAAATAGTGTAACAGTTTGAAGCTGACTTCACATAATGTGCAAAACAGATCAGCTTCTTTCAATGCACCATGCAGCACTCTGGGGATGCCCCACAACACTCACAAGTACAGGGTTATATTTACAATCTTCATTTCATGTCAAGTATAAGCCAAAGAGGCTTTTACCTGGTCACCATCTGTCATGGACACTTAAAAGGTGTTTCCTCAAAGTCCCAGTGAGCAGTGTATTTATGTCAGCGTGTGTATATTTTATCCTTGGCGTGTGACCTTCAAATGTGATCTTTTGGATAGTTCCTTCTAAAAATTTGCAATATCATAACTACACATTCTAACATTTTAGCTCCTTTTGAGGTACGGGAAAATTACGTTTCCATTTTTACATGCCTTATGGAACAATAGATTAAAAAAACGTACACACTCTGGAAATGTTATTTTCTTAACAGACACATGTGTACACACACACACACACGTACACATATACACACACACATGCATTTTTGCACACAGACACATATATGTATACACACACTCACACAGAGACACACACACCCACACACAGATACATAAGTGCACACATACACACAGATATACACATATACATGCAGACACACACATGCAGACACACACAGAAATAGAGAGCAACACAGACATGCATGCACATGGACACACACACAGATGCAAACACACACAGATGCAAACACACACATACACAGACACACAGGTACGTGCAAACACACATAGAGACACATGCAGCCACAGATACACACACACACACTTGCACACACATACACATGGACATGCAGACACACATGGATGTGCACAGAGTTGGCTCATGCAATAAAGTTTTTTTTCGCTCTTAATGTTTCACAGTTACATTTCACATGGTGAATGGCTTTTACAGATAAGGCAAATTGTGAATATCAGCCAGAGAGTTTTTAAAGCAGTTAACACTTGAGGAAAGTGTAGAATTCATGCTGTTTGTTAATGCAGTGTCAAATGTCACCAGGTTACTTTCCCATGAAAACAATGAAGTTGACTGCCTGAGGAAATATGTGGTAAATCTGCCCAGTGTTCCAGATGTGGTCTCACCAAAGTTCTGTACAGCTGCAATAAAACTCTTTATATTCCATTTATATTCCTTTTATATTCCTTTTATATTCCATTCCTCTTGCAGTAAAAATCAACATTTCATCTGCCTGCCTAATCACTTGCTGTACCTGCACAATAACATTTTATGTTTCATGTACCGGGACACCCAAATCCTTCTGTAGCATTGGGTTCTGTGACCTTCCTCCATTTAAATAATGTTCTGCTTTTCTATTCTTCTTGCCAAACCTCATATTTTCCCACTTTATATGTCATTTGCCAATTTTTTGCCCCCTGACTCAACCTGTCTGTACCCCTTTGCAACCATTTTGCCTCCTCTGGACAACTTGCTTTCATAACTATCTGGGTGCCATTGGCAAATTTAACTATCGTACGGTTAGACCCTTCATCTAAGTCATTGATACAGATGGTGAATAGCTGAGGCCCCAACACCGACCCCACCAGCTACTGTTTGTTAACCTGAGAAAGATCCATTAATGTCTACTCTCTGTTTTCTGTTCGCTAACCAATCCTCTATCCATATTAATATATTATCTCTTTCACCACAAGCTCTTATCTTTGATATAGCACCTTGTCAAATATCTTTTGGAAATCCAAGTACGCCACAACCACAGGTTGCCTTTTATCTACCTTGGTCGTCACTTCTTCAAAAAAACTCTAATAAATTAGATGAACATGATTTTCCTTTTAAAAAGCCACTTCGAGTCTGCTTGATCACATCATGATTTTCCAAGTATCCTGCTGTAACCTTCTTAAAAATAAATTCGAGCAATCTCACCATGACAGATGAAAGCAAATGACCGCGGGTGCTGGAGTCAGAAACTAAAACAGAAAATGCTGCAAAACCTCAGCAGGTCTGACAGCAGCTGCGGGGAGAGAGCAGAGTTGACGTGATGAACGGGATTTTTCGTCTGCCCTCGTCCCGAAACTGTAAAATCCCGTCCATCATCAAAGAACCTTTCTGTTGTCCGCCCCTTGCTTGCAATGATTCCCATAGTGGGCGGAATGGAAAAATACGCCCTGAAGTTTTTGGATGAACACCTGAAATGTGATAACATTTAAGGATATTGGACAAGTGCAGGGAAATGGGATTAGCTTGCCTTTAATGGTAACTATAGAAACACAGAAGATAGGAGCAAGAGGAGGCCTTTTGGCCCTTTGAGCCTGCTGTGCCAGTCATCATGGCTGATCATCCAACTCAATAGCCTAATCCTGCTTTCTCCCCATAACCTGTGATCCCATTCTCCCCAGGTGCTATAACTGGCCACCTCTTGAATACATTCAATGTTTTGCCACTAACTACTTCATGTGGTAATGAACCCACAGGCTCACCACACTTTGGGTAAGGAAATATCTCCTCACTTCCATCCTAAATGGTCTACCCTGAATCCTTCGCCTGTAACCCCTGGTTCTGGTCTTCCCCAACATCAGGAACATCCTCCCTGCATCCACTCTGTCTGGTCCTGTTAGAATTTTATAACTCTATGAGATCCCCACTCATTTGCCCAAATTTCAGCGAAAACAATCGTAACCTAATCAATCTCTTCTCATGCAACTATCCCACTATCCCCAGAATCAGCCTGGTAAACTTTTGTTGTATTCCCTCAAGAGAAAGAACATTCTTCCTCAGAAAATGTGACCAGAATTGCACACAATACCCTAGTATGGCCTCAGCAAGGCCCTGTATAATTGTAACACATCCCTGCTCCTCTACCTGAAATCTCTCATAACACGCTATTTGCCTTCTTTACTGCCTGCTGCACCTGCATGCTTACCTTCAACGACTGGCTCACAAAGACACCTAGGTTCTGCTGCATACTCCTCTCTCCCAATTTACAGCCATTCAGGTAATAATCTGCCTTCTTGTTTTTGCTTCCAAAGTGAATAACTTCACATTTATCTAAATTATACAGCATTTGCCATTGATTTGCCCACTCACCCAACCTGTCCAGATCATTCTGAAGGATCTCTGCATCCTCGTCACAGTTTACCCTCCCACCCAACTCGGTATCATCTGCAAACATTGAGATATTACATTTTGTTCCTTCATCCAAATCATTAATATAAATTGTGAATAGCTCGGGTGCCATCACTGAGCCCTGTGGCACCCCACTAGTTACTGCCTGCCATTGGTAGTTATGGTTAGTACAGACTCGGTGGGCCGAAGGGCTTCTTCTGCCCTGTATGACTCTATGACCTTGGCCTCGTGTCTGCGTTGCACTTGTGAATTAGAGAATTGTTTGGTGTTACTGTTCGAAGGCAAGGCAATAATCCTCGGAGCCACCACTGTTCATCCACCAGGCACAAAAATCACAATAATGGTTGCCATGCATAAGTAATATTCCCCAATACTGAAAGACGGTGCCCTGAATTATTAAATGGTACTCTAGCCATCTCAGAAATTGGTAAATACTGTTCTCTCCATAATCTTCCTTTAGTAAATCAAGGCCTATAACTGACTTGCTGCAAGGTATTTGGGGCAGAAAAGAATGTTTCACTGTATACTGCTCAGCATTGTTGAGCAGATCCCTTTGAGATCACTGAAAGAATGGCATTGGATTATGTCCTACCATTTGCTACATTTTTTTGGCGAGACTTTGCAATGCCTACCTATGAGTTTAGTGTTCTGTTAGCATCCTTCTCATAGCACAATTGCTTTCAGATCATACTAAATGTTCTTCAGCCAAGAGATTTCCTCAGAAACATCCTTCTCCATTTTCTCCAGATTGCTTGTATGCCACGCATCAGTTCTCACAGAAGCTATCTATAATCCCCCCTGAGTGATTTTGTGGGTCAGTGATGTGAGTGAGAGAGAGGATGAGCAACAGTATGGTGAATTTATATTGGTTCTTACTGCCATTAGATCAGTTTGTCTTTGTTTTTTTTTCTCTTCTTTCTCTGAATTCCTGTGTAGCGAACTCCTGTGAGTGGCATGACGGCACAGTGGTTAGCCCTACTGCCTCACAGGGACCTGGGTTCAATTCCCACACAGTCTGTGTGGAGTTTGCATGTTCTCACTGTATCTGTGTGTGTTCCTCTGGGTGCTTCGGTTTCCTCCCACAATTCGAAAGACATGCTGGTTAGGTTAAAAGCAAATTACTGTAATTATGCTATAATCTGAAACCAGCTTTAACAAAAGATCATCTGGACTCTGAAAGTCTTTTATCTCTTTACAGAAGTTGCTAGACCTGCTCAGATTTTCCAGCATTTTCCCTCTCTTTGGATGCTGGTTAAGTTGATTGGCCATGCTACGTTACCGCTTAGTGTTCCAAATGTGTAGGTTAGGAGCATTAGCAGGACAATAGGTGGAGTTACAGGTATAGGACTTGGGTAAGATGCTTTGTCAGAAAGTCGGTTCAGACTTGAAGGGCCAAATGGACTCCTTCAGCCCTGTGGGGATTCTATGTATTCATATACATCAAGAAATGCAACAAGGTTCCTACCACCTTTTGCATCTTAATGTTTTGTTCATGTAAGATGCTCATTGAAGTGTGTGTCAGAAAACTGAAATCCTTTTTGGATCTCTGAACATTAACACCTAGTCTGCACAAACCACCTGTGAAAGCACAACCTCTAACCCACTCTTTCTACATTATCTCTGCTAAATAGAATCCTAATGTTCCAATTCCCTCCTCCTTCTGCTGGATCAGTGGACAAGTGTCAGCTTTTTCCATTTCAACATCTCATTGTCCTTTATGAATTCCATTCAGTTTCTTTCTGTCTGGGAGTAAGATGGTTGTCACTTATGTGATGACTGTAACACTTGGTGTATTTTTGCTATGAAGTTCCAAAGAGAAAATTATTTTTCAAAGGGCATACTGAATGCTTCTCCGATATAATGTAAGTATTTTCTTTGAGGGATTCTGTACAGCTTATTTAGTTTAATATTTTCCTGTCCTTATGTTCATCATTGCCTTTCTAAACTCCATATAGATTGTGAGATGGTGACATATTAAATGGTGATGAATGATTGTTTTTGTCAATCAAACCAATCTTTTCTCATCTTGTGGGGTCCTTAAACGTTTTCTTGCATTAACGGGAGATTGTGGGGGTTAGACAGTTGCTACTTGATCACCGTGTCACACAAGCCCACACAATTAGAAGATGTAGCAGAGGCTGGAGACAGCAAAATCTGAGTGAAAACCTCGGTCAAGTTGGAGCCATCTTCCTTGACTGGGGCAGGAGGGTGTGTGATAGGCTAACCAATGTATCGAGCATCTTGTTGTGCATTCTCAGTATATTTTCCTCTATGCCACCCCATCAATGTCCTCATCTAAGATATTAGATAGCGGAACTCACCTGCAACCCCATATACTGCAGAGAAAGTATATGAACTATCTCTTCGTGGCCCGATGACAGCCCAATCATAGCGCTAATTTAGACTTTGTCCTAACTTAATTCCAACTTTGTATTGGTCTCTAGAATACCTTTGAGTGCCAACTGATTGTTGCGTAGGACAGATCAAGTCATGGAATCTCTTCAGTAGTGCTGTTTTGTCACTCTCTCTATTGTTCCTAAGTCTGTTGTGACAGCACAAGCAAAAATTTTTCCAAGTTTAAGAGTTGGAGTCAGGTGTGGAAGACTGGGATTGAAAGCAAGAGGTCCAGGTCATATTACCATCATTTCATGCAGCAGGGTGAGAATGAACTGAGAACTGAGAAAGGACAAAAAACAGTAATATAATGTATATGGCAGCATGGTGGCACAGTGGTTAGCAATGTTACCCCACAGTGCCAGGGACCCGGATTCAATTCTGATCTCAAGTCACTGTATGTGTGGAGTTCGCACATTCTCCTATTGTGCGTGGGTTTCCTCTGGCTGCTCCAGTTTCCTCCCACAATCCAAAAATGTGCAGATTAGATGGATTGGCTGTGCTAAATTACCCCTTAGTGTTAGGAGCATTACTGGGATAAATAAATGGGATTAAGAGGATGGGGCCTGGGTGGGGTTATAGTCAATGCAGGCTCGATGGACTGACTGGCCTTCCTCTGCTCTATAAGGATTTTATGATTCTATACATCATAGAATGAATGTCATCCTCAACATTCTCAGCAGTCAAACCCATGATGTGGAGAACTTGGATGGGATTCAGTTGACTCAAGCATCCAGCAGTGTTGCAATCTTGTAAAGGAGGAGGTGGCACCAAGTTAGCATGCTGCTTACCCAATGGATATAGACAGGTCACAAA
The DNA here is from genome assembly GCA_024679065.1 of Sphyrna mokarran. Classification (NCBI taxonomy): domain Eukaryota; kingdom Metazoa; phylum Chordata; class Chondrichthyes; order Carcharhiniformes; family Carcharhinidae; genus Sphyrna; species Sphyrna mokarran. The sequence goes on from JAGIQG010000015.1 coordinate 27,237,441, forward strand.
TCGTACTCGTGGATCAAAGAAAAATGCAGATTAATTTTTTAGTCCAAGATATTTAAAGGAAAAATTATGTTTGGTGAGGTAACAGAAGGTAGATGAGGAAAGTGAAGTTGATGGTGTGTATTTGGACTTTGAAAAGAAAGTTGATAAAGTATCACATATCAAACTTGTTAACAAAATTTAAATCCGGTGGTTTAAAAAAAAGCAGCAGTAACATTGATGTAGAAGTGGTTTAGGAATAAAAGCAGAGACTGTAGTGAATGGCTGTTTCTCAGACTGTAGGAGACTATGCAATGATATTCAGAATTCAGCACCAGCACTACTATTGCTTCTGGAACACATTAATGTTGTGGTTTAAGGTGTTAAAAAGGAACGAATTGGCCATTAATAACATGTGAAATCTTAGATTGTATTAATGGTGCCTTAGGATATAAAATAAGTCTTAGTAGTTATTTAGAGCAGAGTAATCCTTTTAGTGCAGTGATGCTGTTGTGTGGTGCAGCCGTTATCCTTGAAAGGTTGGCATCACCATCATTGCATGATATTCGCTCAGAGACAACCAATGTATAACTTACATTGGTGTCAAGTATGCATAGAACCGTAGAATCCCTACAGTGCAGAAATGGCCATTTGGCCCATAAAATTGGCACCGATTCTCTGACAGATTATTTTACCCAAGCCTTCACCCCTGCTATCCCTGTAACCCTGCATATTTTACCATAGTTAATCCAATTAACCTACACATCTTGGGATGCAAGGGGTCAATTTAGCATGGCCAATCCATCTAACCCACACAACTGGAAAGAAACCGGAGCACCCAGAGGAAACCCACACAGGCACGGGGAGAATATTGCAAACACTGCTGCCATATCTAGTGATTGTTGGGCTCAAGGCATGATGATTGCCCTCGGTTACCAAACTTTGACACATTTTCATGTTTAATTCTGTTCAACTTAAAACTTCTTCATTCTTTCCACAGCAAAACAACTTTATCTGACTGGTTTACACACCAGTAATCAATACCTTGAAATGGCAGGGAATGAGTTATCACAAAATAAAAGACAGTTTTGAGATCAGCGTCCGCTATTTTTATGAATGGTGTCTTCATTTGGCTTGGGGTGGGGAGATTCGGGAGTTTGGCTTAGTCTATCATGTTAACAGGTCGGCAAGGTGGCACATTGGTTAGCACTGCTACCTCACAGCGCCAGGGAGCCACGTTCAGTTCCCAGCTTGGGTCACTGTCTGTGTGGAATTTGCATTTAGCGTGTCTGTGCGGGTTTCCTCTGGCTTCTTCCCACAGTCCAAAAGATGTGCTGGTTAGGTGCATTGACCATGCTAAATTCTCCTGCAGTGTACCCAAACAGGTACCAGAGTGTGGCAACTCAGGGATTTTCATTGCAATGTTAATGTAAGCCTACTTGTGATTAATAAATAAACTTAATGAAGTTAACAATGCATTCAGGATATGTTCAAATAATGATCAGCAGGGGAACAGATGCCATCTGATTAAGACAGCACTAATAGTCACATCTTCTATTTCAGTTTTTTGACAATCTAATTAAAATTTTGAGAAATTTTTAATGATAGTATACATTGAGTTCTGCTGAAAATACAGGAGAGGCACTGAAAGGAAAACCTTCAGGTTACCAAGTTTGTCTTATAAAATACTAAGAGGTTATAGTCGTTAAAAATCAATTTGCACAAACTCACAATATAATTGCAGAAGTTCCTAAGGGACCGAATCATCTTTGAAACCTTCATTGATGTTTTCATTGGAAAGGCTCCAGCTCCATTCACAGCTCCTCAGATAGCATCCCAAACCAACCGATAGAAAGAGCTGGATGACATCTCGGCTTGGCTGACAAGTAGCAAACAACAGTCACACCATGACCGTCTGAAATAAAAGAAAATCCGGCCATTTCTATTCAATATTCAGTGGTGTCACTAATGATAGATCCTCCAGCATTAAAATCTTGGGGCTCAGAAATTGACAAATGCTCAATTAAATTGGTAATATCAAACTGTGACTACAAAAGTGATAGATTCTTAGTATTCTGCAATGAACAACCACTTTCTTGGACATGTAAACCCCCATTCCACTTGATTTGATTTGCTTTGATTTATTATTGACACATGTATTGGTACACAGTGAAAAATATTGTTTCTTACGCTCTACAAAGACAAAGCATACTGTTCATAGAGTGCATAGGGGACAAGGAAAGGAAAGGGTGCAGAATGTAGCATTACAGCCATAGCTAAGGTGTACAAAACAATCAACTTAATATAAAGTAGGTCCATTCAAAAGTCAGATGACAGCAGATAAGAAGCTGTTCTAGAGTCAGTTAGTGCGTGTCCTCAGACTTTTGTAACTTTTTCCCGACAGAGAAGGTGGAAGAAAGTATGTCCAGGATGTGCGGAGTCTTTGATTATGCTGCCTGCTTTTCTGAGGCAGAAGGAAGTGTAAACACAGTCAATGGATGGGATGCTGGCTTGCGCGATGGACTGGACTACATTCCACGTAGATAGTTGAGTAAGGCATGTGAGAAAATATTCACCACTTACCAGGATAGGTACAACGGCAACACCACACACAAACTATCCACAGAGCAGTTGCTTCATCGCTGCTCCTATCACCCATACTCTCTGGCACTATGGTTGCAAGGAGCACTGCAGCCGCTCACCAATGCTTACTTTGGCAACACTTCCTTCCACTTAAAACTCTACAACACAGAAGGACAAAAGCTACAAGGTCACGGGAATGTTCTGTCACCTTCATGTTTCCTTATGAGTCACGCATATCCTGGCTTGGACATACATTGAAGTTCTCCCACCACCACTGAGTTGATAGCCTGCAACTTCCTATCTAACACTACCATGTGAGGACATACACCGTAAGAATTCTCACAACACCAGGTTAAAGTCTCAGGTTAAAGGGGCAAAGCCCTGTAAACTAGAGGCATTTGCTACCAAATAAATCTGTTGGATTTTAACCAGGTATTGTGAGACTTCTTACTGCGTGGACCAACATCATATAGAGGAAATAGCACACCATCAACTTCTCAGGATAGATGTAGCTTTACCAGAACTGCCATAAGTCAGGGGAAAAGACCAAAAGAAAATCAGTCAGAGGGGATTTTTTTTAAAATTTAGGCTACAAGATTCGATTTACACAAGACCAGCATACACTTTGATTATTTTTGTCCAAAAGGACATATCAATTAAGTAAAATGGAAGCCATTAATACAACTTCAGTCTATTTCATAGAATCATAGAATTCCTACAGTGTAGAAGAGGCCATTCAGCCCATCGAGTCTGCACCCACTTTCTGACAGAATATCTTATCCAGGTGGTCTCTCCTGCCTTATCCCTGTTACTCCACACATTTACCATGTACTAATCCATCTAACCTAAACATTTTTGTACACAAACAGGCGATTTAGCATAGCCAATCCACCTAACCTGCACATTTCCCTGCTCCCACACCTCCCCTCCAAAAAAAGGAATTACCCTTGCAGTAAGAAAATGTGTAGCCATCACAATTTGAGTAACTTCAGTACCAACTCTCAAAACCACAGGGCTCACTTCAGCTGGTAAAGTAATTATCCACTTAATCACTAAAAAGACTGATGCATCAACATACAAATCTAATTTCCCAAGTGGCTCCATTCATAATTAAAGATCTTACTGTTATTCATGTTGATCAGTGCACTGCAACTGACATATTAGTCACCGCATAAAGCGATCAAAAGCACCATCAAAATTAAAATCTAAGTTAACAACAGGGGCACATGCCTAAAGCTGGCTCACACAATCAGATATGAATAAAATTAACTTATTTGCTAAGTAAGATTTCAATGTAAATAAGCCCAGTCAAAACTCATTAATGTGAAATTCAAAAATATTAGAAGCCAGTTACTGTATTATGTACTTAGATTTATAAATCCTCTGCTTGTTTGATCACTCAAACTGGGTGGCAGGGCATTTAGATAAAAGGGACCATCTTAATTGAGCCAATGACAATACATTTCATTTCTTATTAGTCTCCTATTCTCATTTTGGACCTTCTTCATTCATGTGTCGATTTCTTACTGCACACAGAGGGCATATAAATACGCTGTGGGTTAGATTATAAACTGGTGCTTTCAGATCAGCCACTTCAACAGGAGGGGAAAATCCGGCAAGCTGTGTAAAGCTTACACATTTCAGCAGTTTCCAAACAGCAGTGGAAATATAAATCTATCCACCAGCATCTTCAATTTCCCCCAGTGGTAAGCAATAAAACCGGTGGTATTAAACAATCACCTGCTCACACATGTTTGGAGGAAAATCACCAATGGATATATTTGTGTTCAGAAGTAAAGCTCCTGATGATTTAGAGGAAACTTGGCTTCAGTTTCTAAAGAGTAGAGGGGCTTAGGAACACCAAGGGCACTATAAACTGAAGCAGACATTTATTACTGATGTTTTTGGCATTGCAGATGGCTCCAGTCTGCGCACTCAAAATGCACCTGCTAGAATAAAAGATCTGCTCACTTTAGGGTAAGTATGTGCACGTTAGTGTTGCTTTATAGTAGGAAGAAAGCAATTTTCCACTGCGGCAGTTCGAATTATCATTCCAAAAGGTAAATAAACTGCCCTACTTCTCCAAGTTTTTGCATTGTTTGCTTCCCAGGATTTTCCTTGTAAAACTTCCTCCGTGCTCACCGACTTACATTGATCTCAGTCCAGCAACGTCTCAGTTCCCAAATTCAAAAAAAGAAAATTGTTGGAAATACCCAGCAGTTCAGGCAACTTATTGCACTGTGTTCACCTGACACACCTCCCTGTCCTTTGTAGGAGAAGTGGATGAGAATTGGAAGCAGCAGGCAGTACGACTGTTTGTCCAAATGCCCCCCTGCCCCAACCCACCTCTCCCCAATAGATGGGATGATGCTCATCATCATTAGATGGTCCATGATGGAGCCTATTGCCAAAGGTAAGGCTGAGACCATTTGGTGATGATGACAATATCTTCACATTCAACATTCCTTCCATGGCCCCATCATCCTGCAATTATTGTTAAGATTTTACAAAGTTGTGATGGTGTAAGCAAGTATCTGTTGTTTTACACCTCAATTGTGTCCCCATCCCTGCAATTATTGTTAAGATTTTACAAAGTTGTGATGGTGAAAGCAAGTATCTGTTGTTTTACACTTTAATTGTGTCCCCATCCCTCTGCCCGCTCCACCCCACCCCCTTCCACCACAACTACTGTCTTCCTGTGTCTTTTGGATGATCAAGAAATGCAAACTGACCAGGCACCCTACTGAAAAAGAAACATCATCAACTCACTCTTATACTCAAACCATCACCCTAGACATGAGTAATAGACTGCTAATTTGTTCTAATTGATTCAATTGCTTTAAACACTCGAATATACATACATCATTTCTTATAATATGGAATCAAGTATTTTGTTGTGATAATGTACTTCACAATTGTGTTGATATTGTGCTATCAAGATACTTTTTTATGTTTAAAGTGGGGCTACTTTAAGAAGCAGTGTTTGGTTACAGGAGTCAGCTTGTCTGTGAAACCATGCAACTCAAATGCAGAGAACGCAGGATAATACCTGATTTTAACTAGGAATGTGTTACTTTGCAGACTTAATGGTCTTTTTGCTTACTTAAGGTCTCCTGGGATTTTAAGCTAGTGGGGAAGTTTCCTGTCCAGCCTGTATTGCAGCAGGCAGTGGGGGAAAGGTGCAGACTATACAAATGCTGATGAAGTGGCAATTAATAGCACTACTGATGATCACTTTCATCACATTACTGACGGGGTGGTAATTGACTGGGTTGGAATTTTCCTGTTTTGTGTGTACAGGACATACCTGGACAACTTCCAAATTGCCAGATGAGTGTCAATGTTGTAACTGTACTGAAACAGCTTGGCGAGGGATGTGGGATGTTCTGGAGTACAAGCCTTCAGTACTATTGTCAGAGTGTTGTCAGGAGCCATGGCCTTTGCAGTATCCAATGCCTTAAGCCATTTCTTGATAGCACATGAGGTGAATGAAATTGGATAGAGCCTGGCATCAATGATGCTGAGACGCCTGGGGAAAGTTGAGATAAATCATCCACTCGTCATTTCTGGCTGAAGATTATTGCTAATGCTTCAGCCTTATCTTTTGCACTGATGTTCTGGGCTCCTCCATCATTGAGGTTGGGGATATTTGTGGAGCCAACTCCTCCAATGAACTGTTTAATTGTCCACACCATTCCCAGCTGGATGTGACAGATCTGCAGACCTTTAACCTGATCCATTGGTTGTGGAGTCACTTAGCTTTGTCTATACTTGCTGCTTATGCTGCTTGTCACGCAAGTGGTACTGTTTGGTAGCTTCACCAAGTTGACACCTCATTTTTAGGTATACCTGGTGTTATCCTGGCATGCCCTCCTGCACTATTGAACCAGAGTTAATTCCCTGGCTTGGTGATGATGGTAGAGTGGGGGATATGCCTGGCCATGAGATTATTGATTGCAGTCGAGTAAAATTCTGCTGCTGCTGATGACCCACAGCACCTCATAGTTGCCCAGTTTCCAGTTGCTAGATCTGTGCAAAGTCTATCCCATTTAGCATGGGAATAAATGCCACACAGTTGGATGGAGGGTATCCTCAGTGTGAAGATTGGACTTCATCTCCACAAGGACTGTGCAGTGGCCACTCCGATCAATACCATCATGGAGACTTGCATCTGAGTCAGATAGGTTAGTGGGGACAGGGAGAAAACTGCTTTTTTCCCTCTGATTGTTCCCCTCACTACCTGCTATAATCCCAGTCTAACAGTTATGTCCTTTAGGATCGGGCCAGCTCGGTCTGTGGTGGTGCTACCAAGCCACTGTGTCAACCTATCTCACTGAAGCTCTGTCTCCCTCATGAAGTATTCCAGACTGTTCATTTTTGAAGATCCAGCCTCTGAATTCCCTCAGAGCTACTCCAACTAAGACAGTTTCCATCACTGAACCAAGGTTTCAATCCAATCTTCTGAGACTTCCATATCAGCCTTGAATCACTGCTTCAATTTCAGCTCTCTGATCGCTGGCTAGCATCACTGAGCCAGCATTCAGTCCCCCAGCAAACACATAGAGAAAATGAAACTCTTGAACTTTCTTCAGCTCCACCTATCACCATGACAACATAGCCTTCCAGAGCTCATAGAATGCTTTTAAATTAATTGCAGCTTTAACTCCCAAAATGAAACAACTCTCCAGGCTACATTTCCTTGCTGGCAGCGTAGACACCTATAGCTTCAGTTCTCCATTTTAGTAAGCTCACCTGCTGTTTTGTAATCTTACTGTTCTATCTGTTAACCCCTTTACCAACGTGGCTCCAATCTTGTCAGTGCAAGATCATATGTCGCTGCAGTTAGATTTATCCCAATTTCTAAAGTTAAACTTTAATCATCCCACAACTAAAAATTGCCCTTATAATAGAGTCATAGAAGTCTACAGCACAGAAAGAGGCCCTTCAGCCTATCATGTCTATGCTGGTCAAAGACAAACCACCTAACTATTCTAATCCCACCAGGAAGAGACTCTGTTCAAGCCACTGATAGCAGATTTTCAACCATAGGAATGCAAGAAACCTTGCTTTCAGCTAACCAGCAGAGAGAGAGAGAGAGAGAGACATTTCTTTCAGTCTAATATCTGCCCTCTTCTAAACTAAAACACTGCTGCCAGCCAAAATCAGAAAATGAAACTTTGAATTCTTCAGGAAGGAAAAAACTGACCAGGACCCATGATCTTCCTCCTAACAATGCAAGGTCATAAAACTAATTCCCAAAGTAAAAATAAACAACCCCTATTTAAACCACTTAAGGAGCAATAAAATGACTCCTCATTGATAGCTCAGCAACAATGACATCAGCTAAGACTATGAGCTGCAGAGAACATAATAACAAAAATCTTTTAAAGGTAATTTAACATCACATTGTCTACTTTGACTTTGCCCCTCATAATTTGATACATCTCAATCACAGCTCCCCTCAGTCTCCTTTGCTCCAAGGAAAACAATCCCAGTCTACCCAATCTCCCTTCATAACTAAAACTCTCCAGCTAATGCAAAACCTGGTAAATATCCTCAACACTCTTTCCAGTGCTGTCATATCCCTCCTATAATGTGGATTCCAGAACTGCACACATAGCTGTGGCCTAACCACATATAATTCCAGCGTAACTTTTCCACTCTTAAATTCTGTGCCTCAGCTTTTGCCACGTGTCCTGCTACATTAAGGTACCAATATATATGCACACCAAGGTCCTTCTGATCCGTGCTGTTTCCCAGAGTCCAACCATTCATCATGTCTTGTTTGTCCTGCCAAGTGCATCATCTATTGACGCATAAAAAATAATACATGTGCTTTGCGTATTGAGCCAGTCTTCTATGCTTGCACCTTATGCTTTGAGTTTCCCAAATAGAAACATGTACCTTACCAGAGGATTACTTGTCTCGATAGTGAAATTGGCCTGGAAGGAAGAACAAACTTGCTTTTATTCCTCGTCGCCAATGTAATAATCTTACTAAGGCCAGTCTTCCATCACCAATCGCCCTTTTATTTACAATAATACTTGAACATCTTGCAATGGTCACAGAATGCAGAACTGTCCCAAGTTTATTGACTGCCGGCCTGAGAGGAGCCAACAGGTTTTAAACTGTCCACTGCTCCTGCATTGCACTGCACACCTGCACTGCCTTCACTCATCTAATAGGAGAGCTCTTATTCTACAAGGTCCACAGAGAGATCGAGTGATGATTCCCATGGCCATCATTAATTTCTGATTTCATACTGCTCTGAACCATGAAGTAGGTACTGATAGCAACTATAAACAAGAGTAAATGACATATTTCAGATTATGAATGACATAAATGAGTGAATTTCATACATTCCATCATCCCTTTGATGTTATGGAGATATCCTTGCCTTCAGCCCTCTTACACGATGCATCTCCTATTCAACAGAAATCTGATTTCACTCATCATGTGCCAATACTAACAAATGCCCAGATAATCATGGTATGTGGGTGGAATGGATTCTCACTCCAACAACTGACTTCGCACGTACTTTAGAGGGCTGCTTTGTGGTGGGATTGGCATATGGTGAGATGAGGATTCAGTGGGCTGGCATACAGAACGCTCACTGTATTGGCAATCCTGCCAGAAATCCTGTGGTCACTCTCCAGGAGGATGAAGGTGTTAGAGTTTACCAAAGAGCTTGGTGCAGTGCTTGGAGCCCTTCCTCTCCAGTGTGGAAGTGATGGCTAGCTACATCAAACCCATCCTATGATGCAGCAATTGATGGCCAAGGCCTCAATTTCCATTGCAGCACAGGCTACAAAACATCTTGGTGTGCATTCGGAGGTCAATTTGAAGTCACGTTAGCTCAGGTTTCTGCCAACACAGGCACAGATTGCTCCCATCAGTGCTGCAGATAGCACCATTCAAAGGGATAAGCAGGATGTCACAGCAGTCCAGTAATCTGTCCTCTGACGCCCTCAGGTACCATCCTGGGGAAGTGATAATAGCGAACTGTGGAGCATGAAACCACTATTCTTTTTCAATATTTGTGCTTCCTGCACTGCCACTCTACTCTTAACCTACCATTGCCTGTAATCAGCAGCCCAGATTGCTGCTGCCCATGTCAAGATGTCTTGTCCAAAGTCATTTTTAAGCTTAGAGCTTACAACTCTCGAGTTCTTCCTAATGTTCATATGCAATCGCCACCATTGAATGTCAGGGACCTTCCACCAGCCGTGCTGCAGTCATTGGGATGACACTGATAGAATCACATGGACAAGCAAAACACATGGAAAACAGACACAAAGAGAATGCACAAAGTCTTTTGTTTGCAATATGGTATGATTTGATTTTAAATGTTTGTTTTGTAGGGTCTTTTATTTAAGGATTTTTGCCAATTTAGTCAATTCCTTTAATAAGGCAGAATGTGCAAGTTAAGGAAGGGGGAAGTTACATTCACTTGTACCACTCTTGAGTGCGACTTGCCCAGAAAGGGGCTATTTTACTTATCTCGTCTCCTCCACTTTCTCTTTCTCATTTGTTGGTCACTTTAGAACTCATGGTCAGGGCAATGCCTTCATGACAAATTTAGTGAAGTGGAGACATCAGATACACTGGCCGGAATTTTACCAGCACAGCCACTTGGAATCAGTGAGACTCACATAACTGAAGTCTCCATTGGCCTTGAGTGGGATTTTATGAGCCTCACCCGAGTTGCTCACTGAGTTAAGAGCCTATCTCTCCCTCCTACTCCTTCATCTTCCAGCAATTTACTCTGCTCTGTGTGGCGTTTGCTTAATTTCTCTTCTGTGTTGTTGTTAAAGGGGGAGATACATTGCAGCATCTGGGGGCAAGTGGCTCTCGCAGATTCTGTGAATTAAGATTGCGCAAAGAGCACTTGTGATTATTACTAGATACTCTGTTTTAGTGATATCATTTGAGCAATAAATATTGACCTTCAAGAAGTTGGGATGCAAACTTCTGCATTAAAAAAAAATCCCTCCTGAGTGTACAACATAAATCTTCTCATCTGGCAGCACTGGCTATCTGAACCCGCAGATATGTTTGTCACATTCCCTGATTTTAATATTCATTCTTATGACTTCTGCAACTTCCTTTGCAGACAAGGCCGTCTGAAACTTTGCCTCCAGCCCCATTCTGCAGCTCGGTGCAAATTAATTCCCTGTAACAGCATTTTGAGATTGGCTTTCCACTGCAGGGCCATGAAACTGACTTGAGCAGCAAAATAAATTAGGTTTCACATGATTGCTCACAAGCATTGAACAAAAATACAGGCGGAAGAATGAGACAGTAAAACATTGCTGCCTTCACATTTACTGCTTGGAGAGGTCTTCGTGAGGAAAATATGTGCCGTGCTTCCACCCTGTAAGATAAGTTATGTTTTAAAAGACCCATCAAGATGTGATAAACAGGAGCAGTTTTAGCATGTGACCTCCTTCACTTCAGAATGCAAGATTCACATGCACACTTTTAGAAATATATTGCATACCTTGAGCAACAGCTGGGAAAGGAGTTTATTCAAGGGAATCCAAAGATCTTCTTCTGATGTAGAAACAATTAAAGAGGAAATCTGGAGTCTATTAGGGATGCACTCCAGACATGCTCCCTTTTATCTTCTTCCTTCGGGAAAAAGATACAAAAGCCTGAGGTCATGTACCAGCCGACTCAAGATCAACTTCTTCCATCAGACTTTTGAATGGACCTAGCATTTATTAAACTGATCTTTCTCTTCTCCTTATCAGTAATTGTAACACTATATTCGGCACCGTCTCATTTCCTTCTCCCCTGTATACTCTATGAACAGTATGCTTTGACTGTATAGCGCACAAGAAACAATACTTTCCACTGTACCCCAATACTTGTGACAGCAGTAAATCAAATCAAAAAACACAATTGAGATCTATCAATAAATGCAGAATAAATGACTGAGATAGTGAATTCAGTTCTTTTTATATTCTTTCATGGGATCTGGACATCGCCAGCTAGACCAGTTGCCCATCTCTCGTTTCTCCTGAACTGAGTGACCGTCGCAGAGGACAGTTATGAATGAACCATGGTGCTGTCAGTCTGGAGTTATGTGTAAACTAATGAGGCAGATTTCCCTTCTCTAGTGAACCAGATGTTTTTTTTACAACAATCAATAATAGTTTCATGGCAGCATTGTTACTGGTACCAGCTTGAAATTCCAGATTTTTAATTAATCAAGTGAATTTAAATTGCACCACTGGCAGAGGTGCACTTTGAACCTGAACACTAATCTGGGCCTTTAGTTTACTAGCCCAGTAACATTACCACTATAGCAACATCTCCCCTCAAACAGGGGCACTTTGCATCAAAGAAGACTTTGTCAAAATTAAGCAAGAAGCTTGTCAGGATACTGGATCAGATTAAAATAGATAAAGACGGAATACCAGGAAGACTGGCAATTTTTGCAATGTTTAAGTTGTCCAATCGAGCTGGAATGCTGAGGAAGCTAGGGGTGCGAATTGTGGAAATGTTGACCACAATCTTCTGGTTCCCTGGCGATAGTGCCAAAGGACTGCAGAGTTGAAATGCTACATCCTTATTCACAAAAAGAGAGCAAGGACAGGTCAGTCACTTTAACCTTGGTGAGGGAGAAACTTTTTGAAACAGTAATTTGGGAAAAAAATTAACAGTCACTTGGACAAGATTGGTCAAGCACAAATGGGGGGAGCACAAACTTGTTAAGGGCAAAACTTGCGGGTAACAGACAGCAACATTGGAGGCAGTGTGTCAATGTTATGCGTATGGACCCTCAACATATTACTGACTAAGTGTCACATGTTTAACCTTCTGGTAAAATTAAAGCTGTTAGGATAAAGGAATAGGAAGGAATACAATAACATGGATACAAAATTTGTTCAAGCATTTAAAACAGTGCCAGGGACCAGGTTCGAATCCCCGTTCAGGTCACTGCCTATGTGGAGTTTGCATACTCTCCCTGTGTCTGCGTGAGTTTCCTCCCAGTGTTCCGGTTTCCTCTCACAATCCAAAGATGTGCAGGGTAGATGGATTGGCCATGCTAAATCACCCCTTAGCCAGGAACTAGCTAAGGGTCATGGGGTAGGGAATGGCTGGGATTGTGGTTGGTGCAGGCTTGATGGGCCGAATGGCCTTCTTCTGCACTGTAGGATTCCATGAATCTATGAATAAAACAGAATTGATGGAAATGGCAGCTTTTCAGACTGAAAGGAGACGTAGAAGGGGAGTGCTGGACCAAAAGAGAAAGTGCTGGGAAACTTCAGCAAGTCTGGCAGCATCTATAAGGAGAGAAAAGAGCTAACATTTCGAGTCCAAATGACCCTTTGTCAAAGCTGAGTACTGCACCATCTTGAGTCACTGGGCGGAATCTACATGCTTTCCCTGTGTTGTCATGGGCTCCCTCCAGATACTCCGGTTTCCTCCCACAGTCCGAATGACGTGCTGGTTAAGTGCATTGGCCATGCTAAATTCTCCCACAGTGTACCCGAACAGGCGTCAGAGTGTGGCAACTGGGGTATTTTCACAGTAACTTCATTGCGGTGTTAATGTAAGTCTACTTGTGACTAATAAATAAACTCTAACTCTTAACTTTAACTTTTCAAGTACAAAAAGTCATCCAGACTCAAAATGTAAGCTCTGCTCTCTCTCTGCAGATTCTGTCAGACTGCTGAAATTTTCCAACATTTTCTGTTTTTGAATAACGTTCTGATGGTTTCAATGCTGATAACCAGAGGGCACAGATTTAACTTGATTGACAAAAGAACCAGAGGCAACATGACAGAACACAAATGATTAGGATTTGAAATGCCCTGCTGAATAGGATGGTGGAGACACATTCAGAAGTATTCATCAGAAAAGGATTGGGAAAAAGTGGGGTTGTGGACTAGGTGGAATGCTCCTTGAAAGAGTTACCAGAGACTTGATAGGCTGAATAGCCTCCTGTGCTACTATTCCATGATTCTATGCTCCTGTATTGTATTCTAGTGGTTGTATAATTTAGCCTCCTTAAACTAAAAGTGATGACAGTCATATCACATCATTGAATTCTCTTCTCCGTAAATACTCTCTCAAAATGTCAGGGCTGTTGATTAAATCTTAACAAACTCAACAGATGTTGGCAATTTTTTTTAGGCATACCTTTATAAACATTGATCCAAGCTAATCTAACTCCAAAATTTAGTACGTTGTTGGTGACTTTTGCTGACAGTTGCTGTATTTGGGGAAAATTTATTTTGTTCTGTGAGGGAACTGAATTGCTGTCAATTAAATTTAAGCTGGTTACAAATTGCTTTTGAATTTATAAATTAAGATAATTTGGATACTTTTTTATTTGGTATTTATAAAGCTTTCTTTTTTTTGTATTTTCAATTTTGTTTTTACTTTTAATTATCCTTTTAAACAACCTTGCTAATTAAACTGCATTCACCAAATACCTTATATTTTGGATACTACAGTGATTCATATATACCAGACAATGAAGATTGTAATTGCTGGGCCTGGAAATAAGTGCTCTGTAATTTCTTGCTATTCACAGATGTAGCTTTCTAGTGTTCAGTGTTTAAAAAGTGCAGACAATAATGAATCCAAGACCATCAGAAGATCTGTACAATTGTAGAAGAAGGCCACATAAATTCACTTGAGTCTGCGTCATCTCTTTCAAAGTTTGTGATAAACCGGGATCAATATCACCAACTGAGAGTGTGACCTGAACAGCTAGAAATGTTTTTGATTTTTTAATTCATTCATGGAATGTGGCTGGCTCTGGCTGGGCCAGCATTTATTGCCCATCTCTCATTACCCTTAAGCAGAATGTCTTGTTTAGCCATTTCAGAGGGCATTTTAATCCTTGCACTACCAAACACCCTTACACTACACCTCCCTCAAGTCCTTTCCCATTTACGTGTACAATACCATCTTTGTTTTACTTGCTATCTTCTCTCCCAACCCCAGCACCACCCTCAAGTCTCAGGCTTTATAAATTCAGATGGTCTGGGGGAATTGACAATTCCTCCAAATTTTTTGTCCTGTTGTGTTTGAAGGAATGAAAGTCTCTGTGGCTTTGGATTGACTTTGTCAGTTTGGTATTGAAGCTACAGCACTTTGTGCTTCCAGTACTTGGTTATGTCCATTTGATTTGCTTTTTGCACACATACCAGTTGTGTTTCCCTATATGGATGGCTTTGTTCAGACACTGAGGGTAGAATTGTGCTGGCATACCCACAACAGCATCAGGGCAGGCGAGGCTCGCAGAATGGCATTCTCCACTGACATCGGACAGGATCTGATGAGCCTTGGGCAGGCGAAGCAGTAAAATTCCAGCATGAGAATTTGTCCTGTTCCTTCTGAAAGGAATGTTCACTTCATTCATCCTTAGAGTGGACTTAGATTTCCATTTTTCCATGGTGTCCACCATTTTTCTCTGGAAACTAATGTTTTAAAAATTGAACCTTCACTTCCACTTGTTTCACAATTTCAGCCATTTCTTTTCTCAATGACTTAATAGTTGTCTGTTAGCTTGAGACATCCATTGCTTTTTCTTCTACTTCCTGAGCTTTAGCATCAGATTAACATTTTCCTATCTTATTTCTGTCTCTTCTTTTGCCATCCGCAGCAGAGCTTTGTCCATGTCCTCCATTTTGGTTTCACTGTTGACCAGGTCTGTCCCTGGCGAAGTCTTAGCTTGGTTTGATTCTGTAACTGGGCTTTTCATAGCTTCATTATTCACTTACAGCTTGGAAAATTCTACTTCATTTTCTTTCAGTACCTCCTCTTTTCCATTCAGCTGGTTTTTCAGTTTTCTACTCTGCTTCTTGCATCTCTAGACTTGACCTTCCTGGAGCATTGCTGAGTCTTCACTGACAGTTGATTCTTCATTTTGTTCAGAGCAATGTTAATTTAATTTTGATCATTTTTCTCTTGGTAATTTTCCAGAGGAATAAACTTTGACCTGACAGACAGTTATAGCATGTGAAGGTTGTTCACCAGATTTTCCATTTCTTTGTAAAGTTCAATTGTTTTGTTTTGAGTTCCTACAATTCAACAGAGTCTTCTCAAGTTTCTTTTGCTGTTCTTCCATTCAAAGCTCTCTTGAATACATTTCAAGAAACCCACTCTTTACACCATGACTATCCCAGTTAATGTTGGGCAAGTTGAAATCCCCTAGTATAATTACCCTATTGTTATTTTTACATACTTCAGTGAATTGTCTGCATATCTGCTCCATTGGCTGTTTGGGGCTTGATAATACACCCCAATCAATGTTATTTCCCTCTTTCCATTCCTAAATGCTACCTAAAAGCATAATTTGAAGATCCTTCCAAGATATCACCCCTTCCTTACTGCAGGATCTGATTCCTTAATAAAGATGCATCACCATTTTACCAGTCTCCCTGTCTCGCCTGAAGATTCTATATCTTGGAATGTTGAGTTGTTAGTCCTGCCCGCCCTAAATCACATCTCCGTGATGGCAACATTCCAAGTATCAATTAGTGCCCTTAACTCATCAGTCTTACCTATATTACTCCTAGCATTAAAGTAAAGGCCTTCCAGCCTTGCTTTACTCACTTGGAACTCTGGATTCCTTTACTATAGTATGCTGTGTCCCCATTGTACTAATGTTCTGTGCCCCCTCCCCAGTCAAATTCATTTAAACTTCTCCCAAAATCAATAGTAAACATACATGCAAGAATATCAGTCCCATTCTGGTTCAGATGCAGACCATCCTGCTCGTACATGTCTGACATTCTCCAGAAACAGTTCCAGTGATCCAGGAATCTAAAAATCCTTCGTCTTGGGCCACACATTCATCTGCCCTATTCTCCTATGTCTGTGCTCGCTAGCACGTGGCACTGGAACAATCCAGACAATACATCTTTGAGATCCTGCTTTTTAATCTGCTCCCTAGTTCCCTGACTGTTTGATACAAGGCCTTACCTTTCATTCTACTTATGACATTGACACCAATGTGTACCACAATCTCTGACTTATCACACAACCCCGCTAGGATGCCTTGCTATCATTCTATGACATCCCTGAGCCTGGCACCAGGGGGTAGCATACCATCCTGGAGTCTGGTCTGCGTGACTTCTTCCTCTTCTTTTCCCTTCTCTTCTTCCTCCTCAGTGGATTATTCCTCTGACTTACAGTTTCTCTTTCCTGAATTTTGCCCAATTTTTTGTGATTCGGCCAGGTCCTATCCCTCTGCCTCTTATTCAGCCAGATCCAGCTTTGCATCTCTGTAGTGAATTGTTCTGATGCCTTTCTGGCTTTTCTTGCCTTTCCCTTTGTTTGAATTTTGCTCAGCATTTTTAAATCTGACTGGGTCCCTTGACTCTGCATTTGATCAAGTCTGCCCCTTCAGACTCCTTGGCTGGAATTTTATCATCTCGCCCATCACGGGAAGTGGGGCAGGTGAGCTATGGACCATGGAAAGGTCTTCTAATCTTGGGCAGGATTTTCTGATTATGGGATGATTGAGGCCATCAATTCGCACCCATTGTCTACAAAGGGGTCTTTTATTTCAAGCAATCCCTTAATATTCATTCCTGGGACATGGGCATCGCTGTCTGGCCAGCATTTATTGCTCATCACGAGTTGCATCTGTTTAGAGGACAGTTGAGGGTCAACCAAATTGTTGTGGCTCTGGAGTCACAAGTAGGCCAGACCAAGTATGGATGCAAATTTCCTTCCCTAAAACATGTTAGTGAATCAGTTTTTCCGGCAATTGAAAATGATCATGCTCATCAATAGATTCTTAATTCCAGATATTTTTATTGAATTCAAATTCCACCATCTGCTGTGGCAGGATTTGAACCCAGGTCCCTAGAATATTAGTTGGACTTCTGGATTAATAGGCCAGAAACAAAACCATTCGGTCATCGCCTCCCTCTATGTGTCCATAATATAGATGCAGATTAAGCTTCAGATCCTTTGCTTCTTCATGCTTTGGGATTCTAGGTTCCTTCAGCAGCTTCTCTGGAATTTTGAGGCTTACCCTTCACTGCCACCATGTTGTGAGGTTGTTCAGTGTCTCACTAAGGGGTCTGGAGGTGTGTATGTTTGACCATTTATTGGTAACCAATATCTATAAACATTTCCAAAGTACAGCTCTGCATGGATGCTGTTTCCTTGCTGGGTACTTCCAGACTTTATCACACGTAGTTTACCATCATGTGACTCTCTAAATCAGGATGTGGGCAGTACTGTTCTCCAGTTGCTCATTAACCCTTGCTCTGATGAGCATCCTTATAGTACAGGAACCAATTCCAGGACTCGCAATGCCATTCCTGGCTCTGGCAAGCTTGTGCTGGTATGAGGTAAGGGATAAAGGTGAAGACAGGGAGACTAGCTGGTTCCGTTGCAGTGGTAAACATCTCCTAAAGCACTGAAATTCTCATGGAGTCAGGCCAGCATCTCCATGATTCATGGTTAATGGTCCCTCAGAGGAGTCACAATCCATCATACTCTTCAGTATTCACGCAGGGAGATGTAAATGTAGTTGTGGAGAACACTGAGGTACAGGGTTGCAAACTGTAAAGTATTGAAGTAGATAGGGAGGATGTGCTAGATATTCTCGAGGGTTTGAAGTTGGATAAGTCCCCTGGGCCGGACGGGATTTACCCTAGGATTCTCTGGGAGGCAAGAGAGGCGATTGCAGAGCCTCTGGCTCTGATCTTCAGGTCGTCGTTGGTTACGGGTATGGTTCCGGAAGACTGGAAGATAGCGAATGTGGTCCCATTGTTCAAGAAGGGGAAGAGAGACCTTCCAGGGAATTATAGGCCAGTGAGTCTTACTTCTGTTGTGGGCAAAGTATTGGAGAGAATTATAGGGATAGGATTTATAGTTATTTAGAGAGAAATGAATTGATTGGGGATAGTCAGCATGGTTTTGTGAAGGGTAGGTCGTGCCTTACTAACCTTATTGAGTTTTTTGAAAAAGTGACCAAAGAGGTGGATGGGGGTAAGGCGGTTGATGTGGTATATATGGACTTTAGTAAGGCGTTCGATAAGGTGGCCCATGGAAGCTTCTGCAGAAAATGCAGATGTATGGGATAGAGGGTGATTTAGCTAATTGGATTAGGAATTGGCTAGCAGATAGAAGACAGAGGGTGGTGGTTGATGGGAGATATTCATCGTGGAGTTCGGTTACAAGTGGTGTACCTCAGGGGTCTGTTTTGGGGCCCCTGCTGTTTGTAATTTTTATAAATGATCTGGATGAGGGTATTGAAGGATGGATTAGTAAATTTGCAGATGACACCAAAGTCGGTGGAGTGGTAGATAGTGAAGAGGGGTGTTATAGTTTGCAGAGAGACTTGGACAAGTTGCAGAGCTGGGCCGAGAGGTGGCAAATGGAGTTTAATGTGGAAAAGTGTGAGGTAATGCACTTTGGCAGGAATAATAAATGTGTAGAGTATAGGGCTAATGGTAGGATTCTTAATAGTGTTGATGAACAGAGGGATCTTGGTGTATTTGTGCATAGATCCCTGAAAGTAGGCAGTCAAGTCAATAAGGTTGTTAAGAAGGCATATGGAGTCTTAGCTTTTATTGGTAGGGGGATTGAATTTCGGAGCCGCAACGTCATGTTGCAACTGTACAAAACTCTAGTGCGGCCGCACTTGGAGTATTGTGTGCAGTTCTGGTCCCCACATTATAAGAAAGATGTGGAGGCATTGGAGAGGGTACAGAGGAGGTTGACCAGGATGTTGCCTGGTATGGAGGGCAGGTCTTATGAAGAGAGGCTGAGGGATTTGAGGTTGTTTTCGTTAGAAAGGAGGCGGCTAAGAGGAGACCTAATCGAAACATAAGATGATTAGAGGTTTAGATAGGGTGGACAGTGATAGCCTTTTTCCTAGGATGGAGAAAGCTAGTATGAGGGGACACAGCTTTAAATTAAGGGGTGATAGTTATAGGATGGATATCAGAGGTAGGTTCTTTACCCAGAGGGTGGTTAGGGAGTGGAATGCCCTGCCTGTGGCAGTTGTAGATGCGTCAAGTTTGGTGGCATTTAAGAGGTTAGTTGATAAGTTTATGGAAGAGAAAGGAATGGTTTAGTTTGGAGGGTCATTGCTTTTTATAATTGGTCGGCGCAACATCAAAGGCCGAAGGGCCTGTTCTGCGCTGTAATGTTCTATGCTCTATGTTCTATGTTCTATAATCTCGATTTGGAAACCTTTTAAAAGATAAATTCAGAAACTCTTACCCATTCCCTCTCTGTGGTCTGCATTCCTCCTTCATGGCATTCATGCCCATTCACCAGAAATGCACTATGTATAGAACCAATGAGCCATATAATAACATAAAAACTAGGAACAAGAGTAGGCTATCTGGCCCTTTAAGGTTGCTCTGCCCTTTGATAAGATCATGGCTGATCTTTGCACGGACTCAACTCCATTTACCATCCTGCTCACTAATTCCTTTACTGTTCAAAAATTTATCCATCCTTGCCTTAAAACCATTAAATGAGGTAGCCTCAACTGCTTTACTAGGCAGGGAATTCCACAAATTCACAACCCTCTGAGTGAAGATGTTCTTCCTCAACTCAGTTCTAAAGCTGCTCCCCCTTATTTTGAGGTTCTGTCTCCTAGTTCTAATTTCACCTGCCAGTTGAAATTTCTATCTTATCTATTCTCTTCATAATCTTATATGTTTTTGTAAGATTGTCCCTCATTCTTCTAAATTCCAATGAATATAGTCTCAGTCTATTCAATCTCTCCTCATAAGCCTATTCTCTCAATTCCAGAATCAACAATAACAATAACAATAACTTGTGGAAATGCTGAGAGATTTTAAAAAAAACCCTCATTCTGAAACCTTCTGTGACAAAAACTGCTGTCTTACATCCCTGTAAAAATATCAATCAGACAGGACAATTGTAACTTTGGCGACAGAAGTTTCAATAACTTTACACATTTTAATCTTGTCCAAATAAACATTAAGATATTGACAAAAGAGATCTTACAAAATTTATTGCAACCACATAAAGCAAGCACTCAACAATCCACTTCATTTGTCAACTCAGTTGTCCAAACAGAATTCCCCCATGAACTGAGGCATTTTTCAGTTTTAGTCTCAGCCAAGCATTCATAATGAACACAGACGGAGAATTGTCTGTACAAACTGATGGCTAGACATCTGGGTTCTCCACATGCACTCATTATGAATGCAATGATCCTTTGCATCCAATGTTCTATACTTTGCCGAGGAACAAACAACAAATCCACATAAAACCAGTGAGCACAAAATAATTCTTCCTGCTAGGTTTGTTTACAGTTATTTGAAACTCAGAATGAGTAACCGATTTATTTCTTTTATGTCTGATTTACATTAAGCTTAGAAATAAACTTGCCCATCTCTCATCTGAGCATCGTAACTGTTTGAATCAATAGGATGCAAAGTTAAATGTATTGCCATGCCTATACAGCTGAACTGTTCCACCTTTCCCCTCAGTCCACAGAGAGTGCACTGTGTAAAGCATTGGTTAAATATCAATTTGTACCCACAGGAATCAATAATTGCATACTTAACAATGATGAAAAGCTTAATGAAGCCAAATTTACTTAAATCCTTAAGTTGATAAACATCAACACACAGATCTTTACCCTTAATGGACCTTTCAAATCAATAACGGAGTTTCCTGGAGACTTGTAGCATTGGAATTATGCATCCAGGACAATGCATTCAAAGTACTCGGTAAAAGTCACTTAGAATGATGATGTGAGGAGTTGCAGAATGGGTGGCATGGTGCTACAGTGGTTAGCACTGCTGCCTAACAGCACCAGTTCAATTTCTGGCTTGGGTCAAGGGTGTATCTGCCAGACAGAACTATTGTAGCTTTGTAACAGAAGTTTTAATAATTTTACACATCTTAATCTTGTCCAAATAAATATTGAGATATTGACAATAGAGAACTCACAATAATCTATCATGACCACATAAAGCAAGCACTCAACAATCCACCTCAGCTGTCAACTGAACCCCCTCATGAGCTAAGACATTTTTAAATCTTGGCCCTCAGCCAAGCATTCATAACGAGCACAGATGAGAACTGCCTTTAGAGCCTGATGGCCAGACATCTGGATTCTCCACATGCACTCATTATAAATACAGACAAGTGATCCTTTGCATCCAATGCTCTATACTTTGCCCAGGAACAAAGAACAAATCCACATAAAACCAGTGAGTACAAAATAATTCTTCCAGATAGATTTGTTTGGAGTTTGGAGTTTGCACATTCTCCCCGTTACAGCGTGAGTTTTCTCTGGGTGCTCTGGTTTCCTCCCACAGTCCAAAACTGTGCAGTTAGGTGTATTAGCCACACTAAATTGCTTCTTAGTGTCAGGGGGACTAGATGGGTAAATGCATGCGGTTATGAGGATCAGGCAGGGGTGGGATTATTGTCTGTGCAGGCTCGATGGGCCAAATGGCCTCCTTCTGCACTGTAGGGATTCTATGATTCTATGCTTGTAGAGTGAGAGGAGCGATGTTGTGGAAGGATTTGAAAGTAAGTATGGGAATTGAGGTTCAAAAAAGGCAAAATGCTGCGGCTGCTGGAAATCTGAACAATGAACAGAAAATGCTCAAAGTGATCAGCAGATCAGGCAATATCAGTGGAGAGAGAAACAGTGTTACTGGTCAAAATGCTTCGGCCGTTCACGTCCCATCGCCACTGCCAGTAAGGATGGAGAAAATCTCTGTTTACTGCGGTGGGACAAGAGAATCCCACTGGTGTGAATGGCTGGAGAATTCAGCCCTCTGTTTCATTAGAACGAGAGAAGTTGCCAGCCTGCTGAGTATTTCCTTTTTTCATTTGTAAATTGAGATTTTGTTATATATGTGCTTGTGTGGTTTTTAAGCAGAGGAAGGGTTATGAGGTTTTCAATAGTGCCAAGTATGTGAGAGTGAATGAATGAGTTGTGATTAAAAGAGATTGTTGATAAGTGAATGATGGAAAGGTGACCTGTGTGAGTCTAATGTGCAGTTAATGGAAAATGGCATTTGAAGATAAACCCATTGTCCATAACTATTTGCATAAGATCATTGAAATTCTTGCGGTACTGCATCCAGGTCCCTGTGGCTAAACTCCTAACAGTTGCTGCCACGCTTATCCATTCCCACAGTCTCACACAGTTTGCCTGGATTGCCTCGGCGAGGAATGTGAATGTACTATTGCCAAGTTTGCAGATGATACATAAATAAGTTTATTTATTAGTGTCACAAGTAGGCTTACATTCACACTGCAATGAAGTTACTGTGAGAATCCCCTAGTCACCACACTCTGGCACTTGTTCAGGTACACTGAGGGAGAATTTAACATGGCCAATGCACGTAACCAGCACATCTTTCGGACTTTGGGAGGAAACCGGAGCACTCAGAGGAAAGCCAGGCAGACGCGGAAGAATGTGCAGACTCCACACAGACAGTGGCCCAAGCTGGGAATCGAACCCGGGTTCCTGGTCAGCAGGGCTAACCATTGTTCCACCATGACGTGGGAAGGTGAGGATGACACAAAGAGGGATAAAGACAGGTTAGATAATTGGGCAAAAGCCTGGCAGATGGAATATAATGTAGGAAAATGTGAAGTTATGCATTTTGGAAGGAAGAATAAAGGAGCTGAATATTATTTAAATGGAGAGAGATTTCAGAAAGCTGCAACACAGGGATTTGGGTTTCCTCGCGCATAAATCATAAAATACCAAAATGTAAGTTCAGCAGGTAATAGGAAAGGCAAATAGAATGTTATCTCTTCCCCTGTCCTATCCCCATAATTCTACAAATTTCCTATGATTCATCCCCCTAATCTACACAACTTGGGACAGTAAGGGGCAATTCAGCATGGCCAAACCACCTAACCTGCACATCTTCAGGTAGCATGGTGGCACAGTGCTACTGCTGCCTCACAGCACTAGGGATCTGGGTTCAATTCCGGTCTTGAGTCATTGTCTGTGTGGAATCTGCACGTTCTCCTCTTGTCCTCAGGGGTTCCCTCTGGATCTTCAGTTTCTTCCCACAGTACAAAGATGTATGGGTTAGGTTGGTTGGCCATGATAGTGTCAGGAGGAATAACAGGGTATTTGTGTGGGGTTAAGAGGATAGGGCCTGGGTTGGATTGTGCAGACTTGATAGGCTGAATGGCCTCCTTCTACACTCTAAATGATTCTATGATTCTATCTATCTTTAGATTGTGAGAAGAAACTGGAGCACCTGAAGGAAACCCACACAGACACATCGAGAATGTGCAAACTCCACACACACAGTCACCCGAGGCCAGAATTGAACCTCTACATAAATTGGCTGCCACATTTTCTGACATTGCAACAGTTACAGCACTTCAAAAGTAAATCCTTGATGGCGAAGTGTCTCGAGGCATCCTGAGGTTATCGAAGACACAAGGTAAGTATTGAGGTCTTCATTTTCTTTCAATTTGTTGTCAAGGAATCTTTCCTGAAATTGGGATGGTGGTGAGGCCGGTATTGGCACATCACCCATGCTGAAATTGATCCCAGGGAGCACGGTCGGGGTCAAACCAATCTGCACAAGTAAGGAATATAGAATAGTACACACCAATTTGCTTGAATGTTTTCACATCGAGCTAAATCATAGTTTACTTAAGCCAAAATTATGAGTCAATTTACCCAGTGCAAGGAACTGAACGATGCAAGTTGCAGAATAATGAATATGTAAAAGCGCCTGCTGCACTTGTAACATAAACCGCTTGCAATTACTTTGTTTATATGTATTTGTGTGATGTGAATGACTAAATTTCTGTTTGATTTGCAGCATAAATTGACAGCTTCCCTTTTCACGTTTAATGGGAATTGCAGAATTAATGAATTATAAATTTACATCAGACCACAATCATGATAAGTCTCTCTGAGAGTCCAGAAGGCACTAGCTCCAACCATCTACAGCTGCTTCAGTAGTGATCTTCTCTTCATCATAAGGCCAAAATTGGGATGCTTACTGATAATTGCTGTGTTCAGTACCATTTGCAAACTTCGTAAATAATGAAGCAGTCATGCCCCATGCAATAAAGCACAGACAATATTCAGGCTTCAGTTAATAAATGGCAAGTAACATTCATATCTTGCAAGTGCCCATCTCCATCCAACAAGGGAGTCTCAACTCTTGGCCTTGATATTTAATCCTCCATCACCAGATCTTTTGAGGTCATCACTAAACTGTCCCATATATACCATGGCTGTAAGAGTAGATCATTTGGTATTCAATGGCAAGTGGCCATCTCCATCCAACAAGGGAGTCTCAACTGCTGACCTTGATGTTTAATTCTCCATCACCAGCATCTTTGGGGTCATCACTGAACTGTCACATACATACCATGGCTGCAAGACTAAATTATTTGGTATTCAATGGCAAGTAACTGACTTCAGTTATTTGAACACACATGAACTATAATTCAAGAGTGGAAAAAGATTCTTTCTCGATTGGGCTGCAATGGCTGTTCCTAAGCTCTGAACCCAACAGGAGTGAACCATGATTGATTTCATTTGGTTTATAACTTGTAAAACTAGACTATTTTCTCTAATTGTACCTTATATTTGTGGGAATGACTGATGTAGAGTTTAGTCTTTTGGGTAAATGACCCTCTGTGTTTTGAAAACAAAACGTTTTTGACTGTTATTTCCAAATTATCCATATATTTTCCATGGCTAAGAACCACATCTATCTTTCTCTCCAAAAGTCATGCTGATTATGATTAATAAGAGGAATTCTTATTAAATTCATGTTAATGGATGGGAATTTTACCACCTCCTCCTGCCACCGGCATCAAGGCAGGCAAGGAGCAGACCAGGATTTTGAGTGAGTGAGACCATAAAATCCCAACCTAACTCTTTCTCTTTCTGTAAAATGCTCTTGCATACAAATCTTAAAAAGGTAGTAGATAGGGATAGAAAGTAATTTGATAGGCAAATAAAAAGTTGGCATTTATTACAAAGAAGACGGAATATAAAAGTAGGGGATCTTGCAAAACTGTAGGGAGCATAGGTGAGACCACTCTTAGTGTACTATATGCAGCTTTGGTTTTCTCACTTAAGGAGGGATATACTTACATTGAAAGAATATAGATTGTGCAGATTTCTGAGACAAAGGAATTGCCTTATGAAGAAAGATTGATGAATTTATGAAAATAAGAGGTGATTTTAGATTGTAAGATTCTGATAAGAGGCTTGACAGGCTGGATACTGAGAGAATGTTCCTTCTCATGAGGAATCTAAAACTAGGGTCACCCATTTAAGGTGGTGACAACGAAGATTTTTCTCTCAGAGGGTTGTTCAAAGGCAGTGGAGGTTGAGTGACTGAACATATTCAAGACCGCATTAGGTCAACAAAGCAGTTAACGTTTAGGGGACAAACAGGAATATGGAGCTAAGGCCACAGTCAGATCAGCCATGATGTTATTGAATAGTGGGGCAGGCTCAATAGGGAAAATAGCCCATTCCTTCTCCTAATCTAATGATCCAAGAGTAGAGATGAGAGATTGTTATTTGGAATTATTGGATTACTAATGACATAGGAATGGTGAACAAAAAGCAGTCCAGGATAATCCAATTTGCCTTTTACCAGCCGAGAAGCCTCGTGATACAATGGTGATCGTGAAATTGTCAACTCATCATATTAAAGACTTCTTTATCAATTTATTTGCAACACCAAAACAAGAGGCAAGAAATATTACAGTGCAGGAGAGTTTGGGAATCACAGCCTCAAATTATATCTGGCACCATTTTTGCCATTGGAGCAAGGGACTGGTACAGGATAAAATACCTGCACTTAAAAAGTGGAACCAAATACTCATGGCTACATCTCATTTCAACAGGCTGGGAAGTTATGCAGAGCTTCTGATATAGTATGCTTGAAGATTGAACTGCTGTGATGATAGTATTGGCCCCCAGATAGGTGAGAAAGTGAGATGACTAGATGAGGAGGATGGACAATTAAATCGTCAGAGACCAGTTACTGGGAATAACTTGTTACCATGTGGGAGGGAGCAGTGCCAGTTGGGGGAATGGAGACTCACTTTCTTTGAATTCACATTCAATTAAATATTATAAAACTGGATCTTATAGGTTGTGGCCCGAATTTTCCAAGTGTCTGTGTTGACACGGGTTGTGTGTCATGACAAGCCAACTTTGTAATGTGGACCTTAAGCAATAAAACCATAGAAAACCATAGAAAATTACAGCTCAGAAACAGGCCTTTAGGCCCTTCTTGTCTATGCTGAACCATTTTTTGCCTAGTCCCATTGACCTGCACTTGAACCATGTCCCTCCACATCCCTCTCATCCATGAACCCATCATGTTAGATATGTTTTCATATGGAAAGTGCATTGGTACTGCGTGCCAAAGTGTTATTCTTTTCTAACATTCTGCATGGCGCAGTTCTGGTTAGTAAATGCCTGATCATCATTATTGGAGGCCATTTAGCTCCCCAGTTTTCTTCTAGACCAGGGCTGTCCTTAAATACTTGAAATAAGTAATACATTTTAATACATTCCAATTTGATTTGCTATCATTGCCACTAAGCATTGTTGCAACAGCTACGATTTATTGTCAAATGAGACACCAACATCTCTTTCATTTTCCATACATTTTTTCCACCTATCTCAGCAATTGTCCTTTCCTGGATGGGTTGTCCCCATGTCAACCACTTCGCATTTCCCTATATGGATCTTCCTGCCTCTTCTGTCCCACTTTAAGTAAATAGATGGTTTCTTTCAAATAAGCCATATGCTGTACTCAAAATTATGAAATCTAATTTGAAATTGAGTGAGTGAAAATTAACTGCTTCCATTGCCTTGCTCCTCATTCACTGCAATAATAGTAATAGAAGAATGAGTGGGCCACTCATTCACTGCATTAATATTCTGACATTGTTCTGGTTCAAGGTGAAATAGCACATCATGGTCTACATCAGGGGTCTCCAAACTACGGCCAGAAGGCCACATCCAGTCTGCAGTGACAGATCCAACTAAAACTTATTCATTCATTTAAATTTTATTCATTCATTTAAAAAACTAATTTTTGTCTTTGGCCTGCAAAAATGTGTAAAATATACAATGTGGCTCTCATACTGAAAAGTTTGGAGACCACTGATCTACATTATCTCCTCGTCTTAGAACCCTAAAAGCAGCAATTTGTTATATCTTATCCCCTTTCTTTCCATTGTGTTGATGTCCAATTTATATAATTACACCTCATAACTCAATCACTCTGGTTGCTTTTATCTGTTTAAGAGCTGCAATATTTTTCAGTATTGTGGCAACCAAAACTGT
This sequence comes from Sphyrna mokarran, assembly GCA_024679065.1. Taxonomy (NCBI): domain Eukaryota; kingdom Metazoa; phylum Chordata; class Chondrichthyes; order Carcharhiniformes; family Carcharhinidae; genus Sphyrna; species Sphyrna mokarran. The sequence goes on from JAGIQG010000015.1 coordinate 27,265,300, forward strand.
ACATAATATTCTAAGCATGGTCTCACCAGTGATTTAAAAAGTAAGAGAATATCCTCACAATTTCATATCAACATTAACCTTTCAGTTCATCCCAACATTTGATTTGCTATCATTACTATTGAATGTTGTTGCAACAGCTACAATTTATTGTCATATTAGACATCCACATTGCATTTTCCATGCATTTTTTTTTCCCATTTATCTCAGCAATTGTCCTTTCCTGGACGGATCATCCCCATGTGAACCACTTTGCATTGCTTTACATGGAAGTTCTTGCCTCTTCTGTCCCAGTTCCCAGTTGTATTTAAATTCTTCTTTAACCTATTAGGCGCAATTCTCCCAGCCCACTGCACTGCTCTAGCTGGGATTTATAATCGGAGGCCATTTAGCGAGCCCTCGCTAAAATGTATAAGTAATACATTTTAATACATTCCAATTTGATTTGCTATCATTGTCACCAAGCTTTGTTGCAACAGCTACGATTTATTGTCAAATGAGACACCAACATCTCTTTCATTTTCCATACATTTTTTCCATCTATCTCAGCAATTGTCCTTTCCTGGATGGGTTGTCCCCATGTCAACCACTTCGCATTTCTCTATATGGATTTTCCTGCCTCTTCTGTCCCACTTTAAATAAATAGATGGTTTCTTTCAAATAAACTTAATGGATTTCTGGTATCATCAGCTCCACACTGGAAATTGGTGTAGAGCTGATTAAAATATTTAAATATTGATTTCTATATCATGAGTGAGACCTGGACTTAAATCTCCATCCCACTAGTTCTTCCCCAACCAGCCAGGGGTGTAAAAACCAGCAGGTTTTACAAGTGCTCACCAACAGCGAGAGCTGGTGGTCCGGGCCCATTGGATTGAAGGGAGGCCTATTCAGAAGGTTGAGTGTAAGTAACAGGTGCCCCCTGGACATTGTCAACATGACAGTGCCAGCCTGGCCCCCTGGCACTGCATAAGGGGGAAAGTGATAATGCCCAGGGAGAATCAGGTCGGGCCAGAGGAGACAGGGCTTATTTGGGGCAAGGCGAATGAGAGGGAGGTTGGTCGTGGTAGAGAATCCCGCTATCACTCTGCATTTAGGATTAGCAACAGAGGGAGGGAAAGGGCTGATTGGGAATGGCATCTGGTTGGTGGGCAATGTGGTGGGCAAGGTATTGGAGAGAATTATTAGGGATAGGATTTATAGTTATTTAGAGAGAAACGAATTGATTGGGGATAGTCAGCATGGTTTCGTGAAGGGTAGGTCATGCCTTACTAACCTCATTGAGTTTTTTGAGAAAGTGACCAGAGAGGCGGATGGGGGTAAGGCGGTTGATGTAGTATATATGGACTTTAGTAAGGCTTTTGATAAGGTGGCCCATGGAAGACTTCTACAGAAAATGCAGATGTGTGGAATAGAGGGTGATTAGCTAATTGGATTAGAAATTGGCTGGCAGATAGAAGACAGAGGGTGGTGGTTGATGGGAGATTTTCATCGTGGAGTTCGGTGACGAGTGGTGTGCCTCAGGGGTCTGTTTTGGGGCCCCTGCTGTTTGTAATTTTTATAAATGATCTGGATGAGGGTATTGAGGGATGGATCAGTAAATTTGCAGATGATACTAAAGTTGGTGGTGTGGTAGATAGTGATGAGGGGTGTTTTAGTTTACAGAGTGACTTGGACAAGTTGCAGAGCTGGGCCGAGAGGTGGCAAATGGAGTTTAATGTGGAAAAGTGTGAGGTAATGCACTTTGGCAGGAACAATAAATGTGTAGAGTTAGGGCTAATGGTAGGGCTCTTAATAGTGTTGAGGAACAGAAGGATCTTGGTGTATGTGTCAATAGATCCCTGAAAGTAGGCAGTCAAGTGGATAAAGTTGTTAAGAAGGCTTATGGAGTCTTAGCTTTTATTGGTAGGGGGATTGAATTTAGGAGCCGCAGCATCATGTTGCAGCTGTACAAAACTCTAGTGCGGCCGCACTTGGAGTATTGTGTGCAGTTCTGGTCGCCACATTATAAGAAAGATGTGGAGGCATTGGAGAGGGTACAGAGGAGGTTTACTAGGATGTTGCCTGGTATGGAGGGCAGGTCCTATGAAGAGAGGTTGAAGGATTTGAGGTTGTTTTCGTTAGAAAGGAGGCGGCTAAGGGGGGATCTTATTGAAACATATAAGATAATTAGAGGTTTGGATAGGGTGGACAGTGATAGCCTTTTTCCTAGGATGGAAAAAGCTAGCACGAGGGGACACAACTTTAAATTAAGGGGTATGAGTTATAGGACGGATATCAGAGGTAGGTTCTTTACTCAAAGAGTGATTAGGGAGTGGAATGCCCTGCCTGCAGCTGTTGTAGATGCGCCAAGTTTGGTGGCGTTTAAGAGGTTAGTTGATAAGTATATGGATGAGAAGGGAATGGTTTAGTTAGGAGGGGCATTGCTTTTTATTTTGGTCGGCACAACATCGAAGGCCGAAGGGCCTGTTCTGTGCTGTATTGTTCTATGTTCTATGTTCTATGGTGTGAGGAGTGGGGGGAGGGGGGTTTTTGGGGCTGCCAGTGGGGAGGGTTGGAACTGGCCCAGAGACATCCGGAAGGCCAGTAACTGGGGGCAGTGGGCAGGGGGTGGGGTTGGAACGGCAGTGATGTGAGGGTTGAAGGGCTGGCCAGCGATCAGAAGACCAGCAGTGCGAACTATTGTGCATGCATCTATCTTGGAGCTGACAGATTGGTGCACGTGCAGTGGCTCTCTCAGCATTATGCTGCTAGCCTCTCCAGTGGGAATAGTACAGTGTATACACAGAGCACTGGGAGATCTGTCACTCCTCACACCCCCCTGTATAACACTCACCCTCATGCCAAACACCCCAGTGGACATCACCCTTCCCCCAATGGCCATCCTGGCTGATTGCCCCTCTATTAATGCCACACCCTGTTGCAGAGTACCCCCATTGTATCTTCCCCTCCAGTACAGACCCTCTCTGCATTCCCATCATGGCCCCGCCCCCATCATGGGCCTGCCTCTGAGGCCCCACCCCCTTGGCATCGGTAGGTGGACACTGCCAGTGTGCCAGGCTGGCATTGCCAAGCTGGTACTGTCAAGGGCTCAACCCTGACCCGACCACTCTTAGTCCCACTGGCGAGGCCATCATGTCGGGTTCCCTCTTGGTGGGGACCATACGTGATCCTTGTCTGTGAGGACCTTAACGGGGCGCAGATAAGAACGAGTAAGCCCAGACAATAATTAATTATATTCAAATTACCTACTGAATATTGGGAGTGAAGCTGATTTGACCAGCAAAATGTGGCCACAGTAACATTGTAAGAAGCGAAAAACTGGGCGTGAACCAAATTTTTCATCTCTTCCCTGATCTTACCAGCTCACCATGCCAACCAGCAAGACAAGCCAGTGAGACATTCCTTTCATTTTTTAACATTGACATTAAGCTGGTGAATAAGATGGCTACCAAGGATCAACACAACAAGCTTCTGGAAAGTTCTTTATTGAATCATCCATGGCTAGCAGATAGAAGACAGAGGGTGGTGGTTGATGGGAGATATTCATCGTGAAGTTCGGTTACAAGTGGTGTACCTCAGGGGTCCGTTTTGGGGCCCCTGCTGTTTGTAATTTTTATAAATGATCTGGATGAGGGTATTGAAGGATGGATTAGTAAATTTGCGGATGACACCAAAGTCGGAGGAGCGGTAGATAGTGAAGAGGGGTGTTATAGTTTGCAGAGAGACTTGGACAAGTTGCAGAGCTGGGCCGAGAGGTGGCAAATGGAGTTAATGTGGAAAAGTGTGAGGTAATGCACTTTGGCAGGAACAATAAATGTGTAGAGTATAGGGCTAATGGTAGGGCTCTTAATAGTGTTGAGGAACAGAAGGATCTTGGTGTATGTGTCAATAGATCCCTGAAAGTAGGCAGTCAAATGGATAAAGTTGTTAAGAAGGCATATGGAGTCTTAGCTTTTATTGGTAGGGGGATTGAATTTAGGAGCCGCAGCATCATGTTGCAACTGTACAAAACTCTAGTGCGGCAGCACTTGGAGTATTGTGTGCAGTTCTGGTCGCCACATTATAAGAAAGATGTGGAGGCATTGGAGAGGGTACAGAGGAGGTTTACCAGGATGTTGCCTGGTATGAAGGGCAGGTCTTATGAGGAGAGGCTGAGGGATTGAGGTTGTTTTCGTTAGAAAGGAGGAGGCTAAGAGGGGACCTGATCGAAACATATAAGATGATTAGAGGTTTAGATAGGGTGGACAGTTGATAGCCTTTTTCCTAGGATGGAAAAAGCTAGCACAAGGGGACACAGCTTTAAATTAAGGGGTGATAGTTATAGGACGGATATCAGAGGTAGGTTCTTTACCCAGAGGGGGTTAGGGAGTGGAATGCCCTGCCTGCGGCAGTTGTAGATGCACCAAGTTTGGTGGCGTTTAAGAGGTTAGTTGATAAGTTTATGGAAGAGAAGGGAATGGTTTAGTTTGGAGGGTCATTGCTTTTTTTTTCATAATTGGTCGGCGCAACATCGAAGGCCAAAGGGCCTGTTCTGCGCTGTAATGTTCTATGCTCTATGTTCTATGTGGTGTGACACTTCTTAAATGGACAAATCCAGACAGTGCCTCTCCTGTGGAATCCATGCCTGCCATTGTTCGGAGTTTAGTTCAAATTCAGAACCAATAGACTCCTGGACTCTACGTCTGAATTTTCACCCAGCCGGGTTTACTGCGAAGAGCTTTAAATAAAGGTGGGCAGCTCTTAATTCTGGGATTCTCCACCCCTTCCCTAGGGGTGTTTTTTTTTAGGAGTTTTTGAAGTATAACCACAAACCAAAAGCTCTTTCAATCATTTAACTCGTGCAAACAAACGTGATGGTGGAATTGTCCCCAAAATGATGGTGTCAGGTTCTGACTGAAAACCAGTTTGTCTCTTCCCAGAAGAACAGCCGGGTTTTCACTCCAGGGCTTCGATTCTCCAGTTGCGCTCGACTGCTGTCAACAGACTTTCACATGGCCCGGCCCCACCAGCAACAATTCCCGTGGCAGACAGAACAGGAAAATTTCACTGCAAATCTCTTAACAATTTGTTTAAAAGAAATCAGGAGCGTGAGCTTTGCGCTGTCATTCTTGTAATCAGGATCCTGACAATCCACTATCACCGATAATCTCCCCCCACCCACCACTCATGCATTGTCACTGGCAATCTTCCCTGCCCCATCATCACCCTGCCCCTCCCAAGCCCCACCTCTGACTCTTCCCCAGCAGTGCCATCCGGCAATGCCATTCTGGACTGGACCTGAAAAAGTTGAATGATTACTTCAAGGGCAGCGTAAAAGGTGTTTTTATTTGGTTGTGTTAAAACCAAAAAGAGAAAGTTCTGATCTTAAGTTGCCAGCAAAGATATAGTACTCAGTCCATAAGACCATAAAACCTAAGAGGAGAATTAGGCCACTCAGCCCATTAAGTCTGCTCCGCTATTCAATAATGGCTTTTTTTCTCATCCTCATTCTCCTGCCTTTTTCCCCTTAACCCTCGATTCCTTTATTAATCAAAAACTATCTATCTCTGCTTTAAAGACACTCAATGACCTGGTATTCTTCTGCGGCAAAGAGTTCCACAGATTCACCACTCTCTGGCTGAAGAAACTCTTTCTCATCTCTGTTTTAAAGGATTGTCCCTTTAGCCTGAGGTTTTCTCATCTGGTTCTAGTTTTTCCTACTAGTGGAAACCTCCTTTCCATTTCCACTCTATTCAGGCCTTGCAGTATCTTGTAAATTTCAATAAGATCCTTCCTCATCCTTCCAAACTCATTAATACTTGTAGTTAATTAAGTAAGTCTCAAAAATGAAATCTTGTTGTCACATCTTTTCTGCTATTCACTGGAAGTTTGAATTCTTTTTTAAGATCGTCAGGCTCTACAGGGATTGCACAACTGAAATCCAAACATATCACAGCCACCCTTACAATTGTCCACCTGCACAGTCACAAAGGAAGATGGCACTCAAGCTTATAAGAATCCAAGGTGCCACCAAAATATGGGTGGCACCTTCTATTACTTTGGGAGCGGATTTAAAGCCTTATAACACACCAGATGTACTGTTCACAGGAAATAATTGGGTGCCTGTTCAATTAAAAACCTTCAAAAATGATAATATGATATTCCCATTGCCTGCAAAGTATTCTCTAGATGGTCCAGTTTCCCACCAACAATAGCCCGGGAGATCAATGACACAATGCAATCTATGATTCTTCAAAGAGCAAGATGATTGTGCTGTGAAAGAGCAGTCAATTAATGTATAAAAGGTGACAATTAAAATAAGGAATTTTTTGCCAACAAAGTGTGGGCCGAAAGCTGCTGATCTGTAGGTTCCATTATAATTGATTGATGTGTAAATAGCAGGCAGAATGCTGTTCTATTATTGTCTTTTTTGGCTCTATTCCATACTGTGCAATACCACTGCTTAAAATGTCACAAATACCAGTGGCCCATTTTCAGGTGTACTTGAAACAATTAATTTCGGGAGGAAAAGGGGCGAGATTCCAGAAGATGATAAAAGCATTTCGCAAGTGTTTTCAATGCCATTTGTTATCATATTGGCAGGCAAAGCATCAAATGAAAATGAAGAATTATTTTTTAATTCATTCATGGGACATGGGCAGAGCTAGCTGGCCAGTATTTATTGTCGATCCTTTGGAGGGCATTTGAGAGTCAGCCACATTATTGTGGCTCTGCAGTCACGTAGGTCAGGTGAGGTAAGGATGACAGATTTCCTTCCCTAAAAGACGTTAGTGAAACTAAAATGGATATTCCAACAATCAACAATGGTTTCCTGGTCACATGTAGACTGTTAATTTTTTTTTAACAGAATTCAAATTTCACCATCTGCTGTGGTGGGATTCAAGCTCACGTCCCCAGAACATCAGCTGAGTTTCTGGATTAATCTAAAGACAACACCATTCAGCCATCATCTCCATCTGAAATTGTAATATTTGGATCAGATAATTTTCAGAGTAGTTTATGAACAAAACATGTTTGTGTAAGGGATTTGCAACGGCGCATTCGAAAAAATAAGGCTGGATGTTTAGAATTGATGTGAATCTAACATCTTAGTGTTACACTGCTGGAAGTTACATGGATCTGAAATTAAAGTCAAGAACTAATCTTACCCTCTATATTGGATCAAATAGATTAATACTGTTGGAATGAGGCTTAGCAGACATCGCTGATCCTGAAAGAAAATGGTATAATATGCTTCAGCCAGCTGATTGTTGTTTAGTTAGTGTTTCTACACATCAACATCTGCAGAGATGTAGCTCTGGAAATGGTAACTAATCAAAGAAATCATGTTTCATTAGAGATGTCAGTACACAGATTATCTTTTTGAAATAATTATAAATGTCTCTCCACTTCCACAATGTCCACCCAAAATATAATTCTGCTCCATGATGTAGTTGAATTGTAACATAGTTCATTTTTAAGGAACTGCATCTTTTCACCTTGCTATTTTCTTGGCAATTAGCTTAATGTATTTTCTGAGCAAAGCTGAATGCTACTTGAAATATTATTAAATAAATTGGAAAGATCAATCTAATGTGAATTAGAAGCAGAGTGGGATTTTATTCATTCTTAGTAGAAAGAAATATTTTGGGCAGAATTTTCCCCTGAAAAGTCTCTGGGACCAACAGATCTGAGTGAGAATGTAGCCTGGAAAATTAGGCTTCAGACAGAAAAAGAAGTTAGCATTGGGTGCCAAGGCTGTTGTGATACTCCCAGCTTACCTTGTTGGCCCCAGTCACATTCCCAGCCAGCGGGAACCCCATTCTGTGGGAAACCAATAATTATTCAAACAGCCTCTTTTAAATCTGATTAGTGGGATTGAAGCTCGATTCAATTCCTTCCTGCTATTCATCCACAGCAGGATCTGTACCATCAGGACTTTGGTATAGGTGTGGAGATGCTGGCATTGGACTGGGTTAAACACAATAAGAAGTTTCACAACACCAGGTTAAAGTCCAACCAGTTTATTTGGTAGTAAACACTACTAGCTTTTGGAATGCTGTTCCTTCATCAGGTGAGTAGAGAGTTCTGATTGTGAACACTCCTCTTGAAACTAATGATGTATCTTGCCTCCTCCTTGCTCTATTATATTAACAGGATGTATAAATCATCCACACGTTACCCACAAAAACTGAAATATTACTGCCTTTTCACCTTGTAAATCATTTGTGTCAGAAATACTACATAAGATGATATGTTTTAAATGCTGGTTGAGTCTGCTGGTGAACAAGCCATTAAAAATGAGCTGTCCGCGTCTTACCACATCAAGATTTTTTCAAGATAAAAAGACCATTCTATTCCATCTCCCTGAATTTGCATCGGCAGACACTGATCAGGGTAATACAAGAATTCCCTCCAGAAATCGCTGATTAATGATTAAGGCACAATTCAGAAGATACAATCACACGTGCCCTGTAAATTATCAAAAGATACCACACAAATCATGCCAGTTCAGACTTGAATCACCCCTCCAAACATTTGGGGTGTGATCTTACCAGTTGTTCACACCACGCTCCCACTGCTGTGACGTTGGAGAATTTGGCTCCCAGCCAAGTCTCTGCTCACTGCAGCGAGATGGGAACATCCCCCGCTATAACATTCCAGCCTTGGAATTTCCTTCGGTCTGACTATCCCCTGGAAATATTTTTATTCATAGATAGGATCTTAATGAGGTCTTTGGATGGGATTTTTCTCCCACTCTGCTGGGTGTTTTGTGGCGATGGGGGCAGCACATGCTCTCTGGCAGCAGGATGTTATGGTCCTGTTGTTGTCAACAGGGATTTCCATTGAATATATCTCCTCGCTGCCTAGAAACCTGTGGCATGGGTGGGTTGTTGGCTGAATGGAAACAAGATTTCGGCATTAGAGTTTCAGCTTCTCATTCAACAACTTTCAGGCTAATGATGTTCCTGTCTGATCCCAAAGCACATTTGAATGCTGCCAGTCACCCATCAGAGCTCCACCACACAATTAAAAGCACTTGATAACTTCCTAAATTGGTTTCACATTTTCCAAAGAGAATTATGAAAAATAAAAATCAATGCTATTTTAGAACCAACCTAATAAACATGGAAACGTTGTTTGTTAGTTCATAAATGCTTGATTTCTGTGTGTTAAAATGTCTAATGTAATTCTGGTTCTGCATGATGGCACAATGGTTAGCACTGCTGCCTCACAGCGCCAGGAACCCCAGTTCACTTCCAGCCTCACGTCACTCTCTGTGTGAATTTTGCACATTCTCTCCGTGACTGCAAGCATTTCCATCGGGTGCTCTGGTTTCCTTCCACAGCCCAAGGATGAGCGGGATAGATTGATTGGACATGGCAAATTGCCCCTTAGTGTTAGAGAGGCTAGCAGGGTAAATATATGGGGTTACCAGGATAGGATCTGGATGAGATTGTTGTCAGTGCAGGCTCAATGACCTCCTTCTGTATGGTAGCAATTCTTTGATTCTCATCTCAATTGACATAAAATAAATGCTCAGGATATCATTAGTGCATTTATTTCCTATTTCTAGTTGCCTTTCAAAAGATGATGATGAGCTGCAATTGTGAAACATGTGCAACCTATGGATTTTGACCTCCCTGCCAATGAAGTAATGACCAAACATGTCCAAATGTAGAAACATGTCCAAGTCATCATTATCATGGTTTAATTTATTCAATGCCAATTTGTGTTGTACCAGAGACAAAATAAGATAAGTTAGTTTTACAATCAGTTCAGGTAAAAAGCAAAATGTTATGGGAAGGGCAGAGCGTACTAACTCAAGATGAATTAATATTCTCAAAAATAGAGAATCCAGAACTCAGAGGAGATGATGCTCCTGTGAACCTAGTGCCTTTGTCCTTCTAGGTAGTGGAGTTTGCAGGTTTTGAGAGGTGGTGTTGTGGCTCTGTTTTTAACTTTCTTCAACATATTTCCGTTTAATCTACTGATTGGTTACCTGTCCATAACATTAAACCAATGCAGCCAATAAGTAGCACATAGGGATACTACAGTATCGGATTTGTAATTATGTTAACATACTTGCTATCCTATATTATGCAAGTACATGTAGCACTAGTGCACACAAAGGGTTTGATGCAATGAAGAAACCGTAAATACTGCTTTCTTTACAAAGCCTTTCTAAAGTACATAATACCAGCCAATCCCCCTTTTTTTTAATGTAAAACACCATCTGTATATTATCATGGTAAAAAAGCTGACTGCAGATATTTCCATGCTAAAGCAGTAAATCAGCAAAGAAGCTTTCAACTACTTTTCCAGATGGGAAAAGACAGCATTAAGGGCTGATACAGTCTGTTTTCCGACCTTCACTTAATGATTGCCTGCTCAATGTTTAATATTACCTGCAGTGGTTTGCAGATTGCAATAAAAGATGCATTTATTATTACTAATGTTCATTTTTCCATGTTTAATGGCAAGAGTTCGCATCAGTAAATGAAAAAATGAGTGGCTGTTGTCCAGAATGCTGCTCACTAAATCAAAGTATAATGAACGCATGGACTAACTACTGTTATTATTTATTATTAGTGTCACAAGTTGGCTAACATTAACACTGCAATAAAGTTACTGTGAAAATCCCCAAGGTACCACAATCTTTTTGGGTACACTGAGGGAGAATTTAGCATGGGCAGTGCATCTAACCAGCACGTCTTTTGAACTGTGCAAGGGAACACACACAGATATGGGGAGAACATGCAGATTCTGCACAGACAGTGACCCAAACTGAGAACTGAATCCAGATCCCTGGCGCTGTGAGGCAGCAATACTAACCACTGTGCTATGTGCCGCCCAATATGAATTTATTGTATCACACTTGCAAGCTGAACGCAGTCATTAGCAGCAATAAAAATTCAAAGCAAAAAATCTGTTCCAATCAGAAGGGTTACTTGTGAGGGAGAGAAAGCAATGCTTGTGGTTTAAGGCACACAGCTACAGTGAGAACTCTCTCGAGCAGATCCTGCAATTGATTAATTAGTTCTCTTTCAAAATTGGCATCCTGTCAGTCGATTGAAGCAAACCACTGCATATGCGGCAATTAGCTTTCCCTATGGAACTAGCCAAATGATAGTATTCCAAAAGCTGGTCTGCAGAGAATTGATTTGGTTCATTATGCAGCCTTGAGGCTCCTCCACTCAACTGATGACTCTCATAAGTTACCAGGTACAAAGTTTGTAATGATCAGAAAGTGTTTAATCTATTAATTTGGACAGTTTCAAAACATGCCTGGACAGCAAAGTAATAGTTCGTTATAGTTAAAAGGCAACTGACTGTCTGGTGTTGGTATCTGATCTTGTCTCTTGGAGATAGTGACAGTGTAGGCATCTGAGCTTGCGTATGGGTTTTTGCCTAAATAATAACAGTAAATTGAACATGCATTTTGCCTCGAAGATGAATTACCTGGCAAACTTATCTTCTGCTTAGTGATTCTCCTGTGCGTTTATGCTGCTGTCACTATCGTGGGCTGAATGTTAATTATTTATTTCTGGTGTATTTTTTTTCTGAGCTCCTCTGCCCTTGAGGGAACCTCAAACGCATCAGAAAGAAATCATCAGTGTTCTGTCTTCTTTTCTCTGATACGTCTTCTTTGTACATGAGTCCTGAACGCCAGTGTGGTGCCTGACAGAACAAACCACCGGGTGTGAAATAAATTTTCTCCAGGCTCCATCACAAATAACAAGCGACGTAAAATTTGAAAGATTTTACGGAGGCAACTGCAGAGCTTAGAGTCTAGGCAGCCGGGGGCAGGATTGTCAAAGGTGGGATGAAGGGAGTGAGAGACTCACACACAACCAGAACTCAGGAAAGCAGATTATAAAATAAGCTCCAGGTAGAAGATTCTATGTTCAATCCTTGTGTCTGTGGGGAAATCAAAAGTAAGTTAAAAATATGAGGCAATTTAAAATTTAGAACAAAATAATAGTAAGCACTTCTGTCTCTCTGTACTAGGGACCCGGCTTCAATTCTTGGCTTCTGTGTGGAATCTGCACATTTTCCCCATGTTTACATGGGTTTCCTCCAGATGCTCCGGTTTCCTTCCACAATCCAAAAAATGTGCTGGTTATGTGCATTAACCATGCTAAATTTTCCCTTGGTGTACCTGAATAAACACTGGAGTGTGGCAACTAGGGGATTTTCACAGTAATTTCATTGCAGTATCAATGTAAGCTGACTTGTGATTAATAAATTAACTTTAACTTTACGAAACGAATAAAAAGGTATGTTATGATCATACAGAGCATAAATGTTAGCATTGAGCATTTAAGTCAAATGGCCTGTATATTTGTCACAGTATCAGCTGATTTATTCTTTCTTACACCAACATCTGACTTTGGAACTACTACTATGGGAGTAGCCGAATTATTAAGTTCTATTTTAGAGATCTTTACCAGGATTTTCTGGTAAAGTGGCATGCCATTGACCAGCTGTAGGACCTTCTGGTCCCGCTGCAGTCAATGGGATTTCACCCCACACTGCTGATAAACCCATGGTGGTGCACTGTCAACAGGACCAGTAGATCCCACCAAGGTGAAGACCTGGACAATTGTGCCCAGTGTTCTCAGTTTTAAGGGCTCTCTGATTCACAAAGTTATCTCTTGAAATTCTCCAAAATTACAATGGATGGATATCTTTTTTCAAAGCAATGGTGATGTTTCCAAAGTCCTCACTGGGCAACTGGTCCCTTAATCCTTTTAGAAATCTCCGATTGTTTGGGACCAGTCATTGTTTGCAGCAAATCTTTTACCTTAGCAGAGATGAGCAAATTCTTGAGCATTTCATATACAACTGCTTCAGTCAGAAATATCACTCTTTCTCTCTCTCCCACTATCTGTTTAACAGCCACATTATCAGGAACATTATTCATAGTGAAATATATCTCCTGCTGTACATATTTTCAGTCACCGCTATATTCTTCCAGTTGCCCAATGATACCTACACATGCAGCCATCTTCCATGGTCAGTCCAGCCACGTGAACTAAGAGAGAGCAATTCTCTCAAAAAAATTCCAAGTGTTGAATTTGTGTAAAAACTGGAGTAAATCAAGCTGTTTTTTTTTCAACAAGAGTTCCAAAATGAATAACCCACAGTCTGTACACTGCTGAGTGCACTAGCATGATTCACTTCAAAAAGCTCTGGGAGTGGGGAAGGGGTGGTGTCCCCACTGGAGAGGCTGACAATATAGCACTGAGTGGGCTATCGTGCACGCGCTAGTCTGTCAGTGCAAAAATTGACACATGCTCTGTGGGCCCTGTCTGCTGGCCTCCCTATTGCTGGCCAGCTCGATCGCTAGCTAGCTCCACGACCCCACTCCAATGCTGGTCAGGCGATACCCCAAGGCGTGATCGCGGTCTCCTCCAAACATGGCTGGGCGAGCCTCGACCTCTTCCCCTCCATACCACCAGAACCCCAACCTCCCAATCACCTCGCCCCACCACATCATCAGCGCAAAGTGCAGAATGGCATCCCTGATGCCTGACCCTTTGGGGGCCTCGATTGCTCCCCCTTCACTCCAGTGGGGTCAGGCTGCCAGCTCTGCTGTAAGTGGTGAACAGAACACACTTCTCTCTCCCCCTGCCCACACCCTTGGTCTCCCAAACTGACTACCTCTTGGGCTGACTCTGCTCAAGTCCCCACCAACACCGCTCCTCCAAACATGAGACCCACAGCTGCTCCCTCTTGCGTTGCATCCTTCTTCTGCAGGCCTTTCTGTCCCCACAGCAGCCAGTCTCTCAATCAACCTGTCAGCCAGGTAGCCCAGAACAAAGCCTGTGGTTAAAATTGCAGGGCAATTAGGAAAAAGCATACCTGCAGGTTTCTCATCCAATATTTTTTCTCCCCTCCCTTCCGTCACCACTCCATGTCGATGTCTCCATGCCCCCCTCAACCCCATCCTGGTACATCAAGCAAACAAATGGCATTCACACAATTGTCCTGGATAGATGAAAGGAATATTTTAACTTTAATCCTCCCATAGCAAGGTATACAGGCTAAAATGCCAGAGTCTAGGATCACAGCTGCAAGCATCTCTTATCACTTCGCCCAGGCCCTTTTAGGAGTTGGGTCTATACAGTAAAGGCCCAACTCCTAAAGGGGCCTCAAGCTCTACCAGTAGTCTGCTCTAGGACATTCAGTAAGAAATCTCACAGCACCAGGTTAAAGTCCAACAGACTTATTTGGTGGCAAATGCCAATAGGTTTCGAAGCGCTGCTTCTTCGTCAGGTGAGTGGGGAGTTCTGATATGACAGGTCATATAAAGGCACACACTCAATTTACAGAATGCTAATTAAAATGTGAGTCTTTACAGGTAATCAAGTGTTAAGGGTGCAGACAATGTGAGTGGAGATAGCATTAAGCATAGTTTAAAGTGATGTGTATTGTCTCCAGATAGGACAGTATGTGAGATGTTGACTCTTCAGCCCACAATGATGCATAGATGCTAGCATTAGACTGGCGTGGGCACATTAAGAAGGCTCACAACTCCAGATGAAAGTCTAACAGGTTTATTTGGAATCACAAGCTTTCGGAGTGCTGCCCCTTCATCAGGTGAGTGGAGAGGCAGGTCATATGCCATATTTGTGAAACCTACCTCTCCACTCACCTGCGGAAGGGGCAGCGCTCCAAAAGCTCATGGTTCCAAATAAACCTGTTGAACTCTAACCTGATATTGTGAGACTTCTCAATGTACCTTCAGCTCAAATGCTGTATATACCTTCAGGGCAGTCCTGTGGGGAAAATCACCCCAACCAGTAAAGCACAGAATGCAACTGGTAAAATGTAAATTGTGTGTCAATGTTTAAACTGACTGCAGATGAAGAGGAATAAGACTCCCTCTTCAAGGGAACCCTTGACTATGCTGTAAGGTTGGCGCATTGACTGTGGATTGAAATTGCATTTATTTTTATAATTGAAACTTAGATGAGCACCGGTTCTGCTTTGTGTTGATACTATAAATAGCTTAAAAGCAGATTAGTGGTCCAAGGAATCTGATAGCTGACACTTTCTCAGGACCCTGTTGCTAAGGCAGGGAATGATTTGAAGTTATGCAGATTTCTCAAACACACCGCTTCCCATTAAATCAGTAAAATATGACTGATGCAGCTTTCTGGACATGAAGGTTTAAACTGAAAATGTATGCTCATTTAATTTCGAGCATTAACGTTAATCATAATTAGAAAATGTATCTGTCTTAATAGAATAAGACAGTGGTAAATAAATTCCCCAGAGGAGCAATGATTTTCAGCCTGCCTGACATTTTGAATTAGTAAATAAAATTAATGGCTTTTTAATTTGATTTTCAGAAAAATCATGTCTAAGCAACTCCATGCAATGATTGGTTGCTGCATATAGCAGCATTATAGCACACGTGGAAAGATTAGAAACAAACTTTAGTAGCACTGAAGTGGGCAGCATGGTGGCGCAGTGGTTAGCACTGCTGCCTCACAGTGCCAAGGACGTAGGTTCAATTCCGGCCTTGGGTCACTGTCAGTGTGGAGTTTGCATGTTCTCCCCGTGTCTGCATGGTTTTCCTCTGAATGCTCCGATTTCCTCCCACAATCCAAAGATGTGCCGGTTAGTTAATTGGCCATACTACATTGACCCTAGCATCAGGGGGGCTAGCAGGGTTACGGGAATAGGGCCTGGGTGGTTAGTGTAGATTCGATGAGCTGAATGACCTCCTTCTGCACAGAGATTCAATGACCAGCAGTGTACAAAAGCAGAAGCTTAATGCAAGCAATTGTGTCCGAACTCTTGGGGTGGGATTTTCCAGCAGTGCTCACAACAAGACTAGAAAACCCCACCCAAGGACCATTGCATTGTTCTTGTCCCACCTGCTATGATTCCTGTGGTGGGTGGGACAGGAAAATCCCACTTGATTTCTACTTGTTCTCTCTATTCCTGTGTTTCATCATTTTTGCAAGATGGTATTTTTATTGAATAAGAGTAAATTAGTGCAGAGATGCGAGGATCTGAAACTAAAGAGAAAATGCTGGAAAATCTCAGCAGGTCTGGCAGCATCCGCGAAGAGAGAAAAGAGCTGACTTTTCGAGTCCAGATGACCCTTTGTCAAAGGTTTAGCTTTAGATAAAAAAGTGGGAGATATTAATACTGTAAATGGGGGAGTGAATGGTGAGTCACAAAAACAAGGGGGAAGGGTGTGAATAGAGAGAAGCCGAAATCAGAGGGTAAGGTGTGACAGATGAAGATGTGGGCGAAGGGGGGAATGGGTGGGAGAGAGGTAAAATAGATAAAAAGGGTGAGAAGGAAAGCAAAGCAAAAGAAAAGGTAAGAAAAGGGGGGAGAAAAGAGGGGAAAGAGTTGGGGGAAGAAAAGTAAAGAAAGGTAAGAACGAAGTAAAAGGTAGAGAATGGTTAAAAAAAATAAAAACAAAGAGGTAAAGATGAGGAAAAGCTAATCATCTGAAGTTGTTGAATTCACTGTTGAGAATGGAAAGCTGTGTTTTGCGTTGTTCATGTCAATCATCAGTGGTTCATAGCACTATTTTCCAATAGCAAGGGCTCAAATAACTACTTTCCCAATGACTAACTGGTGATTAAACCCCTTGAGGGGAAGGGTATCTATGGTTGAGGTGGTTCCAAGATGATATGAGTGACTATGGAGGTTTGGAGCCAAGTCAGCCGACTGTGGTAGGCCCCAAAGCCTAAACCAAGCAAATGTTGTTGTACTTTAGGACACTGTTGATAACTGACCAGCTAGCCAGGCTCCTGAATGAAGCAGGGAGGGTGAGATCAGTCACTGGATCTGGGACTCTTCATACAGTTATCCAGGTTTTAGCTGGATGAACAGTCATAAACCCCCTTACCTTTTATATAGGTAAGCCAGGACTCCATAGACTAATTTATCAGACTGGTCTTCAGCTGTGGCTAAGTTGGTAATAGGCTCCCCTCTTAGCATGAGGTTCTGAGTTCAGGTCAAGGCAGATGCTCCAGTGCAGCACTCCCTCAGTACCACCCTGGTCAGAAGTGCTGCCTGTTTTGAATGATATATTAAGCCAAGATCCCATCTGCCTAATTGGATGCCTAAAAAAGATCCCACAACACTATTTTCTTAAAAAAAAGGATGTTATCCCAATGTACTGTCAACATTTATAGAGTCATTGAGGTTTACAGCGTGGAAGCAGGCCCTTCGGCCCAACTTGAACTTATCCCCAAATCAGCGTTATAAGCAGGTTATCTGGTCATTATCACATTAGGCATTTGCTGTGCACTGAATTAGTAGCTGCATTTCCTACATTACATAAGGCACTCTGCTTCAAAGTACTTCATTGGAGTGCTTTAAGGCACTCAGTGATCATGAAAAGTGTAACTTTTCTTTCTCTATGTTCCTAATTTAACACAGATCTCTCAGCAAAGACATTCCACAATTTCATCCTTTTAATTACTGGTAAGTGACAGATTCAACATAACAAGTCCTGTTAAACTATCAGCAGTATACTAAAAAGAGCAGTCATCACAATAAAAACTTCAACAAATCTGCTAACCTGGACTAAATCCATCTTCCATGTATTCTTTCCATGATTACTCTGTCTGAGTTGCTCAAAATCTCAGCTTTGGAATGCCAAAAACTCATAGAAACTTATCAAATGTATAAAATTCTAACAGGATTAGACAGGGTAGATTCATAAAGAATGTTCCTGATGTGAGGGTGTCCAGAAAGGTCATAGTTTGAAAAGAAATTTCTTCATCCAGGGGGTGATGATTCCCATGTAGTCATGGCTGATTGGTTAAGGTGATGGACGAGAAATCATTCGGGATCTTCCTGTGTAGGTTCATATCCTATCACCTACGCGCCGTCTAAGTGGGGATAGGTGTGGCTCAGTGGGTAACATGCTCACTCCTAAGTGTTCAAAAGTTAAGGGTTCAAATCCATCTCTGGGAATTTGAGCCTGAAGTCAAGGTTAATGCTGAGTGTAGTCTCTTTTTCTGTCCCGATATGACTAGTGTCCCGGAGCGTGAAACCCTAAAAGGCGTAACTCAGGAAGGTGTAACCTTGGAAAGCAAAATACCGGAAAGTGAAATCCCAAAAATGACAGATAACTTACAGAATCATAGAATAGAACCATCGCTATCTGCATTTCAGAAGAAAATCATTCAGCCCATTGATCTTGCGTGAACTACAATTCCATCCTGGCCCTATCCCCGTAACTCTAATAATTCTCCTGGCATTCCCCAAATACTAAGGAGCAATTCAGTGTGGTCAATCAACCCACACCTCCTTGGACTGGAGGAGGAACTGGAGCACCCGGCGGAAACCCATACAGACATAGGGAGAATGCTGAAACTCCACACAGACAGTCACTGAATCGAACCAGGTCCCTGACACTGTGAGGCAGAACTGCTAACTGTTGTGCCCCATTGCCACCATGATAAATTTTGATTCCCTGACTGGGAGCCGACCCCAGGCCACAGCGGTGAAAGCGCTGAATCCTAACAATTAGACCACCATGGAAGATTATAATGGATTCCATTATCTTTGAAAGAGAAGTTGTTTGCTGCTGTATTAAGAGAAGTATATTTGCTGTTGATTGTTGTTTTAATATTTATGATTGCGGAATTATAATGTATTTAGATTGTAAAGTATTTGGGTAAATTAATGCGGGACTAAGGTTCATAGTTTGAGGTTAAGGGATAAATCTTTTATGATTGGTATAGAGGGATATGGACGAAATCCAGGCGATTGGGACCAGCTGAATGGTAAAAAATGGTTAAGTTGGGCTGAAGGGCCTGTTTCCATGCTGTAAACTTTTATGACTGAGGTGAGGAGAAATGTCTTCACCTAGAGAATGGTGACGCTGTGGAATTCAATACTTTTAGAATAGTCGAGGTCAAGACATTGGATAGGATTTTACGGACTTGCTAGTCCTGAAACCGCAAAATCCGTCCACTCCAATTCCCCTAGGACTTAAGTTATTTAGCTTTAAGAAATCTCACAACACCAGGTTAAAGTCCAACAGTTTATTTGGAATAACAAGTTTTCCGCTCTTTCACCAGGTGAGTCACTCACTCACAGATGTAGGAGCATGCTCCGAATGCCTGTGATTCCAAATAAATCTGTTGGACTTTAACCTGTTGTTATGAGGCTTCTTACTATGCCTGCCCCTGTCCAATGCTGGCATCTCCACATCATTTACCTTCAAATAAGAGGGACAATGTTCACTCAGTATTCTGGGTGTCTGCATTGCAGTTTATAACATGCTGAATGTTTGAATGTGTTAGGCATCTTCTGGCTATGCCCCACTTCTGATTAAACGTGCACCAAAATGTTAACCTACCTCTTTTTACCACATGCTAATGGACAGGCTGCATGTTTTTAGCAGTTCCAATTGATCTGAAATGCTTCCTCCACAGATAACACCAGACTGGCCAAGTATTTCCAACATTTTCTGTTTTCATTTCAGATTTCTGTGATATTTTGCTTTTGTTCCCAGTAATTTCTGCTTTTATTTTGGAATGTAGTATTTGTACATATTTTATTTTCATTCCAGATTGCTGTTCACTTTCTATATTTGACATTGAATCTAATTTTTATCTCCCGTGTCACAGGATGTGAATGTTGCTGGCTGGGCCCATTGGATTATTGTCCAACCACATTGCTGAAGGTCTGGGGTTATATGTAAACTAGACTGCGTAAGGGCAACAGATCTCCTTCCCTAAAGGGCATTAGTGAACAAGATAAACTTTTACAATAACCAACAATAGTTTCATGGTCATGACTTTTAATTCCAGATTTTTATTGAATTCAAATTTCATCATATGTCATAGTGGAATTTGAACCCGTGTCCCCAGAGGATTACTTTGGATTTCTGGATTACTAGTGCAGAGGCAATGCCACTATGCCACCACTTCCCCATGCAATATGCAATATGCAATATGCAATACATGCAATAGATAAAGCCATTGAAACTATCACTCTAACACAAACACTAAACAAAATATTTGTCCTTAAAAAGGTCACAGACCTGAAATGATGTAACTCAGTTTCACTTTCTTCACAGATGCTACTAGACCTGTTGAATATTTCTATCATTTTCTGTTCTCCTACAACAGAAACTACTCCTGGTTATACTTTCCACATAAGGAATATGTTTGTTGACAAGGTAATAGCATAATGTGACCAATGCAAGTTACATGGTTTCCTTCCAAGACTAATTGACAGACAATAGTAACAAGATACTAGGCTACAGATATTGGCATTGAGCCTTCAGCCATTCACTAGAATTACCTTTGAAATGCTGTTCATTTAAAATACACTTCCATGGCTTTTTGCTTTATGATCTTCAATGTAATGATGTTTTACTATCCAGTTCCATCCATAGTCCTGGTCTTGTTTGATTTCAAACAAGCATAGCCAATGTCATCATGGAATTAATCACAATAGTAAGGAGGTACAACATCTTAGAAAGCTTTTAAATGCATCCATTTGTGTAAGATTTAGAAAGATAGAATCATAGAAACCCTACAATATAGAAAGAAGCCATTCAGCCCATTGGGTCTGTACCAACCACAATTCCACTCAAGCCCTAGCCCCATATCCCTGTATATTTACCCCCTAATCCCTCTAACCTCAGGACACTAAGAGCAATTTTTAGCAAGCCCAGTCAACCTAACCCCCACATCTTTGGACTATGAAAGGAAACCGGAGCACCTGGAGGAAACCCACGCAAACACGAGGAGAATGTGCAAACTCCATAGTGACCCAAGCTGGGAATCGAACCCAGGTCCCTGGAGCTATGAAGCAGCAGTGCTAAAAACTGTGCTACCGTGCTGCCCAAAGAAGAAGCAATCACATTGCAGGTCTGTCCTATAGGTCCCTAACAGTTCGAGGGAAGTAGAAGAACAGATATGTAGGCAAATTTCAGAAGAGTGTAAATGTAATAGGGTAGGAATAATCGAGGGTTCCAACTTCCCTCACATTAACTCAGATAGTCACAGTGTGAAAGGTTTAGAAGGGGGCAGAATTTGTAAAATGCATCCAGCAGAACTTTTTAATCAATACGTAGAAGGTTCCATAAGAGACTTTAATTAACAAAGCTGGGAAAGTGCTCGAAGCATCAATGGGGGAGCATTTTGCAATCATAACACCGTTAGATTCCAGATTGTTATGAAAAAGAACAAGGATGGCCAAAAGCCAAAATATGATCAGGTATGATATGGCAAAGTGGATTGGGAGCAGACATTTTGAGAGAAATCTGTAATGGAACAATGAGACACATTCAAAAAAGAAACAGCGAGAATACAGGGCCAACATGTTCCAATAAAGGAAAAAAAGAGGGATCAACAAATCCAATGAACCATGGAAATCGAGGGATATGCAGCATTGGATAAAGAGGAAAAGAGAGGCTTATGGCAGAAGGTTCAGAACAGCAAAAGCCCAAGGAGGATATAGAATGAATGCAAGGGAGACTGCAAAAACGAAGAGAACAAAAGGGGGACATGAAAGGACATGAAGTATTGCACTTTGGGTTATAAACCACCTAAAAGAAGCATAAAATCTATCTGATTTACACAGAAAAATGAAGTTGAGATGGTATGTTAAAGGATATGCATATATTTATTCATAAGAGACAATATTTTCAAAATTGATTTTTTGGGTGAAAGATAAGTACTTGGGCAGATAGGTATCCTTCATCAGGGAATCAGAGTTCAAAGAATATTTCACATAATCTATTGTGACTAGCAGTACTATGTAAAATTGATTTTACCAAGGAGGATTTGGGTTACATTTATTTATAAGTTGGATTGTGGTACACATTATTACAGTAGTACAGTATCCCTCAGTTGTCCAGCATGATTGGAACAAATTAGTTCAATTATCAGACAGACTAAATTCACCTTTCACAGGCAGCAGAACAAAGGAGGTTAAAATCATCTGCATGAGAAGGAAATTGCATTGATTATTTTGTCTGAGTCATGCATTTGATCAGACTTTGAATGTATAAGTGTAAATGAATAGGGATCATATCCTGCAGAGACATGCTTTAAAAATTGATACTGACAATCTCCCAATTTAGAGTAGCTCAGATGCCAGTATTATGACAACCTCAACAAGATAAGCTTGCAGACTGAGGTTGGATCTGATGTTGAAGGAAAAGCAGAAAATACTGGAAACACTCAGCCAGTGCAGTCAGACTCTGTGATAAAGGAAAATTATCAATATTTGAAGAATATCTCTTCTTCAGTTCCTGCAGGCATTTGATAAGCTGCCACATCGAAGGTTACTGCGTAAAATAAAAGCTGATGGTGTCAGGGGTGACATATTGGCCTGGATTGAAGATTTGACTAGCTAACAGGAAACAGAGAGTTGGCATAAATGGGTCTTTATCTAGTCGGTAGGAGACTACAAAAGAACATCAATAGATTAAGTGAATGGGTAAAAATCAGGCAAATGAAGTATAATGTGGGCAAATGTGAAATTGTTTATTTTGGCAGTAAGAGTGAAATAGAAGCTTATTGTCTAAATCTTGAGAGATTGCAGAGCTCTCAGATGCAGAGGGATCTGAGTGTCCAGATACATAAAACATAAAAGACTTGTACAAAGACGCAGCAAGTAATCAGAGAGGCTAATGCAATGTTATTGTTTATTTTGAAGGGAATTAAATACAAAAGTACAGAGGTTATGCTTCAATTCTATATGAGACCATAGGTGAAATTTTCCAGCCTGTCATGCTCTGCCGCACTAGCAGTGAAAATGGAGAATTTGGCGCTCAGCCAAATTTTCATTCACTACAGTGGGACTGGAGAATCTCAGCCATGGGTGAAATCAAAAAATTCCAGTCCACATCTGAGGTATTATGCGCAGTATTAGTTGTCCTATTTAAGCAAAGATATAAATGTGTTAGAAGCAATTCAGAGAAGGTTCACTAGATTAATACCAGAAGTAGGAGAATTGTCTTATGAGGAAAGTTTGGAGAGGTTAGATTTTTATCCATTAGAGTTTAGCAAAGAAAGAGATGACTTGATCAAAACCTCTACGTTGCTGAGGGGTCTTTACATGGTGGAGATGATGTTCCCTCTTGAAAGAAGAATCTAGAACTAGGGGTCACTGTTTGAAGATAAGGGGTCTCTTATTTAAGACAGAGATGAAGAGAAATGTTTTCTCTCAGAGAATCCAGTCTTTGGAACTCTCTTCATCAAAACACAGTGGAAGCAGAGTCTTTGACTATTTTTAAGGTGCAGTTAGATAGATTCTTGATTACCCAGGGAGTGAAAGATCATTAGTTGGCAGGCATGTAGATGTGAAGTTACAGTCAAACTAGCTATGATCTTACTGAATGGTGGAGTGTGGCCAAGTGACCTACTTCTCACAATTTGGTTATCTGTATGTTCATAAACACATGCAAATGAGCAAAAGGAAAGGACCAGAATTTTTTTCAAGCCTGCCCTGATGGCTGAAGCATTGTGACTACACACTTTCACACATTGGATGGGATTTTCCAGTTACATTCACCTCAAGATCAGAAAATCCCGCCCAGAGTCAACAAATCTTTGTGTGGTCTTGTCCCACCTACTATGATTCTCATGGTGGGTGAGACAGGAAAATTTCACTCCTTTATCTCAATCATTGCCCCACCTCCCCACTTACCCTCCCATTTAACCCACCCACCACCCCAATCCCAATCCCACAATAACTTAATTTCCTAGGAGAAGTGAACAAATGAACAATATGGGAAATAAATACCCTGAGAAATGTCTGCACAGATCTTTATATTCTCTGGTAGATTCACACTAAAATTTGATACTTGCTACCAATGGGAATGAAAAGTCGATCAAACTGTTGCTTTGTGCACACCAACAGATTCTCCATACATCAGTTGCTGAGTTCTATGGTTCTCATTCAAGTTAAGCAATCACTGTCACTGCTACAGGCAGAGATGAAAAATGTCATTACTGGCAGCCAAAAATTACAGAGTAAATAGATTTTATAGATATTTCAAAGTCTTTGCCAGACCTGATCAATGATCCAATAGAAAGGTGAAGCAAAAGTGTTTGCTGTTGGATCACTGATGTTTATATGCTGTATAATGAAATACTAATCTGTGTCAGTGAAGGTAAGTACATCGATAGGTTTTATTTAGTAGACGGCTTCATTCAGGGAATGAGAGTAAAGGAAGAGAAGTCCATTGTTTAATGACTAGGTCAATTCAGGAATGGAAGGCTTACTGTCTGGCCAGTAACAGCCTATGCACACATATAAAATTTAATGTTTATTTTTTAGTATTGCAAGTAAGCTTACATTATCACTACAATGAATGTTACTGTGAAAATCCCCTAGTCACCACACTCTTCTTTGGACACACTGAGGGATAATTTAGCATGACCAATGTACTTAATTAGCATGTCTTTCAGACTGTGGGAGGAAACCAGAGAAAACCCACGCAGATGTGGGGAGAACATGCAAACTCCACAGAGTCACCTAAGGCCAGAATCGAACACAGGTCCCTAACACTGTGAGGCAGCAGTGTTAACTACTATGCCACCGTGCCACTTTGCAAGGCAGAGCAAGCTTGATGGGCTGTATGGTATACACCTGCTCCTATCTCTTGTGTGCTTATACAACATAAGAATATCGCAGTTCGAAAGACAATATTTTTTGTGGAAGCAATGTCTCATTTGCCACATGAGAGTACAAATATAGATCACCAAAACGATACAATAGAGGTAATCAATAATGATTTTTCAATTTCAGTGTCTGAAATCACAGCTAAAACTTGGAAAATGTCACTGCTGAAGTTTATAAATGACTCTCAATGTACAGATATAATTTGACCAGTGTACAGAGGAGCAATGAAACCATTCCACAATCATCCACAGTGATTTGTCAAGCGAGCAGTAGTACATCATGGGGTCATGATACTTTGAGAGATAGGATTCTGACAGAATCCATACTAAGCACTTTGGAACAGTCACTATAAAATCCATAGCAAGAGGTTGTGTTTATTGACCTAATCTATTCAGTGACCTGGAATCATCAGTAAACAGATGTATTAACTGCAGAAATAAGCCACCAAAAATCCCTGTGCATTTGTAATCATGTTCAATTTAACCATTTCAAGGAGTTCACATTGACCTTTGCAAAAAGACAAATAACAATTTCTTAGTACTCATTGACAACCATCGACATGGATCTAGGTAAAGCACATGGGTCAAAAACTCCAATACCGAACAAACAATAGACAAGTTATCGTTTACTTTCCCTTGTTATGGATTAACAGAGGGGCTTGTCCCTGATAATTGCCCTCCCTCTCACCTTGCTCTTATTCAAAATTTCATGACAAAATTGTACCAAACATATCCTCACTCTTCTTTATTTTCCAGCTTCAAATGAAGCAGCTGAAAGATCTACTAGGATTGTTAAAAAACACACACAAGAAATGAATTTCAGCACGGAACAGCATCTGGCTAGTTTGCTGCTGAAGCATAGAACAATCCCTTGCTCCATAACGGTGTACACCCGCTGAGCTGAGCTGAAGGAAAGGTTAAGGGCTCTTTTCAGTCTAGTTCTACCAAACTGACTGTGAAAGTTGAACACAGACAGTACAGACAAGATAACAGTATTCCCCGAAGTGAAAGGAATGCAGATTCAGGCAAAATGATTGTGCTTATGAGCTGAGAGTGCCTCACAAGTCACATAAGTGTGATAAATGTAGTGGAAGATGTGGAACCAAAAGATGTTTGGTTGATAGAAAGTTGAGAAATGTTCAACATTGGATCACTCAAACCAATCTCCCATCCATTGACTCTGCCAGACTTCCCACTGCCTCAGAAAAGCAGCCAGCATAATAAAGGACCCCGGGCATTCTCTCTTCCACCTTCTTCTATAGAGAAAATGATATAAAAGTCTAAGATCACGTACCAGCCGACTCAAAAACAGCTTCTTCCCTGCTGCCGTCAAACTTTTGAATGAGCCTATCTTAAATTAAGTTGATCTTTATCTGCACCCCAGCTGTGACTGCACCATTATGTTTTGCACCCTCTCCTTTCCCTTCTGATTTCGAGCATGCAAGAAATAATACCTTTCACTGTATCCCAATACAATAGGAAATAAAATCAAATCCCATGATCTCAACAAGCTATGATCAAAACGAGAGCATAATTCACTTAATTGCAAGCTCATACTAGAGTTTAAACCAATTCAAATTTCAGTACTCAAGATATCAATTGAACAAAGCAAAAGTGGGCAGGATTTTCTGTGTAGCACCCTTGGCATTTTTTGCGATGGTGGCGATGGCCTAACTTTGGCTGAGAGCTTCAGGTTTCACCATGTCAAAATATTCCTCCATTTTTCGTGCCGTCCGCCAGGGAGCCCCTGGTGGTGGGTGGTAGGGGTGGGAGGAGGGTGGGGTGAGTTGTTACCATCAGTAAAACTGGATTATCCCACCAACAGAAACTTCTGGAAAATTCCAGCTAGTGTCTTCCATTTGATTTGTTATGATCTCAGCTGATACTACTGGATCAGTCAATTCTACAGGGAAACCTGACTTGATAGATCCTAACTTTTTTCTGAAACTGTGGGGATAAGTTACTGAACAAATTCACAGGAATCTACCGATGAACTTTTGATGTGAAGAATAAATTATTTATGAAACGAAATGAAGTATTATATTACACCAGACAAAAGGATTGGAAAGTCTTCAATATAAACACAAGAAATGACTCAAATATTCACTATTACGTCACTCTGGGTATCTCTTTACATACAAATTTAAAATTATAAAATAATTTACCATACCTCTATTATACTCTGTTATCTGAGGAAGCTATGTGGTATATGTGAACCAACTGGTGAACTGTGGTTCGGCAACATCATACTCCAAAGTAGAGGACAGGTTCAACCAAAGCAGATTCTATGGATTTCTCAACAACCCATCCAATGCATACCATACCATCTCACTGAAGCTCTGCCTTTCTCACAAGTGTTTCTAGTTTACATATTTGAAAAATTCACCTTGGAATTTTGTCTAAAAGTCACTCCCATTCAGATAGCTTCAACAAAAATCCATCTTCAGGGTTTCAAATTCATCTTCTGAGATTCCTATTCCCTGGATCTCCAAGTATGCTTATGCTTCACCATCCATGCTCCTTTGATGATGCTGTGCTATTGATGTATTTTATGCTTCTCTCAAATAGTTCAGTCCTTTTGTACAATGAGTCAGTATATCTGGAAGGGATGCAGCTCAGATGGTATTTGTACAAGAAGTTCTTCTGGGCTTTCGGACTAGGTGTACAGAGCCATGTGATATTTGGATTAATAGAAACAACTAAACTTGTAGTAGAGAATCAGTTTCATTTTCATTTTCATTTTTTAAAAAGTGTATTGCTGACTGGAGCTGTTTAAGGAATAGGCTCTCTCTTTGCAAAGTCTCTCTATAAAAACTCTCTCTGCAACTTCAGGACTTTCTATACTAATTTAAAGCAAGCATGTTTGGGTTTGCTAACTGCAGTTATAGTAGGTTTACGTCTATGGGAAGACTACTGTTTAATTGGAACTGAAATAGTAATAACATAGAAATTAGAGGAATTTTTTCATGTTTAAAGATTGTTCAGAATTAAGCTATGTTGAGTTATACCCAATTTGAGTTATGAATAAAGCTTGTTTTGATTTTAAAAATTCCTAATTTGCCAATGGACTCCAGGATCGAAGCATCCTTTCCTCATATTTATTTCAAAATAGAAATATTGCTGGAGTCTAGCGTGGCTTCATAGTATACCTTGGGTTTTGGGTCCCAGATCCTAACACACCCTTTCAAATTCTCAACAATGCCAAGCAGAATACCATTGTTCCCAAAGAATACCTTTGCCCCTGCAGCTTCAACTTTGTTCTTCATAGTTCTTTCTTTTATTTGGAACCTGTTTCTCTGCTCCTGTTATTTATCTTGAGGCAGTGAGGTTCAACTCTGATCCCTGCCTCAGTCTCTGCTTGGGACTTTCTTCTGGGACCTTTCTCTGTCCCAATCCTGAGGAGGCAATGGCCTAGTGTTATTATCATTAGACTATTAATCCAGGAACTCAGCTAATGTTCTGGGGAGCCGCAGCAATGTGATTGACTCTAAACTGCCCTCTGAAAGGGCTTAGCAAGCCGTTCAGTTTAAGGATAACTAGGGATGGGCAATAAAAGCTTTAAGAAGTCTCACAACACCAGGTTAAAGTCCAATAGGTTTATTTGGTAGCAAAAGCCCTTTGTTACCAAATTAACTGGTTGGACTTTAACCTGGTGTTGTGAGACTTCTTACTGTGTTTACCTCAGTCCAATACCGTCATCTCCACATCAGTAAATGATGGCCAGCCAGTAACACCTATTTCCCACAAATTAATTTTTAAAAATTCTCTGGTTTGGACCTTCTTCTTTGTTTGAAATCCTCTCCCT
This sequence comes from Sphyrna mokarran, assembly GCA_024679065.1. Classification (NCBI taxonomy): domain Eukaryota; kingdom Metazoa; phylum Chordata; class Chondrichthyes; order Carcharhiniformes; family Carcharhinidae; genus Sphyrna; species Sphyrna mokarran. The sequence goes on from JAGIQG010000015.1 coordinate 27,293,725, forward strand.
GTTCCCCTTCCCGTGTTCTGTTCCCTAGTACACCTTCTCTCAATAGTGCTGCACTTCAGATCACCTGACTTTCAGTGTTACGCTGTTTCACTTCTTCCCTTTTCCCTTCTGCACTTGTGATTCCCAGCTTGGGGAATATAAAAACACTAACTGTGCATGAGGGGCCCTTTCCCAGCCGACACATACCCAGGCTGACCAAGACACGCTGGAAACTGGACTTTCTGGCCTCCCAACTCCTGATTTCAAAGTAAGGCAAAGTATCTGGGTTTCCTAATCAGTTGATATCCATTGTAAATGTAAATATCTATGCAACACATTTAAATGCAATTTTTATTCAGAGGAAGGCTGTTACTCCAAATGGCACCAGTGTGATGATAATCACACTGATACCATTACGGTTCACAAAAAATGAACTGAAATGTTAAAATGAAAGTTTCTTGTTATTTGGAAGAAATGAAAAACCTACAAGTGGGGGAAGGAAAAAACCCGACAGGACGATCTTTCATTTCTTTTGAGTGTTGAGTTTCCAGGTGGTCCACCGATAGTTTCTAGCTTTACTCTCCTTCACGCACCACTGACTGAGTATCTTCTGCTTAGTTCACCTTCATAATTATGGGGGAGTTAATCCTTGGAAAGAAGTCCTTGACATGTTTGTATGTACAATCGAATGTTTTCTATACCAGTTACACTTGCACTGATAAGGGAAGGTTACTTGAAGTGGCCTGTTAGTGCTGATACCCTGAATTAAATGTGATCATATTCATAAAATAGCAACCATTTGCACTTCAGGATAATGTCATATCAGTTGTCTACATAATCACATTCATTATCTGACTATTATAAGTTTGTTCCATAAACATTCAAAGTGATTGAGCAACTCCTAATTACTGTTGTCTTTAACTGCAGTTTCAATGTAGCCCAAAATAATTGTCAAGATGTAATTGAAGCTGTAATAATTATAAAATGCACCCTATTAACACAGCTCTAAGTTTGCTTCAGGTTTATTTGAATTATGAATTATGCTGTATGAATTGTCATCCAGATTAGAAAATCACTAATTATATGTCTGAGGATAATTAGAGACTTTACATCAAATAAACGTTATCGCACCATGAACTAGCTCCAAGCTTTGCTGAAGATTAGTTGTAAAACTTGCAAAATAGAAACCTCAAGCAGTAGCTCACCAAACTCATGCTGAGCCATGTAAGGTACATGAGGTGTATCAATCCCTGCCGTAGTAATGATCACGTGTGCATAGCAACAAACTATTCCAAAACTTCTCTTATGTGACTCATTACGCAAGGAATGGAACAACATAAGGCTTTGGAGTCTCAGAGCTGAAGCAGAATTTGATTTGATTTATTGTTGTCACATGTATTGGGATATAGTGCAAATGATTATTTCTTGCACGCTATGTAAATAGGGTTCCTGATGTTGCACAGTGGAACTCCATTACATCATTGGGAGGGTCGTGGAGAGAATCTCTGCAGGAAATCATGCCTGTACAAATCAGGCTTTCAGACTTTCGCGACATTCTGCTATTAATGCCCACAGCAAAGGGGGGCACAAAATTCCAGCCCCTATTGTCAAATAAATTCATCTCGTGTTATGTTCAGTATTTGTATCCTAATATTTGATTTCACTTATTATTTTGATTTGATTTCATTTGACTTATTATTATTATATGTTGGGATACGGTGAAAAGTACTGTGTCTTGCCCGCCATACAGGCAAAGTATGCCATATGTAGAGGAAAAATGGAGACAGTGCAGAATATAGTCTTACAATCAAAGCCGGGGTGAAGAAAAAGATCACTTAACATGAGATAGGTCCATTCATGGCAGCAGAGAAGAAGCTGTTCATGAGTCAAATGGTACGTTTCCTCAGATTTCTGTATCAGACTTCCGGTTGGAAGAAAGTGGAAGAGAGTATATCTGGGGAGTGTGGCATCCTCGATTATGCTGCCTGTTTTTCAGAAGCAGTGGGAAATGTAGACAGAGTCAATGGTTGGGAGCCTGGTTTACGTGATGGACTGGGTTTTATTCACATCGCTTCATAGTTTGTTTCTTAAAAGGGAAGACATGGGAATTTCTTACAACCTCTCACACCAGCATTCAGATTACAGTTTATCCCAACTGGCAACCAAGCTGAACTGACAACAATCAAAGCTTTTGGGCTCAGACTGTTAAACAAGTCCTGCTGTGTTGCCAACGCGGTTAATGTTGCTACCACTCTTCTCTCAGTTTTGAGATATGCAGCAGTGGCACCAGCACTCACGTGGTTTTCGCCTGAACCACACTAGGACCAGCCTCCTGGCAAGTTACATGGCCAGGCCTTCAAGTAAATTAGTGGCGGGGGCAGGTGGGGATGGTGGGGGGTGCAATCACATAAGGGATGATTTGGAAGGTGGAAGAGAAAGACAATAGTGCAGGATAGCAATCCGTGTAATGATAACCAGTTTCTGAGAGGCAGGGATAGCTAGCACACACAAACATAAGAATGCGCCAGCAAATAAGATCAGAGTAGGGGGAAATCGTAAAAAGACAGAATTAAAAGTTCTTTATCTGGATGCACGTTGTATTTGTAACAATTGATAACAATTGAATTGATAACACGAGTGGATATGATAACATCAGTATGATATGATGGCCATTATGGAGACGTGGTTGCAAAGTGACCATAGCTGGGACCTAAATATTCAGCATTGTTGATGTTTTTGAAGGACAGAAAGAAAGGAACATGTGATGAGGAAACTCTGTTAATAAAGGATGAAATCAGAACTGCAGTGAGAAATGATCTTGGTGTGGGTGATAAAGATATAGAATCAGTTTTGGTTGGAGGTAAGAAACAGTAATGGGGATAAAAAGTCACTTTGGATGTGGCTTCTAGACCCCTTGACAGTACAGTAAGGGGCCTAGAAGCCACACTCCAAATAAACCTGTTGGGCTTTATAACCTGGTGTTGTGAGACATCTTACTGTGTTTACTCCAGTCCAACACTGGCATCTTCACATCATGACCTCTTCACAGTAGCCAGACTGTAGGACAGAGAATAAATGAAGGAATGCTGGATATTTGTGTGAAAGATATTGCTATTATAATGGGAGATTTTCACCTTTATACAGATCGATGAATCAAATTGGCAAAGCTAATCAGGATGATGAATTCAGAAAGGATATTTGGGACACTTTCTTGGAACAATATGTTAAGCAACCAACCAGGAACAGGCTATTTTAGATCTGGTGACATATAATGAGGTGGGATTAACTAATGACCTCATAGTAAAGAGTCCTCCTCTAACAATTATATAAATCAGCAGAAGTTGACTAAAAATGTACTAAAGAGGGAGAAATTGAGGTAGAAGCAAAAACTAGCAATAACCCGGAGAGTAAAAACTTCTACAAGTATTTAAAAAGAAAGAAGAGCTGAAGTAAGTGTCAATTCGTCAAAGGAAGTTGCTGGGGAATTAATAATGGGAAACAAGGAAGTAGCAGAAACTTTGATCAAATATTTAGCATTGTGGAAATGAGAAAAAATCTTTCCAAAAACTGTAGAAAATGAAGAGGCAAAAGGGAGGGTGGAACAATCACATCTATTAGAGAAAAAATACTAAGAAAATGAATGGGACTGACGCTGTCAAATTCCTTCAATCTGCTGACATGCAGTCTTAAAAGAAATGGCTACAGAAATAATGGGTGCAATTGTAATCTTCCAAATTTCCCTAGATTCTGGGAAAGTACCAGTGGATTGGAAAATGGTCATTGTTGCACCTCTATTCAAGATGAGAATATGCCTTTTTGTGTGGTCACCTGAACCAGGGGCAAAGGACAGCCGAAGATCAAAACAGAAACAGGTACAAGAATGGTGAAGAACTGGGATCAGAGAAGATACCACAACCACAACCTTGTAAAGCCCCTTTCCCTTGGTGAGCTTAGGGCCCTGAAAAAGAAATTGGAGATAACAGTAGATATGAACAGCAAACCTTCTCTCTCAGATCAAAATGGAAAGTGTTTAACACCTCACATCCGAAGTGGATTTTCCAGCAGCACTCTATTCTCCTTCTGCACTGTAATATCATAGAATCGCAATGGTGTAGAAGGAAGCCATTTGGCTCATTGAGCCCGCACCAACAACAATCCCACCCAAGTCCTTTCCCTACATATTTAACCTACTAATCACTCGGACACAAAGGGGCAATTTAGTGTGACTAATCCATTTAACGCACACATCTTTGGAATGTGGGAGGAAACCCACAAGGACATGGGGAGAATGTGCAAACTCCACATAGACAGTCAGCCAAGCTCAGAATTGAACCCAGGTCCCTGACACTGTGAGGCAGCAGTGCTAATCATTGTGCCACCCATAGGGATTGTATTGATTTTACATTACCCTCATCGCATGATATTTGTATCCCATTTTTTAATTGGGCATTGCAGTGTATCCCGATTATAGAATTCCTACCGAGCAGAAAGAGCCCATGTGGTCCATTGAGTCTGCACTGACCATAATCCCACCCAGGTCCTACCCCATATCCCTACATATTTACCCACTAATCCCTTTAACCTACGCATCTCAGAACACTAACAGGCAATTTAGTATGGCCAATCAACCTAACCCACACATCTTTGGACTATGGGAGGAAACCAGAGCACCTGGAGGAAACCCACACAGACATAGGGAGAATGTGCAAACTCCACATAGACAGTGACTCAAACCGAGAATCAAACCCAGGTCCCTGGAGCTGTGAAGCAGCAGTGCTAACCACTGTGCTACTGTGCCACCCCAATAGTGGAGGAGTCTGGAACTAGGGGTCACATTTTGAGGATAAGAGGTAAATCTTTTAGGACTAAGGTGAGGAGAAATTTCTTCACCCAGGGTATGGTGAATCTGTGGAATTCACTACTACAGAAAGTAGTTGAGGCCAAAACACTGTGTGATTTCAAGAAGAAATTTGATTTAGCTCTTGAGGCTTAAGAGCTCAGCAAACTGAATTTGATGATCAGCTATGATCCAAAATTGATGGTAGAGCAGGCTCGATGGGCCAAACTGCAAACTCCTCGTTCTATTTTCGATGTTTCTATGTGTCAATGTCTTACCAATTGTTATGGTTTGTTAATGCCAATTACATTGTTAAGGGAAACAAGTGATGGGTATTTGCACACATGTTCCCATATCAACAGAGGATAACTGGGGCACCGAGTGGGGATGAGGAGTGTTGAGACATTGAACGAAGTCAATAAAATCTCTCAGCAAGAAAAGGTCTTAGTTTGGACATCACAAACTGGTGTGGATTCCATTAACAGTGGTACGAACCAACCATTGCTGATAACCCAGAGGAACAGGCATTTCTCAATCATATCCCAGGTGCGTTTGCAAGTCATCCACATGATCAAACCCAAAAATATTAACCTACAGGTACGTGCTCCCATAAAGCTGACAGTACATTATATATTCAAAACATCATCAAGTCAAAGCTAAAGGACTTTATTTGCAAACATCAAAATGTTTTTGAGAAATCAGTTTGAGGAAGAAGCTAAAATGTTCAAAAATAATTGGTGTTTAATCTAAAATGCTGTGAGCTCTGACACCCAGAAAAACGAACAATTTAAATTATTTTGTGGAAGACTGACTTTAAATAGAAATTTAAAGATATATTTGTACAGCTGCGAAAAGGCAGTACATTTTATTTGACTGAAGACAAGCCTGAAGCCTTAAAAATGCCTGATAGAAATTCAATCTGAACTTTCCAAAAACACTTGTAACAGAGTTCGAAAAAGAACTGCTGAAAAAAAATCATTCACATTTTACTGACTGTCCCTTTCAAAGGAGGTTAAGTTGCAAACATCAAGCAATTGTAAATTGATTTCAAGGAGAGAAAAGGAATAAATAGAAGAGATACAGGAAAGATTCGGTCCCCTATTCCGCAGTTACACGTTGCAAGGTTGAAAGGTTTTGTTTAATCATGAAAGCTGGTTTTTGCTTCAGTCAAAGTTGAAGGGGAGATATCAAAAGGAATTTGAAGCAAAAACATTTAAAACGTGTTTGGTCCTTCCTTTCAATCAAGAAAGCTTTTTGGGAAAGAGACATAAAAAGTGACACATCTGCCTGCAAAGTTTTCTCTGCCCTTCCAAACTGAAAAGTTAACCCTTTCTGCTGACGGTTATTTTTTCCTTACTTCATCTGGCTATTGTTATATTGTTAAGTGTAAACATATGCACCATTGAATTCAAATGTCTAAATTTAAAGATAAATTAAGACAAAGTAAGCCAAGGAGCATCACGGTGGCACAGTGATTGGCACTGCTGCCTCACAGCCCCAAGGATCTGGGCTCAATTCCTGGCTTGGGTTTATGCAGTCTGCATATTTTCCCTATGTCTGTGTATAGCTTTAACCTATAAATGCACAAGTTGTGTTTCCCTAAATTGATGAAAGAACGCTTTTATATTTGGAGACAAAGATTTTAAAAAAACTATCCTCAGAATGTGAGTATCTAGATTATATTGAAGTTGAGGAAAGAAAAGAGAATTTACCAAGATGTCCCTCTTTGGATGGATAGATCCATTAGGCTTCTTGACGAAGGATCAGACATGTTACATAGACTGCCTTGGGTATTACTTGCAAATGAACAGAATAGGTGAAGAGATGAAGGAGAAAGCATTTCTTCGGCGCACATGTGAACCCAAACTTGTAGGTTGGAACTCTACCACCTTACCCACCACGGAATTAGTGCGGGCACAGGTTCAACAATGGAAATCTCCGTTGACCTCGGGCAAGAATTTCCAGTCTCTTCCGAGCAAGTCCATAAAATCCCACCCATAATCTGTTTCGCAGGACAGAATTTTATAATCTCTTTACATCCATATTATGATGGGAAGATGTTATAAAACCAGATGTAAAGCAGCTTGTGTGAATGGCCCATTCTTGCACCTGTTGCAATCTTAATACATCTGGATTTCTGGGATGGTCAGCCTCTCACTGGAAGTGAGCAAGAGGCTGAATAATTTATTTAAGTTGATTTAAATATTGATTTCAATGTTTTTAGCCAGCCCAATGCTCAATCATCCGCTTTCACTTGACTTTATGGCCTCACTGGAGAGAAGTTCTCACCTGCCCTCAGAAAATACCTGCGCTCTGTGAACGGGGAACAGTCATATTGGCTTTGCTGGTGGGATGAGAGGCCACTGAGGCCCCCAGAAGAGTTGGAGTGCAGGACAAGAATGCCTCTTGAGCAGTGCCAGACTGGCAGTGCCACTCTGGCACTCTGACATTGCTAGCCTAGTACTTGGGCAATGCCCAATGGACAGTGCCAGGTGGCAGTACCTGTGGGGGCAGTGCCATGGTGTGGGGCCAAGAGGGGGAATGGAGCAAATAGGGGTAGGCAAATAGGGGGGCACTGTAACTCTGCACATAATCGGGGGGGGGGGGTATGTATTTTTCAAGCTACTGAAGTAACTGACCTGGGGTACTCTGAAGATGTACAAGGGTTACACCCCATAGAAGACAAGGTCAAGGCCATAAAAGTAACACCAAATACATATTTGAGCTCAAGTCATTTTTGGGAATGGTAAATTACAATGGGCATTTTTTTAACCAAAATTGTCAACCCTATTGACCTCCTTGTAAGTTCTGCTGAAGAAACATCAGCATTGGACTCTTCAGAAATAAGCAACAGTGTAAATTAATTGCTGCATTCTTCAAAATTGTTTGCATATTTAGACCCATCTAAGGAACTGGTGTTGCTTCTCCATATGGTTTTGGCATGATGCTGTCTCAGGAGATGGACAGCCAATAGATTATATCTCAAGATTCCTCACAGAGGCTAAAAAGACTATTCACAAACTGAGAAAGAAGGATTATCAATAGTTTATTCTGAAATTCTACCAGTATTGATGTGGTAGGCACTTAGCAAAATTTCAAGCCACAAAACTCTCTTAGTTCTTTACAGTGAAGACAAGTCATGATTTATATCAGTCAACATGGTTGTTTATGGTGGATGACGCCAAGTGTGTGGAGAATTTTGGCTATGGGTCCCAGGAATCATTGACTCTATAACCAGAGGCCGTCTTATCAAGTGGGTGTAGAGCGAAGGATTGCCCAAAAACACATAGACCATTTGAGAAAAAGAGCCAGCTTTGCAGAAGTTATATCGCCAACAGGAAATGTTGCCACATGTTTTAGCATAAAGTGCTTGGTCGTCAATGGCAGGCACAACTGATGTCTTCATGGAAACAAATTGAATTGAAATGCCACTGCTTGAAGAGGTGCCTGCCATTATGATGTTGGTTGACAGCAATCCTATGGCAGACAGAGGAGTTATGCCACTCCGAAGGATTTGGAAACCACCTGACGGATGAAATTCATCTACCAAATGTCTAATTATCTCAGACTGTGTAAATTGAGTATTGACATTTATATTAAAGGAATTTAGAGGGGGAGGATGTGGTGATTGGCCCTTTAAAGAATTAAATGGCAGAGTTTGGGTCACATGACCTGGGGAAACCAATTAGGGAGCAGGGTGGGGGGAGTCACGCTGGTAATTGTGTGATAAGCTGATAAACACATACTCAGTGTCATCTTGGGTGCTGACTGCAGGTACAAGGCTGTGAGTCTTCAATCTGTAAATAAATGAGTTGTGTTTTCTCTAAATGGGTGAATGAGCATCTTAACAGTTTTCCTCTCTCGTGAATAGTAATAATGCAGCAAGAATTCCTGCAGTTTTGAAAATTAAAGCACAGCATGGTAGCAATTTGGATGAAAGACTTTGCCTTTCAAAAACTTGGCCTTAATCAGTCAAGCCATTTGCTATCTTTCAAGATAAAGTGCTTAAGAGCAGGAAATGTGGAAATTACCTCTGAAGTTATTGCAAGGGCTTTAGTCTCCTGTATAATATCAATGCTCTATTTAAAACCACCAACCTTGGGAATAATTGTTTCTGAGATTGGAATTGATAAAATAAATTGATATGAATTGCTACTTCAAGCACTCAAAGAGATATTTTCCTGAAGTTTAAGGGAATAAACAAATTTCAATTTTCAAGAAAAGGCTAATTAGAAGACAGTCTAGATGCTTCCTGGGTATCAATGAAATAAAAGCCATCATTTCACATTCCTCAGACAGGTGCAACCCCAAACCATAAACACGTGAAATCGGGGAAAAGATATTGGGCATGAATCCCATATAATGTAGGCACATCTATAGTACTGTGATTTGATTTTTTATTGTCATATGCATTGGGATACAGCGGACATGCCGAATTTCCTTCACTTCTTGAGAAAGTAAAGGTGTTGGTGGGTTTTCTTAGCTATAGAGTCCACTTGGATGGATCAGGAGAAGCTGTTGGTGATCTGAAAACCGAGACACTTGAAGCTCTCAATCATTTCCACTTCATCTCTGTTGACATAGCCAGGGGTTTGTCCTCCACTACGTTTCCTAAAAGTCCATGACTATCTCTTTCATTTTGTTGACATTAAAGACGATATTATTGTCGTCACATCATTCTCTTTCCTGTACTTTTTCATCTCGTCACGATTTGAGATTCGACCCACTGCGATGGTGTCATCAGCAAAGTAGAAAATGGAGCTCAAGTGAAATTTGGCCAGGGAGGGTATTCCAGAATATAGGAATGGCACTATAGTTTCAAGATGTAGAGATGCCAGTGTTGGACTGGGATAAACACAGTAAGAAGTCTCACAACATCAGGTTAAAGTTCAACCAGTTTATTTGAGAGTAAACCCACAAGTTTTTGGGGTTTGTTCCTTCATCAGGTGAATGCCTGATGAAGGGGCAAATCCCAAAAGCTTGTGGCTTTGCTATCAAATAAACTGGTTGGACTTTAACCTGGTGTTGTGAGACTTCTTACTATAATTTCAAGTTAGGATTGTGTACGAGGGGACTTGCAGGTATGGCTGTTCCCATGTGCCTGTGACCCCATTCTTCATGATACAGTATGTGTGTTCAGAAGAAACTTTGGTGAGTTGCCCTGTGAATCTTCTGAGATGCATCTGTGACTGAATAAAGGCCTCACAAGTACAGATCATGATTTTGAGTGATAATAGATTGGTTGAACAACACAAGTTAAGTCATGTGGTTCTTAATACAAGCAACAAAATACAGTGTGTCTTTTGCAAATCTAGTCCTTGCCTCTCAGCTATTGTGGCACTGTCTCTTCAAGTGTTCAGTTGAATGATGATCATTGATCTTCCTTCTCTCGATATATCAATGCACATCACCTTGTACATTCTTTTCCAGTTATTAGGGCATTTTCCAATCTCTCTTACATCACTGACAATTCTGATGTTAGTTCACAGAAGCTTGTTGCCTTTTTCTGTGCATCTTAGAGTTCTAATAACAGATTCAAGAATCACATTTTTGCACAGCATTTGAAAGCATTTCTTATTACAACAGGTTCTAAATACTTTGAGATAAATAAATCTATTTGCTTTCCCAATGTTGGAGGGAATGAACAAATTGTGTAAAACTTCAACAAAAATGACTTTATTCAGCATGGATGAGGGAGAGCAGAACTCGTGACTGTCATTTCAGCTAACAAGCTCTAGTTTTCTGAGCTATTCTGCTAACCTTCAGTCCTTACATATTCTTATACCTTTTTGTACTACAAAGTACCACATTTCGACTAGGTCATCAGATTGTTAGTATGAATTGGTTGCAGTTCTGTTTTTTCACATCGTATAGATTCATTGTCCTGTGTACTTTAGCTTTAATGGTTTTCTGGACATATCCTGACTACCTGTTTACAATGTCAAAGTATTGTGTTTGTCAAACTGATTTCAATGGTATGTTAATTGTCCCACCTCCCTGATACCTGATTAGTTTTCCAGAGGCACAATGGCTCCTCTAGACATTGTGGAGTCTCAATAAATGATATCAATTCTCTTATTGTTGCTGTAACTCGGAAAGATCTCACCTGGGTTGTGCCTGTTAGTGCCATCTGAGATGTAATTATTTGTATTTTGTCCTGTCTACCTGCAGTGAGTGTGGATACTACAGTTAGGCTGTCTGTTTAACCCTTTCCATCCTTTCCTCTCCTGCTACAGCTCATACTCTTTGGGTCTGCCCTACTACACTCAAGCATTGTAATATAGCGTTAGACCATTACTTTGTTTCTCAACATAATGAATTGTTCCTTTAACTTCCACATGTGTTATAAACTATACTACTATGTGACTGCTATTTTAGTACATGTCCCTACTTCAGTTTGCTCAACCTCATTATTTAACAATCATAGAACATAAAACATAGAACATTACAGTGCAGAACAGGCCCTTCGGCCCTCGATGTTGCGCCGACCAATTAAGAAAAAGCAATGACCCTCTAACCTAAACCATTCCCTTTTCATCCTGACATTTCCCAGACACGATTAACTGTCATACTTTGCAACCTGGCTTTGGCATAAAAAGACAACCAACACCAAAACCACAAGGGCAGCATGGTGGCACAGTGATTGGCACTGTTGCTTTACAGTGCTGGGGACATGGGTTCCATTCTGACCTCAGGTTGGTGTGGAGCTTGCATGCTCCCCTCTGTGTTCGCATTGGTTTCCTCCGGGTGTTCTAGTTTCCTCCCACACTTCCAAAGATGCGCAGGTTAGGTAGATTGGTCATGCTAAGCTGTCCTTTAGTGCCAGGAGGATTGGTAGGATAAATAAGTGGGGTTACAAGGATGGGTGAGATTATTGTTGATGCAGGTTCAATGGGCTGAATGGCCTCCTTCTGCTCTGTAGAGTTTCTGATTCTATCATAAAAAGATCAGAAAATTAAACTGCTGAACTTGACAAGGAGACAGGACCAACACACTGGTAAGAAGCAAGTTGGTCATTTATATAGTACAACTAGGCTGAGTGCCTTTACTGTAACTGACACTTTACTTTGAACCATGATTTCCCAGGCCTTAGGCAGCTCCATTGTTTAAAGAAGGAGAGAGGGAGGATGTCACCGGGTGGCATGGTAACACAGTGGTTAGCACTATTGCTTCACAACACTAGGGACCTGAGTATGATTTCTGGCAGAGTTTGCATATTCTCCCTGTATCTGTGTGGGTTTCCTCCATGTGCTCCAGTTTCCTCCCACACTCCAAAAGATGTGCTGGTTAAGCACATTGACCCGAACACAAGCGCCAGACTGTGGCAACTAGGGGAACTTCACAGTAACTTCATTGCAGTGTTAATGTAAGCCTTATTTGTGACTAATAAATAAACTCTAACTTTTGAGTCCTAAAACAGCTACCTTTATAGCATTGTTTCTGGGCCAGTAGGAGCAGGATTGCTCCCAGCAAGTCTTATAGGCTAAACATCATCGTCCCGCATGTGATCTGTTTCTCTGCACCCCTCAAGATGAACCTCAGACTACTCTCTCTCCTTCATTCCACTACAGACAAGCATTTGACCCCCCTCTCTCCTCCCACTCCCCACCCCCGTCTCCTCAGATCACTATCTTTGTAGAATTTGCATGTCCCCCACTGTCTGCATGACTTTCCTCCCACACTCTGAAGATGTGCATATTATATCAGCCCTTGGTGTCCCAAGATGTGTGGCTTAAGGGGATTAGCAGAGTAAGTACATGGTTTACGGGAATAGGGCCTCGATAGGACTCTTTTCAAGAAGCAGTACAAACCCCGTCAGCTGAATTGCCTCTTTCTGCACTGTGGAGATTCTCTGGTCATGTTCATTGAGAGTAGCACATGTTCAGAACCACACGTCCATCCCATGCTGACTAAACAAACCATGATCACTCTCAGATTGCCCTTGTAATGTTAACTGGCTGGTATGGAAACTGAATAGGCGTCATATGTTTCTGCTGGGGTATGATCTCCCCTTCAATCTATCTGTGCATCATTCCAATATTTAGAATGTTGGGTGGTGCTCTAGTTTCACAGCTAGTGGCCTGAATGTCCTGATCTATTAAGTTAATGCTCCTATCCCTCAATTTAGAGTGGAGCAATGAGGAGGCTAAAGCACTCTTTCCTCTCTTTGCCTCGTGCTATAAACCTACATTTAGCATGATTATATTTACTAAGTAAACTTATTCTTTAATAAATGTTTTTGTCTCTAAGCTTAAAAGCCAGGCAACTGTTTCTGTAGCTCCGTCTACAGCTTGCAGCTTCTACTGCTTAGCATGCACATAAATCTGCGTTTCAGCTGCAGCAACTCATTTGTAGATATCTCGTTCTAGATTGGGCTAGCCGAACCACAGTTGTTCCCTTGATTTGATGCTGGATAGCATTGCGAGGAACATACCAAGCTATGAAAGTATAGATTGTGGATGAAATCAATTCTTCTGACGTTGATGCCTCACAGAAGCCCAACTTTGCTGCTGGATCTGTCTGGGTCCATTTCCTTTAACAGGCTGCTGGGTGGTGCTACGTAACACAAAGGCAGTGTCCTTGGTGCAAAGATGTGACTTTGTTTTCATAAAAACTGGGTAGTGGCAATAGTTTTGTTGCTCAGTAGTTCTGCGCAAACATCAAATATCCTGCCTTACTCAGCCCTTTGTCTTCCCAGCCCTGTGTTTCTAGCTCTGCCTTATAACCACAAGTTCCAACCTCACTTTCTATTAACTCGAGGACAATTCTCGCTGTCATTAGTATAGCAAGTACTGCTGATCAGTGGAGATATAGATTCAGAGCCAGTATAGAATCATAGAATCCCTATAGTGGAAAAGGAGGCTATTTGGCCCATCGAGTCTACATCAACCACAATCTCACTGGCACTCTATTCCCGTAACCCCTCATATTTACCCTGTTAATCCCCTGACACTTGGGTCAGTAATGGCCAATTAATCTAACATACGCATCTTTGGACTGTGGGAGAAAACCAGAGCACCTGGAGGAAACCCGCATTATCACCGGAAGAAGTGCAGACCAAGACCCAAGACCAGAATTGAATCCGGGTCCTTGGCATTTTGAAGTAGCTGTGTTAACCACTGTGCCACCATATTATAAGGACAACATGCACCATCACTCCCTTTAAGATTTAGTTGATCTTAAAGGACATTGTATCATTGAACGAGGCTTGTCTGATATTCTTTAACCAGCTGCCCACCTGTAAAGGTGAGTGAGAACTTTGGGCAACCTTCTCTTCCTAGGCAGCAAATTGACAATACCAATGTTAGAATCCAAGGTGTTCGATTCTGAAAATAAATGATGACAATTTTGTTCAAAAGAAGCAGTCAAACTTCAGAACATGGCAAGGTACCAATGAATCTCTTGCACCATTTACAGTCATGATATCTTTGACCTCCTATCAGTTCATTCTAACAATTGTAAAGTACATGAAAATGCCTCGAATGAGAATATGAGCATGTTCCAAAAAAGTATTCTCTATGTTCTTGAGCAATTTGATATACGATACTGGCTGACAAGTGATTACAATGCAGTGCACCGAGGAGATATTACTATTTATGCTAAAGGGGTTCAGCATAGGTTCCTAATGCCTAAACAGATGGCCCTAAAACAGTGAGAGAGATGCATATTTATCCTGTTCCTGTGTTTATCTTATTTGTTAGACTGAATTGATGAATTCATACAATCACTTTTGCAAAACATTTATTAATTGAAATGAAATGCTTTGTGCTTAGAGCTGTCACTAGTAAAATTTACATTTGATGACATTTACAGAATCATACAGTGCAGAAGAGGCCCTTCAGCCCATTGAGTCTGTGCCAACAGGTAAGAAACACCCGAACTCCCAACTAATCCCATCCATCAGCACTTGGCCCATAGCCTTGAATGTTATTGGCGGCATGGTGGTACAGTGGTTAGCACTGCTGTCTCACAGGACCAGGGAACCAGGTTCAATTCCTGGCTTGGGTCACTGTTTGTGTGGAGTCTACACTTTCTTTCCTCTGCGTGCTCCAGTTTCCTCCCACAGTCCAAAAGACGTGCTGGTTACATGTATTGGCCATACTAAATTCTCCCTCAGTGTACCGGGGCAAGTGCTGGAATGTGGCAATGATGGGATTTTCACAGTAGCTTCATCACAGTGTCAATGTAATCTACTTGCGACACTAATAAAAGTAAATGTTCATGCAGCAGCATTGGTTTTAGTCTTCACTACGGTTGTTGTAAATGGATAGCAGTCATTTCTAGTTGTGGCAGTGTGTATCATTCCCTTTTGTGACACCGCATGCAAGCTGACCTGGTTACTCCAGCTGCAGGCATCGTGTCCAAGGAGCCATCAAGGGAAATGGTTATTACATTTATCATGAATCTGTATATTTCAGTCAGGAGCTGCCATGGTTGAAAGTCCCTTACATGCGGCAGATGGTGGGTGCGTTGTAAAGCGTGTTCAGCCAAGGGAATAGTGATGAATCTCTTCTTGCAGAACTGCTGGTCTGTAAGACAGAACCAATTCCTCAGGTGATGTCGAACTGAATGGTGTGACTAAAATAAATTCCTGCCACAACATCACGTCATATCATGCCCAGTTGCTTTAGACTGTTTTAATGGATTAAGAGCAAAATATGAATAGTGCCATTGAACAACATAGGTAAAAATAAATATTATTTAAAAATCATTCAATATCAAGAGAAAATGTACATGTCAAAACTCATTGGTGTGTACAAGATAGATGATCATATTTGTTCCAGTATTCAAAGTTGTTGAATTCTGGTATGCTCACAATAGCGGCTACAGCTAAATTTCCCAAATAGATCAATATTTTATTTATAACATTCTTTACTAGAAATATAATTGTAAAACTGTATCTTATCTTTTAGCTAATATGATTCCCAACCAGTTCATTCCCTTGTTTACTATCCCATTCATATTTAGCTGTAAAATGCAAATGTGTGTGAATGAAAAATGGACCACAGTGATATAATTTCCATTGTATTCTGACATCTCGCAAAGCAAGCCATTGAAACATTTTGAGTTAGACATTTATTCCATGTTCTTTATGATCAGAATGCAGAGGCATTCTGATGTTTCCTGACTGAAAGAAGCAGGTCATCTTTCAGCAATCAGATATATCCTTCATATCCTCCTGTCCTTGGCTTACCTTCCATGTCTTCAGCATTGCTTCTTGTTGATCTTCCCCCAGCTCCACATAGTGCTGAACCCAGCATTTACTTCCGCAGCAGTTGTCCTCCGTGGTACTCCGAATGGGTAAGTCAATAGTCGGTCAGGAACATAATGCTTGCGATGGAGAAACAGCCAGAACACAACTGGAGGTCGTCCCTTGGCCCCAGTTTCTGTCAGAGTCTCCACTCACTCCAAACATACTGCATTGGTGGTGGAAAGGTGGTGGTGATGATGGTGGTGGTGGGGGGTGGGGAGTTGCTGGGGGGGGGGGGGGGGGGGGGGGGGGGGGGGGGCGGCTTGACTGTGATGAATGGGGAGAGGGCGGGGGACAGTTTCTGAGAATTTCCTTGATTTCCATTGACTAGGCAGCTCACTAAAGTGATCTATTTATGATAACACTGTATACAAGGACACATAACAGATTCAAGCCTGGACTCCCAAAATGATTTGATTTGATTTATTATTGTCACATGTATTGAAAAGTATTGTTTCTTGCGCACTATACAGACAAAGCATACCATTCATAGAGAAGGAAACGAGAGAGTGCAGAAAGTAGTGTTACAGTCATAGCACGGGGGGTGTAGAGAAAGATCAACTTAATACGAGATAGGTTCTTTCAAAAGTCTGATGGCATTGAGGAAGAAACTTTTTTGAGTTGGTTGGTACGTGTCCTCAAACTTTTGTATCTTTTCCCTGACGGAAGAAGGTGGAAGAGGGAATGTCTAGGGTGTGTGGGATTCTTAATTATGCTAGCTGCTTTGCCAAGACAATGGGGCGTGTAGACAGAGTCAATGGATGGGAGGCTGGTTTGTTTGATGGATGCGGCTACATTCACAATCTTTTGAAGTTTCTTGCACTCTTGGGCAGAGCAGTAGCCATACTAAGCTGTAATGCAATCAGAAAGAACACTTTATATAATACATCTGTAAAAGTTGGTGAGAGTCTTGGCTGACATGCCAAATTTCTTTAGTCTGCTGAGAAAGTTGGTGAGCTTTCTTAACTATAGCGTCAGCATGGGGAAACCAGATTGTTGGTGATCTGGACACCTAAAAACTTGAAGCTCGCGACAACATTTCTTGTAAAGTCTCCTTTTAAAATAACATTGAGAGGCACATTGAAACGGTACTGGTGGCTGCTATTGTAGCTAACAGGGATAACATTTCACACATGCCTTTTCTGATGTCACCCAAATACAGCCAGACGATTATCAGTCATATTGAGGATTTCCCTTTCACCCATTCATTCCTTGACACTTGTGCTGCCGACACAGTTCAAATGTATTTCAGGATCTATAACTCCTCAAAGTTCCAGTTCTGTTCCTCTGCCAGCGTGACATTGCATTTTCTCTTGTGCCTCTAAGAGGCAAGTGACAAGGTATTAGCACCAGCTATTAGTTTATTTCAATTGATAGCACTCTCCTGTGTCAGGATTTTTACTGTCCGATGATATTTCAGTATAATGCTGGGATAGTGTGGCAGGATCATAAGTCTTTCAGATAAGAGGCTAACAAGAGGTCCTGTGCAAGTGGCCAATAAAGATCCTAGTGCAACATGCAAAGAGGTATGGAGAGTTGTGACCTTGTGATCAGTATAGATTAATTAATTGGGTAGATAGTTGCAGCAATGTCACTGGACTAGTATGCCAGAGGCACGAGAATGAGTTCAAATCTCACCAATGACAGCTGATGAAATTTGAATGCAATTAATTGATAAATCTGGGATTGAAAGGTACTGGATAATGCCATGCGAATACTGAATATTTTCACAGTGAGCTGAGGTAAGGAAAGCACCAGCAAATATTTCTAATGGTGACCATATTAATGTTTAGTGGATCGCCCATACTAATTTTAGGGTGACTCAATGGCACAGTGGTTAGCGCTATTGCCTCACAGCACCAGGCACCCAGGTTTAGTTTCCACCTGGGGTCACTGTTGGTAGCAGTTTGCACATTCTGCCTGTGGCAGTATGGGTTTCCTCTGGTGCTCCAGTTTCCAGCCACCCTCCAACGATGTGTGGATTAGGTGGATGGACCATGTTAAATTGTCCATTAGTATCGGGGAATTAGCAGGATCAATATATAGCATTGGAGGGATAGGTGGATTGGCCGTGCTAAATTGAATCTAGCATTAGGGGGATTCAACAGGTTAAATGTATGTGGGGTTATGGAAATAGAGCCTGGGTGGGATCATTGTCAGTGTAGGCTCAATGGGCTAAATGGCTTCCTCCTGCACTGTAAGAATTTTATTCTATAATTTGCCCCTCAGAGTCCAAAGATGTGTAGGGTAGGTGTATTAGCCATAGTAAACGTGCAGGTATAGGCCAGAGAGAATGGCAGAGAGGACAGGAATACTATTTTGGAGAGTCAGTGCAGTGTCTGTGAGTCAGATCACCTCTTGCAGCACTATAGGGATTCTGCGGTTCTATACCTTAATCATAAGGCTGCACAATAGAGAGAAAGATTGTATGTCATTACACCACTTTCTGTGATGATCTGGACTGTGTTAGATTACCACAAGATGTAGAATTAATCCCCTTACGCCGCAGCTTCTCCAAGTACCAGATTCTAACCTGTACTGGTAACCATTAAGCCATCATTGATTGTTATAGAAAAAAATCTATCCAGTTCACAAATGCTCTTTGGGAAGGGGGATCAGACATCTTTACCCAGACTGGTCAATATTTGAGTCCATCGACTCTCAAACGCCACGTGAAATGGGGTGAGCAAGTTACCGAGATATGGCAAGCAGGGATAAATGCTGGCCTGGTCAATGACATGTACACCCCAGGAAAGAATTAAACATACCCAGAATCACCTCTCAGTCTTCGTCTTTCCAGTGAAAACAATCCAAGTTTATTCAACCTCTCTGCATGCCTAAAACCCTGCACACCAGGCAACATCTTGGCGAATTTTCTTCACACTTTCTCCGAAGCATCCAAGTCCTTTAAGTAGTGTGTCGAACAGAACTGCACGCAACATTCCAAATGCAGCCTAATTAAAGTTCAATATAACTGTCACAAAACTCGCCTACTTTTCTATTCGATGCCCTGGCTAATGAAGTCAAGCATGCTATATGTCTTCTTAACATTATCCACCTGTAACTCACCTCTTGTTTCCGCAAAGCCTGTTCACCATCGACATGACACATGTTAGGAGAGTAGAGAAATACTCTCTACTTGCCTGGATGAATGCAGTTCCAACAACACCCAAGATGTTCAACACCATCCAGCACAAAGCAGCCTGCTTGATTTGCACCCTTTCTACAAATATTCACTCCCTCCATTTCTCACACACTGTGGCAGCACTGTGTATCATCTACAAAATGCTCTGCAGGAACTCACCAAGGTTCCTTAGACATCTTCCAGAACCACGACCATCTAGATGGATAAAAGCAGCAGATACCTGGGAACACCACCTCCTAAAGTTCCTCTCTAAGTCACTCATCATCCTGACTTGGAAATATATCGCCATTCCTTCACTATCACTTTGTCAAAATCCTGGCACTCCCTCCCTAACAGCACAGTGGGTGTGCCTACACCTCATGGACTTCAGCAGTACAAGAAAGCAGCTCACTATCACCTTCTGAAGGGCAAACTAGGGATAGGAAATAAATGTTGGTCCAGTTAACGATGCTCACATCCTGCAAATGAATAAAAGTTTAAAAGTATTTTTAAATCCTTTCTCAGAATTCTGGCTGGTGATTTCTGTTTAACAACTTCCATTCAGTTCACATACACACCGAGGTCACATCTCCAATCCTCTTTCAACCCAATACAGAATAAAAGCCTTCCAATTTTCTGCAGGCTCTTAAATGAGGCAGTGAAAGTATTTGTTCTTGCAGTTTCCCACAAATAAAACCATGCTACTGTGTGTGACCAGTTTAGCAAACGGCTGCCACATTTTACAGCAATTTCTTTTTTTATTCATTCACAGAACATCAGTGTCACTGGTTGGCCTTTTCCTTCTTTATGGCACTCTCTGGACTATTCTATAAAACCCTTACATTATTTGTGCTGCTTTCTACATCTAGACTATCAATCTCAGTCAAACCTCCCACTTCTGACACAATCCCTTCCTATACCAAAGTGCACTTCCGTTGGCTGCGCCCAGTACTACATTTGCTCACAGTGGGTACCACAGTGGCACAGTGATTAGCATTGCTGTCTCACACACCAGGGACTTGGGGTCGATTTCTGGCTTGGGTCACTGTCAGTACTGAGTCTGCACATTCTCCCCTTCTCTGCATGGTTTTCCTCCAAGTGATCCGGTTTCCTCCCACCGTCTAGAAGTCATGTGGGTTAGGTGCATTGGCCATGCTAAATTTTCCTTCAGTGTACCCAAACAGGTACCAGAGCGGCGACCAGGGGATTTTCACAGTAACTTCATTGTATTGTTAATGTAAGCCTATTTATGACACTAATAAATAAACTTTAGCTTTAAACTTTAAAACTTTACTTAAGGACTGAAGGTATGTTGGGGTGTATTTAATGTTTCACATGATAGAACCTCAGGATGCTCATTTCCCATAACCTAGCTATCTCTTTCCCCAAAGAACCTGAAAAGCTGTTGCAATATTTGCTCATACAACCTTTCATATTTTTCCCAACAGCGCGCAGGTATCCTGAGGCTGGTCACAGCAGTCTCCTACTATAATTCACTGCAGAAGACTCTGATGGTGAAGATAGCTTTTAAGCCCACTTGTCAGTGGAATAGTCAGCTTGGATTACGACTTCAAGCCTTTGGACATGAAGCCACAACATTGACTCAGAGGCAGTGGGTGTCACTCTGGACTCGAGGCAAAATCTCACACTATAAAAGCTCGTTAAATTACATAATGCTTTGTAGCCAATATGAAAAACTATTTTGGCAGACTAAAGGTATCTGCTGGGATCAGAAGTAGAAAATGCAAGGTCAAAGTAACATTGAAGCCAGTGCCTAATCACTTAATGGGGACAATCCTGCAGGAATCCGAACTAGATTTCAAAATTTCCTTCATTTATTGAGGTGCTACTTGCCACTAAATCTTCTTGTAATGGTGCAGTCTCCCTTTCACAGGTTACCAAGGCAGCCATTCAGAATTTATTCTGAACTGCTGGAAATCATTTTGTGTACCTCAGAACCCCTACAGGTCCAAATTAACTCAACAATTGTTCAACTTCTCAGACAGAGAAAAAAAAAATCAAACAACTACCTCTTCTTTTTTGCATCCTGCACGTGGCCTGTATTTGGGAATTATCCTAAGCCATGTTTTACCTCAGCCAATTATTTGAGATGACTGATTGCAATTTTGCTTCATTTCCTTTTGCATAACATTTAATCATTTTCCGTACCTGCGATTGTGAAAGGAAGAGGTAGAAAGGTTAGATAATTGACTATCAGCGTCACCAGACATTTTCGATTTACTGACAGAGCTGGGATAGCTCAGCTGGCAGTCCATCAATAGAAGTCAGTGAGCTTGTTTAATTCAAAGATTACCCAAATCTGGCCAGCTCTCCATAATTGGAACCATGCTTTTTGATGAATGAGCAGGGATCGACGGGGATTCAAGAGTCAGATATAACAATGAGCAGGAAGAAAAGAAACAATCTGAAAATAATGAGAATGGAAGAGTTAATCTACAATACAAATGTTTTCTGACATCAGGAGCTTGCATTAAATTTTCCTCTTCTGATTCAGCCTATCCTCACTTTAGTCTTTCACATTTGAAAGAAGGTGATTTTCTGTCGCCTGTTTTTGACACTGTCGAGCTTTCATTTCTAGAGCACACGAGAATCTATTACATTGGGAAAGTCTACCTTTCAGCTTCTGTAATGATGCATGTTCACAGACTTTGTCAGAAACACAAAAGGAATACATTAACAAGGAACAACTGTACAGAGGCAGGCAGCACCCATTCTCCCCAGCATCCGCCTCTCTCTCCAATCCATGACTTCCTCATTCCCTACATATCTTCAACATATCTTCCACCTGCCTTCCGCAAGTCTTCTGCGTGTCTTTCACGTGTCTTCTGCCCAAGCAAGGGATCTACTCCCTTGGGTGTTACTCATTCTCATCCCAATTGGTCCCTCAAGCCAGATGGCCCTCATCTGCTGTGTTGCCCTTAAAGGGACAATCACTACTGTTGCCTATGGTAACTTCCACTGAACGGCTTCCATTCTTTTTCTTGAAAAGAGTCATAACAATGGAGATGGATGATATCAATGGCATCATTGCTTGTAGATGTTCTGGCCTTCTCAGGAGCACGGCATGTGGATACGACAAGCATTCCCAGAGTAGGGAGCAATCAGAATTGCTCGATTAGGGACTAAAGGTTGACAAGTCTCTGGATTTTATAAAATTATTAAATAACAAACCAGAATACAAATTGCAAAAGTTGAGAAAATATGGTTCATTTTCATGTGGGCAAACCGTAATGAATTGGATGAAGGGAGGAAGTATGTCACAGCCAAATTTGCTGTCAATACAGGGATAGGTAGAAAAATAAATTGTGAGAAAGATTTAAAGTGTTTGCGATGTAATGAAGATAGGTTAAGGGAATGGGCAGAAGTTGGCAGTTGTGAATATAATTTAGGAAAATATGAGGTTATTGACTTTGGCAGGAGGAACAGAAAAGCAGAATATTATTTAAATAGACAGACACTTCAGAATGTTGTGGCATAGAGGGATCTGTGTGTTCTTGTACATGAATCCCAAAAGATTAGCTTGTGGGTGGCACAATGGTTGGCACTGCTGCTTCACAGCACCAGAGACCCAGGCTCGATTCCAGCCTTGGGCCACTGCCTGTATGGGGATTGCATATTCTCTCTGTGTCTGTGTGGGTTTCCTCCGGGTGCTCCAGTTTCCTCCCACAGTCCAAAGATGTGTGAGTTAGGTTGATTGGCTGTGCTAAATTGTCCCTTAGTGTCCCAAGATCTATAGGCAATTAGAGGAATTAGCGGGGTAAACGTGTGGAGCTACAGGGATAGGAAGAGTGTGGGCACGGGTAAAATGCTTTTCCAAGAGTCAGCGCAGACTTAATGGGCCAGATGACCCTCTCTGCATGTAGAGATTGTATGAAAATATGTTGTCATTAAGAGGACAAATGGAATGCATGAAATTATTGCAAGATGGATGGAGCATACGGGGGGGAACACTTGCTACAACAAGCACATTGGTGAACTGACACCTGGAGTGCTGTGTACAAACAAAGAACAAAAGAATAAAGAAAATTACAGCACAGGAACAGGCCCTTCGGCTCTCCAAAACTGCACCAACCATGCTACTCGACTTAATTAAAACCCCTTCTCCTTCTGGGGACCATATTCCTCTATTCCCATCCTATTCATGGATTTATCAAGATGCCCTTTAAAACTCCCTATAGTATCTGCTTCCACTACCTCCCCTGGCAGCGAGTCCCAGGAACCTACTACCTTCCATGTAAAATATCTGCCTCGCACATTTCCTTTAAACCTTGCCCCTCACACCTTGAACCTGTCCCCTAGTAATTGACTCTTCCACCCTGGGAAAAAGCTTCTGACTATCCATTCTGTCCATGCCTCTCAATCTTGTAGACTTCTATCAGATCTCCCCTCAACCTTCATCATTCCATTGAGAACAAACCAAGTTTCTCCAACCTCTCCTCATGACTAATGCCCTCCATATCAGATAACATCCTGGTGTCTCTTTTCTCTACTCTGTCCAAAGCCTCCACATCTTTCTGGTACCATGGCAACCAGAATTGAACACTATATTCCAAGAGCGGCCGAACTAAGATTCCGTAAAGCCACAATATGATTTGCCAATTTTTAAACTGAATGCCCCAGCTGATGAAGGCAAGTATGTCGTAAGCCTTCTTGATTACTTCTCCATCTGTGACCTGTGTATCTGTGCATCCAGATCCCTCTGCCTGTCAATACTTTTAAAAGTTCTGCCATTTACTGTATATTTCCTATCAGTATTAGATCTTCTAAACTGTATTATAATTGACTGATTCCTGGGATGAAAGGGTTGTCATATGGGAAAGGGTTGCAGCTATTTTCATTGGCATTCAGAAGAATGAAAAGTGATCTTATAGAATCATACAACCTCCAGAGGTGGCTCGATGTGGTGGATCCTGAGGAATGTTTCCCCTCAAGTCGCGGGCACAGTTTAAGAAGTATACCTTTCATTAAAGAGGGAGTTGAAGAGGAATTTCTGCCCTCAGAGGGTCATTAATTGTTGAATTCTCTTTCACCGGGACCATTGCAGGCTGGTCATTGAATATATTCAAAGCTGAATTAGACAGGCTTTGACCAACCAATCAGACAAGAGTAATGGGGGGAACAGGCAAGGACACGGGGTAGAATTTTAAGTGGGTGGCATGGTAGCACAATGGTTAGCACTGCTGCTTCAAGCTCCAGGGTCCTGGGTTCGATTCCTGGCTAGGGTCACTGTCTGTGTGGAGTTTGCACATTCTTCTCGTGTCTGTGTGGGTTTCCGCTGGGTGCTCCAGTTTCCTACTACAGTCCAAAAATGTCCGGGTTAAGTTGATTATTCATGCTAAGAAATTGCCCCTTAGTGACCAGGGATGTGTAGGTTAGAAGGATTAGTAAGTAAAATAGGTAAAGATATGGGGGTAGAGCCTGGGTGGGATTCTGTTCGGTGCAGACTCAATGGGCCAAAGAGCCTTTTTCTACGTTGTAGTGTTCTATGATTCTATAGCAAGTGAACAGCATTTGCCATCCCGAGAGTTGGTGCCTAACGTGCAGCTACTCTCAAACTGCCACTACCACTCAACACTAACTTGAATGTTGATTGATAGGAAGACCCATCCACAGAGCTTGTCAGATTGGCCACCTTAGGAGGAGTTTTAAGTTTTGCCCATAGCATTAGACCACAATCAAATCAGCCACGATCTTATTCAATGGAAGAGCAGGTTCTGTGTCAAATGGCCTACTCCTGTTCCTATTTCTTATGATCAGATGTAGACAAAAAAAAAAATGGATTCTTGCAAAGGCTGTTTGTCACTGTTTGTCACTGTTTGTCAACTGTTTGTCACTTCAATGGTTTTTACTCTGCATCACTGCTTTTCAGATTTCTCAATAGATACCATCTTGCAGCCAAGGGACGCTCGATAAACGGCATGAGTGCATAGTTCAAAACTTCTGTTATCCAATTATAACAAAAGAACATCACATTTTCTCTAAAAAAAAATCATGCTTCCATCAGTCCCCATTCATCGCTGTGCACCGTACCTGTAAATGATTCAATGCAAAGTGACAAAATACTCAACATAACTGATATAATATGCATCAGTCAAGCTCTCATAATAGAACTGTAATAGTTTATCAAGATGTAAAAAAGGGGTAAAAACGTTGGTATAAAATAAAAAGAAGTTAAAGTTTAAATATAATGAAATGCTGTTTATTTAAATTTCCAGACAGAAAAGTGACAGAGTGAATTTAACAGCTTGTCAATCAGTGGAGATGAAGATTGTAGAGAAGAGGAAGAATTCATTGTGATAGCAGTCATGGTTGTTGACTGTGTCTCCAAGTGTCGTTTTATGATTGGAAGAAAGGCTTATTAAGCAAAGGGATGCTGAGATTAAATATTTGCATTACAGAGGTGTGCTGAGAAAATAAGGAATCTTACCTTAGCCATCCTGATAAGGTTATTGAAATTCACCCTGAACTATAATCTTGTTGCTGCTGTTGTGCTGCTCAGTCCTTGCTCTCCGTTAAAGCTGGCTAATTTCTGAAGGCATTCATTACTGTGGAGTTTGTACGCTCTCCCCATGTCTGTGTGGGTTACCTCCGGGTGCCCCGATTTCCTCCCACAGTCCAAAGATGTGCTGGTTATGTTGGTTGGCTATGCTGAATTGCCCCTGAATGCCAGGGAGATTAACAAGAAGAACATGTAGGGTTACGAGGATAGGGCCTGAGTTGGATTGTTGTCAGTGCAGACTTGATGGACTGAATCTTGCTGCACTGTGGGAATTTTATGATTCCTCTTCATCAATTGGACCTCCGCAGTAACTGGGAAAACCTGGGTACTGACATTGTGGCTGCTGCCTCAGTTGCCTTCAACCCACTCACCTTCACTGCTATTTCCTGTGCGATTCATCCATACCAGCACAAATGAGGGAGGAATTTAAAGTGTAAATTGCGCTTTTACCACAATCTTTTGCTCTCGTTTAATTAGCATTACGCTGGAAACTGGCCCTGCTCATTAAACTGTCCATACCCCCAGACCAAATAAATCACCATGGTGAATTTCTGCTAATTGTGCTCATTTACAGCCTTTCGAGAAGCGTCTGAACACTAAATGCTTTTTATAGGCCCATGGGTACCTTTTAAGAGCATTTATTTCTTTTTAATTTACTCAGACTGACTACTCCAATGAAGCTACTAAAGGGTTCTGTATAATTTATTTTTAAGTCGCTTTCAGTTTATTTAACATCAGGAGATTGAAAGATGGTGGACTAGCCACCCTGTTTTATTCAGTGATAGAACCATTTGCACTCGCATTAATAGTTTAGTTCTATTTCAATGTGCAATGGACCATTTATAATGCATCATCTGGTCATTACCACATGGCTGCTTGTAGGAGATTGTTGTCAGTGTATTGGTTGCTGCATATCTTATATTTGCAGATGCACTTTAATTCAGAAAGTACTTCATTCGTTGTCCAAAGCGACAACCTGAGGCTATGAAAGATGGCATATATGCCAGACTTTTACTGCCTTGCTTGTAAGGTCCTGTCCAAGGTCAGAATGCCATTCTGTGAGCAGTAAAATTCCCACAATAGTATCACAAGTAGACTTATATTTACGCTGCAATGAAGTTACTGTGAAAATCCCCGAGTTGCCACACTCTGGCACCTGTTCAGATACACCGACGGAGAATTTAGCATGGCCAATGCCCCCAACCAGCACGTCTTTCAGACTGTGGGAGGAAACCGGAGCACCTGGGAGAAGCCCATGCAGACATGGGGAGAACATGTAGACTCCACACGGACAGCGACCCAAGCCAGGAATCAAACCCAGCTCTGAGGCACTGTGAAGCAGTGCTAACCACTGTGCCACCGTGCTGCCCTGTTAGTGGTTTGCCTCATTCATAGCATCAACTTGCCGGGAATATCAGGGTTCAGAAGCCAGTGAAGGGTTACTGACTAATGTTACTGTGCCAGCATTTATTTTCGTTTCGAGCTTCTCTGACTTTTTGCCAATTAGAGTGGTTGAAGAGCTTTAAATAAAGACGCAGAGGATGATTGCGCACGTTCAGCAATAATGAATGCATATCTGTCAAAGTCAACAGTTGCCAAGCACTTTTTGCACTGACCAAATCGTATCCTGTTTGCTATATCCATTAGCAGTTTTTGCTGACTAACTTTTAAAGTGGAAGGTTTGCTGAGACTTATTAATTTTCCCCTGCTCCCAAAGGTTTACTATTGAAGTCTACAATACAAAGTTCTTCAATTCTTCAGCACATCTCATGTGTCAGGTTCTTCCAGGCTCAGGAAGGAACTAACTGCTTCTTTTTCTCTTCAGCAAACAGGATCAAATCCAGAGTGC
Organism: Sphyrna mokarran; assembly: GCA_024679065.1. NCBI lineage: Eukaryota > Metazoa > Chordata > Chondrichthyes > Carcharhiniformes > Carcharhinidae > Sphyrna > Sphyrna mokarran. The sequence continues at coordinate 27,321,285 of JAGIQG010000015.1, forward strand.
AATACCTTGTGCCCAACCTGCCTGAAAAATAATGCAAACCCCTGACTGGGCTGGGCAATATTCAAATGTCCTTGCCAGCTTTCTGAAATCGGTTTTGGATCCCTTCACTATTTTGGGGTGGCGCTGTTCTTCTCCCGAGTCCCAAGTCCAAGTTTCACTCCAAGACTTGAGTACAAAAATCAATGCAGTCACTTCAGTGCAGTACTGAGGGAATGCTACACTTTTGCAGTTGAATGAGGTGTTAGAAACTGAGGCCACATTTTTCTTGTCCAAGTAGACGTAAAATATCCCATGCATTATTTGGAAAACGGGCAAGGGAGTTATCAAAAGAGAAAATGCTGGAAAATCTGAGCAGGTCTGACAGCGTTGTAAGGAGAGAAAAGAGCTGACGTTTCAAGTCCAGACAGCTTTTTGTCAAAGCTGGTCATCTGGACTCAAAACGTGAGCTCTTTTCTCTTTTACAGCCACTGCCAGACCTGCTGTGATTTTCCATCATTTTCGCTTTTGGTTTCAGATTCCAGCATCCGCAGTAATTTGCTTTTATTTAACAAGGAAGTTATCCCTGGTGTCCAGGCCATTATTTATCCTTCCCTTCAATCAACATCACAAATAAAACATTTGCTCATTATCACATTGCCATTTGTGTGAGTTTGTTGTGTGCATATGGACACGTTTCCTACATTACAGCAGTGCTTGCTCGTAAATAGGTATTTAATTGACTGTTAAGACTTTTGAGGTGTTTGGTGGTTGGGAAAAGTAGTAATGTAGGTCTCTTCTTCTCAGATGTTGCTTTCCTTCTGTGAGCTTGGTCCCCCATGTTCTTCACAAAGCTCTCTTTTGTGTTAGCATCCATATATCCCTAGATTCCTTGGCTGCCAGCCAATGAATTGATCAGAAACCCAATTTCATCATTCAATTGAGCTAATCAAATGGACCCAGGAGAGAGATACTGGTCCCTTCAGACTCCATCATGTTAGGACTCAAGTGCATCCAACGCACGTTCCAATGTCCATATAAGGAACGCTGGCTCCAAAAATCTGTAAACAATTTCTTTCTGCTGGGAACAAGCTGTTATATCGAACACCTTGGCAGAATTTTCCCATCCCGCTCGCCATGAGAATCAAAGCAGGCAGGACACAGACAACACAAAGATCCATTGACCTCGGGTGGAATTTTCTGGACTTTAGGGCGAGTGTGACCAAGAACTCCCGTGCCTTGTGTCCTTCGAGAAGTTCCAGGCCAGCTCGGTCACAAGAAATCCTAGAATGCTTAAAATCAACTTAAACCAAAATTCAAGTTTGCCTGCTTGAAGGTCTATCAGCATATTAAAAGTCATCCACACTGTGTTGGTGGAGTTTTTATTATAATGAATAGATTAGTTTACCTTGAAATGTGGTACATCTTTCGCTGGTTTTCAAAAAAGGTAATCTTTCACATGACGAGAAACAGATTAACTTTCTCACAGACTCAGTTGTCACACTAAGATCAATAGCTGTCAGTGAACAGCAAGGAGCTCTTTCTCTATAAATGAAGATAAAATAATGAACAAACCTTAGTTAATCCATCAATATCTGCACCTACGACCCTCTGAAACAATTGCCAGTCTCACCCCTTTATTTCAGTCACTGGAGCACAGGATGAATGCCTTTCCCTGCAGCTACTTTTGAAGCATGTCCAAGCTGGGTTTACCCACTAGATTAAAACCCCTCCCCAATGGTAACAAAGCACCCTAACCTCATCGCACCACTGTGCAGGAATTCTACAATGCATGGTCAGACGACACCACAATTTCAGATATTAATGCCAACCTACGTTCTGCTCAGATGTAAGTCTGGGACCCCTGCCTCTGTTAAGAAAATTACCTTAATATAAAAGCAAAATACTGTGGATGCTGGAATCTGAAACAAAAAACAGAAAATGTTGGAATATTTCAGCAGGTTTTCCACCTTATCAGACCTGCTGAGATTTTCCAGCATTTCCTGCTTTTGTTTGAGAAAATTATCTTATTTTGTTTCCCCAAAACCTTCTCTCCCTCGCCCTTCCCTCCTCTCCTCTCCCCTTCCCCAATTCCATCACCAACCCATTCTCCTTTGCCCATCTCCTTCCATCCAGTTTTATTTCTAGTAAACATTTCATATCCAGAGAAATTGATGGACTTCCGTAGAATTTTACAGCGCAACACCTTGGAGCAGATTTTCCCGCCCTGCCCACCATGGGAATTGTAGGGAGTGGGACAAGAACTGTGCAAAGATGCATTAGCCTCAGGTGGGATTTTCTGGCTTTGGGGCCAAGCACAGCTGGAAACGTTTTCCCCCTTGTATTGGGTTACGAATTCAGCCTAGGCAATAAAATAGCCATTTTAAAAAGACTAAAATTATGGATTCAAAGAAAAGATACAGCACAGAATGAGGCCATTTGGCAGTGCTCTCTTCAGGAGAAATTCATTCCCCCAATGTCCTGCATATATTTCCTTTCTAGATAACAATCCTGTTTCCTTTCGAATACCTTGATTAAGCCCGTTTCCACCACACCCTTGGGCACTGCCTTCTGGAGCCCAACTACATGCTGCTGAAAAACCCTTTCCTCAGGTCACCATCACCTTTTTTGCCAAATATGTTGAGGCGTCTAAAGTTTTCAAGTGACCTCTTTCACAATCTGCTTCCTTGATAAAGACATGCTGCTTGTATATTGATTTATAGAAAAAGGATACAGTTTACTATTGGCACTTACTGAGTCCAATATATAATGACAGAATTTTATTGCCAAGCAGCAGGCCATTTGACCAAACAGATCAATAACTATGTCATTTACACTTTACTTAAGTCTTCCCTAAATTTTCTTTATTCCACTTTATCAACATATCCTCCAATGTACATGGAGTTATCTAACTATCTAAGAGCAAGACAGAGGCTAGGAATACTGCTACTAACTAACTCACCTCCTGACTCCCTGAAGCCTATCCACCATCTACAAGGCACAGTTTAGGAGTGTGATGGAATACTTTCCACTTCCTACTGGGTGCAACTCTTAGAACACTCAAGAAGTTTGACACCATCCAGGACAAAGCAGCCTACCACATTTACAAACATCCACTCCCCCCACCGCTGATGCTCAGTAGCAGCAGTGTGTACAATCAACAAGACGCACTACAGCAATTCACCAAAGATTGTTAGACATCACCTTCCAAACTTATGGCCACTTCCATCTATGAGAACAATGGCAACAGATACATGGGAACACCACCATCTGCAAAACATAAAAGCAAATTACTGTGGATGCTGGAATCTGAAAGCCAAAGATAAAATGCTGGGAAATCTCAGCAGGTCTGGCAGCATTTGTAAGGAGGGAAAAGGATTGACGTTTCAAGTCCAGATGACCCTTTGTCAACGCTTTGACAAAGAGTAATCTGGACTCGAAATGTCACTAACATTCCCTCCAAGCCATTCACCATCCTGACTTGGAAATATATTGTCGTTACTTTGCAGTGGCTGGGTCAAAATCCTGGAATTCACTCCTAAAAATATTGTGGGTCAACCTACAGTACATAGACTGCAGCGATTCAAGAAGGCAGTTCAATGCCACTTTCTCAAGGGCAATTTGAGATGAGCAATAAATGTTTGCCAGCCAGCAAAGACCATAGCCCTCAAACTAATTAAAAAAACTTCCATGCCAATTAACTCCCCATTTTTGGGTAGCATGATGCGTGCAAGTTTGGTGGGCTGAAGGGCCTATTCCTGTGCCGTAATTTTCTTTGTTCATTTCAAGCGGGAGTGAGTTCTGCATTCTAACACTCTGAATAAAGGTTACCTCCTGATATCCATATTGGAATTATTAGTGACTATTTTGCACTAACAAACAAAGAATAAGAAGAAGAAATAAGAGCAGGAATAAGCCATTCAACCCTTCAAGCCTGGACTACCTTTCAATAAGACCATAGCTGATCTGAACATGACTTTACAATCTAACATACCAAAGGCATCTCACCTCAGAAACCTGAGGGTGTGATTCAGCCTGGCACAAAGTACAAGTCATCTTCCCTAGATCTTCAAGGGCCAGTGAAATCTTACCGGCTGCTGACGAAGCGTAACACCTTCCAAGGCCCCAGCTTTGTACTTCTGCAGAAGTGAGAATATATATTTGACATCTGTTATGTTATATTGTATCCTCATAATTTAAAAATATCTATCAGTCATCCTCATTCTTCCTTTTTCTACAGAAAACAGTCTCGTATTGTTCTATCCAATGGCAGGAATAATGGTTGTGATAATTAGTTTTAGCAACGGTTGAATTGACTTGCCTTTTCCAATTGCCAAAATGCATTTACCTAACTCAGGAGGGGGTTCCATCCTTCTAAACTGCTAGGATTAATCTCATTCCAACAAGATCATTTCATAGACCTGTTTATCTATGCACCTCACATTTTCTCCCAAGTGTGTTTGGTTTATCTTCCAGAAACACAAGGAGAAGAACAAATGACCCTTCTAAGCACTATTGTTTTTGGTCTTTTATACACTGACATAGTGAATTGTTTTGCATTGCATCCATCCATAACTCAGCAACTTCCTCCACACCCTGAATGAATGTTGGAAGAGTAATCAACTTCAGGGAATCGTAAGAAGCCAACTTTATACACGCTGAAAATCAAATCTCAAATTGGACCCACTAAGTTGTAGATGGATAAAATTCTGCAATTAAAACAGCAAATACTGGCTATAGTAACTAGAAGAATTGGTGACTGCCAGTTAGTATATAATGAAGTGTAATGGTTTATTTACAAGCAGATAAATATACAGAGTACTTTCTAGGATCTACACTGGTTGCAAAAGTCCACGCTTTGCACCAACATCCCCATGGTTGGTCAGCATTGAGTGATCAGGTCACATGACCTCACCTTCTCTAATGTAACCCCTTAAAGGAACATATCCCTCCTCCTCTCTTATTCTACAATACATAAATAGTTTATACAATTTTCAGAACATTAGTACTGAGAAAAGTTTGTAACAGTTTATCAGAAATTCAGTCTGTCAGGGGGCTTTGTTTCCCTGAGATTGACGTGGCTCAACAGATACGACTATAGAGATAGTTTCAGTTGAGTTTGTTTCATTCCAACTCTCCTCTGGAATCTGTACCTCGCTTCCCACTATTCCCTCGGCTTCATTGGGAGTCACATCTTGGCTACCATTGGCTGATCAGCTATTTCATGCCTTGGACAAACAACAACACAACTTGGTAGCAAAATTGGAACACTAGCTTTTAGGATGACTCTCGCCTCCGCAAAATGTTCCTGCACAAACTTGTCCTGCACTTTCACTTCATAAGACAATAGTCCCGTCCAGGCTGCCACAATGCCTGAGACCCAACTTAGTCCACTCCCAAAATAATGAGACTATCTCAAATGCTCCTTCTGCCTTTGATGAATCATGGTTCCTGTTATGATAACTCCATCTTGTCTCCACCCTCCCTGTCAAATTCAGAACTACCAGGCTCAATCTGGCCCTTAAGCATCAACCTTTCAGCAGCTTGGCTGAAGCTGTTCCAGGTATACTATTCAGAATGGCTCTGTAAGCTAGCAGAAAACAAAGAACAGTACCCTTCAGCCCAGGGGTAGGATCTTAGGCCTACTAAACCTACCCTGAAACTTGATGCCTTTCTAAACTAAAGGCCTTTTGTCTCTACACGGTCCATATCTCTATATTCCCTATCTGTCAAGATGCCTCTTAAATGTTGCTATTGCATCTGCTTCTACCAAATCCTCTGGCAGCACATTTCAGGCATTTACCATCTTTTGTATAAAGACTTGCTTTTCACATCTCCTTTCAACTTCCTGTTTTACCTTAAAGCCATGTCCCTGGTAATTGACATTTCTACCCCGGCAAAAAGACTCTGACCATCCATTCTATCCATGCTTCTCGTAATTTTGTAAACTTCTATCAAGTCATTCCTTAGTCTCTGGTTTGTTGTTTTATTTTCTAATGCAGCCAGTGCTTGTTTTTTCATACCAGCCTTGAATATTTTAATTGCACTTTCAGTGAATCCATTTGAAGAAGAGTGATACAGGGCCATATAGATATATTTTATCCCATTGAAAGCCATGGTAAGATCACCTGCTATGAGCCTAAGTCCCTCATTTTATTCACCATTTGAAATTTAACCCACCAACTAAATCAAGGCAACGGCCAGTTGGAACTGGAGATGAGTGTCTTTCCACATACTTACTGGATCCAGTGGACTTGGCTGAAGCAATAAGATACCTCTGCCTGTTGACTCATGTAATCTTCTTCCAATCTCCTTTATAGCTCTCCCGCCTCCTCACTCCTCCTCCTTCAATACTGTCCCCCCTTCCCAGCCCCAGCCTAGGCCTCAGATTGACTCTCCCCAATTCAAACACAGCTTCCAATATCTGCCTCCCTCCAAAATTACTATCCTGTCCAGTCCAGGGTTGAATAATAAACCTCATTGCTTCCCATCCCACTGGAAGCCCTGTTCATCACTCAGACTGCTTCCTAGGCAGGAAACCTACATATTGGAGATGTCACTTACCTACAAACCTCCTCAGCATGCCAGGAAAACCCCATTTCCTCCAGGCCACTGTCTCCTGGGAGGGCACGACAGTTAAAATCCTACCAGCCCTACCCAGCTCCCACCATGTAACCGTTGTATTTCAGTGTGCTGATCTTGCTCAGCAAATAGTAAGTTATGATGTGCTTCAGGACATACAAGATGCTTCAGGAGAACTGCATGCTTCTTATAAATACATTATAGACACAAGACAAGCATTGAGACAATGCCACAAGTGGATAATGTGACACTGTTTGTAACACCATTCACTTCCTTGTGCAGGAAGCTGAATCATTAGATGTGGCTCATGCCCACATAGTCGCTGGGGCAAAACACTCATTCAAATTGTTTTGTCAGAAAAAATAATCTGATTTCGGGACTTCACAAAGCCCAACGTATGCACTTAAAAACCACCTGCCTCAGAGCAAACAGGAATTAAAAGCAAGGAATTGGTGATACAACACTGCCACAGGCCTTTCAGATAATCCTGTCAGATAGCATCCTGCTCAGCTGCGTCAACTTCAACCCATTTCAAGTTAATCGTGACCAGGATCTTGAGCGAACCATCAAGACACAAACATGTACCTGTGATTCCTGCTGTAATTGTGGGTGTAATGACGGCAAGCAAAAACCTCTTTTTAATACAATTGGAGATATCATACTGACCCATATCTTGGGTACCACTTGCAGGGCAAAGAAAAGGTTTAAAAGTATATATACACATATATATACATAGTATATGTATGTTGAGGTTGGAGTGTGGACTGTCACTTCAGGACTATGGGTCAGGTTACCCCTGGGTTATTAGTGACATCCAATCTGGAACCCTGTCGGGCAGTACCAGACTTGACTGTGAGTGTAGACGTTAAACAGAGCTCCCAGGATTGAAGTATTTAAGCCGACATTGAGAATCGTAGTGCCCCTTAGTCCACAGGGGCATATTTAATAACAAAGTGGATTCACACATTCTGCTGGTGTTCTGTTCGGGTGAAGGGGGAGGAAATCAAGCACTTCCCCAGTGCTGGGAAATGATCCACAGCATGGCGACCCCTTGAAGAATAAGTTAGAAGTGTTCTGACTGCGTTACTTTAGTCTGGATAGCCCGTTCAGGGAGAGGTAGGACTTGTCTGAGAGACAGCCAAAAACATCTCAGAAGACAGGTACCGAGGGGACTCGGGCTCTGAACGGCTCTCGGCAATGGCAGGAGGTGGCTCTGGGCCTAGACTCATGTGGACAGGGGCATACATCCATCCAGATACTAGCTGTCAGGCTACACCAGCAGTACCGATAAAAGCAAAATACTGCAGGTGCTGGAAATCTGAAATGAAAAGAAACACTAATAGTAGTGTCTGATATCTAATATACCATCTTTTTGCACATTAACAGCTTTTCTTATTCAATCTGAAATCTACCTTCAATTATTAAACATTTGCAGTTTACCTGTTACAAAAAAAATAACTAATTAAAGTGTAGCATTCTTTCTTTACTCTTCCTTTCCCTGCCATTTACTTTGGATTAAAAAATATTGAAGGATTTATTTCTCCCCCTCTCTCCCACCTCCCTAAACATTTCCACAACATACAATAGCAAGTCACAAAAAGTAATCAAAGAGACTTTTTGAAGAATTGCAAAGGAAACTGAAAGATCACATCAACTTAAGGTTGCAGAATATGTTATTATTTCATTTACAACTTGAAAGTCTAATGCCAGCAATCTGTGGTAGCACAGTGGCAGAGTGGGAGGCATGGTGACACAGTAGGTAACATAACGCAGGGAGCTGGGTTCAATTCTAGCCTCGGATGATTGCCTGTGTGAAGTTTGCATATTCTCCCGTGCCTGCATGGGTTCCTCTGGGTGCTCGGTTTCTTGTCACGCTGACCCAAGGTTGGAATTGAACCGGGTCCGTGGTGCTGTGAGGGCAGCAGTGTTTAACCATTGTGCCTGGCAGAGGGGCAGAAGAACAGCCACTCTCATGCAGAGCGTTGCAAGAGAAGCACCCAGGGAGACATCTGCTAAGTATATTCAAATTTCTGATCAATTCCTGTGCACAATTCTATACCAGACAAAAACTTGCATCAATATAGCATCTTTAACATAATAAAATGCAACAGTTTGAAGTTTCATATCTTGGCTGATTTCCAGATGACTTGAAGTTTAGTTACTAGTGTCATAAGTAGGCTTATGTTAACACTGCATTGAAGTTACTGTGAAAATCTCCTAGTAGCTAACTCTGACCTCCCTGCTCACCACTGATGGATGGGCATTTAGAAGGCACCAACTGCCTCTTGCATCTTTTACACTGGTAGGGTCCTGCAGAGATCATTGCCTGTATGAGGGCTTGCAGATCCACACATGTCACAAGGAACTCCTGATCCTGTTCCTGGAGCTGCCTCACCATTCTCTCAAGGGAGGAAGCTGTGTCCCAGTGCTCAGACTCCTCATGAACTCCTGCATGACAGACACCATCGGACGCAAATCCTCAGGAGTCTCTGCTAGATCTTCCTACACATCCCATTGGACATCTACCAATCTACTTCCAAAGAGTCATCATCAGCCTCATCCTAGAATCCTCTAATTGTGGCACCCTGGATACATATTTCCTCTACTAGCTAGTGTGTCATATCTATCCCACAGAGCATTCGCATCTGAGCCACCAACCTAAAGCCCATTGACCTGCATGTACCTGCGTAGGTGCCCAATTGTAAGAGAGGGTGTGATGTGGGTGGATCTGTCAGCAGTATTCCCTCAGATATCAGTAGAGCATCCTGAGGATTCCAGCTGGCTCTGGAGGATGGCTGAGTTAAAGGTAGAAGACAATCAATCAATCAGTATTATCACACATCACATTGTGCATGTTAGGAGACTCTGTGATACCATGATATCAATCATGATAACTTTCTGATTGCTGAATAACTGAAGACTCTTGTTTAGAAATCCTTCTGAGTAATAAGAAAAACCTACATTGTTTGCACCCATCCACTGTTCTGCCTCAGTCCTCTGGACTCTACTTTCCTCAAAACATCTGACCGTCCCCAACCCAAGAATTTTCCTCCACACTCACAAGCAAGCCAATGTGAGCCCACCCTAGGTGTGCCTGGGATGAGCAGTTGGCCACACCAACACCCAGCTGAGCGCTCAGAGAAACTATGGTTTCCCTTCCCCCATGAATAAAAAGATCCAACTATTACTCAATTCCCTACCTTCAACACTCACACCGTCCTCTCATGTTCCCTTCAAGAACCATGGTGAAGTTCCCAACATCTTTGCAAACCCTGACCCATAGATGGACCCAAGGCTTCCGATCTTATCTCCCAGTCTTAACACACACAGGTATACCTGCCTTCTGTTACTGTCATTCCTACAACTCTGAGCACTGCTAAAGGTAATCATCCTTCCAGGCCTCTCCATGCTAGGCCATGCCCTGAATTGACCAGCCAGCTTGAAATTGCACCTTTTTAAAATGTCCGCAGTAAAAGCAGATCAGGTTCTTGTTTTCTGTCTCTCGTGTGTGACGGACAAGTGTGAAATTCAGGTCCAAGACCGACTGATGGGCAGAAATTCTTTTATGTATGGAATGGTGCAGAGTAAAATCAGTTGGAGCAGCCTCAATCCAGATTTGGCAGTAATTGGCAACATCACCAAAGAAAGGCTGAAGGAAACGGGAAACAAACCTGGCACATCAGTGCGACAGAATGCATTTGTATCAACACATTGCACACATCATTCACTTCAACATTGATACATGAATAAATTGGTATGAAATGTATTCATTACTTCCACAAATGCATTAAAACATCCTAACACCTTTGTTAAAGTTGAGAATAAATTGGACAGAGATCCATTCGTGCTTTGGCGTTGAGGTACATGATATTAGTGACGAGCAGTGCCAGATATCAACAGTTACTCATACTGAATAAAGCAATTTTACCCCAAACATCGGGTAATATATTTTTTGCTAAGTATATTCAAATTTCTGATCAATTCCTGTGCACAATTCTATACCAGACAAAAACTTGCATCAATATAGCATCTTTAACATAATAAAATGCAACAGTTTGAAGTTTCATATCTTGGCTGATTTGTTAACCCTCTAGATGACTTGAAGTTTAGTTACTAGCGTCATAAGTAGGCTTACGTTAATACTGCATTGAAGTTACCCTGAAAATCTCTTAGTAGCTAACTCTGGTGCCTGTCGAGTACACTAAGGAAAAATTTTGCATGGCCAATGCACCTAACCCAGTGCATCTTTTGGACTCCGGAGCATCCAGAGGAAACAAGAAAAATGTGCAAGCTCCGCACAGACAATGATCCAAGCCGAGAACTGAACTTGGGTCCCAGGTGCTGAGAGGCAATATTGTTAACCACTATGATGCCTAAACTTACTCACAGCTTCAGACACAATGGAAAATTGCAGGAAGGGACTTTAACTGTATATAAAAAAAAAATCAGTACTGCAGTCAAATGAATGGTATAGTGGACTACAAAGGCGGGAGGAAGAAGATCCACCCTCTGTTTTAGATGTTCACTGTTGCTTATGATCCCTACTGCAAATAATCACTACTCTCTGTGGTTCTGCATCAGTAAAACTTTATGTTTAAAATTTAATTTATTATTGATACATGTATTGGGATACACTATAAAGTTATTTTTTTGTGCACTATACAAACAAAGCATACTGTTCATACAGTAAATCAGAGAGATGGAAAGGTTAGGGTGCAGAATATATAGTGTTGCAATTATCAAGAGGATGAAGAGAAAAATCAGCTTAATGCGTGACAGAACCAAAGGTCTGATGACAGCAGGGAAGAAGCTGTTCTTGAGTCAGTTGGCACATGTTTTAGACTTCTATATCTTTTTCCCAATGGAATAATGTGGAAGAGAATATGTCCAGGGTGCATGGAGTCATTGATTATGTTGGCTACTTTCCTGAGGCAGCGGGAAGTGTAGACAGGGTCAATGGATGGGAGGCTGGATTACATGATGGATTCGACCACGTTCACAATCCTTTGTAGTTTCTTGTGATCTTGCACAGAGTAGGAGCCGTACCAAGCTGATACAACCAGAAAGGATGCTTTCTATAGTACATCCAAAGAAATTGGCGAGAGTCGCAGCAGACATGCCAAATTTCCTTAGCTTTCTGAGAAAGTAGAGGTGTTGGTGAGTTTCTTAACTATAGTGACAGTATAATCTAACCATCTAAACTAATCAGTATAATCTATAACCTAATCGAAACATACAAGATGATTAGAGGTTTAGATAGGGTGGACAGTGATAGCCTTTTTCCTAGGATGGAGAAAGCTAGCACGAGGGGACACAGCTTTAAATTAAGGGGTGATAGTTATAGGACGGATATCAGAGGTAGGTTCTTTACCCAAAGGGTGGTTCGGGAGTGGAATGCCCTGCCTGCAGCAGTTGTAGATGCGCCAAGTTTGGTGGCGTTTAAGAGGTTAGTTGATAAGTATATGGAAGAGAAGGGAATGGTTTAGTTTGGAGGGGCATTGCTTTTTATATTGGTCGGCGCAACATCGAAGGCCGAAGGGCCTGTTCTGTGCTGTAATGTTCTATGTATGGAGGGACCAGAACAGATTGTTGGTGATTTGAACACCTAAAAATTTGAAACCCTCCACTTTATCACCTTTGGAGTCAAATAATCAACTCTGTGTAACTATGAGATCCCAGGCGAGACCAAGGCCTGTGCAGAGCTGTAGCGAGTAACAAACTTCATACAATGGCAGGATGGAATTCCACAGCTTATGGCCTAGGCAGTTGGAAGTATTGCCATCAATAAAAATTGGGAAAGTTCAAGAGGCTAGGATTGGATGAGGGGAGATAACTCAGAGGGTGATGGAACTGAAAGAATAACAGGCACAGGGAGGAGTGAGTAATGGAAGATCCTGAAAACAAGCTTGGGAATTTTACAAGTGTAGCCTAGATGGTGTCACATTGATGGATAAGAATGAATTAATTGGGTGCTGAGTAGCCATTAGTCCAGGTACTTAGATTATATCTGTAATTCCCAAAATCTGTCCAAAGTGACCTCCCACATGCTCTACCAATTATACACTAGAATATAAAATACAGTGAATGCTGCCAGGATCACACCAGTTTCTCTGCTGCCAATTGCAATGGAAGTTGGGCTCACTGGGTAGTTCAAGCCCACTCACCTAGATACTTTAAATAAGCTCCACCAGGATGTGGGACAGATGTAGAAGATGACACACATTGAGATGTATAAAGCAGATGGTACAAGCATTCCATGCCACAAATCTGTTTTGCAGTTATTGCTCACCTATGCCAAGCCCCTTCGAATAATCTTCCAGTTTCATTGCATATCAAGTTCGCTCAAATCTTAGTTGGCTGTCAAAGACAACCAAGGTGCAATGTGGAGGAAACAACTCCTCTACACATTTACGTTCAGACATCAGTGCTTTGGAATGTGGCTTGGTGTCAAATCATTCTCAAAGAAACAAGTTGATCTTGAGCACATGCCTGTCAATACAAATATGTTCCTTCAGCTTACAATATCTCAAGACTTCTTTTTTTATTACATGTCATGGAAGCATGACATTTAATGGAATAGGTTCCAACTGGAGATAGGCACACAGCCAAACAGTTTACATAGCAAGCATCAAACAGTCTTACCAGTGTTCAATCTATCATCTCTCAAACAATCAGAGGTCTGCTTGGGGCCATACACATGAGGTGTATGAACCCAAGATCCCTCAAGCAGGATCTTGGGTTCATATCACACTATTTGTAATCCCCATGACTCGCCTGGGCTTGCAACATCTCACTTACTGTCCTGCCTGGAGACAATACACATCTCTTTATAACCTATGCTTAATGCTATCTCCACTCACATTGTCTGTGTCTTTAAGACTTGATTAGTTGTAAGGACTCACATTCTAATCAGTATTCTGTAAACTGAATATTTGCTTTTACATGCTCTGCTTGTGATCAGAACTCCCCACTCACCTGACGAAGGGGCAAACCCCGAAAGTGAGTGGCATTTACCACCAAATAAACCTGTTGGACTTTAACCTGGTGTTGTGAGACTTCTTACTATGTTTACCCCAGTCCAAGGCTGACATCTCCTCATCATGGGGCCATACGACACAGTCAAGAGGCTTCAGCAGCCAAGGCTGCCTTATATGCATGATGAAATCCACTTTTGTATTGCAGCTATATACTATTTTATCTCAATAAATTCATTCAAATTCTCCAGTGGTAAGTTGCAATTCTGTGCTTGATTTTCCATTATGAATCTATTGCTATTGATATTCAAAAGCCACACAAGTCTAAACGGCATTTTATTTTACCATTATTCAGAAACCGCACTTCAGCAGGGTTAATTCATTATCATCTTCACATTCTAATAAGGCCAGGATCAAAGGATATTCATGCTCAAACTCATATTCTGTTATTTACATAGGACATGATTTAATGATCATTCCCCCTTGTTCTGGATTCCCCCACAAAAGTGAATAGTTTCTCTCCATTTAACCAATTAAATATTTTAATCAGCGAAAAGAAGGTCACCCGCTCACCCTTTATCATCTACAGAATGGAAACATAGTCTAAGCAAACTGTGCTCAAAGTATCTTCAGGGGAGGTGATGGCCTTGTGGTATTATCGTTAGATTAATAATCGAAAAACTCAACTAAAGTTCTGGGGATCCAGGTTGGTGGAATCTGAATTCAATCAACGACGTCTGGAATTAAGAATCTACTTATGACCATGAAACCATTGTCAATCACCAGAAAAACCCATCTTGTTCACTGATGTCCTTCAGGGAAAGAGATCTGCCGTCCTTACCTGGGCTGGCATCCATGTGACTCCAGAGCCACAGCAAATCTGTTGACTCTCAACAGCCTCTGAACAATGGCAACTAGAGATGGGCAACAAATGTTGGCCACCAGAAACATCCATGTCCCATGAATGATTAAAAAAAAAACACAACCACTTGAATTTCATAGAAGCTTTGCTCTAATAAAACATCAAAAGCACTTGATTGGAGAATGTGGACATAAGTTGACATGACCAAAAGTTTGTTCAAAGATGGAGGTTTTGGGAAGTAAATTAGAGGAGAATGACAAGGAAGAGAAATGGAGAGGTAATTCTAGAGCTTAGGCCTATAGATGGTTAAAGGTACAGACAACAATGGTGGAATGATTAAAATGGTGACTAGACAATAAATTAGAATTTGCAGGCACAGAGATCTCAGGGTTGTGGGACTGTCAGAGATTACAGAGGTAGAGGGAGGCAAGGGTGAACAAGTTAAAAACATGGCTGAACATTTTAAAACTGAGTTGGCTTGACGATGAGCCAAGATGGATTATGAATAAGCGGGATCATTAGGACACAGGTAGTTTCGAATGAACTTTACTGAGGCCAGTGAGGTGAACATTGGAATAGTCAAGTCTAAAAGTAACAAAGGCATGGACAAGAGCCTCAGCAGCAGATATATTAAGGCAAAAGTTGAAGATGGATGGCATTACAGAGCTGGGCCAAGATGCTCTTAGTTGTGGGAATGAATATACAGTAGGAAGCTAATATAATATCAAATGTCTGTCTGAGTCACAGCCAGTTGCCAAGCAGAAAGGAGTCAGTAGAAGGGGAACACAGTTTGTGATGGGGACTGAAAGCAACGGCTTCTATTGTCCCAATATTTAACTGGAGGAAATGAGAGAGAGCATCAAAAGAGCTGAATCATAAGGGACCCAGGAATTGAACCTGGGTCCCTTGATGCTGTGAGGCAGTAATGCTGCCTACTGTGGGGTTAATTGGGGCTGTGGGAATGCTGATTGAGGGGAGGGGGGGGGGGGGGGGGGAAAGAGGGGAATTGAGCGTGAGGGGGGTGAGGTGGGGGGTGGTTGAGGCTGGACCAGGCATGCTCGGGTGGGTCAGCGATTGGGCAGTTGGAGGAGTGGAATACCAGGGCTGGCCAGCAATCGAACTGGCCAATGATCGGGAGGCCAGCAGAGAGAGGACACGACACATGTGTCCAGTGGAGATAGGCCCTGCCCACAGCCTTTTTGCACCATTTATGCTACTGCGTCCTGCAATGCATAGAGTGAGGGAGATTCATTTTGAAACTCCCGCTGAACAAAACAGCGGGATTTGTTCCAATTTTCGTGCGAATTTGACACTGAGAATCTTTTCAGGAGTATCCATGTGGAAGCGTGGCCTTTCGGCCAGGATGGAATAACCTCTCATTGCACAGTTAATGTGCAGTGTTCATGAAAAGTGGCTCCTACATCTTCTTGTCCAACAGACTAAAGCGGATATAAATGCCTCCCGTCTCCTTTTGATTGAAATTTCAAGTACTGCGCCTTGTGTCTTATTGCTGGAAGCAGAATAAAGGTAGACCCGATTCAAACCAGAGGTCACCATCATAATTATTATCTGTAAATCCCACTGTCTGTGAAAAGTTGTGAGTGACAATTGGAGACAATATCCTTCATCACTGTGAGGCCAAAAGCAGCGATGTGATGTATCTTCATCTACATTTGGTACAAATTGAAAGATGATGACTGATATTGTGAAATGAGGGCTGGCGCGTGGTAATAGTAAAAGTTGGCAATAACTGGAGCTGCTGGAGATGCAGCTTCGACTGACAGATGCTGTCAACTTTGGAAACGCGGAAAACAAATTGAGTGAAGGGAGATTCTGAGATAATAGACAAAGAACGGATAATCATCAGACTGAAGCACTCGGAAAAGCTGACAGAAAACAATAGCCTGGCAATTACTGTCAAGACATTGGAACATTACCAACTATCGAGAGTGCCCATTAATGTGCACTTTTCACCTGTGCCTTGAACTGCAGGAAATTTCAGATGTTTGCTGTTTTAATCTGAGTACGGGGTGATTGTTATTGCTAGTAATCTTACTTCAGGAAGTGTCCCACATTCCATTACTCATCAAGTCTGTACCAACCACAATCTCACCCAGAACCTATCCAAGGAACCCCACATATTTACCATGCTAATCCCCCTGACGCCAAGAGTCAATTTACCATGGCCAATTAACGTAACCCGTGCATAGAAATCATAGAAACCCTACAGTGCAGAAAGAGGCCATTCGGCCTATCAAGTCTGCACCGCCCACAATCCTTACCCCCATATCCCTACATTTTTGGATTACAGGAGGAAACTTGCTCGCCCTCATATACATTGCTGTTGAGGCTGCAGTCTATAAGCTGATTGTAATAAACAACGGTTGCAAGGGTAGTCAAATCTGTTGCATGTTATAATAAAAAGGATAGTATATTCATTAGTGCCACAAGTAGGCTTACATTAATACAGCAATGAAGTTACTGTGAAAATCCCCTAGTAGCCACACTCTAGTATCTGTTCAGGTACACTGAGGGGGAATTCAGCATGGCCAATCGACCTAACCAGCACCTCTCTCGGACTGTGGGAGGAAACTGGAACACTTGGAGGAAACCCACACAGACACAGGGAGAATGTGCAGACTTTGCACAGACAGTGACTCAAGCCGGAAATTGAATCCAAGTCCCTGGTGCTGTGAGGGAGCAGTGCTAACAACTGTGCCAATGGGCTGCCTTTAAGTGGATGGAAACAATGATAAAGGAGCAAAACCAGCAGCAGTGGGAATGAGTTGTAGGTGAACTTTTAGTCCCATTTCTCTGTTACACAGTGAAGTTACCATGTGGGATAAAAGCTACCTTCAGCATCACAGATGTGTTTGAAATTTGACAGGAATTCAGAGGTAGTGCTACCTCCATTAAGATGACAATGGCCAAAATTTTTCCAAAGAAACTAAGTGTCCAACAGGCAGGAAAATGGGAGTATTTTCCACCCATTTTTGGCCATACTTACCAGAACTAATTTCTGACATTGTGCAATGCAGAGTCCCTCAGCGTGATTCACGCTGAAAGGTGGTGGGAGGGGGAAGGTTCCCGCCTGAGAGGCTGGTAGCATAACACTGAGCAGCCACTGCATATGTGCTGATCTGTCAGCGCAGAGATCAGCACATGCGCACTGGCTCTCCTCCCGCCCCCAGTATCACCGGTGTTTTGACCACTGGCCTTTCCTGAAACTCCTCTGATCGCAGCCTTTCACACTAGAACCACCCCTCCTCACCCCCCTACACCTCTGATTGCTGGCCTACCACTCCTCCACATATCAGCCCTAATCTTTTGGAGCACACAGAGGAAATGCTTGTAGACATGGGGAGAACATGCAGACTCTGCATCGACAGTGACCCAAACTGGGAATCAAACCCGGGTTCATGGCATTGTGAGACAGAAGTGGTAACTACTGTGCCATCCCACACTTTAGATGTTTAGAAGCTTTCATACTCTGAGGTGTTAACTTAGATAACACGAGATAGTTCCTACTGTAATTTTCTTCTACACACGACATGCTAAATAGTTCCTGGATTAGTGCACAAATAAAACTACAGACTAAAAGCACATGCCAATGTGTGAAACAGAGAAAGATCAAAGATCATACAAAATGGTAGGATGGAAGTCAAATTAAAGTTCAGCAAGAAGTCTTACAACACCAAGTCCATTGGGTTTATTTGGAATCACAAGCTTTCAGAGCGCTGCGAAAGCTTACGATTCCAAATAAATTAGATTTTAAATTGGTGATGTGAGACTTCTTACTGTGCCCACCGCAGTCCAATGCAGGCATCTCCACATCACATCTTAGAGTTGCCATTGTGGCTACATACAACTCGTGTAGTTGTCCACAGAGAACTTACACTCACTCTTCCTCTTTTCCTTTTTAATTAAATTTACATATTTAGCTTCAGGCTCCTAACAACCAAAATAACACTCATTTTTGCAATTATGCAGATTAACTTCAATTGTTTTCTTTTATCTGATGTCAATGATGAGGAGAGCATGGAATTGGTAAATCTTTCTCTCTAAATAAATAATTGCATTAAAACTTGTAACCTGTTAAGAATTATGTTTCTGAATATTAGAACATGTGCCATTTATCACAGGATTTTATTATGGCTGTTTCTTCTCATCACGTCTAATGAGAGATTATGAATGTACAACTGATATTAAGGTTAACAATAGAAACTAGAAGCAGGAGTAGGCCATTCAGCCCTTTGAGCCTGTTCTGCCATTCATTTTGATCTTGGCTGATCATCAAGTTCAATATCCTGATCCCACCTTCCCCCATATCCAATGATCCCTTTAGCCCCAAAAGCTATATCTAATTTCTTCTTGAAATTACACAATGTTTTGGCCTCAACTACTTCCTATGGTAGTGAATTCCACAGATTCCCACAATCTGGGTGAAGAAATTTCTCCTCACCACAGTCCTAAAAGGTTTCCCTTATCCTCAAACTAGAACATAGAACATTACAGTACTTCCCTAAAACCCATATACACCACATCAATTGCTTTATCCTCAGCTACCTCTTTGGCCACCTTCTCAAAGAACTCAGTAAGGTTTGTGAGGCACAACCTACACTTCACAAAACTGTGTTGACCGTCCCTAATCAAATTATTCCTTTCTAAATGACTATAAATCCTATCTCTTATAATCCTTTCCAAAACTTTGCCCACAACAGAAATAAGGCTCACTGGTTTGTAATTGCTAGAGTTGTGTCTACTTCTCTTCTTCAACAAGGGGACAATATTTGCTCTCCTCCAGTCTTCTGGCACTATTCCTGTAGACAATAATGATGACATAAAGATCAAAGCCAAAAACTCTACAAATTCCTCCCCAACTTCCTAGAGAATCATAAGATAAATCCCATCCAGTCCAGGGGACTTATCTATTTTCACACTTTCCAGAATTACTAACACTGCCCCCCCCCCCTTTTGCCACCTTTTCTGATCTTACTGAAATATCTAAACCTCGTAACCTGCAACAACCATTCCTGTTCCTGCTCTATCCATGTCTCCAAAATGGCTACAACATCGAAGTTCCAGGTACCAACTCATGCTGCAAGTTCACCCATCTTATTTCGGATGCTCCTGGCATTGAAGTAGACACACTTCAAACCACCTACCTACCCGCTGGTACACTCTTGCCACATTGAAACCTTATTCATAACCTCACTACTCTCAACCTCCTGTGCACTGGAGCTACAATTCAGGTTCCCATCCCCCTGAATTAGCTTAAACCCTCTCAAAAAATATTAACAAATTTCCTCCCCAGGATACTGGCATCCTTCTGGTTCAGGTGTTGACCATCCCATTTGTAGAGGTCCCACTTACTCCAGAAGGATCCCCCCTTTCCAGGTATCTGAATCCCCCCCACTTCTGCACCATATCTGTAGCCATGTGTTGAACTGCTCTCTCTCCCTATTCCTCGCCTGACTAGCATGTGGCACAGGTAACAAACCAGAGACAACAACTCTGTCTATTCTAGCTCTAAACTTCCACCCTAACTCCCTGAATTTCTGCCTTAAATCTCCATCCCTTTTCCTACCTATGTCGTTAGTACCTATGTGGACCACCCTCCCCCTTAAGGATCCTGAAAACACAATCAGAGACATTGCAGACTCCGGCACCTGGGAGGCAACGCATCAACCGCGAGTCTCTCTCGTTCCACAGAATCTCTTATCTGTCCTCCTAACTGTGGAGTCCCCAATAACTAATGCTCTACTCCTTTACCCCTTCCCTTTGAGTAACAAGGACCCATAGCTTACCCCTGGTAAGTACGCCACCTCCCCCCCCAACAGTTTTGAAAACAGTTAAACAGAGGAATGGCCACAGGGAATCATTGCACTGATTGCTTCTTACCCCTTCTAACAGTCACCCAAGTATCTTCATTTCTAGGAGTAACTACCTCCCTGTAGCATTTATCTCCAACTGTCTCTATCTGCCAAATGATCCTGAGTTTCATCCAATTATGATCCCTAGTTCTGGACTCCCGCACCAGCCGACCATCCTTTCCGAATCTACTCTGCCTAATCCTGTTAGAATTTTATAGGTTTCTATGCGGTCCTCTCTCACTCTTCTAAAGTCCAATATATACAATCCTAACCAACTTAAATATCTCTTCTTCAGACAGACCTGCTATCCCAGGAATCAGCCTGGTAAACCTTTGCTGTACTCCCTCTATAGCAAGGACATCCTTCCTCAGACAAGGACACCAAAACTACACACAATGCTCCAGGTGTGGCCTCACCAATGCCCTGCACAATTGCGGTTGCTTCTTAGATGTTCAAGCTTTTGAATTTTCGGATGAAAATCATAGAATAGAATAGAATCCACAGTGCAGAAGGGGGCCATTCAGCCCATCGAACTTGCATTGACAACAATTCCAGCCAACCACTATCCCCGTAATACGTATTTACCCCACCAATCATCCTAACCTTAAGGGTCTGATTTTACCATTTTCATTCTAAGCTCTGAATCTGGGCGCAATTCAGATCAGATTCAGAAATCTGCTTTCAGGCGCCCCCACACGCACTCAGCCTGAAAAAAAATTGTGGGTCCGAATTGTACTGTGGACGGGGTATAGCACACCCGAAATGACCGCAGCTTCAAACTGTGCACGCGCAGTTAGAAAAAAATTTGAAAAAACACACCTTTGTCAGATCGCTCCCAGGGATAGAAAGCGGAGAAAGCAGCCCTAGGAGTGAAAAGCGGGAGCAATGGCCCCCACAGAGTCACTGTCCCTCTTATCCACCCACACCCCTGCCACTACCCAGATTGATCACAACCCCCTCCCATCTACCCCCCCCACCAATCGCCTGCAGAGTGGCAGCAGACCCTCTTGTGCCCCACCAGAGATACATCCTGTCTCCCACCCCCTCCCCACCAGAGATACATCCAGCCTTCCACTCCGTTCCCACCAGAGATACATCTTACCTGCCTCACTCTCTCCTCCAGAGGATGATCTGGCCTTACTCCCCCAAAATGTAAATGTATTTAAATTGCCATTGTGCCTGTTTCAGGCACGAATCGTATTGCGGCTATTCCCAGGTCTCGGTAAAGTGGCCATCTGCATGGACGTGTGTGCAGATTGCATTAATGGCCTCACGCCCATGTTTTCATGTGCAAAAATGAGTGTGGCACAATGGTACAATAGGGCCCTAAGTGTCAATTTAGCATGGCCATTCTACTTAACCTAACCTTTGGACCGTGACAGGAAACCCAAGCACCCGGAGGAAATCCATGCAGACACAGAGAGAACGTGCAGACTCCACACAGACAATGACTCGAGGCTGGAATTGAACCAAGGTCTCTGGCGCAGTGAGGCAGCTGTGCTAACCACTGTGTCATTCTGGAACTTCACACTGATTCTACTATAGTTCACAAAACAAGCAAAAACCTAATCAGAATCAATCTGGATCGAGGGGGAGTTATCAAACAAAACCTCAACCAGATTCTGAGCAGTGAAATCAGCACTTAAAGGACAATTTGGCTTAGAACCTAATGAAGCTTCAGACCTCAACCCCAGCTGATTTGCTTTTCCATTTTATTTCACTAAATATATTGGGATTAATGAAAACAGATATTACCATGGAGATTTACCTTCTGCTTTTCGAAGCACAAATCAACAGTTAATAAGATACAACAAAATAGCCACTGTACAGGGAAATAAATAAGTAGGGAAGGGAAATAAAACAAAAATACAAAACAGGATCTGATCCAATAGAAAACCATCAAATTTAACCAATCTTGGACAAAACCCTTTGTTTTCCTCTCTATACAGGGCCAGGTATGTAGATGGGTCAAGAACTGGCTCGGGAGGAGGAGACAGAGGGTAGAAGTGGAAGGCTCTTTTTCCAGCTGGAAGCCTGTCACTAGTGGAGTGCCACAAGGCTCAGTACTAGGTCCTCTTCTATTTGTGGTCTACATAAACGACTTGGAAGTTGGGGTAGGTGGTGAGATCAGCAAATTTGCTGATGACACCAAGATGCTTGGATTGGCGGGTACAGAGGAGCAGTGCCAGGCAATACAACAGGACATAGACAGGTTGGTAGACTGGGCAGATAGATGGCAAATGGAATTTAATCCGGATAAATGCGAGGTGATGCATTTTGGCCGGAAAAATGTAGAAGAGAGTTATAGGATAAAAGGTAAAACTATTCGGAGTATAGAGACGCAGAGAGACTTGGGGGTGCAGGTTCACAAGTCTCTGAAGGTGTCTTCACAGGTGGAGAAGGTGATAAAGAAAGCGTATAGTATGTTAGCTTTCATAGAAAAGGGTATAGAATACAAGAGTAGGAGTTTGATGTTGCAATTGTATAGAATGTTGGTTAGGCCTCATTTGGAATACTGCGTCCAGTTCTGGTCGCCGTACTATCGGAAGGATGTGGAGTCCTTGGAGAGAGTGCAGAGGAGGTTTACCAGGATGCTGCCTGGTATGGAAGGACTGTCTTATGAGGAACGATTAAATAGACTGGGGTTGTTTTCCCTTGAAAGACGTCGGCTTAGAGGGGATCTCATAGAGGTGTATAAGATTATAAGGGGTATAGATAGAGTAAATGGAGGTAAACTTTTTCCACCTTCAGAAATGGATAGGACGAGGGGTCATGGCCTTAGGGTGAGGGGGGCTATGTATAAGACGAATATTAGAGGGCAGTTTTTCACACAAAGGGTAGTGGGGGTGTGGAATGCACTGCCGAGTAAGGTGGTGGGAGCAGGCACGCTAGGGCTGTTTAAGGGTCTCTTGGACAGCCACATGAGCGGTATGCAGATAGAGGGATATAGTAGGACTGTTTAACTATGGCTTTTTTCCCCACAGGTAATTCGGTCCATACTTGACCAACAAGGAGCATGCATTCGGCAGGTGGTGCGAGGACAGCTCTTGGATGTTGATTCATGGGTTGCCTGGTGCTTCATGTCGTAAATGAGTGCTTTACGTGGACCATCTGAAGGGCACCATGACAGCTCAGAGACTATCGCTGTAGCTGTGCAGACACTTGGAATTGGGCCGGTGTCTGCAGGAGTTTGCGCGTTCTGTCCGTGGTTGTGTGGGTTTTCTCCGGGCGCTCCGGTTTCCTCCCACATCCCAAAAATTCGCTCTTAGGCTGATTGGGAAACAAATTGTCCCTACATTGAGATTCTTCCATATTAGGAATAACCTAAAATTAGAATAGGATAATGGAATTGGTACTATATAGTTATGACGGCGGCGCGGGCTCGTTGGGCCGAAGGGCCTGTTTCCCGTGCTGTGTTGCTCTAAAAAAAAATACATTCAAGGATATAAAAGTGAAGCAATATGTTAGTTCACTTCCTACTTACCCCACCTTGCTGGAATAGCATTAGGAGGTCAATAAGCAATGTACATAAGCAAGCCTGTGTAGAGTGTTTTTTTGTTCACAAAGTAGTAGTAGAAGGTACTGAAGTACTTTTGTCCAATTAGCCATGTTGTATAGTATTATTGCCAACACAAGGAAGTTTGCCATTGTAAGTACATTGGAGTGTGATGTGTTGATTTTCTATGTTTACTACTTGCATAAATCCAAGTAGTAAACAAATAATAAAATGAAATCACTTCATTGAATCCCTATGGTGCAAAGAAGGCCATTCAGCCCATCCAACTTGCACTTGCAACAATCCCACCCAGTTCCAACCCCTGTAATCCCACATATTTAGCCTGCAAAACCCCCTGACACTGAAGGGACAATTTAGCATGGCCAATTAACCTAAATCGCACATTTCTGGAGCGTGGGAGGAAACGGGAGCACCTAGAGGAAATCCACACAGACACAGGAAGAATTTGTAAACTCCACACATCACCCAATTGAACCCAGGTCCATAGAGCTGTGAGGCAGCAGTGCTAACTGCTGTATCATCCTTGGGAATTTTATAGATGACATGCTAAGGGTAATGACTAATTGTGCCTTGGGCAGATTCAATAACTGCATTGCAAGAAATATTTATCAAATTAACATTATTAATACTGACAACTTACTATCATTATCAGCACTTCAGAAAGATCTCACTAAAAGTTAGTCACCTGGAATTTCTCGTTTGATGAAGCATCTGATTCCTGGAGAAATTGAGAAAATGGCCTTTACACATGCTCTCATCTTTTACTCTAATTTTTTTAAAAGATGAGAGAGAGTAGCCCATAAGAATTCTTCCTTTACAGATGTAAGATTCAATTGTAAGATCTCCCCCCTCCCTTTGCTCCCCCCATCCCCCATCACCCTCCCTCAGTCTTAAGTTTTTTGTCTTTACTCTCAATAGCAGGTAACAACTTGAATACTGTCTCACTAAATGTGATACATCCTTATCAAATCCCTAAGCAATAGCACTCACAACGAAACAGAAATACCAGTTCACAAATATATTGAGAGTTTAGAAGCCATGAAGAAAACTGGTTGGGCAATATTTTTAATTGGATATTTGTGTTAAAGGAAGTTAAATGCTGTAGCATTCGAATTATATTCCACTGCAACCACAAGCAATATTGACTCTTTTTTCATATAAATTCTGCAGCTGATACTTTCATAGTATTCAACACATTCATGATTCTCAGATCTGGGGCCATCCATGTCTATATGCAGCAAGAGCTGGACAACATTCAGACTTGGACTGATAAGAGGCAACCTTGAAGGAAAAATAAACAGTTCAGACCAGTGTTCTTATTTGCCTGTTTTACTGTGTTTTCCTTCTGGGAAATAACATTCGCACCACACAAGTGCCAGACAATGGCCATTTCATACAAGAGGGAATTTAATCATGCATCTTGACATTCAATAGCATTACCACCAATGAAGCCCCCACTACCAGCATCCTGGGTGCTATCATTAGCCTGAAACTGAACTGGACTAGCCATATAAATACTATAGCTCCAAGAACAAGTCAGAGGCCTGGAACTCCGTGGAAAGTGACTCACTCCTGACTCCTCAAAGCATATATCTTTGCTAATGACATAATGCTCTAAAGCATGATGGGACATAGTCAAGTAAAAAGAACCACATTCCTTGGAACAATGCAGCTACTAAGCGGAGAGAAGAGCAAATCTTATCAGTAACTCTGCACAATCCTAATGAATAGGATATTCACTAACCAAGGATGCATCAGAGATCGCAGACAGTTCTAATGAATAGAATAGACATTACATCAGATGAGAGGGTTCGGAAGGTGTCAAACGACTGTGAGAAAAGCTTTCAAAGTCCTTGAACTGATTATGTGGTCCTATGCTTTCAGAGGGTAAATATTATTGGCCACGGTAAATAATCTATACAAATAATGGTTGGCTCTAGCCATCTAGGGTGAGAAAAGGGTGGACAAATGGCTGTGGAAAATTGTATACTTGTAGTACTGAGAATGATGTAATTTCAGAGTAGAATTGAAACTGCCTCAAATCTTTCACCCTCATACATTGACCAAGTTTGAAAAATAAAAGAAAGTATTCTGATAAAAGACAATCTCCGTGAGCCTGTGTGTTAGTTGAGCCATAATTAAGAAAGAGAATCCCTCACGTGAAAGCCAGCTTAATACAAATTCTCTGAAAACGCTCCTACAAGTGATTACTTTTCTTAATGCTCTAGCCATCGCTTCAGAATGGACCATTTCCCTCTATGATGAATTTGGACAATGCCTTTGATATAATCATTGTCCCAGTAAACCTTCTGTCTCTGCCTGAAAGGTAGTTTTATAGAAATATAAAAGCTAATAACCAGTTACAGGTTTCAGTACATATTTGAATTAATTCTTGACATCTTGAGGTAGCACGGTGGCACAGTGTTTAGTATGCTGCCTCAGCCCCAGGTTCAATTCCAGCCTCAGGTCATTGTCTGTAAGAAGTTTGCACATTCTCCCTGTGTCTGAGTTTCCTCCAAGTGCTCCAGTTTTCTCACACAGTCCAAAGATGTGCAGGTTAGGTTCATTGGGCATGCCAAATTGATGCTAGTGTCAGGGGAATTTGTAGGGTAAATGTGTGCAGTTTCAGTAAAAGAGCCTGTATGAGATTGTGATTGGTACAAATCTGATGGGCCAAATGGCTTCCTTCTATACTGTAGGGATTCTACGATTTCTATTCTATTCTATGATAATCAGCAGGTGTAAAATTCGATTGGAGATTGGCTGGTCCTCATTAAATTCTACGTTTCAAATTTCCAGAAACTGACCAATGTGTCATAGGCAACCTAACATGTCAAGAGACCTATGGCAGCCATCTAAAACCAATGGTTTTACTTGTATCTTTAAAAGTCCTTTTAACGTTGTTAACATGAATATTTGATTAGGCAATTCAATTAAAGATGAATATTTTACTCATCATCATGATAGTGTTTCTGGGAGATATTCTGGAACTCCCTCCCTAACAGCTCTGTGAGTGTTCCTACACCACAAGGGCTGCAGAGGGTCAGAAAGGTGGCTCACCATCACCTCTCAAAGGCCTACTAGTGATAAGGACCGAATGCTAGCCTAGCCAGCGGCACCTACATCCCACAGAATAATTAAGTGACCAAGATTGAATTTATTCAGAGAAATGTCAACTTTGTGCACCATTTGTGTAAATATTCTATATACAGACAGCTGAGACTTGCAGGAACTAGATAAGAAAATCTTTTAGGATCAAACTTCAATTTTTAAAGCATTAAAAAGATGCTGGAATTTTTCATTCTCAGACAATGAGTCTTTATTATGAAAAGATAAAAGGGATCTGTTTCTTTGCATTTTTGAGACTGATAGGTTTACGTCAATGTGGACACTGTCAGCTTAATGGATTAAGCTGGGACATATCTTTTAATTCTCTACAGATATGTGTACTGATAATAATATCATATTGATTTATTGCATTGCATAGATAGCTGCAGATCAGATTTTTGGATGCAAGACCTTTCTTTATCCTATTTCATAGATTCCAGTGGTAAATTCCTGTTTATCTGACCTACTGCCAACAGTAAAGCCATGTACGCATACATGCTCGATGCATGCACATACGCACGCATGCACACAATGGTTGAGAGCTTCAGGCTTCCAGATCAGCAACAACTCATCTTGGTCCCTCTACGCCGACGCGATATCTAAGAAAGAACACCTGTATTTTTTCAGGAGGCTAAGAAAATTTGGCATGTCTGCTATAACTAATTTTTACAAATGCACCATAGAAAACATCCTTTTGGGATGTATCATAGCTTGGTATGATGCCTGCTTTCCCCAAGACTACAAGAAACTACAAAGGATTGTGAATGTAGCCCAGTCCATCACTCAAACGCTTCCCATCAACTGACTCTGTCTAAACTTCGAGATCATGTACCAACCAACTCAAGAACAGTTTCTTCCTCACTGCCATTAAATTTTTGAAAGAACTTACCTTATATTAAGTTGATCTTTCTCTGCGCCTTAGATACGACTGTAAAACTATATTCTGCACCCTCTCCTTTCCTTCTTCCTCATGTACATTATGAATAGTATGCTTTGTCTATATAGAGCATAAGAAATAATACCTTTTATTGAATCCCAATACATGTGATAATAATAAATCAAATAAACACACACACACTAACATATACAGACAGTGGAGGAACCATTTAGGTCACGAATGTCGTTACTTCTCTCTCAACTACCTGCTTAACCATTGAGGAATTTACAAGGAACCATGAACATACCTGGTGAGAGAGGCGAGTCTGCTTTCCACATCCGAGTCCTCGTCACAGCATCCTCCTGATGCGATCCATAACTCCTCAGCATTTCTGCCAGTGACCCCAGTACTTCACGTTTTCATGAAAGAAAGGTGAATTTCCAGTACCTGCACAGGAGCTGTAATCATGCCTCAACCCCTTGGGTCTTAAGCAGCAACAAGATGACCATCAAGGTCATCGAAGGCCATCAAGCAGCAAGCTGAGAACTCTGCCTCTGCATCAGCTGGCTCAAAGTGGAACAGCCATATAGGAGATGGGATAAAAGAATGACCAAAACACATCAAATTGGGTTTCTTGGGTGATTAGATTGTGTTAGCTTACATTCTGATAAAGATGTTATCCATTATATCAACATTGCTGTGGTGGGAAGTACAGGAGTAATCTGGCTCACTCCAAAATATCACAACATTCCTACAGTGCAGAAGGCCATTTGGCCCATTGAGTCTGTGCCAACCACAATCTCACCCAGGGCCTATCCCCATAACCCCATGCGTTTACCCTAGCTAGTCCCCCTAATATTAAGGAGCAAGTTAACATGGCCAATCCACCTAACTCGCACATCTTTGCACTGTGGGAGGGACTGGAGCATCCGGAGGAAACTCACACAGACACAGGGAGAATGTGCAAACTCCATACAGGCAATGGCCCGTGCTGGGAACTGAACCCAAGTCCTTGGCGCTGTGAGGCAGCATTGTTAATCACTGTGTCACCAGGCCACCCTGATGATTGGGAGGGACCTGTGATTGCCCAAAGTGCCAGGGCTCACAAGGTACAGGAGCCTTGGCTTTTAACTGAGGTGAATGACAGAAGCTCAGAGTGAGTGTGGTGACTGTCCATTAAGAGAAACACAACAGATTAAAAAGGTCACCCCTGGCCTGGAGAACCAATTGGAAGTCCAGGGCTGGAGCCCTCTTCGGCAAGAGACATGGAGGGTGCAAGCTGCAGACACGAAACTGCTGAGCAATCCTTTGTCTTCATTAATGGAGCCACTGAAAGTACAGCTTTACAACAAGGGGGAATATTTGTATCATTGAAATAAGAAGGTTGAAAGGATCGATTGAAATGTGTATGTATGAGCATCTCCCACAAGCCTTCCTAGCAACCAGGTCATTGTATCTTCGATATAGTTCTTCGTGCCTTTCCAATTCTGCAACTAGTTCTCGGCTTCTTTATTATCTTCCTCATTTACAGATACCTCAGTCTGTTATATTCTCTTTATCAGAGCTTCTCATCTCTGCTGTGCCAAATTATACAAACACATTAGACTATTGTGATCCAGGAAACCCTGCTATGCCCAACCAGAATCATCCAGGTATCTAAACCTTACCTTCAGGAAAGTGGTATTCTGTTCCGTTGTGACTTTGGTCACCTCGTGGTTAATACTGTATTTCTCTTCTGCCTCTGCCCTCTGGAACCTTGTCACCATGAATTCAAACATGAATGCATTCAGGGAATGGAAAAGCTCAGGTATCTGGGAGTGCCTGAATTTGTGGAGGACTTGGCTTTTTCCAGGGTACCAAGCACATACCTGCAGGATCTATCAACAGTGATCACAAACCAGTTGAACATTAAATGGTTAATAAAGGTCATTGGTAGTCCTAAGGGAGCCTTGTTAGCCATGCACATGCAGACTGTCTCACTCTATATCTGAGGGAATCCAACAATGGCCCTGAATCCTTTGGTTCTCTAAAATTGACTGTCTGGATCAGTGTGCTAATGGATGTATTGGCATTTCTTCCTGAAGACAGCATCAGTCACCACCTCAGGGTAAGGATGTGCTGCTGATTGGGAAATATCACATCTCCTGGAATGAACCAGAGACTGAGTAAAGGGTAACCCTCACTGTCACTGACATTAGGTGATTGCCAATGCAATAGAGTCAGTTCATCTGTCATCTGTCATCATGGTGCAAAGATTTCCAATGGCCTTTTGGAAGAGGCACAACCTTCCCCAACACATCACTCTGACATTTGGCAGAAGCCCATCCTCTATATTTTCTAGCCACAAGGTATCTTCTCTGTCCCAGAGAATGTCCCCAGTCTCCTCTTCCATGTTTTCCCAGTGTCCTTTTCCATCTACTCCATTTCCCCAAATAGAGGCTGCCTCTGCAGGTGGCCATGAATCTGCTGCCATCCAGATCCCTGTGGCTACAGCTCCTCCCCTCTCAGTGGTTCCTCCTTATTGGAGGCTCCACCTCCTCTGTAGGTGATGCCCGTGGTAACTGGGGATCATGGTCTAAAGGGCACTTTCCCAGATATTTTTCCCAACCATCCAACTGTAGTCTATTAAAATTACATTGTGCTTGTTGTCCATTTAAAGCTGCCCCACACACATATACCAGCAGAGGAAGTGTAGAAGAAGGATACAAGGAATTTTAACAGCATGCGGTGTTCCAATTCTGAATGTTTCTTAGTGAAACTTCCAGTTTCTTCCCCCGAACAAGGAATGTGATACTGAACACTTTATCATGCATTAACGCTGCATTGTTGATCAAGATGGTGTTGTCGATGCCCAGTCTGCCATGTTTTAACATGCCTTGGAGACATCACCAGTATTGTCATTGGAGTAAAAAGTGGCTACGATGTTTCAAAGGCATAATGACAGGTTTTGCAATCATGGATGAGAAAAAGATGAAAAATTGGAATTGGAGACATTTTACATTTGAACAAAACAACGACAACTCAGCAAAAAAAAAAAGGCACTAACAACTTACTTCATACCCAAGAAACTATAAAATATGAAAGAGTTGTCTTCTGATGTCTAAGCAAGAAGCAAATAAGACAATTGATCAATATTGCATGGGGTTGATGTAACTGGCAGCCAAACGTGACTTCGATAATGTTGAACATATTGAATAGGAAATCAAACTGTAAATATTCATTGGTTGCCTCTGAGTAAACTACGCCAAAAAACACTTGAGAAAAATAGAAAGCCATCAGAACACCTGAAAACTAGACTGTCAGAGCAGTAAATTCAACTCCTGTGAAATGTTATTCTTCACTCACATGCCAGGAAACCACCTATAAAGCAACAACAGCAATTTTGCAGTCTCACAAACAAATTTAAGCTTATTTAACAGTGTCACAAGTAGGCTTAAATTAACACTGCAATGAAGTTACTGCGAAAATCCTCTAGTCAACAAACTGATCGGGTATATTGAGGGAGAATTTAGCACGGCAAATGGATCTAATCAGCACATCTTTTGGACTGTGGAAGGAAACCAGAGAACCCAGAGGAAACCCACGCACACACAGGGAGAATATGCAAACTCCACACAGATGGTGACCCAAGGCCGGAATTGAATCCAGGTCTCTGATACTGTAAGGCAGCAATGATAACCACTGTGCTACCGTGCTATGAAAGGTTAACATTTAACTTGAAGTGAATGGTAAGAAATTGTCAGAAGCAGAAACTTTTGACGAATACAAATAACAAAAAGTAATAGTTTGAAATTTATTTCTGTCACAAGCAGACACCAGAAAGGTGCCCAGAAAGAATGGGGGGTGTAGCTAATGACCCTGAATATACTCTCTTTCAGACACAGCAAGCAGCCAGTTATGTCAGTGACCACCATCTACTCTGACATAGATACTGTCTTCAATATAATGTTATGGGAGACAAACTTTAGGATTGCCACATTCACTACAAACCAGGGAATATCTCATCTGTCTCAAAGAAGAGTCACATTGAACTTGAAACATTTGGGGAGATTCTGTGCCTGTGTTTACTATGAGTGCAAATGTTGATGTGGATGCAAAATCTCAACAATTGCCAAATAAAATCTTTGCCGATGAGGTCTGTGTTTCCTGATTTTCTTCATCCCTCGCCAGTGATGTAATGAGTTTCCTGCCTTGCCAGGTGGGAACCTCATTTAAATACATTTTAATAAATTTAAATACAATTAAAGGGCATCCCCGCCATGTTATTCCTCCTCTTAAGAGCTCCCAATTCTTTATTTGCCAACATAAAATCAGACATGCATTATGAACATTAATTTGTATTAAATAAACTTCCGTGTGACTTAATCTCAGCTAAGTGCAACTGAATGACACAAAGGGAAACTGATAAATGACTTTGTGAACCATCAGATGGTGAAATTCCACAGACTGTCCTGATGTCAGGAGCTGCTGTTTATTTGTCACCCTCAGCTGCAGGAGGCTGGTGAGCAGTCTATTAGCGAATCCCCCCAGGTGGCACTCTCCAACACAATCCTTTCTGTTTTTAACTGACATGAAGAATCTCGCTATTAGTCTTCCTTTCAGCTTTCCACTTTTGCTCTTCTACCAGACAAGTCTTGCTCTCGGAATCCATCTCTTCAAATCCATCAGAAAGGCCCAGGCAATCTCGTGTCTTTGAAGTTGGCACAAAACAAAATTCACAAGTCACGTCCCGGAGAGTAATCAAATGGCTCTGTGATACAAGTCTAATGAGCAAGGCAGGGAGGTCATGAATAATAACTTTATAGGGGTCATAACTCTAAGATGACTATTGATAAATGCAAAGATTTAGCTGAAACTTTTTTACCCAGCGAGTGTTTAGAATGTGGGACACAATTACTGTCAACCTATTGACTCCATTTATATTTCTTGCTGCTTTGGAAAAGGAGTCAGCATAATTAAGCATCCCACACAGCCCAAATATACTCTCTTCCATCTTCTACCGTCAGGGAAAAGATACAAAAGTCTGAGGTCAACTTCTTCCCTGCTGCCGAGAGACTTTTGAATGGACTTACCTCATATTAAGTTGATCTGTCTCTACACCCCAGCTACGATGTAACACTATATTCTGCTCTCCCTCCGTTCTCTTTTCCCGATATACTCTATGTACAGTTTGTTTTGTCTGTATAGCACGCAAGAAACAATATTTTTCACTGTATCCTAATACATGTGACAATATAAATCAACATGGAATAATTGAGGCAAATGATTCAGGGGCTGCACTCACTCCAGTTCCAGGGAGCAATGCACTCACTCCAGTTCCATCTCTCCATCGATGTGTCAGAAGGCATCACATGATTAAAAAAAAAAGGTCCTTTTTGGGGTCAATAAATTAGAAGACAAAAATTCCTGTTTAAAGTTGATGAAAGCCTCCAGCTGTGGCATCCCCTAAGACCACATTTGATGTTTCCACTCTAGCACACACACACACAGACATGGGGGAGAATTTACAACCTCCACACAGTCATCTAAATCAGAATCAAACCCAGATCCCTGGCTCTGTGAAACAACCATTGTAACTACTGCACCTGTACAACGTTCTTTAGTGTTATGCCTGTACATTTTTAAATTCTTATTATGGGATGGTTAGTACTAGAATGTTGTATGATTGAATCCTGCACAGATATACCCATTCTGCTAATGGGGAGTGCAAACACAGCAAGGGAAATAGATGAAATGATGAGAGCATAAGTAAGAGGGAGCAGTTAATTCTAA
Organism: Sphyrna mokarran; assembly: GCA_024679065.1. Classification (NCBI taxonomy): domain Eukaryota; kingdom Metazoa; phylum Chordata; class Chondrichthyes; order Carcharhiniformes; family Carcharhinidae; genus Sphyrna; species Sphyrna mokarran. The sequence goes on from JAGIQG010000015.1 coordinate 27,354,826, forward strand.
TGGCAGTAATTACAATGTGATTTGCAATTTATTCCTCAACCATCTATGTTGCAATAACTCTATAAGAAAGGAAAATTAAACATTTGCATTTATGTAGAGGCTTTCATGTTCACCAGTCATGCAGAAGCACTTTACAACCAATGAAGTACTTTTGAGGTGTGTAAAAAAAAAAATTACAGCACAGGACCAAGCCCTTCAGCCCTCCAAGCCTGCACCAACCATGCTGCCTGACTTAACTAAAACCCCCTACTCTTCCGGGGACCATATCCTTCCATTCCCATCTCATTCACGTACTTGTCAAGATGCCCCTTAAACGTCACTACTGTATCCGCTTCCACCATCTCCCCCAGCAACAAGTTCCAGGCACCCACCATTCTCTGTGTAAAAATCTGCCTCATACATCTCTTTTAAACCTTGCTCCTCACACCTTAAGCCTACGTACCTCTAGTGAACTACAAAAGGAACAAGTGCCCCAGACAACGTGTGCATAGCAAACCCCACAAATAGCTGGGTGAATGTGACCAGATTATCTGTTTCTTGTGATGTGGATTCAAAAATAACCTGCACACCAGCGATAACTCCCCTGTTCTTAGTCAAAAAGTTCCATTGGATCCAAGGGAGCGGACATCAGCTTAACTTTGCAATTTGGGTTCTACACTTAAAGTCCTGGAGCTAGACTTGAACCCACACCTTTCAGAACTTAGAATCCTTCCAAGTGAACCATAACTGACATAGCAGATTCAGTGAAAAGTTGGTTGAAAAAAGAAAGCAGAGAATCCAATCTCGACAATGAAACAAAATGGTATTAAAAATTGATTACTGGTATAAAAATAATCCCAAGAAGATTGGAATCAAGAAATGTTTAAAAAAAGTCTCAAACCTTAAGCAACGTTATTTTTCATTGCTTAGATACAGGGCTTTTAGTCTCCAGTTGGCCACTGGTGACCACTCTATGTTTAATCTTTAGAAGTCTGCAAAATAAGTATTGGATGTTGTCAAAAAGAACAGGAAAAACACATTAAATCAAGAAGGATTTCCGTGTTCTCACTTGGGAAAGAAATTCAAACGATAAACTACAAGTAATCATTTTAATGCATCAACTTGAGATAATTTTGAATAAGATTACTGCGTCCGCTAATTGAAATAAGCTGTTAAAATCCATTTACCTTAAATTAATTAACACTTGTTAAAACAGCGAGCAAAATAATTTCATTCAAACACATTATGCAGGCATTAATATTGAACAGTTTAATGCCCAGGCCTTGACAACATCCTGGCTGCGTTATTGAAGATGTGTGTTCCAGATTTAGACATAGCCTCAAGACAATCCAGTCCTGTACAGATACGACACTGGCATCAACCAGACCATGTGGAAAATTGTCCAATATGTCCAGTCCACAAAAAGCATTATAAATCCAATCTGGCCAATTACCACAGCATCAGACTCTCGGTCGTCAGCAAAGTGATGGAAGTTGTCATCGACAGCTATCAAGCTGCACTAACACAGCAATAGCCTGCTCACTGAAGCTTAGTTTGGATTCTACCAGGGACTCTTAGCTCTTGACCTCATTACAGTCAAAGCCCAAACAAGGAAAAAAAGAGCTGAACTCAAAGGATGAGAGGAAAGGGATTGCCCTTGACATCATGGTAGTATTTAATCAAGTTTTCCATCAAGGAGCACTAACAAAACTGAAGTCAATTGGAATCAAGAAGAAAACTGACTCCACTGGTTGGAGCCATACACAATACAAAGGTGACTCTTTACAGCAAGGTCAGGTCAGCATTTAGCCGTGGACAGAGAAATTGCAAGTAACAGTCCTACCACATCAGCACTAGATAGTGAAATTATCCCTTGCACTATCTCTCCTTGTCATACTATCGCAAAATTCTCCATCATTAAGGTCCTGATGCTCCCATTAATGAGAAACTTAACAGGATCAAAAATATAAATTCTCTGGTAAGTAACTCATATCCTGATTCCATAAAATGGTTCCAGCACCTAAAGGCACAAATCAGGAATGAGATGGACTTCTCTCCACTAGCCTGGATGTTTTTGGAGCTGTGCTCACTCAAGAAACTCAACACCATCCAGGATAAAGAAATGCACTTGATCAACGTTTCATCCACTACCTTCAGCATTCACTCCTTCTATCACCAGTGCACAGTAGCAACAGAATATGATCTACAAGCTGCCCTTCAGCAACACCTTCCAAACCAGGACCTCCATAACATAGGGCAGCAGACACACAAGAATAACACCACCTGAAAATAACCCGCTCCAATTCACACACCATCCTGACTATATCGCTGTTCATTGCTGTCACTGGGTATAAATCATGGAACTCCTTCCCTAACAATGCAAGTACATCTAAACAATAGAGACTCTAGTGGTTCTAGAAGAGACTTCACCACCACCTCTTCAAGGGCCATTAGGGGGCAATGGTAATGAAGGAGTAATATCACTAGATTAGCAATCCACATGGCCCAGAGGACATGAGTTCCAATCCCTCATTGGCAGCTGGTGGAATTTAAATTCAGTGAATGAATCTTGAAGCTAGGCTGGGTAAATAACTGTGAACGTGTTATAAAAACCCATCTGGATTCAGCTTCAGGTAAGTACTGGGCCTGGTTTACAAATGATACACGGTAATTTGCCCTCTGAAATTACCTTGTAAGTCACTCAAATCTCGGGCAATTGAGATGAGCAATAAAAGCGGATTTACCGGCTACGCTCACATCTCAAGGATGACTTTTTTTTCAGAAGTACATTCAATAGGGCGGAAAATCACTACAAAGCAACAAATGTACAGTGAAGAATGAATTTGAAGGCTGATAAGAAACGGTTAGTTTTCGATCTATATTTATTGTAACTTCGCAGAACATAATGTCATACCAAAGTGCAGAGAAAGTAATGATAGGGGACAGTTGAGTGTGGGTAAAAGGGAGAAAATCAAAAATACAGAGAGAAGGAAGCAAAAAACTGTGTAATGCAGCCCAATTGAGAGCATTGGCATTGTAAAGACTGACATTTACCAGAAGCAGAGCGGTGAGGTGCAGAGGGATCTCATTAATGGGAGGAATTACAGTTTAGAACCAGGCTCTCAGAAGGCATGATATGCTCACATTAGCCCTGATCAAGCGTAGCTGTCAGCTTCACCTTAATGCTTCTTGCTTCGAGCTCAGTTGCTTGAATTCAATCTTGCTTTAGCCATTGAGAGTTGAACATAGTAAAATGGATATTCTTCTGGAGAAACATGCTGGTTTTCCTTTAACTTAATTGGGATGATTTGAGTGTGAACAGGGCAAAGAAAGGGATGCATTAGCTTCAGAAGTTTACTGGCATGTCTACCTGAAGTTCATACAATCCTGCCCTCAGGTCAATGGAGAATGAATTTTCCGAGCCCCACCTGTTCCTGGAATCAGGACGCGTGCATCGGTAAAATACTGGCCTTTATCTCTGTGATGTCAACAGTTTCAGTTCTATGGGTCTGCTGGTCTAAAAATGGCAACCAAACACCATCTCAGGTGGGTTTTCTTTTGGTGAAAAATGGTTTATTAATCATATTCCCCTTAAAACACTAAGTTCATTTGCCCTTCTTTGCACTGATCGTCCTCTGGTAGACTTCCAGCTCCCTTCCCTCAAGAATGTAGCCAATCTGACCAGGTCTTGAAGCTACGTAAGCAACAGTTTTCCCCACTGGAATTGTGATGATACTGTGTCTTTAAAGAAACGTATTTGTGTTGTGTGTCTTGTGCAAGATTTCTTTTAGCAGGCAGTTGTAAGTATTGGTACATTTTGTTGATACACAGCTGTCTCATTGTTACTGCAGCAGCATAATTGGCTCTAATTGCTAGAATGTTTGTTTTAATCTGGACTAATACTGTTTTGTTAATTTAATGTATTCCCCTGGAGTTTTGCAAAGTAGGGCTTGATTAGATTGATTGACAGCAAAATCAATTGACTGGTTGGAACTAGGCTTACACACATAAATCAAGCTCACTTTGTAGCTCGGAATCTTGAGAGAGAGAGAAATTGCTTTCTCTGTGTCCCCTTTTCTTTCTGGATTTTAGACTGGGATCTACCAAGAAGTGGGTCTCTTGCTCTGAGATTCTGCTGTTTTGGTGTGGATCTTTCTCTGGAAGTGGCTGCATGAGATTCTCAAGACAGAAGTCTATCTATCTATCCAGAGGGTCTAAAAGACTAGAAATGCAAAAGGCTAGGGGAGGCAATATTATCACTAGACAATTAAATCTAGAAGCTCACCTAATGTTCTTGGGACTCAAGTTTAAATTCTGCCATAGCGGATGGTGAAATTTCAAATCAATAAAAAAAAAATCTGGAATTAAGAATCTACTGATGACCATGAAACCATTGTTGATTGTTGGAAAATCTCATCTGGTTCACTAATGTCCTTTAGGAAAGGAAATCTGCCATTCTCACTTGGTCTGGCCTACATGTAACTCCAGAGCAATGTCGTTGACTCCTAACTGTTCTTTGACCAAGAGCAACTAGGGATAGGCAACAAACACTGGCCAGCCAGTGATGACCATGCCTCATGAATGAATAAATCCCAAGTATGCATATCTGTTTTGTGCTGATTCTGAACAGAGATTTATATCTGAAAGGATATTACTTTTAGAGATAGTTAGCCGTTCAGAAATATACCTGGTCACATTTAAGTATTTGCAATTGTTGTAAGTTATGCTAATTCTCTATTTTTACAACACAGTTAGAATATGACAAAGTTTCTTTTAATAAAAAGTTTCCTGGTGGGCCAATTGAATCATATCAGGAGTGAAACATCTCATGCTCACTGCAATGACTTCAATCAGGTCACTGAGATTGGTTAATTAGTGTATGAACTCACTGATTAAGGATCCAATTGGTGGCCAATCAGGGAGTCTTTGCCTCGGAATGTCATTTCCTCTGAGACCTCTGGATGTAGACAGCTAACTGATAGCATTCTGTTAGAGACGCAAATAAATTGATTTCAGTGAAGGGATTTCTGCCCCCTCAGACTTATTACACTTACCTTAATGCCAAAATCAAAAATCATTGGGATTGTGGCTAACTTCACAATATACCTTAGAGTTTCTGATCTGGTACCTAACACACATCTAAGTGACAATGTACTGAAACCTCAAAGGATGTTTTGCACTGAATGTACAGTTGGTATGCAAGACTGACCAGCACATCAAGCTGATAAATGTCTGCTATCCAAGCAGCAATTTATGCTTTTTCCTCATGTCTCCATTGGTTCTTTCATTCATCACCTCAATGTGAGTGTTCTCAGGTTTTCAATGTATTCTGACCTTGACTCTTCAAGTGAAGTCTTTGAACTTCCTACAGCACTGCATGTAGGTCTGACACATCCTATCAGCACCCCGGTCTTCTGAACGAGGGGTATGGAGGGTCTCCTGACCCCTGTAGATATCGGGCATCTCTCCATTTGTACGTACTTCATCAAGGCAGCTTCCAAAAAGCCTTTTGGCTCCTCTCCCCATACGGTGTTTTTATTCTGCCTGCTCTAAGTGAAAAATCAGTTGTGGGAAGAGTTCCAGAACCATCTGTTGCCCCTTTATGAGACACAGGCTGTTTTTAAGTCATGTAAGCTGGTTTTAATTAGTGCTGGCCTCTCACGGTATTGGATGCCCTGCTAAAGTGTATAGCCACTGAATAGTACAATTTGTCCTGCCTGTATATTGACACAATGTTAATTGGCAAGTGGTGCAAAAGCATTATGTTCCTTGAATCATGTTGAATGGGGAATTAATCCCTCATCATGATCCCTGCACCTGTATTGAAGGCCCTTCAATTATAGTCCCCATCATCTATCGCAAATGATGACAAAGTTGAAACAGCATCATCACTTTTTCTATTGAGACGTTCTATGCGATTTGCATCAGTTTATTGATTTGAAGGTTGAAAATAAATCATGTCAAAGTGCTCAGAAAACATTATTTTAAGAAGTTTATTAATCCAATGTTAAGAATAATGTGAAATATTAGAAAGTAATTAAGGCCTAACAGGCATATACATTTTTCCATTTCAAGACTAACTTCACAGTGAAGGTGCTGAATTAAAAAAGGTTTTCTTTTGAAAATGTGACATTTCTTTTCATAGCTAATCATTCCCATTTAGTAGGAAACATGTAAAGGTCAAGATTCAGTTAAATACAAGCAGTGTGTCCAGGTCAATATTTATCCCTCGCTAAACAGATTGCACAGTGATCACTGTGCAGTTTGAGAGTTTCTGTGCACCAATCAGCTGCCATGTTTTGTACATTACAGCAGTGACTATGGGTGGAATTTTCCATCTCTCTCCCCACACCCTGGGGAGTATTTTCCAGCAGCGGAGGCATCTCACCATGGGCCATCAGCAGGATCTTTTGATCCTGCCAAAGTCAACAGCATTTTGTATGGATTGCCCACCCTATGTTCTGGGGAATCCACTGAATGATTTATCTTTGGCAGGTCTGGAAGATCCAGCTGGTGGGGAGGGCAGGAAAATCATACCAATATTTTCAAAGTACTCATTGGCGGCAATTTTACGAGAAAAATTCTAAGTGTCCAACCAGCGTGAAAATGGAAGAGCTGTAGATCCTTTCTTTGGGTGATTCTTTACTTCCAATCTTATGCGCTTATTGCATGAAAATGTGGGCAAGACATTTCTAGCCACTAATCATAGTGGACGGGACTTAATTTGTCAGCCAGCTTGTATAGCAGAGGGAGCTATTGCGCATGTGCAATTTCACCAGTAGAGATCTGAAAGAGAAGGAAACACCCTTCGGGTCTCTGCTCCTTCAGCCATCCACATTATCTTGGGGCCTACAGCCAATCATGAGCCCAAAAAAAATCACATCCTACCACCCAGAATAATAGTTCACTCTCCCCACCACCAATTGCACGCAGAGCAGTAGCAGGTTCCACTCACTCCACACTATTCACACACAGCACAGCAGAAGGCCTCCCTCCCTCTCCAATCAGGCTGCTCTGGCCTGGTCCCACCCCTTCAGACCCCATTGCTTTTTATCCCGTCCTTTTTAAGACCTCATCCCCATAGGCTCTGCCCCTCTTTGGGCCCTGCTCCTGATGTCTAGTGATCATTCCCAAGGTGGCACATTGGCAGTGACAAGGTGCCAGGTTGGCAGTATCAGGCTGGCACTGCCCAAGGTGCACCACACCCCCCCCCCCCCAACTGTCCTTGAACTCCCTGATAGGGAGTCAGTGGCCTCCACTTCTATTGGCAAGAGCAACACGACTGCTCCTCATTCATGGCGAACAGGTCTTTGCCTTGCTGGAATTGGGTGAGAGGTTGATTGCATCAGAAATCCAGTGCTGGTAAGAGAGCCAAGAAGCCAGGTGCGATTCTGATTTCCCAGACCTTGTGCGATTTTACCAGCTTGCTCCACTCATTGGAGGGGGCAAAGTGAGCCAGTAAAGTCGCTGCCATTGGCTCTGAAGTGCCTTGGATTGGCACAACGATTAGCAATGCTGCTTCACGGTTCAAGGAACCCAAGCTACATTCCAGCTTTGGGCCACTGTCTGTGTGGTGTTTGTATATTCTCAATATCTGTTTTTTTTTTCCCTCTAGGAGTTCCAGTTCCCTCACACAGTGCAAAGATGTGTAGGTTAGGTGCACTGGCCATGCTAAATTGTCCCTTAATGTTGCAAGATGGGTAGGTTAGATGGATTACCCCTGGTAGGTTTGTGGGGTTACAGGGATAGGAAAGGAAGACAACCTGGATAAGATACTCTGACAGAGTTGGTGCAGACTCAGTGGGCCAAATGGTGCATCTTCTGCACTGTGGAGATTCTAAGTCCTGAGATCATGAAAGGCGCCCTAGAAATGCAAACCTTTCTTTCTATTATATACAACTGATGCCCAGACACTGCGAATCTGATCATGAATTCCTTTCAGTACTTCTAGGATGTTGTTCTCTCCTATCTCTGGTCCAATTTTTTTGTTCTCCTGATAAAATGGGTGGCATGGTGGCACAGGAGTGGCACGATGGTGATGTGGTTAGCATTGTTGCCTCATAGCACCAAGGACCCAGATTCGATTCCAGCCTCAAGTTGCTCTGTGTGTGGAATCTGCACATTCTCCCTATGTCTGAGCGGGTTTCCTCCGAGTTCTCCAGTTTCCTCCCGTTGCCCAAACACTGGTTAAATGCATTGGCCATACTAAAGTCCCCCTTAATGCACCCACACAGACCCCAAGTGTGGCAACTAGCAGATTTTCACATTAACTTCATTGCAGTGTTAATGTTAGCCTGCTGGTGACTAATAAATAAACTTTAAAATTTACAGATATTTGAAAAGGAAAAGAAAAATCAAAATGAGATCGATCCTTTAGAGAGAATCTGAGGAATTCACGATGGAAAATAAGGAAATTGCAGATTAGTTAATCAGATATTTAACATCTGTCTTCGTTGTAAAGCACAAAAGTAATAGCCCAGAAACAATCTGAATGGGCAGGGGAAGGGGAGAGAAGAATTAAAAACAATTACACTCACCAAGGAAAGAGGACTGAAAAATGTATTAGAAATAAAGGTTGATGGGCCCCAGGTACAGATGAACTTCATCCCTGAGTCTTAGAAGAAGTAAATACTAAGACGCATTGATTTTGATGTTCTAAAATTCGTTATATTCTAGAAAGGTCCCATTAGACTGGAAAGTAGAAAATCTGACTCCTTTCTTTAAGAATGGAAGGAGACAGACAGCACCAAACGACAGACCAGTTAACTTAACATCTCCCATAAGGGAAATACTGTATTATTAAGGATGCTGTAGCAAGGCACTGAGAAAACCTCAATGCAATTAGGCCAAGTCAGCATGGATTTGTGGAAGGGAAATCATGCTTATTGGAATTCTTTGAGGAAGTAACAAGCAACATGGATAAAGGAGAACCTGTGAATGTGATGTGCTCAGATTTTCAGAAGGCATTTGATAACTTGTCACAAAGATAAGACTCATGGTGTAGGGGATAACATATTAGCATGGGTAAAAAATTGGTTAGCTAATCGGAAGTTGAAAGCAGACATAAATGGGTCATTTTCTGGTTGGCAAAATGAGATGAGTGAAATTATTTGAGATTATGTAACTTTGCTGATGGCAGGAATATGGAGGAAAGTAAGTTGTGAAGAGGGCATAAAGAATCTGAAAAAGTAGGTTAAGTGAGTGGCAGACAAAGTTTAACGTGGGAAAATGTCATACTATCTGCTATGGCAGGAAGAATAGTAAAACAGCATGTTATTTAGACAGAGAAAAGACAGAACTCTGAGGTACAGAGTGTTCTGGATGTCCTTGTACATGAATTATAAAGGTACAACAAATGTCTTGGATGGTAAGTGAATTGTTGTTTATTGTAAGGGGAATGGAATACAAAGCTAGAAATATTTTACTAGTCACATCTGGAGTACTGTGGATAGTTCTGATCTCCCAGTTGAACAAAAAATATAAATGCATTAGAAGCAGTTCAGAGAAGGTTTACTGGACTGACACCTGGGGTGCGAAGGAATATTTTGTGAGGAATATTGGGTAAGTACTCATTGGAGTACAGAACAACGAGCAAAGTCCTTATTGAAATGAATAAGGTCCTGGGGGAACTTGACATGGAAAAATATTCAAAGATTCTGCTGCCACTGCCTTTTCAGGAAGAGAGTTCCAAAGACTTACAGCCCTCTGAGAAAATATTTTGCATTACCTCTGTTTTAAATGGCCTCTTGTTTTAAACAGCAACATAGCTCATACGAATAGTAGTGACAGATAGAAATATTTAAAAAGCATTTGGATGAGTACATGGAAGGGAAAGGATTAGAGGGACATGGGCCAAACACAAAATTGGAATGAGCTGGGAGGGCACCATGGTCAGCATGGGCTGAAGGGCTTATTTCCATGCTGTATTGCTCTGTGATTCTATGACCCCTAATTTTACATTCTCCCACAAGAGGAAATATCTTTACTACATCCAAACTCTCAAGACCCCTCAGGGTCTTATATGTTTCATCAAATCACCTTTTACTCTTCTAAACTTCAGTGGGTACAAACATAGTCTGCATCCTTTCCTCATAGGACAATTCACACAAATGTTAATCCAATAGCCATCCTCAGAACTACTTCCAACACATTTACATCCTTCCTTGAAAAAAAAAAGGAGACAAATACTATGCACTGTATTCCAGATGTGGTCTCACTAATGCCCAGTACAACTAACAACCATTGCTGGCAGTCCAGAGAGATTCTCTCTTCCCTCACATCAACATTGAAAGTAGATGGAACAAAGCTCTTCCAGGACTTCTCAGCTAAAGTACAGGCTTCTTGGACATAATTGTAGAGCCTGACCTCCAGAGAAACCAGTCAGTTTTCTCTCCAGATCTTACAACACTTTGTCAAAAAAAATCAAGGGAGCATGTTTCATGCCATCATACGGGTGAGAGAGACAGGATGCCAACATGCCAGAAAAATCCCACTGCTCAGATCAGGGCCCTATCTTTAAAAGGTAACCCAATCAGAACATGAGTAAACCTCCACCGTAAACCACCACAGTGGACTCAGGGCCGCCCTGCCTGGAGTCGGCACTTTTCCCCCATTCTCCACCCAATTTGGCTACACACTGAATTCTCCATCCTTGCTTGCAGTGAACGGCCAGAAAATTCCAGGGAATGTATTTTGGGGAAATTCCCCAAGCAATAGAACTTTGAGGGAAAATCCAAATAAAACAGTTAGTGAAAGATTTGCAATCTTTTCCTTTCTTACAACTTTATTGTGGAAAATAAAGCCCAAAGAAAATGTTCCAAAAAAAAAAATTTTTCCAAAGTAGAGTTTGAATTTTGTTTCCACACACAATAAAACACAGCAATTCACATTTAAGATCCAGCCTTAACCTTTCATTTCTGCTGACTTCAGTTACAGCATCTGAGAAACTTTTTTTTTTTATTTTGCAGACATCACTGATGCATCTGGCAGTTTCATTATACAGTCCATGATTTCTTACCTCCTAAATCCTAGAGAACAAGCCCAAGAAATGTCCTCATTGAAAATACAGGTTACTCCCTTTGAAGTCCCTGAGGTTAGATTTGAAGAGCATCTGTATTCCACTTTTCAACTAGTATCTTTGGCAAAGGGTCGTCTTGACTTGAAACCTCAGCTCTTTTCTCTCCTTGTAGATGCTGCGAGATCTGCGGAGATTTTCCAGCATTTTCTCTTTTGGTTTCAGATTCAGTATCTGCAGTAATTTGCTTTTATTCAACTAGTTTCTCACCTTCTCAGCTGTCCTACCTTGAACATATAGATCATGAAGAGGCTCACCTTCATTGGTTAACGTATAATGGCTATAATTTTCTGACCAGTGGGATTTTCTGGTCCTGCTGCAGTGAACAGAGACTTGGCTAAGTGCCTAATCCTCCATCCTCACTTGCAGTAGGATAGAGTGCCACAGTCATTAACACCGATACCTCATGGTGCCAGGGACCCAGGATCGATTCCAACCTTGGGTAACTGTTCTCCACATGTCTGCATCAGTTTCCTTTGGGTGCTCCAGTTTCCTCACACAGTCCAAAGATGTGTAGATTAGGTGGATTGGCCATGCTAACCTTTGCCTTAGTGTCCCAAGATGTGTAGATTAGGGGGTTTAGTAGGGTAAATACTTGGGGTTCCAGGGCCTGGGTAAGATGCTCTGTCAGAGAGCCAGTGCAGATTATTTGAGAAAATTGGCCTCACTTTGCACTATAGGGATTCTATGAAATCAGTTGGGCTGGTGACGCTGAACCCAAATGTGATCTCTGGTCACCTCTGCCATAAACTCCATACATAAATTTTGTTCCTGGTGGTTCAAGGGGAAAGGAAGTGGTTCTTCAAGCCTTAATAGGAGAGTTTAGGTTTGCCCTGCTGTGACTTTCCCACTGTCAGCCCTCTCTAGAACTTAGGCCACTCATGGCCACATGATTTCCTGCAAATAGATGCAGAGAACCTGACTGAACAAATGGAATCTGTTTGGAGGAAAATTAGTTTGAATCTGTAATGACCCATTCTATTCTGTTTCTAAAGGTATTCCACTCCATCTATCTTTTTAATAGAAGGTAAAATAAATTGGGAGATGTACCACTGTGCCCAAGTGGATATGATGTTGTTTTCTAAATAGAATAAAAATTCTACAGTGCAAAAGGAGGCCCTTTGTCTCATCAATTCTGCACCAATCACAATCCCTCCCAGGCCCTATCCTTGCAACCCGTGTATTTACTCTGCTAATCCCCAACAAGGGTCAATTTAGCATAGCCAATCCACCTAACCTGCACATCTTTGGAATGTGGGAGGAAACCAAAGCACCCAGAGGAAACCCATGCAGACATGGGCAGAATGTCCAACCTCCACACTTCCCCCAACATCTTCACCTGTCACAGTTTACCCTCTGGTTTCAGTTTCTCTGTCCAAGTGACCCAAGTCTGGAACTGAACCTGGGTTCCCAATGCCGTGAGACAGCAGTGCTGACCACAGTGCCACCATGCCGCCCCCATCATTATTTTCATTATGTTTTGCCTACAACCTTGAGCTAAAGTCTTACCCATTGTATTTAGGTTTTTTTTAAGTCAGTAAGATGTTTCTTTTCCTATTAGTTGAATTTTTTCCTTCATGATTTACTGTTGAATAGGAAGTGTTCCCTGTCTCACAGCACGAGCTATGTAGTTGATTAGTGCGAGTGTGGGTTATGTGGAAGTAAAATTATGATCCATTATAGCATTTCTGCAGCAAGTACCTCAATGTTATTTGATGGTCTCTGGAGGCTCTGCTAGTGACCTGAAGTACCAGAATCAGATTGTTCTTAACTTTAAAATCTAAATTGCTCAGGCACTAAAAGAAAAGCAAACATGCTATAGGATACATGGAGGGAATAAGGGAATAAGAATGAGAATAAGAGAGAGAAAACAAGAGAATGAAAGACGGCAAGAAAGACAAACCAAGGATTTCTGTGGATTTCTATGTAAATCAACAGATAACAAGATCTTCAACTTCTTCTAGAGAAACATCATACATAGTAAGAATGTAGAATACTTCATATAAGAATAACTAGAAAAGTGATTTAAGTCAATAATGAAACAATCAATCTTTTCTCTCTATTTTGCCCAGTGTGTGCAGTAATAATAATTTGCTCTAAATACCCAACTTCTTCCTCCCTCCTCCCTTTTTCTTCCACAGATGAGAGAAGCCACAAGTCGACTTTCCCGTTGCTTTAAAATTGTCCCTTCCCACTCACTCATTTTCTGACATATCGAGATAGCCACACAACTGTTCTGACAAACATTGTATTGGTAACGTGTTCATGAACAGTTCGGGGATAATTTTACAATCTGCATTCCATGGCACAAAGGCAATCCTCTGAGTCTGTCTTTCCTACTGCATTATTTCAGCGATCCATCCTTACTGATACCCAAGAATAATTTTGAGTTCATATTGTGGGTGGATAAGACTATGAAGAAATCCTGCACCCGGGTGTATTGAATTAAATAAAGGAATATAGACTAAAGTGAGCCTAACAGATTTTCTATCCATATAAAAGCAAATTACTGCGGATGCTGGAATCCGGAACCAAAAGGGAAAATGCTGGAAAATCTCAGCAGGTCTAACGTCTGTGTGAGGCAAGAAAAGAGCTGACACTTCGAATCCAGACAACCAAGCCTTTGTCAAGGCTAAAAGGCATAGAAAGTGGGCAATATTTGAACTGTAGGTGAAAGATGAATCATAGCCACAAAAACAAAGAGAAAGTCTGCTAACAGCAGTCCATAGACAGAACGGAAGGTGTGAGTGGCCAAATGACAGAGAAACTGAAACCAGACGGTAAGCTGTGACAGGTGAAGATGTTGGGGGAAGGGGGGGTGGTAAGGTTGAGAAAAAGGGGGAAAGAGGAAGCAAAGGGAGAGAAAAGATCAGGGACAGGGAATAAAATAAGGGGAAAGAGTGGAATGGATTTTCCATCCATTCCTTTCAGAAAACAGAGATTGAATGGGCTGTTATACAATCCTCCAAGAGCAGAACATAATAGACCTAAATGCAGAAACAGGAACATCCACTTACTTGTGACAAATACCAGATTCATTCCGAAAGGTTATTAATTATTCTCTTCCCATAAGCAATTCCATTTATTTTAAACCCACTTCCAAATCAAATACCACGATGAGTTAAAGAGAGTGAGTTAAATGTTCCTGGAATTTTTAAAATACCTTGTGGAGCATGAACATTCAGGCTACATCTTAAAATCCTCTACATAAATGTCAAACTGTTTTATATTCCTCTGTGCTCCAGTGACGTTCAGAAACTGCCATTACACATCCCATTGGGATGCATCTGTTTTATGAAGGCCTGCACACAATTCAGAACTTCACTGTACAATTTGCCAATCTTAACTGAAGGGGAGAGCCAGACAAGCTATTTCTTAACCTTGAAAGAGCATGACAAGAGAATGAATGGTTGTTAGTGTACACAGAAAAAGCTGCACGTCTTGAAAATGGAATATGAAAACTCAAGACACTTTGCTAGATGATGCCACCATGGTGTCGAAATATTAACTGTGGTCAAGATTCTATGGCTTGCCACCCTATGTCTTCCCCATCCCTCCTCCCTACCCCCTCTTTGGGCTGCTATGGGCCATTCAAGTTGCCATTTACTCCAACTGTACCACGTAACCCACCGCATGGAAAGGTCCGTAAAATCCTTGTCTACGAGTTCATTTTGTATTTCTAAGGAAAAAGAGAACAATGTAAGAATGAGTTTCACATGAACAACCTGTGTTTGATTTATACCTGCATTTTGGGAAATGCAGCTATAGTCTGTCCTTAATTGCCCATGGGAATTAACATTGGAATGGTGTTTACACCATTGCAAACCTGGTAATGACAGTGTTCCCGTAATGTTGTAAAGTAGGGAATATAAGGATCTTGACCCAGTGAAGTATGATAGCAAAAACAGAAAACGCTGGAAGAACTCAGCGGGCTTGGCAGCATCTGTGCAGGGAGAAACACAGTGAACAATTCGAATTCATTGACCCCATTCTTGGAAGGGTCATACATAGTAGTTGAGTTGATGGATCTCAAGATGTAGTTGAAGGAAATTTGGTGGGACTCTGCAGTGATTGTATCCACTAGCTAGAAGATGTCATGTACAACCACACTGGTATGCTGGTGGTGGGACTAGTGATTGCGTCCAGTGACAGGGCATCAATCACACACCAATCTAATGATTGCATCTCGATATTTTCAGTTCAAATGGTGCACTTAAGGCTTTATTCCACTCTTAGTCTGAAACATGGAAGATAAATGGCTGCAACTCTGAGTAAGGCAAATGAAGCTTCACAGAATTCTACAGTGCAGAAGGAGGCCATGAAGTCTGCACTGACAACAGTCCCACTCAGATCTACCTCCATAACTCAATGAATTTACCCTAGCTCATCCTGCTGACTAAGGGGCAATTTAGCACTGCTAATTCACCTAACTCACACATCTTTGGATTGCAGGAGGAAACTGGAGCACCTGGAGAAAACCCACACAGACATGGGGAGAATATGCAAACTCTGCACAGTGACCCAAGCCAGGAATTGAACCCGGGTCCCGGGCACTGTGAGGCAGCAGTGCTAACCACTGTGCCAACCACTGTGCCACCTTGCTTCCATCTATATCACTGTGGGAGAGCCAACGGCTGTCAAATAGGGAAAATTGTGCACATTGTCCAGTAGGGAATCCTGGATTAGACTTAGAAACATGAATGTCATTTGAGTTTCCTCTCTCCAAGCCAGAATACAAAGACAAATTGTTCTTCCTGGTACATACTGACACAGTTAACTAATCTCAGTCCAATTAAATCTGGTTCTTTTCATGTCTGAAAAGCTTAATTACTTACCGCTCTCAACAAACGAAGGCATTAGGGAGTTCCTATCTTGCACAAGTATTTGAAAATCCTCACCCTTGTGTAAGGGTGGTACAGTGGCTAGCTGTGCTGCCTCACCGCACCAGTGATCCAAGTTCAACACTGGCCTTGGTCACTGCCTGTGTAGAGTTTGCACTTCCTCCGGGTGCTCTGGTTTCCTCCCACAGTCGAAAGAAGTGCGGGTTACGTTGATTGACAATACTAAATTGACCCGAGTGTGGGGTTATGGGAATGGGGCCTGGATGGGATTGTGGTTGGTACAGACTTGATGGGTCGAATGGCCTCCTTCTGTACTGTAGGGATTTTATGATTCTTCGATAATTCTATGAAGTGCAGAGGTCTTGAGATGATTCAGGTCATCTTTTTGTGTTGCAACCAGGATTCATGGACAAGGAAAAGCTATTGTATTTTAATTGTGAGAAAGACCAAATGCCAGCCTAACATCTAAAGAGTAAGTCTGTTTATTTCTGATTCTTGCCATCTTTCTCCTTCTCCCTGTATTACCACCAAAATTTAAAATGCCCTGTCAAAGTCTGTGAACAATTTCCCCTATACACTGGCACTTTCCTGATAATGCTTTGTTTGTATGCGAGCTGCATTAATAATGAAGAGTACTCACACTAACACTTGTTATTTGGATCTGGCACTTGCATACAACTTGTTGATTGCTGAACCTTTAATTTGAAACAAAAGCCAGTGCTCTTTTTGACAGCACCAAGTATATCACAAAGAACACAGCAACATTTTCTGCCTGAAAGTGATCTGTCCCCTGGGGAATACAGAAAAATAAAATAAAAATGACAGTGTACAGCAAATTCATTATTAAAGACCATCTTTTTCAATATTTGCCAGTGCAGCAAAAAAATCTATATTGGCCCTTATCCAAGGATTTGCAAATATACCATGACAGCTTCAATGCGTTCAGACTGAAAACAAAGGAAGTAAGATTATTTTAGCAAACAGAAAACCTTTGCCAATAAATCTTCCATTTGATAGCCTTTAGGTTTTAGCTCAGGGTGGGTAATGATTATGTCCCTTGGCTTTGACACTTAGACTGTGGATCAAGCTATTCATTTTCTTATAAATAGCTAAATACATTACAGGTTTATTTATCAGATGAAGAGTTCTTTTGTATTCTGGATCTTGCAGTCTTTGGGGCACATTGCAGGACTTATTTCTAATAATATTTGACACCTGACTTAACAAAATACAATATGATATTAATAAATATGCAATGCTTAGCCACTGTTGAACCTTAAATCATATCCAGTGTTCCTTCTAAGCTACACTAGTGCCCAATCTTGCAATGATCTGGATTACTACATAGTGGAATAAATAGGCTACACAAAACCAATGTTCCCCCTGTTACGATCCAATTATGGAGAATTTATGGGGAAGTGGTAGAATAGTGGTACTGCCATTGGATTAGCAATCCAGAGCTCTGGTGTTGCAGGTTCAACTCCTGCCACTGCAGATTGTGAAATTTGAATTCAATAAAAATCTGGGTCTAATAGAAATGAGAAGCTGGAGTAGGCCATTTGCCCTTCAAGCCAGCTATGCTGATTATCAAATTCAACATTCTGATCTCCCCTTTAACCCCAAGAGCCATATCTAATTTCTTCTTGAAATCAGACAACATTTTGGCCTCAAAGACAGTGTCTTGATCTCAGTGTTGACCATGAAACCATTGTCGATTGACATTAAAACCCATCCAGTTCACAAATCTCCTTTAGGAAAGGAAAACTGCTGTCCTTAAATGGTTTGGCTTACATGTGACTTCAGATCCATAACAATGTAGTTAACTCTTAAACATCCCTTAAGGACAATTAGGAATGGGCAACAAATGCTGGCTCAGTCAACAAGGCCTATGTCCCAGGAACAAATTTTTTAAAACTCTATGAAGAGATCTAAGTACTTTGTTTTAACCAATTGAGTTACGCCACGGGAATTCACTACTTAAAAACAAAAGATGCTTTATTGAGTATAAAAGATTGAAACAAAGTGAGCACATTTATGATTCACACACTTGTGAAGTGAAGGGATCATGTTCAAAAATGGTAGAAAGATAAATCATTTTCTGGAAGTGCAGAAATTGGGCTTCCTAATTATCTCCTTGTTTACTCACCTCTCATCCTGTTATGCTGATAGAATCCCTGCAGTGCAGAAGATGGCCATTTGGCCCATCGAGTCTACACCAACCACAATCCCACCCAGGCCCTATTCCCATAACCCTACATATTTACCCCATTAACACCTGCCATTAGAATCAATTCAGCATGGTCAATCAATCCAATTACACATTTTTGGACTGTGGAAGAAAACTAGAGCACCTAGAGGAAATCCATGCAGACACATGGAGAATGTGCAAACTCCACTCAGGCAGAGACCCGAGGCCAGAATCAAATCTAGGTTCCCAGTACTATGAGGCAGCCTAACTACTGTGCCACAATGCTGCCCCACTTCATCGAAGAATATAGGACTGGAAATATTAATGAGGTTGATAGAAATTGCAAGTGCGATCACCAGAAGTTGGGGTGCCGTTGTGGCCCTAAGTGTCTCAGAATTCACTACGATTGGGACTATCTTTGTACATGCAGAACAGAAACAGGTCTTTCAGCTGACCAATCTATATTCAACATGGCATCTCCTCCAATTCCATCCATCTCATCTCAGACTTTCAGCATAAAGTTTGATTCTCCTTCACTCACTGAACTTGAGGACAATAACCAAGCTTTAATGAGACTGTGGGGTTGGTGATGGAGGATTCAGGAAAAGGTCAATCCCAAACAAGTAAGAAAGATAATAAAGCATGGTAGCCTTGGGTATAAACAAGTTGAACAGGTGATAAGGGATAAAGGGCTTCACAAACATCAGAATATCAATAACTAGGGTGATATGAGAGGAAAATAGAAAAAAGTTAAAGCCATAAACAATATATAAGATTGAACCTTGCACCCACTCCCAACTCCTCCCAGGAGTGGAGCACAGAAACATGGGCCATAAAAGTGAGTGCTCACCTATCCAATACCCTTTCACTTTTGCCAATTTTACCGCTAATTCATTGCAATCAACCTTTAACTCACCAATAGTAGCTTGGCTGGGGCGTGAGTGGGTAAGGTGTGGGGGAGGATTGTAACATCAAACTGGCAGCTAAACGCCAGTATGAAATTATGTGCCAACACGCCTTTGTTTTCATCCCCAAGTTGGGCCAAAAATTCTGCTTCTGGTTGCAGAATCACTAATCTTGGGAACAAATATTCTAGAATATTTGAAGTTGGGTAAAATGGAAAAGGAGAGGAGTTAAAGTGATAATAAAGGATTGGCTAAAGGCAGTAGCGAGATTTGTTCTTGGTTCAGGAAGTAAAATGAAGGATTAGTTTGGACAAGTTAGACTGAAGGGCTTGTTTCCATGCTGTAAGCCTCTATGACTCTCTGATGGTGGCACAGAGGTTAACATTGCTGCCTCACAGCACCAGGGACCTGGGTTCCATTCTAACCTTGTATAATTGTCTCTGTGGAGTTTGCATATTCTCCATGTATCTGCTTGGGTTTCTTCCAGATGCTCCAGTTTCCTCCAAAGAGTGTGGGTTATGTTAATTGGCTAAATTGCCCCTTAGTGTCTAAAAATGTGTAGGTTAGGGAGATTAATAGAGTAAATCAATGTAATTACAGATATTAGGCAAGTGGGTGGGCCTAAGTAAGATGTTCTACAGGAGAATTGGTGCAGATTTGATGGGCTGAATGGCCTCCTTTTGCTTTGTAGGGATTCTATCAATCATTCTTTGATTTAGGCATTGAAAAGAATAAGAAAGGATAGAAAAGATTGGCTGGGGTAGTTTATATTCTCTCTAACAAGAATTGAGGGATTGCTAGCAGCACCAATTTCATGTGGTCCCTACACAGATAGCTTTTCAAGGGAATGAAACGCATGCCTTGCCACCTGCGTGCACATTTACCAGCGTGATTGACTTCCTCTGCCACTTAGTCTTGAATAACTAGCGATATTTTCGACGAAGAAGCATTTGGTTGCTACATAATCAACTCCTTCTTAATTTTGTAAATTTCTTCGACAAACCTAATATAACTGATGAGTTGTAATTATAATTTGACCAGATCATCCTATTAGATGCAGAGGTAATTAGTAATTTATAGCACTAACAGACTTTAGTTCCTCAGGCTCCATATTTAATTAATGAGTCCTGCACAAATTAAATGGATAATTAAATTCATCACTGGGTCTCAGTGGTGCAGGCTTCTAGACACAGGTAATCATGAGAAAAACCTTCTCCGGAATATTTTAATGGAGGAAAATGACTTTTATTTTGTTTCAATTTACGATTCCTGTTTTTTTTTCAAGCAGGTACTTCATAACTTTCAGAAGCAAAGAAACTGCTACATTCCAAAGCTGGCTGGCATTTTTAAAAATTCAATTGCCAGATAAAATGTATCATTTGGGAAAGGAATTAGGACTCAGTTGTTTTTCTTTTGAGTTAAAATACCAAGAATTATGAGAACAAAAATGAACAATATATTCTCACCAAAAGCTTTGTTTCGATGGATAGCTTTGTATAATGTGTCTTGTCAAGTGATCTCAACTATCGTGATATGTTAGTTAAGGCTTTAGGGCAGTAGCCATTTTATACACTGCATAGAACAAGGTCGCTGTATTTCCAGTTGCCTGATTTTAGAAGTCACAAAAAGCAACACGTCACCAGGAGGTTCATAGATATTCATGCACTTTTAAGTTTGATTATTTAAATATTTAAGTGGACTGGCCATGCTAAATTGACCGTTAATGTCAGGGGTATTAGTAAGTTAAATGCATGGAGTTATGGGGATAGGGCCTAGGTGGGATTGTTGTAGACTCGATGGGACAAATGGCCCTTCTTTGCATTGTGGGGTTTCTATGATCCTATTAGTGTCACAAGTAGGCTTACATTAACACCGCAATGAAGTTACTGTGAAAATCCCTTAATTGCCTCACTTGGGCACCTGTTCGGGTACACTGAGGGAGAAGTTAGTTTGGCCAATGCACCCAACTAGCATGTCTTCCAGAATGTGGGAGGAAACTACAGTACGCAGAGGAAACCCACACAGACACGGACAGAATGTGCAGATTTTTGCACAGGCAGCGACCCAACCAGGAATCGAACCTGGGTCCCTGGGTCTGGGAAGCAGAAGTGCTAATCACTGTGCCACCCTCTTCCTTTAAGCCCAATTAATCTTCTGCTGCTTTTTCTTTGAAAGGAACAAAATAAATTTTAAAAAAATAGTATTATTCCAAAACAAACACAGGAAAATTGGGACATCATAGTTGAGCACAACATTTCAGACACCAACTATTTTAATAAAAATGGATTCTCAGTGAACAAATGTGGTTGAAGTATCCATAACCAGAAAATTGACCCTCTTTTGATCAGACTTGTGCAATAAAGCATTTTGTGATAGTGAAGGATTTGATTTGATTTATTATGGTCACATGTATTAGTATACAGCGAAAAGTATTGTTTCTTGAATGCTACACAGACATAGGGTACTATTCATAGAGAAGGAAAGGAAAGAGCGCAAGATGTAGCATTAAAGTCATAGCTAGTGTGTGGAGAAAATCAACTTAGTGCGAGGTAGGCCCAATCAAAAGGTAACAGGACAGAGTAGGGCACCTCCATCTAGAAGGACAAGGATAGCAGATACATGGGGAACACATGCAATTTCCTCTCCAGGCCCGTCACCACTCTGACATGGAAACATTATCGCTGTTCCTTCGCGGTCTATGGGTCAAAGTTTTGAAATTCCCTCCCTAATGGACTATAACATTTTAAGAAGACAGCTCAGCACCACCTTTTCAAAGTGAACTAGAGATAAATGCTGGCCAGCCAGCGATGCCCATGTTCCATGAATAAATATCAAAATATATCAGAATTTATGTCAAAGATGATGCTGTTTTGAGGATTGCGAACAAGAGTTCTCTGCTTGAAAATTAAAGATTTCAGTTTGCTTTGTAGTTACCCACTGTTAATGGAGGCTCTTCATCCTATAACCAGCATTACCAACAGAATGCCTCCAAAAAACTACGTGCAGAATTTATGGCAGTGGTTTTGAGGGTGTAAACTGAGTGCATTGAGGGCCCATTTCAAAATAGTCTATTGCTCAAAGATATGAGAATAGGACAATTCACAGGTATCCCTGCTGGCAGTTCAAACATACCTTCCAGGTGTAACGAGCAGCCTACTGACTGCTTTAGGCTTCCTTGCAGATTTTAGCTGGAACTTTACCATCCTACCCACCACGAGAATTGGACCAGGAGAGCAGCAGACCATGAAAAGGTCATTGACTCAGGTTTTATGGTTTCAAGACAGGCGAAGCCATAAAATCCCACCCATTTGGTTTACTCCATTCAAGTACTTTCAGCAGCTGTTAGCCTCAGAAGTAAATCTCCCAACAACTGGAAATATTTACAACAATCTTCTGAAAACGTTGCTGGGGAACCAAGGTAATCAGCGCTTAGCCTATTCTCTAGTACTCGCAATTTGTTTGTATTCATTCATGAGACATGGACGTGACTGGCTAGTCAGCATTTATTGTCCGTCTCTAGTTGCCCAAGGACAGTTGAGAGTCAATCACATTGCTGTGGCTCTGGAATCACGTGTAAGAAGTCTCACAACACCAGGTTAAAGTGCAATCAGTTCATTTGCTAGTAAACTCACAAGCTTTCGGAAACGCTGTTCCTTCGTCAGCTGTATGGAAGGTTCCACATACCTGATGAAGGAACAGTGTTTCCAAAGCTTGGGGGTTTACTATCAAATAAACTGGTTGGACTTTAACAAGGTATTGTGAGACTTCTTACTGTGGTTACCTCAGTCCAACACCGACATCTCCATATCATGATCACATATAAGCCAGACCAGATAAGGATGGCAGGTTTTCTTCCCTAAAGAACATTACTGAACCAGATAGGTTTTTCCAACATGGTTTCATGGCCATCAGTAGATTCGTAATTCCAGATTTTTTTTTTTACTGAATTCAAATTGCATCAGCTGCTGTGGCAGGATTCAAACGTGAATCCCCAGAACATTAGCTAAGTTTCTGGATTAATAGTAATAAAAAAAGCAATATTACCATGAGGCCATCGCCTCCCCATGGGCCTTCCCCCTGACCAATTTGTTTCTCATTCAGGGTGCTGAAATTCATCTATTCAATGGTGAGTTACTGGTACTGTGTGGCCAAATTCCCCTCCAATTCGATTTTCAAGTTTGCTGACAACACCACTGTAGGGGTCGGATCTCAAACAATGACGTGACAGAGTACAGGACTGAAATAGAGAATCTGGTGAACTGCTGCAGCAACAATAATGTCTCCCTCAATGTCAACAAAACTAAGGAGATTGTCATTGACTTCAGGAAGTGTAGAGAAGAACATACCCCTGTCTACATCAATGGGGACAAAGCAGAAGGGATCGAGCGCTTCAAGTTTTTAGGTGTCCAGATCACTAACATGTCCTGGATACCCCCATGCTGACACTATAGTTAAGAAAGCTCACCAACACCTCTACTTTCTCAGAAGATGAAGGAAATTTGGCATGTCAGCTCCAACTCTCACCACCTTTTACAGATGGATCATAGAAAGCATTTTTTCTGGTTGTGTCACAGCTTGGTATGGCTCCTACTCCACCCAAGACCACAAGGAACTACAAAAGATCACGAATGTAGCCGAATCCATCACACAAACCAGCCTCCCATCCATTGATTCTGTATACACTTCCCACCGCCTCAGAAAAGTGGAATGCATAATTAAGGATCCCACATACCTTGGACATTCTCTCTTCCATTAGGAAAAAGATACAAGAGTCTGATGTCACGTACCAACTGACTCAAAATCAGCTTCTTTCCTGCTGCTGTCAGACTTTCGACTGGATCTACCTCACAC
Source organism: Sphyrna mokarran (assembly GCA_024679065.1). Classification (NCBI taxonomy): domain Eukaryota; kingdom Metazoa; phylum Chordata; class Chondrichthyes; order Carcharhiniformes; family Carcharhinidae; genus Sphyrna; species Sphyrna mokarran. The sequence goes on from JAGIQG010000015.1 coordinate 27,378,664, forward strand.
TAAGTTGATCTTTCTCTACACCCTAGCTATGACTGTAACAGTACATTCTGCACTGTCTCCTTTCCTTCCCTATGAATAGTATGCTTTGTATAGCATACAAGAAACATTACTTTTCACTGTATGTTAATACATGTAACAATAATAAATCAAGTCAAAAATTTGCCTTGTGGCATCACAGGCAAAGAATCAACATGAAACCTGAGGTCAAGCATTGGGGCTGCCTTAGGCCTTGTTGTTCAGGCTGTGCTGACAATGCACCATTGGTTGTGTGCTGAAAAACATGTCATAACCAAATATTACTCCTTGGAAAATGCTAGAACTATTTACATTGCATTTTAACATCCTAATTAAGCAAAAACAATATCCTAAATTGATTAATGACAATTTGCAAAATTGGATATTTTGAGTAATATGTATGAGAAACATGGTCTAACTCCATTAAGATAATTAAGTCATTTGGAAATGCAAAAACAAGACCCATTTTCAGAATCCTTGTCAAATGTATTGTTTTGTTAATGAATTGTGCTGGGAGATTTGAAAGAAAATGTGATACATTACCAGCTTTGCACCTCTTTATCGTTGTCAAAGTATCTCCAAAATCCTTTTCAGAGGAGCTGTTTGTAGTCATTAAAAGAAAGTTGGAACATAGTATGCATCAGGCCCAATTTTAAATCTGTATAAGTGAATGGGTTTTATGTGAACTGAAGTGCTTCCAAATCATAGCACCAAATGCTTTCAATTTCATTCAATTACAAACAAAACAAGATATATTTAAACTATTATCGCACAGATCACTACATGGCACATTTCATTAGACAAGGCATTACTTTGCACACATGGCATCTAGTTTTACTTTCTTCTGCCTCTAATTATCTAGATATTTCATACATCAGAAAAAGCTCCACACACCTTCTAAGTGATTTGTTAATTGCTATTAACACCATAGGGGCTGATTTTTAACTTATCAAGTCATTAATAGGATCTAAAAATGGAGTCAGTAGGCCCATTAAAGCCAATGCTTCCTTTGCTTTAAAGTTAATTCATTAGTGTCATAAGTAGACTTGCATTAACACTGCAATGAAGTTCCTGTGAACACCCCCACATTCTGGCGCCTGCTCAGGTACACTGAGGGAGAATTCAACATGGCCAATGCATCTAACCAGCACATCTTTCAGACTGCGAGAAGAAACTGGAACAGCCAGAGAAAATCCACGCAGACACAAGGAGAATGTGCAGACTCCACGCAGATAGTCACCGAAGCTGGGAATTTAACCCAGGACCCTGATGCTATGAGGCAGCAGTGCTAACCATTGTGCCACTGTAGTACCTATTGCCATTTTTATGGGTGTCTTCTCCTGAGCAGCTGAATTACCTGCCTGTTTTAGGTGATGGCCATCTTATATGGAAGTTAGAGATCTTTGACGTATACAGGTCCAGCCAATGTTACCCTGAACTGAATCTGCTGAGTGGCAAGGAGACTCCTGTTTTGCTTGGTCAGTTCAGTGGCCCTTTTTAAAGTGAGGATCAAGCCTCAGATTGGTTCTAAGCTCTGTTGTTGGAATGTGTAGCTGCAACCACAGCCTGGTGACTGTCAGGTAATATCAGGTCCGATAGACAGTTATTATGCAGAAAGCAGAAACAAGACTTCAACGATGAACATTCTAGTCCTTGAGACAGAAAGCTACAGAACTAAAGAGGTGCTGTTTCATTTTCTTACACCTTCAGCTATAAAGTATTGAATTATTGAATATAAAATTATCATTCATCTACATGAAATGTTGATTTAACCTTGACATTTCCTACATTACAGGAGTCACGTTATATTAATTCTTCTCGTGCTACAAAAAGTACCGACACTCCAAAAGTATTTCAGCGGTTGTAAAGTGCTTTGAGGTCACGAAAGGTGCTGTGACAGCATGCTTTCTTGATAACATTGGGTATGACATGCTCAACTGCCTTGCAATTACTTATAACACTACCTTATCTTGGATTTTTCCCTGACCTTCAATGTCCATATGCAGTTATTACACCTTTGATTAAAGCTTGGCTGGAATATAAAAGCTAATGGATCGTTATGGCTGTGTGTACTTGTGCTCCAGCACTTGCCACGCCTCTAGCCAAGCTGTTTCAGTACAGCTACAACACTGCCATCTATCCAGCAACGTAGAAATTGCCCAGGTATGCCCTGTATACAAGAAACCGGGCAAATCCAACCTGGACAATTACAGTCCCAGTCTATTCGGAAAAGTGATGAAGCGAAGCATTGACATTGGTATTAAGCAGCAATTACACAGCAATAACCTGTCAGTTTGGATTCTCCAATGGCCACTCAGCTCCCAATTTCATTACAGCCTTGTTTCAAACATGGGCAAATGAAGTGGACCCCAGAAGTGAGGTGGGAGTGATGGGCAGAATTTAACCAAAAAGGAAACCAAGCAAATGTGGAGTCAATGGGAATCTGGGGGAAAAAATCTCTCTCTAATTGGAGTTATACTGAGCACAAAGGAAGATGATTGCAGTTGTTGGACGTCAATCACCTTGGTTCAAAACATCGCAGCAGGAGTTCCTCAAGATAGTTTCCTCAGCCCAACCATCTTCAGCTGCTTCACCAATGACCTTTCTTGTATCATAAGGTCAGAGTGAGGATATTTGCTGATGATTTCACAAAGTTCAGCAGCAATTATAACTCCTCAGATACTGAAGCAGTCCATGTCCAAAAGCAGCAAGACCTGGACTATATCCAGGCTTGGGCTGACAAGTGATAAATAACATTTGCATCACACAAGTGCCAGAAAATAACCATTTCAAACAAAAGAGATTCAGACCATCAACCCTTTACATTCCGGGGCATAGCCATCACTGAATTCCCCCACTATCAAAATTCTGGGGAGTCATCATTGACCAGAAACTGAACTAGACTAGCTATACAAATACTGTAATTACAAAAATAGATGTGGAGATGCCAGTGCTTGACTGGGGTAAACACAGTAAGAAGTCTCACAACACCAAGTTGAAGCCCAACAAGTTTATTTGGTAACAAAAGTCACCAGCTTTGGGAATGCTGGCTCATTCTTCGTCATAAACCTGTTGGACTTTAACCTGATGTTGTGAGACTTCTTGCTACAAGGATAGGTCAGAGACTAGGAATCCTATGGTGAATAATTCAACTCCTGACTCCCCAAAGCTTCCACCATCTGCATGACACAAGTCAAGAATGTGATGGAATACTCTTACTTGCCTGATGAGTACAGTTCTAACAACACAGGAGAAGCTCAACACTATCCAGAGTGAAGCAGCCCACTTGATTGGCACCCCATTATAAACATTCACTCCCTCTACTACAAATGCACAGCAGTGCATACCATCTACAAGATTCATTTCAAGAACTCACTAAGCCTCCTTAGGCAGCACCTTCCAAATGTATAACCACTACCATCTCGAAGGACAAGGGCAACAGATACATGGGAACACTACCACCGGCAAGTTCCCTTCGAAGCCACACGTCATCTTGACCTGGAAATATATTGCTGCTCCTTCACCATCACTGGGTCAAAATCCTGGAACTCCCTCCCTCACAATACTGTAGGTTTACTATACCACACAGACTGCAGTGATTTAAAAAGGCAGCTCACCACTGCCTTCTCAAGAGCATTTAAAGATGGACAGTAAATGCCGGCCTAGCCAGAAACCTCTCATGAATGAATTCAAAAAAATCTTGCACAATTTCCTGGTATCAAAGGAGATCATAATACAAATGGCCAAGTAGCTTTGCTAAGGGTGTAATGAGTCACTCTAGTTTCAAGCTGCAGTGCTTCACTGGACTGGCACTTGATTTCATTGTTTTAATGCATATATCTTTAACACTAATAGAGGGAAAATGACAGTTCAGATAAATTTACATTTTCTGATTTGTGACCCCCTAATCCACCACATCATTGTAAATGGGGATCATGACTGAGGAAAAGGTGTTGGAACTAACCCTGAGGGGGTAGTTGGAAGTATAACACTCGATGCCAAACTCTATGTGTCGTGAATGTCCCAAACTTTCTGAAATGAAAATAGAAAGCTGGTTTGAAAAAAAAGACACAAGAGAAAATAAAGTCAGCAGCTGCTTAATCAGGTACATTTTAATTGTAAGTTAGTATCATTGGAGGATTTTCAAATGTATTGGTGTAAAAGTGCAGTTAATGCCTTCCCCCGTAATTGAAGATGTTAAATTTGATGCGATTTTTAAGTACTTTTTTTTCTGCTTTCCGTGATATTTAGCAAAGATTCACCTAGACGTGTCTGTGAATCTTTATGGTTCTGATACTGGTGGCCATTGCGAGCTTTCTTCTCTCAAAATTGCTCCTAACTCCAAAATCTGTGGTGGGATATTGGAGAGGCAAAAAAAAACAGGGAAAACGGTTATCTTAAAAGACTATGCTCTAGTGAAGGGTCGTCCAGATTCAAAATGTTCTCTCTCCTCAGATGAATCATAGAATCTCTACAGGACCCAAGGAGGCCATTCAGCTTGAGTCTGTACCAACCACAATTCTACCCAGACCTTATTCCTGTAATCCCACACATTTACCCTGCTCATATCTCTGACACTAAGGGGCAATTTAGCGTGGCCAATCCACCTAACCTGCACATTTTGGAGTATGGGAGAAAACCAGAGCACTTGAGGAAACCATGCTGACACAGGGAGAACATGCAAACCCCATGCAGACTGTGACCTGAGGCCAGAATTGAACCTGAATCTCTTACACTTTGAGGCAGCAGTGCTAGCCACTGTGAGGCAGCAGTGCTAGCCACTGCGCCATCGTGCTGCCCAGCTGAGACTTTCCACAATTTTCTGGCTTTGGTTGTAAAATATTGTTCCAGAAACAAAATGGGTGCGAAACTAATTAAAAGTTAAAAAGTAAAGAGAGAAAACAATTAGAGACTTATTTCCAGAAGTGAGCAGAATGAATGTTCACACATTTCTTGTGTTTGTTTTAAAGTGCTAGTGCGATGATTTGCTGACATAGCCAAGTATAATAATATTAGAGGTACTTTTTGAAAGCCTTGGCAACACTGCTACAAACAACAAGCACGGCTGTCAATCCTCTTGTGGTTAGTTCAGTGTTTTACAGGACAAACATTACAACATTTCCACAGCTCTATTGATGCTATCCTTGGTTTCAGCAGAATAACAAAGGAGATCAAAACCTAAAAATAGTATGGGATCTTTCCGAGAGGATTTTGCTGAAATGGTGAGTAAAACATTGATTGTCTTGTATTACCTTGCTGATATCTGATCATATTTTCTTTGTGGACCAATTGCACAATTGGTTAGTATTCACTTTGGTTGAAAAGGTTGAGTGTTGATCAAATGAAGATGTTTAAAATGGTGAAGGACCTAGTATCATTGAATCCCAATAGTGCAGATGGAGGCCATTCAGTCCATCAAGTCTGTACCAACCACAATCCCACCCAGACCCTACCCCTGTAAGCCCACATATTTACCCTGCTAGCTGACACTGACACTAAAGGGCAATTTAGAATGGCCAATCAATCTAAGAACTCAGTAAGAATTTAGCAACACCAATTTTTAATCCAACCGATTTATTTGATAGTAAAATTGCAAGCTTTCAACACTCTTGTGTCTTCCTCAGGCAAATGCAGTGTTCTGGTCTGCAATAGCACACATCAGCACAGACAGTCAGAGATTGCTGATTAGAATGCGAATCCTTACATCTAACCTGCTATTCAAGTGTTAAAGTGGCTAACAATGTGTGTGAAGGGAATCCTGAGCATTGGTTACAGAATTGTGTATTTTCTCCAGACAGCACAGTAAGTGAGGTTTTTTGCTAATCCAGGTAAGTTACGGGGGTTACAGATAGTGTGTCATGAAGCCAAAATCCCTGTTAAGACTGTCCTCATGTGTGCGGAGCTTGGCTATCAGTCTCTGCTCAGCGACTCTGCGCTGTCGTGTATCACGAAAGCCCCCTTGAAGAACATTTACCTGCAGGTCAATCTAACCCAGACATCTTTGAACTGAGAGAGGAAACCGGAGCACCTGGAGGAAACCCATGCAGACACAAGGAGAATGTTCAAACTCCATGCAGGCAGTCAACTGAAGCCAGGACGGAACCCGGGTCCCTGGCGCTGTGGGGTAGCAGTGCTGGTCAACAGTGCTAACCATCGTGCCATGTACACATTGGAGCCATGACAAATTTGAAGCCAACCCTCACTTAAGTGAACAAGGAAATGAAATTACTGCAGATGCCGGAAATCTGAAATGAAAACAGAAAATGCTGGAAAATCTCAGCAGGTCCGACAGCATCTGTGCAGTGAAAATAGAGCCAACGTTTCGAGTTTGAATCACCTTTGCCAGAGCAGACAAAAACTGCTGCACTGAAGACCAAGTGGATCCTTCACCAACAGCAAGCGGAGCCACAAAAAAAGCATAAAACTGTATGAAGCTGCTTCTGTGATCACTGGGATAAAACCCAGGTCACAGAAGCCAGCAGCACATTTTGTTTTAAACCTTCAGTCACAGTATTAGCATAACAGCAGCAAACCGGTTCGAGGAATTGTGTGATTTCTCACTGAAGAATCTGTTTACTAAATATTGAATGGTATTCATGTAATTAAATTGGCTCCTCGAGTGGCAAAATACAGGTTTTCCTATTACGTTATATTTTTAGATTTTATGTTTAGTCGCCAAATCACATGGAGCAATGGATTTATTGACACATTGACGCTTAAAAGGCAACATCAATAAATGAAAATGAGGTGTTCCTTCTGCATTGTAAGTTTCATTATTAGAATTATGGCTAATTGCATGTTATAATGACCTTCTTTCTCTTGCATTTGACATGCAGATATTAAAATCATTTGACAGGCATTTACAGAAGTATTATTCAGCACCATAAGCCAGAAAAATCCCCATTTATTTTTATAGAAGTCACTAATGGAAGCTTTATGATGAGTTAACTACTCACATTATTATGAATTCATTTGGGCAAGCGCATGACTATGACAGAAAAGCACTTAAAGATTCTTTAGATGTGCAGTCAGTAATCTTATCAAAAGTAGCCAGCAATTTGCATAAGGATTTTTTGGTTAGAGTCACAGAGGCAGAAGTGAGTGACCTGCTGAATAAATGTATTTATTTACCCAACAACCTTGAGTGAAAATCCAATTGCTAGTGATCCATTGAATGACCTTCCAATTGCTATCTCTTGTGTTACAATTGCGCATTTCATAGAATCCCTACATTGAAGAAAGAGGCCATTCAGCCCATAGAGTCTGCACCTAACCTATGAGTCTGCACAGTGGCACAGTGGTTGGCACTGCTGCTTCACAGCTGCAGGGACTTGGGTTTGATTCTCAGCTTGGAATGAGTGTCCATGCTGTCTGTGTGGAGGTTGTACATTCTCCCCGTGTCTGTGTGGATTTTTTCCATGTGCTCTGGTTTCCTCCTAAGTCCAAAGATGTGCGGTTAGGTGGATTGGCCATGCTAAAATTGTCCCTTAGTGTCCTGCAATGGGTAGGTTAGACGGATTAGCAGGTAAATGTGTAGGGATATGGGGTAGAGCCTGGGTGGGGTTGTGGTCAGTGCTAACTTGATGGGCCAAATGGTCTCTTTCTACACTGTAGGGTTTCTTTGGCTCTATATTCCCCAACAGAGGATGGAATTCTCCTGTCCCATGGACCCTGCAAAGTTCCATTGACCCTGAGCGAGATGTTCTGATCTTGAGGTGAGCACAGCCAGAAAATCCCACCCAAAGTGACTTACCCAGACCCTCACCCCTGTAACCTCACAATTTCCCTGGCTAATCCATTTTGCATGCACATCTTGGGACACTAAGGAGCAATTTAGGATGACCAATCAACCTAACCTGCACATCTTTGGAGCATGGGAGAAAACCGGAGGAAAACTCACGCAGACACGAGGAGAACATGCAGACTCCATGTAGACAGTGACCTGAGGCTGGAATTGAACCTGGGTCCTGGCTGCCATGAGGGAGTATGCTAACCATTGTGCCCCTTAATCCATTTTTACTACTCTAACCTCTGCCATTATAATTGGGATTTTATTTCCATGTCCATCTTTACTGCAATCCCTACCAATCCATCCATCCAGTTTTGCACCATCCCATACCACTGAGATGGATTGAAAGCTGAAACACTGGTTACAAAATGCATCTTTGTATAATCACAGGTTTTAGAGCATGGAAGGGAATTGTTTAAAAAGAAGCATCAGCAGGAGAGTGCAACCATTCTCACAAAGTGCTGATATGAATACCATCAACTGCCACGCTGGCATCTTCTGCATGCACATCCTCCACATGCACTGAAAGTTTGCAAAATGAGCACATTGTGATGCCAGCCAGTTTTTAACAACCATTAGTCACACTAAGCATCATTTTAGACTTCACAAAGCTGTTAGCACCCTTTCCTCAATACGTGGGATCTCCTACCAATGAAAAGGCAATACCCTTAATAGGGATTCTTACTTCCAAATTTTTTAAATCAAATTCAAACTTCACCTCCTGCCTTGGCAGGATTTGAACCCAGATCCCCAGAACATCAGCTGAGTTTTAGGATGAATAGCCTAGCGATAATATCACTAGGCCATTATCTCCCCAACATGGGACAGGCCATTCCAAACCAGGCAAACAAGTATCTGTTAATGACACTGGAACCATTTTAAACCATTAAGAATATGTGTTTGGTGAGAGTAGGTTTAATTCTGGGCAAGAGTGAAACAGGAAAGACTGGGTCAACTTGTACACCTCTCAAGTCTGATTTTACCATTTTCATTCTAAGTGCTGAATCTGGGCGCAATTCTGATCGGATTTGGAAATCTATTCTCAGGCTCTCCCACACACTCTTTCCCTGAGAAGAAAATTGCAGGTCTGAATCGTGCTGTGGGCAAAGCTTATCACGCCCGAAATGATCGAAGCTCTGAACTGCACATGCGTGGTTAAAAAAAATTTGAAAAAGTGCGCCTGAGTCAAATCGCTCCCGCACTGCACAAAGTGTTCCAGGAGCAAAAAGCAGAAGTGATGGCACCCACACACATTGCCCAACCCCACAATATAATTGTCCCCTTTATCCACCAAGGCCCCATCTACCCTGACTCTTCACGACCCACAGCCCCCTTGCCTCCAACCACCCAGAGTGGCAGCGGAGCCTCCCCCATGCTCCCCACTCCCCCCCCTCCGCAGAGATATATCTTACCCACCTCCCTCCTCCCTAATTCCCACCAAGAGAATGATTTTTCCTCACACCCCCTCCTCCCCCCCACTGAGGTACATCTGCCGCCCTCCCCTCCCTGCAAACAAACAACAATCGGGCCTCCCTCCTCCTTTCCCCCCCCCCACCAAGAATGATCTGACCCACCTCCCTCCCCTCCCACCACCGATCTGAGTCAGAGAGTCATTGGAAGCTCTGAACTCACCTCTTCAGCGGCTGGAGAATCCGAACCAGACTTTTATTTAGCATATCCATTTCTGGATTAGCGAATGCAGCAGTGAAGGGGGAAATGCCGATAAAGTTGGGTGGGCAGTTCATTAATTCGATTTAAACGCATGCAAATGTATTTAAATTGCCATTGCGCCCGTTTTGGGCACAAAGTGGATCACGGCTATTCCAGGATGTTGGCAAAGTGGCCATCTGCGTTGACGCGGGCATGGATCACATTAATGGCCTCACACCCGACTTTACCATATTTCGGGTGTGATGCAGTGGTAAATTCAGACCCAGTGAAATGTTTAAATGGGGAAACTTGGGTTGTCCAACTGTGCTACAAAATAAAGGTAAGGCGTGGCAAATTGTCAAAGGCTGAAGAGAGGTTAAGGAGAATGAAGAGAGATTATCCACCACAGTCAGAGCCTTAAAAGGAGTGAGCTACAAACTTGATGAGGCCTGGTAACAGGGGCAGGGACTACAATGCATAATTAAAACCTACTCATTGAAAATGATGCAGGCTGCACACAAACATTGCCTTCTTAGTTCCACAACAGTGAGGTATATTCAGTGTTACATCTGCTGCTGAGTGGATCCAAGCTCAAGTGAAGTCAGCACCTATTGAAGCTAGCCTGCAGCTCTTAAAAGGAAGGTGCATCTTGCAGCACACTCAGAGCAGGAAGAAATCAGACTATTGATGCAGCAGGTCACAAAGAAGAGTTATTTTTTCTCAGACGTAGCTTCGCTAAAAGGAGGAAAGAGGTGAGCTATCCATGTAGAAGCCCAAGGTAAGGTCCAGGCAGAGTCTATGAAAGGAGTAGATGAAGTTAACTATGGAGGTCAGCATCAGGAGTCAAACACTCAGCGCCAGGATCCAGTGGTTGTTCACTGACCTCACACGAGGAGTCAAAGTCAGTGAATGTATCTTCAAAAGACATCCTCCTGTAACTGCACCCACAACGTCAAGTGCTGCTCAATGCTTTACTTCCCCATCACTCACGCATTAACTAATCTAGCAATCCAGATCCACACCTAATATTCATCTGTTCAATCTCATCCACACACAGCCCAAACAATGCCACTCACCTCACTGGTCACAGCCTGTGGTGCTGCCACAGATGAGGATTTTGATGGGGCAGCAAACACAAAAAAGTTGACGGACAAGCATGCAGAAATGCTTGGTGCGCTGGCAAGCTTGCCACTCTGTCAGTGCTTCTGTTGTTATCATTCTGCCGGCTTTGTTAACACCAATGCCAAGCTGGTGCATTCTACAGCTAGCTCCTGATAGCCCAGATCTACACAAGGACATGCTTGAAGGCCACCCACAGTGTCCCTTGCTGAAGGTTTGCAGCCTTCAGCCAGCCATGTTGCAGCCATTGGGGGAACACCATGTAGGAGCTGGAGGACAGGATAAAGCATCCCTAATTCAAGAACTAATTGTCCAATCTTTTCACGTGGAGGGGCCACACTTCAGAACATTTCTCATTCAAAGGGCCAATGAGCAGATTTCAGAAGGATTAAGTCCTGAATTTTCTGGCTGTCCACAACCAGTGGTATTTTCTGATCCTGCTGAAGGTGCATCCCCACTATGGGCTACCCAGCAGCATGGGGTGAAGTTAGTGGAAAGCTCATTGACAGCCACAAGACCAGAACATCCCACCACTAGCAATGGCTCACCGCCTCCTGTTACAAGAAACGGGGGAAGCCAGAGAATCCTGCCCTGTATATAAAACAAAACAACTTGCCAAGCGAAGGAGGGTAATATAATATTAGAATATAAAAGCCCCATGTTTAAATTTACTATAATAAGTAGACAGGATAAGGTAAATATTACAAGGTGCCTTATACATAGAACAAAAGATTTACCAAGTAGCTAATACAATATGCATAGGTATTGTCTGTACAACTCCAACTTATCCAAGTATTATAAAATGAAACTGTATTCTTAATGTGTTTTGTAATCCTTGGACAACGGGCGATCACTATGACGGGAAATAGACAGTAGTAGACTGACTAAATTCTTTTTGAGGCAATGGAGTATAGAGAGCGCAATTCTCCTTATCAGCCTGATTCAGGCAGCTGCAAGTTAATTAGGGCTTTGGAATGTCCTGGATTGCATTAACTCATGGTTAATGAGGTTGGTACAGTTTCTCTTGCTGATGATGGATCTGGACATAGGAGAGAGAATGATTCCCCTTACCAATTAACATTTGCAGGTGATGGTAATATCCTTGAATCTACTGGATTTACTTGGTTAGGTTTCCTAGTGACAACAGAAGAACTTTCAGGTGCAATGTACTCATGAGCTCCTAATCCTGCTAATAGGTAGAGTGTTATTGGTTAAGGTAATAATGTGTATTATTATAATTGGACCCTCTAGTTTGGGTAACAAGCTGGGTGGGAAATCAATGTGTTCAGAAGAGTACATCAATCTCACACTTCTACTGTTATGGCAGAAGGGTAGTGGACGCTTGCTGACTATCTTTTCTCCTGATGCATACATTAGCAATAAACTTCTTTTCACTCTTTAACTATATGCTGTCTATCATGGTTTCTGTATTGGTTAAGCAAAATAAATCAATGAATAATTAATAAAACGAGTATTAGTGGTCAATCTCGATCCTGCACTCACCATCTGCAGGACTGCAGTGGGATCTCAAGATCCAGTAAAACTGGACATTGCAAATCTCACCAGTCAGATCAAGATTTCTGATTTTTGCTGCCCTCCGTTAAAGATGAGAATCTGATTAACATCTATTTGAATACGTCTGGTTATTATTAATCATCTCCTTTGCCAGATCTTCCCCTCACACTCTCCCCTCTCTTTCCTTAGTGACTAATTAATTGAATTATGTACGAAGTATTCGGGCATGCTTTTGGAATTAAGTTGTTTTGTAATACATGTTTTGCTCAGTCTTTTACTTCGGGACTGAGGTCAAAAGAACATGAGTAGGTCAGTGACAGAGATGATGATGAGGTGGGGAGGTTTTGATTAATCGGGAGCCAGGGATTCACTCGTGGGAACTGGAGTTTGATGACATACTCACAGACAGCCTCTTGGGATGTGCTGGATCTGTGGACCCTGCTCCATTTCCCACTGAGGCTGCAGCTCAGGGGAAATGCAAATAAAGTGCTCTGACTGGGAGCAGCTGCTGTGCACCAAGGGTTGTCAGAGGCTCATGACTTCTTCCAAATGTCCAGCATCACGAACTTCACACAACTCATCCAAGCATCTAGACTTCTATGAACTCTGTGAGTACAGGTTGACCACTGTACTCACCACTGTGACCAGGGAGACGTCTGATGACCGTGAAACCATTGTCAATTATCGGAAAAACCCATCTGGTTCGCAAATGTACTTTAGGGAAGGAAATTTGCCACCCTTACCAGGGCTGGGCCTGCATGTGATTCCAGAGTCACAGCAATAGCACTGACTTTCAATTGCCCTTGGGCAATTAGGGATGGGCAATAAATGGGCCAGCAACACCCACGTCCCACGAATGAATAAACAAATGTTACTTCTGCAGCTGGGCACAGTAAGTAAGTCAAAGAAGGTGTACACTCATAACTTCATTCAACAAGATCCTACTACTGTGCACCTGAAGTTGGCCATATTTCTTTTGTATTATCATGCACTATTTCATACCATTGCATGTACAAACACCAGCGGGAATTACTAGAAGGAAATTGTACTTGTTTTGATATTTTTACACCTAACTTTAAAACATCAGTTCAGAGAAGAAATTTCCATAATGCTGGATCACTAGCTTTGAAGCTGTACTGTGTGGGAGGAAGATTGATGTCTTGATTTGCCTGGGAATGGGAAAAGATCAAATGTTGGCATCAACAATTACAAGAACTTTAAGAGGGTATTACCAAATGACATGAAGTAAGATTACCACCGGTACCTATTCTTCCTAAGGATATGTGTTATCACTCATAGAAAGTTTCAGACTTGTCACCCATCCTCAAGTGTAGAGAAAGGTGATGGCCTAGTGGAACTATCACTAGACTATTAATCCAGAAACTCAGCAAATATTCTGGGGACCTGTGTTCAAATCCCAGTATGATAGATGGTGGAATTTGAATTTAATAAAAATTACCTGGAATTAAAAATTGATTAATGACCATGGAACCATTGGCAATTGTCGGAAAAACCCGTCTTGTTCACTAATGTCCTTTAGGGAAGGAAATCTACTGTTCTTACCTAGTCTGGCCTACATGTGACTCCAAACTCACAACAAATTAGTTGACTCTTAACTGTCCTCAGGCCACTAGCAATGGCATTAAATGCTGGCCAGCTAGCGACGTTCACTTATAAAAAAGCAACTCTCTCCCAAGGCGATGCTTATCATTGTTATGTTCTTTATGCAGACATAACCATAACCATATTCACACACAAAAATATGGGTTGAGGATAATACTACGAACAATTCTCACCAGGAACTTAGTACATCTAACTTCCATCACTGTTGCTTGAGACTGCCAAACAAGTCATGAGAGTAATAATCATATCCTGTTGGAGTGACTGGTGACTGACAGTTGTGTAAGATATCTGTCCTTAAAGGTGCATGCACATCATATCACTGCAGTCATGGCCCCATATAAAAATATCCATGGCTACTTCAAAAGAAAGTTGTGAATTTATCAGTTTTGTAACCAAATCAGAGAGGTCTCCTTCTATTGCCCCTGGATGTATAGTTGATAGAAGGATAAGGAAGTCTCTTACAGAATACTGAAAAGCCTGCATGAAGTAGACATGGGGAAAATGTTTCCATTGAGAGGCTAGGATCCAAGGGCCAGAGTAAATTGCTGATCCTTTAGAAGTGAGATAAGGGGGAAATTCTTCAGTCAGAAGATGGTGAATCTTTGGGGTTCTATGCCACAGAAGGCTGTGAAGGCCAGGTCACTGAGTATATTTAAGACAGAAATAGATAATTTCTTTATTGGTAAGAGGATCAAAAGTTACAGGGAAAAAGTGGGTGAATGGGGTTCAGAAACCTATAAATGATGACTGAATTGCAGAGCACACTCAATAGGCCAAATGGCCTAAATCTGCTCCTCTATTTTATGATCTTAAGATCTTTTGGTCATTGGTGCCATGTAGCCATTGTCAAATCTACTTGAAGATATCCAACCAGACCTCCAAATTATTTGGACTTACTAGTATTGAGTATAATGGTTTTCATTATGTATCTAATGTTGGCATAGCTCACCTTTCCTGCATACATTTGAAAGAATGTCATGACTCTTGCCTTTTATCGTGTTACTGTAAGGCAAAGTTGCTGAATTTCCTTACGTAATGTTCTTAAGGTGTTACTGAAGCTCATTCTTTGAGATGATTATTTTCATTATGTAGTTTTGAGGGTGGAAAATGCTATATAAATATATATATATATATATGTCGCTCATTGATAACTGAAGACTCAATAGTCCCCTGATGGGAGTAGGCATATTGCAGCAATTGCTCTCCAAGGTCTCCTTTGTATTATTTTTTTGATGGAATGTTCTAAGGGGTCTGGAAATATAAAGAACTGGCTGTTCATATACCAATTTGAATGATTATTCGGACATAACAATGGATGCGTCTCCTGGTTACCAGACATAGAAAAAACCTTCTTAACGCACTGGAGTCTGAACTAGTACAATAGCAGCATGCCACTGAGACTTCATATCAGCACTATTACTAAAAATAAAGAAGGTCTGCAGCACAGTGGAGTGGAGTAGGCACAACTGACTCAATTAAATCCTGATTAATTCATGCTAGCTCTTGTTCATGCAGGCCTATATACTGAGGAAATTGGCGGCTATTTAGTTCACTAAACAATGCTCTTTTAGCCCAATAGAATGAGAAAATGTATCAACTATTACCTATACTGAGGTATCTGACCAGTATTAACCATGTAACCCAATGGCATGTGTGTGTGTATGTGTGTGTGTGTGTGTGTGTGTGTGTGTGTGTGTGTGTGTGTGTGTATATATATACAGGATTTCCAGACTGTACTAGCCCCAAAACTGGAAAATCCGGCCCCAAATCAACAGGCCTTTCCACAGTCTGCACCTCGTCTGCTGTGAGTCCCATAATCGGGCAGAATGGGAAAGTTCACCCCTGTGTGTGTCCTCAAATTAACGAATTGGGTGAATGAGAAAGAATATGGCGAGAACTTAGCAACATACCAACCGAGATGGCAAACACTTGAAATTCTGCGCAAGAGTTCAAGTAGTAATTAATGCTAAAAATGCAAAAAAAGGGGAGAAGATAATGAAAATTTTACATAACTGTGTGTGTAACATCTAATATTCATGAAAGCATTCCTTGTTTCAAGCCTGTCACATGACATGTACAAGAAAATGTAACCGAAAATCGAGTGCATTTTTAAATATCAAACAGCTTTGTCAAGTAGAGCATGAATATTGGGTTGTTATGGCAACTTAGGTAAAGCCCTGTTAAGTTCTCAGATACCAACTGCTGAAAAAGAAAAATTAGCCTACTTTAAAAACAATCAGTTTTACTTCCAAACTTGTCAGTGGTGTAAGATTGCGATCTTTAATAACCTTTTATAGAGCAACTGCGGCATTTTAAATGCAAACTCGTTTTTAATTTTTGTACAATCCAATAAAAAGGACAAAAATTGTTGGTTTCTGAGAAGAATTTCCGCCATTTCATTTACATGAATAATTCAATCTTACAGGAATTTTCATTTCTATGTAAATTTATGACTTTTATTTAACTTATTAGATAGCTAAAAATAACGCTTCAAATGAAGCGATCAATTGAAGACAAAATTGTGCATTTAAAATATATCAGGAAATACATTTTAAATTAAGATAATCAAAGTTACTACAGGGAGTTCCTCTCACTGGTTCAAACCAGAAGAAATTCTACACATTTTCATGGTCTTTCTTAAGGCTACCTGAGTTGTAGGTAGTGAAAAAAAGTAACTGAAATAAAATACTATTTTAATAAGTAAGAATTATCATTGATATTGGCTGGAATTCTCCCATCCCGCCCGTCACTGGAATTTTAGCAGTGGATTGCAGACAATGTGAAATCCCATTGATGGTCAGATGGGAATTTTCGGCTTTCAGACCAGCGAGGTCAGAGAATTCCACCCATTATCACAAGTAAGAAGCGATGTAAACACTGTCTTGTATCATGTCATGGAATATACTTCTGAGTGGGATGAATTTGTTGTGTGACTGTTTTGTGAACTGTACTGTCAGCGCTGAGTGGCAGGTATAATTTGGGGTAAACATTGCTTCAGAAGCTGGATTAATACATCAAATTCTGGCATTAAAATACTAATGAGGCTCTGACTCTGCAATAAAATCGACGGAATTCTACCACCCTGTCCCCAGCGGAATTGGAGCAGCAGCGGGGCAGACAATGGAAATATCTGTCGTCCCTTGGCGGGGGGGGGGGGGGGGGGGGGGGGGGGGGTGATTTCTTGGTCATGCTCAAGCGAGGCTGTAAAATCCTGCCCAATAAGTCTGGTCCCATTCACCAGAATAGATGAAGTTAAAATGCGATGGGCAGCAGGAAAGAGTACAGGAAGCGCTCTTTCTTCCTGTAAGCCAAATTCCTGTTGCTTCCTGCCCTTCTTGGCCCTGAGGTGAAAATGCTGGTGTCGGAATGGGGTAAACACAGTAAGAAGTCTCACAATACCAAGTTAAAGGCCAACCGGTTTATTTGGTAGCAAAATCCACTAGCTTTCAGAGTGCTTGCTGCCCCTTCAGGTGAATGGGAGTTCTATTCACGAACAGGGCAATTAAAGACACAAACTCAATTTACAAAATAATAGTTAGGTTACGAGTCTTTACAGTTAATCAAGCCTTAAAAGTACAGACAATATGAGTGGAGAGAGCATTAAGCACAAATTAAAGTGATACGCAAAGTCTCCAGGCAGGACAGGTAGCGAGATTTTGCAAGTCCAGACAACCTGTGAGTGTTACAGATAGTGTGACATAAACCCAAGATCCCGATTTAATTGCCCTCATGTGTGCAGAACTTGGCTATCAGCCTCTGTTCAGCGACTCGGCACTATCGTGTGTCATGAAGGCCGCCTTGGAGAATGCTTACCTGAGGGGTAAGCATCAAGTAAGTGTCGGGGGACCAGACTTTGGGTAAGTGTTCTACAAGGCAGCTTTCACAATACATAACAGCGCAGAGTCGCTGAGCAGAGACTGATAGCCAAGTTCCACACATGTGAGGACAGCCTCAACTGGGATTTTGGGTTCATGTCACACTATCTATAATCCCCCATGACTTACCTGGACTTGCAAAATCTCACTAACTGTCCTGTCTGGAGACAATACACATCTCTTTAACCTTTGCTTAATGCTGTCTCCACTCACATTGTCTGTATCTTTAAGGCTTGATTACCTGTAAAGACTCTCATTCCAATCATTATTTTGTAAATTGAGTTTGTGTCTTTATATGCCCTGCTGTGAATAGAACACCCACTCACCTGACAAAGGGGCAGCAAACGCTCCGAATGCTGGTGGTTTTTGCTACCAAGTAAATCTGTTGGACTTTAACCTGGTGTTGTGAGACTTCTTACTTCCTGGCCCTGGCAGGGATCTAGGATTAAAAGTGGCCCCTTTCTGCATTTGACTCCTGCTCAGGCTGATGGAATAAAGATCATTTCTCTCTCCTGCTGTACAGTTCCTGTGGGAAATGTGTGTGTGTGTGCGTGTGCGTGTGCGTGTGTGTGTGTACGTGTGTGTGTGTACCTGTGTGTGTGTGTGTGCGTGTGTGTGTGCAGTCTGCAATCCCAGACGAGCACAAACCAAAGCATAAATGCTGCCTTTAAACTGGCAAAATTCACACTGATGCTATAGGGCAGATTTTGTTTTGAAGGCTGGAGTTAAAACAGATTGGTCAGTTGCAGCAGAGGGCATTTAGCTCTGCGGCTGTTTGCGCTATACCATACTTAGAAAAACTTCATGCTGAAATCACACTCACTGAGTACACCACAACTAAACTGCAAAAGAAAGTAAATTAATGAATTGTCAATCATTTATAAATAGCCTCAACTGCGTGGACTTTCCACAAAGGTCCTCCTGATCTCCCACCATATGTTCAGTGAATTAGTGGAAACCTACAGAAATAATGGCCTGGATTTTGTGGTCAGTTTTGAAGGAATGATATCATCGTTCATCAAACTTATAGCTATCCGTAAATGTTTTACAGAGCTTTAAACAGCAACTTGCCATCATTGGAGATGATCCAGTGTGTTGCCCCTTACAGGGCATCTGTGTCTGATGAAAGTATGGCAAAAAACAGCATAACTATTTAACCAGTCAGACTAACTATCCTCACTGAGATAGACAGGACTGCAATGTGAGCCCCTGCTCAAACCTGAACTGGAATGAGGAGGGTGTGATAGCTAAGAATAGCTCCTTCCAGCTGATGTTCTGGCTCCTTGACTCTATTCACGAGGAGACAAAGTTTCAAGGTGAGGGGCAAGAGGTTTAGGGGAGATGTGAGGAAAACGTTTTTACCCAGAGGGCAGTGACATTTTGGAATATTCTAACTGGAAGGGTGGTGCATAAGTTCATAGGTTCATAAAAGAGAGGAGTAGAAGTTCTTTAAAAAGTCTTTAAAAAGTCCTTTAAAAAGTACCTGGATGAGCACTTGGCAAGACATAACTTCCAAGACAATGGGCCAAGTGCTGGTAAATGGGATTAGGTGGGAGGTCAGGAGTTTCTCACATGTCAGTGCCAACTTGATGAGCCGAAGGGCCTCTTGTGCACTATATGATTCTATTCCATCTCTTGGCCATTTTTGTAGAGACAAGATTGGAAAAAGGAGAGGTGGGGGCAGGGGGCTGAGAGGGCTAACCAGGTTTATCACTGAATTCAAATTCCACCGCTCACTGCTGCGGGATTGGAACCTGGATTTTCAGAGCATGTCCTGTGGTTTCATAGTCCAGTGGCAATACCACTACACCATTCCCTCCCTCATAGGTTATCCACTTGCACACAGCCAGTAGCTGTCATCACTCATTTAAGGACTTGAGTGAAATTAATTAAAGAAAGTCTACTAACTCATAATATCCAACTCCAACTTCCCACAGGTGGCAGGGTCCAGTTTGAGCCTAGAAGTGGCCTTCAGATGACAGACCAAATGCCTTCCCTAACTGCCTACAGGCCACCCTGTAGAGTGACTCCACTCACTACCAGGCATGGTGGTAGTGGCGGCCTGATTGCAAAATATGTTTAAAATTTAAACATGTTTAAGAGAGAACATCTCCATTCTTACAATCCCAGTTGATGTTACAACTGGACAAGAAGATCCCATATGGAACCCTTGCTCAAAAGGACATACAATAAACATGAAAAGAATTGATTATGATGCAGTACTCCTTTACTCCCCGCAACAGCTTAACAATTACATGAAGATTGTAAGATTAAGATGCATCACAAATTATATCTTAAGCCACAACAATTCAGTAAAACAAAGTCTGTTTTAGCACACACCTTGGCTGTGTTCAAATACACACACTCCGCTCTGAACCCAAATGAGTGTCTGATGATTTCCCCAGCTGATTTTCATGTTTACAAATTTGTGTCCCAAAAACACTTGTTAAAATCTTCTCTCACACAAAGGCTTTCTCTTAGCAGTTTGCATTCTGAAATCCTGTCCATGCTTTCCAAATGACACTTCTGAACAAAACTTCCACTCCACTTTGAGCTGTGAATCCAAGCCAGTTTTACAATAACATCTTTAGGGTTTCTGTAGCTTAATTTTTGTACAAACTGCTCAAAGTTGTTCTAACCCTTGATTCCCAGGCACATCAAAATAGCAACAAACTTTGATTTGCTTCTGAGATCTGTTGTCCCACTTTAAATCTGGTTATTGTAATTGTTGTTTTAACTCAGAATATTTTGTTCACATTCCCTTGAATTTTTCTGAACAATGCCTTGGTTTCTGTTCTCTTACCTGCAATTGTCTTAAGACTTAACCAATTCCCTGGTTATTGAACTATAGCTTGTTTCTTGGGAACCACGCATCTTTGCAGCTTCCTTGCCTTATCCAGCTTCCTTCTAACAGAGTTGAGAGGTGTTCACTCCCTAGTGTCCTGTCTCTAACTGCAATCAAATTCAGCTAAAAAAAAGTTTTAAAAGCTCTACTTTACAATGTCACCACCAGTAGCTAACCTATCACTGCTACATTTCTTACCATTCCCTTTCTAAGCACAATAGAATCACAGTTGAAAATGAAACACACCCCCACACATTCAGACATCTTTGTCCAGCATGAATCTAACTACAGGTTCTACCCTTTCCAAGCACAGAACCATTAAAAACACTCAAAACTCTTGAACTTATTTTTAATGTTTATCAATACAAATATAAATGAAAATGACCTTTGCTTTCCTAACACGATCTTGAAGTACTTTCTTTTTTACTTACCCAGAAACGTTTCTGGCCTCAGTTTCCTAATCCAGGAGAGAAAATCCTATCCATAAAGTTTAAATCAGGAAGTATACATTATAATTTTGTGAGGGAACCCAATACTGACAATTCTGAGATAAATGCTAGGTTTTGTGCTTATGCTCTGTGGAAGAAATGGTAGCACAATGGTTATGTCACATGGCTAATAATCTGGAATAATCATATAAACAGACATATATATCTTTGAATTAGAAGCAAATGTAGGCCACTTGGCCCTTCAAGTCTGCTCTGCTATTCAATACGATAATAGCTGATCTGATTGCAACCTCAACCCCACAATCCTAGCCCTGATAACCTTTCATTAATCAGTAATCTATACAGCAGTGCCTGAAACATGGGTTCAAATCTCATCACAGCAGCCATTGGAATTTAAATTCAATTAATAAAATTAAAGTAATTAATAAAGAAATCTAGAATTGAAACATTCCACAAAACTATTACCAATTTTCAGAAAACCTCAACTGGTTCACTAATGCCCTTTAGAGAAGGGAATCTGCTGCATGTATGTAGTCTGGTCTATCTGTGACTTCAGGCCCTCAACAATGTAGTTGACTCTGAAACAGTCTAATAAGCTACTCAGTTAGAATCATAGAATCCCTACAGTGTAGAAGGAGCCATTTGGCCCATTGAGTCTGTACCTTTCTGACCTTGCATAGGCCCTCTCCCCCCTCCTCCTATCGCCAGAACCTATTTTTGATGGCAAATCCATCTAACCTACACATCTTGGAAATTTAGCATGGCCAATCCACCTGCATATCTTTGGACCAAGGAAGGAAACCAGAGCACCGGGAGGAAACCCATGCAGACATGGGGAGAACATGCAAACTTTGCACAGCCACCTGAGGTCGCAGTTGAACCCAGGATCCTGGCGTTGTAAGGCACCAGTGCTAACCACTGTGCCATTGTGCCGACCAGCTGACTAAAACTGCTACAGAAGAGTCAAAGATGAATTAAACTGGACTCTGCCATTGACCTAGACCCCAGGAATGACAGTGGCACACACAGCCCCATTGATCCTATAAAGTCTTCCTTCCAAACATCTGTGGGCTTGTGACAAAATTGGGAGAATTCTCCCACAGACCAATCAAGTAACAGCCTGACATAGTCATACTCATTGAATCATACCCTTCAGACACTGTCCCAACACCACAAACATCACCCCAGGTATTCCCTGTCCTATTGGCAGGTCAAACCCAGCACTTCGGGGGGGGTGAGGAAGAGGCACACTGTAATGCTGTTTGGAGAGAGTCACCCTGGTAATCCTCAACATTGACTCCAGACCCCATTATGTCTCATGACATCGGGTCAAACATGGGCAAAGAAACTTGCTGCTGATCACCAGGTAGTGCCCCCACTGCACCCCCTCACCCCACCCCACCCCTTCCACCCCACTTCATGGAGCAAGAAATAAAGGAAGGCAAGGGCAAAGAATATATTCTGGGTAGGGGACTTCATTGACCATTATTAAGTCGGGCTTGGTGGCACCACAACAGACTGAGCCAATTGAAGGGCATAGCTGCTCGGCTGGCTGTGTGGCAAGTGGTGAGAAAGTCAACAAGGGGGAAAGAAATTACCAGACCTGGCCCTCATCAACCTGCTAGATACAGATTCCTCTGCCCATCACAGTATTAGTAAGAGTGCCCATCATATACATTCCTTGTGAAAACTATAAAGCCTCTTATTCACATTGAGCATGGCCACCATGCCAAATGGGGCAGATCCTAAACAGATTTAGCAGCTTAGAACTGGGCATCCATGTGGCACCGTGGCTATCAGTAGCAATAGAACTGTATTCAATCACATATACCTCACTCTACCATTACCATTCAACCAATTAAGGCATTATCAATGAAGAGTGCAGGAGAGCATGTCAGGAGCAGCACCAGGCATACCTAAAAAATAGGTTCAATTGGTGAAGCTACATCGCAGGACCATTTGAATGCCAGATAATGAAAACAGTGTGGAATAGATAGAGCTAAATGACCCCATAAATCCAACAGATTAGATTTAAGGTCTGCTGCCCTCACATATAGTGATGAACTTTGATGGACAGTTGAAGGACTCACTGGAGGAGACACCAGGAATATCCACATCCTCAGTGACGGAGGAACCTAGCGCATCAGTGCAAAAGACAAAGCTGAACCAAAATGAGCACTTTCAGCCACAAATGCCAAATGGATGATTCATTCTGGTCTTTTCTGAAGGTCTCCAGAACCAGTCTCCAGCCAATTCAATTCACTCCACGTGACATCATGAAACAGCTGAAGGAACTGGATACTAAAAATGCTGAGGGCTTTAGCATCCTAAAAATCATACTGAAAACATATGTTCCAGAACTAGAGTGTCTCCAGCTAAGCTGCTCCACTTTGGCTGCACCATTGGCATGTACCTTGCAATATGGAGAATTGGCCAGATAGGAACTGAACACAAAAAGCAGGAAAAGTCCAATTTCCCCTTCAACCCCCTTTCAATCAATAAGAAAGTGATGGAAGACAGCATGAACAGTGTTATTAAGCAATATTTTCCAGTAATATTCGGAATAATAAGTTTGATTCCGCTGGGGTCACTCGGCTTCTGAACTTATTACAGCCTTGGTTTAAACATGGACAAAGAGGCTTGAAAGCAAGGTGAGGATGAGAATGATTGCCTTTGACATTGAGGCAGCATTTGACTTTGTGGTATCAAAGTGTTCTAGCAAAACTGTAATCGATGGGAATCATGGGGAAAACTCTCCACTGGTTGAAGTTACACCTGCCTCAAAGGAAGGAGGTTGCAAAAATGAATCATTCCAGTTCCAGACATCACTACAGGAATTCCTCAAAGTAATGTCCTCGACCCAACCATCTTCATCAATAACTTTCCCTCCATCATAAAGTCAGAACTGGGGATGTTCACTGATGATTGCACAGTCTTAAGTACTATTGGCAACTGACTCTGAAGTGTTCAGTGTTCATAAGCAACAACTAGGTATGACATTTTCTAATATTTGTAAATTACATTTGTCTTTGACCTTGTGTTACATATATGGTTTTGTAACTTTGTCAACATGTGATGTTTTACTCTAAATAGCCTTGGGCTGAGAGCTGACTAATGGGTTGCTTGCCTGGAGGAGTGCGGCTTCAATAATAGTCACAAGGCTTAACACCATCCATTTCAAGAAGGAGATCTTGTGGTGCAGTGGGAAATGTCCCTGCCTTTGAGCCTGAAACTCCAGGTTTGCGTCTCACCCCAGGACTTGACGGCCATGGAAGGTGTATTCATTATGCGGTCAAAAAGGTTGAGTGTGTCAACCTGCAAATCGTTCCAAACATACCAATGGCTGGTGGTAGAGCGGGAGAGATTCCTGGTCAGCCATGCTTGGCACCCAGTGGCACTTCTCAAGCTCTTCAAGCCTTTAACAACCAGAGTAGCAATCTGTTCCAGGTATTACTATCTATGGAAAGAGATGAAAGTCTGCCTTAGTACATCACAAGGTGCGGAAAAAGAATTGGAATTGGAACGCAGTTCAAGGCAGCCTGCTTGATCCATGTCACATTGTAAGCCAACACGTTATTTAAGTTTTCTTAATATACAATCACATTTTATTTCTATTATTTATTTCCTTCACATTAATAAATGTAGATCAGGTGTAATGCATGTAGCCCTTTTGCAGAGACTGTCTCATAATGGTAACACGAAATAGTGATGTGAGAGGAGAAGCTTGAAACCAAAGACATCTTTAGAACATTGTGATATGGGCATGCAAGAATGCATGATGGGTAATTTGGCCAAGGCAGAATCTTGCCAGAATTAGCAAGTTCAGAAAACAGTTTAAAAACTGTGCAGAAATGCTTGCCTCAGAGCTTGAAAACATCAAGCCCCTTTTTGCTCAATAAGGAATAATAAATATATCGCCTTTCCCAGTTTTGGAGTTTGACAATACTGTTAAGGATAAAAAAGTGGAGTCAAGTTGTGCCTGAAGCATGAGCATTGAAAGTGACATAAACAAGAGATATCTGGAGAATTAACTGAACACAATGGGTGGAATTTTATGAGAATGATCCTAAGTGTCTAGCTAGCATGAAAATGGGAGTGTTCCTGATCCGTTCTTTGGTAAGTTTTCACAGCCAATCTTATGTACTTAAACTTGGAAAAAGTAGTTCATTTCTAACTGCTGCAGGCAGTAGTCTGGGCTTAATTTACCAGCCAGCCTGCAGAGCAGCTGTTGAGCATGTGCAGATCTCTGACTTGAGTAACAGGGGTCTGACAGACAGAGGAAACTTTCAGGTCCCTACTGCTGTAGGAGCCTCACAAACTCTTCTGTCCCTCCATCACAATCATGAGGATTCACAAGTGTTCATGTGCCTCATAACGCACAGACATTTAGTCTCTGCTGCTGTCCCCCCATCCAGACTGATTGCACTACCTCATCCCTGATCCAATGATGATGCAAATGATGGTAGCACATCCTTACCCTAACCTCTGGTCCTATCATGTTGCAGAGTGACAGCAGACCTTGCCCACTATCTCTGATCAGGCTGCCCCTCCCCCTCAGGTCCTACCCCTTCAGACACCACATAGGTGGCACAGAGGGTCCATGCGCATAAATCACAAAAATTTGGTTGGCAGGTGCAGCATGTAATTAAGAAGACAAATGGAATTTTGTCCTTCATTGCTAGAGGGATGGAGTTTAAAAATAGGTTATGTTGCAGCTGCACAAGGTGCTGGTGAGACCACACTTGGAGAACTGTACACAGTTATAATCTCCTTACTTAAGAGAGAATATACTGGCACTGGAGGGGGGGTGCAGAGGAGATTCACTAGGTTGATTCCAGAGTTGAAAGTGTTGGCTTGTGAGGAGAGACTGAACAGACTGGGACTATATTCACTGGAATTTAGAAGAACGAAGGGGGATCTTATAGAAACATATAAGATATGAGGGATAGATAAGATAGAAGCAGGGAAGTTGTTTCCATTGGCGGCTGAAACCAGAATTATGGGGCATGGTCTCAAAATGAGGGGGAGCAGATTTAGGACTGAGTTGAGGAGGAACTTTTTCACCCAAAGGATTGTGTATCTGTGGAATTATTTGCCCTGTGAAGCAGTTGGGGCTACCTTGTTGAATGTTTTCAAGGCAGAGATAGATTTTTGAACAGTAAAGGAATTAAGGGTTATGATAAGCGGGCAGGTAAGTGGAGCTGAGTCCATGCAAAGATCAGCCATGATCTTATTGAATGGCGGAGCAGGCTTGAGAGACTAAACGGGCTACTCCTGCTCCTAGTTCTTATGTTTTCCTTACTGGAGAGAACCGGGATGGGCTGGATGAACCAGTAAAATTCCAGCCAATAATTCTTATTAGGAAAGGACAGTGATGTGATTATAAACAAATTAAGCGAGCTAAGACAAGTATTGCCTAATACAGCACAAGGCCTGAACCAAAACAGTGCAAAGGAAGAGCACACAAAGACATTGTAGCTGCCGTGGGTAGAGTAGTTTAGTCAGGCTCTTCAAAGATGTAGACAGAGACCTTTTCAGTGGATTGACCACCAAGGCAAACTCCTCAGAGGACTACAAAGCAACCTGTGTTATCAGCAAGTGCAAATATTTAATGTTTTAATAAAATTAGGTCACATTTTGTGGAACAATATCCAAGTTACTGTGTGCCATTGTCACCAAGACTAGAGGCTAGAACATTTAGATCAGTTAGGGGGCCTTACACCATCCAGCAAATTAAACATTACTACTCCCACCACCAAGCAGTGGCAGAAATGTGTGTTATATCCAAAGTACATTCCAATAACTCACCAAGGCCCCTTCAACAGCACTCTCTGAATCCACAATCTTTACCACTTGGAAGAGTAAGGACAGCGGATGCATGGGAACACCACCATCTGATGTTCCTCTTGAAGCTATATGCCATCCTGGCTTGGAAATATATCATTGTTCCTTCATTGTCACTGGATCAAAATATTAGACTTTCCTTCCCAGTGGCCACTGCAATGGTTCAAGAAGGCAGCTCACCACCACCTTCTTAAGGACAATTTGGAAAGGAGAACAAATGCAATCCCTGTCAACAATATCCATATTCCATGAGAGAAAGACAAAATGTTTAAGTCAATGAGGTAACTCAAGTATTGCAATGCATTTGCCTAATGCAATGCCAAACGGTAGTTGGATCCTTATATCTTTGTACCGTTTTGTTACAGAGAGTTTGTGGGACACTAGCCACTGTTGAAACGATGACAAGGCTATGACATTGTGAAGCATTGGCTGATTTGATGGGTATTAAGGAGCCTAATGTCAATGATGAAAATAGATTTGAAGTTCAGTGCAAGTAATTACTTCACAATATCTCAGGACATATACTATCTGAAGTGCTACTGCAAAGGATTTAATTTGTTACGGTTGTGGGGAAGGAATTGGAAAGGTTACTGACTGGTAAGCAATAAACGGATAAAGTTGCAAACAACACCAGAACCCATCACAGAATTTGGTGGCAACCTAATCTTAGAGGATTTGCTGCTGGGATGTTTCACTTTCAGACTTATGGAAGTTGATTGTACTGATTGAAATGCAATTGCTGAACAATGTAGACTGGGTAAACATTTTCCTCAAACAGTGGGAAATAATTGTGGTGGGAAACATGTAATATGAGAAGAATAAATTAATTAACTCTATCTTGGAAAACATATGAATGATGCAACTGCATTCTATGAATCAGAAAAATGTTAGTCCATGCCTGCTTTAATTCAAGAGGATGTGTGATTATTTGGTAACTTTGCTGTGTTATAATTGTGTTCAGATCAACAGGATTCTATTTTCACTGTTGATTATGAGCCTTAATCCACATTATGGGAGTCACAATTTTATGGACTAGATGTAAATGCTCTCGAAGGGCAGATAAGAACTTTTTCACTGCCACGTGATGTTACTTAAATGTCCAGCCTTTTAATTATGATTTTAAATGTTGCTGTGTCAGTGACGATAAAAATAAAATCTGTCCTAGCTCTTTCAGAGGACCAAATGGCTTAATTCTGCTTTGATACCTTATGAACATATGAACTTTCATTAGTAGTTTGTTCAAAAGTCCCATGGAATACTCAAGTGAGTTCCAAAATCTATAATCATTGCAGCAGGGAATTCCAAATTCATAGGTTTGATGATAGGTTAAAAAAGCTATTAAGGGATTAGCTTTTTTTTAATGTGGAATATGAATAGAGTATTTTTTTAAAAGAAACTAAGCACTTGAGATTTATAAAGCTTTGAATGGGCGTTCACAAACTGATGTTATTTTACTATCTAATCGGTATAGTGAAATCTGTCTTAGATCTTTGTTTTATTTCATCTCCACGTGGCTCCATAGGTCTGCCTATGAGTGGTATAAGGATCCATGGGGCATGGATGGAGGAACATGAGTTGACATGCATTATCATAGACGGTATAAAGGGAGAGAGAAAGCTAGTCTAAAATGGTAAAATAATGAATGCATTTTCTCTTGTTCAATGCAGGAATTGTGTTCATTGAAACTGAAACCGTTTTGAATCCAATCTCCATATTTAGACCCATGCAAATTACTTTTGCTATGGAAACTCCAACTCTCCATGAGGACAATGGTGTCACAGTGGGGAGAACTGCAAATGTTACACCCATATTTGAAAAGGCTATTAAGCGTAGTCTAGCAATCATAGACCAGTCAGTTAAATAACAGTAGTGAGTAAGCTTCTAGAAACAATTTGCGATAGAATTAGTCATTTCATGGAAAAATGCGTGTTGATTAGATAGACCCCACATCAATTTCTAAAGGAGAATTGGTTTTGACTAATTTGCTGGAGTTTTTTGAAGAGCTAACAGAAAGGGTCAAATGAGGGTTATGCTGTTGATATGTTGTATTTGGAAAGCATTCAATATAATGCGACACAAACAGACTTGTGAGACAGCTTATGGAATAAAAGGAACAATGGCAATGTAGATACACAATTGATTGACTATAGGAAGCAGAGAGTAATGGTGAATGGATATTTTTACAGCTAGAGGAAGCCTTGTTTTGGAGTTCCCCAGGGATTGGCACTGAGATCCTTATTTTCCTGATATATATTATGAGCTAGATCTTGGTGTGAAGACGACAGTTTCAAAGTTTACGGCTAATACTAAACTTGGAAGAATTGTAAAAAGTGAAGAGGCCAGTGTAGAACTTCAGAAGCATATAGACAAGTAGATGGAGTGGACAGATAGGTGGCAGGTGAAGTTCAATGCAGAGCAGTGTGAGGTGGTTCATTTTGATATGAAGAACTTGAACTGACAATATAAAATAGGGGGTAAAATTCTAAAAGGGGTGCATGAGCAGAGAGACCTGAGTGCGTATGTACATAGATCACTGAAAATTGCAGGGCAAGTGGAGGGAGCAGTTCATAAAGCATGTAGTGTTCTGGGCTTTAATAAGGGGTACAGAATACAAGAGCAATGAAATTATGTCAAACTTATACAAAATACTAACTAGACCCTAGTTGGAAAATTATGTGCAGTCTGAATATCATACTATAAGGGATGATGTGAGTGCATTGGAGAGAGTGCAGAAGAAGTTTACAAGAATGATTACAGGGATGAGAAACTTCAGTTACAAGGATAGATTGGAGAGGTTAGGACTGTTCTACTTGGAGAATAGGAGGTTAAAAGGAGATTTGATAGAGATGGTTAAAATCATCAAGGGGCTGGACAGGGAAAAAACTGTTCCCACTATAAAAGAATTGGGAGTGAGAGAGCTCAGGTTTAAAGTGATTTGCAAAAGGAACAAATGTGATGTGAGAAAAACTTCCTCACACGAGTGGTTTGGGTCTGGCACGCACTGCCTGGTAGTCTGGTGGAGGCAGGTTCAATT
Source organism: Sphyrna mokarran (assembly GCA_024679065.1). Lineage (NCBI taxonomy): Eukaryota > Metazoa > Chordata > Chondrichthyes > Carcharhiniformes > Carcharhinidae > Sphyrna > Sphyrna mokarran. Next base: position 27,408,422 of record JAGIQG010000015.1, read on the forward strand.
GAAGCAATTAAGGCAATGAGATGATTACTTGAATAAAACAACATGCAGGGGTATGGGGAAAGGCAGGAGAATGGTACTAAGACACAATGCCTGTTTGGAGACCCAGTTAAAAACACAATTGGTCAAATGATGTCCTCCTGTGATTCTGTGATGGAATCCCTAAATTTGCTTTACAAAGTTAGTCCTTAACAATGTTTAATAGGTGAACAGTTATTTGAAGGTGTGATTGTATCCAGTTCATAGGTGAATACAAAAAAAAACTGAACTGGACTTGCCAAATAAACACTGTGGCTGCAGGAACAGATCAGAGGCTGGGAATCCTGCGGCAAGTAACTTGCCTCCTGATTCCACAAAACCTGTCCACCATCTACAAGGCACAAGTTAGGAGTGTGATGGGATATTTTCCCCATGCCTCGAAGAATGAAGATCCAATAACACTCAAAAAGATCGCCATCATCCAAGACAAAGTATCCCGCTTGGTTGGCACCTCTTCCACACACATTCATTTCCTTCATCACTGATGTGCAGTAGATGCAGTGTGTACTATCTACAAGATGCATTGATGGAAATCACTAAAGATCCTTAGATAGCATCTTCGAAACCACAACTAGTACCACTTTGAAGAACAAAGGCAGCAGTTATATGGGAACAACTGAAAATTCACTTTCAAGTTACTCACCATCTTGAAATGGAAATATATCAACGTTCCTTCACTATTGCTGGATCAAAATCCTGGAACTCCCTTTCCACTGTGAATGTACTTACACCACATAAACTGCAGCAGTTGAAGAAGCAGCTCACCATCATCTTCTCAAGGACAATTAGTGATGGCCCAGCCAGTGAAGCCCACACCCCAAAAAGTTAATTTTTTAAAAATTAACACAAAACACTGGCTCAGACTCAACTGTGCTGGAATGGTGCTCACAGCATACCTTACAGACTGTTACCCATAAATATTTTGGGCGGAATTTTCCCCTTCCGCTCACCACGGAAATTGTAGCATGGGGGGTGGACCATGCAAAAATCCTCATTGATCTCCAGCAGGACTTTTCAGTCTTGGGACAAGCACAATCAGAAAATCCACAGGAGATTTTTTTTATTCATTCGCAGACAAGAGTGCCAAGGGCTAAGCCATTGTCCATCTCTAATTGCCTTTGGAGGGCAGTTGAGAGTCAAACACATCACTATGGCTTTGGAGTCATATGTAGGCCAGACCAGGTAAAGACAGCAGATTGCCTTCCCTCAAGGACATTAATAAACTAAATGGCATTTTGTGACAATTGACAATGGTTTCATGGACATCAGTAGAATTTTAATTCCAGATTATTTATTCCACTATCTGGCAGGATTTAAATCCAGATCCCTTGAACATTTGCTGAGTTTCTGGATTAATAGTCTAGTGAGACTAGGCCATCGCTTCCCCTGTATAGCTGTGAACAGGACAAGCAATAGTGAAGCTCTGCAATCTACTTGATTCAAGAGTCTTTACTGAAACACTCATTTAATGCATTCAAAACCTACTCATTTGCATAATGGGATTCCACAAATGCAAGGTAGCATTTTCCAAACCAGAGAGGTTGTTCAGAAGTAATCATGCCATTACAATCTCAATTGTTCCAAATTGCATGGCCCCTCACATTCTCAGCCATTGCGAACCCCTGAGTAAATGTCCCAAGTTCACACCAGTGCAGCTATTTCAATGTTGAGTTTAATGGCGAGGGCTGCTGACTATTCTCTCGCAGCAATTTATGAGTTTGTCTGCACTATCTGTATTCTAGAGGTTTCTGTTAGATTTCCTCATTCATAACAGAGAGAACTGATAACCTCACTCTTCTAATCTTTGTAAATTCCGGGCCAATGCATTAATCCTGATTATATATCTATTGGAATAAAAACTTTGTTGTGCATTGTATCTTAATTTAAATTCACTTTGTAGTGTAAAACTAAAGGCTCTTGATTTTCTTTGTACTCTATGGATCACAGTGAGGATCATCTCACCACCTGTTTCTTAACATCTGTGATCCTGTCCATGAGAGGAGAAGCAAAGGAATCATGCCTTGGGATATGTAGACTATCTAAGCCCATCACATCACTCAACATCTCTGGCAAAGAGCCATTGACAAGGCATTTATGTTTAATCTGCACATAAGCAGATGGACAGCTAAGTCCTGGCATGAAATGTGAAAAAGTCTTTGCATTTAATTTCCACTAGATTTGAGAAGGAGGAACTAATTCTTTGATGATTATAGATGGGCAAATGGTTGTGGCTGACCTGAATAGAGGATGACAGAGAGCTAATGATAGGCACAACTAATAGAATATTGGTGCCCATGGTGCTGCAGTTTCTCCATACCATAGGATGCTGTAGTCTTCACCACATCCAGTGCACATTGCAGCATGACTCAGGAGCATCTGTGGCACTTAGAACAACCATAGAATCCTTACTGTGCAGAAGGAGGCCATTCAACTCATTGTTTCTGTACAGACCCTCCAAAACAGCATCCCGCATCCCACCCTCTGTCCTACCACCATAATCCCTTGCATGTACCATGGCTAACCTAACCTGCACATGGAAATGTTGTTCAACTCCATGCCAGCACTTGCAGACCCAAACATGACACTGCATCTGATGGCCAATGTCTCATCTTCTCTTTCATCACAAGATGAAGCGGGTCAATGTATAAGTGCAGCAGTCGAAGTTCAAACTGAGGTTCTGAGATGTCTGCTGGTTGCTGTGCACACCCAGTTTCCTACTTTACCGGCTCAGACTGCTGCTATTCACAGGTCTGGATTCCAGCACTCAAAGGGGCTCGCAGGGTCTCTCAGCAGTCCAGCAAATAGTGTTGCAGCCTGGTGATAAGGAATACATCCTCATGATTCACAGGTTTTTTGGAGGACACAGCAGACATGGGGCTGCATGTTGGCGCAGTTGTTAACACTGCTGCCTCACAGCACCAGGGATCCTAGTTCAGGTCCAGGCTTTGAAGGCTGCCTGTGTGCAGTTTGCACATTTTTTTCCATATCTGCACAGGCTCCCTCCAAGTGCTCTGGTTTCCTCCCACAATTGAAGGACGTGTACATTAGGTAAACTGGCCGAGCTAAGTTGTCCTTTAGTGTCATAAGAAGTCACAAGAGATTAGAGGGATTGCTGGGTAAATTGCTGGGCTATGAGGATAGAGCTTGGGTGGGGCGCTCTGTTGGAGAGTTGGCCTCCTTCTGCACTGCAGGGATTCTGTCATTCTAAGACATCGCTGATTTGAAGTCATGCTCTGGTGAGTAATGGGAAACTCCCCCGAGTGGTCAGGGCAGGAAATTGTGGTTTGGAAAGCCATGTTCCGTGGCCTTTCTGGGGGCATATGGCTCTCATTGTATAAGAACAGTCCACATATGGTCAGCTGATGAAGGGAAATCATGAGCAATGTGTAGATTGAACATCCCTTGTTTCCAAACAGCCACCATCTGATTTGTCATGATAACTTGAACTAGTATCCATAGGTTAAAGGCAATTGGCTACTGCCAACATAATGGGCACTCACCAACATGATGCTTTCTGCAATGCACCTTGATGAATTTGCTGACATTACCCTACTGTGTAGCTGCAGATGTGTTAGGATGTAATGGCACAGTTCAACGACTATATCCTTGGGGAATCCTAGCCATCTCAGGCATTGCCAATGGCTGAGATGGAGGTAGGATTAGTGCTTTCTGGAAATTCTACATGGGCAGCTTTGGTTGAGAGTTGTCCTTCCTTGCTCATTATTCTCCATTTTCTGCTTGTGTTACAGCCCAGGAGGGATTACAAGTATATCCCCATGAGTGACAGCAGGCGTTAATGCTTTGCAAAGTTCCAGCATCACTCCCTTTTACTCTGACAACCTGTGTGAATTCCTCCAGCAACACAAAGGAGGCGGCATGGTGGCACAGTGGTTAGCACTGCTGCCTCACAGCACTAGAGACCTGGGTTCGATTCCTGGATTGGGTCACTGTCTATGTGGAATCTGCACATTTTCCCCATGTCTGCTTGCATTTCCTCCGGGTGCTCTGGTTTTCTCCTGCAGTCTGAAAGATGTGCTGGTTAAGGGCATTGACCCGAACAGGTGCCTGAATGTGGCAAATTTCACAGTAGCTTCATTGCAGTGTTAATGTAAGACTTATTTGTGACTAATAAATAAGTGTTTAAAAAAAGCTTTACACAGTATTTCAAACTCTGCAATCGCAAAAGAATGTGTCATACTGATGTCTTTAAATTGTGCTGATGTTTCCTTCATACTGCTGAAAACGTGCTATGCTGGGAGGGATGGAGGGAGTTAAAATTGGAAAGCCCGGATTGCTTTTCAAATCAATTGTTGGGCACTGATTGAAATCACAACCTGCTCACCCTGCATGTTTCTGGTACATGCATAGCAGACGTGCACTATCACTCTTACATGCATGGCAATTGGCATTGGCTGCATCAGAAGCTGACAGGAGAGGATCGATCACTATTTTCAGCCGATTAATGTCCCACAGTGTCAAATCTACTGATGCTACAAAACCTGATGCCTTGCCTTCAATTGGCAATTAGCTACAAGGGTGTTTTCCTGTTTATCGCTCTTTCTTTCACTTCTGTTGGGGATAAAGGTCAATGAAAAATCTTGAAACTTTACTGACAGTTGTTTAAATCTCCAACTATTTCTCTTATCAGTGCCTGTTTCCCCAGTGAATGATCATGCTTACACTGTTTTGAGAAGAATTGCTATCTGCCTCTCTCTATCTGCAGGTTCTAGCGGGGCAGGAAAAGATTGATATGCCAGATAGGCGCTTCTCATGAGATTAGAGAGGGTCTCACCTTGCACCACCAGAATATCTGTAAAGTAATAAAGTCAAAAGTAATAGTGCAGGAATATTTGTTTAAAAAGTTATCTGAATGTAAAACTAACAAAGGAACACAGACTCAGAACTAGCTTGCAATGGTTGATTCTCTTCACAACAATGCAAATTCACTGATAAGAAAATACACATATCGAAAGAGTATCCTATGATTCTCTCTATTGTAATGCAATCAGATAAATATTAGGCATCAAGTCTTATTATTGTCAAGTCTCTAGCTTGACAAGCAAAATTGACCAACATGACTATTTCATTTATTATTGTCACATGTATTTGTATATAGTGAAAAATATTATTTCTTGCGTGCTACACAGACAAAGCATACCATTCATGGAGAAGGAAAGGAGAGAGTGCAGAAAGTAGTATTACTGACATAGCTTAGGTGTAGAGAAAGATCAGCTTAATGTGAGGTAGGTCCATCCAAAAGTCTGATGGCAGGAAAAGCTGTTTTTGAGTCAGTTAGTAAGTGACCTCAGACTTTTGTACCTTTTTCCCAATGGAAGAAAGTAGAAGAGAGTATGTCCAGAGTGTGTGGGGTATTTCATTATGCTAGCTACTTTTCTGAGGCAGCGGGAAACATAGAAGGAATCAATGAATGGGAAGTTGGTTTGCAAGATGGATTGGGCTTTGTTCACAGCCCTTTGTAGTTTCTTGCAGTCTTGAACAGAGCTGGAGCCATACCATACTGTGATATATTCGGAAAGGATGTTTTCTATGGTGTATCGGTTATTGAGAGTTATAGCAGACATTCTGAATTTCCTTAGTTTCCTGAGAAAGTAGAGGCATTGGTAGGCTTTCTTAACTATAGCGTCTAAGCTGGCCCCGTTTTCAAGAATGAATTGAAAAAAATCAATTTTGTAGAAATTGAACAAATGCCTCAATCATAATAGTTGTTCCTTTCATCAAATATAAGAAATCAATCAGGGATGTTCTATTAGGAATTAAATAAATATATTCTACTGTAACTATTAATTACAAATTCCTCTTAAATTTACTCTGTTGATCTGAAGATAATTCAAGTAAGATGCAATTCACTTTAGATTTCAAAACTAATGAGTATCACACTCACTGGCAGATAAAGGTAACAATATGTGTTGGATATCCTTCCCTTCTCAAAAACACTATATCGCAATGTATAAAGTTTAAATGTTGAATTCTGTATAAGAAATAAGGACTAGCCATCTTTTTGCTTCAGGTTTTATCTATTTTTGCGATGTATGCTTTTCATATAATGACCAAACTGCATGAATGGTAATTTTAATAAACTTTTGTGTGTTCTAACATTTAATTTGTCTCATTTAGTCTTCTGTATCAATAATTCAAGGAACCAATGCCTATTCCCTTTTGGTGGAGGAATATTTACACACCGACTCGTGTAATATCCAGGAAAATTAGAATCTGGCTAAAAACTAATTAAAAATAAGGTTTATAGGAAGAAGATAATAATCGTGGTTCACTCTTTTCCTTTGAGTGCAGGTTGTTTAGCCTCAGCAGACCTAGTTGTGGGTGTCCTGCCTTCCTCTAGCTGAAGTTATGGGGTGTTAATCGGGAGGCACACCTGATACAGAATAGCCATGGATTGAGACTTGGTTTGTAATACCGCACATGTACTGCCCCAGAAACCCACGCCTGGTTATGTCATTTGAAACATGTATGTGAAGACACTGTGAATGAACTGTACACAGCTGGACGTGCATCAAATGCTGGCAGTTTTCCTGCACATCATGCCTGTGGCCCAGTTTCCACTGGCTTCAGGCCTCCCACTACTGCTTTTGTTCCATCCCAAGAGTTTCCAGACCCCACTGCACACCCTGTTGGCACTCCATTGTACTGGTTACTTCTCCAAAAAATAAAACAGACAGAATCTGCAGCAAGAAAAATGAAAGGAAGACTAACCAGTCAGTAAATTATGCGACCTCCTCTTGACCTATCAGCCCCGGTGTGGTTAGCAATGGTGATTCAAGATAGGTGCATCTGGAATTTCTAGCACCAATACACACTGCGTCCCTTTTTTCTACCCAACTAATCATTTATTCAACAAAGCTGTCAAGTTTGCCAAACATAACTTGGTCACTGTACTTGAATATGCATCTCAAAATGCCCACTAGATTGATCCGAATTACATGATGCCATCTGCTACTGCCTCCGTGTCCAGTCTGCTAATCAGGTTCTTTGATGTCCAGCCATAAGGGCAGTCTTGCTTTTCCACTCACCCTCTACAGCTGGCTCTTGCAGTGACGCCCAGGCACTTTAGCCTGTTATGAAATGTGCAACTGGCACAATCTCAGGCACAGGATAATCAATTCTGTATTACACAAATTCAGTGGCAGGAAACACTCCTCAATCTGTCATTTTGTTATTTAAATCTGGAAAAGACACCGATTGTGTGGGAATGTCCCTTTAGTCTTTAATAGTCTGCATAATATTACTCTATATAACGCTGCATTTAGTTTGGGTGGATTGCATTATGTAGATGTGATGGCAGTAAATTATCTCAGATTATTTCCATTTGCAGTTGGTAAAGATCGAAAAAATTAAAATCGTTAAAACTCAGAAAGACCATGTCTTCTGACAATGTTAGAGTGAAAATCCATCTGAACAAACAATTTTAAAAATTGAACACTTTATATCAGAGGCTGAAAATGAAACAACTTAAAAATAAGAAAAGCACCATTGAATAATTGGAATTATGTGCATCTGAGAATGTGCTGGTGGTATCAGGAATCGTAGAGACATAGCTACAAATGGACAACTTTTACCAATGCATCATAGAAAGCATCCTTTCCAGATGTGTCACAACTTGGTATGGCTCCTGCTCTGTCAAAGATTGCCAGAAACGACAAAGGATTATAAATGTTGTCCAGTCCATCACGCAAACCATTCTCCATTGAATCCATCAACACTTCCCACAGCCTCAGAAAAGCAGCCAGCATAATCAAGGACCCCACTGATATACTCTCTTCTATCTTCTTCTGTCAGGAAAAAGATATTAAAAATTTGAGATTATGTGCTGACAGTTTCTTTTCTGCTGCCATCAGACTTTTGAATGGACTTACATGAAGTTGATTTTTCTCTGCACCCCAGCTATGACTGTAACATTACATTCTGCATCCTGTGCAAGGCATGCTGTAGGTGTAGTATATCAGGACTTCTGGAAGGTGTTTGATAAGGTGCCACACAAAAGGTTAATTCACAAGGGATTAGGGATAATTTGTTATTTTGGATAGTTGACTGGCTAATGGACAGAAGACAGAGAATTGGGATAAATGTTGTTTTTCTGGATGACAAGAAGTAACTAGTGGGGTGCCACAGGGTTCAGTCCTTAGGCCCCAACTATTTACAATCTTTGTTAACAACTTGGATGTAGGGATAGAAAGCTCTATAGCCAAATTTGCAGATGACACAAAAATAATGGAGCAGTAAGTTACAATGAGGAAATAAGAACCTTACAAATGGGCATAGGTGGGTTAGGAGAGTAGGCTAAATATGGATGATGGAGTTTAACATGGATAAGTGTGAGGTCATGCATTTTGGTCAGAAAAATGGGAAGGCGACTTATTAAATGGGGAGAGACTTCAGGGTGCTATGGTGCAGAGGGATCTGGGTGCCCTCGTTCACGAATTGCAGAAACTAGCATTAAGGTACAGCGGATAATAAAGAAAGCGAATGGATTGTTGGCATTTATAGCTAAAGGAATAGAATATAAAGGTAAGGAAGTATTGTTGCAACTATACAAGACATTGGTGAGGCTGCACCTGGAGCATTGTGCACAGCTTTGGTCCCCTTATTTAAGGAAAGATGAACTGCATTGGAGGCAGTTCAGAAGAAGTTCACCAGATTGATTCCAGAGATGAGGGGTTTGTTGTCTGAAGAGAGATTGAACAGTTTAGGCCTATAGTCTCTAGAATTTAGAAGAATGAAGGTAGATCAAATTGAGGTATACAGGATGATAAAAGATATGGATAAAATTATCATGGAGCGGATGCTTCCTCTGGTAGGGCATTCTAGGATGTGTGGTCACAGTCTTAGGATAAGGGGTAGCAAATTTAAAACAAAGTTGAGGAGAAACTACTTCTCCCAAAGGGTTGTGAATCTGTGGAATTTGCTACCTCAACGTGTGGTAGATACTGAGACAGTGAGTAAATACTGGACAGTGAGTTAGACAGATTTTTAATTGATAATGGGTTGAGGGGTTATGGGAGAAGGCAGGAAAATGGGGATGAGAACATATCAACCATGATTGAATGGCAGAACGGACTCAATGGACTGAATGGCCTAATTCTGCTTCTATATCTTATGAACTTATAAACTTATGAACTTTCCTTTTCTATCAATGGTGTTTTCTCTGTATTGTGCACATGAAACGATATTCTTCATCGTAACCTATACATGTGACAATATCAAATCAAAACAAGCCAGGAATCAAATACTTCAGAAAAGGATAGGCAGGTATGAGTGCCATTAATGGATATATAACAGAGGAGGGCATGACAAAATGTATGGGGCCAGTGACGCAGGGAGAGATATGAATGAATAAATCTGTGACTTGGAGCCTCCAAGCTGGCCTTTCATGTAGGCCAGATGTGAAAATGCATATTTAAATTTCAGATAATCATATTTAGTCATCAAAAATAATATCCGTACCAGCTGTACTATCAGCCACATTAATGAAGGAATGGCTATTAATCACTTGCAGAGGGAGGGGAGAAAGAGATTACAATACATGGAGATACCATCTTGAGTTAACTAAATCAAATAAATAAAACCTTTTTAAAAATTCATGTAACCTGCAGCTCAACTGGGATATATGCTAGTAAATAAAATTATTCTGAATTCTTAAGACAGTGGAACTTGTTTCCTTTTATTTTTGAATTGCCATGTTATTGAAATAAACTGAATATTCTGTTTACAATTCCAAGGTCAGGGTAATAAATTTCCTTATAATTTTGTGCAAATATTTCATCATCGTGCAAGTGATAATCCTAAAAAATTGGGATTCTTGCCATAATAAATGTTTCTTTTATGTCAAGTAATTGTTTTAGCATTACGAAGATTTATCATGCACAGGAAATGAATTCTACCATAATCCCATCATCCTACATTACTGAACCATAGAAAAGTATTTGGGATCAAATCTCACTGTAACTTAATCACTGTAGCTGATGTCGTCACTATTGCATCAAAAGCAAATGTACTTAGGCGAGCTGTAAATACTGAATAGTTATGCAGGCAACATTCCCTACCTCAGTTTAATCTGTTTCTTTATTTCAATTGGGGCCTTCACTATTTGGTTTAGCTTTGATTGCCTTTGGTCTGCCTCTTCAATGCCTCTGACTTCAAGAAAAGTGTTTTTATCATGTTTCTTGTAAGGGGTATGTTTAAAATTCAGCTCTCTTTTACACAATGTCGATTTGTTTGATCCAGGCAGCTCACATGTGGAGAATGCAGGCAAATGATTGATTTTAGCTTGGGATATGTTTGTTTAAATCTGAGTTCATGAATTTTTGTTCACTTTGTTTTTTTCTCCTGGAGTTTCAGAGTAGGGTTTTGATTAGCTTGATTGACAGAGGCAGAGTCATGTGAATGGGCAGAGTTAAGATTATAGGGAAAACATCGACAGTTCATTTTGATTTTAAAACAGACAGTTCCTGTCTCATCCTGAAAGAAGCAAGAGGTATCTTTCTGTCTCTCTTTCTCTCTCTGTTTGGGGCTGTCAGAAGACAGATGTATTTCTGTCTTTCCCTCCAGAGGTGTTCAAAAGCTCGAGGACTATTAACAAGCGTAAGTACATAAACCGGTGGGTGGCTAATTTATATTGAAGAGGGGTTTTGAGTCTGTAAAGAGGAATATTGCTTGAATCGAGACTAATAGAAATAGGTTATCAGTTAAGAATTGTACCTTGTCATGTTTAAGTATTGTTCAAATGTTAAATGTTAAGCTAATTCTGGTCACCCTATTATAGAAAGAATATTATTAAACTAGAAAGAATGCAGAAGAAATTTACAAGGATGCTCCAGGGACTTGATGGTTTGAGTTATAAGGAGAGGTTTGATAGACTGGGACTTCTTTCTCTGGTGCATAGAAGGCTGAGGTGTAATTATATACAAGTCTATAAAATAATGAGGGGCATGGATCAGCTAAGAAGTCAATACCTTTTCCCAAAGATAGGGGAATCTAAAACTAGAGGGCATAGGTTGAAGGTGAGAGGGGAGAGATACAGAAGTGTCCAGAGGGGCATTTTTTTCATACAGAAGGTGGCGAATGTCTGGAACAAGCTGCCAGAGTTAGTGGTAAAGGCAGCTACAATTTTGTCTTTTAAAAAGCATTTAGACAGTTACATGAGATATGGGCCAAATGTGGACAATGAGGAGTAGCTTAGGTGTTTAAAAAAAGGGCAGCATGGACAAATTGGGCTGAAGGGTCTATTTCCATGCTGTAAACCTCTATGACTCTATAACTCTGTGACTCTAATTCATTCATTAAAGTTAAACTGTATTGCTAAAATAATTTTTTTTTGATAAATGCTTCCTAGTGCGTCAATGGAACATCTTATCACCACACCAATGCCAAAATGTAAAAAAACTGTTGGGGTCTAATCAGGCTTCATAGTATACTTTGGGGTTTCTGCTCTGATATCCTAACACTATATATATGTAGCTTTTGGAAAGCAGACAAACATTGAAGAACTATTTTTCTAAGCAGAATTAGTTTGCACTGCCTGAGTGGCAGAGAGACAAAATCAATCGTGGAAAGATCACCGACCAGATTTTCACCTTGAGAAGATTTCCCGATGTTGTGATACTGTCTCTTGGCTGAGAGTGCCCATTGACATTATTTTCATGATGGTGTTTCATGATTGGACTGGAGTGGGATCCATTGCCCTGGGCAGCAGGTCTAAGTTGGGAAGAAGACAGGAGATTCCCAGCAATCAGGTAGAATGTCTGCCTCTATTCACTGGAAATTCAGCCCAATTCTGGAATTGAGTGTTAGGCCTGCAAACCCTTGCATCTCTCATCCTAACTTACCTTATGACACCCTCTACACCCCATACCCACCTCACCCCTATACCGACCATACTCCTTCCTCAAGACCCCATAGGCCTTTCACTCCTCCATACCAACATCACGTTCCCCATAGTCTCCCACTCGTAGCAACATAGAAATGTTATTACCCATGGCTTAGAGTCTGGAACCATGCTGAAAGTTGCCAATTCAACATCTTATAATACTATATCATACAATAAGCTTCTTTTCATACAGTGACTAATGATGAAGCTTTGTTCTGAAAAAGTGGATAAGTAATATATAATGTGTCTACTAGTTGTCACATCTGACATCTGGCAATTTGTAAAGGCAATGAATAGCATTGTGAAAATGGAGAAGTCTTCAAATGCATTTGAGTAAATTACTAATAGTTAAAGGGCTATTCCACATTGCACAGTGCTATAATCCAGATATTATGGCTTGAAGTACGTCCAGTGTTTTGAATTTATTTCCTTGAGGCAGAACTCAACGTTCACTGTCCCCCTCATCCTGCCCTAGATCCTCCCCATTTCCTACCTAAACCCATTTATCCACTTTAAACAGAATTCACAATACCATAATGACAGTGGGAGCTCTTTGGGAAGCAGATCATTCTGTCAAAATAAACAAACAATCATACTTGATATACATGTATACTTAGAAACCATATTAATCTTAACAGCCCATAAACCTATTAAAATAGCAAACAGTACTTGAATATCCACTGTCAAAAAACAATCTTATTAACAGCTCATAAATCTGCCAAAAGAACAGAGCTTATATTCCCCCTGACATCTTTGTAAACAACCCATATATGTAAAATTTATTAGTGAGTTTGGAAGTCATCCAAGCATTCACAATGAGTTTACACTAGATAATTGTGTCAACTAAAACCTCCTGAGCAGAATACATTAGAATATTTGAAGATAACCAGATGCTCAACCATTAACCAAAGCTTTGAAACAGCCAAAAGATGGCTGTGCTGAACTTCAGTGTGGGTAAAACAAAGCTCTGACAATAACTCAAGTATTTTTTACTATGTAAAATAGCCCTTCATCAGTTGGATAATATATCCATTATACATTCACAAACTTTTCTACTTTCACAGTGCTGTTCATTATCTTGACAGTTTGTTAAAATTGAAGAGTAGTAACCAGGCAAACAAGTTATTTTTAATGATTACTTATCTCTTCAAAGCAAAGCCCTATTTCCTTTCACTATGATAAAAATATGTATAACACATCATAAAGCATTTCATTATGATCTATGAATTTGTCAACATTTTTTGAACATAGCTTTCGTACAGTTTCAGACTCCAAACCATGGTTCACTAAGGTTTATGACATCTCTCTGCTGATGTTATGCACGTCACCTTCCAAAACCAGTGGAACTCCATGAAAGGTGTAGTAGGTCTGAAATACCTGCTCTCACAATGATGCCAGTAACATTGGGACATCAATGTGTGGGCTTATAGTCTGCCTCATTATCCTACGCCACTTAAAATTGCCAGTATTCTGCTGTGCATGCAACTGACCAGCACAAGGGACATTGAAATTAGTGCATTAATTATAAACACAAAAATAATTTGGGGATATCTCCAGAATATGGCTGGAACATTTGATTAAAAACTGAAGAAATGGCCTCAATTCAAAGATGTAGAACTGCCCTGCTGAACACTATTGGGATTGCTTTCTCGGTGAGTTTTAAAAAGTGTACATATATTTGTTGGATTCTAGCAAGTACTCCCATATCCATTCGGGTATCACCCTACATTAGGCCTCTACATTAGACCAAATCCTACTCAATGCAAAGCTATCAATTGTAACAATAGTCTTTAAAGTACTCACACCACAGAATTTAGCATGTGAACATCAAGGTACATCACATTCCACGGGCGGGATTTTCTGGCTGTGCTCACCCCAAAATCGGAAAATCCTCCTTAAGTCAATCGACCTTTTCGTGGTTCATTTTTCTGCCTGCCACAATTCCTATGGCAGGCGAGACAGGAAAATTTCCCCCGATAGTCCTGTATGGCCACCACGTACAATTGTTAACTCAAAACTTTGATTGCTAGTTTCATGCCTACAAATCACAATCTGTAAGAAGACACAAGAAGGAACATCTGCAAAAGCATCATGAAGCTAGAAAGATGCATTTAGCCTAACGTCAACTTCTCCTAATTATTCTGTCACCATGATTATATGGTTCTTTTAATCAATTCATTACTATAAACACAGTGACCAAACCAACTTGAAAATATAGATGAATGACTTCCACACATTTCTTCAATTCCTCATCCTTGTCTAGGCCTGCTTCACAAAGCCAGCTGGTTTAGCAAAAAATAAACTCTTTAGCCCATTGTATGCCACTCCCTCAGACAACCCAAATAATTTTGATACATAGTGTGAACCCAGATTCTACCAAGTGCTACCATATCTTTTTTGGGTACCACCCTAGATTAGGCCACTACATTAGGGCAAATCCTACGCACTTCTCTGTGGCTTCACGGCTCCTTTGCTCCATGCCACACCCTCCCATGCAATGAAATCCTTGCTGGCACTGTGCAGAAAGCTAGTAGCTTTCTGCACAGTGCCAGCATGGATTTCACTGACCGACTGCTGGTAATCAAAATCCCAACCCTTATCCCCACTGTGGCTCCCAGTGTGTCATAAAGAAACAAACAATATCTAAATACACATATGACCTGCTGTAATATACCTTAAAAGTGATATTAGCAAGATATCATTAGAAGGGAAATTGTGTCATGGCATTCAGTTTTAGTTTCACTTTTGCATTGAGCAAAGCACAGACACAGTTCTGTTCCCTTCCAGCTCGATACCTATGTATAACTGTTCTCACGTGGCTAGTCTTAATAAATGAACTTACTGTGTATTTACCAAATGCCTTAGAAGAAAAATTCTACAGTGCAGGAGGTCATTCAACCTATCGAGCCTGCACTGACCACAATCTCACCCAGGCCCTATCCCCATAACCCCATATATTTACCCTAGCTAGTCCTCCTGACACTAAGGAGAAATTTAGCAGGGGCATTCTAACTGATCCGCAATCTTTGGACTATAGGAGGAAACTGGAGCACCCAGAGGAATCCCACGCAGTCACAGGGAAAATGTGCAAACTCCACACACATAGTGACCTAAACCAGGAATCGAACCCAGGTTCCTGGCATTGTGAGGCAGCAATGCTAGTTACTGTGCCACTGTGCCACCTTATAAGAAATTAGCGACTTACGTCTTGTACAATAATCACAAGGTTATCCAAAATAACTCATATCAGCAGCTTTAAAGAAGCTCAGGTACTCGCCTTCATTGTAAGTGTTATGATTCATATTCTGAGGATATTTTGTATAGATTTAAAAATAGGTGGAAGTTTTGAGAACCTCAGAACCTTCAGCTTATCGATCTGGTTATAAATTCTTCAGGAAAATCGTTGTGTCGACTATCGCTGTTCCGTTTCAAATTAGTTTGCTGAAAGTCACAGAAAGATTTAATTCTGTTACATAATCTTGCATCAACTTGTGTTCTGATAGAAATATTTACACACAGCCAGATTCAAACATGCTTGTGCTGAAAATAATTAAGCACTGACTTGCCTTTTAATTGACATTGATGTGCTTACATTGCAATTATTTTTAAACAGAGTGAATTGGAAATCACCCAAAGTAAAACTGACAGGAATGTGTCAGTCACATATTTCACTCCTGATTTCATAGAAGCCTATTAAAAATAAGAAAAATGTTGATTTGTATAAATAGTCCTGTCCAAGATCTCAGGATTCTCTACGTGCCTTGCACATTACTGCTGGAATATTAGAACAATAGCCATTTTCACTCACCAAACCCTTGTTAAACAGCAACATGAGAATGACCAGATATCCTATTTTAATTATGTTAGTTAAGTGATCAGTAGAATCTCTACAGTGCACAAGGAGGCCATTCTGCTCATCAAGTCTACACCAAACCTTCAACAGAGCCTTTTACCCAGTTCCATACCCCACCCTATTCCATAACTCCAAACATTTACCCCACTTGTAAATGCATATCTTAGGACATTAAGAGGCAACTCAGCATGGCCAATCCACCTAACCATCTTTGGACATCTTTGGGTTGTGGAAGGAAGTTGGAGCACCTCGTGGAAACCGACACAGACACAGAGAGAATGTGCAAACTCTACACAGACAATCACTTGAGGCTGGAATCAAATCCAGGTCATTGCCACTGTGAGGCAGCAGTGTTAACCACTATATTTGCCTCTTATATTGCCAGAACACTGGAGAATATCTCACTTCAATATTTGCCAGAATGCTGGGGAAAACTTCTTGCTCTTCTTTGAGAGAGTGCTGTAGGGTCATTTAATGTGCTCCGGTGGGAACAATAATTGAAGATCTCATCGGAAAATGGCATCACTGACATTGCTACATTCCACAGTAAGAAGTTTCACAGCACCAGGTTACAGTCCAAAAGGTTGATTTTGTAGCAAAAGCCACTAGCTTTCAGTGGCTTTTGCTACCAAATAAATATGTTGGACTTTAACCTGGTATTGTGAGACTTCTTACTGTGTTTACCTGGTCCAACATCATTGCCACATTCCCACAGCCCTTCATTGATAGCATCAACCTACCACAGTTCAAACATGTGCAGGTTAGGTTGTTTGGCCATGCCAAAATTGCCCCTTAATGTTCTGAGATGCGTAGGTTAGATGGATTAGCGGGTAAATGTGTAGGGATAAAGGGGTAAGGCCTGGGTGGGATTGTGGTCAGTGCAGACTTGATGGACCGAATGGCCTCTTTCTGTACTATAGGATTTCTATGCAGGGATTCTATGACATTTTGTGCTGTTTAGTTTCTGAGGTTGGACTTGAACCAAATGTTCTGACTCAGAAGAATGGGTGCTATTAGATCAAGTAGGATGTAAGAAAATGGCGGATCCAATCCTGTCAATATCTTGCCAGGCTGGTTTGGTTAAAGCAACCAAGGAGAGAACCAAATTTTAAGTAATGTATTTGTGGACGTTCTCATAGCAAGGAAGCATTTCGGCAACTAATATTGAAATTATCTCCTTGTTGTTCAAGGTTTGACTGAACCAATAGTGCTGTGTTTACTGAACATTTCTCAACAAAGTACATGCATGATGTTATTCCGATTGCTGAAGTAAAAGACAAATTATTTAATTTCCTTCACCATAAAGCAAACTTCAACAGAAACAAGATGTTTTTTAGATTAACCTTAATTTGCTTTAAGAACTATTTTTATCAGTCTTCTAAGCAGGGCAATTTTTTTGCCTAATTTGTTTTGCAAAGGCAATTAACAAAATCGATTGCTGCCTACTTGTCACAATATTGATTGGCAAAGAGTCCCTTGTGGAAAACCACACTGTCGACCGATGCTCAAACATTAAACATGAAATTCTCTTGGGTGCCATTGTCAACAGGAAGCCCATTAGCCCTGCACAAAAGTTTCAATCAGTCTCTGCCACGGTTGACTTTAGAGAGCTGATAACAGCTTAGAAGCTTATTTTTAATTTGACCTGAGGATTTGGGTAAGGATGGTAATGTAGCATTAAATGCCCTCTCTAGTTGCTCTGAAAGAATGAGGGCCAACCATGGAGTGAAGACTGGGCAAACTGGGCAGGGAGTTACTGATTTCTGTCTGTGATGTACATTACTGAATCAATTGGAACAACAATCCTAACTATATATATTTAGGCTACCATCAAGACAGTATTGAAATCATTACATTGTTGTGCATACGTGTAACAGAAGCAATCAGATTAAACAAATAGGATGGGGCCTAAAAAAGCAGATTCTATAAACTCAATGGAAAGAGATGGCTTGATAAGCTGCATGAATGTCTCACAATACATTGCTTCTGATGCTTTTACATCATACAAGCATCTCATTGAAGATTGTTGGGTAAACACAGTGCTGTTGAGTGTGTTAACTGTTCAGGCCAATTTGTGACAGAATGTTTGAACTCAAAATGACAAAAGTGATATTTTATGGTCACAAATGTTCTGCATGATTCACTGTAATAATGTCAAATAAAGCCAGAAGTTAATAGATTGAACTATTAAGAGGCAAGGTCGGGAGGGGATGAGAGTCACGTAAGTAGAGACAACAGAAGCAGAGGAGAGCAGCAAGGGAGAACGAGACCTGGAAGGAGAGCGGTGTAAAAGACAAGTGAAATAGAACAACATGAGGATGAGACAGTGTTCAAACTGAATGGGAGGTAAAACAATCATGTCATCACAAGGAGTCTAATGGAGTGCATTTATCGGCAAACTTTTAATTTAAATCAATCAACTATAAATTAATTGATTAATTAATGAAAAAAACAACAGCCTATTTGATAATTTCATATAATTACAATCACTGTTCAATTAATTAATCAGATCTGTGGGCTAAATTAAAATTAATTACCAAAGGATTGTAATGGTTCTGAATTACTCAGTGAATTGAATCTAAGGTATTGAGGGAATAAGAGTTGAATAAAACACTTAGGTTAACTGCTGAGAAAGTAAAGTGACATGTCAGCACGTGGGAAACAACTAATTGTGAGGTGCAGTGAAGCCTATTTATTGAAGTCTTCGGTTCATTTCTGCTAAGTCAGTTAATAGTGTAACAGATGGAAGCAAGGCAGGACATCTTAGTTCCATGAAGTACATACCCTGTTCATGTGGCATCTTCAGGATGCTTCACACTTCCTGGAAAACCACATATGCAGCAAGCACTGCCAGCAGAAGTTCCAGATCTCAGATCTTTAGTAGAAATTGGACTCTTTGTGAGGCAGTGGTGAGGCAGATAACTTAATGTATGACATGTTTCTGATGTGATCACCATGCAGCTTAAGGATATGGAAGCAGTGAGGTAATGGGTGACCACTGGCAATTAAGGACAATGTCAGCATGGGGCAGGATTCTCCAATCTCGTCTATATCCACCCCCGCTGTCAGCAAGAATGGAGAACTTGGCACTCAATTCAAACTCTGCAGCGGCACTGGAGAATCCCAGCTTCATGTGAGGTTGGAGGTTTTTAGCGTTTATTAGTGTGTTAAAACCCTGGTGAGATACTTGTAGTAGGGCAACCTGGGGAGCATGGGCTACAGCAGGAGAGGAAAGAATGGAAAAGGCGAAACAGACTGCCTGACTGTAGTATCCACATGCACTGCAGGGGACAAACAACTGCAAATAACTACATCTCAGAAGGCACTAACAGTCACATTCTAGGTAAGATCTTTCTAAGATTACAACATCAAAATGAAAATTGATATCACTGATTGTGACTTCACAATGTCTAAAGGAGCAATTGTGGCTTTGGAAAGCTGATGAGTTATCAGAGAGAAGGGGACAATCAGCACACTGTTGAAATTGGCTTGATAACTACAGTACTTTGATATTGCAAACAGGGAGACAGGATATGTTTAGAAAATGATTAAAGATAAAACACACAGGACAATGGATCAGCATAATGTGATCAAAAAGAACACTAATAAACTTAAAGTAACAATAACTTTGTAATGTGAAAACATATAAAAATATCTAAGCACCTACGATGGTGTTAGCACAAATGGGTGAAATGACCACTACGGACTCAGGGTCAAGTTCAACAATGGTACAGCTTTATTTTCTTTTACGTCGATGGAGATGCAGTTAGGACATACAAACCGAACTGTCCCAAAAGCACTCTAAAGACCCGCCACAATGGGCTACAGTTATACCTGAACTTCGGTGTATTGTACGATTCAAATGCTAATGTTTTATTTACAGTATTCGACTTTGACCATCCTGTTTCGATGTCTTCAAGTATTGTAACGATGTGTTTAAGCGCGTGTTAATTGTTCTTGTCTGATGGGTTTATTAATGGTCTAGAATCTCCGGGGTTTAAACAATGACTGTGTGATTATTCTCAGGAGGTTTGAGGAGCTAGGGATGCTTCCTTAGTTGTGCTAATCTTTAGGTGTCTCCATAGAGGCTTGCTTGATTAGATCAGAAGTGCTGATTTGGTATGGGATGGGGATGTGTTTTTTGATTTAGTTCTTGTAGGTGCCATCCTATCCTGTTCCCTTTGTGTGCTAGCCCTCATTTGCAATCTAAAAGCATGTTCTTGCCTGCTGGTCTCTGTCTGTTTCTTTGCGACCTTTAGTAGGGAGGCTGTAAGTGTAATCTTAGTCTGCTTCCACATTGTGTGCCCAATTTTATAAAATTTGTTGTCCGATAACAATGGATAGGGTAGGTGGGAACAAGCTGAAAATATAGTTTTGAGTATTATCACCCTCATGAATGCTGAATAAAGCCGTTTTTGTTGCAGTTCTATATAATGTTGGAAGACTCCGTTTGTTCATTCTCTCCAACATGCCTGCATCCAGAACCTTGTGATTTGGACTGCTAACTAACGGAGTCACATCTGACACTGTTCTGATGCTTTAAATGAGGAAGGCAAGCAAGTTCATGAGCAAACAGCGAATGACATTAAGATGTCTTGTTCACAACCATCAAGAGAGCCATCAAGTTATAAGCTCTTCCATGCATACTTGGGCATTTCAGAGGGCTCGTTGCACTTAGTAACAAAGCCACCTCCCCAGTGGCTCCAGCTAGTATTTGTGAGAGGGAGGATTCTTCCTGTAAGAGTAGAGATTGCGCAGCATGGAATTTTGATGCTGAATTCTTGTAAATCCCTGCAGGAAACATTTGCTGTGTCAGGCAGTCTGCGGGACGTACATGTATTGAGAAACTGGCAAATGCTGACTGTAAAGCGTGGTGCTTCCATCATCTGATAGGCTGCTAGGGTCACATGAGATGGCCTACACCAAGTATGCCACTTGTAGACATCAGGATTTCCCAGATGTGTGCAAGAACATATTTTCATCTTTAGATGATATCCGGCATAACAACATGGTTATTATGGTTATAAAATGCTGCCTCAAGGTGCCAGGGACCCAGGTTCAATTCCAGCCTTGGGTAACTGCCTGTGCAGAGTCTTCATGTTCTCCCCATTCCTGCATGAGTTTTTGATTTATTATTGTCACGTGTATTGGGATATATTTTTGGCACAAGTATTGTTTATTGTGCCCTATTCAAACAAAGCATATGATTTATAGAATACATAGTGGAGAAGGAAAGGAGAGGGTGCAAAATATAGTGTTACTATCCAAGCTAGGATGTAGAGAAAGATCAATTTAATATAAGGCAGTTCCATTCAAAAGTCTAGTGGCAGCAAGGAAGAGGCTGTCCTTGAATCAGTTGGTAAATGACCTCAGACTCTTGTATCTTTTTCTTTTCAGGTACTCCAATTTCCTTCCACAGTCCAAAGATGTGGATTGGCCCTGCTACATGCTCTCTTCGCGTGCCAAGATGTGTAGGTTAGGGCAATTAGAGGGGTAAATACATGGGGTTGCAGGGTGGGCCTGGATAAAATGCTCTGTCAGAGGTCAGTGCAGACTCGATGGGCCAAATGGCCTCCTGCACTGTAGGGATTTTATGATTCTAACTAGCCAGGGAGAGAGTGAGATGTGAAATAAAAGTTCGCAGTTGTGAAAAAGAAATGCACAATGTTGACCACACATCAAAAAAAAACTAATAGTGCCCAACACTCAATACACAAGATGATCATCAGCAACTACCTGTAATAATATTCCTTAACATAGTGAGTGTCTTAAGGTACTTCATAAAATTGAGAACTGGGATCAGATAGCAGGAGAAAAATGAGGAAGGAGGTAATAAAACATGATGCAGCAGGTAGATTTTGAGGAATCTTTTGGTAAAGCAAGGCTAATAGGAGAAAACATAGGAGTGTATAAACATAGGCTAATAGGAGTGTAGTTCCAAGAAATCTGAATGCTTGAATACCATGGTTGTCGCTATGCAGATTTTAAACCAGTATGCCAATTGACACCATTATTGCGAACAAAGCTCCAAAGGCAAACTTGCCCTATATGTCTTTGTAACAAAAAGAAGAGGGAAGACTGATCTATTAAGTTGAGTTATTTTGTAAAGTTTAATTAAGAACTATTGTGGAGCATTGAAGCTTTAAGAAATGCATAATGAAGCTAATAAAATTTCAAGGAGCTGTGGACCAGGTATTTTATCACTTCTCCGTAAATGTCTAAATGAGTAAGGATGTGTCGAAGCCTTTAAGATCACTAATCAGTTTCCATGCATGTTGGTGTGTCCTTTATCTAATGGTTGTATTGAAGTCTCTCTCTAATTAAACTTCAAAAGATTAAAACAACAAAGGTGTTATTTTAACATCATTAAAGTGGAACTTATTTTGGAGTGAAGTGCACTAAGACACTCAGAATTGCTAAATTATTCATCCATGTATTGCAAAAAAAATGACCAATTAGTGTAATCACCATCTCATATCAAACCTCTCATGTCTCTTTCCAGAATTTAGCCTGAACTAAGTTTTTATAGAATCATACAATCCTCATAGTGCAGAAGGATGCCTTTTGGCAAATCAAGCCTGGACTGACAACAATCCCACCCTGGCCCTCTTCCCTGACATTAAGAGGTAATTTAACATGGCCAGTCAACCTAACCTGCACATCTTTAAATTGTGAGAAGAAACCAGAGCACCCAGAGGAAACCCATGCAGACATGGGGAGAAATTGTAAACTCCAAAGAGACAGTGACCCAAGGTCAGAATTGAACCCGGGTCTCTGATGCAGCAGTGCTAACCACCGTGCCACTCCTGAATAATATAATTCTGAAAAATTACAAAATAATAGTCAGGTATCGGGCCTGAAATTCCAGAGTCCTTCTCCACCGGCTGAATTCCCAGTTACCCCCAATACCCAAAGACACATATCCTGAGCCACATTGACAAGGACAGTTGTAGGCCAGGAGGAGACCAATTCTGCTACAGTGCTTCCATAATGCTTGAGCCGATGCATCTCTATTCAATGCATTGACCCATCTCTGTTCTGCTTGAGGTTCCTCAATGTCTTTCTTAGACCAAAACTAAATATGCAGTTAAAACTTTTCTGCTATAAAATAATTCCATTCACTTGAAGGAGAAATGAGGTCCACATAAGAGCTACTTTTTTTAACAGTAAGGAATTGGGGATTGTTGTTTCATATTGACATTGCTGAGAGCAATTAGAAATTAGTCAGAAAGAGCAGGCCATGGAGCATGCGATGTATAATGTCATCACAATCTCATTATGTTATCATAATCTCATGGTAGCACTGTGGTCAGCACTGCTGCCTTGCAGCGCCAGGGACCTAGGTTCAATCCCAGCCTTGGATCACTGTCTGTGCGGAGCTTGTACATTCTCCCCATGTCTGCATGGGTTTCCTTCACGTGTTCCAGTTCCCTCTCACAGTCCAAAGATATGCAGATTAGGTGGATTGGCCAATCATGCTAAATTATTCCTTAGTTTCCCAAGATGTGTAGGCTTGATGGATTAGTCATAGGAAATGTATGGAATTATGAGGATAGGGAAGAGTGATGGACCAGGTAAAATCCTCTGTCAGAGAGTCATTGCAGACTTGGTGGGCTGAATGGTCTTCTTCGTCTGCATTGTAATCTATTCTATGATTCTATGAATAGTTTTAGTCAGGAATGAGGGCACTTCACCCAACTGTCAGAAGTGACAGCAGACCATTAGTTCTGAGGTGTAGTGTTTTCACAACTGACTCAAATGGGCAGGAGATGCTGGGGAGGGGAAGAGGGCCAGATGTCAGGAATGGCCCAGACCACTGAAGAAAATGTGAAGGCTATTTTAATCCCGCAGAAATTCATATCTGTTTAAAATTCCCAACCATTACCAGGTACTTAACCCTGGTGGAAGGAGATTGAACTTTCCAACAAGAGACGAATTATCTGGTCATTAAAAAAAATTAACCAATTGATTTACAACAGGAATATATTCCATTCACCACATCATTCCAGAGTTTGATTTAGAATCTTTCTAAGCAGGGAAGATGTGAGCTTTGATTTTGTGAAGTTTTTGACCAAGCTTTAGGAGTTCAGTGATGTTTATTGTTGTAAATATCGAATTTCCTCAATGTGGCATCTTGCTGTGCAAAAAATTGGTTGTCACGTTTGTCTGCAAAACAACATAGAAAACTTAAAATATGTAATTCATTGACCTCTAGATGCTCTAACGATGTGAAAGCTACAGATTTGATGTTGCCAATTGGCCTGCACTTGCTTCATTGACACAGAACTTGTGCCGAATTTGCCATAATTTGCTGTGGAGGAATGCATTGATATGTCCATCGATAGTTCTCTAGCCCAAACCCATGTGTTTGACTCAGTGAGTTGGATTCCAGTGGCTGCACTGAGTGCCTTTCATATGATTTTGTGCCTTATTATTAAGAACGTTTCCACTAGACTAGAGAAACTGGTAGAGCAAGCTGAAGAAACAAGCGCAATCAATTTTCTTCCTTGGGCAGCCTGAGGAGCTGCAACGCTTCACCCTTGAAGATTAATTGCAGCATAAAAACATCCTTCACTCTATTGGTCACACCACAAGCAAGAACGTTGCATCTTGCAGTATGTTTTGCTATCTCTGTTAACAATATTCACCTGCATGCAGACCCATCAAACCTTTATGATAATAAGGTGATTCCATCAGTTTCATCAGTCGTGCATTGCGGCATGAGGGGCAGCTCTAAATTGCTAGTTTTCTCCTATTTCATTCCATCAGAACTCCAGCCTACAGAAAGAAAGGCATTTGAGGGACCTCTTGACCAAAGGACTTATAAGTCTTATTCCTTACATGGAACTGCCACAGACATACTTTATTCTTGCCAGGGAAACTGGTGAGGTCAACGGCAGCAAAATGCCATTAACGTAGGATCTCACAGCTACATAGCTAAAGTTTATAAAGTTTATTATTGTCACATAAGGCTTACATTAACATTGCAATGAAGTCACTGTGAAAATCTTCTAGTTGCCACACTCCAGCACCTGTTCAGGTACACTGAGGGAGAATTTAGCATGGTCAATGCACCAACCAGCACATCTTTCGGACTGTGGAAGGAAACCAAGCACCTGGAGAAAACCCACACAGGTATGAGGAGAACATGCAGACTCCATGTAGACAGTGACCGAAGCCAGAAATGAAACCCATGTCCCTGGCGCTGTGAGACAGCAGTGCTAATCATTGTGCCACTGTGTTGCCCTTGTGCCACCGTGTTAGCTTAGTTATTCTGGAATGTTTGTGAAGAAGCACAGATCCACAAGCTTCGACGCCTCACTCTATCTCCTTGATCTTCACAGTGTTAATCTATTTTTAGTTAATGCCCACATTTCCTGAAGATCAGCAGAGCAACGCAGAGAAGGAGGGTGATGATGAGCAAAAAGGGAAGGCCCATAAGCAGGAAAGAAGAGAAATGTTCGTAACATTGACAGGGAGGATTGGAACGGAGGAGTGGGAGCTGTGAAAGTTCACTTAACCCAGCAGTTAAATCACGTTTTGTGTCCCTCTGGGATGGGGGGGAATTAGGTAGTATCATGAGCGCATCAGGCTAAAAAGAGCCAGAGGAATGCAGTGTAGCTGAGAATGAGTCATCTACCAGCTTAGGCTGAGGAGTAGGCTACTTATTGCTTCAGGACTGAAGGAAAGGGAGCTCATAAAGAAGCAGAATACACAAGGAGAATTACACATCGTGCAGGCTCTGAGGTCAATCTCAAGATATATTGATCGGTGTGAGTTTAGAGTCCACTGTCTTCACCTGTGGCCACATCAGGGAAGCTTCTCCTTCAAAGCAAACTCAAAATAGCGTACAAGGCAGTAAGTGAGTGCCTCCTACTCTACAGGAGATTACAGGAGGCAACATAATAAACAGCACACTGCACAGCTCCCAGATCTTGGGGATTC
The DNA here is from genome assembly GCA_024679065.1 of Sphyrna mokarran. NCBI lineage: Eukaryota > Metazoa > Chordata > Chondrichthyes > Carcharhiniformes > Carcharhinidae > Sphyrna > Sphyrna mokarran. Next base: position 27,434,155 of record JAGIQG010000015.1, read on the forward strand.
TTACAGCTCTCCTCCATGTGTTTCTGTTTCCTAAAGTAACCTATTCTGAAATGTTCAAGTGTAGGCATGGATTGTAAATTTGTGCAAATAAGAACAACAGGTTACAATGCTGTAGGATTAAGAAGTTCCTGCCTTGTCCAACATTTTCATCTTGAGGTGAGGGGCTAGATTTAAAATTTTTCTCATAGTGGGGAGCTGATTAATAAATCCTGGAAAGATAAGGGCCAGAATTCTCCCGCTTCACCTGCAGCTGGGATTTCCCAGAACCACCGCACTGAATGGAGATTTGGCACTCACTCATTCACCCAATCACTCACCCTCATTCACTCAATAATTCACTCACTCCCTCACTCACTCATTCACCCACCCACCCACTCACTCATCTCACTCACTCACTTAATCAACCACTCATTCCCACACTCACTCCCTCAGTCACTCATTCACCCACCTACCCACTCACTCATCTCACTCACTCACTTAATCAATCACTCATTCCCACACTCACTCCCTCAGTCACTCATTCACCCACCTACCCACTCACTCATTTCACACACTCACTTAATCAATCACTCATTCCCATACTCACTCCCACACTCAATCACACACTCACTCACTTACTCACCCAATCACTCACCCTCACTCACTCATTCACTCACTCACTCACTCATCCACCCACCCACTCACACATTCACTCATCCTTACTCACCCAGACACTCACTCACTCATTCACCCACTCACTCACAAACACAGCGAGGGGTGAGGGAGGATGGTGAGTAGGTGAAATGAAAATGGAAAAGAAGTCTGTAGCAAGGCCTTAGTCTGGGCCACCAAAGGGGAGCACTGAGGGGAGCACCAAGGAGGCGGGGGGTGGGGGGGGCACCGAGGTATGGGGGAAGGATCTGAGGGTGGGGGTAAAGCAGTTGGAGCATGGGGAAGTGTGGAGAACTCACTCATAGTTCACTCGGCAGCAAACGTAGGAGAGAAGCGGTCTGTGATTGGAGGAGCAATACCCAGCACTGACTGACCTGGTCAAAGCCGGTGTTAACCATTGCTCCGGGGTCACAGGCAGAGGCTTCATGGGCCTATGGGCCAGGGGATTGGACAAGCCTGAGCTAAAGCATATTGCACAGCCAAACCTGACTTCTTAGCTAGGGAAAATGTCTCTTCAAGAGTCTACCGATCCTCTTGAGGGTAAATAGAAGTATCTGGTTGCAGCCTCCTTTGATGTTTTCCAGAACACTGTAAGTGGATTCATCATTATGTGAACAGGGTTGTTAATTGCAGGCACGAATGAAATTATATTTCTTTGAAGCATTTAGGAATTATGTTTCTTTTATGGGATGTAGGCGTGACTGGCAAAGTTAGCATTTATTACACATTCCTAATTACCTTTGAGAAACTGGTGATAAGCCACCTTCTTGAACTTCTGCAGTGCACCTGATGTAGGTACTCTCACAGTGCTGTCAGGGAGGAAGTCCCAGGATTTTAACCCAGTGATGATGAAGGAACCGTGATATTATTTCCAAATCAGGATGCCCTGTGACTTGGAGGAAACTCTCAAGTGGTGATGTTCCCATGGGCCTGCTGCCCAGTTTTTGTGCCCATAGCCTCTGTCTCATGAGGAGAGTTTGAATAAAATAGGATTGTTTTCACTGGAAAGATAGAGGCTGAGGGAAGATCTGCGAGAAGTCTATAAAATTATCAGAGGCACAGACAGGGTGGATAGTCAGAAGCCTTTTCCCAGGGTGGAAGTATCAATTACAAAGTGGAATATAGCTTCAAGGTAAGAGGGGAAAAGGTAAAGGGAGATGTGCAGGGGGAGATTTTCCATGCAGATGTTCCATAGTGGGTGCCTGGATGTGCTGCCAGAGGAAGTGATGGAAATAGGCACACTAGCAACATTTAAGAGGTCTCTGGATGGATACATGAATCGGGAGAGGATAGAGACATAAAGTCTGAGTAAGTTCAGATTTCTTTTAGTTTAGTTCGAGCATCATGATTGGCATGGGCTTGTAGGGCCAAACTGTGCTGTACTTTTCTTCGTTCTTTGTTCTCTGTAGCTGTCAATCAAGTGGCAGAATCTGAATATGAAACTTAAGATGTGCGAACATCTGGTGGAGGTTCCAGAGGGTATTCATCTCCCACCCCCATAGCTCAGACTGCAGAACAGTCCATTCAGCTCACAAGAGCTGCCATTCCCCTCTCTTCAGTGTGCTTGGTCTCCTCGATCAGGGGGTTACAACTCTCTTGGAGAATCAGACCCAACAAAATAGTCAGTGGATGCAGGATATTTGCACAAGCCGATGCCATTACGATGAGGTCAAGGGAGCAGTGGCAAGGTAAGAGATGCCTGGAGCTTCACTGTCATCTCACTCTCAGTCGAGCCATGAGACAAATCCAGGTTCTCATTAGTTTTGGACAATATTCCATTGCGCAGGGATCTCTCAGACCACCGAAAAAGCAGCTGTTTCCATCATTGTGAGGAAAACATATACCCTCAACATTCCTCACTTTGTCAGATGAAGAAGAAAATAGAAAAATGGGAACTTGTCCATTTTGGCAGGAAGCATTGAAAAGTAGGACATTTTTTGAATGGAGAAAGATCACAAAGCTTTACAACACAACAGGAATCTCGCTGTCCTGATTTTTTTTTTAATTCCATTTCAGCCGATGCGTAATCTTTGTTTGTAATGATACCAGTTCTGCTGTTAAGATTGAATTCCCCTTTTGTGCCCAGATTTGCATCAGTAGCTTTCTTCATTAAATAGCCCACTGAACATGATGTGCATGTGCAGCAATCTTTTCAACTTCTCAAACCTCTTCAAAATCAAATTCACGAGTTTCAAGAATGTAACACAATATTCTTCAATCCCTAAGTTCCAAAATGCAAAAGAATTCCATCTTTATTCTTGTCAATAGCGGGGGCATGGTGGCACAGTGGTTAGTACTGCTGCCTCACAGCGCCAGGCACCTGGGTTTGATTCCCAGCTTGGGTCACTGCTGTGCAGAATCTGCACATTTTCTCAATGTCTGCATGGGTTTCCTTCCATAGTCTGAAAGACATGATGATTAGGTGCACGGCCATGCTAAATTCTCCCTCAGTGTATCCGAATAGGCGCTGCAGTGTATTTTCACAGTAACTTCATTATCGCATTTTCACAGTAACTTCATTATCATACTAATGAAAGCTTACTTTTGACACTAATAAATGAACTTTAAACTTTCAAACACTATCTTTTTGCTATGTACTGCACCCAATAAGACTAATCCATGTAAAGTAATCAAATCAAGAGATAAAGGAAGGAAGTCCTGCCTTGGAGAGACAGATTGCCCAGCGGTTTTCCAGCAAAGAGCTGCAGTCCACTGAAACAGATATTAAGGAGGATGTTGAAGACTAAGTCGGATAAGATCAAAGGATCCTAGGCTGGGGGTTAGGGCCTAGGACACTATCCTGAAAACTCCTGTCGTGCTGTCTTGCAGCTGTGAAAATTGACCTCCAATAACTACAAATATCTTGTGTTAGTCCAGCTCATGAAGTGACTTTCCCTAACCTTATTTGTGTTCCTTGATACCAGATGCTGCCTGAATGTCAGGGCCAACCACTCAAACCTCTGAGGTTTATTAGCTGCGCTAAATTGGTATCATTCTTATCACTGAATCAGAGTTGTGGGTTCAAATCCCTGAAATTCAGTGCAAAAATATAGACTGACTTTCCAATGCAACAGCACTGAGGGAGTGCAGTACATTGGGACATAGGAATTAGGAGAAGCACGCAATTCAGCCCTTTAAGCCTGCTCCACCATTCAATCAGATCATGGCTGATCTCTTCCTGGTCTCAAACCCACCTCCCTACCTGTTCCTAATATCCATTTAACCTGTTTCTTTATCGTCAGAAATATACCTATCTCATTCTTGAAACCAGTTAATGGGGCAGCGAGTTCCACAAGTTCACCACCATCTGCGAGAAGTAGAGCTCAATTTTAAAAACCTTCTCTCAACTTATGCCTATGATCCTTTATTCTAGATTGCCCTACAAGGAGAAACGTTTGGTCTATATTTACCTTGTCGATCACTTTTAGTACTTTTTCATACCTCGATCAGATTCCCTCTCTAATCTAACTCCAGCGAGAATGAGCCCAAACTGTTTAATCTCTCCTCATACATCAATCCTTCCATCCCCAGAATTAACCTGGTGAACCTCCTCTGAACTGCCTCCAATGCCACACCAACTTTCCTCAAATAAGGAGACCAAAATTGGACACAATATTCTAGATGTGGTTTCACCAACTTTCTATACAATTGCAACAATGCTTCTCTACTTTTACTTCCCAGTCTTTGTGCAATAAATGCTAACAACCCAAATGTCTTTTTTTATTACATGCTGCATCTGTGTTCCAATGTCTTGTGATTCATGGACAAAGACATCCAGATCCCTCTGCTTGGATGCATTTTGAATCTGCTTTCCATTTAGTTAATAATTTGCCTTTCCATTTTTTGACCAAAATGAATAACTACACACTTATCCACATTAAACTCCATCTACCATTCTCTTAATCTTTCTGTATCCATCTGTCAAATTGTTATCTCCTCTTCACTGCCTGCTTTCCTATCTATTTTAATGTCATTCACAAATTTTGCTATGTTACACTCTGTCCCTGCCAGCAAATCACTTATATAGATTGTAAATAGTTGACCCCTGCAGCAGTCAGTCTATGAATAAGCCAGAGAAGGACCCACTTATCCCAACCCTTTGCTTTCTGTCAGTCAGCCAATCCTAAATCCAATCTAGTATTCTACCTCCAGTCCCCTAAAATCTCACCTTCTGAATCAATCACCTTGTCAAACTGTTAGACATATCATCTTATGAATGGGATGTTAAACCAAAGCAATGTTTGCCCTTTCAGGTGGATGCATGGTGTTGCTTGAAAGAAGAGTGTCTTGGCCAGTACTTATGCCTCAATCATCTCACAGAGTTAATTATCTGGTCATTATCATGATGCCATTTGTGAAAGTTTGTTGTGCACAAATTGATTTCCAATTTTTTTACATTACAACAGTGACTACACTTCAAAAGTTTTTCATTGGTTGTAAGGCACTTTGAAACATCCGAAAATCAAGAAAGACACTAAAGTTTTTTTTACCCTTTTACCTCTTGGTCCAAGTTTTGGCTAAGTTTGTAATGACCTCTGGAGCTGAGTGCTCCTTGAAAGCTGCATTGCAGAGTGGGTTATTGGTGAGTTTGTGCTGCTTGATAACTCTGTCAATGATACAGTCCATCACTTTGCTGATGATTGAGAAGGTATTGAAGCATCAGTAATTGGATTTGGTTTCTGAATAGACATACACCAAAGTAATTTTCCACATTGTCAGGTAGGCATCAGTTTGGGAACTGGAAAAGTTTAGCGAGCAGTGCAGCAGGTTCTGAATCACACATCCCCAGCATGGCTGTGCTGCTGTCGAATCCTAGCCTTTACTGCACCTGGTGAATGGGCCATTATTTGGTTTGTGTGAAGTGAATCCAGTTGGCTGAAGACTGATATCTGTGATGGCAGGGATCTCAAGCAGAGGCCAAGTAGGAATTTGTTGCTAAAGTTGGTTTCAAAATGTTTCAGTTGTAACTTTTGCACTGATGTGCTGGGCTCGGCTATTGTTGGGGATGAGGACATGAACGTTGCTTCCCCCAGCATTTAATTGTTCACCACTATTCATGATAGGGCTGCAGAGCTTTGTTCTGACCCATTGGTTTTGGGATCATTTGCTTAGCCTATTGCATTTTGTTCCACTCTATAACATGCGTTGTAGCTTCGCCAGGTTGACACTTCATTTTTAGGTGTGACCGGTGCTGCACCTGGTATATTTTCCTTGTCCTGACTGTACCAGGGTAAGTGCCCCTGTTTGATGAGAATAAGAATATGGCTAGTCATGAGATTACAGGTGGGATTTTCCTCCGTCTCCACGTTGTGTTTCACAGTGGCGGGGAGACTGCATGCTGGTGGCAGGAGCTTATGATCCTGTTGTTGTCAGTAGGATTTTGCTTTAAATGCATCCCTCGCTGCTGGAAAATCCGCAGCAGGGTTACGCCGTTGGCAAGACACTAAAATCCCGCCAGCATAAATGCCAGCAAGATTTCAACAGACAGATTGTGGTGTAATAGAGTTCTGCTGCTGTTAATAGCTACTGCCCAGATTTGAGTTGCTAAATCTGTTCTTCATCTATCCCATTTAACACAGTGGTAGTGCCACTTCACATGATGAAGTGTGTCCGTGATGAGGTGACTTTGTTTCCACAAGGGCAGTGCAGTTGTCATTTCGCCAGGCACAGATGCATCGGCAATAAGTAGATTGGTGATGACAAGGTCAAGTAGGCCTTTCCTTGTTTCTCTCAGGCCAGTTTTGCAACAATCTCTTTCAGGACTCAGCCAGTTCTGTCAAAAGTGGTACTATACTGAGGAAAAATCTGAAGAGAAAAGATCTACAGAGCTACAGGGAAAAGGCATGGGTGTGAGAACAGTTGGAGTTGCTCACATCGGGAGCCAAGTCAGATACAACGGGCTGAATGGCCTCCTTTGTGCCTTAACTATTCCATGATCTTATTTTGGCACAAGCCCACAGTAAATGAGTCTTGGGTTGAATGTGCCTTCAGTGTGGGAGCTCCTGGACACCAGTGTGAACTGGGCAATAGTAAGTGTCTCTAGCTTAAGATGATTCAGTTTAAGATCGAGCTATGGGCACTGTGATGTAGCTGTGAGGGGGAAACTTACCTGGACACTTTGGCAGCGATCTTACAACCTTGTGCTGCCCATTGATTGGCCTGGTGAAGTGGGGAGATTGTATACGGAGTGAAAAATTAGATTTGTGCCCATTGTCACACTACATGCAATGTAACCAGCATCGTTTCGCTGATGGGATCAGTTTCATTTCCTTTGTGGATACGAGGCTTATTAGCATATTAATGTCAGACATTACTGCATCCAACACAGCCATTTACAATCTCACCGACGCTTATCTTTTCAACGGTTGGTCCTCTCATCGCTAATATTCAATGCTGGTCTCTCCCAGCGGAGACCAGATATGGTGGCTACACCAGGAAAATCGGATGCCATTGAAGGTTCTGGGTGGTCTTGGGCATGGTTGCCAGCCTGACAGTGCCCACCTAGGACCTTCACACTGTCCACTGGGCACCATAACTGATCTTCGGGTTAGCGTTCTCCAAGGCAGCCTGCATGACACACAACAGGCAGTCACTGAGCAGAGACTGATCGCCAAGTTCCGCACACATGAGGACAGTCTCAACTGGGATCTGGGGTTCATGTCGCACTATCTGTAACCCCCATGACTTGCCTAGGCTGGCAAAATCTCACTAACTGTCCTGTCTAGAGACAATACACATCTCTTTATCCTATGCTAATGCTATCTCCACTCACATTGTCTGTACCTTTAAGACTTGAATAGCAGGTTAGCTGCAAAGGCTTGCATTTAATCAGTATTCTGTAAATTGTGTGTGCCTTCATATGTCTTTCTCTGATCAGAACTTTGCACACCTGACGAAGGAACACCATTTCTGAAAGCTTGTGGCATTACTATCAAATAGACTGGTTGGACTTAAACCTGGTGTTGTCAGACTTCTTACACCATAACTGTACCAGAAACAGTGCCAAGAGAGTGGGACCTGAGTGAGAGTGGAGCTATGATGGGGTGGTGAGGCAAGGAGGAGCTCTACAAGGGGATGACAAGGGGGAAATGGCAAGGTGGGGGAGGGGGAGTTCTGAAGGAGAGGGACCCATATTCAATTCTGGCCTTGGGTGACTGTGTGGAGTCTGCACATTCTCCACGTGACTGCATGGGTTTCCAACAGGTGCTCCGGTTTCCTTTCAAAATCCAAAGATACGCAGGTTAGAAGGATTGGCGATGCTAAAATTTCCCCTTAATGTCCCAAGATGTGTGAGTTAGATAGATTAATCACGGTAAGTGTGTAAGGAATGGGAGGGGCACTGTAAGGATTTTATGATTACTTTTTGAAAAAGGGATCACTGGTTGTCTGTACTTTATAATTTCCAACATCAAAATCAATAAACTGGCTTTAAAATGTAACTTTTTAAAATAAAAACGCAGGATACAAATACAGGATGGAACTGCTTAGCTCTTGGGAATTTTAATTTTGAAAGGTCAAAGACATCTTTGGAGTTTTTTTTCTCGTTCTGATTTTAATTTTGATTTGTAATGTCATATGGGCTGTGGCCGGGAAGAATGAGTTACTGATGAGAATCATCCCAGGAGAAATCCTCACCACAGCCACTTGCTCTTGTCGACTGATAAACCCACAGAGAGAAGAAACCACAGCATCTACTGTGACAGGCGTACTGCCTGGATGGAATAATCAATGGAGTTATAATGATTGGAAGGTACGTGAAAATGTTTTTATTTAGGAATTAATGCCCCCAGTGCAGAGCTCCAACACTAAGGAATATGTGTCATATCGATGGCCATTCCATTACCGGGGAGCATGTTGACCTGCTTGTCTGAGCTTCCAGCATTCTGTCTTGGCGCTATGGAGCTCTCAATGCAAGCAGTACTGTATATAACTCACTTCCTGAATTGTAAATCTAGAAAAATGCAATTGGATCAATGATTAGAAGGCACGGTTATTGCAATGGACTCAAATTGAAGGCAAACTGATTGGAAATGTGTTGGCAACCAGCCTGCAATTTCCCAATAGGTGCAGTTCATGAACACAGACATCAAGGCCAAATGTACAATATAACCATGGTATGTGGGGTATTAGTGTGAGCCAAAGCATTGTTCACTCTTTTTTAATACATGGAAGTTCTAATCATGTACCCCTTTGTTTATTTCTTTTATATTAGTAAATGTAGTCCAGTCATTTGGCCCTGCATGCCGGACTCTGTCTCCTGCTGATAACATGAAGGCAAAGAAAGAACTCAGACTGACACTATCTAAAGTGTAAGAGGCGGCATGGTGGCATAGTGGTTAACATTGCTGCTTCACAGTGTCAGAGACCCAGGTTCGATTCCCAGCTTGGGTTACTATCTGTACAGAGTCTGCAAGTTTCTCCGTATCTGCGTGCGTTTTCTCTGGATGCTCCAGTTCCCTCCCATAGTCCGAAACACATGCTGGTTAGGTGTATTGGCCATGTTAAATTCTTTGTCAGTGTACCCAAAAGGCGCCACAGTGTGGTGACTCAGAGATTTGCACAGTGATTTCATTGCAGTGTTAATGTAGGTCTGTTTGTGACATGAATAAATAAACTGAAACAAATTAAAGAATCATGCTGTGGGCTCAGACTGAAAGGCGGGATGGTAATTTAACCAAGACAGGATTTTGCTAGAATAAGCAAGTTCTAAAAAAATGAATTAAACTGTAGAAGTTCTTGATCCAGGGAGGAGAAGAAGATAGTGCTTCATTAAAAGATAATTAACATGCTTCCTTCTCCCAACTTTGGAGACTGATAACAGTGTTAGAGATTACATATAATCAAGCTGGCTTTGGTAGCTCAAGTGTGAACCTTCAAATTCCTTCAAATGGGGCATAAATAGGAGACATCTGGAAGAGGTATGGAAAAAAACAGTGATATAATTGAAAATCAATTACATTAATTAAAACGGTCTTTACTTTATGTGGCGCAAGGCCATAGCAAAAAGCATAGAAACATAGAAACTAGAAGCAGGAGGAGGCCATTTGGCTCTTCGAGTCTGATCCACTATTCATTCTGATCATGGCTAATTATCAAATTCAATCTGTTGATCCCCCTTCCTCCTTGATCCCTTTAACCACAAGAGTAATAATTAATTTCTTCTTGAAATCAGACAGTGTTTTGGCCTCAGCTACATTTGATGGTAGTGAATTCCACACATTCACCACCCTCTAAATGAAGAAATTTCTCCTCATCTCGATCCTAAAAGGTTCACCCCTTATCCTCAAACTATGACCCCTGGTTCTGGATATTCCCACCATTGGGAACATTTTTACTGAACGTACCCTGTCTAACCCTGTTAGAATTTTGTAAGTTTCTATGAGATCCCCTCTCACTCTTCTAAACTCTAGTCAATATAATCCTAACCAACCTAGTCTCTTTCATATGACAGACCTGCCATCCCAGGAATCAGTCTGATAAACATTCACTGTACTCCCTCTGATACCAAGGACATCCCTCCTCAGATAAGGACACCAAAACTGCAAACAATATTCCATGTGTGGCCTCACCAACATTCTTATACAATTGCAGCAAAACGTCCCTATCCCTATATTAAATTCTCTCACTATGAAGGCCAATATACTTTTTTTATTGCCTGCTGTACCTATGCGCTTACTTTCAGTGAGTGATGCATGGGAATCCAAGATCTCGTTGTGTATCCACCTCTCTCAATTTACACCCATTCAAGTAATAAACTGTCTTCCTACTATTGCTACCAAAGTGGATAACCTCATGTTCATCCACATTATTCTGCATTTGCCACACAAATGCCCACAAATTCAGCCTGTTCAAGTCACACTGAAGCATCTCTACATCCTCCTCACAGCTCACCTACCCAACTTAGTATCATCTGCAAATTTGGAGATAATACGCTCAGTTCTCATTTCCAAATCATTAATATATAATATGAACAGTTGGGGTCTGAGCATGGATCCCCACTAGTACTGCCAATCAGGAAAAGGCCCATGTATGCCAACTCTTTGCTTCCTATCTGCTAACCAGTTTTCTATCCATCATTACCTGCAATACCATATGTTTTAACTTTATACAGTAGTCTGTTATTTCAGACCTTCTCAAAACCTTCTGAAAACCGAACTAAACTATATCCATCGGTTCTGCTCAGTCAACTCTACTAGTTACATTCTCAAAAAATGTATGAAGGAAAAGGTGCTGGAGCATTGCTGTTCCAGTGGTTGGAGTGACCCAATCAGTCACACAGAGATCCAGCACAGAGGGTTTGGCAGCAGATTGCCCAATGAGGCAGTCTCCAACTCACAGAGAAACTTAACAACTGGTATTCGGGTATGTGCTATTTCTTTGTTGTTTTAATAAAGATGTGCCACATTTAATGGAACAATATTGTATGCCATTGATACCCAGAGCGGAGAGAAGAATCTAGGTCTTACACCAGCTTCACTCTGGTACTTTATTGTGACTGATGATGAATTGAACAGCAGTGATCACCAAACTGGGCCATGCACTATGTAAGAGATTACAATGTATACTACTTGTAAGAATTCTTTTATATTGGTTGCCCTACTCTTAATAGCATTAGCAATCACATGGTTATAGCTGCAGCGTCCAATAAAGCAACCTCTTTTGGTACAGCATTAGTGTCCACATATACACCCAGCACTACCTCTTCTCAGCTCCTCCACTGTTGCTAAATTATCAGATTGCTTATCTGACATCCAGTCTTGGATTATCAGTGGGCAGTACAGTAGCACAGTGGTTAACACTGCTGCCTCACAGCGCCAGAGACCTGGGTTCCATTCCCAGCCTGGGGGGACTGTCTGTGCAGAATCAAAGTTCTCCTCGTGCCTGCATGGGTTTCCTCATGGTGTTCCGCTTTCTTCCCACTGTCTGAAGATGTGCAGATAGGTGGACTGGCAATGCTAAATTACCCCTTAATGTCAGGGGAACTAGCTAGGGTAAATACATGGGGTAATGGGGATAGAGCCTGGGCGGGATTGTGGACGGTGCAGACTTGATGGGCTGGATGACTCCCTTCTGCACTGTAGGATTCTATGGATTCTATCAAATGTTTCCTCCGATTAAATGTTGAGAAGAGCAAAACTATTGTTCCACCAACTATTGATCTTAAGCTGCAGATTCCAGCCCTCACCGACAGTCTGAGACTAAATCAGCCTTGTTCATAACTGTGTTGTCATACTGGATTCAGAGACAGGCTTCCAATCTTTAATTCACAGCAGCAATTGCTTCAAAAGCTGCAGGATGCAAATTTCCAACTGACTGAGTTCAAGAGCAAGAGTTTTCACTGAATATACAACAAGGTCAGCTCCTGTGATCGCTGATTCCAAACTGTGCAAATACAACTAACTCAGCAGTCCTGTCTCCAAGCATGGAACTAGAAAACCCATCTGTATAAGAACCTCAATACCATGTAGAGGCTTCCCAATCGGATAGAGTAAGAAATCTCACAGTGTCAGGTTAAAGTCCAACGGGTTTATTTGGAATCATGAGCTGTCGGAGCACTGCTCTTTCATTGGGTGAGTGGGCGCCCATTTACCCGATGAAGGAGCAGTACTCCAAAAGCTCATGATTCCAAATAAATCTGTTGGGCTTTAACCTGACACTGTGAGACTTCTTACTGCGCCCACCCCAGTCCAATACCACAATCAGATAGAGAAGCAGGTATAGAGAAGCAGGGGGTGGCACAGTAGCATATAGTTTGCACTTCTGTTTCACAGGGACCCGGGTTCAATTCTCGGTTGGGGTCACTGTCTGTGTGGAGTTTGCACATTCTCCCCCTATCTGCTCTGGGTGCTCCGGTTTCCTCCTACATTCTGAAAACATGCTGGTTAGGTACATTGACACAAACCGGCGCTGGGCTGTGGCGACTTGGGGAATTTCACAGTAACTTCATTGCAGTGTTAATGTAAGCCTTACTTGTGACTAATAAATAAACTTTACTTGATCAAACACATCAGATCATATTTGTCCCTGAATAGCTGCACCTGACTAACAAAATATGGAACAATAGCTGGTTTTGGATGACATTAAGGGCCCTTAATTAAAATGTACTGATTACAATTAGAGAAGGAAACCTCATCACTAATTCATTTTTGTTACTAACGTGCTTAGAATGGGCTGCGCACCACTCAGTGCATTTGTAAAGACTCACAATATTTCCAGAGGATATGTGGCACAAGTCACAAGGGAGCTGGAATTCAACTTTCAAAAGAAACTAATAACAAGAGAAATTAAATTGAATGTTCAAAAGACGCTGGCTACAAAGGAAATTAAATGTTCAAAGGAAGCTATTAAATTCTGTGGGATTGTACCACTTTTATAGTCTGTCATTCCTTTCTGAGAATTTGTCATGTTTAGCAAGTAGGAACATTTCAAAATAAATGCAACATTGCATTAGCGGTGGATTAGGGTGACATTAATCCCGTCATCAGTTTATATGTTGGTTAACAATAGGATGAACAGTGAGATAAGGAATCAGCGGACATTACTGATCCGCAGTTGATTTCAGAATGAGGACATTCATTTGACTCTGCGAATAAATAGGCCAGTCAAAAGACAGAAGGAAAGTTGACAATTTTCACTTTAAAGGTGATATGCTCTCTGAATCTTGGCATTTTCGTGAACCAAGACAAACAGTTACCCAGATCGTGATGGAAGGGGTAACTCACTTTTGATGGGAATTAAATGCCAGCCTTGTCAAAGATACCTGCATACCAAGATTTTTAAAAATTTTCTTCTGATCTATAGTCCTGATTTTAAACCACAAGGACTGAGTGGCTAAAATCAAGTGTCGTGGAAGAGGCACCACAGCTATGCCTGTGACTAGGTGCAGGGGGCTGATATGAAGGATATATAGGGGAAGGGAGGGGATACTGGGATGCCAACAGACAGTCAATTTGGTTATTGAGAAGTAGGCCAGGGTGGTGATGGTGGGAACGATGCTGGCAGGGTGGGGAGGGGAAGTTTGGAGGATTTGGGGGATGTGGGGGCTGGAGGGTTGGTGTCATGAGAGAGGTCTGGAAGTATCAGATCCACGAGGGGAGAGAACTTCCAGTTAGAATGGGACTTCTGATGGAAACCCAACATTCAATATTCCCAAGTATTCCCTCCCCTCCCCGATTTAGCTTCAATATTCCCAAATTTCCAACCGACTGAGTTCAAGAGCAAGAGTTTTCACTGAATATACAACAAGGTCAGCCCCTGTGATCGCTGATTCCAAACTGTGCAAATACAACTAACTCAGCAGTCCTGTCTCCAAGCATGGAACTAGAAAACCCATCTGTATAAGAACCTCAATACCATGTAGAGGCTTCCTAATCGGATAGAGTAAGAAGTCTCACAACATCAGGTTAAAGTCCAATGGGTTTTTTGGAATCCCCTCCACCCCCCTCACCCTCATCCCATCTTCCTGTTTGAAAATTGAGACTGGGTTGGAAAAAGCTTGGAAGTGGTCATGAAGTGGGGAAAGGGTGGTTTTCCTGTCTGAGATCCTGCTTGCCCTATTGTAAAATCACGCCAGGTTTAGGGATTAGGATAGAATCCCTCCAATCCCTGCAGAATCCCTGCAATGTCACATTCCCACCACCCCACCTCCTGTCTCAAAACTCAAAGCTTAAAACGTAAGCTATAAGGCACAACGTTAGACTCCAGTTAGGACATTCTATGGGCTCTATTGGTGTAAAAACACTTATTTATATCACTTGTTCATAATGCCAGTATGTTTCAGTTTCATTTCCTACTGATTCTGGCGCAATAAACTCAAGTCTTGCATCACTGCTGTGGGCCTTTTAATGCTTTCAGTGTTCGTGCTGCTGTAATGTGATATTTGGCATGTGAAAGACCTGAAACTGTCCCGGTCTCACTTGATTCAAGGCCCGTCATGAATTGCCGATTTAATCTAGTGTACTGATGTGCTGTGTCACTGGGCTACCATAAAAGGATATTTTAACAAAATAAGGATGTGCATAAACTCTCTGATCTGACTGTGAGGGATGAGCACACGAGATTTAGAAAGCCGGTGGGTATGAATGCATGCGCAATGGAGAATGAAGTGCCTTCTGATCTTATTATCTTCCAGGACTGACTAAAACCTCCCAGCACACTTTCAAAATCCTATAAGGATCCCTGGTAATAGAAATGGAAAACTCAATGGCTGCAAAAACATTAAGCTCTTAATTCTGCTGATCTGCAATTTAAATATTGTGCAGTGTTCATTTGTCAAGAATGAAAACACTTTAAAGGAGCTCCCTGCCTTGCTGTGCTCTAGATATGCATGGAAGTTATGCTCAATGTATAGCACTTAACAGGTTCTGAAAGCAATCTTGACGTGGCAGCACAGTGGCACAATGGTTAGCACTTCTGTCTCACAGCACCAGGCACCTGGGTTGACTCTCGGCTTGGATCACTGCCCGTGTGAAGTCGTCACAACCGGAGAGTGCTCCAGTTTCCTCTCACAGTCCCAAAGACATGCTGGTTAGGTGCATTGGCCATGCTAAATTCACCCTCAGTGTACCCAGACAGGTGTCCGAGTGTACCCAGACAGGTGTCCGAGTGTGGCAACTAGGAGATTTTCACAATAACTTCATTGCAGTGTTAGTGTGAGCCTACTTGTGACACTAATAAATAAATTTGAACTGAAGCACTACAATAAACACTCTCAGTAGGTCTGGCAGCATCTCTGAAGAGAGACTGAACGTTGATGATCTTGCTCAGAACTGCATTTTGTAAAAAAAATCTATTGCAGCCCCATCGAAAATTAATGAGCGAATTATGGATTTTTGATTCCATCCTCAACAACGTAAACCAGACTCTATGCATGGATGAAATGTGGCACTGAATAGCCCCAGGTCGGCCACACATTGACTAGTGTTCTATATAAAACTTTAACCCTCATTTATTAACAAAGGTGAATAGTTAACAGAGAGAGCGGAATTCAGTATAGTTTTTTTTATATTAGAAAAATAACAGCTATCACAATTAACATGGCACCGGTACTTTGAACTCTTTTTCTGAGACAGTCTCATTCTACACTATATGATTCTACAATTCTAATCATGTTCCTTAAAGGCTGTAGGAGGCAGCATGGTGTGACAGTGGTTAGCCTGCTCCCTCACAACATCAGGGACCCGAATCCAATTCCAGCCTCCGGCACATTCTCCCGGTGTCTGCGTGAGTTTCCTCCGAATGCTCCAGTTTCCTCCCACACTCCAAAAATGTGCAGGTTAGGATGGATTGGTCATGATTAATTGCCTTTTAGTGTGCGGGGATTAAAAAGATAAATATGTGGGATTACGGGAATAGGGCCAGATTGTGATTGGTGCAGACTCAATAGACCAAATGGCCTTCTTCTTCACTGCAGTATTCCACGATTCTCTAATAGGTACTATGTGAACTAAAAATGTCAACAACTGTCTCGCTGTTTTAAATTTGGGATATATGGAATGTTTGAAATGAGGCACAGAAGAACAAGATGGTGGATGGTATTTTGTGAGCTTTGAGATTGGACAGCTGCTTCACAATGAGTTCTTCTGATCCAATGACGTAGAACATCCAATGATGTTCAATGTTCCAATGTCTGCCGAGGTTTCCATGTAGGCCACCATTTTGAAGTTGCCTAGGGGAAGAGTAAATCTCATAACAATTGTTTGATCATTCGTACAGATGAATATTCTGTACTGATTGAAACTATGTTCAAACAAATGGAGAATGCCTACTGCACATGGGAGGCATTCTTTATTATTCATTCTTCCATTTGTTTAGTTGTTGCCAGACAATGTACTGTATACATTTTATAAATATTTTAAAACTTCCAGCTCATTAGATCAAATCCTCAAGTGTTTAAATGTAGATTTCAGTCAGATTTGCCTCAGGGTAAAGCTTGAATACAAATAAAATGTTGGATGGAATTGAATGAGGCTTTACTATGTATTCTGCCTCTGATGCAGTTACAATGTGAAGACTTAACAACAAAGATTTTCAATAGACACTGCCTCTCTAAGTTATAGCACTGCACCATGCAACAAACCTGCACATTGAAGCAACACCGCACCAAGCAACAATCCTGCACTGTGCAACAAACATGACAATTGAAGCAACCCTGCACCATGCAACAACCCTGCACATTAGAGCAACACTGCATAATGCAGCAACCCTGCACCATGCAACAATCCTGCAACATGCAGCAACCCTGCACCATGCAACAATCCTGCACCATGCAGCAACTCTGCACCATGCAGCAACTCTGCACCATGCAACAATCCTGCACCAACTCTGCACCATGCAACAATCCTGCACCATGCAGCAACCCTGCACATTGGAACAACTCTGCACTGTGCAGCAACTCTGCACCATGCAGCAACCCTACACATTGGAAGAATTCTGTATCATGCAGCAACCTTGCACTGTGCAGCAACTCTGCACCATGCAACAACCCTGCACCATTCAGCAATCCTGCATCATGCAGCAACACTGCACCATGCAACAACTCTGCACCATTCAGCAACCCTACACCATGCAGCAACTTTGCACCATGCAGAAACTCTGCACCATGCAACAACCCTACACCATTCAGCAACTCTGTACTATGCAACAATCCTGCACTGTGCAGCAACCCTGCATCATGCAGCAAACCTGCACTGTGCAACAACTGTGCACTGTGCAGCAACCCTGCACATTGGAGCAATCCTGCGTCTTTCAGCTACCCTGTACTGTGCAGCAATGCTGCACCATGCAACAACCCTGCACCATTCAACAACTCTGCACATTGCAGCAACTCTGGCCCCTGCAGCAACCCTATAGCATGCAGCAACCCCGTACCATGCAGCAACCCTGCACCATGCAGCGACTGTGCACAGTGCAGCAAACCTGCACATTGAAGCAACTCTGCACCATTCAGCAATCCTGTACTGTGCAGCAATGCTGCACCATGCAGCAATCCTGCACCATGCAACAATCCAGCACCATGCAGCAACCCTGCACCATGCACCAATACTGCACTATGCAGCAACCCTCCACCTTGCAGCAGCCCTGCACCATATAACAACCCCGCATCTTGCAGCGACCCTGCACCGTGCGCCAACTCTGCATCATGCAGCAACCCTGCACCATGCAGCAACCCTGCACCATGCAACAACCCTGCACCATGCAACAACCCTGCACCAACTCTGCACCATGCAGCAATGCTGCACCATGCAACAAGCCTACATCATGTAACAACCCTGCACCATGTTGCAATCCTGCATCATGCAGCAACTCTGGCACCATACACTTCTTATGAAATCAAACCGAAATCCTGGCACATGCCGCAACCTTGATCCTTATCAAGATTAGTACTGTACAGTAAAGCCTTAATAATCAATTCTACACCTTCCTGATGGTACAAATGTTACTGTAGAGGCAGTCTGTTCATTTTCTAAAATTCCATAAATTGGCAGGGCTGTTGCCAGAAGGTAAATTCTGAAAGCTGCTGAAATACTGAAGGTTAAGCAACAAAAGCAAACAGCAAGTCAGGTGTCACACTTGGCATAGTGGTAGCAGCCTCAGCGCAAAAATAAGAAAATTGTCGGTTTTAATCCCATCCTGCCATCATTTAGGCTTTATGTACTCAAAGTCTTCAGGGGTCATTGGATATACAGCTCAGTCTGAGAGATAGTACTGGACAAACATATTGCAAGGCTGATATATGGGAAACTTCCACTAGGATATTGCCACCCCACGTATTTTAAAGTCAGTGTCTCTGTTGAGCACTTGTAATAGGAGTCTTATCTCAAGCAGCTTAATTCGTCTCCTTTGGGGGTGTCATGTGCAATTTCTGGGGCATTGCCTCCTTTTGGTTCACTGATTTTCATGCCAAATGTTACTCTTGTCATTATTTCTCTTCATGTGGTAATATTTCTACACATTATGCTTCTGGAGATTGAACATTTCCTCCTGATCCGCTCCTTTTACACAACAGAGCTTTGTCCTTTTGTGGTTCAATAGCCAGTCCACTGTTCCTTTGATGTAGCAATCCATTTCTCTTAATGCACTGACTCAAGTTATCCATTAAAGAATTGTACAAGGTACCTCAACCTCTGGCTGTATAAAAATATTAACATTGTGAAGAGAAGAATGTGACTTTGCTGGATCCTGAATATGGTAAGCAGTGTTAGATATCCTCATCTTGAACTCTGATTTGATTTGATTTCATATTGTCATATGTATTGGTATACAGTGAAAAGTATTGTTTCTTGCGCGCTACACAGGCAAAACGTACCATTCAGAAAGATATGTCGGTTAAGTTGATTGGCCATGCTAAACTTAGCATCGTGCAAGGATGCATAGGTTAGAAGGATTAGCAGGGTAAATATATGGGAATGGGGCCTGGTGAAATTGTTGTTGGTCCAGACACAATGGGCCAAATGACCTTCGGCACTGTAGGGTTTCTTCTGTAGGGGAAAAGAGAAGGAGTGGGTGCAGAATGTATTGTTGCAGTCATAGCTTAGGTGTAAATAGGAATAAATTGGCTTTTGTCTAAACGTTTTATTATTTTCCTGATGCCAGATTCATGTCTTGGAGAAACCATTATCTCAGCAATTTACTGCGGGTCGATCCCCGTCCATTTACTTAGACTTTTACCTGCACTGAGTCGAATCCCTTCACGTGCACGCTTCATCATTTATTCCTCTATCAGGCACAAAAAAATAGATTAGCCCTTTCATTTGCAAGTGGCTTTCGCTGTCGCAGTGTTCCTGCTGTTTGTAACAAATTTGACAAGTTGTAGATTAATCTCTATCCTCCCGGATTAATGCTCAACTATCGCAAGGTTAGCACTCGCTACTTCTGTGGCTCTTTCTAGTCACTACTGGAATGATTTTCCCTCCCATTCCACTGTTTTCTACGTTTGTGTGTATGTGTGTGTGTGTGTATATGTGTATGCATTGTGAGCATGAGTGAGTGAGCATGCATGTGTGCATGTGTGTTTGTGATACATGTTTGACACTATTCATTTTCATTTGGATTACTGTATACCACTTCACTCGCCATGGAATCAGCGCAGGCAAGGGTCCAACATCGGAAATCTCCGTTGACTGCGGGCAGGAATTTCCGGTCTCACCCAAGCGAGGTCATCAAATCCCACCCCACGTCTAAAATGAGGACCTAAGAAATCAGAGCAGGAATAGACCACTCAGCCCTTTGAGCCTCTTCCATCATTCAGTACTATCGTGGCTGAACTTCAACCATAAGTTTTCCACTCAATCCCTTGTATTTCTTGAAGAGTCCAAAGAAGCTATTGATCTTGGCCTTCACTATGCCCAATGATTGGGTGGAGATTTTCAAGAATTCACAAGCCTTTGAGTGAAGAGATTTCTCCCCCTCTCAATACTAAGTGTCCAAACCACTCTATGACTATGAGCCCTGAATCTAGAATCTTCAGCCAGGAGAAACATGCTTTCAGCGTCTAATATTTTTCAGCATCTAAATTAAGCAACAACCTCCAAGGTTCGAATCACTGATTATTATCTCAGAACCTTCATTGTTTTAAGTCAGTCACAAACTTCGGACAGTAAAAATACATTCTATGCAATCTGGCTTCTCAATCCATAAAACCTCATTGCACCAGCAAATCCCTAACCCCGACTCCAGCCCCTCAGATATCAGGACAAAAACCATACATCATATTCCAGCTGTGATCTCACCAAATCCCATGATAAGTGTAGCAAGACCTTTTTGTCCTTGTATTTCAATCCCCTTGCAAAAAAAACCAGTAATATAAACTATTTTCCTTCTGAATGATACACCACACCTGCATGGTAACTTTTAGTGGTTTAATGTACAAGGACATCCAAATCTCTCTGAGCACCAACATTTAACAGCTTTATTACACTGTTTAAAAAATGTTATTTTTCAATTCATCTTACTGATACTTTTAGCACCATTGAAGAAAATGAAAACCACATACCCAATAATTGACTGGCAGAACTACACCACAATGTTCCATATTTAGTTTGAAAACAAAATTGAATTTCGTTGTACATTGTAATTATTCTTTTTTTCGTTTGTTAAGGGAATATATTTATTTACAGGTAAAGGCGATGCAGAGGTTTGCAACCTCATGGTTGTAGCCAGCACCTGAGAAGGTTCTGGAATAAAAACCCGAGCTCACCAGAATGATCCCTCACTATGCTCCCCAATTGGTTCTCCTGGTCATGTGACCCTTACACTGCAGATAGATCCTTAAAGAGGCAATCGCCACATCGCTCCCTCTCTAGGTCTTACCATACAACTTTTTCAAAGTGCAACGGTTTATATTAGCAATACTTAATTTACACAGTCCCAGATAATTAAACATTTAGCACATTAATTTAGTCAATTAAAAATTAATTCTTTCAGGGGGTTTCCAAATTCTTGTGGAGAGCAGTGTAACTCCTCTGCCTGGGGCTCTTCCACAAGATTGCAATCAGCTGACACCACAATGACAGGCACCTCTTCAGGCACAGATAATCCTGTGCTATCTATTTCCATGGAGATGTTGGTTGAGAATGCCGCAGGATATCCAGGTATGTCAGTGCTTGGATAGTCAACAACATTCCAAGATGGCAATGTCATTGAGGCAGGTAAGGTGACCCAGAGGGCAGGAGTGTTAACCTCTGCAACTGCCCAAAAGGTTTGACCTTCTTTCAGCTTGTTTGGATGAAAGTGGGGGCTGAAGGGTAGAAGAGCCGATTGACCATGGAACTGTGGTATTGTACACCATTACAAAGTGGGGAGCACATGAGAATGTAATGGTAGTAGGCGACAGTATAGTGAGGGGATTTGGAACTGTTCTCCGTAGCAAGGAGCAAGAATCCAGACAGCTGTGTTGCCTGCTCGGTGCCACTGTTCAAGACATCCTGGCCGGAGAGGAACTTGCATTGAGTGGGAGGATCCTGTTGTAATGGTCTACATGGTCTACAGTACCAACAACACAGGAATGAGGAAAGAGGTTCTGCACAGAAGGTTTGAAGAGCCAGGTGCCAAAATAAGCAACAACCTCTAAGATTATAACCTCTGGTTTATTATATCAGCCACATGCAAATTGTCAAAGGGAATATAAAATGGAAGATATGAATGCTTGTTTCAAAAACTGGTGTGGGAGAAGTAGGTTTCAGATCATAGGGACCAGCATCAGTATTGGAGAAATTGGGTGCTGCCCCACTGAACCATTTGGGGACCACCATGCTGGAACCAGTGATCTTGCAAACCACATAACTAGGGATGTAGAGAGGCTTTAAACTAAATAAAAGGGGAGACGGTTCTGGAGAGAGAATGTGTCGGCTTAAAAAGCAAAAGGGTATGGCAGCATTGCAAGACAGCTATTTACCCAGAGTGTGACAGGCAAGGACAGAATGTACAAACATAACAAAAAGCAGCAAATGGGGTCAAAGGGAGGAAAGAATGGTAAAAAGGAAAAATTAACAGCTATTTGCTTAAATGTACATAGTATTCAGCATGAAATAAATTAATTAATAGCACAAACTGAGGTTAATGGATATGATCTTACAGTCATCACAAAAACATGGTTACAAGATCAAAACTGAGAGCTAAGTATTCAGAGGAGTGTGACCTTTCATAACAGCAGGCAGAAAGGCAAGAGTGATGGGGTTGCAAACTCCACAAGCAAACTCCACATACAAGCAACTCCACACACATAGTCACCCAAGGTGAGAACTGAACCTGAGTCTCTGGTGCTGTGAGACAGCCTTGCTAACCACTGTGCAACCAGGCCGTCCCATGCCTGTTCTGTCCTCCAAAACCTGTGACCATGAGGTGTATCCCTTATCACCAGCCTGCAGCACTTTTTACTGTACTGCTGTGAAACCCTGCAAGCCCCTTTGAGTATTGGGATCTCTACTGTGAATGACAGCAGTCTGAGCTGGTAAGGCAGCAAGCTGGGTGTGCACCCAAAGCACCGGAAGGAAATCCATGCAGACACAGGGAGAATGTACAAACTCCACACAGAGAGTCACCCAAGGCTGGAATTGAACCCGGCTCCCTGGCACAGTGAGGCAGCGGTGATAACTACTGTGCCACCATGCCACCAGTTAAAGTCCATTTGTTTATCCCAATTTTAAGATGAAACGTTGATCCTTAGAAGCCTCTCGGTGAAATGATTTCCACATATACAGTAAAAAGTATGCAACTCGGCTGGTTCAAATGCTTTCGACAAATATTCCTTCTTACGGAGGTCTCTTATAAGCTGATGTGAACTGCCTGTCTGATAGATATTGTAGAATCCAGTGCAGTTTGAAAATCTGAAGTCACATTCCATCAGCACTAGTACTGGGTGTCAGAGTGGCACAGTGGTTACCACTGCAACCTCACTGCACCAGGGACCTGGGTTTGATTCCTGGCTTGGGTCACTGTCTGTGCAGAGCTTAGGCATTCTCCCTGTGTCTACATGTGTTTCCTCCAAGTGCTCCAGTTTTCTTCCACAGTCCAAAAGATGTGCTTGTTAGGTGCATTGGTCATGCTAAATTCATACTTTTAGCTTGGCTTCTTAACTGAAGCTTTTTTGTGTGGCTCTGATGTGGTTGCAAAGAGTCAGTTACATGTAAAATGTCCAATTTTTATGCCTGAACCCTGCCCTCCTCCCTTCCTTCCCCTGCTCCCTCTCCCCCCACCTCCACTCCCACTCCACTCCTTCCCCCATTCTTCCACATCTTCCCCCTCCCACACCTTATATCTCTCCCTCCCTTACCTCCTTGTTTGGAGACAACATTTATATGTTGTGTCAACATATAAATGTATTTTATTGCTTGTTTTGTGTTAAAGAGAAAAATATACTTGGTAAGCAATTTGAAAGGACGAGGCAATTAAACAAAATGTCACAGTGCAGCTCCTATAGTAAAATGTTTAGTTAAAAGTTAACATAGTATCAAAGTTTTGTATTTGTAACATTATGTTTATTAATCAATGTTTTTCCATTAAATTTTACAAAGTTCTACAAGTGTTTATTGAAACAAAACAAAGCATAAAACATGAAATTATACAGTGCTTTATTTAAACATCAGAACAGAACAGTTAAATATAAGAATTATAATTGAAGTAAGCAAGACAGAATGCTAATGACAAACACATTTAGATTTTCCACGGCCCAAAAAACTCTCCTTTTCTCAGCCTCATGCAATAAGGTATCCAAATCATAGTGTGAGAAGTTCTGACTTCTGTTCTTCCCATTTATATGTTCTTATTCTAAATTAAAACATACAAACACTTATTTGGTTTGATATATTATTGCCACATGTATTAGCATACAGTAAAAAGATATTGCTTCTTTCATTCGATACAGACAAAGCATACTGTTCATAGAGAAGGAAACGAGAAAGTGTAGAATGTGGTGATACAGTCATAGCTAGGGTATAGGGAAAGTTCAATTTACTGACAGGTAGTTCCATTCAAAAGTCTGATAACAGCAGGGAAGAAGCTGTTGGTACATGACCTCAGACTTTGGCATCTTTTTCCCAACTGAAGAAGGTGGAAGAGAATACGTCCAAGTGTGTGGAGTCCTTCATTATACTGGCTTTTTTGTTGAAACAGCGGGAAGTGTAGACAGAGTCGATGGATGGGAAATTGATTTACATGATGGATTGGGCTACATTCACTTTTGTAGTTTCTTGTGGTCTTGGGCAGAGGAATACCAAGCTGTGATACAACCAGAAAAAATGTTTTCTATGATGCATCTGTAAAAGTTGGTGAGAATCGTAGCTGACGTGCCAAATTCCCTTAGTCTTCTGAGAAAGTAGAGGCATTGGTGGGCTTTTTAACTATAGTGTTGGCGTGGGGGTACCAGGACAGATTGTTGATGATCTGGACACCTAAAAACTTGAAGATTTCAACCATTTCTGCATTGTCCCCATTGATATAGACAGGGATATGTTCTCCATTACGCTTCCTGAAGTTGATGACAATCTCCTTTGTTTTGTTGACATTGAGGGAGAGATTATTGTGGTCGCACCAGTTCACCAGATTCTCCATCTCAGATTCTTTGTGAGCATGCCACAAGTAAAGTTGTATCATAATACAATGCAGATTGATATAGTTGTTTCACAGATTTAGAGAAAATAACTAAACCCATGTGCATTTATGTATTAAATATCACTCATCTTCAATCATTAAAAAAAATTAAATTTTTAATGACCCAATAACAATTGGATTAACTACTTCATATAAATAGCAAAAAAAATTAAAATGCTTCAACATATCTTTTATAATAGCAGGGAGCCCCTTCTCTGTTTTCAATACAAAACTGCTATTTCCATGCTGTATCTCATTGTGTGTTCTCAGTCTGGTAATGGTTAGGGTCCAACTATGTCATGCTGGGGCCTGCAGAGACAACCATGCTGAAGGTAGCTGCATCCATCAGCATTTTGGACACTATTTTTAAGCTCAGGTAAGCACAAAAAAATTATTTCATTTCTGGTGGCACATCACTTCCACTGTTGACCAGAAGTTATGTATCAATGTCTTGCCAAATCATTTCAGAGCACATTTAAGAGTAAACCACATGTTGCTGTAGCTCTGGATTCACATCTAAGCCAGACCAGGTAAGGATGGCAGATTTCCTTCTCTGAGAGGCATTGATGAACCTGATGCATTTCTATGATGGCATCATTGTTCCTATTACTGGAACTAGCTTTTTTTTAAGTTAAGATTTCCAGATATTTGCAGTACTGATGATGATGGTATTGTGAATACAGTGATGGGTTGTACTTTTCTCATGGTATGACTGCAGCATCAAATATCGAAGTTTGAATGAGAATGCTAATTGGAGAGGCAATTGCATAATGGCATTGTCACTGAACTGGTACTCCAGAGATCCAGGATTATGCTCCGCGGAACTGGTTTTGAATAATACTATGGTAGAGAGTGAAATTTTAATTAAGAAAAATCTGGAATTAAAAATCTAATGATGATCATGAAACCATTGTTGATTGTTGTAAAATTCCATCTCATTCACAAATGGTCTTTTAGAGAAAGAAATCTGCCATCCTTACCAATTCTGGCCTACATGTGACCACTGCCACACCGCAATATAGTTGATTCGCAAACACCCCGCTGAAATCAGGCAACATAGTTCAGGGCAATTAAGGATGGGCAATAAATATTGACTCTATCAGTGATGCCCACGTTTCATGAACAGGAAAGGAAGGAATGCAGAATGTTGTGTTACAGTCATAGCTAGGGTATAGAGAAAGAGCAACTTCATATATGGTAGGTCCATTGAAAAATCTGACGGCAGCAGGGAAGAAGTTGTTCTTGAGTTGTTTGGTAAATAATTTCAGACTTTTGTATCTTTTTTTCAATGGAAGAAGATGGAAGAGAAAATGTCCAGGGTCCATGGGGTTCTTAATTATGCTGCTGCTTTTCCCAGGCAGTGTGAAATGTAGACAGTGTCAATTGATGGGAGGCTGGTTGTGTAATGGATTGGGCTTTGTTCGCAACCCTTTATAGTTTCTTGCGATCTTGGTCAAAGCAGGAACCACACCAAGCTGTGATAGATCAGGGAAGGATGCTTTCTGCGGTGCATGTGTAAAAATTTGGTGAGAGTCATAGCGGACATGCCAAATTTCCTTAGCTTGCTGAAAAAGTAGAGGTGTTGTTGGCTTTCTTAGCTATAGCATCAATGTGAGGAACCAGGACAGTTTGTTGATGAACTGAGAGAAAGATGAGAAATATTTGTGTAGAGCACATGATATAGAACAAAATCACAAATTCACTTGATATTGAGCTTGTGCCAAAGTTTGAACCACTTTAGACTTCGGAATCCAAAGTATCAATATCTTACCCAGTTGTAAAAAACAGTTCCGATTCTTACTTCCCAGCTTTACTAGTGTTCATCTAGAGTTTGCAGAACCAGATCAGACCAGCATTCTTATTTCCCAGGTTTGACTATCATTCCATTTAAGTATACAAGCCCAATTTGGACCATATTCATATTTCCTAGTTGTTATTGTTTTTTTCAGTAAAAGGATCCACTTAGAGTACTGAAACAAAACCAAGCAGTCCAAAATCTGACTACCAAAATCTTTTCAGGGATCGAGAAAGTTTGTTGAACTCATTGCTAAACTTGATTTGGAGATGAAGTTCGAAAAGAAAAAAAATGAAATTAGCCAAAAGTCTAAATCAACATTAAATAAACATCTTGTGCACTTTCAAACACGAGGGGATTATTTCATATACAATTTATAGCCTTTCGAAAAGAAAAGAATTCAAAAATGCTCCACTGGTAAAAGAGGCAAGTGGTTTCACATTCATAATGCGACATGGCATTAGACCAGGCACAGAATGCAATGATGCAACAATATAATAAAGAAATTGTGATAAAAGCAGATTATTGCGGATGCTGGAATCTTAAACCAAAAGAAAAAATGCTGGGAAATCTCAACGGGTCTGGCAGCATCTGTAAGGGAGAAAAGAGCTGACCTTTAAAGTCCAGAGAACCCTTTGTCAAAGCTAAAAGGCATAGGAACTGGGAGATATTTATGCTGCAGAGTGAGAGAATGAAACAGGAGTCATAGCCACAAAAACAAGGGGAAAAGCTGCTAATGGCAGCCCACAGAGAGCTGGCCAAATGGCAGAGATGCTAAAATCAGAGGACAAACTGTGACGGATGCTGGGGAGGGTGCGGGCAATGAGTTGGAGTGAGATAAAATGGAGAAAAATGAAAAGCCAAGGGGAAGAAAAGGTAAGGAAAGGGGAGCTAAAATAGATAAAACATGTGAATTGGGCATCTTGGTGTCTGTTTTGTTCATGCTGGCTGATATGTGACAGTCTTGTCCCGAAATTTTGCATCGATTCAAACACCCTGTTGGAGAAGCTTCACAGCTGAGTAACAGAGAAAAATGCTCCATTGGTGCAGAAGTGGTGCTCCAGAGATTTTGATTACAGCATCATAAAGTAATACATTAAGATAATTACTCGGTGTCTATTCTATATTAAGACATTGTGTGATGGTGACACCGCCTGTCAGAATGGAAGCATTTTATTCCCCAGCACTGATATTCCCACATAGATGGCAACTCACCTCCCCTGTCAAAAAAAATAAATCTGTTTTGATAATAAAGGCTTCATGATTGTAGTGAATATATAGCTGGATTCTCCCCGTGCCAGTGTTGTTTTGGCAGCGTGAAGTATCTGTCAGCCCTTCTGACCCCACCATTGCAGTGACTCATTTTCCTGGATGAGCCTGCATTGGTTTACATGGGCTAGAATATTGCCAAGATGACCTGAATGGCTTGGGCCCCATTGCTGCCGTTTTGGGTGATTCAGCAAACCCTTCTCCAACCTAACTTAACTGGAGGCCACAGTGCAAATTCAACCCTATAAATATTTCATCATTGGATGACAGTATATCCACCCACCGAATGTTTTGATTTCTTTTGTTTCTCTCAGCAGCAAGTGTAGGAGTTTGACCTGTTAATTGTTTGGTATCATAGTCAGAAACTGTTAGTGATTTGAACAGATCCCTGCAGAGAAGTATGTGTTTCCAGCATTTGCTGTTTTTATTTTAGAAATGAGGAGGACTTGGGTGTGCTGCAGATGTAAACTCTTTGCTGTGCTTCTCAAACTCAGTCACCTCATTCAAATGTCATTTGAAATCATCGAATCCATACAGTGCATAAGGAAGCCATTCAACCCATCTAGTCTGCACCGGCAACAATTCCACCCAGGCCCTATCCCTGTAACCCCACATATTTACTCCGCTAATGCCTCTAACCTACACATCCTGGGACGATTTAGCATGGTCAATCAACCTAACCCACACATCTTTTGACTGTGTGACGAAAGCAGAGCACCCGAGAGGAAACCCAAGCAGACACGGGGAGAATGTGCAAATTCCACATAGACAGTGATCCAAACCAGGAATCAAGCCCTGATCCCTGGAGCTGTGAGGCAGTGGTGCTAACCACTGTGCCATCATGCCACCCCTTCAAATTTGTAGCCACACCCAACCAAAATGCCATGTTCGGGAAGAGACTTTAAAATATTAAATAAATGCTGCCAAGATAAGGACATATTCCAGTGACATTTTAATACTCAAATGAAGAGACAGCTGGCTAACACTGGAATTCTGCTCCAATTATAATGCTCTGCCTCTTCGCCAGGATCGGTACCAAAGTATGAACATACTAGAAACAGAAAGAGGTCATTTGGCCCCTTGAGTCTCCTCTGTCATCCAATAATACCATAGCTTACCTGATTGTGGCATCAACACCATTTTCCTCATTGTTCCCTCTCACTTCCCATACCCTTTGACTATCTTGTTTGTTTCCTCAGAAGCAACTTTTCAAATGCAGACAATAAAAATGTAACAAAACATACTCCAACTTACAAATCAAAAACAAAAAGAGTTTAATAAAAAAACTTCATTACTCCAAACTTGGGGGCCTCACTCTGGGCCACTCCAAGCTCACCACAATTCCCAACAGGTTCTTATTTATAGTGAGTCCACTGGTCAGCTGAAATTGGTTCCATGATTTACTGGATTAGCTGACTCTTAAATCTTGTTATCACTGGTCACATTACATCTGACACAAAGTTGTCACCAGTTACATTCTAAGTCAAGAAATTACCTACCTTTGTCTGGAAAGTATTCAATGTCTCTGTCTCTACTGTCCCTGTCTCTACTACTGTCTGCGGAGAGAAAATGCCACACACTTACACCACTGAAGGAAAAGATATTTTTCCCCA
Organism: Sphyrna mokarran; assembly: GCA_024679065.1. Lineage (NCBI taxonomy): Eukaryota > Metazoa > Chordata > Chondrichthyes > Carcharhiniformes > Carcharhinidae > Sphyrna > Sphyrna mokarran. The sequence continues at coordinate 27,463,570 of JAGIQG010000015.1, forward strand.
CCACCATCATGCGCCATCAATGCATTTTCCAGGGTTCCTCCTGGGAATGACTTACCCCCACAACCCTCAAGGAAACAAAAGATCTGAACCAATGTCATTGATGTTAAACCTCAGGTATCGTAGAATTGCACAGAATTGAGGTTTGCTTAATCTTGTTGCAATGACACTGCAACACAGTTTTCCAGGATAGAAGACAAACAGCATGGCGCAGAACCTCCTTTTCCTAGGGGAGTCATACCCCATGAAGTTCCCCAGAAGCTGTGATGGGCCTCCCGGATGGCTCAATATAAAGACTGCATAGCAATTGCCCAGGAAGTTTAAACTTCTGTTGGGCAATCAATCTGCATTGGGAACCATCCAGTGCTCCATTTTAAATCAGAGATTTTGAATGGTTTTGACTCACTTAGCAGAATAGTTCCCCAGAAGAAGTTAAAAGGATTAAAATCACTTCTAATTCTTTGGTAACTATAATACCTGACATTCCCAACTCTCCCCAGCCCCCCAAACTCCCAAGTACTCCTCCAAGTTGCTGACTATACCACCATCTTCCGATTATCTTCCCAAACCCCCAACTGCACCCCGACTACCTCCCAACTAATACCCACTGCTGACTTCCTTCCGTGATTACTTACCTGAACTCCAACAACCCTCTCAATCCTCCTCACCTAGACTTCCCAATTCTCCTCCAACTCCCTGATACCTCGCATCTTCAAATACTCTTCTGATCTCCCGACTATCCTCTTGAACTCTCAACTACCCTCCTGAATTTTCAACTGACCTCATTAGTTCTCAACTACCCTGCCAACCACCTGATTACGCTCACCTTCAACTACTCTCCCACCTTCCTGAATTCTCGACCACCCTCCTGAACTCTCAACTATCCTCCTGACCGTCTGACCACCCTCCACCCCAACTACCCTCCTACAATCCCGACTATCCTTCTGATCTGACTAACACCCCACCCAAAACCAGCCTCTCAACCCCCTGACTACCACCCAACATCTCCATAACCCTCTCAACCCCAACTACTCCTGAACTTACCAACTACCCTCTTAACCCCTGATGACCCATCTACCCAACAATTGTCCCAACTCCTAATTATCCCCGACACTCAAATCATTTCTGACCACCTCCTATGGTCAACCCCCTACACCCGTGCCCACTAGCTTCCCAGTCCCTCAACTGGCCTTTCCTCCGACTGACCGTTCAACCACAATCGACTTATCAAACACTGCCAATCTATCATGCCTACTACGCTCCCCCCATTCTATCCACTTACCTTGCATACCTACCTTCTTCCTGCTTTCTCAACATGACTGGGATCTTAAAGGCACCTGCTTCACAGCAGGCAGTGCCAGATAAAGGATGAGTATTAACACTTCCCCCAAGACTGCTGCATTTGACTGAGAGGAGTTCTGAGCTTGTGACTTGCACCATTCTCACCCAGACTGAATCAGAAGGACAATATGTGTAGCTTTGTTCCAGTGTAGATAAGATGGATCAGAGCGAGAATCTGACTGTCATTACCATTCCTCAAAAACTGTGGCTCCACATTCTATTGCTTAGAGCTAGAAAACAGAACTATAAACCTCTGTCATGAATGCAGATCAACAACTTCAAGAAATCTTAGAATCACTGGGGGGATTAGCAGGATAAATGTGTGGCGTTATGGGAATAGGGCAGGAGAATCCACCATTGGAAAGTTGATGCAGAGACAATGAGCTGAATGGTCTCCTTCTGCGCTGTCTGATATCGTTGTCACGGTGAAGATTCTAGTTTTGATCCAGCCTAGCCAAGTATATAATCAACAAAAGAAGTTAGCTCAAAGTAAATGAATATTAACTGAATACATAATCAAGAAGAACATGATAGCAATCTCACTATTTGGCTGCTTCCTAATTGAATTAAATTTAATGAGTAAAATAACTGAACCATACTACTCTTTTAAGGAGAGAATGTTGTGTGTTGTACTTTTGGAATCTATGGGCAGCATCTTCCCGGAGCTAGTGAAATAGTTAACAGCAAGATCTAAAATGGAGACATAGGGCAGAATTTTCCCGTTCCGCCCGGCTCAGAAGTCAGAGCAGGCAGGGACGGACGATGCAAAGGTCCAATTGATCAGGGATGGGAACTTTCCGCCTTATTGTTGGACGTGTGGTTGGAAGAATCTGTCCATAGCACTTACTACCCTACTGCTTGCAGGAAATGGTACCTCCAGTGAATAAATCCTCTGCGAAAATCCGCGCAGTGCCAGTCACTCCAGTATATAAAGAAGCAATCAGAGACAGGCACAATGCTCACATCGCCCTGCTGAGTCAATACATTTTTATGACTTCTCGAAGCTTTTTCGTGATAGACCAGAATAATCGTTTCCATTTACTTCTAAATAAATTAGATTTTATCCTGCTCGGAATGGTACGGGAAAATAATTCTGTGATCCTCAAAGGACCCGCTTGTGCAAGTTTAGCTTGTGTAAGGATAACTTTCCTGCAGACGGTACATTTACTTGGGACCCAATAAAATGTTTCTCGAATGCTAAACCTTGGAGATCAAAGGGATTCTAAAGATGTTTAAAGCAGCCTTTCCATCTGCTGGAATATCTGCCTGCCAGGTAAAACTGGACTCTAAATATTTCCTGGCCAGAAGCTTAAGCCAGGGTTAAATCATGACGTTGTGCTATATTCCTGTGGCATGTCTTTGCGTACCCCTATACTATATAAAAAAATTGAGGTACAATTCCTATTTTCTTTGTCATTTCCCCTTTCTAGGAACTTCGTTTTTAACTTCTCCAATGCTTTTTTTTACCTCTCCCTGTCTCTCTTGCTTCTCCAAGGATTTTTTGCAGCCTTTTTGAGCTTTTGCTGTTTGTTTTGTCTTCGACACCAAGTGATGTACATGGACCAGACCAATGTAAAAAATCTATACTTCTCCAGTGTGGCTCTTTGCCAGCTGGCACATGCATGGGAAGTCCGAGATTTATCGGGTCCTGGAAAGGCCAACCACAGAGCTAAAGACAAAAGTTATTTTTAGTTTAATTACATGGATTTTGAATAATTTTAAATCTATTTTTGTGGTACACTTAGGGAGGCTTCACAGTGTGTCAGTGTGCAATGGCACACTCGTTGGGAGCCATTGCTATATTGTAACCTGGGCTTAAATAGTTAGTTGATAACATCATACAATAATAGATCATAGAACCATGCAGAACAAAGCCATTTGGCCCACCAAGCCGGCACCAACACCAACAATCACCCTCTACCCTAACTCCATAACCCCACATATTTACCCTAATAATCCCCCTAACCCTGCACATTTTTGAACATAAGGGGCAATTGAGCATAGCCAATCTATCTTACCTGCACATCTTTGCATGATGAGAGGAAGCTGGAGCATCTGGCAGAAACCTACACAGACCGTCACCAAGATCAGAATCAAACCTGGGTCCCTGATGCTGTCAGGCAGTAGTGCTAACTATTGTCATACACTGTTGGGACCATTTGGAAGAAGCCTACTGATCAAATCAGGGTAGTGCATTCAAGCAGAGGCATCGAGCTCAAGACCTTCCAACTCTGGGAAGAGATCAGAACTGTGCAGTTATGGTGATTGAAAAACTCCTGCAACTGAAATTGTACTTCATTGACTGGCACCGCACTTTTGATCAGGGACCTGGCATCGGGAAGGGAAAGACCCACTTGAACCTATCCCCCTCCCACCTCCCACTCCTCAGTTGCTGTTGACCTTCCCTCACACCCCTCCCTCTGGCAAATCCAACCCCAGATACACCTCCAGCCATCATTTACCTTTGACCTGGGCTGGTCCTCAAACCACATCCTCCTGTAGATGTTGCTCTATCATCAACCACACCTTCCCAGTGCCACTGCTGAGCAGAAGAGTTGCCAGATTCTGATTGGCTGGCTGCTCGCAGTGGGCAAGAACCGCCCCCCCCCACCCCACAAACCCACCCATATCCCGCCCCGGTTCCATAATCTTGTGGAAGGCCTGTTGATAGCCTGTTAATTGCCTGAGAGGCCCATCTAACTATGAGCCATTGTCAAACAAGTTAATGAAGGTCTTCCATTATCTCTCTTGTCTGCAGCAAAGACCCTGGTCACCAATATTAAATCTCCACCTTTTGGTTTCTTGGCCTTTTGGTTAAGATCAAGTCTGGTATCAACATGCTGTGCTGGGTTGAAGTCAATGGGTTACATTTTAGCTTAATTTGAAGCAATTTTTTCATGTGGCATCTCGGCCTTTTGCTATGATGCAAATGAGATCAAGCCTTGGAGGAGGAGCTATGCCTACTCCAATTAGCTTGAATCATGTAGATCAAGCCCAAGACAGGAGGTGAGAGCCCTTTCTCCTCAGCTTGGATTGGGAATGTCACAACTTGTTGGGATTCTGAATTAGATTTGATTTGACTGGATTGGATTGGAATAAAGTTTTAAAAAAATTTCCATCTTTTGATTAAGATCAAGTGTAGTATTGACACACTGCACTTGGTTGAAGTCATTAGATTACATTTCAGCTTCATTTGAAGCAATTTTCAAAAGCAGTATCTCGGCCTTTTGCTAAGATGCAAATGAGATCAAGCCTTGGAGGAGGAACTATACCTACTCCAATCAGCTTGGATCATGTAGATCAAGCCCAGGACAGGAGGTGAGAGCCCTGTCTTGTCAGCTTGGATTGGGAATATCTCAACTTGTTGAGACTCTGAATTGGACTTGATTTGATTGAATTGAATTGGAATAAAAACAAAAATCCCCTCCAGTAAGTGGGGTTTGCAGTCACTATATCTCTGCCTCCCCCACAACCCTCACCAGCCTCAACCATCCCCACTCCGACACCCCCCCCCCCCCCCCCCCCCCCCACACACACACACACACACACAGCTAATCAAAATCCATGCTGGTTTAAACAACTGGTACGGTGGCACAGTGGTTGGCAGTGCTGTCTCACAGCGCCAGGGACCCCAGTTCAATTCCAGCCTTGAGTGATTATCTGTGTGAAGTTTGCACATTCTCCCCGTGTCTATATTTTCTCTGCTTTCCTCCCACAGTCCGAAAGATATGCAGGTTAGATTGTTTGGCCATGCTAAATGAACCCAAGTGAAGGAGGACCAGTAGGATAAATACATGGGGTTATGGGAATAGAATCTGGGTGGGATTGATGTCAGTACAGGCTCAATGGGTTGAATGGTCTCTTTCTGCATTGTAGGAATTCTACATTCTGTAGCTCAAGAATCCTAATACAAAAGTTGCTGTCTTTTATCATACTTCATTTCCAAGTAGTGGTCTCTTTTAGACTTGTGAATCATTAAAAATGAGCAACCAGAGGCAGTGAGAAGCTAAATGGATGAGAAACTGGGTTGTGCTCACGAACAGGTCAGAGCATCTGCTGCAGGGGCCTGTTCAAGTGATGACTGTACACAAACTTTCCTCATCTGTCTATACACCAGCAACTCATTTGAAAAGTCCAGAGGGTGTGATTAGCTTCAATATAGTGCATGTTCTCCCTGCATAACCTCTTGTGGACTCACCGATTTATTTTATGCTGCACCGGCAAACTTTTTTGCAGAGAGCAAAAGTGAAGTTCTGTGAGAGATGGAACTCTGAAATAAAACTGAAAATGTTGGATACACCCATTCTCTGCAAAGAGATCGAGCATCGTTCTGTTCTGTTCTTCCCCTTTCCTCTATGGCCTCGCTCTGTACTTGCTTAAAAGCCATTTGCAAGAGAGGGCAAAAGGAGATTTCAGGAGGCAATAAAAGATCCCAGAAAGAGGGCAATGAAAGAACCCACAATGAGGACAATGGAAACCACCTGAAGAAGGGCATTGAAAGACCCAGAAAGAGGACAATGAAAGATCCCAGGAAGAGGGCAATGACAGAATTGCAAAACAAGTTACCACATTGTTGGAAACAAATCTAACCAACAGTGAAGCCAAAGGTATTTGGCTAAAGTTAAGAGAAGTAGAAATGAAGGTTCCATTTATTGGACAACAAATGTCCAATAAATACATGATGGATTCTCCTTGGAAAAAATGCAGAAATTAAAGATTTCCAAAAAACCAGGAACTGTTGAACCTAGAGAAGAATCAGCAAAAATGAATTAAGCTGTAGAGAAGGTATTAAAACAAAAAGATAAACTTAGATAATAAAGTTTCAAAAAAAATTACAAAATGCAGTTAAGAAGAGGGAGAAATCAATACAACGTAGAATAAGCTGAATTCCAGAAAACAGCAACTAGAAAATAAGAACAAGTCTAGTGAAAAATTGAATCAGGAGAGTAAGAGCTTGAAAAAGTGAAGCTGGCAAAGAGAAATTAATTCATAGAATCATAGTATCCCTACAGTGCAAAAGGAGGCCATTTGGCCCATCGAGCCTGCACGGACAGCAATCTTACCCAGGGCTATCTCTGAATCCCCACATATCTACCTTGCTAATACCCCTAACCTACACATCCCAAACACTAAGGCCAATTTAGCATGGCCAATCAATCTAATCTGCACATCATTGGACTATGGGAGGAAACCAGAGCACCCTAAAGAAACCTAGCAGACATGGGGACAATGTGCAAACTCCACACGGACAGTGACCCAAGCCTGGAATTGAACCCAGGTCCCTGGAGCTGTGAGGCAGCAGTACTAACCACTGTGTCGCCCATTTGTAAACTTTGCTAGCTATCTCTCAACTTCCACTTCCCATTGCCACTAGCTTGGGCCACAGCTACGCAAAAGTAAATGTGCAATTGACTGAGAAAGAAAATCAACCATTCCACAAATAAGAGGCAAGTAAAATCACCATAGTCCCAGGTGACCATTGGCTGTAACTGGTGACGATTCAACCAAGGGGCATGGCTGAGAAGGCAGCATCTTCATGAATAACATCAGCTGGTAAATGAATTGAACCCGTGCTGTTGGAATTGCTCCTGAATTGACAAGGTAAAAATATTGAAATTGACAGCAAAGTCAGCAGATCAGACTGAGAAACTGAGATTACGATGCAGAGCAAGATTGCTGAAATATTCACACTAACAGAAAAGCACAAGAACCAACATGGTAAAAATGGTTGACGAAAAAGATACTGAACTGAAATACTAGAATGGGAAGAAACATCACAAAACCTAAGTACCAGAAAAGAGTACCATGACCATTCTATCACATATGATAAACCCATCCGTAGAGTACAACACTCCATAAAATGCAACACTCCATAGAGTACAACATTTGATAGAGTACAACACTCCCGTCCATAGAGTGCAACACTCCCGTCCATAGAGTGCAACACTCCCGTCCATAGAGTGCAACACTCCCGTCCATAGAGTGCAACACTCCATAGAATACAACATTCCATAAAGTACAACACTCCAGAGAGTGCAACACTACATAGAGTACAGCATTCCTGTCCATAGAGTACAACACTCCCATCCATAGAGTGTAACACTCCATAGAGTACAACATTCCATAGAGTACAACGTGCCATACCAGTGACTATCCTGGATGTTTCTTCCTGCTGGTGCTTTAGGATTTCCAGATGCTACTTAACTCACTGGTCACGCCTCTTGTCATAGCTAATCTAACCTGGATTTCATTCTTGGATGTAACTATGGTTTTATCATTGAGTCAAGGCAATTGAAATTCATCTGCTCTCTCGACTCGATGCTTCCAACATTGTCTCTCGCGTTGTCATTTAGCCCTATAATGTTGTTCTAACTCTCCTACCCTTCTTCAGAATAGTTTAACGGGATCTTTCCCATTCAGTGAAATGGGCACATGGATCCTCATTTTAACATACAAACTGCAAGTAAATTTTTCATTTATCTATTTCAAATACTTTGATTTATTAAATCAATGGTTGTTCTAATCTATCTGAGGAGCTGAAGGACAATTTGGGAGAGTTAATACTGTCTCTGTGATGTCCAAAGAAAAGGAATAAATATTCTCCTGCTTGATGCTGCCAGTGCCTTGTTAGAAATCAGCGAGAACATTGATTAACCAGCACATGTTGTACTGAGCAAACCAGATCAATATCTGTCAAATAATATTGCCTGTAATATTACACATCTATCTTTACTCTGGGAATGTACCCATGTCTTTCAGTTACACATATTCATCTTCTTGATTTGATTCAAAATATATAGCAATAAACAAAAGCCAAATGGATGTGGCCAAGCTGTTAAAGTAACTGGGATCCTCAATAACGCTGAGTCCAATTTGTCACTGCTAACAATTTCAATGTTCTACCTTCATCTGCCTGGGGACAGAGTATTGTAGCCGTGAAAGGGGCTGACAAAAACCTATCTTTTTCGCTGAGTTCAATACAATCCAAAATAATAGGATCCAATAACCTGGAAGAGAATGGTTGTAGTATAAGGAGATCTGCATGGCAAGGGTTAATGCAGAACTGGAGAACAGTATTGCCATGATGTAGAGATGCCAGCTTTGGACTGTGGTAAACTCAGTAAGAGGTCTAGCAACACTAATTTTAAATCCAACCAATTTATTTGATAGTAAATCTGCTAGCAGATTTACTATCAAATAAATCAGTTGGATTTAAAATTGTTGTTGCCAGACCTCTTACACAGTTTCGCCCACATTGTAATGTAGAGTCACGTGACAGTAGACTGTGTACTGAGAAAGTCTGAGAAGAATCAGTAGCTAGATAGGGCTATACTTTGGAGCCTGCACCGACTCTCTGACGCAACTCAGAGTCTTACCCAGGACCTTTCCCCTGTCCTATCCCATAAGCCTGAACATTTATGTCACTAATCCCTCTAACCTGCACATCTTGGGACATTAAGAGGCAATTCATTATGGCCAGCTCACCTGACCTGCACATCTTTGGGCTGTGGGAAGAAACTGGAGCATCCAGAAGAAACCCCCAGACAAATTCTGGGAGAATGTGCTGAATCCACACAGATAATGACCAAAAGGAATCAGATTCAGCTCCCTGGAATTGTGTGCCATTGTGCCGCCCTCAGTACTCAGCACTTTGTTGAAGGATTTCACACCCCAGAGTAGGGCCACAATATCATGAGAGGCTTATACATGTTCAGGACAATCACAAACCAAAAGCTAATCTGCACAAATTGTAGAGGTGCATTTTGACTGGAAAGGTGCTAGAAGGGGCTTAGGAGGGGCTTGGAGGAGTGATAGTGGAGCAACAAGAAAAAGACTATGTTCCAAACTCGATGCAGCATTGGTCATCTTCGAGGTGGATGAAGGTGTTATCTGACACCAGGCCTTGGAGACCCTGACTTGCATGTGAGCATCCTGCATGACATTCGGCCCATCAAGTCTACACTACCACAATCCCATCCAGACCCGGTTCCCATAACCCCACATATTTACCATGCTAATCCCTCTGACAAGAGGATCAATTTAGCATGGCCAATCTATCTAACCCACACATCTTTGTACTGTGGGAGGAAACCAGAGTACCCACAGGAAACCCACGCAGACATGGGGAGAAGGTGCAAACTCCAAACAGACAAAGCCAGAATTGAACCTGGGTCCCTGGCACTGTGAGGAAGCAGTGCTAACCACTATGCCACTGTGCTGCATGATGCATTGAGTATTGTTGCACACCAGCTAGACATTGTCAGTATTGAAACCCTCTGAGGTTGCAGCACATCTCTTCTCTCAATTGACATAGGCTGCTCACAAAGCAACATGCATACAACCCGGGTTGTGCTGTGCCCTGTGGAATCCCACTATCCTGGTGAATCCATGCGCTCAGTATATCTCTTTTTCTCTGGAAAGATGGAATTCAGTATAATCACTTTTCTTTGCTTACAGAGCTCCAGTAACCTCTTGGCAGGGATAAATTGTTTAGGACAGAAATGAGGAGGAATCCTTCAAAGACTGGGGCCGGGATTTTATTACCCCACCAGCCACTGAAGTTGGAGCGGGCCAGGGGTGGACCACGGAAAGGTCCATTGACCTCGGGTGGGGTTTTGCAGTTTTGGGACGAGCGAAGCCGTAAAATCCCGCCCTGATTTGTAAATTTGGAACTTGGAATTCTCCATTTCAGAGGATTGCGGCTGCTCCATTATGAAATATATGCAAGGCTTGAAAGGGACATATCCTCAGGGATATGGGGAGCAAGCAGGAAATTTAAGCGAAGGGAGAAGATTAGCCATTATCATATTGCACAGCTGACAGAGTTCAAGTGGCCAGAAGGTCTGTTGCTATTCCTAGTGCTTATGTACTTATCTGGAAGGAGCCCAATGCAAAAAAGCTCGAGGTCAGTGTCACCTTTACAGGTACTGACAAAGTCATCCTTCCTCTCTCTGAGGCATCACGATAATCCTTCCCCTCACTCTGAGGCTGCACATAAATCCTTCCCCTCTCTGAGGCATCATGATAATCCTCCCCCTCTCTGAGGCTGCATGATAACCTGCTGCCAATAGCAGATTTCAAAATGAATACCATCTTAATGGAGCAGAGGTTACACACACAGAGTTCCCCACTGATGGGGGAATAGGAAATTTGTTCTAGATGGATATGATGTGAGAGGCCTACCCTCTCTCTCTCCTTCTCCACCTTGTGGCAGCATGTCCTCCTCTGTGTCACCTCCTCTCCCTGCCAAGCTATTAGCCATCCATCACTGGGAGTAGGTGGACTGAACAGAACCCTTGAAATGAAAACAACGACCTTTGCCATGTGCCTGTCAACAATTTCAAATCACAGGACAAACCACCAAAACACTTGCACAAGTTCAACAGCAGCGAGTAAAATGTAGCTAATGACTAACCTGAGAGCAGCTGATGGTCCCTTTAAATACTATTGAAGGGTGGTGGGGTCGGTCTTTTCCACTGCTGAATGCCACTCAGGTGTGTGTGAGAAAGAGGACATTAACTGGAAGCTTAGGGATGAAAATGGTATGGTTGGAATTAAATCAGCATTACACTGAGGGGAGGCAGTGGCCTAGTGATATTATCACTAGATAATCCAAAAACTCATCTAACGTTCTGGGGAGCCAGGTTCATATCCCACCATGGCAGATGGTGGAATTTGAATTCAATAAAAAAAACCTGGAGTTAAGAATCCACTGCTGACCGTGAAACCATTGTCAATTGTCAAGAAAACCCATCAGGTTCACTAATATCCTTTGGGGAAGGAAATCTTCCATCCTTACCTGGTCTGGCCTATGTGTGACTCCAGAATCACAGCAATGTGGGTGACTTTCAACTGTCCATGTACAATGGGCAATAAATGCTGGCCAGCCAGCAGCACCCATGTCCCACAAATGAATAAAAAACTCATGCAGATTAACCTCAAAAATTGTCTATTCTGCATAGTTCTTCTTTAGGCTCCCAACACCCATATTATAGTCTATCCAAATGGATAGACTGGATTGGACCATGTCAGAGATGTGGCATATTTGATCTGAACTGACACCCATAGAGCGTTGCAACTCTTTACTCTTCTGCTCCAGTCTCTTTGCTATTTTGCTTTCCTATTTGTCTACTGAACTTTCAGTGATGCCTGTACAAGGATTCTCCAGCACCTCTGAGTTCCAGCATTTACCAATCTCCTATTTTCTCAAAAAATAATTGTCTTTTTTATTTTTCCTACGAAAGCGGATCGCTTCATGTCCCCAGCCAGTGATAACTATGCTCCAACAGACTCAAAGGGGATTAAAGAAACTGAGAGCTGTGGCTGCTCACAATGCCCCGGAAATCAGCGCAGTAAGTTGACGAGATGGAAGGTAAAATTGCTCCGGGTTTCAAAACTTTCTCCATAAAATTCATCCTACATATCGACTTCACGCCCCACCTCCATCCTCCTGATTCTCCCCACCCTCCCCCCTAACTCCCCTGCCACCTGAATGGAATTAAAAAAACACACTCCCATTTGTAATTTTAATCACTGATTTTCTCCCTTTTTTTGTTAATTGAAGGAAGAGAGTGTAATTACTTTTTTGGCATAATTAAAAGCTCAATTTTTTATGAAATTGACAGCAGAAACAAAATGTGCAAATTAAATTTCAATAATGCTGTAGTATTCACATGGTGTCAAGCACAAAACTCTTAATCAGCTGACAAATAATCCCTTTTCTTTGTACTTTGAGAAGCACAGAGAATTTCAGATTAATTATTTCACCCCATGGGATGTGTGTTCAAAAGGAAAATCACAGGGTGTATACTTTAAAATAGATTTTAATAATGAACTGTGCAATATGCTGGGAAATACAAGCTTTAAAGGACTATTAATCCATGTCTTTTCCATATTTTTTAAAATTTAGCTTCCACAATTGCAATCAATTTTATGGATATAAAATTCTTTAGTGATTTCTGCTGCAAGTACAGGTGAGGTTTAACTTAATGGATGCAGTTGGATATTTTATTTTAACACCAGTTGAGAGATGATTCTGTTTATAACTAAAAATTATAGAACAGGTTAATCTGGGTGATCTTTTTTGTTCATTCATGGGACATGGGTGTCGCTGGCTGGCCAGCATTTATTGCCCATCTCAAGTTGCACACGGGCAGTTGAGAGTCAACCACATTGCTGTGATTCTGGAGTCTCACGTAGGCCAAACCAGGTATGGATGGAAGATTTCCCTCCCCCAAAGTTATGCTCTGTATCCCATATCTCTCTACCACACTCCCATGATCACTGCTGCTTTGGTAATTTGCTCAGTGCATCAAAATTTCACTTAGTTGTGAATTATCCATTGTTTACAGGAACAAAGCAAGTGCACTATCTTGAGTCTTCCATAAGATAAATTTGTTAGCAGCTTCCTGTCATAAACTTAAGAAATATTGGTAAGGAAATGGTATCATTTCTATGCCTGCTTGAATCAAAAGGAGTCATTAAAATTTGGATCTTTCTTTTCATTTGTTAATGGGATGTGGGCATCTCCGTCAAGACCAGCATTTATTGCCCATCCCTAATTGCCCTTGAACAGAATGGCTTGCTAGGCCATTTCAGAGGGTAGTTCAGAGTCATATTTAGGCCAGACTAGGTAAGAATGGCAGATTTCTTTCCCTAAAGGGAATAGTGAACCCGATGGGTTTTTCCAACAATCAACAATGGTTTCATAATTCCAGATAACTTTTTAATTTAATTCAAATTCCACTATCTGCCACAGCAGAATTTGAACCCGGGGCCCCCAGAAATGAGCTGAGTTTCTGGATTAATGGTCCACTGGCACTGCTGCCTCGCAGAGGTGCTAAGGTCCTGGGTTCAATTCCGGCCTTAAAACATAGAACATTACAGCGCAGAACAGGCCCTTCGGCCTTCGATGTTGCGCCGACCAATTAGGAACAAGCAGTGACCCTCTAACCTAAACCATTCCCCTTTCATCCATAAACTTATCTACTAACCTCTTAAACGCCACCAAACTTGGCGCATCTACAACTGACGCAGGCAAGGCATTCCATACCCTTACCACCCTCTGGGTAAAGAACCTACCTCTGACATCTGTCCTAAAACCACCACCCCTTAATTTAAAGCTATGTTCCCTCGTGCTAGCTTTCTCCATCCTAGGAAAAAGGCTATCACTGTCCACTGTCCACTGGCCTTGGTGGAACTTGCACATTCTCCCTGTGTCTACATGTGTTTCCTAGGGGTGCTCCAGTTTCCTTCCACAGTCCTAAAGATGTACAGGTTAGGTTGATTGGCCATGATAAATTACCCCTTAGAGTCAGGGAGATCAGGAAGGTAAAAATATGGGGCTACAGAGATAGGACCTGAATGAGATTATTGTTGATGCAGGCTCGATGGGCCAAATGGCCTATAGGTTCTACGATAATCCCACATGTGTCATTGTCTCTCCATCTGGAGACTGCTACAAAGTCACAGCTATGGTGGAATATGCAAGAAGGTTAGATCTTGTACTTGAATAACATATTCAAGTACAATGCTCACTCGACTTCATAAAAACTAAGCTGTAAATTGAAGGCCTCTGCATCAAATCAACCACTTTACTTAATTGCATTTCTGCCTCCCTCTTTATAGCATTAGTGCTTAGGTTTGTCACACTGTTCATAGTACCTCTATTTATGAAGGGCATGCTGTCCATGTCTGTAATAGATAATCATTAATGCGGCTTCATTAGGAAACAGAAGCACACCATCACCTTCATTAATCTTAACATGGTCATCAATGAATCAACCTGAGGAGAAATCAGTCTTAAATCTACTCTCCAGGAAGAGTGCTATTATAAATACATTTATACACTGTATTTATACACTCATTCTATAGTTTATAATTCAAATTTTTTTTAAACATTTATACATTGTCTTGTGTAGGGTGTTAGGAGTTGGAGACTGATAATTTTTGTTTTTGATGTGCAGGAGCAGCACCACGAGGAACAAAATAGCTTTGAGAAAAAAACCCTTTATCCTATCCCGGAAATATGGCTTACCCCGAACCTCTGAAGAACAGATCCAGCTATACACCCCTGTAACCAACCAAAAGAACCAACGTTATATTTCTGAGTGAGTTGGCAAATCCTATCAAATAAATTGTACTTGTTTGCTACTAAAGAACGTAAAGGAATGTTACTCCACAGTGGCACAGTTGGTTAGCACAACTGCCTCACAGCGCCAGGGTCCTGGGTTCAGTTCCAGCCTTGGGTGACTGCCTATGTGGTGTTTGCACATTCTCCACATGCCTTGGTGGGTTTCTTCCGTGTGTTCCAGTTTCCTCCCACAATCCAAAGATTGTGTGGGTTAGGTTGATTGGCCATGTTAAATTGCCCCTTTGTGTTAGGGGGATTGGCAGAATAACTATCTGGGATTATGGAGACAGCATGGGAGGGACTATCAGCAATACAAACTTGATGGCCTCCTTCTGTGCTGTAGGGATTCTACTCTATGACTCAAATATCTTGGTTTGTACTTCCAGTGTGGTGTAGCATCTCAAAAATGTTTGAGGATAAAGGTTGCAATTGATCAAGTGTGCATCACATTGCATTATACTGATAACTGTCAGTCTAATGAAATGTGATGTACAATTGATCAACCCTAAGTTCTACTACAGGAGTCATACTGAGGTGAGCTACAGATCTTTGTCCAGGTATATTAGCGAAAGGGTTAATAATCTCTCATGTTTAAAAATCACACAAGCTGCCATGAAAAATAAAAATCTTCTTATAAGAGCCTTTTCAGATAGGCACCGAGGCTATTTGTCTGGGCAAAACTTATTAAATCGGGCAGATTTAATGTAATGATCCACAGGAATGGATCCACAGACATGGAAATGAGCTATTATAACTTATAGCAATGATGTATTAGACTTTCCCACTAATTGGGTACTATAATGAAACAAGAAAAAGTGATTTTAATTGGTACATGCGAATTATTTGTAATCAAATTCGAAAACTAGAATTGTTAATGTATCTCGGAATAAGGCACTCTGGCTAGCTACAGAGATGTGAGCTGTAGCTTTCCAGCGTCCTTGCCATAGCTTGAATTAAAACAGTTGTTTAAGAGAACTCCATGCCTTGGTCGGTTACTTGAAGAGTAACATTATGATCAACTAAAAGGCTGACATCAAAGCCCACAATAGTTGGACTCAATTAGCAACCAATTCAAATCTGGGAGAGTTATGGATAGAAGGTTCTACTCTCTTACAAACTTAAAATCATTGAAAATAAGTCATCAAAAGACCAAAAGTATCACTCCTGCACTGTTTCAATTTGGTTTAGCACCAAGCACATGTTATATGGCAGTCTCTCAGCTTTAGTGTATTCCTGGGTCATCTCAGGATCTGATTTCCAATTTATCCTATCACCTTCACATTGCCATACGCTTCGAAACTGATTTGCATTCATGTGAAATCCACAGTATAGCTTCGCTCTTAAACTATAAGCAGACATATCAAGCAGTGGCGGATTTTTATTAATATCTTATATTAATGTCAGTTTTGTTCCAGGCAGACCTTTTCTCTATCTATTCTCAGCTTAATTGCAATTTCTAAACAGGGGTAACCACAACAATTTCTGAGGTGGTTTTCATCTGTTTCGAAGGTGGTGTCAATTTTAGATCTCACATGAAACTCGACAACCATGGCCATCTGTTGCTTTCATTGTCTAATGAACATAAAACCATTTATTAGCATGCGATAGAGAATAAATCAACATTTGGCATTGTTGTGTGCCAAATGTTCCAACAGAAATAAACATTTTACATGACAGATTCACACATAGAAACTATTTCAGAAATCACACCTGGTGCTGAAGGCTTTACAATCCACCTAAGCGACTCCTCAAACTCTGTTTAACCCACCACTCACCCAGCAATAAAACAATCTATCATGCAAATGTACTGGAAATCTAGCACAAGAAAAATCACAAAATGCTCTGAAAGATGTGCTGCTGAGGTGGATTCACCACGCTAAATTTTTGCTTAGTGTACCCAAACAGGCATAGGACTGCGGCAATGAGAGGACTCTGACAGCAACTTCATTACAGTGTTAATGTAAGCTTACTTGGTGCAGTAATAAATAAATTTGTGAAAAAAACATTGATAATCGGATGCATCAGTTGAGGCAAGTCAATAAATAGATTGCATTCTCTTGAAATTCTGGCAATTGGAGAAATCTCAGTTTGTTGGGCCTTGGAACATACTTTAAGTGTAAGTACAGTACATCACAAAGGCCGCTGAGGGGGTGGAAATGGTAGTTATCTACTTAGCTTCAAGTGGCTGTTAACGTTGATGTGTCTGTCATACACTCACTGCATCTCAAACAGCAGCAACAAGCCCTAATATTCCAACTCTAATGCACTTGAACCTCCAAGGCCATCTTTCCCTGATAGCTCTGCTCCTCCTCCAATACATCCAGCAAGCATATAATTGATTTGGCAGTGATGTTGCTGTGCTCCTGACTATGACTGTTAGATATATCATGCTCTGCTTGCTCCTTGAACCCTTCCACTGCTCGGCTAACAGAATAATGCCTCCAACATTCAGCCAGCAATTCCAAGAGGACCAAAGAGAAGCAATATCCATTTTAGCACCAGTCAATTGATAACATAAATTTGCTTATTCTATATGGGGTGATTAACGAATAAAGGGAAAAAGATCCATAATTCTCCAAATTTTGTAGCCTTGTCCAGGACAAACCTCCAGTCTGATATACATAAGAATGAGTATTGTTCATTCAGCAGTGAGGATACTTAAGTTGGAAACTAGCTTCACAAAGTAAATCAAAGTATAAGTTTAATAAAAAAACTTCATTACACCACCACTTGGACCATGCCCTGAGTCACAAATGTTCCACGCAATTCCATGCACCCACCACCCTCAGTGAAAAACTTACCCCGACATCTCCTCTGTACCTACTCCCCAGCACCCGACATCTGCGTCTTCTTATGGCAGCCATTTCAGCCCGAGAATCCACTCAATCAATACAACATCTTATACATCTCTATCAGGTCACCTCTCATCATTCGTCTCTCTAAGGAGAAAAGACCGAGCTTTCTCAATCTATTCCCATAAGGCATGCCACCTAATCTAGGCAACATCCTTGTAAATCTCCTCTGCACCCTTCCTGTAATGAGGCAACCAAAACTAAGCACAGTACTCCAAATGGGGTCTGACCGGGGTCTTACACACTGCAACATTATCTCCTGACTTCTAAACTCAATTCCTCAATTGACGAAGGCCAGTACACCATACACCTTCTTAACCACATCCTCTAATTGCAAAGCTGATTTGAAAGTCCTATGAACCCATTAATATGATCAATAATTACCATTAATATGATCAATAATTATTGCTGCACAAGTCATTTCAAGTGACAATGAGAAATGTTGGTGTTTGAAGTACTGTAGGATCTGTTCTCTTAGAATAGACATCAGCAAAACTGGTCCAAAGTTGAATTTCTTTTATTGAGCATCATTTAAAATTACCATGACATAAAGTGGAAAAGACTGATTTACTGTGGGGAGAAAGAGAGAGAGAGGGACTAGTAGAAAGCTGATCCCAATACAGACCTGATCTAAAAACTGGTACAAAGCAGAACTGAACACAGAGCTATAGCGAGCATTATAACTTTTCGGTTATCAGTGTTATGAAGTGACGAGGTACAAGCTGCATCTAGCTGCATAAACAATTGACAGCTTTGTGTGGCTATGAAAGCTTGTTTATGAAAAACTTGATTTTGCTTATGAAAAAAGCCTTTTTAGCTAATATTGTATCTTCAAAGAATGTGTCAATTTTCCAAGCTAATCCCAGAATGCCTGCTGAGTCTAAAATGTGGTTTAGTTACTCAGGCAGAAATAGCTTAAAATGAAGCCCTTTAACTGAAGCAAACCACACTAAGGATCCCGCAAGTACTCACACCGAATCATCAATACTGTTCTATTGAAAGTGTGCAAAGCCTTACACAAGGGGGATTTTTGTTCCATTCCTTACTTGGTTTCATTTTCAGTGTTATTACATGTCCGGCAGGGTTGACCATGCTCCTGTACAATTCAGTGGATGTTGGTTGCCTTCCAGTTCCAACTGTGAAGGAAGAGGGTGGGTGTTGGTAGATTGCTTGCCAATGCTTGCCAAGTATGATCCTATTGCCGCTCAGTATTCACTCACTGGAAAGACTGAGTAGGAGTCTTCCTAAAGGGGAGTCCTTAAGGCCAATTATGGCACACTCTGCTACCACACAGTTAGTGCACCAGCAACTAGACATCAAATCTTTAATGGCCACAATATAGGGTCTTTTCTTATTGAGTCCTTGAGGGAACAAGACAGTTCTAATTGTCATATTCATTAGGCAAGATTTTACAACCTCACTCGGGCAAGACTGGAAATTCCCTCTCGATCATAATGGAGATTTCCGATCTCAGACCCTCACCCACACCGATTTCATGGCAGGCAAAGTCTGGCCTTTGAGTCTCTTTATTATCGTGGAAACATATGAATGTTCAGTTTGGCATTGCTTTGTCAAGTACACAGGGCGGGATTTTATGGTGTCGCACATCCGGAAACCACAAAACTCTGCCCAAGATCACTGGACCTTCTCATACCAGTTTGCCTCTTGAGTAATACCAGGGGGCTAGGCTGGCACTGCCAGGCTGACACTTCTTAGGGACACCCAGTCTTTACACCCAACCTCCTGAGGGGTTCTCAACAACCTCTGTTCCCTACAGCGGGGTCGGACCACCTGTTTCCCATGAGTGGGGAGCTGTCGTAAACCCTATTGGAATGATCTACAGCTGGTGGCTAGGGAGGGGGGAGAGGGGAGAGACTCGAGGGCCCAGAAAATTCAGTCCCAGATCCGCTGATTCAAATTTAAATATTATAATCAGCTCCACGCCGATTTCCAACATGGAGTTACAAATCTTTGTGGGGGAAACACATGGGGCCTGGGTACCCAGTGGGAAGCCTGCAGAATGGTTTCTGATGTCTCCCGTGCCGCTGCATGGCTGAGAGAATTCCCCTCCACCCCCACCCCCCCACCCTTCAATATCTTGACGTGGATAAGGTGTGTAGAGTCATTCTTGAGTTTACAGTAATTGACAATAAACACTTCTTCTATCTAATCCTGGATTGGCTTCTTCTAATCCTAGATAGGCAATTACTTCAAACTGATAGCAATGAAAGACTTTAGATTTATAGTTTTAAATGATTGTCAACAATGTTGCATCTGGAGAGTAGTGTGCGGATACCAGTCCTGGTTTAGTTCTGTACATGAGCTGAAAAATATATTTTTGATGGAACATTCAGTTATTTCACTGCCCGGAAGACACTTCTAGTTTTATTGTCATAATGAATTCTCTCCTCATTTACCTCACCTTATTAACAAAGAAATAAATTCCTATTGCAATCAGGATAACACGTTATAATCGTTTTATAATTATGCTACAGTATTTACTTGTTTGTTTAACCGCATGTAGCTACACTCTGAAGGGGAAATATTAGTAATAGTACTGTCTCAGCACCTTCTTTCCTTGACAAATAATAGTCCTTGAAGCTCTGTCATTATTTTAGACATATCCCTGGATTGAAAAAAGCAAGAGGTATTGAAAGATTAGAATTAATTCCCCATGTTCAGATAGCTGTAAAATTTGGAAAGGTTGGTAAACGTTAGCATGGGCAATTTAAAAGAATGATGACTCTTTGGACTTGTTTGTTAATTGGGATAAAAGCCTAGCCCTTCAGCTATTGAGTAGCCAGTTTAGTTCAAATGGCCATATTCACATACTTTTATCTACTGCTAAGGAATTGAAATAGCCTGAGTGGTAGCCTGAAACTACAAGGCTTAGACTAAAGTTCAGCACTGCTGTATATATCAACTTTATAAAAAGAACAGAGCAATGACTTGCAGAGAGATAAGGGGCAGGATTTTCAAGCTGCATTCGTCCCAAAACCAGAAAATCCTGTCCAAAGGCAATGTTACCTTCCTTTGCAAGTTCCTCCCATTATAATTCCTGTGATCAATGAAATGGGAAAATTCTCCCAAAGATCTAGAGGCAACGTGAGGGGACACCACAAAGAGACTGAGAATAGAAGGAATCACAACTATACATATTCCATACATAATCTTCTCCAAAAGAGAATGAGCTGTTCAACCCACATTCTGAATTTTATTTCATTTGTGAGTATTGTCTAGAATTGTGGCAAGTTGTTCACTGCCCAATAAAGTGCTTAATAAGTGCACCAATTTCTGTGGTTATTGTAAGGTTAGAACTGGAAATGGGGTTATTTCAAAACAGAGGAACAAACAAAAATAATAGCCCTAAAAATCAGATTATATTCAGCACCTGAATATTCCACTTAATTCAGGGGAATTGCTAAATTTGAAGAAGCTCTTATCGAGATAATGTATATCATCAATTTGCCTAGCAAACAACCTGGATCGCTCTTCAAGTAATTGGCTGCAGAGTCCTTTGAGACTTTCTGAGAACATGTGTATAAAACTGAAAGTTCTTCTTCTTTCATAGAATCCCTACAGTACAGAAGGAGGCTATTTGAATCTGTACCAACTGCAATCCTACCCAGGCCCCATTCCAATGACCCCCTCACATTTACCCTGCTAATCCTCCTGACACTAGGGTCAATTTTGCATGGCCAGTCAACCTAACTTGCAAAAATCTTGTGGGAAGAAACAGAGTATCCGGAGGAAACTCACGCAACTATAGGGAGAATATGCAAATTTCACACTGACAGTGACCGAGGCCAGAATTGAACCTGGGTCCCTGGCGCTGTCAGACAGCAGTGCTAACTGCTGTGCCACCCATCCATTGAATTATCACTGACCAAAAAAGAGGATTATGTCTAGTGTCTGAAAACCATAACCATCTCACATCCTTTGATTGTAAATTTGGAAATAGAATGTAACAGCATGTACTGTTGTCAAAACACACCTGCTGGCTTAGGAGACATCTAATGCTTGTGTTCAGGAAAGTCAGCTCCTAATTCAATACCAGGAATTATTTAGCATTTGAATTCATGTTATTCCTGAGTTTCAAGTAGAATATTTATACTTAATTAGTTTGATAGGAACTTATTAGAATCCTGCATGTTTATCAATCTCCTGGCATTTGCGCTCAATCATTATTGTAATTCCTGACTGATTATTAAACTTGTCAATTTTTGTCAAAATGGCTTAAATAAGTTGGTAACTGAATGCAGTGTTGTCATGTGTAACCAACCTCTCCTGTTCATCCAGGGGCACATTAACAAAATATCTTACTAGCTCAAAATCGCAATTGTTCTTTCAAAATAGATTCTCAAATCTTTCATTGCACATCCAGGCAAAAATAATCCACTCCCCCATCACACTATCCAACCAATCTTTTTTCTAATATATCTGCGATTCAAGATCCATAAATAGTCATTGTTCCTGGACAAATAATCCAGAGACCCAGGGTAATGCCCTGGGGACAGGGGTTCACAATCCTGCCATGGCAGATAGTAGAATTTGAATTGAATAAGAATCTGGAATTAAAAGTTTAATTGTTGATTGTTATCAAAAAACATCAGGTTCACTAATGTTCTTTAAAGAAAGAAATCAGTCATCCTTTCTTGATCTGGGGCACCAAACCCACAGCAATCTGGTTGACTCTTAAATGCCTCTGAAAGGGCAAACCGCTCAATTCAAGAGTAATAACTGTCCAGCCAATGATGCCCCATGTCCAGTGATTTTTAAGAAAAGTTGATTAAAGCCAGAAATCTGGGATAAAAATAACAGAAAATGCAGCAAGTGCATAGTTAGGGAAATAGCAGAGGAGACAAAGAACAATGGGCTAGAAGGCTGGAAAGGTTATTTGAAATAAAATTTGATTTTATTATTGTCCCATGTATTAGTATACAATGAAAAGCATTGTTTCTTGCGCACTGTACAGACAAAGCATTCTGTAAGTAGAGAAGGAAAGGACAGAATGCAGAATTTTACAGTGTTACAGTCATGACTAGGGGTGTAGAGAAAGATAAAGGACGTCTGATGACAGCAGGGAAGGAGCTTTTCTTCAGTCAGTTGGTAGGTGATCTCAGACTTTTGTATCTTTTTCCCAACGGTAGAAGGTGGAAAAGTGTATATCTGGGATGCAAGGGGTCCTTGATTACACTGGCCACTTTTCTGAGGCAATGGCAAGTACAGACAGTCACTGGATAGGAGGCTGATTTGTGTGATGGATTGGACTTCATTCAGGATTCTATGTAGTTTCTTGTGGTCTTGGACAGAGCAGGAGCCATACCAAGCTGTGATACAACCAGAAAGGATATTTTCTATCATGCGTCTGTAAAAGTTGGTGAGACTCATAGCGGACATGCCAAATTTCTTTAGCCTCCTGAGAATGTAGAGATGGTTTTTCTTAACTGTAGCATCACCATAGAGGGACAAGGTCAGGCTGTTGGTGATTTGGACATCTTGAAATTTGAAGCTTTCAACTATTTCCACTTCATCCCTATTGATAGACATCCCCTTTCTTCCTGAAGTTGATGACTAGCTCCTTTATTTTACTGACATTGAAGGAGATCATTGTCGCTGCACCCGTTCACCAAATTATCTATTTCCTGTGCTCCGTTTCTTTATTGTTTGAGATCCAATCCAGTTGCTCCAGGGTTGAGTTAAGTGCCAGAATAATGGCCCAGAATTTTACTGTCCCGCCTGCCAGGGAATCAGACTGAGTGAAGGGTGGACAATGGAAATGTCTGTTAATCTTGGTTGGGATTTTATGGTTTTGATATGAACAGGTCATAAAATCCTACCCATGGCATCTGTTGTGGACCTGTTGCAGTGGCAGGTGATCTGTAGTGAATCCAGGTAATTTGAAGGCTGGAATTGATTCATGCCATGGCTAACCTTTCATAATGGTGGATAAATAACCAAAGGGATGGCAGTGGTGAGGAAAAGGAATAGGTACTTGGACAAGAGAAGATGGGTCCAAAGGAAGCGTAAAGAAGAATAAAAACATCAGCACCATCAGCTGTCATCTAAGAACAATGGGAACAGAGGATTTTATTTGATTTGTTAGTGAAAGATCACAGGTTTCAGCCTGATAGAGGTTTCTCACTCGAAAGCCAAAGTCACACATCACTTCTCAGCTGGGATGTGCTAGATTGCACCACCTAAAAACAAATTGATCCTTCTCCCCATGGTGTAAGAGCTGATAAAGTCCAACTCATTCCCTCTGAATGATCATCCTTCCAGGTTACCAGGATGCAGTAACATGGATTACACTGAGGCAACACTCCAAATACTCTCTTGACTGGTGGAGAATGTTTATTATCCAGTCGACTCAAACTAAATAAAATAAAATAGCATTTGTTCAAAAGAGTCTACCTAAAAAACAATTTAAGGCTGAGTTACGCAAACTAACTTTATTTTATGCATTATTATCCTTATTTCCTCCAACTGTTATACCAAAAAACCAATATATCATCAAAGTAAATTTTCCTTAGTGGTTGACGGGATAGGAATAATTTCACTCTCAACAATAAAAATATTTTCAGACTATTGTTTCGCTGCCTTGGCACAATTCTTCAAAAATTTAGATTTATGCAACATTCCTGCAATTATTTTAACCAAAATCTATTTTGTGATAATGTTGAAAAGGTAATGTATTGTTAATGGTTTTAAATGATATCGAAACAGATTAACACAAATGCTGTTACATGTGAAGAATCTGCCATTAATTCCATTTGAAAGCTTGAGGGACACATTAGCACCGAGAACAGGATTGTATGCTGAAGGCACTTAAAGGCTTTTTTTCTGTAAATTTTATAGAGACTTCTTTGTAGAAAGCAAGTGAAGGACAATTTAGCTTTAAACTCAGCTAAACCAGGACTTCAGGAAAAATTCAAGAATATCCTATTAGTATTCTAACTCAAATCACTGCCAGCTCTACAACCCTCCGGAATATCTGTGCTCCTTTAATTCTGGCCTCTCAAGCTTCCCCTGTTTAAATCACTCCACTATTGGTGGTGTGCCTTCAGTTGCCTACGCACTAAACTCTGAAATCTTCCTACTTCTCCATTTCTCTGCTTCACTTTAAGATGCTCCTTATCTGAAAATGGCACGGTGGCACAGTGGTTAGCACTGCTGTCTCACAGTGCCAGCAACCTGAGTTCAATTCTGGCTTTGGGTCACTCTTTGTGTGGAGTCTGCACATTCTCCCTGTGTCTGTATGGGTTTCCTCCAAGTGCTCTGGTTTCCTCCCACAGTCTGAAAGACGTGTGGTTAGATGCATTGGCCATACAAAATTCTCCTTCAGCGTAGCCTAATAGGCACCAGGGATGTTTACAGTAACTTCACTGCAGTGTTAATGTAATCCTACTTGTGATATTAATAAATAAACTTAAGCTTAATTATTGAGACAATGTGGTAAACCTTCCATTAGCATTTAGCGAGAATGATGCTTGAGAGGTTCAAATCTGAAAATGATTCAGGCCTTTGAACACTTGCTTCAAGTGAATGGGTCCAACCACAGAACTAATGTCACATCATGTGGATTGAAGTTAAAATGATGCACCAGAATGAGTGGTAGATTGATTTGATGGTATAGGCCACAAATGGTTCCCAAAAATTCTGTTATAAATTGAAACATCATTTGGGGCCAATTTTCCCATAGGAAGGATAACATAAGTGGAAGTTTGGTTCCTGAAATCACTCATGGGGTACCTGCAATGTTCAATGCTCTCGACTCCTGCCCTGTCAAGTCGCTGAGGTGACTGTTGATGCCTGCATATCTTAGCACAAGTTACTCGATTAGTGTGGGGGAGATACTGAAGCCATCAATCACTTCCAATTATCTGTTTAACCTTGAACTTCTGAAAGTCTGATCACATGTTAAATACAATGTAAGCATAGAAATATAATAAAATCACGACAATTGTGCTAACTACAGACTGTTTGAGCTGGCCAGTCATACAGATGGGCAGTGCTGAATATCAATGCGCATCAGAACATACTGACATAGCATCAAAATTAATGTTGTAAAGTTGAAATGGTGTGTCAATTTACAAATGTTGTAAGTGCTGTTCGCATAACTTCGCAAAACTTGAACATTGCTATGTCGAGGACTGTCTGTGTTATGATAGTGCTATCCCTAGCAAAACTGGAGCACATGGGAATCAGGGAAACACTTTCAGCTTGTGGCTGGCGCAAAGGAAGATGGTTGTGGTTGTTGGAGGTCATTCAGCTCAGTTCCAAACCATCACTGCAGGGGTTTCTCAGGTTGATATCCAGGGCCCAACCATCTTAACTGGTTCATCAATCATTTTCCTTCCATCATAAGGTCAGAAGTGAGGATGTTCTCTGATGATTGCACAATGTTCAGCATCATTTGTGACTCCTGAGATACTGAAGCAGAGCATGCCAAAATGCAACAAGACCTGGACAATACTCAGACTTGGGCAGACAAATGACAAATCACAATCACGCCAAGTGCCAGGCAATGACAACTCTAACAAGGGAGAATTTAACCATTACCCCTTGACATTCAATTGTATTATAATTGTTGAATCCCCATTATCTACATCCTGAGGTTACTATTGATCAGAAACTGAACTGGACTAGCAATATAAGTGCTGTGGCTACAAGCGTAGGTGAGAGACTTGGAATTCTGTGATGAGTAACTCACCTCCTGACTCCGCAAATCCTATCCACCATTTACAAGGTAAAATCAGGAGTTTATTGGAATACTCTCCACTTACCTGGATGGGTGCAGCTCCAACAACTGGTGGGGTGGGGACAAGAAAGCCTATGGGCAGCTTTCCAACCTGATCGTTAATTAAGACCATTCGGTGGGCAACTAATGCCCACTTAAGGGTTTCATCCGGCCATCATTAGTATTAGCCCTGTGATCAGTGGAGTCTTGCCATGCAAGATGCATAAGCAAATGTGTATGGGGTTGCTTGCATGTTCTTGGAGAGAGCGGGAGCGGGGTTGGGGGGGTGTCCTTTGTTCAAATTATGCACGCAGTGCCTGTGAAGGAATTGATATCATCCAGCAAAGAACACTACTGTCCTTCCTGCCAACTACACACTGGCCTCCCCCTTCCTCTCCCCCTTCCCCTCCCCCTCCCTCATCACCCTCCCCACGGTCCAACAACACTCAACAAGCTTGACACTATCCAGGATAAAGCAACCCACTTGATTGGCATCCCTTCCATAAACATGCACTCGCTTCATCACTGACACACAGGTTGTGCAGTGCATCCACAAGATCTTCTCTTGTTCTCACTTACTCTATAAGATGAACTGCACAACTTCAACAAGGTTCCTTCGGCAGCATCTTCCAAACCCATAAAACTAACATCTAAAAGGATTAGAATATGATTAGAATATGACACCGAGAAGTTCCTATTGCAGGGCTGAGATGAATGCCTTCCAAAAATTGCAATCATCTTCCTTCACCCCAAGCCTGATTCCAACTAGCGGAGAGAGAAAAAGAGAGTTTTACCCCTGATTTAGACTGACTACAGTTTCTCTAAGGCTTCTTGGTGCCATGACCTGGTCAAATTCTATCTTGATATCAAGGGCAGTTGCACTCACATCCCCTCGTACTAAAGAAAGTGAAGGATCCTGTGTATGCTTCGCCTTGTTTGCTTCAGTCTATGCAAATAATTCATTTTAAGATATTTCTACAGATGCACAATTACATTTTAAATACTAGACTGTAGGGGTTAACTAACTCTGCTAAGCTGAACGATCGTAGCTAACTTGGCTGCATGCAGAATCAGAAGGCATGATGGGTTAGCTAAAAATTGACTGCATTCCAGAAAGGTACACAGTGCAAGCAAACAACAGTTTCCATAACAGCAGCTGCAAGGGTTGTTTTTCCAGACAGATGCAGCATGCAAAAAACACTTAATAATGAGATAAGGGTTGAAATATATTTTGATTTTAGTGTGTGTGTGTGTTCAGTTTAGTTCAATTCTTAGATTCTGGTCATTGAAGTACATTTTGTTTTTGCAGATGGCCTGGCTGAAAGCCAGTCTCCAAGTTCGTTTTTGGCTTCTGTCATGTTAATTCTTTAAGTCTTTTTGAATAAAAGAAAACCATTTTAAAACTCACACCAGTGCTGTCCTGTCACCTCTTCAAATGAATGCATGGACTCAATAGAAGGTGATAGGTTAAAAGTGCATAATATATTCCGTTAGATCAAAGTGGTATTGTGAAATGTGTGTTTCTTTATATTTAAGAGACAAGAAGATAAATAGGTTGTGCCTAACTAATAAGTGGATTGTGTATGGCCTCTGAAAGGAACAGATTTGATAGATTGAAATGATTTTCCTCATTCATGTTATTATGCTGTTGACTGTAACTAGAGCTAATAAATTATGGAACTATGAGTAAGTCTAGGTAATGGTGCATGTTTACAACTTTACTTATCTTGCATTTAGGAATTATGTATGTGAACCTTTCTCTAAACCTCCACACTCTTCAATTATTTTCCACTGAGTTCTCTATCATTGCTTTTCAAATTACAATAGCAGTATTTTGCAGTAGGAATAATAGTGAAGCTAACAACACTCACCATTAATGAAGAACACATCAGTCAATGGCTTCCAGCAACCACACACTCCCCGTTAAACAGGAAGTTACTGTCTGAGTTATTTTGCCCCTCTTGAAACTGCATTATATCACTGCTGAGACACTCCACATTGAGCCACATTGAACAGTACAAAAGTGCTGTTAAGCACTTCTAGAAAGTAGGAGCCAGAGGAGGCCATTCAGCCTTCAAGTCTGCTCCATTGTTCATCATCACCATGGCAGTTCATCCAATTCAATAGCCTGATCCTGCCTCCGCCCCCCCACCGCCCTGCCCCATACCCTCTGATCTACTTCGCCCCAAGAATTATCCCCTTCTTGAAAACATCCAAGCCATAATCTTATGACCATGTCATGCCCAACTTTCGGCCAGGTGAAACGGTATGATTGGATGGGAAGTGAAAAATCAGGTGTGCGCTGGCTTTTCACCTCCTTGGGTCTTACCGTTACTAATTTGCTGGCAAAAATCAGCTCTGCGCCCAGAAAATAAAACAATATAAAATTAGACAGACAATTGTAATGATTAATTTGCTGTAATGATTGAACTGAACAATGATTAATATGGACCTTCTCCCAGATCCCATTTTGTGGTGGGGGAAAGTTAATTAGGCGGCGATATGGTGGATGGGAATCCCATCATCTTACTTCCAAATTGGGTGGGGACGAGAAGGCCTATGGGCAGCTTTCCAACCTGATCGTTAATTAAGACCATTCGGTGGGCAACTAATGCCCACTTAAGGGTTTCATCCGGCCATCATTGGTATTAGCCCTGTGATCAGTGGGGTCTTGCCATGCAAGATGCATAAGCAAACGTGTATGGGGTTGCTTGCATGTTCTTGGAGAGAGCGGGAGCGGGGTGGGAGGGGAGGGTCCTTTGTTCAAATTATGCACGCAGTGCCTGTGAAGGAATTGATATCATCCAGCAAAGAACACTACTGTCCTTCCTGCCAACCACACACTGGCCTCCCCCTCCCTCTCCCCCTTCCCTTCTCCCTCCCTCATCACCCTCCCCACAGTCCAAAGACGTGCAGGTTAGGTGGATTGGCCATGCTAAATTGACCCTTACTGTATAGATTAGGGGGATCAGTAGGGTAAATACATGGGTTTGCAGGGATAGGGCTGGTTAGCTGCTCTTTCGGAGAGTTGGCACAGGGTCAATGGGCCAAATGGCCTCCTTCTCCACTGTAGGGATTCTAATTTGATTGTAACATCAGTTCTACATTACAACCTACCCCTGATAACCTTTCAGCACTCGCTTCCCCCCCCCCCACTTTGCTTCTCAATCTATCTACCTCTGCCTTACATTTTTCAAAGATTCCACTTCCACCATCCTTTGAGGAAGAGAATTCCAAAAACTCATGATTTCCTGAGAGAAAAAAATTCTTCTCGTCTCTGTCTTGAATGGGCATCTTCTTATCTTTAAACCAGTAACTTCTAGTTCTAGATTCTCCCTCTCAGAGAGGCAATAGCGTACTAATATTATCATTAAATTAGTAATCCAGCAATCCATAGTAATGTTCTGGGGAGCTGGGAATGGATTCTACAATGGGATTATCAAAGAGGCTATTGAAGACAATGAAACTATTGCCAATTGTTGGAGACACATATTCTTAATGTTTATTTACTCGTGACACTAATAAATAAACATCAAAAATAATATGATTCAGATCCACAGCAATGTGGTTAACTCTTAATCGTACACTGAAAAGGCCTAGCAAGCTGTTCAGCTCAGGGACAATTAGGGATGGGCAATAAATACTGGCCTTGTATCAATGCCCCCATCCCATGAAAGAATAGCAAGAACAAAAGGAAACATCTACTCCATCTTCAGTCTGTCAAGAACATTTAGAATCATATGTTTTAATCAAATCACCACTTACTCCAGCTGACCCAAGTTTATCCTATCAAATCTTTCCTCATCAGACCACCCTCCTATTCCAGGTATTAATCTAGTTTACCTTCTCTGAACTGCTTACAACACATTTACCTTCTTTCTTACTGAAGGAGACACAATACTCCAGATGTTGTTTCAGTAATATCCTGTATAATTGAAGCATAACCTCCTTACTTTTTGTATTTAATTCTCCTTTCAAAAACAAGGATATATTAGCTTTCCTAATTACTTGCTGCTAACTTTTTGTGAATCGTGCATTCCAACATCCAGGTAATTCTGCATTTCAAAGCTCTACAATCTCTCACTATTTGGATAGTATGTTTTCTTTCATTCTTCTTGCCAAAATGGACAATTTCACATTTTCCCATATTTGCTCGATCTTTTCCCACTTTCTTGATCTGTCTATATTCCTGTAGAAGGGAATTTTAAATCCGCTGATGAGATGATAGAGAAATGCAATCTTTTTAGTAATAGGATTACTAGAAGGGGTTAAATGATTCTTTACCACAAGTTAATACGGACAATTTGCTCATATGTGAATGCAATAACAATATTAAAACAAATGAATATGATTTTAAAGTATAAATATCAAAGTGTTGCATGTATTTTAATATCCGAAATGTATTGTTTGTCTCAGTCAAAAAGAACAAAAATGGAAAGCTTCCATAGTTTCATAGCAACCAGGAAATGGGCTTTGCCAAAATGGGAGGATGTCCAGATTGAATAGACCACTGAG
Source organism: Sphyrna mokarran (assembly GCA_024679065.1). NCBI lineage: Eukaryota > Metazoa > Chordata > Chondrichthyes > Carcharhiniformes > Carcharhinidae > Sphyrna > Sphyrna mokarran. Next base: position 27,494,147 of record JAGIQG010000015.1, read on the forward strand.
ATATATTGTACTGAGTGTCAAATTGCAATTGACTGAGCTACTTTGTCAAAAACTGGACTGACATGTGAACACTAAATGAAATTGATTTTAAGCTAATGAAAGATAGATAACAATTAGATAACAAAAGGTATAATCGTTCTGTATTTTAGCTGAGTGCCTCAGATCTTTAGAGTGGTTTCACAGCTTTGAACCTGAGCTATTTAGCCTCTTAAAGACCTCAGAATGGCCATCCGTTAATGTATTGTTTGTCCTGTTTGATTTTTGAGTTTTAAATAAATTTTCTTACATTTTTTTCAACAGAGACTTTGCCTTTTGTGAGTTTGCAGATGGGAACTTTATCAAATGCCTTCTGAAATTCTAAATGGAGACCAACCACCCCTTCATCTGCAGCAGGTGAAACTCCTTCAAAGAACTGTAATGAACTGGTTAAATACAGACTGGAAAGTTCCTGTCTTACCTGCTATGGGAATCATAGCAGATGAGACATAATATTCAGCAGATGCTAGTGGGAGCTAAGATTCTAGTTATGGACCCGCTAATTAGATGCAGAGGTATGCAAAAGCATGGTAATGTCCGTTCTGCTGATTCCCAGCATGGATCCACCAATGCCAAAAAACTTGGGCTGGAAAATGTGAAGAGGTCTGGATAACCAGCACATATCTCATGAATGGGCTGCCGCTCGAATCACCCAGCTCACTGCATTAAAAAATTAGCGCAGCAGGATAGGAGAATCGCTCACATTGTAATAAAGGACTTGGATAAATCTAAAGGTCTGTTGAGCTCAGGTGGGAATGTGGGGCGAGCGTGGCTGGAAAATCCAAACCATGGTTTCCTTTTCAAGAATCTGCCAGACACCTTGTATTTATGTAAGTTTCTTGTTACAATGTTTTCCAGCCTAAGTTTTTTGGTAGCAGTGGATCCACGCTGAGAACCAATGTACCATGTGTTTACATAGCTTTGCATCTAGTTACCAGATCCACAACTGGAATCTCAGCTAACTTCTTCCCCTCTGGCAGCATTCAACAGGAATGAGTAGGTAGATGTTACAGGTGTGCAAGGGAGGTTTGAGACAGGGCCTAGAAATGTGGTTCTTGTTGTGGGAAAGTTCCTGGAGAGCATCAGGTGCTGTCCCCAGGCCCAGAAATGTCCTATATAAAATTTGTGGGGAAGGGGCCTTAACAGAGCGCTGGTCAGGCTGCTGTCTGCAGCCACTGTGCTGTTCCTCTGAGATGGAGCCTTTTATTTACTGAGCGCTGGTCAGGCTGCTGTGCTGTGACTTTGTTCTGGCTGTGGGCTATGGTAAGGGCCCGGATTGAGTGCTGGGGTTTTAGTGGAGTTGGGTTGGGGGGGGGGAACAGTTGGTGTGGAACGCACCGTATGCTGCTTGAGGGCTCATCAGTTCAGACAGCTGGTGCTCCAGGCAGGGGCGCTCTGGTTAACATAAACACCCAGACTGCTTGTACCCTGCAGTGAATGGGAACCCATCTTGTGATAATTGGGAGTCTGCCCCTGTCCCGTGTCCCTCCCTGACCTGCAACACATGCCTGGAAGGGAATGCTGTGGTTGTACTCGTGGCAATGCCTGAAGGGAGTGCAGTGGCCACATCCTCACACCCACCTGTGTGTGCTCTCCCTGCTGGCCATGTTCACAATATCAATGGCAGACAACCCCGATCAGGCGATGCATGGTATCACAGATTGTGTTGTGTTGCCAGAATCCACAAGTAGGTGCCAGTGAGGGATTGAGGAGGCAGGGGGATGGTGGTGCTGGGATAATTGCAAGCAATGACATGAATCTAAGGTGTTAAGAGAGGTCATTAATGAAATAATTGATGTGTTGGTTTAAAATTTTAGAAATTAAATTTCTCTGTCTCACAAGCAGGGGTGTGCATGACAGCACAGCACTATTTGTGTGCAAGGCAGCAGTAAGGCATTGCTGTATGTGTGAAGCGGGACAGGGACGGAATGGGGGATGGATGGAGAGGGCCAGCAATGTCCAGGCCAGTGGAGGAGGGCTAGCGATATTCGGCCCTGAGTAACTGGGGCATGAGGAGGCCAGGCAATGTTCAAGTCTGGGTCACTGGGGTATGGGGAGACCAGTGATGTCCGTGATGAAGGTGGGGGGGGCCAGCAATCAGGCCATCAATAGCATGAGGAAAGTGAGAGGCCAGAAATGAGGCTAGCAATGTCTTAGGGGAAGGTTTGAAACTAGTGATTTCGGTCCTGGTACGACTTGTTTAGCATTCTCTCAGGGATGTGGGCATGTGCAGGTCCCAAGTCAGAGCACTGGTTTCAGCCTCTTCAGTGGGAATAGACCCCATCCCTGAAGTAATTCACACTAGTGACCTCTGTAGTGCGCAGAATGTGGAAGATTCATTTTCAAAGAAAATGCTGTTCAAAGAAACTATTCCAAAAACATCCTATGAGCTCCTCATCCAGGTTATCTTTACATATTTAATTTTTCCTGTCTATATATAGATTAAAATAGTACCCCCCGGCTCCCAGCAAGTTTAGCACTGTTCCTTTCTGACATGCTCCCATTATTTCTTCCTTTATACTGTGTCCTGTTGTGTAGGTACTACTTAGGAACCTGCATATCATTCCTGCGAATGACTTCTTAGGCGGGACTTTCCCATCCCAGTGCAGTGAATGAAGATTTGGCTGAGCAGCAAATTCTCCATCCCTCTGATGTAATTTATTTATTCATCACAAGTAACACTTACATTAACACTACAATGCAGTTACTGTGAAATTCTCCTACTCACCACAGTATGGTGCCTTTTCGGGTCAATGCAGCTAACCAATATATATCTTTCAGACTTTGGGAAGAAACCAGAGCGCCGGAGAAAACCCACACAGATATGGAGAGAACATATAAACTCCATGCAGACAGTGACCCAAGCCCGGTCCCTGACACTATGAGGCAGCAGCGTTAACCACTGTGCCACTGTGATATGTGCTTGAATGTGGCAGAAACTCAGTACCTCCATTTCTACTCACCCATCTTGACTAAGTTTGGCCTGAATAAATTTGCAGACGTTGGATTTACAAGCTCCCATGGCACAGCTTGATTTACAGCATTTTCAAAACACGGGGGCCTGATAAATGCCACAAAAATGCTGCATAATGCAAAACTAACAAAATCAATCATTGTCAAAAATAGCAAGAAAGAATCCAAACAATGAAAATGGCAGCTGAATATTATGACATTAACAAGCTGCACATGGAAATCTCCAGTAGCTATAAATGTGTACAGCTGGTGATTGACTCCACATGTTATTATGAAGTCCCCTATAACATTTTAATTGTGAACTAAACACGCTCCTAAAACGAGCATGGTGTAAACATTGGTATTAATGCAATGAAACCTAAAAATTGAAAATCAAACTCAGCTAATATTGGGTGAGTTTGATTATTTGGATACAGATATTTTCATCTGAATATGTGGCTGTTTGGCAGAACGTCAGAAATCAGGTTAAATGCACAAGGATGCATTAATACCCTCAAATTGCTTTTCCCTTTATAGATTATGCACAAAATAAATATGTGCGCAGTGGGATTTACCATAGACTTTCTGGGCCTTGCCTGTAATTCAGGTTGTGGAGAGGGTTGCAACAGAAGTTCGTACTATTTTGAAGAGGATTAAACATGGATGGTCAAGCTTATCACTTGCATATCCTACCCTTCCTACACAGCAGCAGTGTTAGAGTACAACTGGTGACAACTTTGTATTTGATGCAATGTGAGCAATGGTGACAAGCTGTAAGGGTCAGATGACCCATGGAACCAATTGCAGAATGATGTGATGGTCAACTGATCAACTAATTCACTATAAGTAAGGACCTGTTGAGAATTGAGGGGAGCTTGGAGTGGCCCAAGTTTGGAATAATGAAGTTTCGTTATTAAACCTTTTCTTTGATTTATAAGTTGGAGTAAGTTTTGTTATATTTTTGTTATCTGCATTTGAAGAATTCTTTCTGAAGAAACAGCAGTAGTCCAGGTTCACTCAGATTGATATTACTGAGAGAATAAGACAAGAGCAGAGTTCAGGTGAAGATGCAGTGATGGCTGCTAGAAATCCCCAGTCTGCATACATAATTTTCTGATCTGCACATTAGGAAATACCAAGTGTAAAAGCAAAGTTAGGAAAACTTATAAATACTCAAAACTCTCGTGTTTTCTATGTATTGGCTATTCATGATTTTGTAATTTCATTACCAGTTACACACTGATGCATTGGTTAAGACAAAGAAAAGAGTTTCTCAACAACCATCCAGTCAAAATTGTGATGATGTTTTCTTGCACAATGTCCATGGGAAGTACACATCTACACTGAAAACAGCAATTTTGGAATATATGTGAGTGCACGGGGATTGTGTTGAATGTAAATTTCTGATACCTTTGTCATTTTAGCCGAAGGTGGTAAGAATAGGTCAAAAGTTGGCAAAGATGCGTTGATTAAAGTGTAAAGAATATATGAAAAAATGTACATGCCCATGTTTAAAATATTTCCCAGCATGAATTTGCATAAGTTTTTACTCTTTGCGATATCTAACATGCAGATCTGAAGCTTATGCATGGAGACTGGGGATTTCTGCCAGTGATCATTGCATCTTCTTACAAATTCCACACTTGTCCCATCTGCTCAATACTAACAATGTGAGCAAGCCAGCTCATATTAGGTTGTCAGGAAAGCATACCATATCCAAACTGTGTTTCTTTCAAAACAAGATAGATGGCCTACACAGAGTCTTGAGCAGGAGCTCATTGTGGGAGGATCGTTCTCATTGTTTAACCTCACTGTCCCTTTCAGCCAAGAGACATCTTTGGATTTTGTCAGCAAGATTTTATTCTATCTCATGAGTAACTTTACACACAGGTTGAATCTCAGTCAACGTGTCAACGTACTCATCAGTGCCTTTGCAGACACTTGGAAATGTAGCATAGGGAATAATTTTTAAATGTATAACCAAGGCACAATTTGGGTTATATAAACCAAACATGACTGCAGTATTTCTTCTGATTATGTTCGATTACAGCGTCCAAGTAGGTTAATAGCTTGGTAGTAGGATTATAGAAACATAGAAAAACTACAGGACAACAGGCCCTTCAGCCCACAAGTTGCACTGAACATGTCCCTACCTATTAGGCTAATCTATAGCCCTCTATTTTACTAACTTCCATGCAGTTATCCAAAAGCCTCTTAAAAGACCCTTTCGAATCCACAGATGTGTTCCTATGTGCATTACATGTTAAATGCATTATGTGTTCTTAATCATAGAATTTTATAGCGCAGAAGGAGGCCATTCAGCCCATTGACCCTGCACCGACAATAATTCCACCTAGGCTATGTCCCTGTAACCTCATGTATTTACCCTGCAAATCTCCCTAACATTAAGGGACAAATTTAGCATGACCAATGAATCTAGCCCAAACATTTTTGGACTGTGGGAAGAAACTGGAAACCCAAACAGACAGTGGGAGGATCTGCAAACACCACACAGACAGTGACCCAGGGTGGGGATTGAACCTGGCTCCCTGGTGCTGTGAGACAGAAGTGCCAGCCATTGGGACACCATGCCACCCACTCATCAGACTGAATTCTAATTTTAATTGACATTGAGTTTATGCAGTTTTGTTGGATAGGTTTTACTTAGTTTGTTTGAACAATTAGAAAGCAAACTACATATAAACTGCGGGATGGAGAAAGAAGGAAAAATGATTGCCATCTTTTAGAGTATACCATCTTTTACCTGAGCTAGAGTTTTTCCAGCGCTTTATACTGGTGGGATATTCCAGTTCAGCCAATGTAAACAGAGATTCCAATAGCTTGCTGTCTCCTCCACAGGTATATTCATGGCTGGGGGCTGGAAAATTCCAGCCAGTGTCTCTGATCTGAATGCATTTTCTTCCATCTTCAGACATGGAACAAGACTGCTTAGACCAGTGTGTCTGTGTAGTCTCTTTGGAGAACTGCTCAATTTAGTTTCACAACCCAGCACTTAATACCATAATGTTGTAAAACCCTCTTTAAATACGTGTCCAATTAATTGTCTTTTGGAAGTTCCTGTGAAATCTGATTCAGGCAGTGTGTCCCTAAAGGCCACAATGTGGGATAACAATGCTGAGATCTTGCACTTGCAATGGCAATGTGGAAGCAAATTCCCCATGGGGCCAAAACTAAGAAACTCATTGGTGAGATCTCAGGGCATGATTGCCCCATGCCCGCCATTGATGTAATAAAGTTCCCGCTCAGGAAGGTGGGGAACCTCACTTAAGAAGATTTCCGTATCATTAGCTTTCTCACTGTATCGTTCCCTCCTCCTCTTCCCTGCCCCACCCCCAGTATCACAACCAGTCAGTTTTTAACCCAATGCATCCAATGCTCCTCTGGTTTAATTTGACAAAACGATTGTCACCAGGCACAGGAACATCATGCTAATATATTCATGAGACCCACAGTGCTTTCAGGCGCAGGAATATGGTGAGAACTCACCGAGAATATTGTGCACAGTTTTGATCTCTAGCCCTTTCGATGGGGGAGAGCAGTGGGGAGGGGTGGTGCAAGCAAGGTTCACAAGATTGATTCCTGAGATGAAAGATTTGCTGTTTGAGGAGATACTGAGCAGAATGGAGGTACAAGGAGAAGAATTTAGCTTCAGCAATTGGGAGCCACCCATCAGAGAGAGCCAACCACTGGCGAGGCGACACTATTTCCCATGCCCTGACTGCGTCAGACCTGCCATTGAATTGAATCCTCAGTAGGACAGAAATCACCTTCACTAAACTAGGATAAAGCCATTAAGTGTCTGTGTGTAAGTTTCACTTGGGATCATTTCACGGCTGAAATATTCCCATCTCAATGTCATTACAAGTTAAGCATTATAGTACCTTTAGAGCAGGTTTAGGTAGAGGTGACGCACACACGTTGCATCCATGCTAAATATTAAGGTCAGTCCAATTCATAACAAAGCAATGTATCTTTCTGGCTATGGCATGCTTAGGAATTATCAACAAAGAGCCACGAACTGTTGCATTAACAAAAAGAATAGTGCAGAGTTTAAAAAAAAGTTAGTGACTGAGATAACAAGCTGGAATTACCAGTCCAATGAATTTGACCTGGGATGTGGGAGAGATGGTAAAATGTTAGCCAGAGGTGTCAAGAGGAGAGTCCGATATCTTTGCGCCACCACAGCATGTAGCCAGAGGCAGGAATATCAGTGGCACACTGGCACTGTGAGTGGCAAAGTCTGGCAATTATGGTTAACCTCCTGTTGGCATTTCACTGACATCAGGAGGGGCTGCCCCAGTGTGGGGAGACTGCCTGATAAACCTTGGTGGCCTCTGAGGGAGTTACCCACCTGTTAGCCCTTCAGTATGGTCACTCCATGCTCCATAGAGGCTGTCCAGGTAGCAGTGATTGCCTCTGCAGCTACTGACTGACTGCTGAATGAATGTTCCACTAATCAACAGAACTTAAAGTTTATTTATTAGTTTCACAAGTAGGCATACGTTAAAACTACAATGAAGTCACCATGAAAATCCCCTAGTCACCACAATGTGGCACCTTATTGGATGCACCGGGGGAGAATTTAGCATGGCCAATGCCCCTAACTAGCACTTTTTTCAGACTGTGAGAGGAAACCGGAGAACACAGCGGAAACCATGCAGACATGGGGAGAATCTGTAAACGCCGCACAAGCAGTCACCCAAGCCAGGAATCGAACCCAGGTCCCTAGTACTGAGCTTGCATGTCTGTTTCCCAGCAAGGTTAGAAAACAGAACTACCTGTCCAATGGTGTCTTGGCATTGAGGCACTCACTTTTTCATCTTGCAAGCTCAGCAATGGCCACCTCTAAAGAGGTGGCCATTGCTGAGCTGCCTACTCTCTCTCTGGGATGCTGGCTCTCCTCCTCAAGGAGGTTGCGGTCCCAGCAGTAACCAGTTAATTGGTCACTGCCAGCACAATGTCCTGCCACCCACTAATGTTTGGTCTGGGTCCCACTTCCGACTACAATAACAAGACCCTTCAAACCATTCAACCCATCAGATCCATTCCCTTCATCAGTTGAGCACGTTGATTTCTGTTGTACTGCCTTCAACACTTGGACCAATTTTCTCAGACATATCCAATTACTGTTCCCCTGCCAATTTTATTGAACTATCAATAAAATTCTAAAGAACCAGTCATAGCTTCTCAGTCTTATTATTTTTTGGCTGATAGGGGCAGATTAATGATTAGGATTACCTGACTGGCCAGTTGGGAAGTATTTTCTAAATGGTGAAACTAAGAATTGGAGAGGAAAGAAAAAGATTTGAGAGTTAACTCTACAAACTATTTAAGGTTCACAGATGGTGCAAAAAGTAATCAAAAAGACAAAATAATCAACAGAAGATGGCCTTTATCTCAAGCTGCAGACAAAGGGAAGAGAAGCTATGTTTTAGTTGTACAAAGATTTGGGCAGATCCCATCTGTGTACTGTTTAGTTTCAGCATTACACCTCAACAAAGTTATATTAGCCATGGACATGGGAACAATGCAGAGTTCCCATCATAACACTGGACTGTAGAGGTTTAAATTATGGGATCAGTTTGCATAATCTTGACTTGCATTCCTTTGAGTTTAGAAGACCCAGTGTTGAGGCAGTGACACAGTGATATTGTCACTGGATTAGCAATCCAGAGACCAGCACAATGCGTTGGAGATGGTGAAATTTGAATTTAACATATAAAAAAAATTTGGATTTAAAAGTCCAATGTGACCATGAAACCATTGTCATTGTTGTAAAGGCCTGATTTGCTAATGTCCTTTAGGAAAGGAAATCAGTCGTCCTTAACTGGTCTGGCCCACATGTGGACATTTGCACATTCTCCCTGTGTCTGTGTGAGTTTCCTTTTGGGTGCTCCAGTTTCCTCCCACAATCCAAAGATGTGCAGGTTAGGTTGAATGGCCAGGTTAAAATGCCCTTTAGTGTCCCAAGATGTGTAGGTTAGATTGCATTAGCCATGGTAAATGAATGGGGTTACAGGGATAGAGAGGGAGAGATGACCTGGGTAAGACATTCTGTGAGGACTCAGTCGGCCTCTTCTGCACTGTAGGGATTCTAAATGCTATTTTGGTGAGGAGATTAGCACAAACATTAGGAACAGATGTCAGAAGTATGTGGAAATGGATGTTTGTGATATCAGTCAATAGACAATGCTGATTGGATGCCAGTTAGGTATATTGGCCATGCTAAATTGACCTTAATTGCAGGTCAATGAGGGTCACAGGTCTGGATAGGATTATGGTCTGTAGAGAAACAATGGATTCCTTCTTAACTGTAGAGATTTTATGATTCTATAACACTGTTTTCAGGCATGGTACATGAAGTGAGAGGGATATAGATTGGATACTTTAACATTAAAAGATTCTATTAATACATCCTTCTTCTGCTTCTTAGAATCCAATATCAATTTCTCTATCCACTAATAGGTTTGTGAAAATGGACTTTTTCCTGAAAGAGGCATTTCATTTTGTTCTGTCCGTTGAGAATGGTAAAATCATAAAAATATTTAACAACTTTCCGAGTGTTTCTTTCCCTTTTGGAATGATTTCCATGTTGCCTTGTTACACCTCTGATTTGCATTCCATGCTTTAATAGCTTAAACTGCTCCTGCATTTTTTTCTTAAATGTAAAATTGGGTAGTTTGAAGCTGTTTCTCAGAGCTCTGAACATTATTTTGTGGTCATAAGTTCTTCGGCTTGTGATCTGTAATCTTTGACAGTGTGGTGATGAGGTAGTTTGAACCTGTAGGGATCCTGAATTCACACGGTAGCTGCAATCTGTAATTACTCCTTAGGGAATCTCTTCCTTCCTCTTTCTAAGTTGGACCTTTTCCACCTTCATAAACTGTCCTTAAATTCTTCAGATCCTAAACGAGATTAAGTGGGCAAAGAACTCTTGTGGCCTTAAAGCTTATCGATTTTAAGGTGTCAATAATTGTGCATAAAAGGTGGAGACATACAGTTCTCGAATGTTCATCCAAATGTTGGAATTAATTTAGAACTTCAAACATTACTCAATTATTGGGAAGCAAGCTGGCATAGTGGTTTGCTGCTGTCTCACAGTGCCAGGGATCCAGGTTCAATTTCTGGCTTGGGTCACTATCTGTGCAGAGTCTGCATGCTCACCCCATGCCTGCATGGGTTTCCTCCAGATGCTCCAGTTTCCTCCCACAGTCCAAAAGACATGCTGGTTAGGTACATTGGCTATGCTAAATTCTCCCTCAGTGTATCCGAACAGAAGCCGGAGTATGGCAATTGGAGGATTTTTACAGTAACTTCATTGCAGTATTAATGTAAGCCCTACTTGTGAGGCTAATAAATAAACTTTAAAAAGAAAAATCACCTGAAGAAGGAGCAGTGTTCTGCAAGCTCGTGATTCCAAATAAGCCTGTTGGACTTCAACCTGGTGTTGTGAGACTTCTTACTTATAAAAAAAATTGTCATCCAAATATCAGCGCTCCAAAGCATTTACCAATCATGATGTTGAAAAAGTTTAGTTTGGAAAATGTAGCAATGGTCAGTTTGGTCGAAGAATTCACCAGTCTGCTATTGAAGTCAGACATTTTGATCAGAATATTCCTAAGATGACTTTGTGGTTCCCAATTTGTAGAACAGTGGATGTTGTATGCATCTAATTGCAAAGCTATATTCCCCTAAAGCACCTGCATTTCAACAGCATGGAGAAAAGCACATTTCAAATTGCAGAGGAATTCAATTGAACTGCCACATCCTAGCTGAATCAAATGATAAAATTGCATTGGCAACTGAAATTCTTTCTGACACTGTTGGGAAAGATAGAACCACAGCATATGAAATATAAAGAAATGCCTTCAGTTTTTACTTTTATAGAATTTTTCACTCAGAGAAGAAGCTGGATGAATTATCACGGAAATGTATCTCAAGACGTTGGAGGTAAGAGAGGAAATTGCGAATCCCCGAGCAAGATATCTGAATTGTTGACAGTCTGAAGATTGGGGGGCAGCAAATGCTGCATCTTTTTTTTAAGAATGGCTGTAGAGAACAGCCTGGGAACTACAGACTGGTGACCCTAGTGCCTGTAGTGGGTAAGTTGTTAGAAGGTATTCTGAAAGACAGGATCAGCAGGCAAGGATTGATTAGGGACTGTCAGCATGGCTTTGTGAGTGAATTTGACTGTGTTTTTTGAAGGGGTAACCAAGAAGGTAGATGAAGGCAGTGTCATCAAAGTTGTCTACATGGACTTTAGCAAGGCCTCTGACAAGGTCCTGAACAGTCAGTTGTTGCACATAGTTAAATCTCACGGAATCTAACCAGTTGGGTACAAAATTGGCTTGTCGACAGAAGACTGAGGGTGGGATGAGAATATAGGAGGTCTGATTAGTAAGTTTGCAGATGATATTAAGATTGGTGGCATAATGGACGGTGAAAAATGTTATCTAGAATTGCAATGGAATCTTGATCAATTGGGTCAGTGGGCTGATGAATGGTAGATGGAGTTTAATTTAGATAAATGTGAGGTGATGCATTTTTGTAAATTGCATTGGGTCAGGACCTATTCAATTAATGGTAGGGAGTTGGGGAATGTTATGGAACAAAGAGACTTAGGATTCCAGGTTTATAGCTTCTTGAAAGTCCTTGGAGTCACAGATGGACAGGATGGTGAAGAAAGTATTCGGCATGCTGTTTTATTGGTCAGAACATTGAATACAGGAATTGGGATGTCATGTTGAAGTTGCACAAGACAGTTGTCCAAGGCCACACTTGGAATACTGTGTATATTTCTAGTCACCCAATTATAGAAAGGATATTATTAAACTAGTAGGAGTGCAGAAAAGATTTATTAGGATGCTACCAGGACTTGATGGTTTGAGTTATAGGAGAGGCTGGATAGACTGGGACTTTTTTCTCTGGAGAATAGGAGGCTTAGGAGAGACCTTATAGAAATAATGAGAGGCATAGATAAGGTAGATAGTCAACATCTTTTCCCAAAGATAGGGGAGTCTAAAATTAGAAGGTATTGATTTAAAGTGAGAGAGGAGCAATACGAAAGGTTCCAGAGGAGCAATTATTTCACTCAGCAGCTGGTGATTGTCTGGAAAGAGGTGGCAAAGGCAGTAGTAGAAGTGGATACAACTTTATCTGATAAAAAGCATTCAGAAGTTACATGGGTGAGATGGGTATTGAGGAATATGGGCCAAACATGGGCAATTTGGACTAGCTTAGTGGTTAAAAACTGAATGGCATGCACAAGTTGGGCAGAAGGGCCCATTTCCATGCTGTAAACCTTTATGACTCTCACTGTACATTGAGAATCTGGGTGCACACCACTAGGATTGTGAGTGTACTGAAGCATAAGCCAGACTTCACATTGAACATGTCATTGATGCTCATGGGGGTAGAAATGCATCTGGTGATAGAGAATTAGAATCTCATTTGGCACTCCAATCAATGACCTACTTGGGCTCTTGATTCACAACGACTGTTTTTGCATTACCACCCAAGATAAATTTATAACGAGCCCACCCATTGACTCCATCTGCATTTTCCTGTCTCTGGAAAGCAAAGAGCATAATCAAGGATCCAACACACTCCAGACATACTCTTTTCCATCTTCACCTGTCAAGAAAAAATGTAAAAGTTTGAAAACATGCACCAACTGATTCAGAAACAGCATCTTCCCTGCTGCCACCTGACTTTTAAATTGTCCTATTATATAAAACATAGAACAGTACAGTACAGTACAGGCCCTTTGGCCCTCAATGTTGTGCTGAGCTATGTCCAAACCCAAGATCAAACTATCCCACCCGCTATCATTCTAGTTACTCCATGTGTCTATCTAATAACTGTTTGAAAGTTCCTAAAGTGTCAACTCCACTATCACAGCAGGCAGTGTATTCCAACCACTCTCTGAGTAAAGAACCTACCTCGGACATCCCTCCTATATCTCCCACCATGAACCTTATAGTCATGCCCCCTAGTAACAGCTACATCCACCCGAAAAAATAGTCTCTGCACATCCACTCTATCTATCCCACTCATCATTTTATAAACCTCTATTAAGTCACCTCTCATCCTCTTCTGCTCTAAAGAGAAAAGCATTAGCTCCTTCAACCTTTCCTCATAAGACTTATCCTCCAAACCAGGCAGCATCCTGATAAATCTCTTCTGCACCCTCTCCAATGCTTTCACATTCTTCTGATAGTGAGGTGACCAGAACTGCATACAATATTCCAAATGTGGTTCACCAAGGTCCAGTATAGTTGTGGCATAACCTACGGCTCTTAAGCTCAAATTCCTGTTAATAACTCCCATTAACACACTATGAGCCTTCTTTACTTGAGTGGCAACCTTCAGAGATCTGTGGCTATGAACCCTAAGATCTCTCTGTTCTTCCACATTTCTCAGGAACCTGCTGTTAACCCTATAATCTGCATTCAAGTTTGTCCTACCAAAATGAATCACCTCGCACTTAACAGAGTTAAACTCAATCTGCCGCTTTTCTGCCCAGCTCTGAGTCCTATCAATATCTTTTTGCAGCATGCAAGAGGCCTCCACCTCATCCAGTACTCCATCAATCTTGGTGTCATTGGCAAATTTACTAACCCACCCTTCAGCCCTTTCTTCCAAGTCATTGATAAAAGACATTGATATTAAGCTGAAGTTTCGCTTCACCCTATCTGTAGCTGTTACACAGTATTCTGCACCCTATCCTTTCCTTCTCCCCTATGTACTACATGTTTTGTCTGTATAGAGTGCAAGAAAAATACTTTTCACTGTATCATGTGAGATATTTTGTTTCAATTTAAGCAGTATCCCCACATACATAGATCTTTTTCAGAATCAGTTAGCACAAAACAGAGAGCTCACGTGAATATGTGTTTCCAGCCTTTTAACACCTCTGGACAGAGATCCAGAACTATACCTGTCTTCTGACTTCCATACAGCAGTCTCCAGAGAAAGATCTAACTTCAAACAGCAGAACTTCAGAGAAGGAGACTTATTTTCTGGCAGTTATCAATCTCCAATATTCAGAGAGAGAAAGAGTTATTTCTCTGTACAGATCCCAAAATACAACTAAGTTTGTTTCCCTCTGATACATGTGACAACAATAAATCAAATCAAATCAAAAGTAAGTTACTATCAAAATATTTGCCAATTATTTAACAAAATAGAAGCTCCAAATTGTTTGAAATTTTGCCCTGCTATAAAGAATGGCAGAAAGGTATTGCCCACCAGTCTGTCTTAATCATCATTCTCACCCGTATCCCATGGTTGGACCTGCAACCAAGCCAAATGGGATACTCATTCTAGAAAACTTGTATGTTCCAGAATGTCTTTTTTTGGGTGAGTTCACAAACCCAATTAGCCAAATATTTGAAATCATCAAGCTATTTGGTTTTGTTCTTTTTGATGCCCATATTCTTGCTGGCATTTGAACACCATTTTCTCCATTTCTAAAAGATCTTCCAGTCTTAAAACTCCTGAAAAATTCCAATTTTCCAATTTATTCTTCATCCGACATTGACATCTGTTTTGAATCCAGGCATTGTCACAGCTCTGTCTACCTCTAGAAATCTTCTCAAAAATTATCTCTGTAATGAAGCTTTCTGCCTTTTTCTTAATCTCCCTTTTCTTAATTCAATGTTCTTTGCATTTGCCTCCTGTAAAGAACATTAGAGAACTTCAGAGAAAGAGACCTATTTTCTGGCAGATACCAGTCTCCAATATTCAGAGACAGAAAGCATTACTTCTCTCTGCAATTCCCAAAAAAGCAACTAAACTTGTTTTCCTCTGTGAACATAACCCATCCAGAAACATGACTTTTCCTGTCAATCAATTTAATCAAGTCACACTCCGAAAAGATTCTCAGGGAAAAGCACTAAAATAACAGACCTGTATCAGCCCAGATTAAATACAAACATTCCAGCATTTGGGGCCAATTATACTTCTGCAACATCAACATGTAGGCTGCCAGTTACAGACAAAGTGGCACCAATCTGACTGCTAAAAAAAAATCCTGTACAAGAAACATGATACAAATACATTTCTTAAAGGCACAGTATCACCACAAGGCACTCATTGAATTAATCTCTCTTCAAAATCTCACCATCCTATTTGATGTATTAATTGAAAATGATTTGTAATTTAGATTTTTGTCAGTTAAGGGAAGCGGTCTACTTTTGCCTTGACCTGTTGCAAGTTAACTTGGTGGATCAGATCAATCCTGCCTCCTGATCCCTATTAAAAGCAACTGATGAATAATTAGTTTTAGTAGTGCTGTGGGAGGATTGCCATTTCTGGCTGCAATTTCTGGCAGACATTTAAGCTACCTATTCTAAAAAAAATCAGTGTTTGACTGTTTAAATGCAGCAAGTGATAGACAGCAATCAAGCGTTCCCATAACCATAGATCTGGATCAGATCTATGTTCTGCTGTCCTCTCATATCCAGTCATGTGGTGAATAATTAAACAACAAACACCAGGAAGAAGCTCCACAAATGTCTCCATCCTCAGTGATGGAGCAGTCCAGCAAATCAGTGCAAAAGGTAAGTAGAAACATTTTAATCATCTTCGGTGAGCACTGCCAAGTGGATGATCCATCTCAATCTCCTCCTGAGGTGCCCAGCCTTTGTCAATTCAGGTCAATCCAAATGATATCAAAGATGCCTGAAGACACTGGGGATACTGTAAATGTTATGGGCCCTGTGGGAAGTCACTGTTTTATTTAACTTCTATTTCGCTTTTATAAATAAAGTTTTTATAACATTTTCTGCAGTATACTTTTATTAACATTTTCATACCGGATAAATCCAATTGAACTTCAATTTTCACATGAGATAAACCCTGTTGAAAGCACAAAATATACAAAGGCATCATAAAGTACAAAGTTTTCGGCCTTTTGGCTAAGATCAAGTGTAGTTTTGACTTGCTGTGCTGGGTTGAAGTCATTGAATTACATTTTAGCTTCATTTAAAGTAATTTTTTAAAGCAGCATCTTGGCCTTTTGACTTAGATGCAAATGAGATCAAGCCTTGGAGGAGGAACTATACCTACTCCAATCAGCTTGGATCATGTAGATCAAGCCCAAGACAGGAGGTGAGAGCCCTGTCTTGTCAGCTTGGATCAGGAATGTCCCAACTTGTTGAGACTCTGAATTGGACTTGATCGGATTGAATTGGAATAAGGACAAAAAAAAGCTTTACTTATGTTCGGATCATGTTACAATGTTACATGTGCTACTCTGATAGTCATGTACTCACAGTGTGTGATTTAGCTAACCTTAGCAGAAGAACCATTAACCCATGCACAATGCATGATCAGAAGTCTGGACTAATCAGTGTTGACCCCCTTATGTGATGTGTTTAATTAACACCGATGCTCAGATTGGGATTTGTCAGGGCCACTTGGCTCATGATCTCATTACAGCCTTGGCTCACATGTGGACAAAACTGTTGAACTCAAGAGATGAGGTGAGAGAGACTGCCTAAGACATTAAGGCAGTATTTGCCATGTGTATTATCAAGAAACCCTGGAAAAATTGAAATGAACATAAATGAGCATTCTCTAGAGTAGTGAATAATAATGTTCTGTAGAATGGAGAGAGACTGGTGATATTTTGAGAGAGAGTGAGGGAGAGAGAGCAAGAGCGATAGAGAGAGAAGGTGAGTAAGACAGAGAAGCTGGTGTATATCTTGAATGAACTCCTAATAAACTTGTCCAAGTCCTACCAGGTGTTTTGTAAACTCTTGAATCGAACAGCCCTGACAACATCCTAGCAATGGTATTGAAAACTAATGTTCCAGAATATAGCTACAGCACTGGCAAATACTAGACCATGTGGAAAAAGGCATGTACTGTCCACAAAGATCAGGACAAATCCAATTAAGCCAATTACTACCTCATCCCCTTTCGGTCATCAGCAAAGTGATGGAAGGTATCATTTACAATGCTATCATTTACAGAGCTATCATTTCCAGTGCTATCATTTACAAAGCTTTGATTTACAGTGCTATCATTTATAACACTAGCATTCACAGTGCTATCATTCACAGCACCATCAAGCAGTATCTACACAGCCTACCGATGCTCAGATTGGGATTTGTTAGGGCCACTTGGCTCATGATCTCATTACAGCCTTGGCCCACATGTGGACAAAACTGTTGAACTCAAGAGATGAGGTGAGAGTAACTGCCTAAGACATTAAGGCAGTATTTGCCATGTGTATTATCAAGAAACCCTGGAAACATTGAAATCAATGTGAATCGGGGGAAAATGTCCCCTCTGGTTGAAGCCATAGCTAGCACAAGCGATGATATCTGTGGTGATTGGAAGTCAGTTATCTCAGTTTAAGGGCATCACTGTAGGAGTACCTCAGAGTAGCACCCTGTGCCCAATTATCTTTAGTTGCTTCATCAATAACCTTCTCTCCAATATAGGGTCATAAATAGGGATGTTCATCAATGATTGCAAAGTGTTCCGCACCATTCACAGACCCTCAGACACTGAAGCAGTACACGTCAGTATGTTGCAATTCCTGGGCAATAGTCTGCCTTGGGCTGACAGATAGCAAGCAACATTCACACCACACAAAGGCTAAGTAAAGATTATCTGCAACAAAAAAGAATGTAACCATCTCCCATTGACATTTGAAGGAATTACCATCTCTGAATCTCCCACAACCAATGTCCGACGAGTTACCATTGACCTGAAACTAAACTGGATCAGCTATATAAGTACTATGGCTGTAAGAACAGATCAGAGTCTGGGAATTTGGTAGTGAGTAACTCATCTCTTCATTTTGGAAAATCTGTCAATGATCTACAAGGGAGAAGTCAGGAGTGTGATTGAATATTCTTCACTACCTAGATGTGTGAAGCTCCAATAAAACTCAAAAAGAAGCTTGACATCTTTCAGGACAAAGCAATCACTTGATTGGTATCACATCACCAACATATAGAACATTTGTTCCCTCCATTTCCAATACACAGTGGCAGCAATATGTACTGTATACAAGATTCAGTGTCGCAACTCACCAAGGCTCCTTTAACGGCATCTTCCAAACAAGTGGTCATTACCACCTAGAAGTACAAGAGCAGCTATTACATGGGAACATCACTACCTGCAAATTCCTCTCCATGAGAGACACATGCATCAGAATTCTACCATCCCAGCTGCCACAGGAGTGAGTGAGGGGCAGACAATGGGAAGGTCCATTCATCTCAGGCAGGATTTTCCAATCTCGAGTTGAGCGAGACTGTAAAATCCCACCCATAATCCTGGCTTAGAACTGTACTGTCACTCATTCACTATTGCGCAATCAAAATCCTGGAACCCCCTTCCTGACAGTGCTGTGCCCAACAGGATTCAGTATTCAGCTGTTTCAAGATAGTGGTTTATCACCCCCTTGTCCAGGGCAATTGAGATTTGGACAATAAATGCCGGCACTTCCTTTCAATGAATTTTAAAAATGACATATTTTGTAGTATAACTATGGAGATAGAAAATGTTTTTCCAAATAATTCTTGACTATTGCCTTCTAACGTGGGCAGGTTGGTAATATTGCTTTTTATTGGACTAGTTTATATACATGTTCTGGGATGTTACTTTACTCTTCTTTAAGTTGTGAACTTTCTGCTCACTCTTTATTATGCCTTTCAGACATGTTCAGGCAGGCATATTCAGCTCCTCGCACACTCCCCGCCCCTGTGCATTTCTGATGATCTTTTGCCAATCCACCAGTATGGATGAACTCTCTTCCCCAGCTCTCCATAAGCCTGAGGTCATGCGTAACACTATTGCTCATTTCCTAGCTCACACAGTTGATTCATTCAGTTCATTGACCTGCATTAGTTCCCAGTTGGCAATCCATCAGTGCTGAAATTCTCGACTTTCTTTTCAGGTCCTTCCATGGCTTTATCCCTTCCTATCAATGCAACCTCTTCCAGCCCTACAGATTCCTTAGCCTCCTCTAATTTGCTTTACTGTATATTCTCAGTTTTCATTGCTCCATCATTGGCAAACTTATACCATCCTGGCCCTAAGCTTCAGAGTTCCCTCTCCATCTCCTGACCACTCTCTCCTCTGCTTTCAACACACTCTTAAAACATCTTTCCACCTCCTCATTATTTTCTCTCTCATTAAGACCTTCCTTAACATCTATCTCTTTGAAAAAATTTTTGATTACTTATCCTATTTTTTCCTGTAATCCCTTTGTCAAATTCTTTTTGATTTTTAAGCTTATTTATTCATGTCACAAGTAGGTTTACATTAGCACTGTAATGAAGTTACTGTGAAAATCCCCTAGTCGCCACACTCTAGCGACAGGTACACTGAGGAAGAATTTAGTGTGATCAATGCACTTAAGCAGGAACCCCCGTAGGAAATCCACATAGACAAGGGGAGAATGTGCAGACTCCGCACAGACAGTCACTCAAGCCAGGAATCGAACCCAGATCCCTGACATTGTGAGGCAGTAATGTTAATCATTGTACCACCGTGCTGCCCTCGATGCACCTTGGGACATATTATTTTAAAGTTGCTGTAATATGTAACTTATTGTTAAAGTGACATTTTCTCAGTTGCTGTTGAAATCTATTTCAAAAACTATTGTGCACCAGGCCCATATATTATTTTATCATTTTTCACGCTTTAATGGTGTCTTAGCTGCTTGAGGATCATCGCTACAGTTGTGTTGTGATGAGATCGTATTCTTTTCATTGCATGTGATAATATTTCCACAAATCTCATTTCAATTCTGTATGCTCCAAATGCTCCATTAGTTGTTCTTTAATTTCAATTCAATTCAGTCATTTATTTTGGGAAGGAAGTTGAAATCTTAGGTGGGATTTTAGATTTTGGCAAGTTCTCCACTTTTCATCCCTTCACGGTACTACGGGTTCATGGGTGAGCTCATGCCGATGGGTGAGAAGTGGACAAGAAGCGATAGCAAGTCTCAGAGAATTGAGCATTCAGTTAGGGTTGGGATAAGGGATTTTGGTGGAGTGGGGGAGCAGATTCTGGTGAGGGAATGGGAGAGAATCCCGACAGTCCAGAAGGAGGTCGTTTGGCCCATCGAGTCTGCACTGACAACAATCCCATCCAGACCCAATTCCCATAACCCCACATACTTACCCTGTCAATGCCCATGACACTAGGAGCAATTTAGCATGGCCAATCTACCTAATCTGCACATCTTTGGACTCTGGAAGAAAACCAGAGCACCTGGAGGAAACCCATGCAGACATGGGGAGAACATGCAAAATCCACACAGGCAGTGACCTGAGGCCAGAATTGAACCCCAGTCCCTGGTGCTTTGAGGCAGCAGTATTAACCACTGTGTCCTATGTCGCCCATGGCTGTAGAGGCTTAAACTGTCACAATGTCAGTCCCACTCTCCTCAGAATCAGGATTGAAGTCCTATTTCATACCTTCAGCTTATAAATCTAGTAGAGCCTCCAGGACTGGGCTGAGATAACGCTTCAGTGTTGGAAGTGCTGTCTTTCAGATGAGACAGCAAATTGAGATCCAAATTACTCACTCAGGTGGATATAAAAGATTGCTTCTGCCAGTTTGAAGAAGATCTGGGAATTGTCCCCTAAAATGTAACTTTTTTTTTAACCTCTCAACCAACACCACTAAAGATCAGACTGGTCATCTGATGCACAGGTATTTATGGGAATTTTATTACACACTAATTGGCTACATATGCTCCTAACTAACAACGACTAGTCCTTGAATAGACTTCATTTGCTGTAAAGCTCTTTGGAACATTCTGAATCATGAAAATCACTATATAAGTGCACTTTTTTCTCTCTTGAGGTCTCATGGAGCCCAGAGGAGCAATCCACAGAGGATAGTAGCAACGTAAGTTTGGGGGCCACATCAGCTTCCCAAACCTCATCATCTGATAGAAAAACAAAACAACACATGACCGTCCCCATTTTAATCACCAGTAATACCATTAATCCAGATTAGTTTGAGTGAACGGGGCAGTTGGCATCAATTAAAATTGAAATTGGTAGAGCCTGGTTGGCTTTCTAGGCATTCCCAGGAATTAAGGTTAAAATCCTGCCAATACTCCTAATGTTCAGCAACTTGTGTACATTAAGTTACGACAATGTTGTACACAATGTTATCAGTTAGAAATGGATTACAATATTTACAAGCTTTATGAAACAACACTGCTTGATCACTTATGATATGTTAATAAATCAATCTTACTAGAAATTTATGAACAAATTTTCAGAGCAGTAGAATTTTGTTTGACTTTGTAAATCCACTTAAAATGAGGTATCTACATTTATTTGTTAAAATCACTTTGTGCATAACTAAACGCTTTACCATGGATTTGACGTTGCAACTCTCTCGTAATTTTAATTATGCTTTGTGTTGAGATAGATAACAGGTAATCCCAGAATTAATTTGCCACAATTTGGTTGACTTTCTGTGCACTGAAGAATTGACAGTTTCCCAAATCCATCGGGGAAATCTGGGAATCATAAGAACAAAAGTGGAACAAAAGTAGAACAATTGACCCTTCAAGCTTTCTCTGCCAATAAGCAGGACCGTGTATTCAATGACCAACTTTCACTGTTCCCTGGTGAGAGAATTCCAAGGATTATTCACTCTCTGAGACAAGAAATTCCTTCTTCTCTTCATCTTAAATGGGAGAACCCTGGTTTTAAACTGTGGTCCATACTTCTAGATTGCTCCATGCTTCACAAGGTACAAGATCATCGGATCTGTTGGACAAGCGGAAGGATAAAGTTCCTTTATTTGCATTCTCACACCGGCATTATTTTCAGTCACACTCTCCAGTCTCTGACCATGGACCAAATCTGAAGTATCTAACGTCAGGGGTGTTGCTGCTTCCTGGAAAGGCAATTTATTATCAAATTTGGATAATAAGTTCCCTTTCCATTTTTCCGACCAAAATAGATTACTTCACACTCTCATGTTAAGCTCCACCTGGCTCATTTTGGCCCACTCACCTAACTTTACTATACCCATTTGTAAATTTCTATTCGGCATGGCAAGCGAATCCCAGGAGGACAAAGGGAATGCTTCAAGGGCTCCTTGAAAAATTGAAACCAATACCTGGGAATCCCTGGACCCAAGGCACTCCAAAATGCAGAAAAGTATCTGGGAAGGAGCTGAACACTTTGGGGGGAATTTTCCCGCCACAGGAATTGAATCAGATGGGGGGGGAATGGTTGGGAGGGTTGTGGTGGAGGCTGGATGCGGACTATGCAAAGGTCCATTGACCTCGGGTGGGATTTTCTGATTTTAGAGCAAACACGGCTGAAGATCCCACCTGACGAGTTTCATCTCCAAGACAGGGGCTAAAGCCAAGCCTCCCAGTGAAAGAAGCATCTGGCAACTTCATCACCCCATCCACCCACTCCTCCAACCACCATCTATCAGTGACAGAGATTGTCGGTCACACCTTCCACTCCTCAGTCTCCCAACAACTCTGAGGAACTGCGTAAGAAGAAAAAACAGGTTTTTTTAATTTTGCTTTGTTTTTAATCATTTTTTTGAATATGAACTGGAGGTAATGAATATCAAAGAATTTAATGAGGTCTGCAATGAAAAATTTTATTTAGTTTAGCGATGAAAGAAAAAAAGATTATTTTAGCTAATAGATGTTTCCTTCCGGATTGAATGAAATTGATTATTAATTGCACAACCAGGCGGCACTTACAAATTTAAAACAATTAATACAGGAGCCACAAATATATTCAAAGACTCCTTGAAAATTGAAATCAACACCTGGGAATCCTTGCATTTAGTTGCATTTATAGCTACATTTAGCATCTCAAATAACCTAATATTCAAAATTTATACTAGATCATTTAAAAATTCAGGACTAAGGGAAAATATCTTTGTGCCAATTAAGCCTTTCCCTGTCTGATGGTCTCATCTTCTACTGGCAGCCTGCTTATCCTATTCCTCTGTCATCTTTGAAAACACAGCTGACTGCATCCTGAACTCTGTCAGATAAAAGAATTTTAGTTCTATTCTTTTTCATTTCTTTACAAACAGTGCACCATTAAACCGGTAAGTTCAAGTAATTTGATAAAGCATTCAACTTAAAATCACAAATGAAAAATTAACAACATACCCTGAAAGTTCCATTTACAACTAATTAAAACATGCTCTAGTTAAAACCCCAGGGTAAGAACAGGTTCTCCTTTGTTCTACACTCTTTTTGGGTAGTGAATGTAATTTACAAAACATGTAAGTTGCTTCCTCATCAGAATATATTTTTGTTGTCAACAATGGGTACTTGAGTCAGTTAGTGCACATCTGGAGTATCATATTTCTTTTATTGTCTTGTATTGATGCCATATTATCACAGTATCTATGTTTCATTCCTCTATATTTAATCCTCGGAAAGTGATGAAGAAGAAAGCTGAGATCACGGGCTGGATTTCTGTAGTCCAGTGGGTTTGTGATTTCAAAAACCAGAGGCCATCACTTCTTCCCACACCTGCTATTTTCTCATCCCTGGGAGATTTGAACAGGCAAAGAGCATTTTCCTGACTGTCATGATCTCATTGGTGGGAAGATTCCAGAATGGAACCCTGGCTCAAAAGACTGGGTGCTCGGATTCACCTTCCACAGTCCCAAAGATGTGCAGGCTGGGTGGAATGGCCATGTTAAATTGCCCCTTAGTGTCTAAAGATGTGCAGATTAGGTGCATTAGCCATGGTAACCGTGCAGGATTACAGGAATAGAACTGGAGGGTAAGGCTGTTTAAGATGCTCTTTCAAAGAGTGGTGCAGATTCAATGGGGTGAATGGCTTCAATCTGCACTGTAGGGATTCTATGGTTTAGAATCATAGAGGTTTACAACTTGGAAAGAGGCCCTTCAGCCCAACTTGTCCATGCCGCCCTTTTTTTTAACAACTAAGCTACTCCCAATTACCCATGTTTGGCCCATATCCCTTGATACCCATCTTATTCATGTAACTGTCTAAACGCTTTCTAAAAGACAAAATTGTATCCGCCTCTACTATTACCTCTGACAGTTTGTTCCAGGCACTCACCACTCTGTGCAAAAAAATTGTCCCTCTGGAGCCTTTTGTATCTCTCCCCTCTCACCTTAAACCTAAGTCTTCTAATTTTAGACTCCTCTATCTTTGGGAAAAGATGTTGACTATATCTTTTCATTTTTTTCACCTCTGAGGTTTTGCTGCCCCATTTTAAATCTGGTTACTGATCTCTTTAACTCATTACACTTTGCTTACTTTTCCTTGAATCTGTACAATATCTTGATCTCTGTTCTTTTAACTTGTTGGCTTAAACATTCTTTCTGGCCCAATTCCCTTGTTATATGGACTGTAACTTATTCTGTAAGAAGCAATTCCTTTGTCCTATCCAGATTCGCATGACAGAATTGGAAAAGGTTCACTTCCACTATCGTGTGTCCAACTGTAATATATGTAGCTAAAACTAAAACCTAAAAGTTTTCTTTTTGCCCTACAAGGGCCTCCAGTTGTTAAGCATTGTCTGCATATCTCTGTTGGTCTATTTATTCTTCACACCATAGCTCTCTCTCAGTATAATAGACACAGAGTTCAAACTTGATCAACACCCACACATAAAAGCACCTTTGTCCAGCATGAATCTAACTATATGTTTTACCCTTCCAGGCACAGAAACATTAAATTAAACCCACTTGATACTGTATCTTATTTCTAATGTTTACCAAAATAAATATGAATCCTTTAAAACTATCTTTGTTTTTCTAACACTGACTCCCAAGGCTGTGTCAGAAATGTTGGTTAGAAGATACACTTCAGTGCACAGGGACATCAGTCCAGTACTCTAACAGCATTCTACTTCCACCTAACTCTAACATCCCATCACATTCCTACTTTATATACCCCTTCATATCTCCATTCCCTTTCCATGACCTCTCATTTTCCCCATGCCCAGTCACATTCCTCGTGCCCACTTATATGCCACATGATCCATCATACTACCTATTTCCCTGCATTTCCCTCCATCAGCCATTGTATGCTTGCTCCAAGTCCACCAGGTATCCTGCTTACTCATTCCGCCAGCCTACTGGAGCCATGTAACAGCAATTGGAAATTTTTGAAATAGGCTTGAAGAAGGTATTCCTCTAATAATCTGTTTTTCAAAAACAGAACCACTATTCACTCTGAAAGATAATCTAGATCCAATGCAAAAAAGTAAAATTTCCTCAAGTGATCATTTAGATGTAAAACTGACAGACATCTACTCAGAAACCATGATTATTTAATCCTTTAAAAATTGCTAGATAATATGAGTGCATAATTGCCTGCTGCAATAAGTGGCCCTGAAGCATTCATAATGGGCTCAGCTCTCAATACAAATATTATAACTGTAAACAGTGGAGCCTATTGAAACTGGAAAAACAAATGGTCCCACTTTTCTCTGCTACATCAAGTGGCCTGTCAATCAAAGCTGCCAGCAGAAGATCACTCTTTATTGTCCATAGATTGCAGATTAGATCAATTGGCCATGATCAATGGATGGGATTACTGGGATAGAGCCGGGTAGTGGGCCTGGGCAGAAGATTGGTGCAGACTCAATGGCTGAATGTCCTCCTTATGATAATAGAATTGCTATTGGATTCAACTCTCTAAAAGACCCAGGATCTGTGTTGAATTGAACTGGGGTCCCTGGCACTGTGAGGCAGCAGTGCTAATCTCTGTGCTGCACCAAAAGAAATTCAACTTCATAATGTATGAACAGATCCACAGGTGTGAATGCTGTTGAGGATTTCCTTTTGAAGCTGTCATGCTATCTCCCTTTGAAGTTAATAATTCCCTTGAATGCAAACTATTAGAGAAATCAATGAGATAAGACAACATCCAGCGCTCCAGTTAGTCTTTGCTCCAGCTACTCCAATCACAAGTTCTCTCCTTACTGCACATGCTGCACTCCCTCCAAAAACAGAATCTATGATTGGAGCAGCAACAAGTGTGGAAGCGAAGGAAGCTATGATTGGAGGAGTGGAGCCATTATTTTGGCCATTCACGGTAGCCTCATACAGGAATTTATCGTGCTGAACGATTTTTAATAGCATCTTGTTGGAGGCCAATGATAAGGAAGGGGAAATGAAAGAACAGAGGGGAGTCTCCATTTGTAGTGAGACTCGAGCAGACCCAGAATATGAACCAGAACTTCATTTCTAATGATGCTGAGTTATCTCGAACGAGGTATGTGAGTGCTGTGTCAGTGTATCCAGGGAGCGAGTGGGTGAAACCGTTTTCTTCCCTCCTCACATCATTCCCTTCCTATTTCCCTCCACAACTCTCCAACAATCCATCCACTTACACTTTCAGCTGGCTCAGAAAAGCAGCCGGCATAATAAAGGACCCCTCACACTCCCTTCCAACTTCTTCTGTCAGGCAAAAAGTACAAAAGTCTGCGGTCACACACCAACCAACTCAAAAACAGCTTCTTTTCTGCTGTGATCAGACTTTTGAATGGATCCACATCACATAAAGTTGATCTTTCTGTACACCCTAGCTATGACTGCAATACTGCTTTCTGCACCCTCTCCTTTCCTTCTCCCCTACGGTATGTTCTTGTCTGTATAGCGCACAAGAATCAATATTTTTCTCTGTATCCTAATACATGTGACAGTAATAAATCGAATCAAATCAATGAAACAGTGCAAGCTATAGCATGGAAACAGTCTTTTCTTCAATGTAGAACAGTTAGTCAAAATATATCAAACGAAACTTGAAAGGTTTTCTGGCAATCTAATTTGAAGTACTGTTATCGTTTTCCCAAATATGAATTTACATTGCACGTAGAACGTGTTAATGGGGGCTGAGGCAGTCGCTGAAATCAGTGTTATCATTTGCACAGAGTTATAAATAATAATGGGAAATTTTCCTATCAAACAAACAATTTTGCATGATGCATGTTGAAGTAAAATTTGCACCCCTCCTGTTTGCTTAATACTAGTGACGGGATTACCAAAAGGGCGCACAAAAACTATCACTGCATAAGATTACTGCTCTTCACATTAATAACCAGGAGCTTCATTGATACTGACTGATATTTGTAACTGTATGCCTTTTTATGAGAATCTTTCTCTGATCATTTGGTGAATTGATTGGTGGATATTGAAAGGGGAAATGGTTAACATGATGGAGAAGGAGGCTTAAATAGTGGGAATAGAGGGTGGGGAGTAGGAGGAGTGCAGGGTAAGAGACTCAGAAACAAGAGAAGAAGCAGGATCCATGATTTCCTTTCCTGCCCCTGGCGAGAACAAAAGGGCTTATGGAGCCTGCATGGTGCAAGTTCTACCCGTTTAATAAATCTTTCATTGGCTTTCTAACATCGGGGTCCTTACTTGCTCAGTACTTAACACCCTGCAGAGCTGGAATTCCCCAGTTTTCCAATTTGGCAGCCAATGAATTTCTGAAGATGATTTTGACCTGAAATTGGTGCTGTGATAATTGATTTATTTGAACCATAGATGAGTTTAGTGATGTTCATAGAGTCATAGAGGTTTACAACATAAAAATAGGCCCTTTGGTCCAACTTATCTATGCCATCATTTTTCTTAAACTCTTAAGCTAATCTTAATTGTCTGCAATTGCCCCACATCTCTCTAGACCCATGTTATCCATGTAACTATCTAAATGTATTTTAAAAGACAAAATTGTACCCACCTCTACAACTACCTCTAGCAGCTTGTTCCAGACACTCACCACCTTCTATGTGAAAAAATTGCCCTGGACACTTTTGTATCTCTCTCCTCTCACCTTAAACCCCTGCCTCTAGTTTTAGACTCCCCTACTTTGGGAAAATATATTGACTAGCTACCTTATCTATGGCCCTCATTATTTTATACACCTCCATAAGATCACCCCTCAGCCTCCTGTGCTCCAGAGAAAGAAGTCCCAATCTCTCCTTATGACTCAAACCATCAAGTCCCAGTAGCATCCTAGTAAATCTTTTCTGCACTCTTTCTAGCTTAATAATATCCTTTCTATAATAGGGTGACCAGAACTGCACACAGTATTCCAAGTGTGGTCTTACCAATGTTTGTACAACTTCAACAAGACATCCCAACTCATGTATTCTGAATCTTCACCACTCTGTCCACTTGTGACCCCACTTTCAAGGAGCTATGGACATATACCCCTAGATCTCTTTATTCTGTAACTCTCCCCAGTGCCCGACCATTAATTGAGTAAGTCCTGCCCTAGTTCAGTCTACCAAAATGCATCACCTCGCATTTGTCTAAATTAAACTCCATCTGCCATTTGTCAGCCCACTGGCCAAACTGATAAAAATCTGGTTGCAATTGGAGGTAACCTTCTTCTCTGTCCACTATGCCATCTTGGTGTCATCTCCAAACTTACTAACCATACCTCCTATATTATCATCCAAATCATTAATATAAATGACAATTAACAGTGGATCCAGCACTGATCCCAGAGGCACACCACTGGTCAAGGCCTCCAGTTTGAAAAACAACTCTCTGCAACCACTCTGAGGCTAGTGTCAAGAAGCCAAGTTTGTATCCATTTAGATATCTCACCCTGAATTCCTTGAGATTTAACCTTATGCAACAACCTACCATGCAGTACCTTGTCAAAGGCAAGTATAATTGATTCTTTAAAAAAAGTACAGTGTTTAATGTTTGATACCATGAAGTAGGTGGCATGACGGCACAGTGGTTGGTGCTGTTGTCTCACAGCACCAGGGACCTGGGTTCAATTTCGGCCTCGGGTGATGTCTGCTTAGAATTTGCATGTTCTACCCTTGTCTGCATGCGTTTCATCCGGTTTCCTTTCACACCCCAAAATTTGGCAGGTTAGGTTGATTGGCCATGATAAGTTGCCCCTTAGTGTCAAGGAAATGAGCAAGGTGATTATAGAGATAGGGCCTGGTGGGATTATTGTCAGTGCGGGCTGAATGGCCTCCTTCTAAACTGTAGGCATTCTACGATGCAATGATTCTAAGGATAATATCTGGGTACTTCCTAATTGGCTGGGAAATATAAAACATTTGCAGTTATGTCACACCCAGTATGCAGCTCCAGTGATGATATCAACGCAAAATTGGAATATAACAACAGTGTAAAATGCAAAGCACTTGAACGAAATTGGGAATTGCACGCTCGTTGGTTTGTCAAGTAATTTGTGTAATTGTTTGTCGTCAAACTGGTTTCTGAAGGACTGGCGGTGAAGAGGTGAATGGTGAATGGGTGTGGATTTTAAATTAGCTGCATGCTCCCTCAGTGCTCTGTGGATTGAGAAATGGATCAGCTCTTTAGTACACACGGGGTGAAACAAATCGCCACAAATTACTTGTTAGCTGGATCAACACAGAAAGGAATTAAAAACCAGGCAATGTTGCAATGTCAAATCCATTGTCAAGTGGGCAGTCAGGCATGGAATGATTTTAACCAAAGACTGTGGGTAACACCGAATTTTAAGTGAAGCTCAGAAAGATGCTTAGAATCGTAAACAGAGTTGTACTACCCCAATTATTAGTCTACAATTTTTTTCATCAAGTTGTATTAAACAGTAAGGTATTTAGTTTCTATTTCTGCTGCACTTCTTCGTTTCACTTTTCTGCATTCAATCTGCGGAAAGTGTTAAGGCAACAACAATGATCAAAGGAATATCAATATTCCAAATTGGGCAGCAGGTTAGCACAGTGGTTAGCACTGCTGCTTCACAGCTCCAGGGACTTGGGTTTGATTCCCAGCTTGGGTCACTATCTGTGTGGAGTTTGCATATTCTCCTCATATCTGTGTGGAGTTTCCTCCGGGTGCTCCAGTTTCCTCCCACAGTTAAAGACATGTGGGTTAGGTTGATTGGCCATTCTAAAATTGCCCCTTAGTGTCCCGAGATGTGTAAGTTAGAGGGATGACTGGGTAAAATAAATAGGGATAAGGGAGTAGGGATTGTGGTCAGTACAGTTTTGGTGGGCGGAATAGCCTCTTTCTGTACTGTAGGGTTTCTATGATTCGGATGATGATTTTTTTTTCTGATTTGGAAATAGTTCTGTCTTGGATACCTAGCTGAAAAATAACACAACCAATCACATAAAGTTAAGAATGAAATCTATGTAGTGGGGTTGCATAATGGAATAGGATGGTGAGTTAATAAGGAAAGACAGAAAACAGAGGCCAGGGACTTCAGTATGTGTGTGTAAGGGAATAAGTGAGGAGGGGGTAGGGGAAGGGGAAGTGAAATCAGAGACAATGGAGGCAATCTCACCAAAAAATTTTCAAGTGCTCAACAAGCATGAAAAGTGGAGAGTTTCAGATTCATTTGTTTGCCTCTCTGGCTGATCCGACACCCAGCCTGCCCACCCCCATCCCGGCCCGGTTAATTGCCACCTGAACATCCAAACATTCCCACCACGCAAATGCCCAGTTACAGAATGCGCAACTGCCCCCCCCACCTCCCTTAGGCACCACCGCATCTTGACTCCACCCCTCAGTGTCAGAACGCCAGGTTGGCAGTGCCAGACTGGCACTGCCCAAGGGGCACTGCTTCCCTATCCCTAACCACCCTGGGGGCCGGTCTACTGGCGAGGTTACCATATCAAGTCCCCATTACTGGGGATCATACATGATCCTCCACTGGCAAGACCATTCAGGTAAGTTTGTCTGCGCTTACTAATTATATTTAGATTTGAATTAAAAATTTAAATCATCCTCGCGCCCTTCCAAGGCATGAGGCTGATCAAGCTGGAAATCGGGGGCCAATAAGATTGCAAGAGGCGAGAAACCAAACGCAAACCCGATTTTCCGCCTCTCGTGCAATCTTACCTGCTTGCCTCACCCATCGACTAGCTTGAAGAGCCGGTAAGATCATTTTTCTTTCTCTGCCCTTTTTTGTTTTCAGAACTTTCTGAAAAAGTTTCTTTCTCTGCCCTTTGTTTTCCTTCAGAACTTTCAGCAGGCCATTACGTTGGGATGCAGTTCAGGTGTGATTTCGAAATCATGATCCAATTTGTGTAGGGGCCAAAAAAACATTGTTTGCCTTTGTATTAAATTGAGCTTTAAGGGGTCAACAACAACCAGGTTGAACACTAAATCTTATCTTAGTACCCATGATTATTTTCCTCCAAATTTCAACTCCTTACCTTCTAATAAGCTGCCTGCCCTATCCCATAGGGATGTGTCAGTGCAATTGTACAGGGCCTTGGTAAGACCATACTTAGAATACTGTGTGCAGTTTGGTCTCCTTTTCTGAGGAAGAATGTTGTTGCTCTGAAGGGAGTGCAGCAAAGGTTTACAAGGCTGATTCCAGGGATGGCAGGACTGATATATGAGGAGAGATTGACTAGGTTAGGATTATTTTCACTGGAATTCAGACAAATGAGGGGAGATCTCACGGGGACTTACAAAATTCTAACAGGACTCAACAGGGTTGACGCAGGAAAGATGTTTCCAATGATAGGGGAGTCCAGGACCAGGGGGGGTCACAGTCTGAGGATTTGGGATAGACCATTTAGGACAGAGATGAAGAGACATTTCTTCACTCAAAGACTGGTGAGCCTGTGGAATTCATTACCACAAGAAGTAATTGATGCCAAAACATTGAATGTACTCAAGAGGTGGCTAGATATAGCATTTGGGGCAAATGGGATCAAAGGTTATGGGGAGAAAGCAGGATTAAGCTATTGAGTTGGATGATCAGCCGTGATTGTGATGAATGGCAGAGCTGGCTTGAAGGGCCGAATGGCCTCCATTTGCTCCCATGTTCTATGTTTCTACAACATGGCTATCACCTACCATTGCTGCTGGCACTTGGTAGGGAGCTCCCATCTCCTGGAAGTTTCCTCCTACCCAATCAAGGCATTCAAAACTAAAAATAACATCACGAGACAAATGCAGTTGAGGCACAGGTAGAATTCATCAAAATATCAGATTCCCCGCCCCACTTTGTAAGTTCCATCTTGGGACATTCAGTCATTCCACCCTCTTCATTGCACCCTCTTTAGGTTAAATCAAATAATAAAGTATTTCTCTTCTTTTCCCACATTAGTTCTTATGCTTTATTCTTCTACAGTCAAGTGTTTGAAGCAAAAAACAATGATCAAAAGAGCTTTAATATTCCAAATAGAAATGCATTTGGACAGTAATCTCTTTCTGATTCTGAGGCAACTAAGGAGTGTAGTCAACTAGGAATTTCACACAAGCTTTGTAAAAACGAATGACTATCTGATTATTAGGATAATTGATTAACATGGCAAGTGATTGGTTATTCCACACAAACATTCTGTAATTATAAGGAAAAGAATGGACTGGAAGAATATTAATTCAAAATTATGAGGAGTCTTTGAGAAGGTAAAGAGGGACAAATGGCTGTCACCACCCTGAAGATCAGAAACTAGAGGGCGCGCAGTTACAGAAATTGGTCAGAGGAAGGATGAGACCCAGAATTTTACCATCCTGCCCATCATGGGAATCGGAGCTGGCAAGGGGCAGACTACAGAGAGGTCCGTTGACCTCAGGCGGAACTTTACGGTTTTGGGACAGGCAAGGCTGCAAAAATCCCACCAAAAGAGTCATTTTTATGGAAAAAATGGTTAGGATCTGGCTGCATTGTCTGATATTGTGATGGAAGAAGATTCAATGGGAACTTTCATAGGAGAATTGGACTTATACTTGAACAGGAGATATTTGTTGGAGAATGGGATAAGAACAAGGGAGTGGGACTTAATTGGGTTGTTCTTTGAAAGGTTAGCACAGATACAATGGGCTGAATAGCTTCTTTATATCATTCTATGAACACAAATGTCATGTTTGGCTGTCTGTGATCAAAACATAGCAGTGTTATCTGTGTTCAAAACATAGTAGTGTTAATTAGTTTATCTAATTATGTTAGGCAGCACAATGGCATAGTGGTTAACACTGCTGCTTCCAGCACCAGGGACTCAGGTTCAATTCTGGCCTTGGATCACCATCTGTGCAGTGACTGCACGTTCTCCCCATGTCTGCATGGATTTCCTCTGGTGCTCTGGTTTCCTTCCACACTCCAAAAATGTGCAGTAATATAATATTAGGGGGATTAGCTAGGGTAAATATGTAGGGTAAATAAGTAGGGATATGGCCTGGGTGGTATTATGGTCAGTGCAGACCCACTGGGACAAATGGCTTCCTTTTGCACTGCAAGAATTCTATAAATCTCTGTTAAATATGTGTTCTTTCCGAACATTCATATTGACTTAATTAGCTCATCTGATACCGATAGCAAAAAGCAGCCTAAAATGTAGGACTATTTAGCTTTTGTTAGTTAATCTTTGTAGATATTAAAATAGGGAGAGAAGTATAATGAACAACTGAATCAATATTATCTATTTCATACAATTAATGAAAAAGAAAGACTTGTATTTGATTGCACTTTTTCAAATCTCTATACTTACCATAGAACCACGTTGCCAATAAAATACTTTTGAAATGTAGCTACTATTAAAAAAAACACTATTATCCAAAGTCAAAATTACAGCCAGTGTATTTACTCCATAAATGGTGGACATCTTAGAATCTCTGATGTAAGGTAACAAAGTGACATTCCTAGGAGTTTTCAGGAAGGATTATTGACCTAAAACATTTTAATTCGCTCAAACTCCAGGTACTGAACAGAGTTAAAATTCAGGCCCAGTTAACTCTGTTTCTTTCTCTCCTGTTGCTGCCAGACCTGTTGACTATTTCTAGGATTTTGTGTGTTTGTGCCATTTCCAGGGCATGTGAGAGATTTATGTTTGTAGGCATCACTGTAGATACAGCACAACCATTGGCAAGGTCACTCAAAGCTAAATACTAAAGATGGCATACATTCTTCAAAATAAATTCCAATCTAATGGAAACTAAAGTTTTTTTTTATTAGTGTCTCATGTAGGTTTATACTAACACTGCAATGAAGTTTCTATGAAAATCCAATAGTCACCACACTCCAGCATCTGTTTGGGTACACTGAGGGGGAATTGAGCATGGCCAAGGCACCTAACCAGCACCTCTTTCAGACTATGTGAGGAAACTGGAGCTCTTGGAGGAAACCCACGCAGACATGGGGAATACACGCAGACTCCTCACAAACCCAAGCTGGGAATCAAATATGGGTGCTTGGCACAGTGAGGCAGCTGTGCTGATCACTGTGCTACCATGCCATCCTAACTATGAAGTGCAATTACAGCATTTTCCAAGTGCGTCTCTATCTCTGAAGGGTGCTGCCTGGAGTTATATAATTAAATGTTCCTCCCATATCTGTACATGTTCAGTGAATGCCAAGTTAATGCCAGATCAAA
Organism: Sphyrna mokarran; assembly: GCA_024679065.1. Classification (NCBI taxonomy): domain Eukaryota; kingdom Metazoa; phylum Chordata; class Chondrichthyes; order Carcharhiniformes; family Carcharhinidae; genus Sphyrna; species Sphyrna mokarran. Next base: position 27,528,467 of record JAGIQG010000015.1, read on the forward strand.
AAATTGAAGAAGATAGCAAGGGAGTCTTCATTAGCTCACACTTCCTTTCAGGAGTAGTGAGGCAAGGAAAGATCAGACAGCTTTTGTAGCAATCTGCATGTAGTGGTTGCAATTTTTGAGAATTTAAATCAATTTTGTAGTCTGTGGATGCATTATTCCATTATGTTCGGTTGGCTTTTACCTTCCTGCTGAACATGTAAATGGTCTAATTTGAATGAAGTTGGTATATAATAATATATCCTTACTTTCATTCAGCTTTAGATCATTAAAATGAATATATTGACAGGAGCAATAGTTTCTCAAGTTCAAACCTTTTATTGTCCTACACTTCCTTATTATTCTTCGTCAAATGCAAATAACATAGAAATATAAATAAATAAATAAGAGGCATAGAACAGTTAGATCACAATATCTTTTCCCAGTGGTAGGGAAGTCTAAAACTAAAGTTTAAAGTGAGAGGGGAGAGATACAAAAGGGTCCAGAGGGATAATTTTTTCACACAGAGGATGGGGAGTATCTGGATCAAACTGCCAGCTGCAGTAGTAGAAGTGGGTACAACTTTGTCTTTTAAAAAGCATTTAGAGAGTTGCATGGGTAAGATTGGTATCGAGGGATTTGGGCCAAATGTGGGTAATTGGAACTAGCTTAGTGGTTAAAAAAAGGGGTGGTACAGACAAGTTGGGCCAATGGGCCTGTTTCCATGCTGTAAACCTTTATGACTCTATGACTAATAAGAACAGTATTTCCATATACAAGAAGTATTCATATATTTCCTACATCAATATATTGTCATGGTATAAATGTATAAACACTGCCCAATTTTTCCCAAAGTCAAAGAACTGGAGCTCAAAGAAAATAATTAATTCCTTCATCTGATTTGGATGGTCAAGCAGATTTTTATATTAAGTAGAAGGTATGTTGATCAACAATGGTTCAGGTGGCTTTGGATATTGTTTAAGAACAAGGAATTCAATGATGTTCTGATTATGTGTTATCAAATGAATGACTTTGACTCTTATCTGTATAACATACTGATCCCAATCTTTCTCAGGATGCCTGTTAGACATCAAACACAGTTGTATTGTATTGTCACGAACTGAAATCCAGTGTAAGTTGACAGTAAGTTACTATTAGACTTATGAGGGGAATTTTCCCATCCCACTTGTCACAGGAATCATAGTGGGCTGGGAGAAGATGACGTAAAGGTCAATTGATTTCAGACAGGATTTTCCGCTTTTGTGATGAGCGCGGCTGGAAAAATCCCACCCACAGTCATTTGGATTCTGTCCGTTTCTTTTCTTTTAATTCATGCATGGGATGTGGCTGTTGCTGGCTATGCCAGCATCTATTGCCCATCCCTACTTACCCTTAAGAAGGAGTTCTTGAATGTTGTTGGAGTGGGTATCATCTAGGCAAACGGTGAGTATTTCATCAGACTCTTGACTTGTGCCTTGTAGATGTGTCTTTGGGGAGTCAGGAGATGAGTTAACCCCCACAGGTTAACCTTCTTTCTTGCTGCTATTAGACTTTTGAATGGACCTACCTTATATTAAGCTTTCTCTGCACCCTAGCTATGACTGCAACACTGCATTCTGCACTCCCTCCTTTCCTTCTCCCCTATGGACTCTATGAATTGTATGTGTTGTCTGTATAGCACGCAAGAAATAATACTTTTCAATGTATAACAATACATGTGACAATAAGAAATCAAATCAAATCAAGTTAGTTCCCTCACCATCTGCTATAGACCCAGTTTAGCAGCTATGTCTGAGAGGACTGGGTCAGCTCAGTCTGTGGTGGCGCTACGCAACCAGTTTCGGTGATGGACATTAACATCACTTACTTTTACTTACATCCTACTTTTACAAGTAATCTTGTAATTGGATTAATGCAAATAAAGCTAAATGAAATCATGCAAATAATACATATCTGTGTCCATTTCTGGTGGTGATGCCTCTAGCAAGTAAGAGTTAAATGGCATTTGATTTGGTGCTGTACCGCTGCTGCTCGTCAATAACTGAGTCCTCGGCCGTGAAGTTTTGTTGGAAATTTCGAGCCAACCCAGGCATCATGTTTAAAATGCTGGACATGAAATGAAAGATCCTGATCCAATACTTGGAGTTTTGAAGACGTATTGAGGTATACACTTGGTGAAGATTCGAAAGACAGATTTCTTTGAGGTTATTCCACTGGTGTTGGATATTCATTCAGAATTTTTCATTACAGCACTTCCGGCACTTTGGGAATATTGCTTAGGATTAATGCTCTACTATCCTCCACCAGTAAAATATTAAATCTGTCTATTGATAAAAAATGAATGTTATTGTTTTCTATGGAATATAATGCTTTTTGCAGATGAATTTTAAATGGATTTTCAGCTTTGGGAAAGGGGCAATTGATTTTAAAAGTAAGAGGAGTATCATTACATAGTGTTCAATAAATGACACAGGATCACAATGCAGGATTAGCCCTTTGCAACCGATTCTCACTCTCCAGAAGACAGGGTGAGGCAGCAGAATCTAACTAACAAGGGACAGGCAAGGCTTCATGTGGTGCCATCATTCGAATGGCCATGAATGAGACTGAGGCTAGTCAGCGCTGGAAGTAATTGTTTCTTCCTGCATAAAACATTTTCTCACATCCCACTTCTCCCTTATTCCACAGTATCTTCTGACTGACAAGCTGCAGATGGTAAAAGTATCAATTCTCCTCACACAATCTATCCTTGCTGCCTTCTCATTTCGTATAGCAAGAACTTTTCATATTCAGTCATGGGACATGGGGCATCACTGGCTGGCCAGCATTTATTGCCCATCCTTAGTTGCCCCTGAAATGAGTGACTTATGAGGCCATTTCAGAGGGCAGTTAAGAGTCAACCACATTGCTATGGCTCTGGAATCACATATCGGCTCCAGTGAGGACAGCAGATTTTCTACCCTAAAGGACATTAATGAACCAGATGGTTTTTTCCAACAATCAACAATGGTTTCATTGGTCAGCAGTAGACTTTTCATTTCAGTTATATTTTTACTAAATTCAAATTCCACCATCTGCCATGGCTGAATTCGAAACCGAATCCCTAGAACATTAGTTGAGTTTCTGAATTAATAGTCTAGTTATTCACAAGAAGTCACTAGAGAGGTGGTGCTTGATAGGCTAATGGGGCTGAGGGCAGATAAGTCCCTGGGACCAGATGGAATGCATCCCAGGGTCCTCAAGGAAATGGCAGAGATGACAGCAGACACCCTGGTAATTATCTTTCAAAATTCACTGGACTCCGGAAAAGTGCCGAAAGATTGGAAAATGGCTAATGTTAGGCCGCCGTTTAAAAAAGGTAGCAGACTGAGGCAGGGAATTATAGGCCGGTTAGTTTAATGTCTGTAGTCGGAAAAATGCTTGAATCTGTCGTCAAAGCAGAAATAATGAGGCACCTGGATACGAACGGTTTGATCAGGCAGACACAGCACAGATTCGTTAAGGGGAAGTCGTGCCTGACGAATTTATTGGAGTTCTATGAGGAAGTGACTAGTGCAGTAGATAGAGGGGAACCGGTGGATGTGGTGTTTTTGGATTTCCAAAAAGCGTTTGATAAGGTGCCTCACAAAAGATTGCTGCAGAAGGTTAAGGTGCAGGGAGTCGGGGGTAGGGTGTTAGACTGGATAGAGGATTGGTTGTCTAATAGGAAGCAGAGGGTAGGTATTAATGGGTGCTATTCTGATTGGCAGCTGGTGACTAGTGGAGTGTTCCAAGGTTCAGTGCTGGGGCCTCAACTATTTACCATTTACAAAGATGATCTGGCGGAAGGGGCTGAGTGCAGGGTGACGAAATTTGCTGATGACACAAAGATGAGTGTTTGATAAGGTTTCCCATAGTAAGCTATTGCAGAGGCATGGGATTGAGGATGATTTAGCTGTTTGGATCAGAAATTGGCTAGATGTAAGAAGACAGAGGGTGGTGGTTGATGGGAAATGTTTATCCTGGAGTTCATTTACTAGTGGTGAACCGCAAGGATCTGTTTTGGGGCCACTGCTGTTGGTCATTTTTGTAAATAACCTGGATGAGGGTGAAGAAGGTTGGGTTAGTAAATTTGCGGATGACACTAAAATCAGCGGAATTGTTGACAGTGTGGAAGGATGTTACAGACGGACATAGATAAACTGCAGAGCTAAATTGATTTTGTGTCTTTATATGCCTTCACTCATCTGATGTAGGAGTTTGAAGCTCTGAAAGCTAGTGCTGCCAAGGAAACCTGTTGGACTTTAACCTGGTGTTGTGAGACTTCTTAATGTGGGTGCAGGCACAGTTTGAAACTCATGCTTCTAGTCAGTGTATTAGCCTTCTGACTCCTCTCTGACACACTGTGACTTTCAAAGGGGAGGCAAACTGCTTCATCCCCAATTAACGTGCTGGTAAGATCATTGAAGAATATTTCAGTGGGCTGTGGAGAGCAGTCTTAATTTTTCAAAGATAAGAACGAGAAAAGCAAACAACCTGAGGCATGTTAGTGCATAGTGATCGAGAAAGCATGATCGATTGTGGCTGCTGACTTAAAATCTTGAACGTAATGGATAGTGAAACTGAGGTGCTCATGTGGCGGCAGAATGTTGGCATTGCTGGAGCAGAATGGATTAAGTACCTGATGATTGCAGGTTTGGATACTTTTTTGGATAATGAAGCTGCTAGTCCCCTACTCTCCTGCCTGCTCTGTTCCTCTAGGAGCAGCAAGCTCAGTCATTGCTGTTAGCTGCTTTTGTAAACTCTCCTCCAGATTCAGGCAGTAGCGAGTGTGAATAATTAGCCAGCAGTTCTATCTCTGACTCAATGAGGATCTTTGTATCTAAAAATCACATCAATGCATGGTGTCAGGATCCAGAAATAGTTTTCTGAAGGGTAACCAAGAAGGTAGGTGAGGGCAGTACAGTCGATGTTGTCTACATGGATTTTAGCAAGGCCTTTGACAAGGTACTGCATGGTAAGTTATAGGATCGTAAGAAATAGGAGCAGGAGTAGGCTATTTAGCCTCTCAAGCCTGCTCCATCACTCAATAAGATCACAACTGATCTGATTGTGGTTCAGTTCCACTTATCCACCTGCTCCCCATAACCCTTAATGCCCTTATTCGTTAAAAATCTATCTTGACTTTAATACATTTAATGAGGTAGCCTCTATTGCTTCATTGGGCAGAGAATTCCAAAGATTAACTACCCTCTGGGAGAAGAAGTTTCTCCGCAACTCTGTTCTAAATTGACTCCCCTGTATTTTGAGGCTATGCCCTCTTGTTCTTGCTTCCATTGTAAGTAGAGATAACCTCGCTGCTTCTACCCTGTCTAGCCCCTTCATTGGCTTATGTGTTTCCATAAGATCTTCCCTCAACCTTCTAAACTCCAATGAGCGTAGGCCCAGTCTACTCAATCTCTCCTCATAAGCTAACCCCCTCATCTCTGGAATCAACCTGGTGAACCTTCTCTGTACCCTCTCCAAAGCTAATATATCCTTTCTTAAATAAGGGGACCAAAATTGTACACAGTACTCTACGTGCAACTTCACCAGTACTTTGTCCAGTTGTAGCATGACTTCCCTGCTTTTATACTCCATCCCTTTCACAATAAAAGCCAACATTCCATTCACCTTCTTGATCACCTGCTGTATCTGCAAACTGAGTTTTTGTGATTCATGCACAAGGATTCCAGACTCCCTCTGCACAGTGGCATGTTGTAATTTAAATAATAGTCCATTTTACTATTATTCCTTCCAAAGTGGATAACTTCACACTTACCAATGTTATACTCCATCTGCCAGATCCTTGCCCACTCACTTAACTTATCCAAATCTCTCTGCAGACTTTCCGTGTCCTCCACTCAATTTGCTTTCCCACTCATCCTTGTGTCATCCGCAAACTTTGTTACCCCACATTCGGTCCCCTCCTCCAAATCATCTATGTATATGGTAAATAGTTGAGGCCCCAGCACCAGTCCCTGCAGCACGCCAATAGTCACTGACTGCCATCAGAAAAGCACCCATTTATTCCAGCTTTCTGCTTTCTGTTAGATAGCCTATCCTCAATCCACGCTAACACTTTATCCTCAACTCAGTATACCTTTTGTGAGGCACCTTAACGAATACCTTCTGGAAATCTAAATACACCACATTCACCTGTTCCCCTCAGTCAACTGTACTTGTTACATCCTCATAAAATTTGAGTAAATTAGATAATCATGACCTTTCCTTCATGAATCTATGCTGCCTCTGCTTGATTGAACCATTCTTTTCCAGGTGTTCTGCTATTTCTTCCTTAATGATAGATTCCAGCATTTTCCCAACTACAGATGTTAAGCTAACAGGCCTGTAGTTACCTGCCTTTTTCCTACCTCCTTTTTTAAACAGTGGCGTTACATTAGCTGTTTTCCAATTAGCTGCAACTCCCCAGAGTCCAGTGAATTTTGATAAATTACAACTAATGCATTTGCTATTATTTCCGCCATTTCTTTAAGTAGCCTAGGAGGCATTCCATCCGGAACAGTTGCTGCATAAGGTTAAACCTCACTGGATCCAGAGTGAGTAGTCAATTAGATACAGAATTGGCTTGATGACAGAAAACAGTAGGGTGTTTGTAGAGGGTTGTTTTTCAAACTGGAGGCCTGTGACCAGTGGGATGCCTCAGCGATTATGCTGGATCCACTAATATTTGTCATTTATATCAATGATTTAGATGAGAGTTCAGGAGGCATGGTTAATAAGTTTGCAGACAACACCAAGATTAGTGGCATAGTGGACAGTGAAGAAGGTTGTCTAGGATTGCAACAGAATCTTTATCAATTGGGCCAGTTGGCTGATGAATGGCAGGTGGAATTTAACTTAGATAAATGCAAGATGATGCAGTTTGGTAGATCAAACCAGAAACAAAGAAATCTAGGGATACAAGTTCACAGCTCCTTGAAAGTGGAGTTACAGGTGCATAGGGTGGTGAAGAAGGCATTTGGCATGCTTGGTTTCATAGGTCAGAACATTGGATACATTGGATTGTCCCTAGAGTTGGGACATCTTGTAGAAGTTGTATGGGACTTTGATAAGGCCACATATGGAATATTATGTCCAGTTCTGGTTATCCTATTATAGAAAGAGTATTACTAAACCTAAAAGAGTGCAGAAAAGATTTAGTAGAATGCTATCAGAGCTTGATGGTTTGAGTTAAAGAAGAGACTTGGCAAACTGTGACCTTTTTTACTGGGATGTTGGAGGCTTAGGGGTGATCTTATATAGGTCTATAAAATAATGAGGGTTATAGATCAGCTAGATAGTTAACATCTTTTCCCAAAGGTGGGGAGTTGAAAATGAGAAGGCATAGATCTAAGGTGAGAGGGGAGAAATACAAGAAATACAAAAGGGTCCAAAGGGCAATCCTTTCACACAGAGGTGAGTGTCTAGAATGATTTGCCAGAGGTAATTGTAGAGGTGATACAATTTTGTCTTTTACAAAGCATTTAAACAGTTAAATGGGTAAGATTGGTATAGAGGGATATGGGCCAAACACAAGGCAATTGAGAGTAGCTTAATGCTAAAAACTGGGCAGCATGGACAAGTTGGGCCGACGGCCTGTTTATATGCTGTAACCCTCTATGACTTTATGGGTGGAATTTTACCAGCACGCCTGTCCTGATTCCAGCAGTGGGCGAGGCTAGGAGAACGGTATTCTGTTGGCCTCGGGCAGGGGATTGTACAAAACTCAGATAGACATGCCAATAAAATTCTGTCTATGACATTATGACTCTAAATTAGTCACTCTCATTTCAAAATTCAGCACATTATTTCTCACTGAGGTTCAGATAGGAAAATAGCTGTCCATTAACCCGTCGTAGAAATAGCCTCAGGCAGAGAATTGTACCCTTCCTCCTCTTCTTCCAGCTGCTTGCCTTCTTCTGTCTTGCCTCTGCTTATTCTCCTTGTAGTCCAAGGGAAATGTAAATCATGGCACCTGTATCTAGGAAAAATACTTTGCACGGAGAAGTGTACCAGAGGGGCCAAAGGCACCATCTTGGAGCCAAAACAGTATTCACAACACGAAAAAAAAACAGGGAGCGTACGAGAGGAATTTTAGCAACCTACAAACCTCAGCCATTTTTGATCCAAAAAGTATAGATAAGAAACACAGTCCACAATTTGCACGCAGCAAGATCCCAGGAACTATAATAAACAGCCAGATAATCTATTCTGGTGAAGGAAAAACAGAAAATGGTAATATGCTTAGCAGCTCAGACAGCATCTGTGAGGAGAAGAAGATTTAATTGTTCAGATCGATGAGTTTATGTCACAATGTTTTTCGTAAGGTTGGTTGAGTATTAGTAGTTATCCAGACATTTTCTTCAAGCATTGCAATAGGATTTTTTTATGGCTACCTAAAGTAGGATAATTGAAATTATTTGTCAATAAACATTAATAGCTTTGAAATAGCAAATATATTTAAAAGAATTAACAGTCTTAAAAGAACAGGTATTAGTGTCCTTTCTCAGCACAATGATGTTATTTTATTCTTCATTCATGGGATATGAGCATTATTGGCTGGGCTCTTGGAAGGCAAGTGAGAGTGAAGCACGTTGCTGTGGTTCTGTAGTCACATGCAGGTCAGCCCAGGTAAAGGAAGCAGATTTCCTTCCCTATAAAGGACAGTCGTGAACCAGGTGGGTTTTTCCGACAATGGTTTCATGGTCCTCAGTAGATTCTTAATTCTACATTTTTTTATTAAATTCAAATTCCATCATCTGTTGTGGCGGGTTTTGAACCCGGGTCCTCAGAACTTTAGTTGGGTTAATAGTCTGGTGATACCACTGGGCCAGCGCAATCACAAACTTAATAACCTTCATAGGAAACTGAAGTGTGATAAGAAGCACAGACTTCAGTCATTAATTCGGTGAGGACAGCTACAACCTGTATAATTCTGCTGATTAGGATTTTACAGTATAAGTGTGATAACCAAAAGATATATATATATTGTGGCAGCTTTTGTTTCAAGCACAACCCTGAAGAAGCAGGCTGTGTTTCCCAAGCATGCGTGTGAATAAAAATCTTCATTAAAGCAATCTTTTATTTGGTTTATATATTATTGTCACAAATAGGCTCAGTACAACACAGTTACTGTGAAGATCTCCAAGTTGCTGCACTCCAGCACCTATTCAGGCACACTGAGGGAGAATTTAGCATGGACAAGGTAACTAACTAATATGGGAGGAAATTGAAGTACCCAGAGGAAACCCAGCAGACACGGGGAGAACATGTAAACTTCAGACAGACAGTGACCCAAGCCAGGAATTGAACTCAGGTCCTTGGCGCTGTGAGGCAGCACTGCTAGCCACTGTGCCACCGTGCCACTCTAAACTAAAAGATTCCAATCTGTTACTATTATACTAGTTCAGTTTAAATTCTAGTGAGTAAGATGGCTTTTCTCCAAGTGCAGTAGTGAATTGTCAGCCGAGATTAGGTAGTCTTGTGGCCTAAGTAGATCTAAACCCATGGATTTCTAACTCAAAGCTGAATGCTGACACTGAGTCATAGGGGAGACTCATAAGGATTTGGAAATTGAATCTAATTCAAAGATATCCAAAGTGAAATAATTATAAATTGAAATGGGAGGTGTGAGGTGGTGTAGTGCTGCAGGGTCTTGAGCTCATTTTCACCATCACCGAGAATTGCAGCAGGGCAGGGGTGGGGGGCGGGGGTGTTCTCAAGATCCGGCAAAACCCAGAAATCGTAAATCTCGCCGACAGGATGGAGATCTCTGATTGGCACAGCTCCTCATATTTGAATATATCTACATACGATTAAATGCCACAATATCTTAATTCTTCGCTTTATTTTCATTCCTCACCGATGTGATATCACGTCGGTGGAGTTTACAAAAGATTCATCCAGATACGAACCTGTGTGGACACGGGGACACCTCTGTGGATGTAGAAATGATGAGGGCTCCTAGAGGACAAGGACATGGACATATCACTACCCCTGGCACAGGTCAACACTGCCAGGGTGTCATCATGCCACCCTGGAAAAGCCAACAATGGTTGTTTGTGGGGTGGGGGGAGGATGCTGATTCTGAATGTGCAGATGCCTGCGAGGGAAGGTTATTTCTTCCCATTGCAGTCGGGCTTTGCCAGTGTCCCATCCCTTAACATGACAGTGTGAAACAACCCCCTTGACTCCACCCCAACCCTTCCACACCGCCATCATTCTCCTCCCACCCCACCCCACCCTGCTTTTTTGTGACAAAATGTCCAAAGATCTGGAGAGAAAACCAGCCAAGAAACACGCTGGTTTTCGGTCAGACCCTGAGGTTTTAATTCTGGCAAGGTTGCCCCAGTAGTCCCCAAATTGTTTTCTTCAATAAAATATATCAAACATGCAAATGCATTGCAAAATAAACAATGTGCTTAAAATATATCACCCTGCGTTAAAAGTATGTTTTTTTTCCACCAGGAAACAGATGGATTGCAAGCTGTAGGTAGATGTTTGTGTACAGAAAGCTCCAAATTCTGGAGCCGTATTAAATCCACATCAGACTTTACAGAACTAAAGTTTAATTCCTTAGTGGGGAGAGCCATCTGGACCTCTACTTCTGATTCTTATTGTCTGGCATGTTGTGCAGTATCATTTGCCACATGCACAGCAAGGGAAGATTAGAGAATTGGCGAAGACTAAAATTTATTCCTGAATCATTTTCAGGTTTAACATATGCAGAGAAACACTTGTTTCTCTATCATAATTGTTGGATGTATTGGTTTTGGAAAACTACGGATGTGTTCAGAATGTTTTTCATATGTCTGGTTAGATTGGTTCAATCTCAGTAGGTTTCATAAGATCTCCATAACTGTAGCAGGTTATCTGTATGTCTTTACCAATTTTAGAACTATTTACGAATAGTAAAGGATAGAATCTACAGGAGCTGTCTTCATGCTTGCATTTACACACAGCTCAGTCCAATACCACATTGACTCCAGGTACAGGTCATGTGGTCTCTTACATCACTATGTGGGCAGTAACCCAATCTGCTGTGAAAATCCCTAGTTGCCACACTCTAGCACCTGTTCGGGTACACTGTGGGAGAACTTAGCATGGTCAATTCATCTAACCTGCACATTTTTGAATTGTGAGAGGAAACCAGAGCACCCGGAGGACACCCATGCAGAACAGAGGGAGAACATGCAAACTCCACACAGACAGTGACCCAAGCCAGCAATTAAATCCAGGTCCCTAGCACTGTGAGGCAGCAGTGCTAACCACTGTGCCATCATATTGCCCACTATCATAGAGTCATAGAGTGCAATAGACCTTTGGTCCGTTGAGCCTGCACTGACAGTATCTACAACTGGTTACAAATGACCTCAATAAGGGTGGCGCTGGTGGGTTCAAGGAAATTCCTCACAGCAGTTTTCAGTAAAGTGAGAAATCGTGGAGGAGAATATCGTGTAGGCAGTCTGAGTGGAAATTCTATTGCACTGACTTTCGATGCATAGAAATATAGGGGTTAAAATTATTTTAGCACTCAATACACAAACAAAGCATCCCGGGAGCCAAGGATATCTAAATAATTGTCCAACTTGAAATTTGATTGATGCATTTTCTAGGCCTTTGGCATGGATGCTTAAAACAGGCCTCTTGCACATGCCAGTGAGTGAGCTCACACCTGCCTAAGGACCATTTCCAGAAACCGGGCTGACAACAACCTACTAGGGAACAGGCAATTCTGAACTTGGTAATGTGTAATGAGGCTGGCTTGATTAGGGAACTTAAGATGAAAGAATCCTTCAGGAGCATTGACCATAATATAATCAAATTTACCCTGCAGTTTGAGAGGGAGAAGCTGGAATCAGATGTAACGGTATTACAATTAAATACAAAAACATGAAGGAGGACCTGGCCAGAGTTGATTGGAAAGGGAGCCTAGCAAGGGAGACAGTGGAGCGGTAATGGCAGAGGTTTTTGAGAGTTATTCAGGAGGCACAACAGAAATTCACCCCAAGGAGGAGGAAACATGCTTAGGGGAGGTTGAGGTATCCATGGCTGAGGAGGGAAGTCAAAGACAGCATAAAAGCAAAAGGAAAAGCACACAAAGTGGCAAGGATTAGTGGGAAGCCAGAGGAATGGGAAGCCTTTAAAAGTGAGCAGAGGACAACTAAAAATGCAATGGGGGAAGAGTGGGGAAGAAGATGAAATATCAGTGTAAGCTAGCTAGTAATATAAAACAAGATTGGGAATTTTTTTTCAATATATAAAAGGTAAGAGAGAGGCAAAAATGGGCCATTGGATCACTGATAAATAAGGCTGGAGAAGAAATAATAGTAAACAAAGTAATGGCAGAGAAACGGAATAGTTTTCATGGTAGAAGACACAAGTGGAATGCCAGAGCTCCAGGAGAGTCAGGAGGCACAGGTGAGTGTAGTGACCATCACTAAAGAGAAGGTTGCGGAGAAACGGAAAAGTCTGAAGGTGGATAAATCACCTGGACTGGATGGATAACACCCCAGGTTTCTAAAAGAGACAGCTGAGGAAATTGTGGAGGCATTGGTGGTAATCTTTCAGGAATCACTAGAGGCAGGGAGGATACCAGACGACTGGAAAGCAGCTAATGTAACACGACTGTTTCAGAAGGGAGGGAGGTGGCAGATGGGAAATTACAGGCCAGTTAGCCTAACATCAGTCATTGACAAGATTTTAGAATCCATTATTATCTTTAATTGCAGTGTACTTGGAAGTGCATGATAAAGTAGGACAGAGTGAGCATGGCTTTGTCAAGGGAAGGTCATGTCTGACAAATGAAGTTAGATAAAGGAGAACCAGTGGATGCAATTTATTTAGATTTCCAAAAGACCTTTGACAAGGTGCCACATAGGAGAGTATTAAATAAGTTGTGCCCTTTGTGTTAATCTGGCATGGATAGAGGATTGGCTGACTGGCAACAGGGAGGGAGTGGGGATAAAGGTATCATTTTCAAGATGGCAGCCAATGACTAGTGGTGTGTTTCAGGGGTCAGTGCTGGGACCACAACTTTTTACAGTACACATTAAAGATTTGGAGAAAGCAACTGAAAGCACTGTTGCTCTATTTGCAGATGATACAAAGATATATAGAGGGACAGGTAGTATTGAGGAAGAAGGAGGGCTGCAGAAGGACTTGGACAGGTTAGGAGAGTGGGCAAAGAAGTGGCAGATGGAATACAGTGCAGGGAAAGTGTGAAGTTATGCACTTGGAAGGAAGAATGGAGGCACAGATTATTTTCTAAATGGGAAATGCTTAGGAAATCAGAAACACAAAGGGACTTGGAAGCCATTGTTCAAGATTCTCTTAAGGTTAACGTGCAGGTTCAGTCAGCAGTTAGGAAGGCAAATGCAATGTTAGCATTAATGTCAAGGGAGCTAGAAAACAAGAGCAGGAATGTACTTCTGGGGCTGTATAAAGCTCTGGTCAGACCCTATTCAGAGTATTGTGAACAGTTTTGGGCCCCATATCTAAGGAAGGATGTGTTGGCCTTGGAAAGGGTCCAGAGGAGATTCACAAGAATGATCCCTGGAATGAAAAGCTTGTTGTATGAGGAACAATTGAGGTGTCTGGATCTGTACTCATTGGAGTTTAGAAGGATTAGGAGGGATCTTATTAAAACTTGTAGGATACTATAAGTCCTGGATAGAGTGGCGTGCAGAGAATGTTTTCACTAGTAGGAAAAACTAGAATCAGAGGGGAAAACCTCAGGCTAAAGGGACAATCCTTTAAAACAGAGATGAGGAGGAATTTCTTCAGCCAGAGACTAGTGAATCTGTGGAACTTTTGCCACAGAAGGCTGTGGAGGCCAGATCTTTGAGTATCTTTAAGACAGGGATAGATAGGTTCTTGATTAATAAGGGGATCAGGGATTATAGGGAAAAGGCAGGAGAATGAGGATGAAAAAAATATCAGTCATGATTGAATGGAGCAAACTCCATGGCCTAATTCTGCCCATATGTCTTATGGTCTTATGGATTGTCTGCGCCATAATGCAAGCTTGCCAGTTGCCAATCTGTAAAGATATGTGAATTGTTCATACAAAATGCTGTGGAGCAAGGGGAGCAAGATCAGCCATCATTCATACAAATTAGAAGCAGAAGTAGGCTATTTGGCCTCTCAAACATCAAAAAAGTCATCCTTGAACCCAATACATCTGATACCTGTTAATGGTTACAACAAGACACACTCTTGTTATTCTTGTACAACCCCAATAATTGGGACTTGTGTAAAGCTCAGTGAGGCAGGTGAGTTTAAATTATTATTGCACATCTGAGAAGTATCATAAGTTAAAAATGTAAGGAAATGAAACAAGGCTGAGTGATTATGAATCATCTCCTTTTCCTCTCAACAGCTGATAGTTAATCCTATTGTTAATTTTTTGTTCAATTAATTTTAACTACAACCTCTTATTTAAACTGAAAATGACACAATGGGCATTTATTACATAAACTACCATGAAGTCATTCTTAAAGCTCTGAATTGATACAGTGAGCCTTAGGGGAAGCATCAGAGTCATAATAAATTGCTGCTCTGTTTTATCTCCCTCTTCATACCGTCACAGGTCATTCGCCCAATGGGAGGATGGAACTTTGGACCAGATATTAGGCTGGAAATGAAGTGCTACAACTGTCATTTGTGTCCGAAGTGCATGCCCCCAATTCTGGAGTGGTCAGACTGAATAGCATTTTGTTCAAAGTTTATTTGTTCATGTCACAAGTAGGCTTACATTAACATGGTGATGAAGTTATTGTGAAACTCCCAAGTCGCCATACTCTGTTGCTTGTTTGGGGTACACTGAGGGAAATTTAGTATGGCCAATGTGCCTAGCCAGCACATCTTTCAGACTGTGAGAGGAAATCAGAGCATCTGGAGGAAACCCACGCAGATAACGGGGTGAATGTGCAGGCTCCACACACTGGACCGAGCCAAGATTCGAACCCAGATCCCTGGCACTGTAAGGCAATATTGCTAACTACTGTGCCACAATGCCATCCCTCAGCTTGGAAAAGACCGCACAGGAGATATCCTTTGCACAAGGTAGAAAGAGGCTTTAGACAATTAACATATGTAGATAATGAGGCTCAAAGTCCAAAGTTTCAGGCAGTCGGCAGAAAGTTCAGCAGCAAGGGATGGAAATGTTTGATGGTTATATTTTGAAGTAAGAATAGCAGTCACATAAGGAGTCAGGAATGAGAAAAAGTACATTTTGTCCTTCCAGCCACTGGCACCATTAATAAACATGCTGAGGCTGTTGCCCAGACATCATTTCCATTGCCAATTTCAGTCTTGTGTCTTCCAGTTCAAATTGAACTTGGGAACTCTCCATTCAGCTTATCCAAAAAAATTAATTCAAGAAAGCACTATTCCTTTTTGCTCAGCCTTGTGTTCTTATATTCTCTCTATGGTTCACTTTCTCTCTATCTCCCTCTCTCTTTCTGCTCACTCCAGTGATGGACTCTTTCTGCGCTCAGTCTGGTGATACTGTGCCCTCCTTCCCTATCTCTCTCCCCTTCTCTCTCTCTCTCTCTCTTTCTGCTTGTCTGATGCTTCTATACTCTAGGGGAAAAATTTACCCCTAGATTAATTAAGTGCTGTGTTTTCTGCTGTGATCGCCAGTGAGAAAAGGCACCATGGAGGTGATTCTTCCCACTGCTCCAGCAGTGCAACAGGTCAGGAGACATCAGCAGAGGCCATTGAGCAGGGTCCCCAATGGACCTCTCTGCTTCTCTATGGACAGGATCTCCAGAGTTATCTGTTCCATGCCAAACATCAGTGCTAACGCTGACTTAAATATTTAAATTTCTATTTTAATATCATTTGTGGGCCCAGGAAAGCAGTCTCCATGTCTGCTAACCTCTACACCCTCCCATCCCTGCTAGGAATGGCTCACTGCAGCTGGGTTTACAACAGCTTCCTATTGCTGGGGAACTGGTGGTCAACCCCGCTAAGGTGAAGGGAGGTCACGGAAGTCAAGAGTAAGGTGATCAGTGCCAAGGGGCAAACTAGGAATGCCCAAGAGGACCCTCGGCACTGTCCACCGAGCATCAGACAGTGCCAATGGGGCAGGGCCAGAGGGGAAGGATCTTTTGGGGGCAGAGCCTATAGGTGGGTGATTGGTAGAGGTGGGGAGTGGGTAGGTTCCTGCTGCCATTCTGCGCTTGGGATCGATGGATTGCAGGCAGAGGGAGGAAAGCGGTGGTCAGGGAGCTGGCCATCCAGATCGGCGTGGGGTTCAGGGCTGATAGGGAGGAGTCGGGCTGCTGGGGAGGGTCAGGGCTCCATCCAGGCGAGGCAGTGAGAGAGTGGGAGCGGTCAGAATTGCCAGGGCAGGGGGATGGGGAGATCAGGATGGCTGTGTGGGGGGGTAAGGAGAGGCAGGGGGACATCAGGCTGGTTTGGGAGGGGGGAGGTGTATGATCAGTGAGCCAGCGATGGAGGGTGATGAGAGGGCTAGCTGTATGGGGTTACTGTGTATGCTGACAGATTAATGCATGCGCCATGGCCTTCCCAGCACTATGCTCTTGGCCTCTCCAGTGGGAATAAATCCCACCCAGATTTTCAGTATGATTTTTGCTAGGGTACTCCGCAGGGCTCAGAGTGTTCCATTAAAATAAAACAGCGGGAGTTACCCCCGTTGTTGCATAAATTCAGCGCTTCAAATTTTTTTGGGAGAATCCTGGCCTGTACCTTCCATCCCAACCTCACTAATTCTGTACCCAGGATGACATAGCCAGAATGAAGAGGAAAAACTTAGCATTGATTGATGCAATTCAGGTTAGGTGCACTTAAGAGAGGGAAAGGCAAAATTGCTTTCAACATCTTTACAACTTCCCTTAAAATAAGGAGACCAATACTGTACACAGTACTCCAGATGAGGTCTCATTAGTGCCCTGTATAACTGAAATGTAATCTCCCCACTTGTGTATTCAGTTCCTTTCACAATAAATGTAAACAATCTATTAGCTTTCCTAATTACTTGCTGTACTTGTGTACTAGCCTTCTGTGATTCATGCACTGGGCCAGCCTCTGTACCTCAGAGATCTACAATCTCTCACCATTTAGATGATGCGTTTCTTTTTTACTCTTGCTGTCAGAATGGACTATTTCACATTTTTTCCACATTATACAGCCTTCGGCACGTCTTTGCCCATTCAATTAACCCATCTATGTTTTTATGTAGCTTCCTTATGTCCTGTTCCACTGAAAGAACTTGAGGCACTGGAGGGGATGCAGCGAAGGTTCACAAGGATGATAACAGCAGTGTTCCGGCTGGCTCTTTTCTGATGGGTTATTTAATAATTATGAAAGGTTTTGATGGAGTGGACAGTTTCTCTTCTGTAACAGCGTGAATGTTGATAATATGAATGCTCAAATGGCAAAACTGGATGCCATCAATATAGATACTTACTAAGAAATGCACCAGACAGGAAATACATGGGGCAGAATTTTACACTACCCCCACACCCCACAACCCCCAACCCCCAGAGTGTTCTGATTGCATGGACAGGATTTCCTCCAGGGGAGAGTAAGTACTTCAATTAGAATGCCCCTTTAAGATGGGTGTGCCCTGCAGTTAGGGACCTGGGAGGTCTGGCCCTCCCTCACAGACCCTCCTTTCCAGCCTACCCCCCCAATAGCACAATCGCCCACCTCTCCGCCAAC
Source organism: Sphyrna mokarran (assembly GCA_024679065.1). Lineage (NCBI taxonomy): Eukaryota > Metazoa > Chordata > Chondrichthyes > Carcharhiniformes > Carcharhinidae > Sphyrna > Sphyrna mokarran. Next base: position 27,546,155 of record JAGIQG010000015.1, read on the forward strand.
CCCCACAGGGTATCCACTGTCCTCCTCTTCCTTGGATTCTGGAACCTATCGAAAGTGTGGTCCTGGATTTAGTCTCAGTCACAACGTTGCAGTACCCCTTCTGGCCACACCAACGCTCATGCTGAAGCAGCTGGAGAGCTATCAGCCAATCCAAGTACAGATAGAAGTTATAGAATCATCGAATCCCTAGAGCACTGAGGGAACCATTCCGCCCATTGACCCTATACCAACACTAATCCCAACCAGCTCCTATCCCAGTAACCCTTACTTACCCTGCTAATTCCCATGACAATAAAAGACAACTTAGAATGGCCAGTCCAACTAACCTGTACATCAGTTGAGTATGAAATGGCAGTGGGCTTGTTGGAGTCGGTGGAGACCATATCCTTCAAAGTCTCAGAACCCTCTCCATCTGGAATATTCATGCCACAGAATCAGATGCAGCAGCAATTTTGCATCACCCTGGATTTGCTGTCTTCGATGGAGAGTAAGACTAGACAGGATTAAAATCAGAGATGCACTGAATACGATTAGTTTCTCAATGGGCCGATGAGGGTAAAATTCATCCTGTCCATAATTCTGCTTTCTAATATTTTGCACGGCAAACTCAACCACATCCCCAGTTTTGAAGGGTCCTTTCTCCAAGGGAGTTTGCTTGAAAATTTACAATCTTGTTCAAAGATAAGTTTAATTTCCCAGTAGTTCTTCTTCACTTAGAGTGCTCATTTTCTTCTGCCCATCATGATTTGCCATGAGTATATCATCGCAAGTTACTGCATGCAACATTACAAATAACTGCTTAGTAAGCACACTGTGTGCTGTGGTGTTTTTTTATTGGTCACAAACATCCTATCACAACAAAGATTAGTAAAACAATAATGTGGGTCTTTGTTTGATGATAAAGTAATATCTACACACAATATTAACTGGGAGGCCACATAGATATGACTAATCTCAATGGTTGCTGCATACAGAGTCATGGAGTTACACTTCAACCCCTATCTTGAAGTGGGCACAGTAAGAAGTCTCACAACACCAAGTTAAAGTCCAACAGGTTTAGTTGGAATCACAAACTTTCGGAGCACTGCCCCTTCATCAGATGAAAAGGAGCAGCGCTCTGAAAGCTCGTAATTCCAAATAAACCTGTTGGACTTTAACCTGGAGCTGTGAGACTTCTTATAATGCCCACCCCAGTCCAACGCTGGCATCTCCACATCATATCTTGAAGTGGGTAGTGACCAACAGCAATTTTAGGCTGTATCTGCGGACCATTCCAACACATCCCTTTTTATACCAATAGCATAAAGATCAATTTTGGGATTTTTTTTCAAGTTTTACGAGCAATGTATATAAGTGCCAGAAAAGGACTAGCTGATGCACACACTGGGCAGTATTCTATCAGTGACATGTTATTCCCAATGTTGGAACAAGAAGTGGATATCACTTTTCGGGACCCTTATTTCTGATTAAGTGCTGCACAATTCTAATTAAGTGCCAGTCGCAAGCGCAGGAGACAGTGATCACGTGGCATGGAAAGCTTTATCATTGGTGAAATGTGCCATCAGATGATGGTTATGTATTTTGGGAATGTAGCCCCTTTAAGGGAATAGGTCATGTGACCTCGAGTTTGGGGTGAGCTGTTGGGATCCGCCCAGAGTGAGCAGTCAACATCTGGAGTGTAGAGTGAATAGACTGAATAAAGAGCTGTGTTCCAATACCTGACTGCAGAATAGTTGTTGAGGGGAAGACTCAATACAACTGGATTTAACACAGACGATGCAGTGATATTAAAAAAAAAACACCGTTTTGAAGAGTTTAGAATTTTTATGGATTTATTTTGAGTGTGCACTATACCGGCTTCAATCCCAAACTGTCGGCAGGCTGTGGTGATCCCAATGATATCCTGGAATGATCACATGACCGTTCTCTTAAGGGAACGTGCTGCACACAGTAATTATCTAAATACACAACGTCCCTCCCTCATTACTTCAAAGACAAGTTGCTCCCACTCCAATTAAATTCCAGATGAATCGCATCCAGAATCATTCTCACCTGGAGGCTTTTTGATTGGCTATTTGGCTTGAATTTGAGTTTCACTTACACTTCTTCCATTGGGTATCTTCAACTACATTCTTATATCTTTGATCCTCTCAATATCACTTTACACTTTCACTCTACAACCCTTCAGTTTTGCCCCATTACTCGAGGCTCTGTTACCCTCCAATTTGAACATCTCTCCCCTGAATCTTCATCCATCCCCTGAATCTAAACCCTCCATACATCATCCTTAGAGTAGATCCTCTGCCCCATCGTGAGATCTTTCATTATCCCATTCTTTGACTGGACCTGCCCATCCACCAAGTAGCATTACACACTGAAAATTCTCTCTGCCAGTTAAGACTGAATTGGACCCACATATAGACAGTCCTGATGCCACCCTTTAAGAACTTGATTTGTGTTACTTTGGCTGACTGTCCCTACTAACCCCACCTCCCACCATACCTAAAAGCCAACCCATTCTTACAACAGTCCTTTGAATCTCCAACAACACTGTCTATCCTCCTTTGGATCCATATTTTGGCCCTCCATGCTCCTGACCCCATCTTACACTCCTCTTCGCCCTAAATTGCTCTTATATGTCCCAAGCCCCCATCAAAGCTGTCGTTTTCCTGTTCCCCTCCTTTGTACTGCAGAGTTCAACCATGACAACTGCTCACCTCAACCACAACTTGAAAAGCTAACTGGTGCATACCACATTTAAATGAACACCAGTCAGGCACCATCAGATTTTCATGTACCACTGACTTCATCTGGAAGTAAGGATTTAATTTTAAATAATTATGAGATAATGAGTGTTCAGGGCAGGCACTGCCACATTATTGCCTAAAGCTCTGCATCTTAATCTCCCTGTGAGAGACCATATTTCAACTTGTACCTAATCAAATTGGAAGGAGTATTGCATGCAGTTCTAGTTGCTGCACTACCAGGATGTGGAAGCTTTGGAGGGAGTGTAAAGAAGATTCACTCAGGATGTTGCCTGGTCTTGAAGGTGTTGACTACAAGGAGATGTTGAATAAACTAGGATTGTTTTCACTGGAAAGATAGAGGCTGAGGGGAGACCTGATAGATGTCTACAAAATTATGAGAGGCATAGACAGGATGGATAGTCAGGTTTTTCCCAGAGTGCAAGTGTCAATTACAAGGGGGCACAAGATCAAGGTGAGAGGGGGAAAGTTTAAAGGAGATGTGCAGGGGAAGTTTTTCATACAGAGTGTGGTGGGTGTCTGGAACGCACTGCCAGAGGAAGTGGTGGAAGAAGACACTTTAGGAACATTTAAGAGTCATCTGGATGGATACATGAATAGGGAGGGAGTAGAGGGATACGGACCAAGTAAAGGCAGGATTTTTTTAGCTTTAGTTAGGGCATCATAATCAGCATGGACTCGGAGGGCAGAAGGGCCTGTTCCTGTACTGTATTTGTCTTTGTTCTTATCGAATCACTCCCTCTGTAAAATGCAACCCACATTTATTTCTCAGCGTAGGAAAAATAAATCACCTTGTAACAATTTCATTATATTTAACAAAATGTAACAAAAATAAGAAAAGCACAAACTGAGCACGAGCCAAGGCATTCATCGGGATGTGTGTTTTACACAACTTCATAAGCTTAGAAATTACAGAAAAAAGTGATAATTCCGAAATGCGATCGCAATTCACACGTAAAGTATATCCTTCAATTCAGGAGCTTAATACGCAATCTTAAAAATTTACCATGACTCCCACTGATTTCAGTCTTTATTCAATTACCTTAATTCAGATTTACAGAGTCATTTCTTGCCACCCTGCACATCTTAAGGAAATGAAAATCAGGGAAGCAAAGAAATTATGATGATAATAATTTGAAGTTTAAGAGCAACTGAAAGCATGCAAATGTTGCAAGGAAATTGATCAAGAACGCCGTTCAACGCAAGATGAATGACATTAGCATGATTACAGTGATCATTACTTATACTATTTTAGTAACCTAATCCAACCATGAATATTCACAGCAGCTAACCTATTAAATTGTTCTGTCATCAGTGCAGGTATTAGCAATTCAATTCTATTCTGGTATTCTGGAAATTGGAATGTAAAAAACAATAGTCTATCGTACTCGGCATTTTAATCTCTGCAAGATTTGTCAGCTGTTCCCAGCATCATTAAACACTTAAATACAGGATTTCTTCAGGGCGGTAATGGTAACAACAGCTTAGTCAAGTATTTAAATATCAACACATGCAACTGTGAGGGGACGCGGTATGTCATTTGGCTGGTAGGTAGCGTATGATTCAGAATAATGCCAATAGAGTGAGTTCAATTCCTGCTCTAGCTGAGGTAGATTTGGGATTTGCTCCTTGTCTGATACAGAGTGGTGTACATCCAACTGTGCAAATAATTGTCTCTCTTTAAAAACAAAAATATCTTGTGGACCTAAAATAAATTAGGTCACCACAATCCCAGAGGAACATAGGCTACTCTCCCCTTTGATGGGAGACCCCAGAGATGATGGTGATTTAACCTGAGGATCACCATACCTCAGACGAGGGGCAAGATTGAGAAGGTGGGGCCTTCAATGAATACCCTGAACCAGGACAGAAATTGAACCCACACTATTGGTGCTATTTGCATCACTAACCAGCTGTCCAGCCAACTGAACTAAAGCCTATGAGCATTTACCTCTCATTTCGCCTCCGCCATCCATTCCCACATCATGTGTCTCTCACTAACTCCCTGCCACCCATTTCCACATTATGTACCTTTCACCAACCCCTTGCTGTTAGGATGTAACTGGTGACAACTTTGTATTGGGTGTAATGTGACCAATGTTAACAAGCTGTAAGGATCAGCTGACCCAGCAAATCATGGAACCAATTACAGAATGATGTGATGGTCAGCTGACCAACTAACTCATTATAAATAAGAACCGGGACCAGATAGGATGTATCCCAGGTTATTGTGGGAGGTGAGGGAAGTGGTTGCAGAGCCTGTGGTGATGATATTTGTGTTGTCCATGGAAATGGGAGAGGTTCTGGAGAATTGTGGATGTGGTTTCTATCTTTAAGAAAGGAAACAGGGATAGTCCAGGAAATTACTGACTGGTGAGTTTGACTTCAGTGGTTGGTAAGCTGATGGAGAGGCTTCTGAAGGATCAGATATGTGAACGTTTGGAATGATTAGAAATAGTCAGTATGGTTTTGTCAAGGGCAGGTCATGCCTTATGAGCCTAGTTGAGTTCTTTGAAAATGTGACTGAACACATTGAAGGAAGGGTGGTGGATGTAGTGTACATGGACTTTAGCAAGGTGCTTGATAAGGTTCCCCCATGCAAGGCTTCTGGAGAAGGTGAGAGGGCATGGGATCCAAGGGGCTTTGGCCTTGTGGATCCAGAACTGGCTTGAAGGCAGAGAGTGGTTGTGGATGGGTCTTGTTCTGCATGGAGGTCGGTAACCAGTGGAGTGCCCCAGGGATCTGTTCTGGGACCCTTACTGTTAGTCATTTTCATAAATGACCTGGATGAAGAAGTGGAGGGATGGGTTAGTGAGTTCACTGATACAAAGGTTGGTGTTGTGGATGGTTTGGAGGGATGCCAAAAGTTGCAGTAGGACATAGACAGGATGCAAGACTGGGTGGAGAAGTGGCAGATGGACTTCAATGTGAATAAGTGTAGTGGTCCATTTTGGCAGGAATAATGGGATGAAGGAGTACAATATAAGGGGTAGGAGTCTTAACTGTGTTTGTAGAGCAGAAGGATCTTGGGGTCTGGGTCCATAGGACTCTTAAATTGGCCTCAGGTGGAGGAAGTGGTCAAGAAGGTGTATGGTGTACTGGCTTTCATTAATTGAGGAATAGAGTTTAGGAGTCAGGAGGTAATGATGCAGCTCTAAGACTCTTGTCAGACCCCACTTGGAGTATTGTGTGCAGTTCTGGTTTCCTCATTATAGGAAGGATGTAGAGGCTATTGAGTGCAGAGGAGATTTACAAGGCTGCTGCCTGGATTGGGAGGCAGGCCTTATGTAGATAGGTTGAGGGAGCTGGGACTGTTATCACTGGAGAGATGTAGGTTGAGAGGGGACCTGATAGAGGTTTATAAAATGTTGAGAGGAATAAATAGGGTGGATTCTGACTATTTCCTGAGCTGAAATGGTCACAGAGGACAAGATTTAAGGTGCAGGGAAGCAAATACAAAGGAGATGTCAGGGGTAGGTTTTTCACTCAGAGGGTGGTGAGTGAATGGAACTGACTGCTGTCAGAGGTTATTGAGGCAACTCACTGGGGTCTTTTAAGAGACTTCTGGATGAGTATATGGAAAAGAATAGGATAGGGGGTTATAGATAGGTCTATGGATTGGTAGATGTGATTGGTGCAACTTGTGGGCTGAAGGGACTGTTTGTGCTGTATTGTTCTGTTCTATAACCTGTTGGGAATTGTGGGAATCTTGGATAAGCCCAGAGTGAGGCCCCAAATTTGGAGTAATGAAGTTTCTTTATTAAACCCTTTGTTTTATAAGTAGAAGTAAGTTTTTTGTTATATTTCTTCTGCATTTGAAGAGTTCTTTCTGAAGAAACACCTGCCAACCACTTCCACTGTACATTATTCTTTTTTCAGATACCTAAGATGTGCAACCTGACCAGGTAGTGGAGGAACTGCAGGAAAATAGCACAGGGATCAGCTTGTGCTGAGGCATCAGGCACACGTGGCTCACCTCCTGGGCAAGAGGAAAGCTTAGTGTTGGTCAGCAACTGCTCACCAGACAGTGAGTTTGCATATTGCTCCTTCCTCAAAGGAAGCAGATGAGCACTTTGACAGAGTAGCATACGGAAGATGGGCATGAATAACAAAATATCTGGCATGTTTGGGAACGTACCATGCAGCTTGTGTTCAGTGACATGGAGCATGAAGACATCCAGTGCCAACTTGGCAGAAGACTTCACACAGCACAAATAGTGGTCAACTCCATGAGAACACTCGGACTTCACCATAATGCACCATTCAATGGTTGATGGCCCAGCCTCCATTGCAGCATGAGCAGCAGCCACTCAACACCTGATTCCTGTCCTGCCAGCTCAGACTGCTGCCACCCAAGCTCTGGATTACAGTGCTCAATGGGGCTTGCAGTAGTCCTGGGATTTGCCCTTCACAGGATTGCTGGGGCTGTGGCAGTAACTCCATGGAGATGCAATTCTGTTCTCTCTTCCAATGACTATTTGTCCTTCCACCTCTGCCACTCTGCCAGTGCCCCTGCACTTGCCAACCAGCCCTGACTGGACTGTGGTCACATGCTGAGATGTTATAGTCATAACATCTGAAACGAGACCCTCCAGAGCCACCGTCCCTCAAAGTCATTCTCCAAAATCATCTGCAGCCATAAGCTGCTGGAGTAAAACCAGGGATACACACTCAGGCAGGCACTAAAGGAATACACAAAAGTGAGTAATTGAATTTGATACACCATTTAGTCCAATTTAATTTATATCTGGTTTGGGATGTGATGGCTTTTATTTTTTGTTTGTGGCCAAGAGGATGCTCAGTATAGAGGAAAGGAAATAATGGGCTATTACTCAGTTTGAGGCTACTGGTATAACACTGTTACCATGGACAACCCAGGCAGAATGGGGCTTCTACATTGTCTCCTCTATCTTCTCAAATTCCTGATCTAAACTGCTCACTATATAGTTGGTAGTATGTGGCATTCGCTGATGGAGCATGCATCACCATGAACTTTGACCTCAACAGTGCCAGTGTGTGGTGACTTCTTGCGAGCTGTCTCCAGCATAACCTTGAATTCTGTCTTTTACACATTCTTTGCTTTTAAACTGGTACTCTAACTCTTAAACTCTCTAGTAACGTTCTAACTGTAACACTATATTCTGCACCCTCTCCTTTCCTTCTGTGTTCTGTATGGTGGTATGTTTTGTCTGTATAGCACATAAGAAACAATACATGCATTGTATTGCATGCATATATATATATATACATGCATTCTCACCATGATGCAATACAGTTGGATTAGTAAATTTGCAGATGACACGTCGGTGGAGTGGTAGATAGTGAAGAGGGGTGTTATAGTTTGCAGAGAGACTTGGACAAGTTGCAGAGCTGGGCTGAGAGGTGGCAAATGAAGTTTAATGTGGAAAAGTGAGGTAATGCACTTTGACAGGAATAATAAATGTGTAGAGTATAGGGCTAATGGTAGGATTCTTAATAGTGTTGATGAACAGAGGGATCTTGGTCTATTTGTGCATAGATCCCTGAAAGTAGGCAGTCAAGTCGATAAGGTTGTTAAGAAGGCATATGGAGTCTTAGCTTTTATTGGTAGGGGGATTGAATTTCGGAGCCGCAACGTCATGTTGCAACTGTACAAAACTCTAGTGCGGCCGCACTTGGAGTATTGTGTGCAGTTCTGGTCCCCACATTATAAGAAAGATGTGGAGGCATTGGAGAGGGTACAGAGGAGGTTTACCAGGATGTTGCCTGGTATGGAGGGCAGGTCTTATGAAGAGAGGCTGAGGGATTTGAGGTTGTTTTCGTTAGAAAGGAGGCGGCTAAGAGGGGACCTTATTGAAACATATAAGATGATTAGAGGTTTAGATAGGGTGGACAGTGATAGCCTTTTTCTAGGATGGAGAAAGCTAGCACGAGGGGACACAGCTTTAAATTAAGGGGTGATAGTTATAGGACGGATATCAGAGGTAGGTTCTTTACCCAAAGGGTGGTTCGGGAGTGGAATGCCCTGCCTGCAGCAGTTGTAGATGTGCCAAGTTTGGTGGCGTTTAAGAGGTTAGTTGATAAGTATATGGAAGAGAAGGGAATGGTTTAGTTTGGAGGGGCGTTGCTTTTTATATTGGTTGGTGCAACATCAAAGGCCGAAGGGCCTGTTCTGTGCTGTTATGTTTTATGTTCTAATACTTCTCACTGTATCCCAATACATGTGACAATAACAAATCAAATCAAATTTGAAAACAAGAACTGCAGGGCTCTACCAGAACAATCCAGGCAGTGTAAATGTCATTTCAGTATCCCAGGGGTCTGCTCCATTATATGGCATCCAATGTATAGATGCTGTATACACGAGTTATGCACTGGAGGCATCAGTAATGTGGTCAGTGGATAGTCCACATCTGTCACCCTTCAGTTTGCTGTGGTATCTGAAATGCAACTTCCACAGTGACTGCTGCCAGGATACAGGCACTGACCTGTATGATTCACTGCCGATGGTCACACACCAGCTGCACACTGAGTCAAGTCACTTTTGGTACTAGCACAGAGCAAAGTTGGCACACCATGCCTGGACAACAGTGTGTAAGCATTCTATGGTACCCTGTACGTCACTAAACTTGCAACACTAGCAAAGCTGTGAGCTCGATCTGTCAGCTTCTCTCTGGCAAGAGAGACAGAAATGTCGTTAGCTTTCAATTAATAAACATCCTTCGTCATTCTCCCTTGCACAACAGAATGGCAAACTGTGAGACATTGCAAACGAGTGCAGCTTCAGCCTGGAACAAGCCAGATACATAAAATATCATCATTATAAACACCCAGCTGTTAGTAATAGGGTCCTTCCTCTGCTCTGAGGTAACAGTTACAGCTGTAGAAGGTGGTGGATTTCAGTGAGGAGATCCTCAAAGCACAGATGACTCACAGCATCAGAATTGCTTCCTGAGTACCTGGGGAGATGTGAACACGAAATGAGTATTTCTCTCCTTCACTTCCACTATCCATTCTCCAAATCATGCTGTACCCCAAAGGGAATGTTTCCTAGTGTTTACAGTCTGGGAGTAGCTGATTAGTCATCAGTGAAAGATCCTTCAGTAGCTATTATTCCACTCCCTGCAGACTTACTTGAAGCAACAATTTAGATAAATATATGTAGACTTGGAGCAATGGCCAAAAGAAATCAACTTGCACACAGATCTTGTGGCAGAGTAGAGTAGTGTCCCTGCTTCTGAGTCAGAATTCCAAGGTTCAAACCCATCCTAGGACTTGATGGTCAAGGGAGATGTGCTCATTATGCAGCCAAAAGAGATTGGGTGTCAACCTGCAAATCTTCCAATATGCTGATGGCTTGCAGTAAGAGTGGGAGAGATCCCTGATCAGCCACGCTTGATGTGGAATGGTGTCACTAGAGGTATAAGCCCCGGTGACAGATTAGTTATTTGTTTTGGGAATTACTAGGTATGGAACCAGGCCTTACTGCACCATTTAATAAAACATCAAATGACTGGGATTTTATGTTACCAGTCTGCTTTTACAGGGCAGCATGTTGATTAGTCAAGTGACCTTTATGTTCAAACTGCAATCTTGATGCAGGATGGGATGAAGGGTTCAGGCTAAAATAAAATTGACAAGTGTGTCTGGAGATATTGTGCTTCCTGGAGACTCAAGGTGTCTATATTTTCTATCACGGGTCAACAGCTCTGCAGCAACTGGCTCTGAGGGAGCACATTCGAAATACCAGCCCACACCCTCCTTTCCTCAACGCCTTCCTTCTTCCCAGCCTCCCTGTCAGTCCTCAGCTCGTTTTGTTTTTTGTTTTTATTCAAATTCAGTCAAACCAAGTCCAATTCAGATTGTCAACAAGTTGAGACATTCCCAATCCAAGCTGACAAGACAGAGATCTCACCTCCTGTCTTGGGCTTGATCCAAGCTGATTGGAGTAAGCATAGCTCCTCTTCCAGGGCTTGATCTCATTTGCATCTTGGCCAAAAGGCCGAGATGCCGCTTTTAAAAATTGCTTCAAATGAAGCTAAAATGTAACCTAATGACTTGAACCAAGCACAGCATATTGATACTACACTTGAACGTAGCCAAAAGGCCAAGAAAGTGATTGCTGTTAATCAGACAGCCCGTGTAAAATCACGCTGACTGTGGCTGGGATTGCATTTCCATCCGGGCCTGCATAAAGTTCGGGCCAGTGGACCCACTGTTTGTGCTCTCCAGAAAATTCTGTGCTATGGATTTGGTCATTGAATCCTTATTTTTTTGGAATGAAATAGTTGTTGAAGGCCCTGTCCACGACACAGGTTAATTAATTAGAGCAAATAGCATTCTCTGCACGCACAATACACACTGATATCCACAGTGAAAGAATACTGAGATGTGCAAGATTGAAGTGCGGGAGAATGAGTTACAAGGAAGGATCAGAGAAGATCAAACTCTTCAGCCTGGAGAGTATGTAATTAAAGCTGTACATAATGGGACAATAAAGTATTAACATCAGTAAACCAGGAAATCAGTACCAAAAGACATCAATAGAATTTAGTGAAAAGTCAATATGTTAATTTAAAACAGGTATCAGGAAGCCTTCCTGATTCAAGAGAGCACTAATGTTTGGAATAATTTACTCACTCAGGTAACACAGTAAATATTTAGAATGTCAGAATACAGTGAAATAATCAGTGGACTTAAGAGGTGAATCTTGACGTACTGCATAATAACGTTCATGTTTCCGACCAATAATATTTAACCAGTAACTTTAGAAAAAAGAATTGCTAAATCTGTTGAGACTGAAGTAGAATATTATTAGAGAATTTAAGAGTTAGAATAGAGTCTTAGAACTATAGAAAGACAGTAAAAGATAGAATTAGAAGATATGCTGGGCACAGCTTGCAAGAGATCGCCGTGCTCCAGCGTCATTTTGGGATTATTTAAATTAAGGCCTTTTTGAACAGGATTAAGGGAACATTGTCACCAGTTTCTGATGATGTAGCTTCAATAAAATAAAACTCAAATCCTTGTTGCTAAATGGATTTGGTGTCTCGCACCCCTGCCCCTCATATCCGACACACACATGTTATCAAGAACAAGTCATTTGAATAAAATTGGTTAGCAGACTAGGAAACACCAATTTTAATGTGTGGTGTTAAGAATATCTGACAAAAGGGATGAATAGAAATTTTCCAAAGTGTTCATAATTCACTGTAAATGTCTTTGTAGATGAGACAAGATTCACTAAACAAATCTGTAAATATTAAGACCTTGCATGATCAACTGAATCTTCCTGTTTCTTAGCAAATAAACATGCCTTGAAGTCTGAAAGGTCAAAGAGCAGAATTTCTTTTTTTTTATTTATTCATGGGGTATGGGCATCGCTGGCTGGTCAGCATTTATTGCCCATCCCTAACTGCCCTTGAAGGTGGTGATGAGCTGAGTGGAATGTTAGGCCATTTCAGAGGGTAGCTGAGACTCAACCGCATCACTGTGGCTCTGGAGTAAGACAGACCAGGTAAGGAGGGCAGATTTCCTTCCATAAAGGATATTAGCGAACCAGATAGGTTTCATGGTCAACAGGAGATCCTCAATTCCAGATATTTTTTATTGAATTCAAATTCCACCAGCTGCTGTGGCAGGATTTGAGCCCAGGTCCCCAGAACCTGAGTTGAGTTCCTGGATTAATAGTCTAGCAATAATGCCACTAGGCCATCATCTTCCCCTGTTGAATTAGAGTCAGAAAATAAATTTCAGAAGGATAATCCAAAGTTTATTATAAAATCCTCAGATTCACCTTACATTAAAGTTGAGCACAGTTTTGCAAACATATAGTAGCTCTCCTTCAACTACTACCTTCCACCATGCAAAAGGCCAAAAGATACCATAATACAAAAAAAACAACCATCGACCTATTCCTATATCCTGGATTTTGGCCCAGTGATGTATATCTCCAAATTTCCATTCCCAATCACTTCCTTTTTTGTCATTATCACCAACCCCAGCAATACAGTCTCCTGGCAGCAGCACGGCAAACAGTAAAAGAATTACACTAAGTTAGGTATAAGATTTTGGGGAAATTTCTCTTTGAGCTCAAGTGATTAAGCAAGCCATCATAGTGCCAGAGCAAACATGCAATGGGTGACGCATCAATCTTCTACAAACTTCTGGTGGTACACTGGTAGTGGCACTGGACTAGTAATCCAGAGACTCAGGGTAATGCCCTGGACCTGGGTTCAGATCCCCCTATGATAGATGGTGTAATTTGAATTCAATGAAAATCTGCTACTAAAAGGACATTAGTGTCCTTTGGGGAAGGAAATCTGCAGTCCTTACCTACTCTGGCCAATGTGTGACTCTAGATCCATAGCAACATGGTTGACTTTTAAATGGACTCGGAAATGGACAATAAATACTGACCTATAAGTGATGCCCATATCCTACAAATCAATTAAAAAATATTAGTAGGCTTGCAAACCTCAGGAATCTGTCTACTTACCTTTTGGATATTTTCAACAAGTTGGTATTTATTGCATGATTTCTCTCTGCAAATATCTATCCTAATATCCAACCTAGTTCTTTGTTTTCATAGCTTATACATACATATCCTAATCTCTAGTTCTCATAGTCTACCCATTTGGACTAATCCTTTGTATCTCTTTAAAAGCCTTGATCAAATCTCTCAGAATTTTGTGTTCTACTTTAGAACATAGAACATTACAGGCATTACAGCCCTTCAGCCCTTGATGTTGCACCAATCAGTGGAATGAATCTAATGACCCTCTAACCTAAATTATTCCAATGTTATCCGTATGCCTATCCATCAACCATTTGAACACCCTTAAAGTTGGTGAGTCCACAACTGCTGCAGGCAGGGCATTCCACGCCCTTACTACCCTCTGAGTAAAGAACCTATCTCTGACATCTGTCCTATAATTACCACTCCTTAATTTAAAGCTATGTCCCTTCGTGTTAGCCATCTCCAGCCAAGGAAAAAGGCTCTCACTGTCCACCCTATCTAACCCTCTGAAAACCCAATTTTTGAATAGGCCACAGCACAGAGACAGTTTATTAACTGCAGCTCTTTTATTAAATGAACTTAACTGGAACCTCTGCCTGGGTCCCTGTTTTGCCTGTGACCCTTCTTGTCCCAAAGATGACTGACTGCCCATCACATCCTTTCCTGTGTGTTTCTGATTGACTGACTCAAATTGATGGACCCTTGAACTGTCAGTCTCACAGTGACCCACCCTTGTTGCTAGACAGGAACTGTAACAGCAGTGGGTTTGAAATTTCACCTCCATCTTAAACTCTGTTTTTTAAGTATCCCATACATATATTTCCTCAGTGCAAACTCACCCACCCATGTCTTACTAAATTTTGTTGCAATTTATACAAATCTAACACATTCTCCCTCCCTTCAGTTTTGAAGAAGAGTCAAAGGACTCAAAATGTTAGCTCTGTTTCTCCCCTAACGGATGCTGAGTTTTTCTGGTGGACTCTGTTCTTGTTTCAGATTCCAGCATCTGTAGAATATTGCTTACAACAGCAGTGAAACCCGCGGTACCTTTAATGTTGCAATCTCCACAGGGACACACAAGAACACATTGATCAATGGAATTCCTAACAGCTCTCACAAGGCCCACACCACTGGAGCCACTACTGTTCACAAGACATCTCAACAATCCAGGACTTGAAATCAAAAAGACAATTTCTCCATTTTCAGTAAATATCCAATTTAGAGGACTAGTTCACATTGAGAAGGGACAATTACAAGAGAATTAATTAATTTACACAATGGACATATAATTGATAAATGAATGTTATTTTGATAAGAATGATAAGAGATCAGATAGTACTGAGAGAATAAGAATGTAAATGCAGTAGGGATATAAGTTTATTTATTAGTAACACAAGTGAATTGACATTAACACTGCAATGGAGTCATTGTTAAAATCTTCAAGTTGCACACTCACCGCCTATTCTGTTACACTGAGGGCGAATTTAGCATAGCCAATGCACACCTAACCAGCACGTCTTTCATACTGTGGGAGGAAACTGGAGCACCTGGAGGAAGCCCACGCAGACATGAGGAGAACATGTAGTAAACTCCGCACAAACACTGACCTAATCTGGGAATTGAACTCAGGACCCTGATGCAGTGAGGCAGCAGTGCTAACCACTGTGCCATCATGCCACCCAAATGTACAACTCGCCAAATATTGCCACACAGTCTAATAAGGGCAAATCAAAAGCCGGCCAAGCTCCAGAGAGCATTTCTTGAGGGACAGAATCAGAAAGTGGAGAAGTTATGTTAAACATGTACCCAATTTTGAATGCATGAGATTTGGGAATCTTGTGTATAGTCCTGATTGCCATGTAATAAAGGGGTACAGAGGTGCCAAGGAGGTTGCAAAACAATTTACAAGTGTGATATGAGAACCATGAAGTGATGCCTATCAGGAAAGAATTAACAAGCAGGTTCTGTTTTCTCCAGACAAGAGAAGGTCGAGCTAAGCTAATAGAGGTCTTTAAAATCAGGAAAGGTTTGTATCGAATGAAAAAGAGAATGCGTTTCCCTTCAGCACCAAGAGTGAAACTAAAGGTCATCAGGAGAAGATAGTCACCAAGAAACCCCATAGGGAATTCAGAAAACATCTTTATTCTGAGAGTGGTGAAATTGTGGAACTCACTATCACTATGAGGTGAATAGAATAGATCCATCTAAGGGGAAGCTTGCTAAGTATATGAAGGAGAAGGGAATGAAGGGTTATGCTAAATGAAAAAGTATGGGAGGAGGCTCAAGTGGAATCTATTATCTCCATGTGCATGGACTCCCTGGGTGAGATCTCCAGCGTCCCAACTACATGTGTCCACCGGTTGAATTTTGGTGCATTGTTTGCCAATGGCAGGAGTCTCTGGTCCTGCTGCTGTCAATTCCCACGCTAGCAGGAAACCGACAGGCAGGGGGTGCAGTGCCAGTGGAACTGGAGAATCTCGTCGGCGTCAATGGCCAGGGAAGTTCAGCTCCTACATCTGTCTCATTGATGGTTGCCTTACGTTTTTCTATTGCAATTATGCAACCTCTAATTCCACCTCATCTTTTTCCCATTCTATCTTTTCTAGACATGTCATACTCTGCAAATTTGAGATTCTAGCCTAGATTTTTCCATGTTTCATGGAAAACATGAATTTCTGTGCTGAATTTATATTTGTTTTGTCATTATGTATTATTGCCTCAAGCTCTCCTGTTTTATTATAGGAACTGTGTGTCTTGCTGCACAGGCAGCTTAACTCATTTTTAATAGCAGCTCCTCTCACTTTATTTTTAGCAATAACTTATGTTTATAAAGTGCCTTTAATGTAATGAAATATCCTGAGGAATGTCACAGAAGTGAGTGCTATAAAAAGCAAAAATAGACATGGATCCACATCACGCAATATTAGGACAAATGTTGGAAAGCCCCACCATCAACTGCCCCTAACCCCTTCCCACCCCATCATTTTCACTCACAGTTTGCCACCTCCCCATTTACCATTCCCTCTTTGACCTGATCTTAGCTTGGCTCATGGAGAATCTGTTCCTTCAGTATAGTTCCTCCTATCCCAGTGATGATGTCTGTATCCCTTCTAGAAATGATCCCCTTTTTCCTATGCCAGCCCTTTATCCACCAGTTGGCTCACCTGATCTTTGTTTTTATTCATTCATGGAACATGGGTATTATTGGCTGGCCAGCACTTATTGCCCATCCTTGTTGCCCTTGTTCAGAGGGGAGTTGAGAATCAATTATAGTGCTGTGACTCTGGAGTTACATGTAGGTCTGACCAGCTAAAGATGGCAGATTTCTTCCCTAAAGTGAACCAGATGTATTTTTCCAGTAATCGACAATGGCTTCATGGTCATCAGTAGATTCTTAATTCCAGATTTATTTTTATTAAATTCAAATTAAACCACCTGCCATGGCAGGATTTGAACTCGGGAGCCCAGAATGTCAGCTGAGTTTCTGGATTAATAGTCTAGCAACAATACCACAATACCGCCACCCCAAAAGCTGTCTCTATGCCAGTTTATATGTATCATGGACAATAAAACAGAGATTATTGCTTTCAAGATCCTGATGAAATCTGAACACTTGATACTCCCTCAGTAGGACCTCTTTCTACATCCTGCCTAGATTATATGTTCCAGCATGGACCTTGATAAATGAATTTCCTCCTTTCTTTTCCAAATTTCAGTCCTGTTGCCTTAGATATCCCTTAACTGGCACTGGGTAAGGCACTACATTTTCCAACATTAATCTTTGTGCTTTCAGAGGGCACAATCTTCCTAATTATAGAACTTCCAATCATTACTACATTTCAGTTCTGCTCTTCTCAACATCTACACAGCCTTCTGATCCACAATGCCTTGATCTGCCTTGTGACTTTCTTCCTGGCAGTCTTTCTTCTTGTCCTCACAGATAATCAGTTTATAACACAGGACTGATGTCTACAGGACCATCGTTTTAACCTCTCCTGAATTCCTGTTACCTGCTCCCAACAGTCACACCCTCCCCTCCTTAAGCTTCTGCTTTCCTATGGGGTGTGACTGCGTTCTGGATAAAACTACCCAGAAATTGCTATCCCTGCATTTAGTTTTGACATAGCTCTAACTCACACACCAGCTCCTTGCCTCTGACATGGAGCGACCAAAAGCGGAGACATCTCTTGGAATCGTACTAGCCACAAACTATTACACACTACAATCCTGGCACATAGCCGGCCTTGATGTCTTCATTTACTTGTTTACTTCAAGTGATAGCCAGAATTAAAATTAGGCAGACTTGTTAAAAACAGTTCATTACTTTTTATTCACCTTTGGAACTTCTCAGCATAGAAATCATAAAATCTCTATAGTGCAGACGTAGGCCATTCAGCCCACTGAGTCTGCACCAATAACATTCCCACCCAGGCCCTATCTCCTCAGCCCTATATATTTAACACATTAATCCATGCATCCTGGGACACTAAGGGGCAATTTTTAATAAGGCCAATGCACCGAACCCACACATCTTTGAGTGTGGGAGGAAACCTAAGCAAGCCCACATAGA
This sequence comes from Sphyrna mokarran, assembly GCA_024679065.1. Lineage (NCBI taxonomy): Eukaryota > Metazoa > Chordata > Chondrichthyes > Carcharhiniformes > Carcharhinidae > Sphyrna > Sphyrna mokarran. The sequence goes on from JAGIQG010000015.1 coordinate 27,563,988, forward strand.
TATAGGGGAAATGTGCAAAGTCCACATAGACAGTGACCCAAACAGGTCCCTGGAGCTGTGAAGCAGAAGTGTTGAACATTGTGCCACCATGCTGCCTGTTTGATCTGTACTGGTAGTAAGGTCATTTTTTCAGATTTTTCCTTGCATTAGTTTCACTGTCCAGTTTTTTTAAATGGCTCAACTCACTACTAGTCTCCCACTATTTCTTAAACTAAATTTGATATCCATTGTTCTCGATATCTTTTTCACTATCTATAGTCAAGTTAAAATAAAGTAAATTAAAAATTTGTCTCAATCTTCAGTGGTACCTACGTCTCCTCCCTTGTGCTGATTATAACCTAGATCTCTGGGATGGTTAATTGCCAAAGGTCTCCTCCTTACACTGCTCCTGTTCTCACCATTTTTAGCTGCTGGGCTAGCCTTGTAATTTGACAGTAGATTGATTTCCACAAAGCGGATGAAGTGATGTACAGCTACATTGCTTTTAAATTCATTCAAAGGATTAAGCTTCACTGACAAGACCAGCATTTATTGTTCATCCCTGGTGCTCTTGAGAAAGTAGTGGAAAAGCCTATTTCTGGAGCTGCTGCAGCCCTGTAGTTTAGATACACCCATAGCTGTTAGGGAAGGAGCTCCAGGGATTTTGACTCAGTGAGTGAAGGAATGGCAATATATTTCCGATTCAGGATGGTGAGTATATTGGAGGGGAATTTCCAGATATAGGTGTTCCCTTGTATCTGATGCACTTGTCCTTCCAGTAGTCGCGTGTTTGGAAGATGCTGTCAAAAGAGCCTTGGTAAGTTCCTACTATGCATCTTGTAGATGGTAAACACTGCTGCTACAGTGCTGCACTCATCCAGGCAAATGGAGGCTATTGATTGAAAGGGCAGCAAGTAGTCATTAAGCGCTCAGTTCACCACATGCAACAATTACATGTGTACAAAAGGTATTTAATGCTTGAAAACAACAGTCAAAATAATTGCAGTTTAACTGTATACAGCTAATGCCTGGCATATATGTGCATCCATGTAACTAGGATCCACACAGTCCTTGGAAAATGTACTAGTAAGGCCATAGGCTAACAAATGTGTAGAGTATAGGGCTAATGGTAGGACTCTTAATAGTATTGAAGAACGGAGGGATCTTGGTGTATATGTGCATAGATCCCTGAAAGTTGGCAATCAAGTCGATAAGGTTGTTAAGAAGGCATACGGAGTCTTAGTTTTTATTGGTAGGGGGATTGAATTTCGGAGCCGCAACGTCATGTTGCAACTGTACAAAACTCTAGTGCGGCCGCACTTGGAGTATTGTGTGCAGTTCTGGTCCCCACATTATAAGAAAGATGTGGAGGCATTGGAGAGGGTACAGAGGAGGTTTACCAGGATGTTGCCTGGTATGGAGGGCAGGTCTTATGAAGAGAGGCTGAGGGATTTGAGGTTGTTTTCGTTAGAAAGAAGGCGGCTAAGAGGAGACCTTATTGAAACATATAAGATGATTAGAGGTTTAGATAGGGTGGACAGTGATAGCCTTTTTCCTAGGATGGAGAAAGCTAGCACGAGGGGACATAGCTTTAAATTAAGGGGTGGTAGTTATAGGACAGATGTCAGAGTTGGTTCTTTACCCAGAGGGTGGTAAGGGTACGGAATGCCCTGCCTGCTGCAGTTGTAGATGCGCCAAGTTTGGTGGCATTTAAGAGATTAGTAGATAAGTTTATGGATGAAAAGGGAATGGTTTAGGTTAGAGGGTCATTGCTTTTCGTTAATTGGTTGGCGCAACATCGAAGGCCGAAGGGCCTGTTCTGCACTGTAGTGTTCTATGTTCTATGTTCTAAAGAAAAATTATGCAGAATGTTTATTGACATCATTATATCAGTGAATGTGTTGGGACTTCTGGAAGAACCTATAGAAACAGTGCATTTCGCAGCAAACAAAATCTAGTCTAATTAGGAAAAGTCTCTACAAACTGCAGCAAACAAAACCTTGGTAATGTTGCCTGAAATGGGGCGGCATAATGGTTAGCACTGCTGCCTCACAGCGCCAGGCAGGGCGCTGGTCACTATCTGTGCAGAATCAGCACGCTCTCCCCCATGTCATGTGTGTTTCCTTTGGGTGCTCTGGTTTCCTCCCACAGTCTGAATGACATGCTGGTTAAGTGCATTGGCTATGCTAAATTCTCCTTCAGTGTGACCCAAACAGGCACCGGTGTGTGGCGACTAAGGGATTTTCCCAGTAACTTCATTGCAGTATTAATATAAGCCTACTGTGATTAAAGATTAAATAAACTTTGATGAAAACAGGGTGATTTTCCAGCAAAAATCCAATGAGAAGTGTTTTGTACCCTGTAGGGGCTAACAAGTTTTTAAAAATTGCATTCCCAGTGTTCAAATTTTAAAAATCCACAGAAATTAAAAGACTTAAAGTTTTTTTACTATAAGAGATAAACTAAAAGCAACACCAACAGATGAGGTGAATTGGTCATGCTAAATTCCCCCTTACTCTCAGGGGCACAAACTAGGTAAATGCATGCAGTCATGGAGATTGGGCACGGATGGGATTATTGTTGGTGCAGTCTCGATGAGCTGAATGGCCACCTTCTGCACTGTGGGATCCTATGATCAAGTAAACATTACTTAGTTAGCAACAAATATTCTAAACTACAGAAAACATAATCCTTATTAATGCTCTAACTCAAGTGATAATCTCACATTGCATAATTGTAATTAATAGCATGTATTCCACAGGATAATAGTCTTTATGGAAAATCCACCGCTACCAATACATTCACATCTCTCCATTTCATTGAGTGATAATATTGAAGACCATCAAAAGGTGTTTCCCTCAGTTTTTCAGAGCATATCCAAGCCGGCTATCAGATGTGAGATTCACTCCAGTGATTCCTGCTCCTGATCTTGCTGGAGTAAATCTTCCAGAGTTTTTAGGTTGCCACGGGATGCGCCTCTTCATTGAGAGATCGTTCTCTCTCCCACATTTTGCCTGGTAGTTTGTAGAGAACTCACAGCCTTCTTTCACTGACTCCACTAGCTGCAGTCTTTTGTCCCTGGGAGACCTCTGCCTTTTTTTTCCCCCTTTGACCAAAACCCCAGAGGCAGAGGGGGCAATCTTGTCATTATGCCCCGCTGGCCAATGGGCAGGGTGAGCCAGTAAGATTGTGAGAAAGCTGAGAAATCAGGTTCACACCTGATTTCTCAACTCTTGCAATCTTATTGGCACCAGATGTCCGATGTGATGATCAGACCAGGGGGATGTGGTTGTCCTTCATTCTAGCTAGGGTGGGGTGGGGGCGAGAGAATGGGTGGAGGTTGATTAGTGAGCCAGAGGGGTGAAGCTGTGGCTTGCAGTTGAACTCGGGGGGCTGGGGATGCAGGGCCACGGAGGCCAGTTGAAAACAGCAGAGACTTTGTGATAAGCCTCTGCTGCTCTCAGAACAGAGACCAGTCTATGCACAATTGCACTCTCTGTTGCTATCTGCTGGTCTTCTGGTTATTTAAGCTCCACCCCTCCCCCTTCTGGCAGGGAATAGATTTCAGGAACTTTTTCATGCACTGAGTGCATATGATTCAAGATTTGTACTCATCGGAAAACGGATCCAAAACACTCCCATTTTCACGCTCATTCTGGAATTTTTCAGAAAATCCCTCCCAGAAAGTCTGCTCTTGGCTTTGTTTTTGTTTGGGAACATTTTGTGCCTTTCACTCAATAAGTCTCAACCTTGGCCCGAGTCTCCCCCATAATTAAACAACGCAAGCTTCTTGACGGGCCGAACTCATAAAAGTTCAGATAATCCTCTTCACTCCTCTATTTTGTCTTAAGTTAAAAAGATGCTTAAAAATAACAAACTTATAAAACTCCACATTCGTTGCAGTCTGAAACAAATTAAATTGAGAATAGAAACACCATGGAAATGCTTCATGGAAAAATAACAGTGGGTAACAGAGAGTCTACAGTACAGAAAGCAGTAGTTGTCAAATGTCTCAAAGAGAAATAAATAATTACAAGAAATGAATGCCAATACCAGGGTTAGAATTCTTGTGACATAACTTCACTCTCTCTGCTTGTGGATTACCCACAGAAAGCAACAGAGTTTCTAAATATCAATCTTCCTCCATTTCTCTCAACAAAATCTGTGTCCCCATCTCCAATATTTTACTCATCCTGTTCTACAACAAATTAATCTAAATTTGCAGCAAAATCTTGCGAACTGCCTGCTTCTATCAATAAGCACATCCTTTTTTTCATTCATTTGTGAGACATGAGTGTCACTGGCTGGCTGGCATTTAGTGTCCATCCATAATTGCCAGAGGGCAGTTGAGAGTCAACCACAATGATGTGCCTCTGGAGTTACATATGGACTCGACCAGTTAAAGATATCAGATTTCCTTCCCTCGAGAACATCAATGAACCAGGTGGGCATTTCCAATAATTGACAAAGTTTTTATGGTTGTCAGTAGATTCTTAATTCCAGATATTTTAAATATTGAATTCAAATTGCACCATCTTCCCTGACAGGATTCAAACCCATGTCCTCCAGGAGATTAGCTGAGTTACCGGATTAATAGTCTAGCAATTATTGACTATTGTGAGTTATTGCCTGCCCTAACCTTAAACATAAGAATCTTATAACCAAGGCTCCACTCAGAATATCTCAATGGCAACATGACATAAAAAGCCTGTTCTCCGACAGAAATACAGATCAACAACCTTTTAATTCCAAAGTTCCCACTGATTCTGAAAAACTATATGAATAATTTCTAATTTGAATTAACCCTGTTTTCCAGGATTGTTAGCTTTTATCATCTTTTATGGAGATAACAATAGGTACCATAACTTCACTAAGAGGTCCAGAAGCAATCAGTCTATTTTTCAAGATTTTTCATGATTAACTCTGACCTTGCAAACGAAACATTGATTAGCTTTTAATTGTCATTAACTTCATGCTTATTTGGGTTCCATTTCCTTCAGAATTGCTTATCAGTTTTTTAATCAGATTCCTCTACGTTTCCATTCCAGGCTCTCAGGTTCAATTCCTGGCTTGAGTCACTGTCTGTGTGGAGTTTGCATGTTCTCTCCGTGTCTGCATGGGTTTCCTCCAGGTGCTCCGGTTTCCTCCTACAGCCCAAAAGACATGCTGGTTAGAAGTATTGACCTAAACAGGCGCCAGAGTGTGGCGACTAGGCGAATTTCAAAGTAACTTCATTGCAGTGTTAATGTAAGCCTTACTTGTGACTAATAAATAAACATTACTTTTCTTGAAATACCAACCTCCCAAGCTGAACATTACATTCCAAAACATCTGAATCGCGAACTATGTATTTGCAACAAAATATGACATCAATTATGATATTTTTAAGCATTTTACTGATTCATAAAATCAAAATAATGGTGCAATATTTGAGAAATTCTTATTTTATCACCTGATGTTCATCTCTTGTGAAAAAGTAACTGACTCAAAGAAATCATAGAATCCTACAGTGCAGCAGCCATTTGGCCCATCGAGCCCACTCTCAATCCCACCCAGGCCCTATCCCCATAACCCCATGCATTTACCCTAGCTAATCCCCCTGACATTAAGAAGCAATTTAGCGTGGCCAATCCACCTAGCCCACACATCTTTGGAGTGTGGGAGGAAACCAGAACTCCTGGAGAAAATTGGGAAGAATGTGCAAAATCCACACAGATAATGACCTAAGCGGGCATCAAATCCAGGTCCCTGGTGCTGTAAGGCAGCAATGCTAATCACTGTGTCACTGTGCCAACCTTCAAGTAGTAACAGTAGTTGAAAAAACTTGTGGAAGCACCTAGTATAGTCAATTCAGTTGGGCAGAGAAATTATGGTACTGCAGCTTTTTCTGAAATGATGACAGGAAAGACTTTTGTGGGGGTGGGGTTGGTAATGGAAGTACTAAAGGATTTGTCTGACAGAAAATCAGTTCAGCTGAAAAAGTGACTCTTGGGGAAGCAATTCACCTTACAAAGTGTAATCTGGAAAGTGCTTCATCAATACAAAAAAAGACTGTCTAGCAGATTAATCTCCAGTTGTATATTTCAGAAGGCAACAGATAATGTGTAACTGTTCTTTTACAACTTGTCTCTGATATACAACAGCACTCCAAAGTCAGCTCCAAACTCATTCCAAAAAAGAGGTGGCGTTGAGTGTAACCTTAGTATGGTATCTAAACCAGGATTAAAACTGCCCTGCTGAAAGATTGCCTACTAGAATATTTGCTCAGACTTCCCCTCCTGGAGTGGAGAACAGAAGTTGGAATTTCTTGCAGGTGCCAAACTTGCCCTCATGAAGAAACGCTGTTTGTGGTTTTCATAGACGTTTCCCCTTAATTGGCATGCAAAAGATTTGCTGTCCAATTCCCAGTCAATGTTCTGGGAACCCAGGTTCAAATCCCACCACAGCAGATGGTAGAATTTGAATCAATAAAAATATCTGGAATTAAGAATCTACTTTTTTTTTAATTTACTCCTGGGTCATGGGTGTTACTGACCAGCATTTAATGCTTATCCCTAATTGCCCAAGAGCAGTTGAGAATCAACCACATTGCTATGACTCTGGAATCACATGTAGGCCAAAGCAGGTAAGGATATCAGATTTTCTTTCCTAAAGGACTTTAATGAACCAGATGGGTTTTTCTGACAATCGACAATGATTTCACAGTCATCAGTAGATTCTTAATTATAGATTTTTTTATTGAATTCAAACTCAACCATCTGCTGTGTCGGGATTCAAACCAAGCTCCTCAGAACATTAGCTGAGTTTTTGGATTAATAGTTGAGTGATAATACCACTAGGCCATTGCCTCACCTAACTGATGACCATGAAACCATTGCCGATTGTTGGAAAAATCCATCTGGGTTCACTAATGTCCTTTAGGGAAGGAAATCTACCATCCTTACCTGGTTTGGCCTACATATGACTGCAGAACCACAGAAATATGGTTGACTCTCAACTGCCTTTTGAAATGTGAAGCAAGTCACTCAACTTACCACATCTTCTCAGGGGCAACCAGGGATGGGCAATAAATGCTGGCTGCCCTGAGACACCTATGTTCCACAAATGAATAAAAAAAAAGGATGGCAAGTGGATTCTTGAAGTTCGAGGGTCAATCAGAGGCCCTCCATCTTGAAAGGAGCAGCAATGGGAGGTGAGGAAGAGGAGAGGCACTTCAGCTTTTCCAGCCTTTTTTTCAATGTTAAATTAAAATTGGATTTTGCAGCTAAGTTAGCACTATGATGTGTTGGAGGAATATCGGGTCTAAAGGGTGGCCAGCAGCTGGCTATTCCTGCACCCAAACAGGCAAAGAGGGCTGTAGGTCAGCCTGGAGTGATGCCCCCTTTCCCACCTTCACTCCCACCCAGCCGGTCTGCTCCTTTAATTGGTCTCAAGAGATTCCTAATGAGACCAACAGACTACATAGTATTTTCAGTCAAGTAGCCCTGCCTGCTAACTCCCAGTCCTGCAGTTAAACAACTGGGCCAGACAATGGATGAGGTCAGTGAACTTTCACACCAACCAAGAGGCAGCACAGAGGTTAGTATGCACAACGTTAGCAACCCAGGTTTGATTCCCGGCTTGGGTCACTGTCTTTGTGGAGTTTGCACATTCTCCCCATGTCTGCATAGATTTCCTCTGGGTGCTCCAGTTTCCTTGTACAGTCCAAAGATGTGCAAGTTAGGTTGCTTGGCCATGCTAAATTGCCTTTACTGTCAAAGGGTTAGTAAGGTAAATAAGTAGGGTTATGGGGATAGGGGTTGGATGGAATAGCGATCGATGCAGACTCATGGGCCTAATGGCTTCCTTCTGCCCTGTAGGGATGTCATGGATTGTAAGGGGACTATTTATAAAAACCAGCCATCCCAAACCCAATCCAGGCTGGAGCCAGAAATCCATTTCATCAATTCTGTTTCTTCATCAATGCTGCCAAACTCGCTGAGTATTTCCAGCATTTTCATCTTTTGTTAAATGTATTAAAACCACTCAGGGTGTTCATCAAACTTGATAGGAACTTTATAAACTCAGAGAGAAGGCTTTTGTGATTGTTTTGAGAATTTGAACATTCCCATTTGCAACTGTTTAAAGATCACAATTTCATGATAAATATAAAGTTCTATTCATTTATCAGGATGTCACGTGCAAAATTATCTTCAGGTACTCAGAGATTGGTATTTTAACCGTAGGTGGCAGTGTTGGGGAGGCGGGCAGTAGAGGGGTAGCGGGGGAGGATGCCCATGTTATCTAGGCTTGGGGGATCTCCTGTTCAGGCATCTAATGCCCAGTGAAGGCAACCCCCCTCCCCCACAGCCTCACAACCAGGTAGTGGCCTTGTAACAATCAATTGATGCCCAATTAAAAGCCTCATCCTGCCACCCATGGTATCAACTCAGCAGCACGTTGGGGCATATCCATAGAACATGACAAGCAAACCCTTGTGAGTTTGTTTGTAGACATCCGGGGATGGGTCCTTGTTTAGAGACACTCAGTGACTTGTCGAGGGACCTGGCAGCAGGAAACATGGGGACCAGTGAGAACTCTCTTCCTGCCCTTGCTGCCAACTCCTCTGCTCATCCCTTCTCTGCGATGCCTACTCTGCAAGGCCCTCCTGCCATTCCTTACCTGTGCCTGGGTCCCACTGATGCAATAGTTCAGGTGGGTGTAACTAGTGAGCCACAGGCACCGTTGAGCGCTGAAAAGCTGCCATCCTCTGGCTGGCAGACCTCACTGGCACAACACAATTACACACCATGGTTCGCAATGCTAAATCGTCCCTTAGTGTCAGGGGGACTAGCAGCGTAAATATGTAGGGTTACGGGAATAGGTCTGGGTGGTATTGTTGTTGGCGCAAGTTCAATCTCTAAATGGCTTCCTTTTGCACTGTAGGGATTCTAGAATTCTTCTAGATGGCCTTCTCAAAAAGAGACAACAAGGAGGGTCTCACTGACTCTCCAACTAACCATCAAGACCCCCATCATCTCCACAAGATTCCGGCCCTTGTATCCAAGCACAATAGGTACAAAATAGCATTCAGTTCAAAAGAAATATTCCTCCATTCCTCTGGAATGAAGTCTTAATGTCAAATTTCTGCTAAACAACAAATGAAGTGAGTACCACAAGTCAGAAATTTGCTGTTGCAATTCGAGTGACGTGATTGATCATAGTTTGGGGAGAAATTCATCAGTCGACTGTTATTGGGTCTTGCTTCAGGTAATTAAGAGACTCCGACGGTAAACTAAAAAACTAGCCAATTAACCTTTCCCATCAACGAGTAAGATGCTTACTCATCAATGACAGCTGATGGATTGCGGAAAAGTCCATCAGAGTGAAACTTGGGAGATAGCAATTATCGGTATTCCGACAAACCTAAATCCCAGAGACTGTATCCAGTCCGCATTGCGATAAATCTTTCTTCAGTGAGGTTCACAATAATGAATGAGCAAATATTGATATAATAGTCTGAACTTACTGGGCAATTGCCACCTTTTCGAAGCACTTAAAAATTTCATATGTGCCAACAGGCAAAATTTTGAGTATTATTTTCCACAATAGCAGTAAGTATTTCCCTGCCCTTTCAAAATAGGAAATAAGCTACCCAAGGCACTTCATGGACTTATAATCAGTAATCCCACTGCCAATGGAAAAGCTAATGAGAATCTTGACCAAATGCTTGATGAGAAATGGGATTTAAACAGGAAAGAGAGGTAACAGGGTAGAGGTGTTACAGCGTGATGTTTACATGGCTCAAGTCAATGGCATTGAGAAAAAGATGGGGAGACGATAGCCTACTGGTATTATTGTGAGACTATTAAGCCAGGAACTCAGCTAATGTTCTGGGGACCAGGTTTGAATCCAACCACAGCAGGGATTCCACAGGTGGAATTTGAATTCAATAAAACATATTTGGAATTAAGAATTGACTGATGACCGTGAAACCACTGTTGAATGTCGTAAAAGCCCATCTAGTTCATTGTTGACTTTTAGGGAAGGAAATCTACAGAATTTATGTGGTCAGGCCTACATGTGACTTCAGAGCCACAACAATGTGGTCGACCCTATCAAGGGCAATTGGGGAAGGGCAATAAATGCTGGCCAGCTAATGATACTCATGTCTCATAAATGAGACAGGAATACAAAAAATAGAAATTTATTTTCCATCTTTACTGCAAATAATTTTAGGAAATCAACTGAGCAGCAACTAACAAAGAATAAAGAACAAAGAAAATTAGAGCACAGGAATAGGTCCTTCAGTCCTCCAAGCCTGTACTGATCCTGCTGCCCTACTAAATTAAAACTTCCTACCCTTCCGGGGACTATATCCTTCTAATTCCATGAAATTCATGTATTTGTCAAGATGCCCCTTAGAAGTCACTACCGTATCTGCTTCCACTACTTCCCCCAGCAACGAGTTCCAGGCACCCATTACTCTCTGTGTAGTAAATCTGCCTCGTATATCTCCTTTAAACCTTACCCCCACACCTTAAACCAGCGCCCTCTAGTAACTGACTCTTCCACCCTGGGAAAAAACTTCTGACCATCCACACTATCCATGCCTCTCATAATCTTGTAGACCCCTCAACCTCCATCAATTCTACAACATCTCCTCATAGCTAATGCCCTCCATACGAGGCAACATCCTGGTAAATCTTTTCTCTACCCTCTCCAAAGCCTCCATATTCTTCTGGTAGTGTGGCGACCAGAATTGAACACTATATTCCAAGAGCGTCCTAACTAAGGTTCAATGAAGTTGCAACATGACTTGCCAATTTTTAAGCTCATTGCCCCGGCTGATGGAGGCAAGCGTGCATATGCCTTCTTGACTATCTTCTCCACCTGCATTGCCACTTTCAGTGACATGTGTACCTGTACACCCAGATCCCTTTGCCCATCAATAATCTTCAGGATTGTGCCATTTACTGTATATTTCCTATCAGTGTTAGACCTTCCAAAATGCATTCCTTTCATTTGTCTGGATTAAACTCCATCTGCCATCTTTCTGCCCAAGTCTCCAACTGACCTATATTCTTTTGTATCTTCTGATGGTCCTCATCGCTATCCTCAAATCCACCAACCTTTGCGTCATCCACTAACTTATTAAGCAAACCAGTTATATTTTCCTCCAAATCATTTATATATATATATTACAAACAGCAAAGGTCCCAGCACTGATCCCCGAGGAACACCATTTGCCACAGCCCTCCATTCAGAAACGCAGCCACCCACTGCTACCCTCTGTTTTCTTTGACCGAGCCAGTTTTGTATTCACCTTGCCAACTCACCTCTGATCCCATGCGACTTCACCTCCTGCACAGTCAAGTGCCTGAAACTGATATGGTGAGAGATAGTTAGAACTGTTTAAGCTGACCGGGGTGACCCTCAAAGTCAGCCCCTTCCCTCCAGCACAACCCCCACTTCCCCCAGTTAGTCGCAGAGAGATTTTAAACAGGCCATTTGCTCCCCCTCGCGGGACACTTGGCGCAGATCTCAACTTGGAACTGACTATGTATGCCTTCGGATTCCTGCTAGTGGTGAACAGAGCCAGGGAAATCTTCCTCGTGCTCCCACCTTTAAGCCATTCAGATCAAGTGGGGACACTTGACTTCTATTTTCTTGCAATCATTACAAATGTAAATTTATTTAGGAATTTTCAAACCTGAATATTCCAACAACAAATACGTTTCATTTTTAGAAAGAGACAATACTATAGAGAATGAATTAACTTGCAGATAGCTATTTTTATGATAGCTAATATTTATAAAGTGACAAATTTGACCATGAATTTCCATTGAGCAATGTATTCAAGACCTTTGTGCAACAATGCAAATTGGAGGCATTTGTCAATGTGTTTACACCATTCCTGCATTGCACCTGGGAATTAAACACAGAATTTGTTTGTTCTGTGTATGTCAGCCAGAAAAACCCACATACTTGTGTCTGTAATAAATCCTATTAATAAAATCAATAATTTCTACAATATAGAAGAACAGTTTCCCAATCTGAAACTGTTGAACTCAATATTGAGTCTGAATGGCTGTAAGATATTTGACCAAGAAAATGCTCTGAGACAGTAAAATCTATCTGCCATTATGTTTTACTTTCCTTTCATGTTTCACTTTAAAATTATTTTCAGACAGTAACACACCTGCTCCAGCCACATCTTTTGTTTCACTCCTTGTTCCATCACCATTCTCTTTGGATCTGCGACTTTTCTATCATTCCAACTCCTCTGTCTTTTATCCTATCACATGTCTTCCCTTTGTCTTTGTACTACTAACCCTTTGCCTTAAACTTGTTCTTAAACATTCCTAACTTTTCCCTACTCTGATTAATATTATTTAAAAGAGGAAAGAATGTAGAAAGCTGCAGCACAGAGGGATAGGAGGGTCCTCGTACATAAATCACAAAAAAAAACATGCAAATTCAGTCATACGGAAGTCAAATGGAATGTTGGCTTTCATTTCAAAGGGACTGGAGTATAAATATCTTGCTAAAGGTTGATCTTTCTCTACACACTAAGCTATTACTGTAACACTACCAGTCTCTCCTTTCCTTCTCTATGTCTGTATAGCACGCAATACTTTTCACTGTATATTAATACATGTGGCAATAATAACTCAAATTAAATCAACTATTCAAGGCACTAGTCAGACCACATCTGGACTACTGTGAACAGTTTTGGTTCCTTTATCTAAGGAAAGATAAACTGACACGGGAAGCAGTCCAGAGGACATTCACTGGGCTAATACCGGGTATGGAAGGATTGTCTTATGAGGAGAGATTGAGCACATTGGGCCTGCACTCATTCGAGTTTAAAAGAATGAGAGGACATCTTATTGAGATGGGGGAGGGATTTTACCATCCCGCCTGCCATGGGAATTGTAGCAGATGGGATATAAAATTCAGCAGACTATGCAATGATCCATTGACCTCGGGTGGGAATTTCTGCCCTTGGGCCGCGCGCATCTGAAAAATCCTGCCCCTAGAATTCTCAGGGGGCTTGACAGGGTAAATGCTGAGAGGTTGTTTTCACTATGAGAGGGTCTATGACCAGGGAGCAAAATAAGTGGTGCCCATTTAAGTCACAGGTAAGAAGGATTTTCTTGTCTCTAGAGGGAGTGAATCTGTGAAATTTTTTACCCAGCTGCAGAGGCTGTGTTGTCAAATATGTTTAAGACTGAAATAGGGAGATTTTTAACCAGTAAGAGAATTAAGAGTTGTGGGGATAAGGCGGGAGAGTGGAGTTGAGAGTTATCATATTAAATCCATTTTGTGATCTCATTGAATAGTGAAGCAAACTTGATGGGCCGAATGGCCTACTTCTGCTCCTCTGTTTTATGACCTTCTGAAAGGTCACTGATCTGAGGCATTTGCTAGTATTTTACAACCTCACTTGGGCAAGGCTCGTAAAACTCCTTCCAAGGCCAGAGGAAAATTCCATTCTGTGAGTTGCGCTGTGGTAAAATCCTGGCCATTAACTCTGCTTCTTTCTCTACAGATGCCAGAATTCGCTGAGTATTTCCAGAATTTACTGTTTCTATTAGAGCTTAAAACTTTATTTTTCTACTGGCTTCGTTCTGTGTAGTCAATATTAACCTACTCCAGGTGGAAGCATGAAATGGCTGTCATTAAGTTGCACCTAACTTAGAGTCTTTTCACTCACACTGCTGTCTCACTTTGGTCCTGTTTATTGAACATTGGCATAGCTAAGTGCAAAATGCAGCTGGCATTTTGTAACCATGCTGCTTTATCATTCTAGTGCTTCTTCAGCAAGATGAAGGAGCTTTATTGCTCCTTACATTTCAAAGTTGCAAGCCAAAGCAGATGATGGAACTTCCATTTGTCAAAGACAACCGACCGTTATTCAATCCTAAACATATATCCATTCTAGAAATATTTGAGAGCACGCGATAATTGATTCAGAAGAGAGCAGACTATCCCACTTAGATAGTTTCAGCTTCTTCATAAACCATTTACCTGTCAAAAACCCAAATGTCGGTACTAAGGCAAGGTAATTACTTTAATTGGTTTTATTAATAACTACATGCAGTTTCTAATGTATAAACATCAAGTTGGAAGCCACCGCTGGAACAGACAAAAATTATCTTATACATTCAGTTAAAATAAGTCCAAAATACAGGATTTTCTAATGATAGCACAGTCAGCGTTGGAAGATACAGGAAGCTATTTTTAATCGAGAAGTGTTCTAACCTGAATGTGAAACACACACACTGTTTATGGGATCGCAATTCTGCAATGTTTGGTTTTCTGTGGCATGTCATCAAAAGCTATCAGACTGGCATATGGAATTCTAAATATACTTTTCAGCATCTCGTTGCAACATTGAAAATCCTTAAGGGTTTGAACAGGGTAGATGCTGGAAAGATGTTTCTGCCAGTTGGGAAGTCTAGAACAAAGAAATCAAAGTCTCGGAGTAAATGGTTAGCCATTTAGGATTGAGATGTAAAGAAATGTCTTTAGTCGAAAGATTTGGAGTCTTTTACCACAGAAAGCTGTGGATGTTCAGGTCGTTGAGTGTATTCAGGATAGAGTTTGATAGATTTTTGGGTACTAAGGCAATTAAAGAACATGAGGATAGTTATGGAAAGTTGAAGTAAGGTAGAATGCAGAGGAATATCTAAGGAGTGATTGGCCTCTTCCAACTACTCTTAATTTTTTCTTATGGTTATTCTGCCTAGTTTTCATTAAAACTTCAAATAAAATATAAAAATAAGTTTTAAAGTTTATTTATTAGGGTCACAAGAAAGCTTACATTCACACTGCAATGAACTTACAGTGAAATCCCCTAGTCGCCACACTCTGGTGCCTGTTCGGGTACACTGAGGGAGAATTTAGCATGGCCAATGCACCTAACCAGCATACCTTTCAGACTGTGGGAGGAAACTGGAGAACCCAGAGGAAACCCATGCAATCACAGGGAGAACATGCAGACTGTGCACAGACAGTGGCCTAAGTCAGTAATCGAACCCGGGTCCTTGGTGCTGGGAGGCAGCTAAACACTGTGCCATTAGAATATGTGGACTGAGAGGAAAATTATAATTTTTCTTCATATTTTTGATATATGCACATAAATACTGTCTGATGCCAAGCTGTTGTTTCACACTGACATTATTTTGTCTGTTTTGGACTCCATTATTAAGAAGATAAATATAGATAGCGATAGCTATAAGCTTCTTCAGAAGGTTGCAGTTATTTTAGTAACTCCTTTCCCACTCCTGCTTGCCAATCCTATCAGTCTCTTATTGATTTTTGACTCAAATCAATTTGCTCACTCTTTATATATATCCCTCAGAAAAAAGCCCTGAGAAGTACAAGATCAGAGACTCAGTCCAGTTGCTTTGACCTTACAGTGCGTACCAGAAGAAGGAAATGATCTGGCAATTATCCAACACTAAGAAACTATTGCACTGAGCATCCAATGATAGGCATTCAGAGGGAGAAAGATAAATTAAGTTACCACAGATAACAAAATTAGAAAAAAAAACTGCAATTCTGAAATTTGAACAGAAAACATTGTAGAAGGAGAACAATTTATGGATTTTAACTCTACAATGTTCTGGGTACAGGGATAGTGGTATTGTCACTGGAAGAGAAGAAAGTGCAAACCCAATCATTGCAATATGATTTCTGGGTTTCTCCACCCCTGTTGTTTTTTAACTCTGTTATGGGATGTGGGCATCGCTGACAAGGCCAGCAGTTGTTGTCCATCCCAAGTTGGCCTTGAACTGAAAGGCTTGCTAGATTATTTCAGAGGGCACTTAAGAGTCAACCACATTATGATGGATCTAGGTCAATAGAGGCCAGACCAGGTGAGGATAGTCAAGTCCCTTCTCTCAAAGACATTCATGGGTTTTTAATGATGCACCGATAGCTTCAAGAAAATCACCATTACTAAGATAAACTTGACTATTGTGGCAGCCCAGCAGCACAGTGGTTAGCACTGCTGCCTCATGATGCCAGAGATCCAGGTTCAATTCCCACCTTGGGTCACAGTCTGTACAGAGTCTGCACATTCTCCCCATATCTGTATGGGTTTCCTCTCACAGTTTGAAAGACATACTGGTTAGGGATATTGGCAAGGCTAAATTCTCCTCAGTGTACCCAAACAGATGGTGGAGTGTGGCTTCACAGGCAGTCTTTAAAGAATTCAGGTCCTTATATGGTACATGTATGAGCCGGGTTTTTTTCTGTATTTCTGGTGTCTGCTGGTTCTTGAGATGGTGTTGCCTCTCTGGGGAATATTGTTGCTTCTCTGGAGAATTTTACAGATCTGCTGCATTTGTTGGAGAGCAATAGACCTCCACGATTGACAGTGGTTGAGTTGGTGAAGCCAAATCTTCCACATCAGCTGGGTGTTGTGAGGGAACAGATTCTCCACTTATATCTATAATATGGTCACGATGATAGATCTGGTCATTCACTTTCACCATGAAAAACTGAGGTGGCAACTTCTCTGCACAACTCCCAGGTTGACACAGAGACTGACTTTCGTTGAGAGCTTTGTACGGTCGCACTTAACCGGCTGTCCAACTCTCAGCTCTGTCAATATGGCAGTTGTATCAAAGTGGAATTTGGCTTTTTGTTGTTTTATTTGGAATTTGTCACTCAACCCTGTTATCACTTCTAGCTTCAGTAGCTTTTTGCTATTGGAAGAGTAGCCTGCAGACAATTATATCATTATTTGCTAGGCTGGAATATTTTCTATGCCTTCAGTAATTGTGTTTCTCTAACAATGCTTTAGCACACATCAGTGCTGGACCCAGATGATATTTTGATGATCTCTGAGGCAATTCCCACCCTTGTGTCTGCTTTTACATTTGATTGATAGTGCTTTGGAGATGCTATATAATATTAAACTTCATCAGGAGGTGCCTGAATTCTTCACCGTGCGCTGAGGGCCATATTCACTCATCACTAAGTCCAAAATGCCATGATGACTAAAGACTCACAACACCAGATTTATTTGGAATCACGAGCTTTTGGAGCACTGCTCCTTCATCAGGTGAGTGGAGAGGTAGGTTTCACAAACACAGCATATATAGACAAAGATATTTATTGTGAGACTTCTTACTGTGCCCATGCCATTCTAAGGGCAGCATTTCCACACAATGACTGAAGTGTGCTTTCAGTCATTCTATGATCTCACTAATAGTTGTTGATGTTATCTTGACTAATTTGTTGTTATCAGCTGTGATAATCGGTTCAACTGAGAATGAAGAGATCTATTTCAACCTTCATCATAATAAATAATATTACAACACCAAGTTAAAGTCTGACGTGTTTATTCGGTAGCACAAGCTTTTGGAGCGCTGCCCCTTCATCAGATGAGTGCGAAAGTCAACGATTTCTGAGGAGAGTTCCAGTCGCCCTCAAGTCCAATGTGAAAGACAAAATGGAGGAGTTCTACGAACATAATCAAGGAAATGACTACTCTTACAGACTGGATTAGCCGCATGGTAACAGCAGTGAAACAACCTGGAAAGCTGAGAGTATGCATCGATCCAAAGTACCTTAATAAAGCTTTGAATTGATCTCACTACATTATGCCAAACATTGAAGATGTTCTGCCACCATTTGCCAAGGCAAAGGTCTTTGCTATTCTAGATGCAAAGGATGGCTACTGGCAAGGAAAGTTGAAAGAAAGCAGCAGTTTTCTGACTACATTCTGAATGTCATTTGGGAGGTACAGATGGTTGCACATGCTGTTTGGCACTCCTACTACTCCAGAACAGTATCAGTGCAGCCAACGCAAAATAGTTAATGATCTTCCAAGAGTAGCCCTCACCTGATGAAAGAGCAGCATTTTAAAAGCTCCTGCTACCAAATAAACCTGTTGGACTTTAACTTGGTGTTGTGAGACTACTTACTGTGCCTATCACAGGCCAACGCCGGGATCTCCACATCATGGCAACCTTCAGCAGGGTCTGTCATGAGTCATGAGTTGAACAAGTTGGGCCAAAGGGCCTGTTTCCATGCTGGAAACCTCTATGAGCAGTTCTTTAACTTGGATAGATTGATGTTCATCACAAGCACTGCGCTGCTGAAGTGGCCCTTAATCTCATTGTTCAACTTTGGCCATAAAACACTTCTCTTGCCTTTCTCAAGCTGGAAAATACATTTCTATTAACACGTGACAATAATAAATCAAATCAAATGGACTCAATTCTTCTTGCCTTGCACAATCATGCTTCAGTATCTCCTTTTTGATCTCCTCA
This sequence comes from Sphyrna mokarran, assembly GCA_024679065.1. Classification (NCBI taxonomy): domain Eukaryota; kingdom Metazoa; phylum Chordata; class Chondrichthyes; order Carcharhiniformes; family Carcharhinidae; genus Sphyrna; species Sphyrna mokarran. Next base: position 27,582,239 of record JAGIQG010000015.1, read on the forward strand.
AGGGTAATAAACCCAGTCCGAGATACAATAACATTTTGAATGATCATTTCATCTCTGTATACCCAAATGCTTTTTTAACAGCTGGTTTTGGGCCATCCTAAAATCACTACTTGTTGCTTAGAGTCCCATCACGTTGTGTGGTTTGCTTGATCGAAGCAAGACCTTGATTGTCAGATTCAACGTCTTTGTTTGGTTGATGACTTCCTGAGCATGTTGTGCTGTGACTCTCTGATGAACCTGGAAGATTTCACACTCTGTACAAAAATGATCAACTTCCTTCTCTGGACAACATATTGACGATGTACATCTGCTGCCCCTGTTTGTACTTCACTTGCAAATGACATCTCTGCAAATGAAATAATACCCTCGGCAGGGTGCTTTGGAGCAGATAGGAGCAGTTTAAAAAGATGGAACTGCTTGCGGTCAGACTCTAATATCACTTTGGGCGGAATTTTGCAACCTTCCCACTGATAACTTACTGTGCCTTCCCACTGGTGTGATCTTGCAGCCCTGCCAAAGTTAATGGAATTTTAAACAGCTTTCCACATTCTCCAGCTCTACCCCCACCACAACAAGGCTGTAAAATTCTGCCCTTTGTCTCTCCCAAACAGATACTGATTAAATGCTCACCGAGATGAGGAGAAATTTCTTCAGCCAAAGGGTGGTAAAGTCTGTGGAATTCATTCTGCAGACCCCAGTGGAGGCCAGGTTTTTAAGACAGAGATAGACAGGGTCTTAATTGGCAAGGGGATCAAATGTTTTGGGAGAAAGGTGGAGAATGGCGATGAAAAGCTATGATTAAATGGCAAAGCACACTCGATGGGTCAAATGGCCTAATTATGCTCCTTTATCTTATGGAATTTATAAGCAAAGACAATAGCTGGGTTATCTCACTCAATCCGTGTGTAAGTTGCATCAATGCTCTGGATCCAAACACAACTGATTGTCCTCACTGCACAAGGGGAGCTCCAAGTCTTGCCTCACTGCAGAATGACTTTGTATTGACATTATCATACCTGAGCAATGGTGTTGTTATCATTCACTAGTTGTTTGATGTGACTGAAAGCTGTTCCTTGTTCTGTGCTCCAATAAGTTGACCATCCTTAGCACTGAGCTTGTGTATATATTCACAATGAGGTCAAATTGGACAAGAACTTGGCCAGATCATTCAAAAATCCAAAAGATCATTGAATCACCTTCACATCTGGTGGTTGCTGCATCTCTGCTGTGGCTCACACCTTCTCAGGATCTGGATGATGCTCTTTCACTATCAGTACATGAGCTATGGAGGACAGTATGATGGCACCGTGGTTAACATTGATGCCTCACAACACCAGCAGTGCAGATTCAATTCCAGTCACTGTCTGTGTGAAGTTTGCATGTTCTCCCCATGTTTGCATTGATTTCCTCTGTGTGCTCTGGTTTCCTCCCACAGTCTAAAGATGTTAGACTTAGTGGCCATGTTAAATCGTTCCTTAATGTCAGAGGGATTAACAGAGTAAATTCGTAGAGTTACAGGGAATGGGCTTGGGTGGGATTGTTGTCGGTGTGGGCTCGATGGGCTGAATGGCCCCTTCCTGCGTTATAGGAATTCTAAATTCTATGATTCTATACTTCAGTCAGCCTCAGCTAAGGTTTTTTCTCATTTGGCAAGCTTTCTCTAGCAATCTCTCTAGTTTTTGACCATCATTTGCAGTGGTTTCTTCCATCTTACGTCTAAACCGTAGACAAGTACATCATCCATGATTACTCCCATTCCTGGAAGATCGTTAACTATTTTGCATTGACTGCATCGATACTGTTCTCGAGCAGTAGGAGTGCCAAACAGCATATGCAACCATCTGTACCTCTCAAATGACATCCAGAATGTAGTCAGAAAACTTCTGCTTTCATCCAATTTTCCTTGCCAGTAGCCATCCTTTGCATCTAGAATAGCAAAGACCTTTGCCTTGGCAAATTGTGATAGAACGTCTTCAATGTTTGGCATGAGGTAGCAAGATCAATTCAGTTTTATTCAGGTCCTTTGGATCGATGCACACTCATCTTTGTGGGCTGTTTCACTGCTGTTACCATGCGGCTAACCCAGTCAAAAAAAGTTGCCACTTCCTTCATTACTTCCACCGAGCTTGTCCATCTTGTCTTTCACATTGGAGTTGAGGGCGACTGGAACTCTCCTCAGAAGAAGTTGACTTTGACTCATTCTCATTTGAATCACTCTCATTGACTTTGAGATGATGGTTATCAGGAAGTCATTAATGACCTGTGAAAACATTTATGTAATCTGTGACAAGTATCTGGTATAATTTATCCAGCATCTAGTTTATGGTTCATGTTAACTCTGTAGAGGTAAAGTTTAGATCTGCGGCAAATGTTGCTGATTCCATAACTAAAATGCTGGGCTTTGGAGATTGCCAGAACATTTAAAAGAAAATACCAGGTCAGAGGGTTCCCTATGTTTATTTAATAGATTCAGAATGGAAGTGATGGAGCCAGTAAATAGCAGATGGGATTACTGAACTGGATAACTGGGGCCTTGCTGTCTATGTTGCTTGCAAAATTTATTTATTAGTGTCACAAGTAGGCTTAGATTAACAGTGCAATGAAGTTACTGTGAAAATCCCCTAGTCGCCACACCCTGGTGCGTGTTTGGATACAGTTAGGAAGAATTTAGCACAGCCAATCCATTTAACCAGCACATCTGAGGGAGGAAACCAGAGCACCCAGAGGAAGCATTTGCAAACACGGGGAGAATGTGCAAACTTCATACAGACAGTAACCCAAGCCGGGAATCAAACCTGGATCCCTGGAGCTATGAGGCAGTAGTGCTAACCATAGTGGCACTGTGCCTCAAAGAAGTTCAGTCCAGAGAAATGTCTCGATTTGGTGTTACAGCTAAATTAGTTCAAATCATTCAGTGAACCGTGAAAGTCAGCATCGCCGTGAGGATTTATGGAGATTAAAAGGGTGTTCTTGTTTCAATTGATCTAAGTGTTTGACAGCAGGGAAAGAGGCTTGATAGTGAAATGTTTCTGTTGCTAGCAAGTGCCAGGCAGTGAAGATTCTGAGAAGCTGAGGGATTATCGGTTAGTTACAGCTTTGAACTTGTGTGATTTGCAGCTCGCAGACAAGCAGTGGGATCTCTTTGATGCAGTTTGGGCTCAGGAGATGTCCAGGGAATGGCAATATAAGATTGTTTGTTCCTTGCTGGATGAGGTTCAGGCTAGAAAACTTTCAGGTGAGTGAGAAGATGGCAGAAGGTCACTAGTTCCATGAAAGACAATTAGGGCTCAAATAAGCCCTGAAAACCATTTATATCTTGGTGCACTGGAGTTTGGAGAATCCCAGGAACTGATGCAGCTTGGTAAAGCAATGGATCTGCAAAAGAAGGGCATTTTTCCATAAATTAAAGATGAGAATGAAGCTTTGTGAATCCCATGGGACATGGCCTCAGGATAAACAATCAGTACCTAGCAGTGACTGAGGCAGTCCAAGTCAAAGCATTCTGTGGCAATTCAGAGAGCAGATCTTCAAAAGTGAAAAGCTGAAATCTCTCAGGAGAGAGACAGAGGCCCGATTCTCCCATCATGACCCACAGCTTTTCTGGTAGGTCCAGTCTGAAGACTGTCGTGATGTCGGCTTTTTTCCCGGATTTGTGCATGCACCGGGAACGCGTGAGTATCTCCCAGAGCCAGAGAACAATTGCAGTTGAGGCGACACTAAAAACCAGCAGGAATAGAGTCATTTGAATCTTTTCTTACTGTAGTTTAAATACGTTTCGCGCGTCATTATCGGGCCTGGCACGGAACTTGCCAGGCCTGATAGAATCTCCAACCTCACCAAGTATACTTCATCCCGACAGGATTTAGAATAGCTCCCCATTTTTGGGGAACTAACAGGAGATCCCATGAAATGAAGGAGGGCAACCAGGGCACCCCAGAGGAGCAGATAGTGGAGGGTGATGCCCCAGACATGGCCACCCTGGCAGTGCCACCTTGCACCCCTTGACACTGCCCAAGGGGCAAATTGCCCATTGTCAAGAGACACCTTGGCACTACCCACCAGTCACCAGGCATTGTGGATGGGGCCTAGAGGCATTTAGTGGGGTAGGCCATCCAGCTGCCACTCTGTATGGGGATTGGGTTTGGGATGGAGAGAGGCCAGTGATGGGGGTGCTGGGGGAGTGATGGGGTGATCTACCAAGGGGTCAACTTCTCAGGAGGGCCTGAACCCCAGGAGGGTCAGTAGGGGACACTGCCAGACTGAGAGGGATACGGGAATTGCCACTGCTGGGGAGGTAGACCGGACATTGGGGTGCTCAAGGGTGAGGGGGAGGTCAGTGCTGCCTGGGAATTGATGTGGAGGCTGCAATTGGGCCTTGAAGAGAGCTGGAGGGAAAGCACAGTGGGGGTCCTAGACTGATCAGCAACAAACAGATCAGGACCACTCCGAATCAGTTCTGGAGCAGTCAGACTCCATGACGAAAAGGCCCTATCCCCCTGGGTTTTTTATAACGTTCACAATTATGACCTCTGCAGTTCAAAGAGTGGGGAGAGTTGAGTGTGAAGCTGCATTGAAAAAATAGATCAGATTTCCCACCAATTCAGCACTTTTGGAAGAATCACTCCCAGAGTTTTAATGAGGTTTTGTAACTCATGGTGAATCACTGACGTCTGGACGGGTTGCTGAGAAATCCATGGGATTAGTCTTGGTCACATCTGCCATTTAATGTGTAATGCGGTGTGTTTGACCACAGTTTGCCTGTCAATTCATTTTCATCTCACATTAATTCTAAATGTCAGTGTTTACAACAGATCCTTATTCTGCTAACTTGTTAAGACGAGTTTATTTTATTGATTTTAAAACTGCGGCTTTCTTCTCTTGATAAGTACCAGGGATTCCAAATTCTGTCTACTGTAAACAAAAGATTGCTGGTGCCTAACTAGTTTGTAACAAATTTGTTAGGATCTGTTCAGCAATCAATGGCTGAGTGTCATGCAAAACAATGTGAACCTCTTCTGGTATGTGAAGGGTTATCAGCCTAGGAATTGGATCTGTTTCAGTTGAGCTGATCCTCAGCTTAGTTTGCCTTGTTGTAATGAATATTGTTCAATCATACAGTATCCCCTTTACCTTCAGCAACTTCATCTTTGCCTTGAGCAAATTCACCCAACTCTGCAAAGCTCGTGATTTTGTACATTGCATCAGTGTCTATCTGACATGTCACACTAACCTGATACTCATCTTCTACAGTCATCAGGTAGGATTTCCCAGCCTCGCCGGCCCCAAGGCCGAGGTCAACAGATCTTTGCATTGTCCGCCCTCACCTGCTACAATTCCCATGGCAAGGCAGGATGGGAAAATTCCGCCCATTATTTCAACAATAACAAACCATTTTTTATCCTCAATCTGACAATGCCAACCTCTGGTACTTAGGTTGTTTCAGCCAATCATCAGGCACAGTGGTTAACATTGCTGCCTCACAGCACTAGGGACCCAGGTTCGATTCCCAACTCAGGTCACTGTCTGTGTGGAGTCCGCACACGCTCCCCGATATCTGCATCAGTTTCCTCCAGGTGCTTTGGTTTTCTCAAAAGACATGCCAGTTAGGGATATGGGCTGTGCTAAATTCTCCCTCAGTGTACCCAGACAATCGCCAGAGTGTGGTGTCCAGGGGATTATCACAGTGACTTCATTGCAGTATTAATGTAAGCCAACTAATAATAAACTGTAAATCAATAAAGATATCTCATTAGCAACCAACTGGCTTGTTTTTCTCCTTTCCGGCAAGACACTGGTGTGTAGAGTGTTAAGCGTCTTGCGCTTAGAGCACCATTTTCCCCAAGCCCAACACGCATCTTTCTCATTCTTGAGGTGTTCTCCGCAGTATTTACATTGAGTACTCTGGTCTTAATCTTTTTGCTGGCCTTCTTGCAAGTTGTCCTTCCTTTCAATCATTGTCTGTGTTTGAAAGGCCTGAACTGTCTCTCAGCAGAATTTAAAGCCTCGTCAGTTCTCCCCATCGATATTTTTCAACTAATGATTAGCCACCTCAGAGCTTCGGCACAAGTCAATAGTTTTCTCGAGACTAAGTTTCTCTTCTTTCAGCAGGATTTCTTGTTCCTAAAACAATCCTTATCTCTGATGAGATCACCCATCAGTTGCTCAAACTCATAAGATTTATCCAATCCATCAGTATAGTCACAGACTGATCAATATGCTGACTTCCTATCTGAACTCTAGTGCAATGCGTAATATTCATAACTAAAATTTGTAAAAGATTCCAGGTGGATCTCAAAGCTTTTCTGTTCCTCAGTGAGGTCTAGGGTGTAATTCAGGTTATAGCACTCATTCCCCAGCACTGATAATGGAAGTCCCACACTTTTTTATTTTGGCTTCTTGTTCATCTCTCTGACAATCTCATCCTTCTGCCATTAAGACTGGAAGAATTTCCAACCCACTCTCAAATCTCCTTCCACCTCCACAGGAACAAGTACAGGAATATTCAATGCCATAATGACTCAGCCAGCAGTCAATGTCCTGTACGAAGTGGCAGACTGAAATTGTAATTGTTCTCTGCTGTTTTCCACAACTACTGATTTTGGTACAGCTATTAAAATCCACTCCATCTTAGCTCTAGACCATAGGACCAACAGAAATGGGAGCAGAAGAGAGCCATTCAGCCCATCGAATCTACTCTGCTATTCAATGAGATCATGACTGATCTGATGTGATTATCCTCAAATCCACTTTCCTGTCTTATCCACTTAACCGTTAATTCCATTTCTGATTAAAAATCTTGCCTATGAGTCATGTAAAGTGGCAACTGCCCATACCTTCATTTACGTAAATATGACATCAGAGATGGGATTTTACGGCCTCATCAGTTGAAACCAGAAATTCTTGGCCAAGATCAACAGACATTTCTGTTGTCTGCCCCTTGCCCACTCCAATTCCATGGTGGGCAAGGCAGTAGAGTTCCAGCACAGATGTTATAGGAGTATGGAAAGCCATAATGTGGTTCATAGAATTATAGAATCCTTACAGTGCCAAAGGAGACCATTTGGCCCATTGAGCCTGCACCAACAGCAATTCCACCTTGGCCCAATCCCTGTACACCCATATATTTATCCTGCTAATCCACCGACAGTACAAAAGGTCATGAATTTAGCCCAATCCATTCTGCAAACCAGCCTCCTATCCATTGACTCTGTCTACACTGCTTGCTGCCTTGGCAAAGCAGCCAGCCTAATTAAGAACCCCACACATCCCGGACATTCTCTCTTCCATTTCTTCCATCAGGAAACAGATATAAACGTTTGAGGTCACATATCAACCAACTCAAGAACAGTTTTTTTCCCTGCTGCTGTCAGATTTTTGAATGGACTTTCCTTGCATTAAATTGATCTTTCTCTACATTCTCACTATGAGTATAACACTGTATTCTGTACTCTCTCATTTCTTTCTCGATGAACGGTATGTTTTGACTGTATAGCGTGCAAGAAATAATGCTTTTCACTGTATGTTAATACATGTGACAAAAATAAATTAAATACTAAGGAACAATTTAGCCAAACCTATACATTTTGGGAGTAGTGGGAGGAAACCAGAGCACCAGAGGAAATCCCCACATAGGTAGAACATGCAAACTTCATACAGACAGTCATGCAATGCTGGAATTGAACCTGTAATACTGAGGGATGTGAGACAGCAGTGCTAACCACAGTACTACCATATAAGGGTATTAATTCAAGCAGTACTGAAGTGCACCCAGATAGTACACTGACAGTGCCAAAGGTGTCCAATAGATTAATGACAATTGAATACTCCTGTTTACAATACTTCAGAAGACAGGATATAACAACTTTCCAATTTCATTGATAGACTTTTTTCATCTGTTCACTTGACCCTGAGAAAGGATAGCAAAAAGTAACATGAAAGAAAACATTTCCTAGAATTGAGTTCCCAATTCAGCCAAAATTCCATCCGAAATAGTAAGATTTAAATAGCTTAGATTGCACCTTTCATCACCTTAAGGCAATGTATGCTTATAGTATGTTTTGTCTGTACAGCATGCAAGACACAATACTTTTCACTATATACTAATACATGTGACAATAATAAATCAAATCAATGATGTCCTAAAATGCTTTACAGCCAGTAAAACACTGTTCTAAGCAAAGTCACTGTTGTGACATAGGAAATGCTGCAGCCATCTAGGGCACAGCAAGATCCCACAAGTAGCAGATGTGATTGTCAAATCTGTTTCGTGATGTTGGTCAATGAATAAAAATTGGACATGAAACTAGGGTAAGCCACCCTGCTCTTCTTCAGGATAGTGCACTGGCATCTATCACGCTCACTGACAGGGCAGGCTCAGCTGAAAGACAGGTGTGCAGCACTCTCTCACTCAGGCACTGAAGTGTCAGCCAGGATTATAGATTTAGTTGTCTGGAGTGGGAAGTTGAAACCACAATCGTCTGACTCAGAAGTGGGAGTGCCATCCACTGAGCCGTTATGTCAGCGTGAAAAAGGATTAGAATGTCACCAGGTAATCATTTTTATTCCAACCATTACCCGCAATCTTAATTACTAACAAATTAATAAGCTATCAGAAAAATTATAGGAAAGTTAATTGATAGTTAATCAACCAAGTAGGGATCCAGACCACCAGTGGAAGAATACACGCTATAGTAAATCACAGGCAATAAATGTGAGAAACCCTCCTTGAACAGCCCTGTGGACAGGACACAATTTACAGTTAATCTCCACCCCATGCTCCCTGCCTCGTCAGCTCTGATTTGCTGCTGTTAATCCTTAAACCAATCAACAAAGTGTGGTGGGCATGGGGAACTGTGACAGGACTCAATGTGATATTCAGGAAATGCTTGTTACACACAAGACTTTGGGGAGAGGAGATACAGTGCACATTACTGTTAGAGATAAGAGATAAAGCTGACTGTACTTACCAAATCATAGAATCATACTGCACAGAATAGGGATCATTCAGCCTTTGTGCCTGCGTGAACTCCTTTCAAAGAATTCCCAACTGAGTTTCACTCCCCTGCTTGTAGCCATAGCCCTGCAATTTGGTTCTTTCAAAGTATATGTCTAATTTCCTTTTCAAAGTCGCCACTCAAACTGCTTTCTGTCTCTGCCCTTTCATGCAGTGCTTTCCAGAACACAACTACTCATTGCATAAATGAATTTCTCCTCCTTACCCCCAGTTCTTTAGACAATGACTTGTGTCCTCTGGCTATTCGCTAGTGTAAATGTAAATACAGCGTTAGATTCTCCAGGTGGGATTTTCTGGCCTCGCTAGACCCGAAATCAGAAAATCCCATGCGAGGTCCACAGATCTTTGTCTAGTCCACCTCTTGCCCGCTCTGATTCCCACAGGAGACTGTACCTACGTCTGGGGAAGTTTATGTTTTAAACTTAAGTTTATTTATTAGTATCACAAGTAAGCTTACATTAACAGTGCAATGAAGTTACGACAACAATCCCCTGGTCCAGCATCTATTCGGGTACACTGAAGGAGAATTTAGCATGGCCAATGCATCTGACCAGCATGTCTTTCATATTGTGGGATGAGACAGATGCACTCGGAAGAAACCCACACAAACAATGGGAGAACGTGCAGCTTGCAGACTCCACACAGACAGTGATCCAAGCCGGGAATCGAACCTCGGTTCTTGGCGCTGTGAGGCAGCAGTGTTGATCACTGTGTCACCGTGCCACCTAGGAAGAGATGTTAGCTAGTTGTTTTATGTTATTGGTTTCTGATGAGCCTCTTTTCCTCCTCTTTCTCCCTACATCCCCCCGAGTTTAATTCCCAGAAGCAGACACTCTGCAGGTTTATAATCTGTACCTTCTCTGCCCTCTAGTGGAAAAGACCTTTGGGAGTTTTTCATCCTGTGGAGTCCCTGAAATGCCTTTTATCTCTTTATGACATTCATTTCCAGAGCCTAAAAATACATCATCAACGGAAGCAAAAACTCTATGATCACACTCCACACACTGGAATGGATGGCAATTGCTCCCTGTCAATACTTGAATGGCTCGCAAAAGTAGCTTTTAATCCAATAAAATTGTTGCACAAAAAACAAAGCCATCAAATTGCATGAAATAAAAATTCAAATTGCATTCCAAGCAGCTCCGTTTACTAAGGATTTTTTGATCTAACAATGAGAGTCAAGCGAAGACTGTAGTTGTCCTCAGACATCACAACATAAGTTCCATTCCAGTGCAGTCTTCAAGTGAGGAAGCACTTCCATGATTAATATTTCACTGTGATTTAAACAGCCTCTGTCCTTGTGCTGTGATGTGATTACTGATTTACTTTTTATTATCCCAAGGGATACATTAGAAGTAATGGAGAGGCAATCAAGTTCTGAAGCTGGCATTTCATTCTGTTCCATGTCACGCCCTGTTCTTCTATCGCTTTGTTTGTACACAGCTAACAGGTTGAAGTATTATCCTTGACCAGTTGGTTCATCTTCAAAGAGTTCTGCTATGTTTTAAAGTTTTATTTATTTTATTACCGTCGCAAGTAGACGATGGCCTAGTGTTTATTACTCAGCTTTGGGTCACTGACTGGTGGGAGTTTGCACATTCTTCCCCCTGCGTGAGTTTCCTCCGGGTGCTCCGGTTTCCTCCCATAGTCCAAAGATGCGCGGGTTGGGTGGATTGGCCATGCCAAATTGCCCCTTAGTGTCAGGGGGACTAGCTAGGGTAAATGCATGGAGTTATGGGGATAGGGCCTGGGTGGGATTGTGACCGGTGCAGACCCAATGAGTCAAATGGCCTCCTTCTGCACTGTGCAATTCTATGATTCTATGGTACTATCGCAAGACTATTAATCCAGAAACTCAGTTAATGTTCTGGGGACCCAGGTTCAAATCCCACCAAGGCAGAAGGCAGAATTTGAAGTCATTCAAAATTAATGAAATTAAAAATCTACTGATGACCATGAAACCATTGGCAATTGTTAGAAAATCCCAGCTGGTTCACTAATGTTCTTTAGTGAAGTAAATCTGTTGTTCTTACGTGGTATGACCTGTATGTGGTTTCAAAGCCACAACAATGTGGTTGACTCTCAAATAGCCTCTAAAATGAGTTAGCAAGCCCCTCAATTGTGTCAATGAAGGGCAACTGGGGATAGGCAATAAATGCTGGCCAGCCTGCAATGCCCATGTCCCATGAATGAATTAAAAAAAGTAGTTTTGCATTAATACTGCAAAGAAGTTAGTCTGAAAATACCCCAAATGCCACACTCCGGTGCCTGTCCAGGTACTCTAAGGGAGAATTTAGTGTGATCGATGCACATAACCCGCACAGCTTTGGAGCACCTGGAGGAAACCCACACAGACATGGGGAGAACTTTCAGAACTCCGCACGAACAGTGACCTGAAGCCAGAACTGAACCTGGGTCTTTGGCGCTATGAGGCAGCAGTGCTACCCATTGTGCCACCATGCTGCCCATTTTCCTCAATATGTTCTACTTATAGGAGAAGCCAATATTTGATAACCTATCACGGGGGAAAAGGTGAGAAGTGAACATTTCTGGTAACAGCATAGAATAATCTTGACCATTGTCAACAGAAGTTCCTCATCTAATATGTCGACAAATCACATATCCCATGCAATTTTTATATCAGCCTCTTTTTGAAAGCTTTAGGGATTGATTTTCACTGAGGAAAATTGTCAGCAATGGATGGTAAGATCCTGAAAATGGCATGATTTGCTTTACTGGTCCATTAGCCTGGATGACCAGTCTGAGGAAAATTGTATTGCAGCTGACCTCTTTCTCATGGATATTGGAGAGCCAATAACACATTTAAACAAAGCCCCAACTTTTAACATTTTTCATAGAATCATACAGTGCAGAAGAGGCTCTTCAGCCCAATGAGTCTTTACAGTTATGCAGGAAATACAAGACCTCCCATCTAATCCCATTTACCAGCACTTGTCTTGATAAACAGGGTTCTTAATACTTGTAATTAGCCTTTTACTGCCAATAATTCGTAGAGTCCCTACAGTGCAGAAGGAGGCCATTCAACCCATCAAGTCTGCACTGACTCTCTGACAAAGCCCCCTCCTTTGTCCTATCTATGTAATGCCAACATATATTCCACTAATCCCCCTAGCCTTTTTCTTTTATTCATTCATGGGATGTGGGAGTCACTGGGTGGGTCAGCATTCATTGCCCATTCCTGAGGACATTTAATAATCAACCATGTTGCTGTGCATCTAGAATCACATGTAGGCCAGACCAGGTAAAGATGACAGATTTCCTTCTCTAAAGGATATGAGTGAGCCAGATGGGTTTTTAGGCCAATTGATGGTCTTCATTAGATTTTTAATTCCAGATTTTTATTGAATTCAAACCCTGATCCCCGCAGCATTGACCTGGGTCTCTGGATTACTAGTCCAGCAACGATACCAATGTACTACTCCATAACACATATTTGGACACAATTTAGCAAGGCCAATCCACCTAATTTGCACATCATTGGAGTGTGGGAGGAAACTGGAGCACCGAAGTAAATCCACACAGACATAGGGAAAATGTGCAAACTCCACACAGTCATCCAAGGACAGAATTGAACCTGGGTCCCTGGTGCTGTAAAGCAATAATGCTAACTACTGTTCCACTGTGCCACCCCGTTGTCCTACTTTAACACTTAGATGTATCCTCTGCATTCTGGTGACCAGGCGCAGGCACAATATACTGATCTTTGGAGTAACACTTACTACTTCTGACCCCAATGCAACTGCTTTACAATGTACCTACTGTTACCTACCTTCCAGCCTATTTGGTTTTTATGCAATCTTCAAAAGACTAGTGCTAAAATCTTATAGTCCTGCTTATGGCATACCCCCACCATGGATTTCCCTGTGGCAAGGGATGCACTCAGGAGGAAATCCCATTAATCCAAAGATGTGCAGGTTAGGTTGATTGCCATGCTAAGAAATTGCCCCTTAGTGTCCAGGGATGCGTAGGTTAGAGGGATTAATGGGTATAATATGTAGGGGTATGGGGATAGGGCTTGGATGGGATTGTGCTCAGCGCAGACTCGATGGGCTGAAGGGCCTCTTTCTGCACTGTAGGATTCTATGTTCTCTGGTTAATAATGGTGGCACCGTAAAGCCCACCACCAGCGAGCAGCACACTGCCTCTGCTGCCACAAAGCAGCCTGCAGAACGAGAGGAGAATCCCACCCTACAATTTTGAAATTGATATTCTTTAAAATTGAACTTTGTGAAGTGAATTCTGGAAGTCCAAATACATCATGTCTTAGGGTTTTCCACCATCCGCTTGCGATGTCACTTCTTCATGTAATTCAAGGAGATTTGACTGGTAGAAGTTTTCTTTCCTGAGACCATGTTGACTGTGGTTTACTCAATTGTTATTGCACAGATAATCCTCAATTTTACCACAATAATCAACTTTATTACGCTATGTCGCATTGAATTAAGGCAAGCAGGGGCCATTTTAACTTTGGCTGTGTAGTGATGTCCCTTTAAGGACAGCACAGCAGAAGATGGTCACTTGGCTTGAGGGAGCAATCAGAATGGGTATTCACCCCAGGGGGTGGAGTCTTACCTTGGGCAGGAGACAGTCTGAAGACATGCAGCAGATATGTAGGGACTGGGGCAGCTAGGGGTCTGCCAGCCCCTGTATTTTTCCACAGGAATCATAGCAGACTATGTAAAAGTCCGTTGATCGCGCGCAGGATTTTGCAACCTTGGGGTGAACACAGCCAGGAAAACCCCACCCTGAGTGCTGTTTACAATGATTGTTTAGTTCAATATCTTCCATTTTGCATCATTAGCCAAAGTTAATTTTGTTTCCAACATATTGGCAGTTATCCATCAGTGGTTTTAAAAATGTCCACATCCATAACACAATATGTTACATTTACTGATAGTGCTCCAGTATCTAGTGATTCCCACATAACAACTATCGATGCCTCACTATATCTTCTCAAGCATATTATTCTGCAATAAATATCAGGACACTTATTTGTTTTGAAACATGTTAGCCTGTTTAAAACTTCCAATTTAATTTTCACCAAAGTAATTATTTGAACTTAATTCATTAATGTTCGAAAATGGCATGCTTTTCACATAATTCATTGTGACTATTTGGAGGTAATAATAATACATTGATTGTTTCAGTTTCATAGAGTCCCTACAGTGCAGAATGAGGCCGTTCAGCCCATCAGATCTGAACTGACATCAATCCCACCCAGGTCTATTCCTGCTTAGTTACCTTGCTAATCTCTCTAACCTATCACATCCCAGGACACTAAGGGGCAATTTAGCACGTCCATTCAATCTAACCTGTACATCTTTGGACTGTAGGAGGAAACCGGAGCACCCAAAGGAAACCCACGCAGACATGGGAGAACATGCAAACTCCACACAGACAATGACCCAAGCCAGGAATCGAACCGGATCCCAGGAACTGTAAGGCAGTGTGCTAACCACTATGCCACTGTGCCATCCACAATTACATTTGCCTATTCATGTATATGCCAAGCCACCCTTTAAAAGTCACTATCGTATCTGCTTCCAGTACTTCCCCCGATAGCAAATTCCAGAGTGAGCCAGCCCTCTCTGTTCTTGTGTAAAAAAAAACTTTAAACACATTTCTTCCAGTTCCTATATTCATCCCAATGAATTCTCTTCTCCCTGTAGAATTTACAGACTTTTTATGACATCCACATCAACAATTTATGTATCTGGGTAGGAGACCCTAAAGGAGCTGTTAATCTTTAGAAACTTTTTTTTGCCAACCTACAAATTCTCATAAACCCATGCAATCTTGTTCAAATAGAGCATCATTTTCATTACAAAATCAGTTATCCTATAGCACAACCTATCAATGCTAATTATTTGAAGAGAGTGAATGTATATTTAACAGCAAGAAGATTGTTCAAAAGCATTTCTAAACAGTTACCTTTCACAGGAGTTTCTAATTATATATTTATGGATATGGAAAAGAAAAACTGCTGACAAAAATTTTCACTTTCTCAAGTATAATATGTCTTGCAAAATGTTTATCCATGATGTTTCTATTGACACAGCTCCTTTATATCATATCTACTTAATGTGTTGCTCTTTCAGCAGCATATGTTCATAGTTTCTGGCTGCAAGTGTGGTAATATCTTGTATCCCAATATTCATACTATAATCCACATTAGTGATGGAATGGCCTCATGATATTATTGCTAAACTATTAATCCAGAAGATCAGCTAAGGTTCTGGGGACACAGATCCAAATCGCACAATGACAGATGATGGAATTTGAATTCAATAAAGTATATCTGGAATTAAGAATATACGAATGACCATGAAACCATTGTCGGAAAACCCATCTGGTTTACTAATGTTTACTTTAGGAGAGGGAATCTGCCATCCTTACCTAGCCTGGCCTACATGTGACTCCAGTGCTACAGCAATGTGATTGACTCTGAAATGGTCTAGCAAGTAGTGAGACCTGGGCAATAAATATTGGCCAGTCAGCAATGCCCATGTCCCACGAATGAATTAAACAAACGAGTACTTGGAAAAGTTATAGTGTAAAATGAATGTATCAATGTTATGTTGATTACTGTACTTAAAACATTACGTAGAGTAATTTCAAGGCTTTAGAAACCATCTCATTATAATCAACATTCATTATATTTAGAACTTAAAACCTGAAGGACATTTTGTGCAATATGTCATTAATATATTAAAAACTTCAACTATAAACTGAGTTGAAGTGCATGCATTTTGAAGACATCCTGAGATGTTCTGTTACAATATTTATGAATCACCTGAGAATAAGTTCCACCTAATTCCGCATTTTCATCTAACTGAAAACCTGGCATTGGGCTTTGTGTTCAAAGTTCCTACAAGCAGGCATTCACCTCTTGGGTCTCAGTTGGAGCATTGGAAATCAGATTGAACAGGAAAGTGATCCTCTTGCAAAAAAGATACTGCCGCAGTGGAAGTTTGCAATAAATTGGGTTGTTTGTTACCAAATAATAGATCATGTTTGTTGGCAAAGAAATGATGGAATCCATAATTCCAGCCTGCTTAAGTAAGTAATCTTCTAACAGGTTTGTTATTTAATTTGTGTTGACTGCTTCTCTAAAGATGTTAGAATACAATGAGAGTCAATGTCAAAGCAGGGTAGAGAAATTTCAAGATTAAGTTTTGACTGCGCCTGATATCAAAATTAAGTGAAATTGGAATTCAGCTCCAGTATTCCACATGGAACAGATTTCATCTCTTATTGAACACAGCTGTGATGTGGAGATGCCAGTGTCGGACTGGGATGGGCACAGTATGAAGTCTCACAACACCAGGTTTAAGTCCAACAGTCTATTTGGTAGCATGAGCTTTTGGAGCTCTGCCCCTTCATCGGGTGAGAATGAAGAGACAGCATTCCAAAACCTCATGCTAACAAATAGACCTGTTCGACTTTAATCTGAAGTTGTGAGACTTGTTAATTAACACAGCTGGACATAGCAGCATAATAAACTGTTATTCCAATTTTGGCCTCTTGTGCACACCTTCTCATCATCAGTGACTGCATTTTCAACCGCCTAGACTCCACACTCTGGAATATCCTCCCTAAGCCCTTCCATTTCACTCATCTTTTATATAACGACCCTCCTTAAAACCACTTGATTGGTCAAGCTTTTGAGCAACCTTTCGTTGCCTAGACATCCATTTTTGCCCCATTGCACTTCTGTGAAGTGACTTGAGATCTTTTCGATGAACGATCTTGGATGGGATTCTCCAGCCACACTTGCCCCAAGACCGTAATTTCCCACCCAGACTTTTGTATGGTCCTGTCCCGCCCACTACACATCGTGTGGTGGACGGAACAGGAGAATTCCATTTCTTTAAGGTTAACTTATTAATCACAAATAGGCTTACATTAACACTGCAATGAAAGTACTACAAAATCTCCTAGTCACCACATTCCAGTGTCTGTTCAAGGGAAAATTTAGCATGGTGAATTCATCTAACCAGCATGCCTTTGGACTGTGGGAGGAAACTGGAGCACCCGGAGGAAACCCACACAGATACTGGGAGAATGTGCAAACTCTACACAGACAGTGCCCCAATCGTTGTGTTGACTTCATCATCACATATGCTGCAGGTAATGCCAAGAGTCAATTTACATCTTTATAAGATTCAACTAGGTCATTTCTAAAGATCTAATTCTGAATGAATAAAAGAAGCACAGGGCCTGTAGTATTTATTTTTCAATATCCTCAGAAGAGTTTAATGAGGAGCAATTGCAGAATACCCTAATCCCAAGAATTCTTAAAAAAAAAACCTAATATCCTAAACCTCAGCATATTTCAAAGATTTTCATTTCGGGGTAGGGGTGGGGGAAATCAAGTTTTCTTCAAACATCTATTTACGAAACGAAAGTGTTACAAGTCACTGACAAACCATTCAAATCAGTTGAAGTGTCACCCTGATTTTCAAATCAATGAAAAATCCTTTCTGACCTGTTTTGAATCTGAAATTGTGATATATGCACATAATGCATATTGGAGTTTGGAGTGTGTACTGCCCCTTTAAGAGTGAAGGTCAGGTGACCTCTGGGGGTTAGCTCCTCCCAGTGTGGGACCGGGCTGTGCAGTCTTAGATCTGACTGTGGAAGAGTTCACACCTAAGTAATGAGTTCCCGAGTGTTCAAGTTACCAAGCTGTAATAAATTCTGAGAGGCAGAAGTCCCTTCATAAAAATCCCTTTATTTACATATGGGCCAGTCATAGACAGCAGTGGGAAGTTGTGCGTGGAGCCTGAAGAGATTGGTGAGGCACTGAATAAATATTTCTCTTCGGTATTCACGCAGAGTGCTGGAAATGTAGCTATGGAGAACACTGAGGTACAGGGTTGCAAATTGGGAAGTATTGTAGTAGATAGGGAGGATGTTGTAGAAATTCTCGAGGGTTTGAAGTTGGATAAGTCCCCTGGGCCGGACGGGATTTACCCTAGGATTCTCTGGGAGGCCAGAGAGGAGATTGCAGAGCCTCTGGCTCTGATCTTCAGGTCCTCGTTGGTTACGGGTGTGGTTCCGGAGGACTGGAGGATAGCGAATGTTGTCCCATTGTTTAAGAAGGGGAAGAGAGACCTTCCAGGGAATTATAGGCCAGTGAGTCTTACTTCTGTTGTGGCAAAGTATTGGAGAGAATTATTAGGGATAGGATTTATAGTTATTTAGAGAGAAATGAATTGATTGGGGATAGTCAGCATGGTTTTGTGAAGGGTAGGTCGTGCCTTACTAACCTCATTGAGTTTTTTGAAAAAGTGACCAAAGAGGTGGATGGGGGTAAGGCGGTTGATGTCGTATATATGGACTTTAGTAAGGCGTTTGATAAGGTGGCCCATGGAAGACTTCTACAGAAAATGCAGATGTGTGGAATAGAGGGTGATTTAGCTAATTGGATTAGGAATTGGCTGGCAGATAGAAGACAGAGGGTGGTGGTTGATGGGAGATATTCATCGTGGAGTTCGGTGACGAGTGGTGTGCCTCAGGGGTCTGTTTTTGGGGCCCCTGCTGTTTGTAATTTTTATAAATGATCTGGATGAGGGTATTGAAGGATGGATCAGTAAATTTGCAGATGACACTAAAGTCAGTGGAGTGGTAGATAGTGAAGAGGGGTGTTTTAGTTTACAGAGTGACTTGGACAAGTTGCAGAGCTGGGCCGAGAGGTGGCAAATGGAGTTTAATGTGGAAAAGTGTGAGGTAATGCACTTTGGCAGGAACAATAAATGTGTAGAGTATAGGGCTAATGGTAGGGCTCTTAATAGTGTTGAGGAACAGAAGGATCTTGGTGTATGTGTCAATAGATCCCTGAAAGTAGGCAGTCAAGTGGATAAAGTTGTTAAGAAGGCATATGGAGTCTTAGCTTTTATTGGTAGGGGGATTGAATTTAGGAGCCGCAGCATCATGTTGCAACTGTACAAAACTCTAGTGCGGCCGCACTTGGAGTATTGTGTGCAGTTCTGGTCCCCACATTATAAGAAAGATGTGGAGGCATTGGAGAGGGTACAGAGGAGGTTTACCAGGATGTTGCCTGGTATGGAGGGCAGGTCTTATGAAGAGAGGCTGAGGGATTTGAGGTTGTTTTCGTTAGAAAGGAGGCGGCTAAGAGGGGACCTAATCGAAACATATAAGATGATTAGAGGTTTAGATAGGGTGGACAGTGATAGCCTTTTTCCTAGGATGGAGAAAGCTAGCACGAGGGGACACAGCTTTAAATTAAGGGGTATGAGTTATAGGACGGATATCAGAGGTAGGTTCTTTACTCAAAGAGTGATTAGGGAGTGGAATGCCCTGCCTGCAGCTGTCGTAGATGCGCCAAGTTTGGTGGCGTTTAAGAGGTTAATTGATAAGTATATGGAAGAGAAGGGAATGGTTTAGTTTGGAGGGGCATTGCTTTTTATTTTGGTTGGCACAACATCGAAGGCCGAAGGGCCTGTTCTGTGCTGTAGTGTTCTAATATATTCTAATATATTCTAATATATCTGACAGCAACATACAGAGTGCTTTCAGTTAACAGTCTACACTCAGAGTACCAGAGGAACTGACACTCCTGGTTAAGTACAAAGCAAGAGGCTCCCTAATTGGCCCATCAATTTGGTTCTTAATCAGGGAGCTCATATTCTAACAGGCCCACCTCAACGGCCTGATTAAAGTCATTACACTAGCGTACCTCATGATTCTTTACGCCCCATAAGAATCATAGAATCTACAGTGCAGAAGGAGGCCATTGGCCCATTGAAATAAATGGCCTCCAAATAGTCAATAGGCACATACATAATAGGAATAGGTGGTGAGCAGGAGGCCTTTAAATCCTCAGTGTTCACTCACATTGCAAGCAAAGAGGGGCGATTTTCCTAAAAGTGCTGAATTGGTGGAAAACCTGTTCTAGATCATGACTGTTTTGTCAGTTCAACTTCACACTCGAATCTCCGTATTCTGTGCTCTGCAGAGATCCCAATCGTGAATATCATTAAAAAACTCAGGGGGTAGGGCCTATTCATGCTGGGCCCCATGAATAACAATCCTGAAACATTGCGTATGCACAATGTGTCAGTCTCCCCATTTGCTGGCCAGCTCAATCGCTGACCAGCCTGGGACCCCTGTAGTGCTGCCCCTCCAGTATCCCCCCACAGCCTGATCGCAGCCCCCACAATAATTCCCGGGCCAGACCTGACTTCCCATCTCTGGGTGCCCCAATCTCCAGCCCATCCACTCCCCACTAGCAGTGAAAAATCCTCCCACAGCCTCTCACCCCAGCAGACCCACCCTTCCAGTGACCCTCCCCAAGAGGCAGGCCCCCAACATACCACCCCCATTCACAGTCTATCCCAACCGCTGCCCTCCTTCCATCCCAGTTTGATTGCCATGCCGAGTGGCAGTGGGATCCCCCCACCCCCACCAGTCACCCCTGGGCCCCACCCACAATAGGCTCCATCCAATTGGCACTGCCCAATGGACAGTGCCAAAGTGCTCCCTGGACATGGATGCTTTGCCACTTGGACAGTACCGGGGGCACATTTTAAAAAGATTCTGTCTTCCCACTGATTTCCAGCGTGGTCTGTTCTCTGGCTCTGGGAGACCCACTTGCGTTCCTGGCACATGCACAAATCCCGGATAAAGGCCAACGATGCATATCTCTCAGCCCAATTCGCCAGAAAAGTTGTGGGTCATGGTGGAAGAATCACCCCCAAAGTCTCAGCATTACACTACAAGTTCTTTCTTTCCTGGGTTATTGTGGGTTGTTCCATAAATTAAAGCAGATTGGGATTTTTTCTATTTGATTGAAAGGCACTTGGAATTTGCATCCAGTTTGCCAGCCCAACACTGATTTTTTTTTTAATATTGTTGATGCAAATATGATATTTTGCTGCTGCATTCCCCTTATCCTTACTCTACTATATTATGCTCAAATTAGTTTACAAAGCGCATCATATGAGGCATGAAATTATAGCATTTCCCTTCTAATAGCAGATTGAATCCATTACAGCCTCAAGTGCAAGACAGCTTATTTTCTAATGCTCTGATTCTAGCATGAAACACATCTCGTCACAGAATGCCACAAATATGATCTTACCAGATTCCTAATGAAGGCATGAAGTGTAGTGGGGAAAGCATTAGAGAAATCAATCACCATGATGAAGGTGTAAGGATGAAGGGTGGCACAGTGGTTAGCACTGCAGTCTCACAGCACCAGGGACCCGGGTTCAATTCTGACCTTGGGTGACTGTATGGAGTTTGCACGTTCTCCCCGTGTCTGCATGGGTTTCTCCCAGATGCTCCAGTTTCCTCCCCACACTCCAAAGATGTCCAGGTTAGGTGGATTGAACATATTAAATTGCCCTTTAGATTAGGGCCATTGGCAATGCTAAATCTTAGTGTCCAAAGATGTGTAGGTTAGATGGATTAGCCACGGGAAATGTATGGGGTTATGGGGATAGGCATGGGGAAAAGGGACTGGGTAAGGTATTCTGCCAGAGACTCAGTGGCCTCTTCTGCACTGTAGGAATTCTATGACTCCTGATGCAGGTGTGGTGTCTGGTGGGGAGAGCATTAGAAAAATCAGTCTATCACCATGATCAAGGTGTAGGCAAGTTTCCAACAATGGCAGGCTTAATGGACAATATTCTGGATGAGGATGAAGCTGGCCTTGACAACAGACCATTTCTGGGCAGCAAGTACCACTCTGAACCACTGAGCTCAGCCTAGGAATCAGCATGGGAGTAGATAGTGTCAGTGCCAACGATGCTGGCGATAATCAGACAACTTCGATTTTGCCAAAACGAAGCCCTAATTAAAAGTGAAGTTTACTCTGTCCGAAAGCTTGTTGAGCAGGAATTCTTTGGTCAAATCACTTCTAAATTGTGAGTACAAGTCTTTTGTTTGGATGCTGACATAACAAGATTTACAGGAGTCGAAGGTTTGGAAATCGGTTCAGCCCACAATGGGCAGGTTTAAGATGCACCCAATACCTAGATGAAACCAGCGAGCATCAGATGTCTATTGGAGATGCACAAAAGTTTTACAGCAGGTTAAAGTCCAACAAGTTTATTTGGAACCATGAGTTTCAGAGTGCTGCCCCTTCATCAGATGAATGGAGAGATAAGTTAACAAACACGGCATATATAGCAAAGATACAATTGCAAGGTAGCGATTGGATAGATAGTGACAGCAGAAAAGATGACAAGAAAAACACCAAAACAGAGTCCAGCAACTGGTAAAAGCAGCAAGGGAAATGACTGAAACTGCTCTTCCACGCACACTAATTCCAGATATCAAAGCAGCTGATAGATAGAGAGAAAGAGGATAGATGCTATGCAACCCAAAACAGAAACCATACTCAATGTCACAGAGAACCTGATTTACGAGAACTCCAGCCAGGAGAATCAGTATGGATTCATGACCAGAATCAGGAAGGCCGGGTTTTGGCCAAAACACTACATGCAGGAATTTTCAGCCTCACTCGTCCCGAAACTGGCAAATCTGGCCCAAGATCAATGGACATTTCCATAGTCTGTCTCTCGCCTGCTCCAATTCCCGTGGCGAGTGGGAGGGTAAAATTCATCCTTGCATTTGCGATCGTATAGAGACAGAGAATGGGACAGTGAGAAAGAACAGAAACATACTTGTATCATCTACAAGAAAAAGTCCATCAATCAAATGGACAAACCATCAACAAGATCAGGAAGACAACTTGAACAGGGAGTCAGTAATCTCTGATAACTCATATACTGCTCCACCAAGATCAAGAGAGATGCTATACATCCTCCAAGAGACCTGGGAACAATGTTATTTAGAGTGGCGAAACTACCACAACACTTATGTCTGGCCCAGCAATGAAGGCAGAGATTTAACTTGATTATATGAATAACGTATTTAATAGGGTCAGAAACTCAGGAGAGATGTAATGTAAAAGGTTAATGGTCAGCGATGTAAGGTCACATGACAACAGAGAGTACTGAGACATGGTTCTATGAAAAGCCTCGTGCTGAGCCTGTACAGAGTGAGTAACAGGTTCAATAAAAGATGAAGTTGGTGCCACAAGGGTTAACACTGCTGCCTCACAGCGCCAGAGAGCCGCGTTCGATTCTCGGCTTGGATCATTGTCTGTGCGGAGTCTGCACGTTCTCTCTGTGTTTGTGTGAGTTTCCTCCAGGTCCTCCGGCTTCATCCCACAGTCCAAAAGACGTGCTGGTTAGGTGCATTGGCAGTGCTAAATTCTCCCTCAATATACCCGAACAGGCACCAAAGTGCGGCAACTAGGGGATTTTCACAATAACTTCATTGCAGTATTAAGGTAAGTCTATTTGTTACACCAGTAAAAATAAATAAAATAAATAAGTTTACCACAGCCTGGCCTCCAGTAGCCTGAAACAATCCTGACCACAGACAATCTCATCTCAAACCCACAACAATGAGAATAGAAATTTCAGCAGTGGCCCTGAGTAGCTCTGAGAGGGAATGGAATCAATTGGTAAAGAAGGGGCAAATGGGAGAAGAAAGAATGGATCAGGAGAAGAAAGCTCTCATTTAGCAAAAGGGCCTATGGCCAGGATTCTCCTATCCCCCTGTTTTATTCCAGGCAGATGAAGACAGTGTTCCAACATTGGTTTTGACGGCCTGATACACACAGTGTCTGACACACAATTGACCGCAATAAAATTAAATATCAGACGCTGTACAAAATGGTGGCCAATCCATCACCCACTTTGTCTCAGCCCCGAGACAGATTTCCAGCGTTAAGTGTTTGATTTTACTTCATAACATGAAGGAACCAAAACAAATTTCCATCCCATTCAATTTTAGAAAGCTGGGAGGAGATTTATGTTAAATTAGAAAGATGATGAACTGTTTGCTTAAATATTTTTTCAGCTGAAGGGAAAATGAGTTGGCGTTAGGCAGCGATACATTGATGCATGTTCAGAAAGTAGAAGGGAGATTAATCTTTACAAGCTGGAGGGGATTGGAATGCTCTTATCTTTGTGTTAAGATCCATTTGTTTGTTGCTTCACATTTCTGAATCTGACCATATATGGCTGAAGCTACTGGATACTGACAGGGATCCAAATAAAGACAGCCATTCAGGATTTAAGATGATAAGAAAGGTGTTCAGAATGGTGGTCCAATATGCATATGTCAATTCACAGATAGAGTTGATGGGTTTTGCGCTGGCATGCGCAACTCAGCCAGGAAAAATCGTTTCTCCTAGCCTGCATATTTACCAAAGACAAATTAAGCTGTTTTATCACTGGGCAGATGGGCTAAAAATACGTAAGCGCAAGAAAGATCCATTAAATTTCAAACCAAAGTCTGAAATTGGCATCACGGATTAGCTAGAGGTGGCATTTTCCAGTCCCCCCGTGACATGCTTTCTAGCAGCAGATGCGGCTCAACACTGGCCCCAGTGGAATCTCCCAGTTCTGCAGATGTCTCCAGTGTTTCACACGGCTCATTCAACCGTGTGTGTGAGGAAGGTGGGGGGGAGAGGGGAGGAGGAGGGGAGAGGGGATAGTTGGGGGTGGTGTGTGTGGCAGGGCAGGTCACCTTCAGCAGATTAGAAGGTCCCAATGGCAGGAAGGACTGGAAAATCCTCCACCAAAACTCTCCAACAATAAATATTGGATAGAGTTCTCCGACCTTGCCTATGGCTAGGATTCTCCTGTCCCGCTGCAGCGAATGAAGATTTGGCTGAGTGCCAAACTCACCACCCTCGCTGGCAGCAGCACTGGGGTGTGAACGGCTGGAGAATTCCAGCCACTGTGTCCTGAATTTCAAGTTGAAACTTTGCAGGGTGAAAATTATTTTTCAGCGACTAATGCTTTTATTCACTCACATCAAATTCGAACCAGCCTTACCTGCCTTTACAGCTCCATCTGGGAATCATCTATTTCATGCTAAATGTAAAGTGATCTATTATTGATAGCAATGATATGTAAGGTTTGAGTACTGGGTTTTAAAAGGTACAGGAATTCATTTAAAACTAATTTACTTAAGGACTGCATGAGATTAATGCTACTAGATGGTTAGGTGCGTGCCTGAAATGGCAAGAAGTGATATGACAGTCCCTACACTCTCACCCCAAGCTCAAAGGGAGGTTGCTGGTGTATAGTTGCCGGCTCAAACTAAGTGGAACTTTGGAGGTGACGATGAAGTTCATCATCACCATCTGCCTTCATCCACGGGAGGCTCCATGATATAGAAAATGGTTCACATTTCCTAGGATCTTGCCATTGGTCTCTATCAATGAATATTTGGGGACAAAGATCTCAAACCTGAGACCAAGATCATGGTTTGCTGCAGTGATTACCAAGGTTCTACATGCTTCAGAGTTCTGACAACTTATAGTGTTCATGTCAAAGCAGTGGGGAAGTACCATCAGAGTAGCCTTTGCCAAACTTCCAAATCTAGTGGCGGCAATGTGTTCCAAAAACAACTTTATCTCACAAACCAACTTGCCTCGCATCTAGTGATTAATCATTCAAAACCAGCTCTGCTCGGTGGAATATGTTGACATCAGATTCCCAAAGCAACTGCTCCACTCGAAACTCGACTATGACAGGAGACTCCCAGCAAGATGAAGGAAAAACTTCGAAGGTAATCTCAAAGCATTCCCAAAGAGGTTAAACATCCTGGCTTATTCATGGTTGTCCCTGGTTTGTGATTAGGGAAGGTTTGTCAGGCAAGGCACCAGAGGAGAAGCAATGGCCTAGTGGTATTATCACTAGACTATTAATCCAGAAACTCAGACAATGTTCTGGAGACCTGGGTTCAAATCCAGCCACAGCAGATGGTGGAATTTGAACTCAATGAAAAAAAATTTGAAAAAATAAGAATCTACTGATGGCCATGAAACAACTGGCAATTGTCATAAAAACCCACCTGGTTTACTAATGTGCTTTAGGGAAGAAAATTTGCCGTCTTCACCGAGTCTGGCCTACGTGCGACTCCTGAGCCACGGAAATGTATGATTGACTCTCAACTACCTTCGTGCATCTAGGGATTGGCAATAAATGTTGGGCAGCTGGCGACGCCCACGTCCCACGAATGAATAAAGAATACAGGTTGAGCAAGAGGACAGGTCAAGGGGCAGACAACAGAAATGCCAATTGACCTAGCGTGGGAATTTCGGTCTCGCTCGAGCGAGGCCGTAATATCCTGCATTACATCAGGAATGTGCAGAGGTGAAGTCAATGCATTAGAGGGAGGACTCATCAATCCAAGCTTTTAAGCACCGCCTGACTTGCATGTGGCAAGATCACCTACTGGACTTATCAACCATCTCAGAACTCATTGAATTGGATAGCAAGTGATCCATAAGCCCACAGCACTGCCTAAGAAGAAGAAACTGTATTTATGCCATAGCTTTCTGTTCAAAGCTACTGTCATCTCAGATCATTTTCAATACTTCCAGAGAAGTAGTTGCTCATCAGATTTAACATAACAAAATTATGTTACAATGGTTCTGCACAATATAAAAATATTCTACATAATACAGAAACCATTTTTTTCCAAAATGAACAGAATCAGTTTCATCTGGATTGAATTAGATGAATGAAGTTGAATTTTACGTATAACAGCTCCCTCTATAGCCTTCTGAGAATATTAGAGAGTAATCATAGATTGATGATTTATGCTTAGATTCCACCATTTTCCACAATGACAATTAAGTTTGTAGCTTTACACATGATTTCTTTTCTAACTTTCACACTATATCACTATATCTTTAGATAGCCAGCTACCATATTAGATCCCAGAAATCTAACTGGCGAAGGATAGCACTGCAGCCAATCTCCGTACACATTTAGAAGAATTTATTTACAGAGAATCAGGTCACCAACATGCACCTCCTCACTCCACCATCACTGTTTCAGTCTGATTCTTCATTAAGGGGCTAAATGAATCCTCAGATAATGCCCAACACTTATACACATTAACATACAATTAATGCAGGAACAATGCAAGGGCTGAGAGAGGTGGTGAGGAGGCAGATCTGGTTGTACTTGGGTAAACTGATGCTGTGTTTTCAAATGATGCCATCGAGGGACAGGAAATGGATAGAAGAAAGAGAAAGACTGGGTTAGGTCAGAATGGAGGCAGTTGACTACCATCCAGATGGACATGGTGGAGGGTCATTGGAGGAAGATGCGATGTGTGGTCAAGTAAATGAAAGATGGCACACAGCTCATGCAGGACAAAGGATGAGCATTTAACTAAGGTACAATCACAGAGTGTGTCATCATGATTCGGGTAAATGCCATTTTGTAATGTGGGAAATCTGATTTAAGGAATTCAACATAAAGTTCTTGGGAATTTTGCAGACGATACAAAGATGGCTGGACTTGCAGATAGTGAGGAGCATTGTCAGGCGATGCAGCAGGACATTGATAGACTGGTAGCTTGGGCAGACAGATGGCAGATGGAATTCAATCCTGATAAATGTGAGGTGATGCATTTCGGGAGAAAGAATGTAGGGGGGAGGTATATGATAAAGGGTAGACCTATTAAGAGTATAGAAACGCAGAGGGACCTGGGGGTGCAGGTGAGCAAGTCTCTGAAGGTGGCAGAAGCAAGTGGAGAAGGTTGTGAAGAAAGCATATGGTATGTTAGCCTTTATAGGAAGGGGTGTAGAGTACAAGAGCTGGCCTTTAATGTTGCAGTTGTATAAAAGCGGTTAGACCTCATTTGGAATACTGCGTCCAGTTCTGGTCGCCTTACTACCGGAAGGACGTGGAGACCTGGAGAGAGTGCAGAGGAGGTTTACCAGGATGCTGCCTGGTATGGAAGGTCTGAGTTACGAGGAGAGGTTAGGCAATTGGGACTGTTTTCCTTAGAAAGACGTAGACTTAGAGGAGATCTGATGAGTGTACAAGATTTGAGGGATAGATGAGAGTAACAGTGTTAAGCTTTTCCTAGGATGGACTCAAATAGCACGAGGGGTCACGGTATTAGGATGAGGGGGGTAAGGTATATTGGATGCTAGAGGGAGTTTTTTTCACACAGCGGTGGTGGCGTTTGGAATGTGCTGCAAATAAATTGGTGGGCAGGTTACTCTGAGTTATTTAAGAGGATACTAATTGCACCAATGAACAGAATTGGAATGAGGGGTAAGAAAACTGATTTAAATAGGGATCAGGAGCCCTTGGGAGTCCCTGGAGTGTGTCAATAGAGATGATATTGGATGTACTTGTTTTTATCCTACGTGCTTGGTGTTGTGATGTATGCCCCCTTGTTGTCTAAACAGAGGGGCATACATGCGATGTCATGAAGGGGACTGCTCTTGGTCTTTTTCAGAGTACCTACTGCTTCACTGGTTATGTACGCCTTGACCTGAGCATCTAATGGGGCAACACGACAGATCAGTGACTATTGCTGTGCTGTGCGGATACATGGATTTGGGCCTGTGTCTGTGGGAGTTTGCGCATTCTCCCCGTGCTTGCGTGGGTTTTCTCCAGGCGCCTTGGTTTCCTCCCACATCCCAAAGATGTGCTCTTAGGCTAATTGGCAAAACAAATTCTCCCTAAATTGTCTCAAATTTGGTTTTTAATCCATAGATCTATAAACATGGACAGGGATCGCGGCTAGATGTGGGAACATCGAGGTGGTGGCGTGGGCTCGTTGGGCCGAAGGGCCTGTTTCCTGTGCTGTTTTGTTCTTTGTTCTTTGTTCTTTGAAGTCGGGAACAGGTTTGGGAGAGAATCTAGGAATTTGGACTGGTTGAAGAAGATTGGGATGGAGCAGAGATCAGCAAGTTTGGAGAGGTAAGTAAAGCACTGAATTATAAAGCACCATCATAAATAGAAGATCAGCAAAGAATGAATTTATTTGATGAATACTTTAAGCTAGTTTTTACAAATGACATAGCTGCTCCAGATGAGGAAAATAATGTTAAAGCTAATTGTAAAATACAAAACTCATGGTAGATAAATCACTGGTCACTATTGACACACAGCATCAGTAGTGAAAGAAACTAAAGAACAGTTTCTCACCACGATTTTTAACTTCTCCTTCGAAATGCAAATTGTTCTGTGAAAAGGAGAGTAAGCAATCCAATGCCTCTGTTCAGGAAAGTGGAGAGGGATAAAGTGAATGAATATCGATTAATTTGTCTAACATCAGTTGAGGCCAAACTCACAGGATATAAATTTATCTAGGGCAGTCATATATTATGTTGGCTGAGAGTTACACACTCCGCGTAGTATTTAATCCCAAGGCAAATGTTTATCGCAAAAATCCATACTTCAAAATAACTGAACAAGTATTTAGAAAGGGGAGGTGGTGGCCTTATGGTATTACTGCTAGACTATAATCCAGAAACTTAGCTAATGTTCTGGGGATCCAGGTTCGAAATCCACCACGCCTGATGATGGAATTTGAATTTGATTAATAATATCTGGAATCTACTGATGCCCATGAAACCATTGTCGGAAAAACCCATTTAGTTCACTAATGCCCTGTAGGAAAGGAAATCTGCCATCCTTACCTGGTCTGGCCTACCTGCGACTCCAGAGCCACAGCAATATGTTTGACTCTCAACAGTTCTCCAATCCATAGACCTATAAACATAGACAGGGATCACAGGTAGAAGTGGGAACATCAAGGTGGCGGCGCGGGCTCATTGGGCCGAAGGGCCTGTTTCCCATTCTTTGTTCTTTGTAATAGCAACAAGGGATAGGCAATAAATACTAGCCAGCCAGTGACACCCATATTCCACAAATGAATTTTTTAAAATGCATGCATTAATTGAGGACTTTCATCAACACTTTGTGAAAGGTAATTCATATTTCATAAACTTAGTAAACTTCTTTGAGGAAGTGACATTTTGATCAATGAAGGGAGTGCAGAAGACATGGTTTACACACGTTTTTTGAAAGGTTTTTGATGAAGTATCTCACGAGGGAGTTGTTAAAAAAATCAGATTTACAAGGAAATGCAGTGGGTGGACATGTAACTGACGTTTCTGATTATTGCCCTTGGCTTGGATTGAAGTGGTTAAACCACAGGGGTCAGTGCTGGGTCCAGTGTTACATTCAATGTATAGAGATGATTGAGAAATGTGGAGCACATCATGAAATATGCAGATCACATGTGAAAGTGATGGTTTAGCTAAAGGTAAGAAGAGTAATAAAAGATTTCAAGAAGACACCAGTGGGTTTTTGGAAAGGGCAGAACAGTTGAGAGAAGCGACTTAATGTGGAGAATGAGGTAAAATACATTTTGGAATAAAAAGCAATGAATGAGAGTATACATTGAATGTGAGAAAACTAATGCATATGGATGAACTGGGATGCACAAGGAGTTCAAATACAATTTATCTACAAGATGCAAATGCAGACAGATAGGTCATGCTGGGTTTTATAAAAAGGAGGATAGCACACCAGAGTGATAAATTGATGAAAAATGTGTATTCAGCAATAATCATGCTACAGTTAGTGCAACTTTGAGCACTCCATTATGAAAAGAGCCTGAAAATCTTACCATTGTATATAGGTATTTGAGATAACAGAATTATTTCCACCAAAGAATAGCCTAAGAGGAGATTTAGCATATATTTTCAAAATTACCAAGGTCTTTGATAGAGTGAATAGGGCTAGATTGGTCCTGTTGTTCAGAGTTGTTTAGGAGCTTAGAAGTGTCACGAAGAAGGAAAGGAGAGGCACGAGAAAGAGTTCAAACAGAGGGTTATTGAAGCAAAGAATTCCACATGGAATATATGAGATGAAGATTGTTATATTGTTGAAGCGAAAACTGGATAAACAATTGAAGTTGCGGAAGTTAAAAACTAGGAGTAGGGAACAGAATGGTGGGCTAAGTGTTTAAACTGCTTCTGCAAGGATCCTTCAGAGGCCTGGTGGGCTGAATCCTACTCTGTGCTGTATAGTCCTATTGTTCTACAACATAATTTATAGATTTTCAATACCTTACAGCCAAGAAAACTTACGCAAGCTGAAATTAATTGGGTTCACTTTAAACTCTTTTAATGGAAAGTAATGGTTACATTGTAAGCAGAGCAAGAGTTAGACAGTTCAGGGGGATGAAATGGTGGGATCAGTAACCCTCCGGCACTGCAATTTGAGTTGTTAAGTTTCTCTGAACCTCTTTAAAATAGAAAGGAACACATAATCTTTACTCATATCCAAAGAAATATAACTCTTGCGTCTGAATTCTGGGTTTTATTGATAACATTGATGGAATATATGTATAGTTTATGACATGTTTGTGTCACTGCAGGTTTTGATCAATGTTTTTTCATTCCATTCATCCTTTTGTACAATTGTTAGAGGCTGATTGTTAAGCAATGTGCGAATTATTATTGATATTCTTTATTACTCAGAAGAATAATCATGTTATGAAAGCATCAAAGAGCTTTTGTCCTACCAAATACTTCGATATGAAAAAGGAAATCTCACGCATCCTATTGTGATATACCTTTAAGCGCTATCAGTATGACATCACTAGAAAAGAAATATGTCATGTGATCCAGTCCTAGTTTTGCTTAGAGCACAGCACAGCCCTGATACCTTCAATCTTTATACCGATGTATAACTGATCTCATGTATCTAATCTTAATAAATGAACGAACAGCGGGTTTAGTCAATCCCATATGAGAGATTGGTGCCTTATGTCTTGTACAATAAATAAGCCTTAAGTTTTATATGATTACAATAACATGACATGGTGGTTAGTGCTGGTAAGGTAGCAGTAAGATTGAGTGCATGGTGAATAGCCTTGACCATGTCATATGGCGTGAGGTGACTTTCACTGTTTTGAATTGAATTGATTTATTATTGTTAGATGTATTAATGTGCAATGAAAAGCATTGTTTCTTGAGAGCTATACAGACAAAGTATACCACGCATAGAGTACATAGGGAAGAAGGAAAGGAGAAAGTGCAGAATGTAGTGCTACAGATACAGATACGGTGAAGAGAAAGATTAGCTTAATATGGGAGAAAACCATTCTAACGTCTGATGGGAAGAATCTGTTCTTGAGTCGGTTGCTTATTGTTTTCAGACTTTTATATCTTTTTCCCAATGGAAGAGGGTGGAAGAGAGTATGTCCAGGGTGCCTGGAGTCCTTGATTATGCTGGCTGCTTTTCCACGGCAGTGTGAAGTGTAGGCAGAGGCAATGGATGGAAGGCTAGTTAGCACAATGGACAGGGCTATGTTCACAACTTTCTGTAGCTATTTGCGGTCTTGGTCAGAACAGGAGCTATACCAAACTGTGATATATCCGGAAAGGATGCTTTTTATGGTGCAACTGTAAAAATTGGTGGGAGCCATAGTGGATATGCTGAATTTCCATAGTCTTCTGAGAAAAGAGAGGTGTTGGACGGCTTTCCTAACAATGACATTGGTGTAGACAGACCAGGACAGATTGTTGGTGATCTGAACACCAAGAAACCTGAAGATCTCAACCATTCAGACTGAATCAAACTTGCCATGTTGGAGAGTACAGGAAGTGCAGCATGGAAGTTGCAAGGAAAAGCACTGGAGGCAGAGCATTGAGATAGTTCTCAAATAAAGAGCTGGTTAGCAGATGGGAACTTTGTGGCAAGATTGCAGTGTATGGGATGGCAGTTCAGTGAGAGGGACAGTTCAGCTCAGTCGGAAGAGGTGAGTAACCAACATGAGGACTGGATCAACAGTGAGCAAGGGAGGATCAAACTAAAGAAAATCATCAGTCAGGCCGGAGAAGGTTGTAATGATAATGGGCAACTCTGGGAGCTGCTGAAGAATAAATTTAATAAAAAGCAAAGATGCTATTAATCCATGGCCCATTCATCCCACAAGCTGTCTTTGTGGGCAGAGCTTCAGAAACACGCACAAACACAGCTACAGTGACATTTATCCCAGAGACTGCAGAGGAGAGAAGGTTCATAGGACATTGTCAGAATGTCCACAAAATTCCCCAGTTTGAACTTGGGGTGCAGCTAACCTACTATCCATCTTCAAAATGCATACAGGGGCCATGGGATGGGATTTTCTGGCCGTGCTCATTTCAACGCCCAGCCAAGGTCAACGGACGCATGCATGGTGTGTCTCCCCCTCCCCGCCCTCACCCAGGGCGGAATGAAAAAACTACCCCCCTCCCTGCATGATTCCTTGATTCAGCGTGTGTTCGAACCAGATAAGCAAACCATAACACTTCATCTGTCAATCTGGAGAGAAGGTGGACATTGGCAAAACATGTCAGGATTAGCAGAAGAAGAGCTAAACGATCCCCAAAAGACGTGGATGACATTGGTTCAGCATCAGTTTAAACTTCTGTATTTCAACAACAATCTATTGAATCACAGGCTACATCACCAGTAGGTGCAGAGAAAGGGTTATGCACTTTGAGTTTTCAAACACAAGATGCCAGGCAGAATTGGTGAGTTGATGGTTGTATCCATTCCCATGAAAGCATTCCAGAGAGATCTGATAGACAAGCCCAAAATGTTTAAGATTCAACAGCTTACACAAGGTTGGGAATAAGTACAGTGCAATCCTCATAGTTTGACAAAGCTTCAATGTAACCTCAATTATTGACAAACCCATTAGAACACGCAAACATAGCAAGAGATGTGGAAGGTGTGGCTTTCTACCTTCATCAAGGAAATGCCTGGTTTTCTATCAACTCTGCAAGGCATGTGGGAGAAAGGGCTATTGACAGTGGCAGCAGGAAAGTTGATGCAGCTTCAAAGAGCCGTGCACTGATCCAAACAGACCAGAGAAAACAGATATTTTCAAGCAATAAGAATGACCATCCGATA
Source organism: Sphyrna mokarran (assembly GCA_024679065.1). Lineage (NCBI taxonomy): Eukaryota > Metazoa > Chordata > Chondrichthyes > Carcharhiniformes > Carcharhinidae > Sphyrna > Sphyrna mokarran. The sequence goes on from JAGIQG010000015.1 coordinate 27,616,055, forward strand.
TCCCGTCAAAAACATATGTGTGATGTGATTGACAAATCAGAAAATGATGATGATGTGCACAATGAGATAAAGAGTGGAGAACATACCATCAATCTCATGGGAATCACAGTTGCTGCCAAACCATCCAAAATGTTTGCCAAGATTCAATTTATCCATCCTAAGAAAGTAAATATTTAATATTGGCCATGGTTGACAAAGGCAGATGCCAACATACAACTTCTGTGAGTCCTAAAAAATGTTTCTGTAAACATGAAAGGCCAGGATGAAAGCTACTAATGTGAAACTTTCCATGTACAATGGCTCACTAATTCCATGTGCAGGATGCATACTCCTGGATGCAAATATAATCAATCCTTCTGGGTTTTGCAGATGTTTCACATCATGGAAACTAAATGTCCAACAGTTGCACATTTCACACTAGTAAAATTCCATGGAATTAGTCACACATCACAGGACAGATCAAACTCAGAAGCTACTCCTACAGGAGAGAGTCTGTGATTGGAGGACCATCAAACAGTGGGACGGTGAGTAGCATTACTCAGCCCATGGCCTGAAGATCAGAAGGACAGTGGAGACTGGGCAGGGTGGGGGGAGGACGGAGGGAGAGAGGCTGCCAGCTGGGATGCGGGTGTGGTAAGTAAGAAGCTGAGAGGGGGAGACTGGTGAGTGGGGATGGTGAGAGTGGTGCCATCAGTGAGAAACTTGATGGTGACCTCTACTTCCCTGCAGCATCACACTCAGCCATTGAGAATCTCACAGCAAACTCCAATCCTATCAATTTTCCAGCAAAGGTCACTGAACAGTAATCAAGAGCAGAATGATTCCTTCTTTCACTTCACTAAGCCAAGGGTAATGAGCTTAATTATAGCAGGCTTGCTTCCAGCCCCGCTAAGGTCACCCAGTAAGCACTTGAATGTGGAATCTTGCTCTTCTGCATGGCCTGGTTCCTCTGTTCCAATGCCTTTAGTTTTGAGCCTTGAAGGAAGTTTTATCTGTGCTGCCTTGAGAATATATGCATGGAATGGAGTGATACATTATTTTCATAAAATGAGTGTTCTACTGTAGAAACAATGGAAGCAAGATGAGAACATGGGGACAACCTTACCAGAATCTGGCAGAGTTTTGGTTCTGGCGAGAAAAATGGAATGAATCACATCGATGGCTCCAGCATGATTTTGGACTGATTGGTCTATGTTGTAAAAGCATTGGGTGGGACGGGGCATTCTCATGGCACAAGTGGGGCCTTAATTTAGTTAAGTGGCTGCCAGCTTCTATGAAGATTGGGATGTTTGTTCTCAGTCATCCCCTGGGATATTCGTCAGGAGGTAAAAAGACATCAGGGAGGTATGGTTTCTCCTCTTATTCTGGTGTCCATCTCTAAATCCAGCTCCACAGGTTTAGGAAAGTTCCCCCTTTGATCTACATTACCTCAGATGGGAAAATGCAGGACCCATTCATAACTTTGAATAAACAGGGACAGCACAGGTACAATGAATTTCTTTTATTGAATAGAACTTAAAGAGAATTAAATTACTTCAGAAGTGAAAAGAAAGAGGAAAGGCTTTTTCTGCCATCTCTGTACTGATCACACTGAACTTAAAAACAAACTGAACTCTGAACATATACTGCAACCAAAACACATCTTATTTCATATCTCATTACTGGAACTGTTTTCCGCAAGCTGTCTCTGTCTGGAGAAAACAAGTTTTGCAAAATCAAAGCTTATTTTGCTTGCTGTGTACTTTTCAGGAATGTGGTCAATTTTCAGCTAACTCAGCATGCCGTCTGAGTTTTAAAATGTAGTCAGTTTAGCTTTAAAAGTTAGCAATGTTGATTAATCTCTACAGTCTAGCATTTAAATGTAATTGCATAGGCAGAAATATCTTAAAATGAAGCTTTTGCAAAGGCTAAAGCAAACAGAGCTGAACATAAATAGGATTCCTCAGAGTACAATTTTTGTTTATTTGTTCAGGGCATATGGGCATCACTGGCTGATAGGGCATTTATTGCCCATCCCTAATTGCCCTTGAACTGTGTGGTTTGCGAGGCTATGTCGGAATCAACCACATTGCTGCAGATCTGCAAATCATATGTAGGCCAGACCAGGTGTGGATGGCAGATTTCCTTCCCCAAAGAATATTAGGTGGGTTTTTATAATAATAGTTTCATGGTCATCATTTTTAATTCCAGATTTTTATTGAATTCAAATTTCACCATCTGCCATGGTGGGATTCAAACTCGGATCTCCAGAACATTATTCTGAATCTCAGGATTACTAGTCCACTGACAATACCACTACTCCACCACCTGCCCTAAGGGGAAGACCCACAATGCATGGTTAACTAAAGAAGTTAAGGAAAGAAACGGAAGGAAAAAGCATATAACTGCACAAAGATTTGTGGCAGATCAGATGGTTGGTCAGAATATAAAGAGTGATTGAGAAGGTTAATGAGGAGAAAGAAAGTAAAATATGAGAGAAATCTAATTAGAAATGTAAAAATTGATAAGAGCTTTTACAAGTATATAAAAAGAAAACAAGTAAGTAAAGTGATTGTTAGTTTCTAGAGAATGAGAAAGGAGAGAGGGGAGTTAATTGTAGATGATCGAATGAATATCTTCCATATAAAGAATAATAAAAACATCCCTGTAATAGATATAAGTTAAGGGATGGAAGAGAGAGAAGAACTTGGTGAAAAATTATAATCACTAAGGAAACAGTATTGAGCAAACTGATGGAGGATCCTGAAGAACTCCAAGCTAGTGTCTTAAAAGAGATGCCTAATGAGGTTGGAGATGTCCTGGATGTTAATTTTCAAAAACTAGCTAGGTTCTGGAAAGAATATATCAGATTAGAAAGTAGCAAATATAACCCTCTATTCAAGAAGCGAAGGAGGCAGAAAACAGGAAACATTTGTCTTGAGGAAGGTATTAGAATTGAACATTGAGGGTATAATATTTGGGCATTTAGAGAAACTCAAGATAATTGGGAAGAGTTAACATGGTTTTGTGATTGGCTATCATGTTTAATCAATTTATTAGAGATCTTGAAAGGAGACCTTGATCTGTAGACCTTGTGTACATATACGGGCAGAATGGTAACACAGGGATTAGCACTACTGCCCCACTATGCCAGGGACATGGGTTTGACTCCCAGCTTGGGTGACTATATGGAGTTTGTATGTATCTGCATGAGTTTACTCCGGGTGCTCCAGTTTCCTCCCACAGTCCAAAGATGTGCAGGCTAGGTAGATTAGCCATGCCCTTTAGTGTTAGAAGAACTAACAGGGTAAATATATGGGGTTGCGGAAATAGGGTCTAGATGGGATTGTTATCTGTGGATGTTTGATGGGCCAAATGGCCTCTTTCTGCACTGTAGGGATTCTATTCTATGCATACATTTTCCAGGATTCTACCCCATCTTTTCACCCCCTTCTCCACAACTTCACTGTTCCTACTGTCTGGAATTCACTCTTTGAACCTCTCTGTCTTTCTAACTCTATTTAAACCCCATCCCCAACCGAGTAACCATTTATTTGACAAAGCATTGGGTTAATTTCTCCCTTCCAATCTCAATGTCCATTCTCCAGACACCAATCTACAAAATGCCATTGAAATTTTTCACAAGCTAAAGGCATTTGTTAAAGTTGGAGTGGGTAGTCAGATGTTCTTTTCGAGGGTAAAATAGTCAAATATTCGGGAGCATAGGTTTAAAGTTTAGAGGAGATGTGTGAGGCAAATTTTTTACACAGAAGGTGATGAATGTCTGGAATGCTCTGCCAGGGGAGGTGTTGGCAGCAGCATTTAAGGGACAACTAGACATATCCATGAATAGGATGGGAATGGAAGGATACGGGCTCTCTAAGTGCATATAGTTTTAGTTTAGGCAGGCATTGCGATGGCTTGGAGGGCCGAAGGGCCTGTTCCTGTCCTGTACTTTTCTTTGTTCTTTATGCTGTCATTGTTCATATTATTGTCAGTACATTCAAGAGTAGTGGTCCTTTAAGACTCTAACAGACTACAAAATGTGACCACGGACCCAATTTTATCCTTGCGTTATGCCCATTTTTGAGTGTGAAAATTTGGTAAAGGCGGGCATGAGGTGAGTAGCGCAATCCATGTCTGCCTCCACGCCGGTTCGCCCTTTACCAAGGCCCAAAAATGGCCGAGACTGGTTCCATGCCCAAAATTTCCAAGCCTTTAAATTGACCTAATGGGCTGCACTTCCCCCTTTACCACTGTGTTTACCAATCCAGAATCAGTGCAAAACAGATACGGTCCACAAAAGAGCAATTCGGGCACTCCAATTAGTGAGGAGGTAAGTGCCTAGTGTCCGGTGGATCTTTGCTTGAGATCAGTGGGAGGACAGAAAGGGAGGCCTGTTCCACTCTGCTGAAGAAGTGAGAGGTGAAAGCGGGTCCTGCTGCCAGTCTGCCTAAGATCAGTAGATGGGAAGGGGGGTCCACTGCCACACTGCCTGAGATCGGGACGGGATCCGATGCCACTCTGTCAGAGATCAATGGGGGGATGGCGAAGTGTCAAATGATCGGCCTGAGTAGCAGAGGGGGTAGCGGAATAAGGGGGTGAGTAATGTTGGGGGGTTGGTGTTGGAGCAATGTTAGTAGGCACAAGAGATTGGCATTACCCAGCCCGGGAGTGATGTGGCAGAGAAGCCACATTCTATTAGTTTTTTTTGCACATGCGCACTTGGAGGCACTGATTAGAGTGGAAGGGTTTCGGGTGCATTAAGCCCAACCCAAAAGCTTCTGCAGCACAATTCAGAATCACTGATATGTTTGCAGGCAGAATGCATATGAGGGCATCTGAGAACGGGCCCAAAAATCAGATCTGAAACACTCCCAGTCAGCCCAGCACTTAGAATTAAAATGGTCAAATAGGGCCTTATATCCCCTTGGGTTTCATACCATTCATGGGCAAGTATTCTATCTGTTCTCTCATGGTCCACTGGAGGATTGTGCCTGAGTAATCAAGCCAAAAAAAGAGTAGAAGAAGCCTTTCAAATGTTGACTAACGAAGCATTACCATTTGTGGATTTATTACCTATAAATCTCAAAGCAAGGCAAAGGGGCTGAAATTTCGTTACAAACTACAAATAGCTTGTAATAAAATGAAGGAATGCGTCCCAACAGGTCACTGAATGCGATCTTATCATGAACATTACATATCTACCACATCCCAGCTGTGCTGGCCATGAGAAAGCTGAACACTAAGTGATGAGGCTGTTTTATAAAAAGTCTGAGGACAGCTGGATTCAATGGTTGCCAAGATGTTGTTACTATGACAACTGCTGGTCTGACAGCTTGGCATGTGCTAATGCTATCATCAGCATTAAATTTTGCCATCAGATTAACCTTAAAGAAGCAGCATTTTTAAACCAAATAGATGGAATTTTCAATAACATAAGAGGCAATGATAATTCCAGTGCAGCATCCATTTTTGGCAATCTCAAATAGCAAAAAAATCACTCTCAGAATTAATTGACTCCGAAAAAATGAAACTTCAAAGTCGGAGATCAATAAGTGATGTTAATATTATGTTTTTCTCTATTCTTTGATGGGATGTGGGTGCTTCTGGCAAAGCAAGCATTTTTTGTCTCATTGTTATTTGTCCTTGCACTGCTCAGCTTGCTAGGCCATTTCAGAGGGCAGTTAAGAATCAACAATTTTGTTGTGTGTCTTGCGTCACATGTAACAGGATCAAGGCAAATTTCCTGATCTAAAGGACATTGTTGGGAGGATGTTTGTTACAGATTAGTATGCCTTCAAGAAGGCTCCATGGTTTTCTGTAAATTAACTGTAAGTCTTTACAGGGGTGGCACAGTGGCTAGCACTGCTGCTTCACAGCTCCAGCGTCCTGGATTCGATTCCTGGCTCAAGTCACTGTCTGTGTGGAATTTGCACATTCTCCTCATGTCTGCATGGGTTTCCTCTGGGTACTCCAGTTTCCTCCTACAGTCCAAAGATGTGCGGGTTAGGTTGATTGGCCGTGCTAAGAAACTGCCCCTTAATTTCCAGGGATGCATAGGTTAGAAGGACTAGTGGGTATAATATGTGGGGTGGGGCCTGGGTGGGATTGTGTTCAGTGCAACTCGATGGGCCGAAGGGCCTCTTTCTGTACTGTCAGGTTCTATGATTCTTTATTGACTGCTAGAACACAGCTTTAAATTAAGGGGTGATAGTTATAGGACGGATATCAGAGGTAGGTTCTTTACCCAGAGGGTGGTTAGGGAGTGGAATGCCCTGCCTGTGGCAGTTGTAGATGCGCCAAGTTTGGTGGCGTTTAAGAGGTTAGTTGATAAGTTTATGGAAGAGAAAGGAATGGTTTAGTTTGGAGGGTCATTGCTTTTTATAATGGTCGGCGCAACATCGAAGGCCGAAGGGCCTGTTCTGCGCTGTAATGTTCTATGTTCTATGTTCTATGTTCTATGTTCTAGAACAATGAACACGTGCAGTAAAGAGTATAAGCAAGGAGCTGTCTCTATGCTTGTAGTCTATCACATCCCCACGGAACACTACACTGACCCTGAGTCTGAGTCATATGTTCTTTTACATCACTCTATGGACAGTACTGTACCCAGTCCCACATTAACATTACGGGTGGGATTTTATAGCCTGGTTCATCCCAAAAGCATAAAAATCCCGCCCCAGGTCAGTAGACTTTCCATGGTCTCCCCTTTGCCTGCTCCAGTTCCCTGGTGAGTGGGACAAATAAAGTTCTGGCTTATATGTGCCTAACCCTTACACTATAGACATTAACAAAATGGATTTTTGCAACAGTCAATGGTGGTTTCACAATCTTCCTGAGAACTAACTTTGTCTTCTAGATTTATTGATCAAGTTCAAATTCCACCAGTTGCCATGGTGGGATTTGAACCTTTGACCTCAGAACGATAGCCTGGGCTCCTGGGTTACGAGAACTGTAATGAATCTGTTATCTCTTGCCTTATTCTGACGACTTGAAAGGTGATAACAAACCTAGTTGAAATTTCTGCTTGGCTATGGTGCTAACTGTGAGTAATTTTGTACATTGGAAATGTCTTCAAAGACAGGGTTAGTGGAGGTCAGTGTTTACATCAAAGTTGTAATTTTCAGGGCCTGCTACTTCACATAACTCCACTGATGTCACCATACAGCAAGAGAGAAGGCTCACTCACAAACAGTGGTAATTAAGAGTTGGAGCGAATAAGTTCATTTCAAAAATCCTGCACAATGGCACCAGGCAGGTTGTGTTAAAGCTGAGGGCCATGTGAAGGAAGAAATAGAATTTTGCAGGCTGAACGTTACCTTGGCAAGCAGCAAAGAAAGTGCTGACCTTGTTTGTGCTTACTTCCTGAAAGACAGAATGATGAAATCCAATAATAGGTAATTGTTGTTTGGGGGTATGGGTGACAGTGCAGGAAGCAAATATGAAATTGTGTTTATATCACAGTATCTCAGGCATCTCAGATATCACACTTAAAATATATCACACAATGCAGTTGAGGCCAAAATGTTTCCTGAGAGCATCTCTATCGTGCAAAAGGAGGTCATTCAGCCCATCCAGCCTGCACTGACAACAATCCCATCCAGGCCCTATCCCTGTAACCCATTGTATTTACCCTGCTAATTCTCCTGGCACTAAGGTGCAATTTAGAATGGCCAATTTACCTAACCTGTACATCTTTGGGCTGTGGAAGGAAACTGGAGCACCTGGAGGAAACCCTCGCAGTCATGGGGAGAATATGCATACTCTGCACAGACAATGACCCAAGCCGGGAACCATACCCAGTCTCTGGTGCTTTAAGGTAGCAGTGCTAACTACTATGCCACTGTACCACTCTGATTTCAAGAAAAAATTAGATATACTTCTGGGGCTAAAGGGATCAAGGCAAATGGGAGGAAGTGGGGAATCAGGATATTGAATTCGATGATCAGCCATGATCAAGATGACTGGCGGAGCAGGACTGAAGGGCCAAATGGTCTGCTCGTGCTTCTAAGTTTCAATGTTTCTTATGATTTATATTTACTGTCACATTTTTGTCATTGTGCTCCATTCCTTTCATTACAGAAATATACTCAAATAAGTATTTTAACTGTTTGTATATCAAACTGATAGGGTATTGACTAGTAGGCTAGTAAAGCTGTAATGCGTGAAGGTTTTCAATAGTCTTGTAACTGTGACTCATTTCACACAAAAATCTTACTCTACCCATCAAGCACTGATAATCATTTTATCCTTTCCTCAAAACACATTCAATAGTGACAAGTCAACATCGCATCTCCTTGACAAGCGGATGATAAGAAAAGAATTCCTGTCATTTCAGCTGACACAAAATACGATATTTATAACACAAAATATTTCTTCAGGCTAAAACCAAACTGTCAAGTCAGGAGATAAACAAACCGTGTTCGGAGCTGGGTCGGAGCAGCATGGCGATGTATCTAAATTTGACTGAGCCTGTTTGCTAAGTTCCCGAAAGCGTTATGGAAGACTGACACAAGACATTGTCACAGAGATGGATTATTTGATGATATTTGGGTGTGAGCCAAAGAAGACGTGGTTCAAATATGAAGTTTGTAATGCCGGAGATATTACCATCAACACCTGGCAACAGTAACTCTGACATTCCTTGCTGTGCTATTTATTCAACAAATGGAACATGTTTAACATAACTTTCTTTTCTGACAAATACTCTGCCAAAATCATTTGTGTAATGCTAATGAAATCAACTAAAAATAGAGAAGTGTTTAACTCCTATCAGCTGTGATTAAAATCTCTTCTAGTAAAGAATTTAAGTTTTTGAACCAATTTCAGGAGGCAGGCAGGAATTACCCAAATCCCATCCATAACTCTTCTCCTTCAGGTTTGACAACCATGGAATTCCGTTGGGTTATCCCATGATTGTGCCTGGTTAAGTACGGCAGTGGTTTCATTTTTGCCCACTGTGCTATGCTGACTAGGAAAATCTGCTGCCTTTACCACCTGCCATTAGATTGAAAGGATTTGCAGGCTGATAATCTCCTGTCTGGCCACATTTCAGGTATATCTCCTATCAAGCCATCAAGTCATAAAAACCTATACAATTCAAACAGGACTAAACAGGTAGGTCCAAGAAGGAAGTTACCAATGGTGGGGCTATTCAGGACCAGAGGTCACAGTCTGAGGATACAGCATATTCCATTTAGGACAGAGGTGAGGAGAAACTTCTTCACTCAGTGAATGATGAACCTATGGAATTCAGTACCACAGAAACTAGTTAAGACCAAAACATGTTTTTAAGAGGCAGTTGAGTACAGCACTTGAAACAAAGGGGATCAAAGGAGGAAGGCAGGATCAGGCTATCAAGTTGAATGATCAGCCATGATCATAATGAATTGTAGAGCAGGTTTGAAGAGCAAACTAGCCTTCTCCTGCTCTTATTTTTAACGCTTCTATGAACGTAGAACTTCTGGCCCAGAGGCAGCACTGTGCTTGGCATTGCAACCTTACAGTGCCAGGGACCTGGGTTCAATTCCCGGCTTAGGCCACTGTCTGTGTGGAGTTTACATCTTCTCCCCGTGTCTGTGTGGATTTGCTTCCAGCTGCTCCAGTTTCCTCCCACACTCCAAAAATGTGCTAGTTAGGTGGATTGGATTAGATGTTAAACTGCCCCTTAGCGTCAGGGGGACTAGCCAGGGTAAATGCATGGGGTGATATGGCCTGGGTGGGATAGTGGTCAATGCAGACTGGATGGGCCGAATGACCTCCTTCTGCAGTGTAGTGATTTTATCATTCTAAGTGGGGGCACTACCACTGGACCAAGGTTAAGGCTCATGGGATACGAGGACAGGTGGCTAGATGGTTTGAAAATTGGCTTGGTAAAAGGAGACACAGAGTAGTAATGGAAGGGTCCTTTTCTAGCTGGAGGTCTGTAACTAGTGGTATGCCTCAGGGCTCAGTTACTGGGACCTTTGTTATTTGTAGTATACATAAATGACTTGGAAGAGGGGGTAAGTGGTGTGATTAGCAAGTTTGCAGATGATACGAAGATGTCTGGACTTACTGATAGTGAGGAGCAGTGTCAGACAATACAACAGGTTATAGATAGGCTGGTATATTGGGCAGAGAAATGGCAGATGGAATTTAATCCAGATAAATGCGAGGTGATGCAGTTTGGAAGGAGTAACTTAGGGGAGAGTTACACGATAAAAGGTAGGCCAATTAAAAGTATCGAAATGCAGAGAGACCGAGGGGTGCAAGTACACAAGTCCTTGAAGGTGGCAGTACAGGTGGAGAAGGTGACGAAGATGACCTACGGTATGCTTGCTTTTATAGGGAGGCATATAGAGTATAAAAGCTGGCGTCTAATGTTGCAGTTGTATAGAATATTGGTTCGCCAGCATTTGGAGCACTGCATCCAGTTCTGGTCGCCTTACTACCGGAACGATGTGGAAGCTCTGGAGAGAGTGCAGAAGAGGTTTACCAGGATATTGCCTGGAATGGAAGAACTGAGCTATGAGGAGAGATTAAGCAAATTGAGGCTGTTGTCTTTAGAAAGGCAGAGAATGAGGGGAGATCTAATAGAGGTGTATAAGATTATGAAGGGTATAGATAGAGTGAACAGTGGTAAGCTTTTGGGTACAATAATTACGAGGGGTCACGGGCTTAGGGTGAGGAGGGCAAAGTATAATTCGGATGTTAGAAGGAGATTTTTCACACAGAGGGTGATGGGGGCATGGAATGCACTGCCAAGTAGGGTGGTGGAGGCAGGCACACTAGGATTGTTTAAGACTTACTTGGACAGGCTCATGAGCGGACTAGAGCTGGAGGGATACAGGAGACTTTTCTAAATAAAGATCAAGAGCCTTGGGACGTCCCTGGGAATCAATTGATTCCTATGGACCTTCCACCATATGTCATGGCTCACTCGCTTTATTTCTGTGCTTCTAGGGATCCGTAAATGTCTGTCTAAGTTTTGCATGTTTATTGATGTTATTTCTTTTACTTCACAGGTGATTCGGTCCACCTTGTTGACCAACAAGGGGCATACACACGGTGGGTCGTGCTAGGGCTGCTCTTGGATGTTGCTTTGAGAGTTGTCTAGTGCTTCACATCTATAGTGTACACTTAAACTGGACCATCTGACGGGCAACATGACAGCTCAGTTACTATCACTGTTTGCTGTGCAGATACATGGATTTGGGCGGTGTCTGCGGAAGTTTGCACATTCTCCCCATGATTGCGTGGGTTTTCTCTGGGTGCTCCGGTTTCCTCCCACACTCCAAAAACGTGCTGTTAGGTTGATTGGTGTAACAAATTGTCCCTAAATTAGTTCTCCTCAATCTTCCCTAATAGGTGTAGACAAATGTCATAGGTAGAGGAGGGCACTCATAATGTTAAAATGGCGGCGTGGGCTCAATGGGCCAAAGGGTGTATTTCCTGTGGTGTATTGTTCTTTGTTCTTTGTTTATCTGCAGTAGAAATCTGAAATAAAGGAATGTCTTATTTTAATATATATTTTTGATAAATGTACATAAGCAATTAAATAACATCAACCACTTTGTAGAAGAAGGATACGTGCTGATTACTTATGTTTATTCCACATTTTAATCTTTTAGACATAGCTGCAATAAAGTAGCTTAACCTGCGAGTTCACACTGACAAGGCCTTTACAATACAGCTAGACATGAAGAATTTCTTTGGGATCTCCCCTACAGGCAGGAAGATTGGTGGAAGCCAAAACAGTTTGTACCAATTCACCTATCCACCTCTACATTTAAGCAGCAATTAAGCAAAAGCCTCAAGGAAATTCCTGGTGTGAATATACAAATGTGCAGAGGAACAGATGGACTTAGGCGTATGACTCTGTAGTGTGTCTGGGGATGGATATTGTAAGAAATGTAGGCTTATAAGAGTGTTAGAGGGTCTAAGCCCAAAATAATTAAATGACTCCAAGCGTGGGTTGGAACTGCTGTTCTGCAAATTATGCTGCATTAAGCTTTCAAACTGACTTTTGAACAAGTGCAGGATGATATATCATCACAACATATTTTTTAAAATTCATTTTACAGGATATGGGTATTGTTGGCTAAGCCAGCATTTATTGCCCATCCCTAGTTGCTCTTGAGAAGGTGGTGTAGAACTATCTTCTTGAACCACTGCAGTCTCTGAGGTGTGGTACATCCACAGTGCTGTTAGGGAGGAAGTTTCAGGGTTTTGACCCAGCAACAGAGACTTGTTACTGCAAAAACTAGTTTTAATTGCAAGAAGGGGAAAGCAGTTTATGGTTTTAAGCTTTCCATAGCATTTTCTCTTAACTCTCTTACCTGATAACAGGAATGCATTGAGAATTTATGTAATTTGTTGAAATCTAATGATTGAAATCCACCTTCAGTCGTTTAATGGTGGATGATAAGGATATGGTGGAGACCTCGAATAAGTTTTTTGTGTCAGTCTTTACGGAAGAGGACATAAATAGCTTGCCCGAAATTAAGGATAAAAGGGTGGTAGGAAATGAGGTCCTTGATGAGATTACAGTCACTAGAGAGGTGGTGCTTGATAGGCTAAGGGGGCTGAGGGTAGATAAGTCTCCGGGACCGGATGGAATGCATCCTAGGGTCCTCGAGGAAATGGCAGAGGTGATAGTGGATGTCCTAATAATTATCTTTCAGAATTCACTGGACTTCAGGAAAGTGCTGGAAGATTGGAAAACGGCTAATGTTACACCACTGTTTAAAAAAGGAAGCAGACAGATGGCAGGGAATTATAGGCCAGTTAGTTTAACGTCTGTAGTCGGAAAAATGCTTGAATCTGTCGTCAAAGCAGAAATAATGAGGCACCTGGATACGAACAGTTTGATCAGGCAGACACAGCATGGATTCATTAAGGGAAGGTCGTGCTTGACGATTTTATTGGAGTTCTATGAGGTAGTGACTAGTGCGGTAGATAGAGGGGAACCGGTGGATGTGGTGTTTTTGGATTTCTAAAGGGCGTTTGATAAGGTGCCTCACAAAAGATTGCTGCAGAAGGTTAGGGTGCAGGGAGTTGAGAGTAGGGTGTTAGACTGGATAGAGGATTGGTTGTCTAATAGGAAGCAGAGGGTAGGTATGAATGGGTGCTATTCTGATTGGCAGCTGGTGACTAGTGGAGTGCCCCAGGGATCGGTGCTGGGGTCTCAACTATTTACCATTTACAAAGATGATCTGGCGGAAGGGGCTGAGTGCAGGATAACAAAATTTGCTGATGACACGAAGATGAGTGGCAAAGCAAATTGCGTGGAGGGTATGGAAAGCCTGCAGAGGGATCTGGATAGGTTGAGTGAGTGGGCGAGGACCTGACAGATGGAGTATAATGTTAGCAAATGTGAAGTTATCTGCTTTGGTAGGAATAATGGTAGGAACGATTACTATTTAAATGGCGAAAAGCTGCAGCATGCGACAGTGCAGAGATACCCAGGGATCCTTGTGCACAAATCGCAGAAACACAGTATGCAGGTGCAGCAGTGATTAAGAAGGTGAATGCAATGTTGGTCTTTATAGCTAGGGGGATAGAATATAAAAGTAGGGAGGTACTTTTGCAGTTGTATAGGGTGCTGGTGAGGCTGCAGCTGGAGTACTGTGTGCAGTTTTGGTCGCCGCATTCGAGGAAGGATATATTGGCCTTGGAGGGGGTGCAGAGAAATTCACTAGGCTGATACCAGAGATGAGGGCATTAGATTATGAGGAGAGACTGAATAAGCTAGGTTTGTTCAGCTTAAACTCTTTGGAGTTTAGAAGGCTGAGAAGGGATCTTATAGAGATATATAAGATAATGAAGGGGATGGATAGGGTAGAGGTTGAGAGACTCTTCCCGCTTAGCAAAGCTAGCAGGACTAGAGGCCACAGCCTCAAGATTTAGGGGTTGGGGGGGGCAGTTCAGATCAGAGTTGAGGAGGAATTTCTTCACGCAAAGAGTGGTGAATCTTTGGAATTCTCTGCCTGATAAGTGGTGGAGGCTTCCTCGCTGAATATGTTCAAGTCAAGAGTGGATAGGTTTTTGATTGACAAGAAAATTAAGGGTTACGGGGAGAAGGTGGGAAAGTGGTATTGAACCACTATAGATCAGCCATGATCTTATTGAATGGCGGGGCAGGCTCAAGGGGCTGGATGTCCTACTCCTGCTCCTATTTCTTATGTTCTTTTGTAACACCATTACTTCCATGAAGCTCACTTCCAAACTCCGTGGCCTCAACCCCACCCTCTGCAACTGGATCTCGAACTTCCTAACTCACAGACGAGGGATAGGCAACAAACCTCCTCCGTGATCATTCTCAATACTGGTGCCCCGCAAAGCTGTGTTCTCAACCCCCTACTATACTTCTTGTATACCTATTGACTGTGTGGCCAAATTCCCCTCCAATTCGAAGTTTGCTGACAACACCACGATAGTAGGTCGGATCTTAACCAATGACAACACAGACTACAGAAGTGAGATAGAGAATCTGGTGAACTGGTGCGGCAACAATAATCTCTCCCAACAAAATGAAGGAGATTGTCATCGATTTCAGGAAGCATAAAGGAGAACATGCCCCTGTCTACATCAACAGGGACAAAGTAGAAAGGATCGACAGCTTCAAGTTTTTAGGTGCCCAGATCACCCACAATTTGTCCTGGTCCCCCCCATGCCATCACCATAATTAAGAAAACTCACCAACGCCTCTACTTTCTTAGAAGATTAAGGAAATTTGGCATGTCAGCTAAGACACACACCAGCTTTTATAGATGCACCATAGAAAGTATTCTTTCTGGTTGTATCACAGCTTGGTTTGGTTCCTGCTCAACCCAAGACCGCAAGGGACTACAAAAGGTCATGAATGTAGCCCAATCCACATGCAAACCAGCCTCCCATCCATTCACCCTGTCTATATTTCCCACTGCCTTGGCAAAGCAGCTAATATAATTAAGGATCCCATGCTCCTTCTTGCATCAGGAAAAAGATACAAAAGTCTGAGGTCAAATACCAACCAACTCAAGAAAAGCTTCCCTGCTGCTACCAGGCTTTTGAACAGACCTACCCGCCATTAAGTTAATCTTTCTTTACAACCTAGCTATGACTGTAACATTACATTTTGCACTTGCTCATTTCCTTCTCTGTGAACAATATGTTTTGTCTGTATAGCGTGCAAGAAACAATATTTTTCGCCATACGTTAATACACGTGACAATAAACCAAACCAAATCAAATCAAACTTTATAACATTTTTCCACATCAAGCATTGCAAGATTGCAGCTTAATATTTAATTTACTTGTCTCCAATCTTGCTATTTTAATCTAATCTATCTTTTATTAAAATCTTCTCTTCAGAGTCCACATGGCGCATTACCTTCTATAAAACCAAAAATAGCAACGACCAGGCACTTAGGCGGAATTTTCTCAGAAAAATTCTAAGCGTGTAAGTTTTTGCAGCCAGGTAAGTGGTGGTGATTAATGGCACTTTGTACAATGGAGAGGCCGTACTGTGAATCTCACCAGTAAGGACCACTCGCCAGGAAGCCAGCTGCTAAGCACCAGTGATGCCAGTGCAGGTGCTTTTAATCTCCAGATGTACTATGTACACAGAGTACACAGTATACTGGGAGATCTGTCACTCTACCACCCCCCCCACCACTCACGCGCATTGCCTCCCTCCCCCAATCCTCCCACTCCCAACATCCCCATGGGCATCACCCCGTTCACAATGCTGAAAATATTCAGCAGAGGTGGGAAGATATTGGACTCCCCTTCAAACAATCCCCCTTCCGGCCACCATTTTATGAGGCCTCCCACCTCCCAGCTTGCCAGTAAATGAGGCCCGAAAACCTTACATTTAACCTTACATTATGTTGGGATGAATGGAGAGGAGCCATACCTGTTCCCCTCTTGATTCGTCAGCCCCACAATGCTTATCAAACTTTGAAATATTATTCTTATAGAACCACATGGAGCAGAAGCCCCACCCACCAACAAAGTATAGTGATCTCTACACCCTCCCCCTCAACCATTGCAACTCTACCAGCTCCGAACTGGAACTAACCTTTTTTTTAATTAATTTATGGGATGTGGCTGGGTCAGCACTCATTGTCCATCTCTAGTTGCCATTGAGAAGTTGATGGTGAGCTTCCATCTTGAAATGCTGCAGTACCTGAAGTATAGGTGCTAGGCTGTAAAGAAAGATTAACTCAATGCAAAGTAAGTCCATTCAAAAGTCTGACAGCACCCACAGTGCTGTTATGGAGTGATTTCCAGAATTTTGACAGAATGACAGTGAAGGAATGGTGATATATTTCCAAGTCAAAATAGTGACTAACTTGTGAGGGACTTCCAGGTGTTAGTATTCCCAGGTGTCTGCTGCTCTTATCCTTCTAGATAGTAGCGGCCTTGTGTTTGAAAGGTGTTACCCATGTAGTTTTGGTGAATTCCTGCAGCGCATCTTTTGGATGGTACACACTGCTGCCACTGTGCATTGGTGCTGGAGAGTTTGATTTGTGGAAAGGGTGTCAATCAAGTGGGTTGCTTTGTCCTGAATAGTTTCAACCTTCATGAGTGTTGTTGGAGATGCACTCATCCAGACAATTGGAGATTATTTCATCATACTCTTGACTTGTGCCTTGTAAATGGCAATTAAGCTTTGGAGATCAGGAGATGAGTTACTCGCCACAGGATTCCTTTAGTCCCAATATTTGCATGCTCTTTTAGCCCCAATATTTGCATGGCTGTCTGGTTCAGTTTTTGGTCAATGGTAACCCCAGGATGTTGATAGTGGGGAATTCAGTGATGGTAGTGCCATTGAATGTCAAGGAGCAATGGTTAGATTCTCTCCTATGTTGGAGATAGTCATTGACTGGCACTTGTGCAGAGAGAATGTTACTTATCATTTGTCAGCCCAAGCCCAGATACTGTCCAGAACTTGCTGCATTTGGGCATGGACTTCTTCAATATCTGCAGAGCCACGGACGGTGCTGAAAATTATGTAGTCTTTAGCAAACATAACATCCCCATCTTATGATGGGCAAAAGGTGATTGATAAAGATGATTGGGCCTTGGACAGTATCCTGATGAGCTCCTGCAGTGATATTTGAAAGTGAGATAATTGACCAACCATCACAACCATCTTCCTTTCTCCCAGGTGTGACTGAAAAGAGTGGTGAGTTTGCCCCCTGATTCCCACTGCCTCCAGTTTTACTAAGCCTCCTTGGTGCTATACTTGGTCATATGCCTCCTTGATGTATAGGGCAATTATTTTAAATCTCTCACCTTGCAAGTGGTGCAAAATTCAAAAAGTTGAAACAAGCTTTGTGGAGTTGGAGCTCACCAAATATTATTGTCATGAAGTCTTAGGTTTGATCTTTTTTGCAATATTTTCAGCAATACATTTCAAATGGTCTTCATCATGTGAGTCAGGAGTCTTTGTTCACTGCAGGAACCTTGACCACAGTCAGAGGGGACTTCTTTTCTCATTTTTACAGTTATATATAAAATTTGACAAAATACGATAAGAGTCATCTTCACATTGTAGGATCATCGCCTCCCGATGCTGAAATCTTGACTATCTGAATTATTTCAATAATTGTTCATTGCAATCATTGCATTTGCAGCGTGGATTCAGTGGAGCTCAAACTGTGAGGCAGCCATCAGTAATTGAAACCCTAGGTTATCTGTGCACCAGCAGAACTTCATGAGAGATGGATTCTTTTTGTTATCAGGAGCTCAGACTTCAATTCCCATGTCTGTGGCTAGCGACGGGATACTAAGTGGTTCCTTTATCAATACAAAAGGTAGGCTGACAAACTTTCCTATAAAGACTATAATTCAAATGTTACCAATTCAAACAATTCTGTAGACATTCAGAAGTTCAGTGCAAAAGTAGTATTAGATTTCATATTTTTCAGGGTTAGCTGGTGATCATACTTAAAATCCCAAACCCTATTCATTGCATTGCAGAACAATTTCCACCCATTAATATACTACCTGGGGCATTAGGCTGAAGTATAGCATTATAGTGAATCACGTAGAGCCTTATCACTGAGGTACTCTCAGTTTATGCAAGTTATCTACTTATCACACTTCTTTATCATTGCTTTAGTCTAAACTATTATATTTGATGGCACCAATTTGATCTGTTCCTGTTAGGAATTGAAAGAGGAGAAATTTAGTGGTAGCTATTGTTGGTGCATGTTTGATGGGTTGAAGGGCCTTTTCTGTGCTGTATGATTCTAAACCCCTTACAAAACTACATAACTTACATTGTCTTGTTCTCATCCTCACATGCCCATTCTTCGCCCGCACTAAAGCTCCAGTAAAGCCTGACTGAAGGAATAGTATCTCACCTTCTAGTTGAGCAGGTTGCAGTCCTTGGGACTCAATGTTGGGTTCCGCAGCTTTAGATTGTGACCATCTTCCTCCGCTGTAAACCACTTTTTTTAAATACTCATGCATGTATTGTTTCAATGCAAACCACCCCTCCCCCTCATATATCAGGCCTTTCATTCTTAAAGTTGCTAATTGTTGCAATCTCTCACAGTTAAATGTGGGGTGTCACGGTGGCACAGTGGTTAGCATTGCTGCCTTACAGTGTCAGGGACCTGGGTTTGATTCCTGACTGATCACTGTTCTTCAGAGCTTGTACATTTTCCCTTTGCCTGCATGAATTTTCTTTGGGTGCTCCAGTTTCCTCCTACACTCCAAAGATGTTTGGGTTAGGTTGATTGGCCATACTAAATTGACCATAGTGCCAGGGGATTAGTGGGGTAAAAACATGGGGTTATGGAGATAGGGGCTGGAAGGATTGTTGTCGGTGCAGACCTTATGAGCCCAATGATCACCTTCACTATTGGGATTCTATGATTCTGTGATTACTATCTGACACATTCTCCCTCCCTTCAGTTGTGATGAAAAGCCAAGAGGACACAAAATGTTAATTCTGATTTCTCTCCTCACAGATGCCAGATCAGATGAGATTTTCCAGCATCCTCTGTTCTTGTTTTCGATTCCAATATCCACCACTGTATATTGCTTATGTTAAGTGCAGCTAGTTGGTTTACTGGTTACCTCTGAATCAGGAGGATACGGGTTCAAGTCCTGCTCCAGTAATTTGAGCAGAATAATTCAGGCTGACAATGAGAGGCCACAGCGTTGCTTGAAGATGCCGTCCTTCAGATAAGACAATGGCACTACTTGAAGTAGAGCAAACAAATTCTCTTAACGTCTTGGTCAATAATAATCCCTTTACTACCATCGCATTATCATTTTTTAAAAAATCATTTAGTGAATATGTGGTGTAGGGTGGCATTTATTGCCCATCCCTAATTTCTATTAAGAGGCCATTTCCATATTGCTGTAGACCTGGTGGATTTGCAGATTTTCTTCCCTAAAGAAAAATGGTGGACAAGATTTTTTTTTCAGCAATCAACATTATTAGGCTTTACCTGCATATTTCTAATTGAACTCAAATTCCACTGCCAGGGTGGGATTCGAACCCAGGTCCCCAGGGCATTATCATGGGCCTCGGCAATTTTTTTTTATTCATTCATGGGACACAGATGTCATTGGCTGGCCTGCATTTATTGATGTAGAGATGCCAGCGTTGGACTGGGGTAAACTCAATAAGAGTCTGGCAACACCAATTTTAAATCCAACCAATTTATTTGATAGTAAATCTGCTAGCTTTCGGCCTTTGTAGCCTTCGCCAGGTGAATGAGGTGCTCTGGTCTCCAAAAGCACACATATCAGCATAGACAGTTTGCAGATTGTAATCTGTATCAGATTAGCAATCTGTAAACTGTCTGTGCTGATATGTGTGCTTTTGGAGACCAGAACATCTCATTCGCCTGGCGAAGGCTACAAAGGCCAAAAGCTAGCAGATTTACTATCAAATAAATTGGTTGGATTTAAAATTGGTGTTGCCAGACTCTTACTGCATTTATTGCCCATCCAAGTTGCCCGAGGACAGTTGAGAGTCAACCACATTGCTGTGGCTTTGGAGTCACACGTAGGCCAGACCAGGTAAGGTTGGTAGATTTCCTTCTCTAAAGGGCATCAGCAAACCAGATGTGTTTTTCCGACAATTGACAATGGTTTCATGGTCATCATTAGACTCTTAATTCCAGATATTTTTTATTGAATTCAAATTCCACCATCTGCCATAACGGATTTAGACCTAGGTCCCCAGTACATTATTAGCCTAGTGACAACTACTGAACCAGCTCCCTAAGGAGATTTAGTGCTGGGCACAGGGATATCTAGTAGAGAAATTTCCCAGATTCATGAGGGAAATTATCTGATCATTTATCTCATGATTGCTTTTATCTGCTTCCTTATCGTAAACACCTGGTGGTACAATGGCAGATAGAAATCTGCAATTAACAACCCGGGACTATGAAGACAGCCATCAAAATGGGTGCATTCAATAAAAGAACTACAGATTGCAAATTAGGAATAAGTTTATTGCATCACAATGTTACAGTGATTAGCACTGCTGCCTCACAGCGCCAGGGACCCGAGTTCGATTCCTGACATGGATTTTTGCCTATGCATTCTCCCCATGTCTGTGTGGATTTCCTCCGGGTGCTCCGGCTTCTTCCAACAATCGGAAAGATGTGCTGGTTAGGTCCATTGGCCATGTTAAATTCAGTGCACCCAAACAGGCAGCAGAGTATGGTGACTAAGTAACTTCATTGCAGTGTTACTGTAATCCTCTTTGTGACACTAAGAAATAAACTTTACTTTAATATGTTGTGCAGTGATATCTGAGATTGATGTGCTTTGATAGTGAACTCCCCTCTTGTACCGAGGAAGTGTAATTGCTGGATGACTATGTGCACCAACTCTAAATCCCCTGATTTAAGGAGCATGGCTGAGGAGTGCCTTTATAGACCATGGAACACTGCTGCCTTCACTGTGGGAACTCTCTGGGCTCGTTGTTTCCAGCGGAGCACACAACAATCCAGACAATACAAAAGCTGATGAACATCTTCATTAAAAAGCTGGCACAGCCTAAAGAAAAAACTGACAATTCAAATATTGACTGAAATGTGGGCTTTTGGCCAACAGCAGATTTGTAATGAATATGTTAAATTTTGTTTTATTATGTAGAATGCTACAATTTTCCTTATTGCCTTGATATATTTCACAATGTTGCCAGAAAGCATGAGCTAAAATCTATGGGTGGCACAGTGGTTAGCACTGCTGCTTCAGAGTACCAGGGACCCAGGTTCAACCCCTGGCTTGAATTACCTTGGGTGTAGAGTCTGCGTAGGTTTCCTCCATGTCCTCCGGTTTCCTCCAACAGTCCAAAAGACATGTTGGTTTGATGCATTTGTCATGCTGAACTCTCCCTCAGTGTGCCAGAACAGGCACCAGAATGTGGCGACTAGGGGATTTTCTTTGTACTATTAATGCAAGCATATTTGTGCCAGTAATAAATAAATTTTAAACTTAAGACTAAAAAAAGTAATCACACCAAGAGTGGAATAAGACACCAGTTTTCAATATTTCAATCCATAGGGGAAAAAGTAAAATCCCCAAAAGTACCACAAGATAACGTAAATGTTGATAAACAAAATTGTGAAATAGACTAAGTGCTGAATTTGATGAAAATTTTAGCTTAAGGACAGAAAGAAATCAGTGGTAGTAAATGGTTTTTCAGATTGGAGGGTGGTAAACAGTTGTGTTCCACAAGGAGCAAAACGCGGACCACTTTTTTTTTAGCTGTATATCAACGACTTGGATCATGGTACATCAAATAGAACTTCAAAATTTGCCAGTGATACCAAACTTGGAGAGTGACACACATTGAGGATGATACAAATTACCTGGAACAGGAGATGAAGAGGCGAGCAGGAGCAGACAAGAAACAGATGGAAAGTATGAGATGATTTATTTAATCAGAAGATATTGGAAGAGGCAATATTGGCATAATGGCACAGTTCTAAAGAGTGTGCTGCAACAGAGGAATCTTTGAACGTGGCGGGATATATTGAGATTAAGTAGCAAAGTTTACGGGATTTTGGACTTCATAGATAGAGATACCAAGCACAAAGGCAAGGAAGTTATGCTGAATCTTTCGAAAGCTCTGATCAGGCCTCAATTAGAATTTGCATCCAGTTCCAGTCTCCACACTTTAGGACAAATATGAAGATCCTCAAGGGGGTGCAGAGAGAGTTTACCAGAATGGCTCCCAGGATGGAGAATTTTAGTCACAAGGTTAGGTTGGCAAAGTTGGGATTTTTTACCTTGGAGCAAAGGAATTGAAGGAAGTTTTGATAGAGTTTTACATGATTATGACAGATTTAGATTAGGTAAACAAGGAAATAAATTCCCAATAGCACAGTACACAGATTTAAGAGTTTGGCAAGAGGTGCAATAAGAATGTGATGAAGAACAATCTTACGAGCAAATGATAATAGCCTTGAATTCACTGCTCACAAAGGAAGAGAAGTGGAAACAATCAATGATATCAAAATAAAGTTGTATGAACATTTGAAAGAAATAAATAGCTTTGCAGTTCCACTATTTATGCACATTTATGTCAACTTTTAACAATCTCAGATGGTATACAACCCCTCCCAAAGGTGTCCAAGAACATATCCAAAGATGACCCTGACTCTCCAAAGAAATCTGGCAGCTTTAGACCTTCTCATGAAAGACATTGTGGCCAGATGGGCCACCAAAGCTGATGATGGCAAAGCATGATGGGATAGGATGGCCAAGTGTGTGTAGAGACGGAGACACACAAGCTGCAGCCCTAAATAAATATCGGACTCAGACAAGCAGGCCACAGTCTTAGACATCGGGAATACACAGGAAATAGACCATCTAGAAGCTCTTTGGTCAAACAAACTTGTTTACCTACAAAGGGGGCGCCTTAATACCCTATTTGGGAGGGAGGTGTGTGACCTACCTGCCTCCAGCACTCTCAGTCATGGCTGTTTGCTACACACCCTGAAATTGATGTGGCAGCACCCAATTGGACTCCATCAATCAGGGTGATTGAACGCTGATCGAGGGTTTGTCCTAAAGGGCATGAAATAATCAAAGGATAAATGTGCTATGCAACACACCAACTAACAGTGGTGACTCTAGGGACCAACAGCTATGAAGGTAGCCTCTGGGCTATTCAGAGGAGAAGTCGGAAGAATAGACCAGACCCAAAAGAAGAGAATCAACCAGACCAAAGACCTGGACATACCGAGGAGACTGCAGAGACCAACAGGTGGATACAGGTCAGTATCTTCTTAGCTACTTGTCAGTCACTCAAAGTTAAGTCAAAGTCCAATGGTAAGTTTGAATCTTGATTGTTCTGTAAAAGTAACTACCCTAACTAATATTAATTGTGTGAATGAATAAACATTATAGTATTAATAAGAAGTTGACTTGCAATTCTTTGTCCACCGTATAGGGGTTAAAAACATACTGTGTGGCAAGAAACAACAACATCCCCACGAATGAAAATTGATTCTGTTGAAAGGAACAGCATTCTTACACATCCAGTGAACCACAGATATGAAAACTACAGCCAGCTTCCATTGTCCCCATTCACCCGCATAAAGAGCAGACACCAGACTCAGGGACAGTCTGGAATCAGGGTGTCATTGTAGCTAAGCCAATTATCTTCTCCATCTTTACCAAAATTCAAGCCAATAACTTTATAATATTTTCGACAGTGATTATCTCCAAATACAAGTCAGGGTAACGAGCACTGAGAATCTGGGAAGTCGGGCTACTTTCCTCCAGGAAGATTGAACTTTTTTTTAGTCCAAGTCAGAATGAACTGTGGATCACTGGATAAACTTCGTTGCACACTTTGCACAATCCTCCCTTTAAAGCACCTTTCTTTCTTAACGAATTGCCTCAAACTTGACTATACTGCAGCAGACAATGCATTCTTTCAAATCAACAGTAACTTTCTACTGCCACCTATCAGAAAAAGTCAGTGTCATTGTTTATATAAAGAGGGTGAAGGAATTGATGGCCAAGGTACTAAGTTAGTAAAGCAGCTCAATTTCAAATTCCACATAGAACGAGATAGTTAAACTATCCGCCAAAGTAGATGTTGGTACTTTATACTAATTACAAAGGTATATGAAAACAATTTGTTGCTGTGGAATTATCTTGGCCTGTGTCTTCAGAGATGAAAGATCAATACTATAATACCTGCCTCCTCGCACCATTGCAAACTGTAAATTTCCAGCATGCAGCAGCTCATGCTTCACCGTCTTTGATGGAGTACTGTGTTATCAAGCTTCCATTATTTAAAAGAAAAGGGCAAAGTTCTGCTGCACACTGTTTCCCTTGGACCTGGCAACATTTCACAGCAGGCAGCACAGGCCACGAAAACAATCGACAGGAAGAATTTATGAGCCAGTTGCTATTGAATGCCAAACAGAGCCAATGTACATGACACAAGTGCAGGTTACTCTGGGATAACTTTGCAGAGGCTGTGACAGTGATGGTTTTATTCTACAAATCAAGGGAAATACTGATCATCAGTATCAAATGCTAATGTTTACGATGTGTGCCATGGTACTGTCAACTATTATTAATGGCAGGTTACATGATGGAACAGAACTGTTACCTATAGCTTCAATCAGCTTCTTCTTTATTTCTCAAGATGTTCTGACTATAAAATAGTGAATATCAAATTTGTATCAGAACGCATCTTTGCGGTTGCCTGTAGCAGTTCTTCATGCAAACTGAAGTTGGCTGTCACTGGATTTTGGAGCTTTAACATTTGCAGCTAGGTACAAGAATTTTAATATGTTATTTTAATAAAGTTTGTTTTAATAAAAGCTTCCTCGTGAATTAATAGAAGCACACCTTGAATGAAATACCTTACGCTCTCACTAATACCAAAAAAAAGTTGATATCTAAGCTAACTTCATAATATAGAATCCTACAGTGCAGAATGAGACCATTCACCCTATCAAGTCTGCATTGATCACAATGGCACCCAGGCCCTATTTTGTAACCCCACACATTTACCTTGCTAATCCTCCAGACACTAGCGTCAATTTAGAATGGCCAATCAACTTAACCTGAACATCTTTGGATAGCTTAGAGTTTCTGGTCTGGCCCCGAATACCTTTAAGGCATTCCTTAAAACCTACCTATTTGACCAAACATTTGGCCGCCTCCTCTAATATCACTTTGTGCAGCCTGTTATCTAATTTTATTTTGCATAGCTCCTTCTCCAGGGCAGCACAGTGGCACAGTGGTTAGCACAGCTGCCTCACAATGCCAGGGATCTGGGTTTGATTCCCAACTTGGTCACTGGCTGTGTAGAATTTGCACATTCTCCCCATGTCTGCATAGGTTTCCTCCAAGTCTCCGATTTCCATCCACAGTCCTGGTTAGGTGCATTGGCCATGCTAAATTCTCTCTCAAATAGATGCTGGAGTGTGGTGATTAAGGGATTTTCACAGTAACTTCATTGTAGTGTTAATGTAAGCCTATTTGTGACACTAATAAATAAACTTTAAACTGGAAATGCCCTGGAATGTTTTATTACATACAAACTGCTACAGAACTGCAAGGTGCTGCTGGTGTATTTGATGTTGGGGCATTAAAACAGTGTGATGCAATGCAGATTGATAGAACGCAGTTTACAATTACAAGTGATAAATCTAATTTTATTGTGATTCTCATCCCATTGAACAATAGTTCCATGCGGCTTCACAATGATTGGAGTAAAAGGTACAGAAAAAATACAATTGCTCCTTTCGCACTGCATGTCCCACTTAAGTACCTATGCACTTTGGCACTTTATTGTTACTTACAGTAAAATTGCAGATCAGTTTAAAATATGAGTTCCATTCATGCATTTACAACATATCCAATCTCAAGGGTACAACTGAATGGAATCGTCCTCTATAATGTAATGCCAAAATGCACGGTGCGTGAAATGTAATTTGTGTTTCACAGGTCTATAAAAATGACTGACCTGTTCCAAGAGTTGGCGACTGTATACATAGGAGTCAACAATAAGTTTGAGCAAATTGGAAAGCAAAAAGCATCGCTGCAAACAATTCTAATGCAACCTTTTATTTGCAAAAAGTAGGGTAAATCAGATTTAACACAAGTTGTGTTCTCCAATCATAACAAAATCCACCAGAGCTTTGAGCTGCTAAGAAAGTTGTGCAGATTATCTGTGTTGTGGGGGGAGTTTATGCTCACACTCGTGGCATGTTTGGAGATGGAGAGGCCATCTAATCAGGCAGAATTATAAAAAATCCCCTGATGTTAAATGCAAGGGCAACCCAAATCCCAGTAGGGAAACATGGAAAGCCAGATCTTAACCGTATATTTTGCAATTTGGTATAATGGGAGGAATGAGATGCAAACCTGTGAGGAAAATTAAGTCTTATTGTAGTCATTCAAATAAAATGTGTTTATTAAACTGTAAAACACATAACAAGAAAACCAACAATACAGAACAAAAAACACTACTAATTGCAGTAAAATCTACATGCACATCATACTTCATTTAACCCTATTCCAAATCTACCTACTTCAAAAATAGGCCTTCCCAACACAATACCCCATAGATTTTGACACCATAAGCCGTATCCAGTAATAATTACCATACTTGACCTATATCTTTCTTTTGGGAAATTTCCTTCTGGTTTAGAGTAACCCACTTAGGATTTAAAACAGCGGCTTTCAAGCAACAGATTGTTTTGGGAGAGCTTTGCTTCCTGCCAGCATAGTGGTCATCAGCCTCTAGTACAGGGCTAACCTGCCACTGATATGCTGTTTAATCCTTTTGATGTTATATTATTTAAACAAATTACCTGAGAATTCCCTCATCCGACATACATTCTTATTTCTCTCTTTGAACTTCTACCCTCTTTAATGCCTACATTTCCATGCCGTATTGTTCTTCACTTTACTTAGGTAAGTATCTGTTAACTCTGTACTAATCCTCAAACCAAAATCCCTCAGTGTAGCTGAATCTTTATCAATGTTCTTTTATCCATTTATTTAATCGTCATTTTAGCCCAGTTCCTTGACATCTCCTGCCATTTTCTTTTAGAAAGGAAGCACTATAATTCAATTTCTCAACTACTTCATACCAGATTTACCATAATTTAAATTACGAAAATCAGAATGCATGCACTAACATAAAATATGCACCAAAGTTTTTTTTGTATAAGTCAGGTCCATATCAATCATTTTACTTTTATGACAGTGGATCAGCAATGATGTTTTCTCTCCCAGCCACATGAATGATTTTCAAGCTAAACGGTTGTAATAGACTCCATTGAAGTACCCTTGTGTTTTAATTCATGATCTGAATCTTACTCTGGGATGTTTATAGTAAGAAGTGTCCCAAGACCAGGTTAAAATCCAATAGGTTTATTTGGTAGCATGAGCTTTCAGAGTGCTGCTCCTTCATCAGGTGAGTGGATTTATAGGAATTTTATAGGTAGGGCTGCAGGAAGAAGTATGAAACAGGATGAGTGTGTATCTTGCAGGGTTCCCATCCTTTCCTCCATTGAGGTCCTTACGTCTCCAGTTATATACATGACATGAATGCTTCCTCATCTTTGATATGGACAGACACGGGGGCAGGGGGGTGGGAATAACTTAAATAGTCCTGATCTCTGTAAACAGAAAAGTATTTTGTTTTAATTGTTTGATTTCCCCCTTTATGAGTGGTAATGTATTTTCCCCATCCCATTCCAATCTTTCAGGAGTAGCCTGCACAGCAAACCCAAGCTAAGATGATGTGGAAATTAAGTTGTAATTCCAACAATGGCCAAATATTTAATTCACTTTGTTCTGCAAGATTAAGGATGCTCTCTTTAAATAAAGCAATATGGAGTTGCTGGGACTTGTGAATATGATTAAAAACAGTTAAAAACTGCAGATGCTTGTGTGGAAATAAGTTACAACAACAAGAGCAGCAACACTGTCAGCAAATATGGAAACAAGGTCTCATTGGGGTCAGCAGTTGCACATTCAGGAAAGAGACTAATCTAACCTTGTGTCATTTTCATGAACACTACATTCCTGGCCTTGATCACAGGATGGAACAAAAACAAGTTACCATGACAAATGCCAAAAACAAGGTATGTTGGCATATTACGCTAATGAAGAAAATGTTTTTCTTCTGGATAAGAAAGGGCAAAAAGTATGCTATGATTGGAAGACTATGTTTGTAAATTAAGGATTCAAAAGTTGCTTACTTTTCATTTGCTGTAATTAACTATAACTGCTAAGTATTTGTATGAATCAACAGAACATCATGGTGAAATTCAATGTTTCTGTTCTCTTTGCTAGCAAGTAATAAAAGCTCAGGAGATTTGAGTATTCACTGTGCATTGTCTGGTTAATCCTCAGCAAGAAATTATGAGGGTTGGTTTATTTCACACACACAAAACCACAGAGAGAGTTTTCTAAATGAAAGCCCTTTGCACTCATCTAATGCAATGAAGGAGATTGAGGGCCAGACCACAACAACATACAGGCTAGGATTTCATAGGCAGGATTTTCTGACTGTGCTCGCCTGAAGGCCGGAAATTCCCACATGAGGTCAACAGATCTTTGCATAGTCCGCTCCAGCTTGCTATGATTCCCATGGTGGACAGGATGGGAAAATTCCATCCTAAGTGTCCAGCATCCAGAATCAAGAGTCTAATGGAATGTTTCTTCAGAGGGGAGGGTGACTATCACAGAATAATCATCTTCTCAGAAGCAAGACTTCCACCAGCAAGAAGCCACATTGAGTTGAGTTAAACTTGAAGACCCAAGTTCTGCTGTTCCAGTATTTCACAGTTTTGCTGAGGGCCAGCATTCTCTCTGCTGTCACCTGCTTGATGGTAGACAGCGCAGGCTGCTTGCCTGGAGCTACTGTTTCTCTTAGGGGGTCTAAGCAATGGCTGCCTGTAACTTCCAACAGCTGTTATTTAGAGGAATTCAGATAGCTCAGGTCTCAATCATGTAACAGTGGTTTCTGGTTGTTAAACGAGGCTCCTGGTTGAAAGCCATTGTGGTAACACTTAGGCACAGGTAACACTTAAATACAGGTAACATTTAGAAACATATTGCAGACCAGGAGTTGCCAACAGTTGCCTTTGTCCATAGCTGGCTGGGGCCAACATCTCTGCTAAACCATTGTGTTAGAATGGCTGGAATGTTTGTTCAATGCAAAGAGTGTTATATTCCAGGGTGTTTGAGCACTGTTAAGCTGCTCAGTAACATTCAGAAGCCAGCACTTGACCAACTGGAGTCGTCTTGTCAGCCCAGCAATTGTCCAGTTTGAAAATCAGATAGGAAACATTATTTTATAAAATAGTTAGACTGACAGAGATAGGTATTTACTTCCTATCCCATCTCTACTGAGATATCCCTAAATTTTCAGATAGGTACAGATATAGTCAATCTGATACAGACATGTTACCTTTCCCAAGTTTCATTAGTTTATCAATCATCTGTCCTCTTTCCATTCTAAATGCCTTTATTAAACTTTTCTTCGAAATTTACATCATTTTGTTAGTTTCCCTGGATTCATTTTCCTGCTGTTACCTGAATGTTTATTTTGTCCATCCTGACTTTTCCATTGTTACCTATGTGTCTACAGAATACTGACTACATTGTATTTTCTTGTATCATTTAATTCTCTAAATCGTTTTTTGCTTTCCAAATCATTTTGTTTTACTTCCTTTCTCATAGCATTCCTTTGTTACCTATATATTTAATGTTTAACATTCGCTTTAGTTTGTATTTTACCCTTATTTCATTATTCATTAATGGCATTTCATCATTAGTTAGTTTGTGTGTGTTTTTTAAATACGTTTCTGGAACTCTTGTGATTATCATCGTAAGTATTTCCACCACTGTTTCGTCACTTTGTCTATCAAAAGCTTTTATTGGAAAGTATCTTTGTGAGAATATTTCATAATATTAGCTTTGCCTAATCCAACTATCAATAAATTCAGGAAATTCAGGCCTTCTGAATGTGTAAAAATGAAAGCAAGTGTGAAATGGTTTTAGGATTTCAGTAATACTTCTCGATTTGTTATTTAGCACCAATGGTAACATGTTGTTCATCATCTCCACATGAGTAATCAAAGGTTAAAAAACTCCAGATGTAATGCTGAATGAATCACAAGTCAAACCTAATACATTAATAGGCACATGGCGATTTATAATTAAAATGTAGATCCTGAGGGAGAAATCTAGACTTGAAGCTCAGAATGCCCAGGACAATGTGACAGTTATGGGTAGAAAGACACTGAAATCCCATTCTGTCACTTAAATACAAAATTTGGATTTCAGGCACATGTGGAGACAAATAATGAGAGTGCTCAGGTGGCAGGAGGTGGGGGAGGCTGATCAATGAGATGTTGAGGCAACAGAAAGCAGAGTGGAAGGAATTGCTGCAGAAACATTGTCTATCAGCCCTGGGGTTCCAGTAGGAAGGTAAGTGAGTTCTCTGCAGACTCCTGATAATGCTGCACCTCTCAACATTAAAAGGTGCCAGAAGATTTTCATTAATTTACTTTTCATGTTTTCCTGACTGATACTGACCCTTGGAAGGTAAGTGCTCCTGGCTGCTTTTGAAAATTAAGTCCCTTGACAATGTTTTTCAGTTTCTCTGGCAGGTGACAATGACAATAAGAAGACAACGACAAAGGACAGCATGGTTGATGAACCGAGCATAGAAATGCAACGAAAAGACAGAGAGGGAGAGATGTGCAAAGGCAAAATGTTGAGGATGCTGGAAATCTATACTAAAGGCAAAAGAAAATGTGCTGGAGATTTTTGATTTGATTTATTATTGTCACATGTATTATTATGCATTGCAAAGTATTTGTTTCTTGTGTGTTAAACAGATGAAGCATACCGTACATAGAGAAGGAATGGAGACGGAGCAGAATGTAATGTTACATTCATAGCCAGGGTATAGAGGAAGATAACTTAATGTAAGATAGGTCCACTCAAAAGTTAAAAGAAGTGAAAAAGAGTATGTCCAAGAGTATGCTGGTTACTCTTCCAAGGCAGCAAGAAGTGTAGACAGAGTCAATGGATGGAAGGCTGCTTTGCATTATTCTTTGAAGTTTCTTGAACTCTTAGACAGAACAAGAGCCACACCAAGCTGTGGTACAAACAGAAAGGATAGTTTCTATGGTACATCTGTAAACGTTGGTGAGAGACACAGCAGACATACCAAAATCCTTAACCTCCTGAGAAAGTGGAGGCATTGGTGGGCTTTCTTAATTATAACATTGGCGTGGATGGACCAGGACACCTAGGAACTTGAACTTCATCCCATTGTTGTAGACGGAGACATGTCCTCCCCCATGCTTCCTAAAGTAAAGAACTATCTCCTTTGTTTTACTGACATTGAGGGAGAGATTTTTGTCATTGTGATGTTCACCAGATTCTCTATCTCTTTCGTGTACTCTGTCATTCTCAGCAGATCTGGCAGAGTTTCTGTTCAATGGAGGATGTGGTAGCCTGCAGAGATTTAACTTTTAATATGCTGGAAGATTCTGGAATTCCCTGTGGCCAAGCTGGCCTGAAACTTATCAAAAGACACAAGGTTGTAAATGTAACAGCTTGTACCCAGCCGAAGAAATTGTTTACAGATTTTTGTTGCCAGAGTTTCCTTGTATGGACGTTGGAATGTCAGCTTTATGTAGTAAGGTCTAAAAAGCATGATAGAATCTTAGGGTTCCAAGCCTCTGTGCTGGCTGTACTTGATTGACCTAATTGAACAATGCAATCGAGTTTCTGATCAATTCATTGCTAGTTGCCAAGGAACATTTGGGGTATAGGGATGCTAACACAAAGGAATTGTGCACAGTGTGAAGAACCTGGAACCAAGCTCACAGGAAGGAGAGACAACATCTGAGAGAAAGAAGTAGGAAAGGCTGATATTCATGTGGCAAATTCCTGGCCAAGTTTCATATGCAAGTGGAAATCAACAAAAATTAAATGAGGTAACAGACAGTGAGTATTTGGTTTAAGCATTGCAAGGATTGACTATGCAACTATGTCTAAGTAGTCACAAAAATAAAGGAAATTGTGTTTAAGTATTTAAATTGACTCTGTGTCTTTATTCGCTAGGAGACATTAAAACACACAAAGTGTGGACAACAAGGGTCTCTCCAACAGAAAAGACCCATCACAGATTAAACCTACCCTCTCTCCCAATCACCAATCTCTCAATGGAGCGAGGGGGTTGAAGAGTTGCAGACGCCACTTTAGGACCTCAATATTCTGTATGGTTTGTACTCAAATTTGCTTGGCTATGGGTGAATGCTGTTGATTGAATATATCGAACTGTAAAAGTTACAGTGACACATATTCCCTCCAATTTCTTTTACAATTAAAAACAAAATCTGCAAGATGCGCTACCTCCATTAGGAGATGTAAGTTGATGTTGTGTTCCCCCTTCATCTTGCCAATCACAGTAATATCATCGGCAATGCAAATACATCCTGTCTCCATTGATTCAGCTCATACGTCATTGGAACAAAAACCTGCCTGCTTGATAATCCAGAAGGCAATCTTTAAAAACTATTCCTTCCATGTTATCAACTCCAGTGAGTCTTCTACCAGATGGGCAGACTAGTAACTGCTTTTAACATCCAAATCAAAGAAAAATTTCACATCTACCAACTTTGAATTCAGCTTCTCGAACATTGGAATCTTGGCTGCAGTTCTCCCAAAAGTGCTGAATTGGTTGGAGAACTGTTCTCAATCCCGACTGTTCTGTCAGTTCAGCTTCTCAACTGAGTCTCTGCACTTTGTGCACTGAAGAGGTCCCAGTCTGGAATTTAATTAAAAACTCGAGGGAGAGGGGGCAGTCTGCTGGCATTAGAATTTGACAGTTCTGGAGCTCTGCACATGCCCAATCTGCCAGACACCCCATTTGCTGACCAGTTCAATCGTTGGCCAGCTCAGAACCCCCGCAGTGCCACCCCTCCAGCACACACCCCCACCCCCCACCCCCACAGCCTGATCACAGTCTCCACAGCAATTCCCGGACCAGCCCTGACCCCTCTTACACCAGAGAATAGAACATAGAACATAGAACATAGAACATAGAACAATACAGCACAGAACAGGCCCTTCGGCCTTCGATGTTGTGCCGACAAAATAAAAAGCAATGCCCCTCCTAACTAAACCATTCCCTTCTCATCCATATACTTATCAACTAACCTCTTAAACGCCACCAAACTTGGCGCATATACAACAGCTGCAGGCAGGGCATTCCACTCCCTAATCACTCTTTGAGTAAAGAACCTACCTCTGATATCCGTCCTATAACTCATACCCCTTAATTTAAAGCTGTGTCCCCTCGTGCTAGCTTTCTCCATCTAGGAAAAAGGCTATCACTGTCCACCCTATCTAAACCTCTAATCATCTTATAGGCTTCAATAAGATCCCCTCTTAGCCGCCTCCTTTCTAACGAAAACAACCTCAAATCCTTCAACCTCTCTTCATAGGACCTGCCCTCATACCAGGCAACATCCTGGTAAACCTCCTCTGTACCCTCTCCAATGCCTCCACATCTTTCTTATAATGTGGGGACCAGAACTGCACACAATACTCCAAGTGCGGCCGCACTAGAGTTTTGTACAGTTGCAACATGATGCTGCGGCTCCTAAAGTCAATCCCCCTACCAATAAAAGCTAAGACTCCATAAGCCTTCTTAACAACTTTATCCACTTGACTGCCTACTTTCAGGGATCTATTGACACATACACCAAGATCCTGCTGTTCCTCAACACTATTAAGAGCCCTACCATTAGCCCTATACTCTACACATTTATTGTTCCTGCCAAAGTGCATTAACTCACACTTTTCCACATTAAACTCCATTTGCCACCTCTCGGCCCAGCTCTGCAACTTGTCCAAGTCACTCTGTAAACTAAAACACCCCTCGTCACTATCTACCACACCACCAACTTTAGTATCATCTGCAAATTTACTGATCCATCCCTCAATACCCTCATCCAGATCATTTATAAAAATTACAAACAGCAGGGGCCCCAAAACAGACCCCTGAGGCACACCACTCGTCACCGAACTCCACGATGAATATCTCCCATCAAACACCACCCTCTGTCTTCTATCTGCCAGCCAATTCCTAATCCAATTAGCTACATCACCCTCTATTCCACACATCAGCATTTTCTGTAGAAGTCTTCCATGGGCCACCTTATCAAACGCCTTACTAAAGTCCATATATACTACATCAACCGCCTTACCCCCATCCACCTCTATGGTCACTTTCTCAAAAAACTCAATGAGGTTAGTAAGGCATGACCTACCCTTCACGAAACCATGCTGACTACCCCCAATCAATTCATTTCTCTCTAAATAACTATAAATCCTATCCCTAATAATTCTCTCCAATACCTTGCCCACCACAGAAGTAAGACTCACTGGCCTATAATCCCCAGGAAGGTCTCTCTTCCCCTTCTTAAACAATGGGACCACATTCGCCATCCGCCAGTCCTCCGGAACCACACCCGTAACCAACGAGGACCTGAAGATCAGAGCCAGAGGCTCTGCAATCTCCTCTCTTGCCTCCCAGAGAATCCTAGGGTAAATCCCGTCCGGCCCAGGGGACTTATCCAACTTCAAACCTCGAGAATTTCTAGCACATCCTCCCTATCTACTACAATACTTCCCAATTTGCAACCCTGTACCTCAGTGTTCTCCATAGCTACATTTCCAGCACTCTGCGTGAATACCGAAGAGAAATATTTATTCAGTGCCTCACAAATCTCTTCAGGCTCCACGCACAACTTCCCACTGCTGTCTATGACTGGCCCTAATCTTGCCCTAACCAATCTGCTATTCTTAACATATCGAAAGAAAGCTTTAGGATTCTCCTTAATCCTATCAGCCAACATCTTCTCGTGACCCCTCTTAGCTCTCCTCAATTCACTTTTTACCTCCTTCCTAGCTAATCTATAGCTATCCATTGCACTACCTGAGCCTTCAAGCCTCATCCTGACATAAGCCTCCTTTTTCTTCTTAACCAGCAAATCAACTCTTTTCGTACACCAATCTTGATGTCCAGACCCCTGCACCTCGCAATGGCGATCCCCCTATCCCTCCCTCACCCTGGCAGACCCTCCTCCCCTCCCCGCTGACACCCCCACCCTGAGGTCAGATGCCCCCCGAGAGGGAGGCCATTCCACCCAGCAGACGCCCCCCCCCACCTCCAACCTACCCCAATCATTGCCCTCCTTCCAACTGAGATCAATCACCATGCAGATTGGCAGCAGGACCCTTCACCCCCAACAATTGCAACTTGGCACTTCCCAATGCCTGATCTATAGTACCAAGGTGCACTCTGGGCATGGGCACTTTTCTCC
Source organism: Sphyrna mokarran (assembly GCA_024679065.1). Lineage (NCBI taxonomy): Eukaryota > Metazoa > Chordata > Chondrichthyes > Carcharhiniformes > Carcharhinidae > Sphyrna > Sphyrna mokarran. The sequence goes on from JAGIQG010000015.1 coordinate 27,651,388, forward strand.
TTGGACAGTGCCATTCCTTTCCCCACTGCCTGACACCCTCCCACCTCCCCCACCCCACCTTCATTCTGGTGATGTCTCCTGCTAGTTCCCTGAATATGAGGCAGGGTTTAGAATTAGGGTTTAATTCTAAACCCTGCCAGAATTAAGTACTTTTGATGGGGTGGGAGATTCAATCAGGATAAGTAAGCACCCAATAATTACATTTAAAATTCAGTTAAAACATATTAAAAAAAGATTCAAATGACTTACCTGCCTTCCCACTGGTTTCCAGTGTGGTCTGACTGACAACTGTTCTCCAGCTCTGGAAGATGCGCATGTGTTTCCGGCGTATGCACAGATCCTGGAAAAAGGCCAGTGAAGCACACCTCCCACGCGACCCGCCAAAAAAGTTGCAAGTCATAATGGGAGATTTGCAGCCTTTGTGTGTGTATTTTATATTACACATCAATGTAAAATCATAGAAACCCTACAATGCAGAAGGAGACCATTCAGTCCATCAAGTCCGTACTGACAACAATCCCACCTAAGCCCTAGCTCTATAACCTCATGTACTTACCCCACTAATCACCCTCATCTACACATCCTGGGACACTAAGGGGCAATTTAGCATGGCTAATGTACCTGACCCACGCATCTTTGGAGTGTGGAAGGAAACTGGAACAGCCAGAGGAAATATCCACAGACATGGGGAGAACATGCAAACCCCACACAGACAGAGCGACCCAAGCTGGGAATCGAACCCAGGTCTCTGGAGCTTTGAGACATCACTGCTAACCACTATGCCACTGTGCCATCCATGAACATCTTTTCAATGTTCAGTTAAGAAGTTTCAGGTCTTGACAAACCCTAATAATTCTGTCCTTTTTTATCATAAACGTAATCGAACTGCACCAGTCCATCTGCTTTTGGACTTTGTGGATAACACCATACTGCTCCATTTCGTCCTCTTTGACTTTTAATTTCTCTCAAATATCAAAGCTGCATTTTCTCTGAATTTTATTCACAGAATTGCATCCTATTCTTAACCCTTTAAAAGTACCAATTGTATCAACCAAGTATTTAGGTTGCAAGTCGAGAACTGATTTAGTGGGGCTCTTCCTGATGTCTGGCATTTCCACCGGCACTTTGATGATCCCATGAATAGTAATGAGCTGAAGGTCTTTTGGATGCTGGTTGGCCTGTTATAGCTGAACCTTATGTATCAACGAGATAAAAAGCCTGTGATAACCCTGCTGATTGATTGTAAATGCATTTCAGTGTTATCACGCGAATGCAACGAATCACCAGTCCATTTTCTGCAATTCAGTTGGCTGTAGTCAGTTGTACCATTGCCTTCTAATGTTGGAGGCACATATACTTTAGTGTGCTGAGGGAAAGGATATTGGCACACATCCCAGTGTCAGTTTTGGATCTCAATTTCCAATCTTCCTAGGGCACAGAACATTAAATGGCTGCAAATACATCCAGTGGTGTGATTGCAATTATGGGCCTGGCAATGATTGGCAAAATGCTTTCTCACTCTACTTTGTAAGAACTTGGTCACTTTCATTTTCCATGGTGATGTGGTAGCTCAGTATTCAGAGTTCTGGGCTCATGGATGGCATCACCTTCAGTGATCTTTGCCAGATCACCTTGCACATTCCACTGGAATCCAGCCTCTGCTGTGTAATAGATGAGTCCAGAGGCTGATCGCATGACTCAGACTCAGCATCCTTCCGGTTCCCAGCGATCTTCTCATTGCTGGTGCCCTGCAGCCTTTGCTGGCTCCTTAGGTATGGTGTACTTTAACCATTGTGCACTGCCATCTGCTCCTACACGCATATGTCCACCACCATGCCTGTATTTGCGCTGGTGCATGGTGTGGAGGGGAGATGTGATGTGGGTGCTCCGGCAGCTGTCCATTCTCAGAGGTTAAGAGTGTGTCCCTGGGGTTCTTTTGGGATCATAATAATGTGGAATTTGAGGGAGGAAATATAAATGTCAATATCGTACATTATTACAAAGTCAGAGTGCACGCCATCTGGCTGCTGTTCAAAATGGATGTCTGGCTGAGCAAGGACTCTGAAAGGATGAACAACAAGGATAACTGGATTTCACTTGGCAGTCTTACAACCTCCTTCCGAAATCTCTCATACTCTACACCAAACTCTTCCCCGTCTGTTGGATTTTCACCCTTATCCGACATCCCTGTCACTCCATGACCAGTGGGTCTGGCTCTATGTCCACAAGGCATTCCCAGTGCTCGGTCCTCTGCTTGATTTGGGAGAAGAAGGTTTGGGATCCCACCTCCTGTTCATTCTCACTCATGCACAGTGTAACTCCTTTACTCCTGCAGGGACAGAAGTGCTTTCATTAGTTCCCCTCACCTTGCCAGAAGATTCCAGCATCCCCACCACCCAAAGAAGTAGATTCACTTGCCCATCACATTGCCACGCAATCAGCCTGATATACCTGCCAGTTGTGATCTATCAAGGCACAGGATTATATACAACATTGCCGTCTGCATTTCAGGCACATGAGCACCAACAAAGGTTTCCACCCACAATGATATCTATCCAAGGTTCCACGTGGAATCAGTGCTCATCCTGGCTGAGTGCAGAAGAACCCGCACTGGATGTCTCAAATTTGGATTTTAATCCATAGATCTATAAACATGGACAGGGATCGCATGTAGAAGTGGGAACATCGAGGTGGCGGCGTGGGCTCGTTGAGCCGAAGGGCCTATTTCCCGTGCTGTTTTGTTCTTGGTTCTTTGTTCTTTGGATCCAGATAAACAACATCATGGCCACCGCCTAGACCTTTCACCTCCTTCTCCATCATGTGAGGTGGCCTTGTCTTGATGTCCTACAGCAGCAGGATGTTATAATGGCCACTAATTGCCTCAAGGAAGACTCTAAGACACTCATCCAAAATACAAGGGGGGGCAGACTGACTCCGGACATTTCCGTTTAGACTGGCAGGAGTTCTGGGTGATGATGACATTCCAAAGCAGATCCGAGAGCCTCTGAGCACGGCCTCCAGGCCTTCAGGGAGCTCTATTTAAAATCCCTGCCCTGACCTTTACTGGTCTGACCACTCTTCCCAGCTCTGTTAGCAGTGCAGTACCTGTCCTAGCACACTTTACACCATAGCTGGCACCTAATTGGTCAACCTGTGTGAGGTTGATGTCAGGAGCCAATCCCAGGCAGCAGCTGAATTCAGAGCCACTTCCAGTCCCACCAATCACCTTCTCCCAGCAGGCCCACACCATCTACACAACTTATTCATTTTTGCCACCTTCAATTCTGTGCCATTAGTTGAAGTTGCATCTAATGCTGACAAACTCTATCAGTCTGCAAGGATAGACTCATGTTTGCAACTGAGCCTTTAATAAAGCTTCAATATCGAGACCCTTTGACATTTTTAGGAATCTTTTAGAAAAGCTGCAGTGGATGTCAATGTTATTACCAGCCCTGCAATTCTTTCAGAAAACTCAACTTCAGAAAAACTGCAATTCCTGCAGTGACTCATAAATTGGTCAATTGACTCTTTCGGTTGCTCTTCCTATGACATCAATTCGGACGAACATATCTAGAAATTGATTTTCATGCATGTGGTCCATATTTTCGTAGGGCCTTTTTGGCTTTCTTCAGACCATCTGAGATATTTAGCCTATAAAGTCCTGATATTTCAATAACTATCTTCATTTTGAAAGTGCAAGGGGGTTACATAAATGAGAAATTAGAAGAGTGAAGAGGGATCATGAAAAACCACTGGCAGGTAAAATAAAGGAGAATCCAAAGGTGTTTTATAAGTATGTTAAGGGCAGGGGGATAGCCAGGGAAAGAGGAGGGGGGGGCCTTCGGGGCCCAATATAGCCATGTGTATGTGGAGCTGGGAGTCATAGTGAGGTTTTAAGTAACTACTTAGCATCTGTGTTCACCATGGACAATGATAATTTTGGTATAAAAATCAGGAGGAACTTTGGTACTTAATTAAACAACTTAACATTGAGAGGGAGGAGCTATTAATGATTTTAACAAACCTAAAAGTAGATTAAACCCCAGGCCAGATGAGATGTATCCCAGGTTGTTGTGGGAGGCAAGGGAGGAGGCAGCAAAGGCTACGACAATAATGTTCAAACATTCTCTGGTCACAGGAGAGGATGTGAAGATGCCGGCATTGGACAGGAGTAAACACAGTAAGAAGTCTCACAACACCAGGTTAAAGTCCAGTAAGTTTATTTGATAGTAAACCCACAAGCTTTCGGAAACACTGTTCCTTTGTCAGGTGAGTGGAAAGTTCTGATCAGTGAAGGGCATATAAAGACATACACAGTTTATAGAAGACTGATTAGAATGTGAGACTTTAGAACTAATCTGCTATTCAAGTCTTGAAGGTACAGACAATGCGAGTGGAGATAGCATTAAGCATAGGTTAAAGAGATGTGTATTGTCTCCAGACAGGACAGTAAGTGAGATGTTGCAAGTTCAGGCAAATCATGGGGGTTACAGATAGTATGACATGAACCTAAGATCCCAGTTGAGGCTGTCCTCGTGTGCGGAACTTGGCTATCAGTCTCTGTTCTGCTGTGTGTCATGAAGGCCGGCTTGGAGAATGCTTACCCAAAGATCAGAGGCTTTGGTCTGATCACTAAAGTGTTCCCCAACAGGAAGGGAACAGTTTACCTGGTGATTGTCAAGCAATGTTCATTCATCTGTTGTCATAGCATCTGTAGACGTGAACACTTCAGCATCATACAGATGGGCTGGTTAGATGGGCAGAACAGTGGAAAATGGAATCTAGCCTTGAAAAGTGTGAGGTAATACATATTAGAAGGACAAAGAAGGCAAGGGAGTAAACAATAAATGATTAGACCGTAGGAAATAGAGAGGATCAGAGGGATTTTAGGATCTATGTCCATAGATCTCTGAATATGGCATGACAGGTAGATAAGATTATTAAGAAGTTATATGTGTCCATTAATATAGTTATATGGCCAATTTTGTTTTATTGCTATAAACACTAGTGTCCAACCAAACATCTAAATCAAGGAATACATGGATGAATGGTTTTCACACATTCCATCAACCCACATTCTTGTATTTATAGAGTTCAAGCAATATTCAACTGAAAGCTATACTAACTCAATATAGAGGAGGCCTTATGACTCAGTAGGGAAGGCAGCTGCTGCCTGAAGCTCACTAGGTTCAAAGCTCACTTCAGGAATTGCAGGCCAGTATGGCAGTGTTGATGATGTGGTTTGAATAGGTTGAGAATCAGCCTGCTAGTGCTTCCTCACAATCCCCAAGGTGAATTTAAAAAATCTGTGCAAAGGTAAGAAATAAATCACAGTACACAAGTAGTGTGAACTGTCATTCTCACAGGGAGGAGAGGTGATTATTGGCAGTGTGGCCAAGAGATCTTTTTCACTAGAAGATTAGCAAACATCCATATCTGAGCTTATTTGGAGGGTCACAGAAATACTACAGCGTGATTCCTCAAATAGTATCAAGTAACCAAGGTATCTACCCTGTGACTTGTCTTTCAGCGTGAAAGAGAGCCGGCATTGTAAGCAACTTCCAGAAAGAAGATTCCTATTTAATCAACACTCTTTGCCTAACACCTTTAAAGGGGGTATACAAAATGTCACGACACTTGGCCAAACGCGTCCACTGTGTACGCTGCCATATGTGGACCTTCTTGGAGGCATCACGCCTCCCAAAGGCCCACATATGTGCAAAATGTTTAGAATTGCAACGTTTAAGAGCTAGGGTGAGGCAGCTGGAGCTGCGCTTGGAGGACCTGTGTCTAGTGAGGGAGAACGAGGTTACAATGAATAGGGAAGGTAATCCTGCGGGGACCCCAGGATCTAGTAGTAGGGACGGGCTGGTTATAGATACAAGGAACAAGAATAAAAATCAAGGCACAAAGGCCATCTCAAAGGAGGATTCCCAGAAAACCAAGGGAGGGGTAAAAGCTGTGATGGAGAGGGCAAGTGAAGGGGAACAGAATGCCACAGAGAACAGCAGGAAAGCAGGAAGGGAGATATTGGTGGGGGATGGGATGGTTAAAGGGATCGATAGGCGTTTCTGTGGGCAAAAGAGAGACTCCAGGATGGTAGTCTGCCTCCCTGGAGCAGGGGTCCAGGATGTTTCAGAGAGGGTAGAGGAAATTTTGAAGGGAGAAGGGTCTAAGGCAAATGTAATAGTTCACGTAGGACAGAAAGATGTAGGAAGAAAGCACAGGGGGGACTTACGTAGACAGTTTAGGGAGTTGGGGGCTCAACTGAAAGGTAGGGCCTCCAGGGTGGCGTTCTCTGGGCTGCTGCCTGTGCCTGGGACCGATTGGGTAATAAATGAGACACTCCAACTAAAGGCATGGATGAGGGATTGGTGTAGGGCAGAAGGCTTCATATTTATTGATCATTGGGAAGTCTTCAGGAGGGAGGGTCATCTATTCAAGAGGGATAGGGAGCAGTTGTCTGGGAGGGGAACCCATATTTTAGCTGGGAGGTTAGCTGGAGTGTTTCAGAAGTGTTTAAACTAATAGGGAGGGAGGGTGGGGAGAGAGAGGGAACTGGGAGTGGGAGAGAGAGGGATGATAGGGTAACACCAGGAGGTAGAAAGGAATATCCGAGAGCTGAGGGTCTTCAGTGCATGTGTTTTAATGCGAGGAGTGTGACTGGCAAAACAGATGAACTGAAGGCAATACTGTTCACGAGGAGTTTAGACGTGGTGGCGGTGACCGAGACGTGGTTGAAGGAGGGGCAAGACTGGCAATTGAATATTCCAGGATATAAGTGTTTTAGGCATGACAGAGTTAGTGTGAGGAGAGGCGGGGGAGTGGCTTTATTAGTTAAGGACAACATCATAGCAGTGCAGAGGGAGGGAGGTATGGATGATTTAGGAATTGAGTCTCTATGGGTGGAGTTGAGAATAGGAAGGGAGTGGTTACTCTGTTGGGTGTTTACTACAGACCGCCAAACAGCCCGCGGGCCGTGGAAGAAGGGATATGCAGGGACATTCTAGATAAGTGTAGGAAAAATAGGGTAGTAGTAGTGGGAGATTTCAATTTTCCTGGAGTAGATTGGAGAGTGCCCAGAGCTGTAGGAGTGGACGGGGAGGAATTTGTACAGTGTGTTTTGGAAGGGTCCTTGGAGCAGTATGTGGATGGCCCAACTAGACAGGGGGCTATACTGGATTTGGTTCTGGGGAATGAGCCAGGGCAGGTGGTTGACGTTGAGGTAGGAAAGCATGTGTCAAATAGTGATCACAACTCTGTCTGCTTTAGGATATTAATGGAAAAGGACGAGACCTGCCCAAAAGGGAAGGTATTTAACTGGGGGAGGGCTAGATACAGCCAGATTAGGCAAGATCTTAAAGATACCTACTGGGATAAGCTTTTCGAGGGCAGTTCGACGAGGTACATGTGGGAGTCTTTCAAGGGAAAACTGAACTCTCTGCAGGAAAGATACGTGCCAGCAAGGAGGAAGGATGGGAAAGGTAGGATTAGAGAACCGTGGCTTACCAGGGATATTGAGGACCTGATCAGGAAGAAGCAAGAGGCTTACATTAGATCTAGGCAACTGGGGACTGAGACAGCGCTGGAAGCTTATAGAGAGTGTAGACGGGATCTTAAAAGGGGTGTTAGAAAGGCAAAAAGGGGCCACGAAGTGACTCTGGCAGGTAGGATTAAGGAAAATCCTAAGGCATTTTACACCTATGTAAGGAGCAAAAGGATGGTTAGAGGCAAGATTGGACCTCTCAGGGACAGAGGAGGGGATCTATGCTTAGAGCCTGAGGGAATGGGGGAGATCCTCAATGAATACTTTGCGTCGGTATTCACGCAGGAGACTGGCCAGATGTCTGTTGCTGATGTTGACAAAGTTGAGGATCGGTTGAGGGAAATAAAGATTACGAGGAAAGAGGTGTTGGGGCTGTTAGGCAACTTAAAGACATATAAAGCTCCGGGGCCTGATGGCATTTACCCCAGGCTGCTAAGGGAGTTGAGGGAAGACCTAGCTGGGCCTCTGACGCAAATCTTTGTCCCTTCCTTGGACACAGGTGAGGTCCCAGAGGACTGGAGGATAGCAAATGTAGTACCGTTGTTTAAAAAAGGTCAGAGGGATCACCCAGGGAACTATAGACCGGTGAGCTTGACTTCAGTTATAGGTAAGCTAAAGGAGAGGATCCTCAGGGACAGGATGTATGAGCATCTGGAGCGCTGCGATCTGGTCAGGGATACGCAGCATGGCTTCATCAAGGGGAAGTCTTGTCTTACAAATCTAGTGGAATTTTTTGAAGAAGTGACAAAAACAGTTCATGAAGGACATGCTGTTGATGTCGTCTACATGGATTTCAATAAGGCGTTTGACAAGGTTCCTCATGGTAGACTGATAGAGAAGGTGAAGACGCATGGGATACAGGGCCGGGTATGTAGATGGGTCGAGAACTGGCTCGGGAGGAGGAGACAGAGGGTGGTAGTGGAAGGCTCTTTTTCTGACTGGAAGCCTGTCACTAGTGGAGTGCCACAAGGCTCAGTCCTAGGTCCTCTTCTATTTGTGGTCTACATAAACGACTTGGAAGTTGGGGTAGGTGGTGAGATCAGCAAATTTGCTGATGACACCAAGATGCTTGGATTGGCGGGTACAGAGGAGCAGTGTCAGGCAATACAACAGGACATAGACAGGTTGGTAGATTGGGCAGATAGATGGCAAATGGAATTTAATCCGGAAAAATGCGAGGTGATGCATTTTGGCCGGAAAAATGTAGAAGAGAATTATAGGATAAAAGGTAAAACTATGCGGAGCATAGAGACGCAGAGAGACTTGGGGGTGCAGGTTCACAAGTCTCTGAAGGTGTCTTCACAGGTGGAGAAGGTGATAAAGAAAGCATATAGTATGTTAGCTTTCATTGAAAAGGGTATAGAATACAAGAGTAGGAGTTTGACGTTGCAATTGTATAGAACGTTGGTTAGGCCTCACTTGGAATACTGCGTCCAGTTCTGGTCGTCGTACTATCGGAAGGATGTGGAGTCCTTGGAGAGAGTGCAGAGGAGGTTTACCAGGATGCTGCCTGGTATGGAAGGACTGTCTTATGAGGAACGATTAAATAGACTGGGGTTGTTTTCCCTTGAAAGACATCGGCTTAGAGGGGATCTCATAGAGGTGTATAAGATTATAAGGGGTATAGATAGAGTAAATGGAGGTAAACTTTTTCCACCTTCAGAAATGGATAGGACGAGGGGTCATGGCCTTAGGGTGAGGGGGGCTATGTATAAGACGAATATTAGCGGGCAGTTTTTCACACAAAGGGTAGTGGGGGTGTGGAATGCACTACCGAGTAAGGTGGTGGGAGCAGGCACGCTAGGGTTGTTTAAGGGTCTCTTGGACAGCCACATGAGCGTTATGCAGATAGAGGGATATAGTAGGACTGTCTAACTATGGCTTTTTTTTCCACAGGTAATTCGGTCCATACTTGACCAACAAGGAGCATGCATTCGGCAGGTGGTGCGAGGACAGCTCTTGGATGTTGATTCATGGATTGCCTGGTGCTTCATGTCGTAAATGAGTGCTTTATCTGGACCATCTGAAGGGCACCATGACAGCTCAGTGACTATCGCTGTAGCTGTGCAGACACTTGGAATTGGGCCGGTGTCTGCGGGAGTTTGCGCATTCTCCCCATGGTTGCGTGGGTTTTCTCCGGGCGCTCCGGTTTCCGCCCACATCCCAAAAAATTCGCTCTTAGGCTGATTGGGAAACAAATTGTCCCTACATTGAGACTCTTCCATATTAGGAATAACCTAAAATTAGAATAGGATAATGGAATTGTTACTATATAGTTATGACGGCGGCGCGGGCTCGTTGGGCCGAAGGGCCTGTTTCCTGTGCTGTGTTGCTCTAAAGAAGGTTAAGGCACCTCTCTGAGTGGTTGACATTACTGTGAAGGAAGCTGTGCCTTTATTCTTAGGCAATACCAGTTGCACATTCAAGAAATAAAACTCCATTCATTAACAAAATGCTGAGGGTTGACTGTGGGAGCTCATATCACTGCGTGAATACAGTTAATAGCACTAATGGCTTTTGCAAAACCTGCTCTTCTATTAAGAAAAAGATGATTGCATGCTCAATCACCTGCCTGGTTCCATTGTCCAGAGAGAAGAATTGAGCTGCTGTACCACACAATGTATTTGTCACCTTCCTTTTCACCATAATGCACTGCAAATCGACTCATTTGGCCAATGACAGCAATACCACCTGGAATGGGTCTGTCTCAAAATAATTTAACACTGTTGTTAATCCTTGCTGTCCTCTCAGTACAATCAGCAGCTTATCCTATAAGAATGTATAAAGACCTATCCAGAATTTCACGAGTTCCAAAAGATAAAGTTTCCGAACACATAACTGGGGTCGCATGTTAGCAAAATAGAATCATATTTCACTGATTCTGCTCTCTAGCTCTTTCCCAGAGGAACTGGTTCCTTTCTGGTCCTTATGTCCTTCAAAGATTCGTGTATGTGCACCACTAGGACTATTTATTTTTTCCGTAATATTGCACCATTGAGTTCATATTGCTGTAATGTGGAAACCAAACATCCAAATTCAGGGAATGCACAAACAGATGAGGAACAGATAAACTGCATCTTGTAATTGTTCCTAATCTATTAATAATAGATAACAGTAGTCACTACTAATGGCAGAAAGAACATAGAACATATGATTCCACTCCTGTATATTTTCGTGTATTTTTGTATACACGAAATGTATACAAATGTATAAATGTTGTATAATGTATAAATTGTTGTGGCATTCCTTGTAGCAGTGTTCAATGGTTTGATTTATCTGTGTTTGATTAAGTTATTATGCTGACTGATTGATGTAAGTACCACCACTTCTCCTGCTTCTAGTTTCTATGTTTCTAGTTTGAAAACTTAAATCATAGGCTACAGCCAGAGAGCTATATAAAGCAGAGAAGTTACCAGAGAGCTTCTGGGCTGAAATTATGGATGGGATTTTCCAACCTTTCAATCAATGGGATCTTCCAGTTCTTCTGAAGGTAATTTTGGCAGCCAGTTCCTATGCAGTTGGGTGGCCAAGCCGTACAAAACAACATAGACATCAGCAGGACCCACTGATGGCCAAAGGTAGTCGTCTCCATCACTAGAAAATACAATGCTCGGAAGAGAGGAAATCCTGGCCTTTGTGTGTGTAGGAAACTCTATAAGTTCCGAGATGTTTTAAAGTATTATAAATAAACCTGTTGTAGATTTGGAACAAGTGTTGTCTCTATGTTGCTCCAAGATAAATCAGAGATATAAGATATACCGCAACCTTTGAATATAATACACTTGTAATGAATGCTTTAGGATATATGGATGATAACTAGCTGTGATGATAGGAATAAATAAATGCTACCAAATCTATATTATTGCTGCTTTTGCTGTAGTTGTCCTGTGAATGCTGATAAGTATCAACCCAAAGCCAAAGCAATAATAGTCAGAGGTAGTCACAGTCCATATATTACATTAATAGCTTTAATTATAGAAGATTTTTATGTTCCATTGTGATTTCATGTAATTTGCAAAACATCGCTGTCTGAATATTCATTTGCGTATTTGAAAATTAGAATTGTGATGGATTTGAAAATTAGCAGTGCACATACTTTAGAAGTCCAGCCTTAAAATGCTTAACTGACTCAAATGCACATTCTAAAGCAGTACTGTGTTAAAATCACACCTTATAGCTCAAATATGTTCCATCCATTCACTACTGCATCAATTAATGTGACTTCGCAACGTGTGCAAAAAATTATTTTAATTATACTCACTGGTCTCATTTACATAAAAAAAGAACTGGAGGATGATGAAGAATCTATTATCGTTTAATTTTATTAGCACCTAAATTATGTTTTATATAAAAGTTTTCCCCAAAAATAAATATCCAGGTTTAACAATTACTTATTTGCTCCAATGGCAAACTGCTACTTAAAGGGACACAGTCATCTCGTAAATCACATGGGGTGAATCTTCCCGTTCTGCCTGCCACGGGAATCATAGCGGAGCGAGGGGCAGACCATGGAAAGGTCCATTGACTTCTGCGGATTTTCTGGTTTCGGGGCAAGCGTGCCTGATAAAGCTTGTCCTATGACAGCAGTTTGCTCAGTTTTATGAGTACAGCAATGTGATTTAATGTCAGGATGGGAAAAGTTAACCTGTTCTATTTCCCTTTCATAAATTTCTAGCTCTCCACTCAAGCTCTATCAAGGCTGGACACAAGGACCATACAGCATTACAGCAAAAACTATTCAGTCCATCAAGTTCCCACTGGTGTTTTTCTCCACACTCACCACTTGATCACACGAATTATTCTTGGAATGAAGAGCTTGTCATATGAGGTATGGTTGAGGACTCTGGTTCTGCATTCATTGGAGCTTAGAAGGATGAGAGGGGATCTTATTGAAGCTTACAGGATACTACAAGGCCTGGATAGAGTGGACATGAAGAGGATCTTTCCGCTAGTAAGAAAAATTAGAACTAAAAGGCACAACCTCAGGCTAAAGAGACGACCCTTTACAACAGAGATGAGGGAGAATTTCTTCAGCCAGAGAGTGGTGAATTGTGGAACTCTTTGCCGTAGAAGGCTCTGGAGGCCAGGTCATTTGAGTGTCTTTAAGACAGAGATGGATAGGTTCTCGATAATAAGGCAATCAGGGGTTATGGGGAAAAGCAGGAGAATGGGGATGAAAAAAATATCAGCCATGATTGAATGGCAGAGCAGACTCGATAGGCCAAGTGGCCTGATTTTGCTCCTATGTTTTGTGGTCTTATGGTCTTGTTGTCAAATCCCACATGTGTTTTTAATATAGGAGCTATAACTGCTGCTTTCCTGTTAAATTCTCACATTAAAAAGAAATTCATTCATGGAATGTGGGTATTGTTTGCTGTGCCAGCATTTATTGCCCATCCCTAACTACCTTCCACTTCAGAGGGCATTTAAGAGTCAACGACATTACTATGGATCTAGAGTCAGGTGTAGGTCAGAACAAGTAAGGAAGATGGATTTGGTTCCCTAAAGAACATCAGTGAACCAGATGGGTTTTTAATAACCATTGATAAAGGTTTCATAGTCAGCATTAGACTTTTCTGATTCCAGATTTCTTTAGTTTATTCATCACCCGTTATGGTGGACCTTATAGTTTGAGATCCTGTAGGTAAGAATTTCCTAGAAAGTGATACCTTTTGGGAAAGATAATGAACAATGATAACATAAACAAATCAGAGAACTGTTGTGGTGCAAAAGGAGGCCATTCAGTTCATTATGTCTGCATTGACACTTTCCAAATGAGCATTGTGACTTAGTGCCATTCTCTTGCTTTTTCCACGTACAATTGGAATAGTGTCAACTAATGATGTATTTATTGTTCAGAATATAACATTATCTCCCTATCGCATTGCACTGAAGAAAAGGCAGCCACTATTGGACTAATTTTATTGACGCATCCCCAACAGAGAGGGAAGCAGAGAGCTCTTGCAATATACAAATAGTTCAGAGTCAAGTTGGGTTGACTTGAGGGGCCGCCAATATAACGACTGCAAATACTTTTTAAGTAACTTCAAGAGAGGTAAAGGCAAATCAACATTGTCAAAATCAAAATATTTAAGTTTATTTATTATTGTCACGAGTAGGCTTATGTTAACACTGCAATGAAGTTACTGTAAAAAATCCTCTAAAATATGATGTGTGATGAAGGATCAGCATGCCTCAGTGCTGTGTGTACAATGCAGTACCAGGTTAGAAATTATTGTTCACAATAAGAATGGACAAGCTCATGATAACTATAAATAGCATTCTTCTCTATTATTTTAATGGAGAGGTTAATAAATGCTGAAGTTCTGGGCGAACTCATTAAGTATTTGTCTGCTATTATCGCCCACAGTAATTACTGGGCTACTTTGCCCTTTTGACACTGTCTAAAAGGTTTACATTTTGTATCGAAAATAAGTCATTGTAGATTGCTATTATTAACAAATACACTAAGATGCATAACAGGAAGAGATTACAAGAACGATCTGGGAAGAACTGAATATTGTGCTCATAGGTAAAGCTAGCCAACTTACTGCCTCTAGCATTACATTTTCAATGTATTATTCTCATTAATTATTAATGTCACCAGTTCATTTGTCTGTGCATGTTAACCATTCCAAATGATGTAAAACATGTACCATCATTACTGTACAATAACAATTGAACCTTCATCATCACTGCATAAACAAAGTGAAAATAGCTTTCAAAATAACAATAAAATCAAGAACTATGGGCATAATTTTCCTGTCCACTGCAGTGCTTGAGTTAGCAGAAGGGCTATGGCGGGATTCGCTACCAGTGTCCAGCCGGAAATTCAGCTAGGTGCGCCCAGAAGCAAACCTATTGGAAATCGAGAATATTGTTGGACTAGTTCTTATTGTAGTGAGGGAGTCATAGTGCCTCCCTGACATCTGCATGGCACTTCTGCATTGGTGAGATTGTGGAAATCAGCGTAGATGCTAGGCCCTGTGATTGCCATGGGTAGCTGTCCTGGTTGGTGTCAATGGCAGTGCAGGGTTGGGTGTTTGGGCGGGGGGGGTGGGCGGCGCAGTGTGGTGTACATTGCCTTATCTGTGCCTGGAGTTTCCTTGGATTTTTTGGAGCAGTTTTGGCATGCCAATGGGGTGATCGAGCATGGTTGGTCAACTCTGAACAGTTTGGTTTCGGAGTTGGGCTCAAATTTTGTCTCCTTAAAGTATCTTTTTCAACTTAACATTTTTGATATCAGTGGGGTAAAGAATCGTGGAAATGGAATCTTCAGGTATTTAGTGTGCTTTTTTCTGCATTACATTTGGAAAATGGTTATTGTGCAGAAAACAGATATAAAATATAACTCTGGCATGAGGTTTCCAGTCATGTTAAAAGTTAATGGAAGGTTATATTTTCTGTAGAGTCTTTTATTTGCCTCCTTAAGATTCATTTAGTCAATGTTCCTTTTGATCTGTTCATGACAGTAAGACACCTAAAAGTCGGAAATCTTGTTGTGCAATTCTTTTAAGTTGGTCACTGGAAATTCAAATATCTTTTTAAAAGTTAGTGGTCTCTACAGGGACTGTAACAAATGTCTCCATCGCTGCCCCCTTCCTCTCCACAATATTTCTTTCCACTTCTTAAATCTCTCTTTCCCTCTTGTAAAATTTCCAGAGGTCTGGAGCCATAGATACCCAAATAGGCAGTCAACTAGTCATAAGTAATTTTAAGATGGTTTCTTACATTTATTAAGCAGCAGCAGTTTAGATAGAATCTGAAATAGATAGATATTGAACCTGGGTCCCTGGAGCTATGAGGCAGCAGTGCTAACTGCTATGCCACTATGCCTCCCTGATATAATACATTAACTAATTAGACAGAAAAATTATACAACTCATGACTTGAGTTCTAGAGGGCAGACAAACTGTTTGATGCAGAGAGGGTTGATCGCACCACCCTCCTCCTCATCCTCGTTCATCTTGAGGCACCAGCTACTGATAAGCACTGCAATCTCCCTGGCACCCTGCCAGTATATGACTCAACCCATGTGTTTGAGCACTTGTTAATATGCCCTTTCTCTGGGGGCTGCTAACTTATCCAGTGCCAGTCATCTATTCAAACAATTTTGACTGATGGTTACAGATTAGGGATCCAAACTGTCAGGATTGTTATCACTCTCCTTGTTTGTCATCCTGCGCGAGGTCAGTTTTGTATCCTGAAAGTCATATCCTGGTCCTTCTTCAACAATTGCCTAGGTAAGTGGGTGTATAACACACTATACAGCAGTTTAGGATTGTTAGCATGGCAACATGGACTAGGTGTATTCAGAAGTCAAACTGCGTCAAAACCCTCTTTCGAAACAGAGAATTAATGCTGCCTGGCAAATCCTAGCAAAGTTCTATATTACGTAGAAACCGAAGACCCAGTTTTTACTCTCAGTCTCTCCTCCAGGATCTCTCTTCTATGACATCTCCCTCATGCTACTTGATCTCTCCCTACAAGCCCTAAAATTTCCTTCTCTCCCCTTTCCACCCATTCCAGGATCTGTCCCTCCATCTATGTGATCTGCTTCTCCTCAATCTCTCTACTGCAATCCCTCTCTCTTCATGACCTTTATCTCCTTCTCCACAATCTCTTTGTACCACTGCCCAATCTCTTTTTCTCACTCTGTGATCTTGCTGTCCCCACAATCTCTGCTTGTGATCTCTTCCTGCTCTCAATTTTGAGCTACGATCTCTTCTTCCATCTGTGCAATCTCTACTTGTGATCTCCTGTTGCCTTAAATCTCCCTCTCCAATTCTGTTAACTCTCTGGTCTTCCTCAATATCCCTTCCCTCTCTGCTAATGATCACTGCTTGATCTCTCTCTCTGCAGCACTTTCTGCAGCATGCAGCACTTATTCTGCTTTAAGGTTAGTCTTTTCATGAATTTTTTTTTCACTATTTTGACATCATGCAGAAGATAGTGTAAAAAGAATGGGAAATGACTTCCACATAAAGTTCTACAAAATAGAACATGTAGCAAATATTTGCATTTGGAAGTTATTATTGAACATGCTTTCACCATTCCAGCAGACGGTGAATTCTTGCAACATGCTGCAAGGAAACTCTCTCCTCATCTTACTTATGGCTCTCCTGCCAATTGCCTTAAGTATTTGTCCTCTGGTTACCAATCCTCTCTCCATAGGAAGTAGAAGTCTTGGTTTTCTTGTGGGTAATGAGGAAAGGGAGTGTTCCTCTAATTATCACAAGGAAACCTTGGGATATCCTTGCCTTCTTCTTAATTCACTGCCATCTGAGACCAAATGGAGTTCTCTAGACTGTCCGATCTTCCTTCCTGAGATGTTGCATCACTAAAAGATGGGTATGTTGAAACTCACTATCAAATGCAACTATTATTTTGATAATATGTATGTATGGCTGGAAGCAAGAGGAATCTGGAACCCAGTACACTCAGGGTACAAAGAACAAAGAACAAAGAACAAAACAGCATGGGAAACAGGCCCTTCGGCCCAATGAGCCCGCGCCGCCACCTCGATGTTCCCATCTCTACCCGCGATCCCTGTCCATGTTTATAGATCTATGGATTAAAAACCAAATTTGAGATAATTTAGGGACAATTTGTTTTGCCAATTAGCCTAAGAGCACATCTTTGGGATGTGGGAGGAAACCGGAGCTCCCGGAGAAAACCCATGCAAGCATGGGGAGAATGCGCAAACTCTCATAGACACAGGCCAAAATCCATGTATCTGCACAGCACAGCGATAGTCACTGAGCTGTCGTGTTGCCCATCAGATGGTCCAGATCAAGCGTACGCTAACGACGTGAAGCAGTAGGATACTCTCAAAAAAAAAATCCAAGAGCAGCCCTCTCACGACCCATCGCGTGTATGCCCCTCGTTAGACAACAAGGTGGACCAAAGCACCTGTAGGATAAAAACAAGTATGTCAATATCATCATCTATTTACACACTTCCCAGGGACTCCCAAGGTTCATGATCCCTATTTTAAAAGCCAGTGTCAGGGCCACTCAACTCCTGACCTTATTACAGCCTTGATCTATATGTGGACACATTGATGCCACATTAGGGGTGGTATGGTGGCACAGTGATTAGCATTGCTGCCTCACAGTGCCAGGGACATGGGTTCGATTGCTGGCTTAGGTCCCTGTCTGAGGAGTCCGCATGTTTCCCCGTGTCTGCGTGGGTTTCCGCCGGTTGCTCCGGTTTTCTCCCACAGTCCTGAAAATGTGTTGTTTAGGTGCATTGCTGTGCTAAATTCTCCCTCTATGTACCCAACAGGCACCAGAATGTGACAACTGGGGGACTTCCACAATAACTTCATTGCAGTGTTGATGTAAGCTGACTTAAGTCAAGTAGAGCCTTGATGCCAAGGGCAGTCACTCTCACCTCATCTTTTGAGTTCAGCTTATAATTGAAAAACATTCATGTAATAACCTTGATAGTTGTGACAAATATCCTTTGAACAAAAAAAGTGGCTTGTAAGACTATAAGAGCAAAAGAAATAGGAACAGGAGTAGACCATTTGGCCACTTGAGCCTGTTCCACCATTCAATAGGATCAAGGCTGATCCAACATTCCTCACGTTCACTTTCCTGCCCTTTCCCCATAATACTTGATTCCCTTACTGATCAAAAATCAATCTCAACCTTAAACACACACAAGGACTCTGCCCCCACAGCACTCTGAGGCAATGAGTTTCAAAGACTCACAACTCTCAGAGAAGAAATTCTTCCTGATCTCAGTTTTAACCTCTTATTCTGAGAGCATGCCCTCTGGTCCCAGACTCTTCTGTGAGGGAAAACATCTCTCAGCATTTACCCTGTCAAGTTCCCTTAAGAATCCGACATGTTTCGATGAGATCCCTCCTCCTTCTAAATTCCAAAATTCCAATCAGTATTTAACTGATCTGTTTAACTTTTCCTCATAAGACGACCTCTCCAAACCAGGGATCATCCTATGAACCTTTTCTGAACTGCCTGTAATTAAATAATGAGGGAATTCTCCTATCCCACTCAGCATGGGAATTGTAGCGGGCAGGGGGGTGGATTATGCAAAAGTCCATTAACCTTGGGTGGGATTCTCCAGTTTTGCAGCAAATTTTTTAAACAAGGGGACCAAAACTACTCTTAGTACTTCGGACATGTCTCACCAGTGCCTTGTACAGTTGCAGCAAAACTTCCCAACTCTTTTACTCCATCCCCTTTGAAATAAAGGCCGACATTCCATTAGCCTTCCTGATTACCTGCTGCCTCTGAGTGCTAGCTTTTTGTGTTTCGTGCACAAGTATTCCCAACACAAGCTGCACTTGTCCCTTTGTGTTGCAGTTTTCTGCAGTTTATCTCCATTCAATAACACTCTGTTCTTTTGTTCTCCTTTCCAAAATGAGCATCTTTACATTTTCCCACATTATATTCCATTTACCTACTTTTTGGCCACTTACTTAACCTATTAATATCTCTTTCCAAACTCTTTGTATCCCTCTCGCAACTTGCTTTTCCACCTACGCTTGTGTCATCTGCAAACCTGGCTACAGTACATTTGCTTTCTTCTTCCAAATCATTAATATATATTGTAAACAGTTGCTGTCCCAGCACTGATTCCTGTGGAACCCCACTGGTTGCAGGTTGCCAACTTGAAAAAGAACCTCTTACTGCCACTTGTTGTTTCCTGTCCATTATTCTCTATCCATGCCAATATACTATCTCCAACATCATTGATTTATCTTATGACCCAATCTTTTTATAGTTTATTTATTAGTGCCACAAGTAAGCTTACATTAATATTGCAATGAAGTTACTGAGAAAATCCCCTAGTCACCACACTCCAGCACCTGTTCAGATACACTGAGGGAATATTTAGCATGGCCAATGCACTTAACTCGCATGTCTTTGGAATTATGGGAGGAAACCAGAGCACCCAGAAGGAACTCACATAGACACAGAGAAAACGTGCAGACTCCACACAGACAGTGACTCAAGCCAGGAACTGAACCCAGGTTCCTAGTACTTGAGGCAGCTGTGCCAACCACTGTGCTATCATGCCACCTTGTCAGACATCTTCTAGAAGTCCAAATACAATACATCTCTTGGTTTCCCCTTCATCCAGTCTGGTTGAGACTTCCTCAAAAAACTCTAATAAGTTAGTCAGACATGATTTCTCTTTCATGAAGTCAAGCTGATTCTGCTTGATTAAGTTATGATTTTCCAAATGTGCTGCTCTCTTCCTTAATAATTGATTTCAACATTTTTCCAATAATAAATATTAGAATAATCAGCCTTTTTCTTCTTTCACTTTTTGAAACTTCTTTGCAATTTGAACAACTTTTTTAATTTATTCTTTCATGAGATGTGGGCAACACTGCCTAGGCCAGCATTTGTGCTTATCTTTAGTTGCCTTGAACTAAGGTGCACTGCAGGAACTCACCAAAGCTCCTGAGACAGCACCTTCCAAATCCATGGCAACTACCATCTAGAAGGGCAAGGGTAACAAATTACTGGGAACTCCAACACCTGGAAATTCCCCTCCAAGTCACTTAGCGTCCTTACTAGGAAATATATCACCGTTTCTTCATTGTCACTGGACCAAAATCATGGAAATTCCTCCCTCTGGGTGTACCTACACCACATGAGCTGCAGCTATTCAAGAAGGCAGCCCTCCATAATCTTCTCAAGGGAAGTTCAGAATGGGCAATAAATGCTGGAACCTACATCCCTTGAATGAATAAAAGCTAAGTGACTTGCCACACCATTTCCAAGGGCAGTTAAGAGTTTGTGGAGTTTGTGTGGAGTTTTTTTGCTCTGTGTGGAGTTTGCACATGTCTGCATGGGTTTCCTCCAGATGCTCCAGTTTTCTCCCACAGTCCAAAAATATGCAGATTATGTGGATTAGCCATGTTAAATTGACCCTAATATCAGGGGGATTAATGTGATAAATATATAGAATTGTAGGAATGGAGTCTGGGTGAGATTATGGTCGGTGCAGATTCGATGGACCAAATGGCCTCCTTCTGCACTGCAGGGATTCCATGATTTTATACAATATTGTGGGTAATCCAGACCAAATAAGGTTGACAGGTTTCATTCTCTAAACGTCATTTGTGAACCTAATGGGCTTTTATAGCAACAACAGACATATTATGGAAACTAGCTTTCATTTTCAGATTCCTGTTGCTGTTTTGGAGCTTGAAACTTTGGCCCTGGGTCTGTGGACTACAATAATGATGTTACCACTACATCACCACTTCCCCAGCGAGGCAAGAGTGAGATCGATAAGGGCAGGCTCTTCCCACTTCGAGTACAATTCTATTTTTCATTTGCCTTGCTCAGTGATGAAAATACTGCAGGGCAGAGATAGCGTTTCACAATGGCTTTCAGACAGGTGTAAGAGAGCACAGAAAGCTATCCAGTCATTGACGAGTATGAAGATTGGAGCTGTTATAATTGGAATTGTGTTGCATGGCTTTTAAGATGGAAATGCATTTTAGAAAATGATGCGGCAACAAGCATTGCAATCAAAAACTGTGCTAATAACAAGAATCCTGAGGCCCATTAGGAGAACAGGTCATCCTCGACTGGTTATTGTCTAATGAGAAATGAATAATTGGCAATTTAGTTGTGTGAGGCCCCTTGGGGATGAGCGACCAAAATGTGATAGAATTTTTTATCAAGGTGAAGAGTGACGTAATTGATTCTGGACCTTGAATCCTAATAAAGAAAACTATGATGATATGAGGCATGAGTTGGCTATTATTGATTGGGGAAACATGACTTAAAAGGATGATGATGAATAGGCAATGATAAACATTCAAAGAGCACATGAGTACACTGCAACAATTGTTTATTCCTGTCCAGCCCAATAGTAAAATAGGAAAGATGACCAAACCATGGTTTACAAGGAAAATTAAGAATAGTATTAGATCCAAAGAAGAGGCACACAAATTGGTCAGAAAAATACAACAGATCTAAGAAGGTGGGGCAGCTTAGAGGACAACCAAGGGATTGATTAAGAAAGGGAAAATAGAGTACCAGAGTAAACAAGCAGGAAACATAAAAATAGACTGTAGAAGCTTATATCGGCATGTGAAGAGAAAAAGATTAGTGAAACAGGGGAATTTATAATGGGAAACAAAGAAGTGGCTGACCAACTAGATACATACATTAGTTCTGTCTTCACAGAGGAGGACATAAATAACATATTAAAAATGTTAGGGAGCAGAGGATTTAGTGAGAAGGAGGAAATGAAGAAAATCAGTATTACTAGAGAAATGGAGTTGGAGATGTTGATGGGAATGAAAGCCAATAAATCCCTAGGCTTGATAATCTACATTCCAGAGTACACAAGTAAGTGGGCCAGGAAATAGCGGTTGTATTTGTGGTCATCTTCCAAGATTCTAAAGGCTCTAGAACAGTTCTGACAGATTGGAGTATAATTAATGAAACCCCACTATTTAAAAAGGGAGGTAAAGGGATAACAGGGAAATATAAATCAATCAATCTGATGTAAGTAATGGTGAAAATTCTAGAGTCCATTATAAAAGATTTGATAGAACAGCATTTGGTAAACAATGGCAGAATGGGACAGAGTTAGCATGGATTTACAAAGGGGAAATCATGCTTGACAAATCTACTGGAATTTTTCAAGGATGAATGTAGTAGAGTTGATAAGGGAAAGCCACTGGATGTGGTTTATTTGGACTTTCAAAAGACTTTCAACAAAGCCCACACAAGATATTAATGGCAAAATTAAAGCACATGTGTTTGAGGGGGTAATGTATTGAGATGGATAGAAAACTGGTTGACATGAAACAAAGAGTGGAAATAAATGGGTCTTTTTCTATATGACAGACAGTGACTAGAGTGGTACATCAGGGATCAGTGTTAGGACCCCAGTTATTCACTATGTATTAATGAGTTAGGCAAGGGAACTGAACGTAATATCTCCCAGTTTGCAGGTGATACAAAGCTGTGTGGGAGAGTGAGCTGTAAGGAGGATGCAGAGATATTTCATTGCAATTTGGAAAGCTGAGTAAGTTGTCAAATGCATGGCAGATGCAGTATAATGTAGATAAATATGAGTTTATTTACTTTGGCAGCAAGAAATAAGTCATTGCTTTCAAATATCACCTTTATGCAAAGTTAAACTAATAAATGTAAACCTGTATGTCAAGGCTCTGCACCTCCAGCTTCAGACCTAATGTGTCCCATTAAGAGATCATGGTGGTTCCCAATCAGATCAAACACATTTTGATGGTAACTAAGTGGCCTGTTCCATTTTCTTAAAAATTTATTCACAACATACTACTGAGAAAGTATCATTCAATTAACAACAGTTTTGTAAAAACCTTTTAAGATGTCATTGAAATGTGTCTGGTTCTTCATTAGTATGGGCATTTGAGTAATTTCTAAATGCAGAAAGACCTAGAGATTCTCCAGGCTTAGGTTGATAAGTGGCAAGTAACATTCACACCATACAACTGCCAGGCAATCACCATCTCCAACAAGAATCTAACTATTGCCCCTTTGTATTCAATGACATTACAAATGCTGAATCCCCCACTATCAACATCTTGGGGTTATAACTGACAAGGAAATGAACTGGACCAGCCATTTAAATACTGTGGCTACAAGAGCAGATTAAAGGCTAGGAATTCTACAGCAAGGAACTCATCTCCTGACCTGCCAAAGCCGTCCAACATCCAGAAGGCACCAATCAGAAGGATAATGGAATACTCTCCTCTTATCTGAATGAGTGCAGTTCCAACAACGCTCAACAAGCTTGACACCATTCAGGACAAAACAGCCTTCTTGATTACTACCCCCTCCACAAATCATTCAATCCCTCCTCCAATGATGAACAGTGGCAGCTCTGCATACCATCTACCAGATACAGTAACTCACCAAGATTCTTAGGCAGCATCTTCTAAACTGCTGCCACTGCCATCTGGAAGGACAAGAGCTGCAGATGCATGGGAAAGCTGCCATTTAGAAGTTCCTCTCCAAGCCATTCGCCATCCTGATTAGCAAACATATCGCTGTTCTTTCACTGTCACTGGGTCAAAATACTGGAATTCCTCCCTAACAGCACAGTGGGCATATCTATATCGCAGGGTCTACAGCTGGTCAAGAAAGCTGCACACCACAACCTTCTCAAGGACAAATAAGGATGGGCAACAAATATTGGCCTATCCAGCGAAGGCCACATCCCCCATAAATGAATTAAGAGGAACAGCACTGGGGCTCTGAAGATATTGCGTTTTTGGTAATTTTTTTAATGGTTCTACTTGTTATTAACATTGCCAAGCCTATCTGAGGAAGTGAAGTGTAATAAAAGAAACAAGTTCAGCTGAGCATTTCAGATTTACATTTACATATTAATAAAACGAGTCCTGCCTGATCTCAAACCAGCAGCAAGTTTCACAATAAAGACTGCAGAAACAATGTTTCACATTGAATTTACAGACGCATTCAAACGTTGTTAATGAAAAATATATTCAGTGTTCACATTGCAAATGGAATAACCTTTCATTAAAACAAAAGTAGTAACAACACTGAAATTAATAGTTATTCATTTCATTAAAATACACCGGAATTGATTTTGGAATAAATATTTACAGGAACTCCTTAACTATAGTTTAAAAGTCATGGCTTTAGATATAGGGAGGGTCTGTTTTATAAAGATCATGGGGTAAAATAGTTTATTGTCATAGTCATGAAATAAGCTCATACTCAGCAGTGCTCATTAGAACATAGAATATAGAACACTACAGCACAAACAGACCCTTCGGCCCACAAATTGCGCCAATCGTACCCCTACCTACCAGGCCTGTCTATAACCCTCAATCCCATTAAATCCCATGTACTTATCCAGAAGTCTCTTAAAAGACCCCAAGAAGTTCATCTTCCTCATCATTCTCATCCCCTTTGAGATCCTCCTCATCAGAGGAGATGTGCAGTTCCCCCATTTTGTCATCTGACAGCTATCCCTGTCCCCTTCCCCCACCCCTGAGTTGTGGAGTCTGCCTGGGTATCTGACACAAACCCGCATGATCAGTTTCTTACGGTCACAGACCAGTTGTACATTTAGGCAGCGTTAGCCTTTCCAGTTTATGAATTGCAGTGCCTGTTGCTGTGCAGATTTTATAGCCATATAAATGTAATCGATGGCACCCTGTACATGTGGACAACCTCAGCAAAGCCCAGTGTTCTGGCACCCTCTCTTGCTTGAAATCTATTGAAGTTGACATAATCATTCAAATTGGCAAAAAGAGCATTTGTGGCCTCACGAATGCATCTGTGTTTAGATGCTTACGAGATCTCACAAATTCCCAATGGAGCCTGGAAATGAGCCACAAGCACTGAAGTTCAGAGTGGCTGTTAATTTTTCAGCCATTGAAAATGAACGCCCTCCCAGTCTCCATTGTATTAATTCCTGAAGTATGTGGCAAGTTTGAATCACCAGACCCCTGGATCTGCAGAGCTGTTGGTGACAATGGCTATCGCTCACCTGGAGATCAGAAATCAGTGTTCTGCAGATCCTGGATCTTATGAACCACGTATACATGACATCTCTGTGAGCCTCATCCCCTATACCCACAAGAGGTCCTGCTGGTCCTTGGTTTTGAGGCTCTTGATCTTCCCTTTGGTGATCCAGACGTCTCTGTCACAATCTTCTCATTTTTCACTTCTGCCTGTAAGAAATCTTGCAGGCAGTGATAAGTCCAGCTTCCATTTTCCTTGATGGTGTCAGCCCATGTTGTATTTTACTTTCCAATATTTCCTTTCCAATGGAATAGTACAGCAGTTAACTGGATAACTGCAGAGTCACTATGAGCTCATCTCTCACTAAAAGGTTAATCTCGCCACTACATTTCACCCACATCACTCTCCATCCCTCACTGCTCAAAGAACACCATCAGTTCCTTCATATCTGTCCGACATTTTGAGAAGTCATAGAATCCCTACAGTGCTGAAGGAGGCCATTCAGCCCATGAGCCTGCACTGTCAACAATCCCATCCAAGTCCTAATCCCATAACCTAACATATTTACCCTGTAATATCCCTGGCACTAAGGGTCAATTTAGCATGGCCAAAACACATTATCCACAGATTTTTGGAGTGTGGGAGAAAACTGGAGCATCTGGACAAAACCCATGCAGACATGGGGAGAATGTGCAGAATTCACTCAGACAGCCAACTAAGACTGGAATTGAATCCCGGATCCTGGTGCTGTGAGACAGCAGTGTTAACCACAGTGCCACCTTGCCATGAAAGGTTAGCATTTAACTTGAAGTATAAGGCAAGAAACTACCAGAAGCAGAAACTTTCAGCAAATGCAAATAACAAATCATTATAGTTTAAAGTTTACTAGTGTCACAAGTAGACTTACATTAACACTGCAATGAAGTTACTGTGAAAATCCCCTAGCTGCAACACTCTGACACCTGTTCAGGTACACTAAAGAAGAAGTTAGCATGGCCAATGCACCAAACCAGCATGTCTTTTAGATGTGAGAGGGCACCCAGAGAAAACTCACGCAAACACAGGGAGAACATGCAAACTTTGCACAGGCAGTGACCCAATCCAGAAAATGAACCCAAGTCCTTGACACTGTGAGGCAGCAGTGCTAACAACTGTGCCACCGTGGGGAAGCAGTGCTAACCAATGTACCACCATGAAGCAACAGCGCTACCCACTATGCCAGTCACAGTTTCAAATTGTTATATTCCCTAGCTAATCAAACTGTCCACCAAGAATTGTCCAATAATTGGCTCCTGGAAGAGTTACTACTCCTCCATACCTCCCGATGCTTCTTTAAGACATTCTTTAAAGCCTGCTTGAACTTTCTTAATCCTTCCTTAATGTGGTTCAGTGTCAAGCTTTATTTCATACTAGTCCTTGAAATGCCTTGAGACTTGTAAGGTAAAATCACCATAGTCCCAGATGACCAGCGACTGCTCTCACCTTTGAGGGAGAGAGCTGACTGGTGGTGATTTAACCTAAGGATCACCGCACCTCAGGCAAATGGTACAGGAATTGAACCGTAATATTGGCATTGCTCTGCATTACTAACCAGTTGTCCAGCCAACTGAGTTAAACCTTGGGAACTTGTTAAGAGTAATATATAAAGAGCAAATTGTGGAAAACTTGTATTCACTTTAAATGAAGGCAGCATTTTTCAAGCAGCAAATATTGAATTGAAATGTATTTCTATAAATGAAGGGACTGTCAGATCCAGAGCAGATCATTTAGAATGGTGGCACCTAATCATTTTGAACTCTGTTGCAAAAGCTGAAGGATTCTAAGAGCAAGATTTTGCACATCCTGTCCCTGCAGATCATGCTACCTGGATTTCCTATGATAAGGCAAGCTCAAGTCATCATCTTCTTCTGCAGTTCCTTGGTACCATGCAACAAATTGTTGGCATAGAGTTTATTAAAAATGAAAACACTCAGTCTGGCACCATTCCCTGCTATCTATCACATGCTCCAAGTTTGAAAAAGAAGAGCAAATCCACCATGTTATTAAATCAGGCGCTGATTTCAATCTTAGCATAAATAGATCACTCTACTATGAGGCAATAAGGTTCTTTGTGACACATTATCAGGGCACATGTGACAGCTGCCATTTTAAAGACAACTCTACTCCACGAAGAATATTGATTGTCACTAATGAACAAACAGGGTTGCAAAGAATTAAATTAGGCAACCAATGGGGAGTATGGTGGTATAGTGGTCAGCACTGCTATCTCACAGCATCAGGAACTTGGGTTCAATTCCAGGTTTGGGTGTGGAGTTTGCACGTTCTCCCCGTGTCTGCATGAGTTTTCTCCAGGTGCTCCAGTTTCCTCCCACAGTCCAAAAAACACGCTGGTTAGGTGCATTGGCCATGCTAAATTCTCCCTGCAGTATATCTGAACAGGTGTCGGAGTGTGGCTACGAGGGTATTTTCACAATAACTTCATTGCAGTGTGAATGGAAGTCTATTTCCCAATAACAATAAAAGTCATTTTCTGTAAAACATTATCTGCTAATTTAGACAGGTTCTAAAATGATTCACCAACTATGGAGATTATTCACTGTTTGGACATTGATCTGAAGAGTTTCTTGTCTGAAATGTCAGTTATCCAGTGAAAAGTGACTGGAATTCTGAAGGTGCTAGGAAAGTTGAACATGATTTACTCAAAAATTCCTGGCACTACTTCTCTCCTCACACCAACAAATTCCATTTATCAACTACTTTAATATACTACCATTGTTTCTGAAGAATGTGTGATAAATGTTATCCAAAATAGCAAAACTGGTCTTAAGCAATGATGCATGTGAAAGCACTTGCTCAACACAAACTGTAAAGGGTCAGCAGCTTCTAATGCAATGGACTGGATTTCAACGGAGTTTATCCAGCTGGCCCATCCTAACTTTGTCGGATGAGTTTAGGAAACACCAGAGGAACAAGGTTAACTGCATTTGTGTTTTTTTTTGCCAGGTTTTCATAGTTCTAATGACCAAGCAGAAAAACACATATGGGAATTCATTCTTTATAGGTTGGTCCAGAAACATGAAAGGTTCCACAGTGGACAGCAAATGCATGAACTCACTATTGGAGGCCAATTTATAGAATTATAGAATCGCTGCAGTGCAGAAGGAGACCATTCAGCCCATCCATTCTGCACCAACAACAATTCCATCCAGTTCCTTTCACTGTAACCCCACTTATTTACCCTCCAATTTCCCTGACACTAAGGGGCAATTTATCGTGGCCTACCAATCCAACCTGCGCATCTTTGGAGTGTGATAGGAAACTGGAGCACCCAGAGGAAATCCAGGCAGACACAGGGGAACATGCAAACTCCCACAGTCACCCAAGGCCAGAACTGAACCCAGGTCCCTGGTGCTGTTAGGCAGCAACACTAACCACTGTATTGGTATGCTGCCCCTAATTAGCAAACATTTACTGATACATGAGAAAAAATAATATCATCTTACCCTTGTCACTTGTCAAGTCCTCAAATCACTCATATCTTGTACATCAAGATATCATTCTCTGAAATAATTTCTTTGACAAATCTAGTATTTTTTATAAAGAAATGAACATTTCCTTTACCCTGTGCTATCAAAGTAGTTGTAGTCAAACAGATTTGCAGAAAATATTTCATTAGCTATATCTACCAAAATATCCACTAGGCAGCACAGTGGCACTGCTGCCTCACAGCTCCAGGGTCCTGGATTCAATTCCCAGCTTGGGTCACTATCTGTGTGGAGTTTGCGCATTCTCCCTGTGTCTGCATGGGCTTCCTCCAGGTGCTCTGGTTTCCTTTCACAGTCCAAAGATGTGCAGGTTAGGTGGATTGACCATACTAATCAACTTTGTGTCAGGGGACTTGCTAGTGTAAATGCATAGAGTTATGGGGATCGGGCCTGGGTGGGATTGTGGTCGATGCAGACTCGATGGGCCAAATGGCTTCCTTCTGCACAGTGGGATTCTATGATATCACAGGAGGGTGATGCAAAAGTATCATATCTTAAAAAACATCATGAGATAAAAGTAGGTTAACGAGCAGGAAATAAAAGATTCTGCTCAATTTGGAGTTGGGATATACTCCAGATGCCAACACGAATTTCCATTCCAATAAAGCATTATTAGCAAGATAGTTTTAAAAAGTAATTGAATACACAACATAATCATCAAGAAATGCTGATTTACCTTTCCTGTTGCAATGTCTATTTTGTCATCCATTGCGATCCTAACCATCGAAACATTTTAATACCAGTAACAAATATATACAATTATGATGTTCAACCCTCAGTCTTTTGAAATTAAAAATAAAACATGTTTATTTATTATTCACAAGAAAGAAATTTCATTAACACTGCAATGAAATTACTGTGAAATTCCCCTAGTCGCCATAGGCCAGCACCTGTTCGGGTCAATACATCTAACCAGCGGGTCTTTCAGAATGCAGGAGGAAACCGGATCCCCGGAGGAAACCCCTGCAGACACAGAGAGAATATGCAGACTCCACATCTACATCAAGACTCCACACAGACAGTGGCCCAAGCCAGTAATCGAACCCAGGTCCCTGGCACTGTGATTCAGCATTGTTGGCCACTGTGCTATCTTGCTACCCCTAATATGATAGCAGAAGTCATCCTTTAAATAGAAGCCCTTCTGCCTTAAGAATTAGAAACCCACCAGAATAGAAAAGGAGAAATGATGGAGTATGACTTGTAATATGGTTTTAGTTAGTTTGTGTTAGGATATGCAACTGAAATATCTGGTTACCTTATTTAACATTTAAACGCGAGCTGAATAATTGTCTGCCATTGAGGTAAATGTGTAAGATTGCAGACCCTGTAAACAGCACCAAGGCAGTTTAATCAAAATGAGCAGATCATACAATATTCCAGGCTAATCCATTTATCATGCAGCTCTGAATGTTGTTCTCATTCCTTGCCTGTAGATAATACCAATATGCATATTGTTGAAAGGTTATTGTCAGCAATATTCCACCTTCCAATGGCTCAGGTTAATAAGTTTGCCTTTATCTTTGTACTGTGTTGCTTCACCTTGGAGAATATAACGCGATATAAGCAGATTAGTGTTATTATTCAAAGTTATGTATTTGTTCCAGCAATTTCAGGAGAGGATGCCAGTCAATTATCAAAAAAAAGTTATAATAAAATAATGTTTTTAAATTTAAGAACTGCATCTAGGCCTAAAACAAAGATAGTTGTTACATTTCAGTCTTCCAGCCAACTCCTTTATCTTGCACCTGCAGCAATTTGCAAAAGTAGGCTGACTTTCCACTGAGCAGAACTGTCATTCTTCTGCCTACTGTGCCTGCGATACGGTGCACAATCGCACATTTATGAAATATCAGTTACCATGGATGGCTCAAACTGTCCTACATTTACCTCTTTGTCCAAATTCATGCCGACAGGTCAATTACATATGACAAAATAGATAAACTTGGCTTACAAGTGTGCTTATAGGCAGCGTAGTAGCATAGCAGTTCGCACTGTTGCTTCACAGTGCCAGGGACCTGAATTTAATTCCTGACTTGGGTCACTGTCTGTGTGGAGTCTGCAACTTCTCTGTGTAGATGTCCCCTCCGTGTTCCAAATTCTTCCCACAGACCAAAAGATGTGCTGGTTAGATACCTTGGTCATGCTAAATTCTCCCTCAGTGTATCTAAACAAGTGCCAGAGTGTGGCAACTAGGGGATTTTCACAGTAACTTCAATACAATGTTAATGTAAGCCTACTTGTGACACGAATAAATAAATTTTAAACTTGCTTACAAGTAGAGTAACATGTAGTGACCACTGGGATACAGAAAAATATTAGGCACAATTTTTTGGATGATGGAGTTTCTTGCTCCATCACCTGAAGATCACAGTAGCCCACAGCCGCTTAATGCTCCGAGGAATGTTAACTGGCCGAAAATGGGCCTACCACCCCTCAGAGAACTGTCAACCAATCTGAATATCCAGCTCAGTAGTCCCCAAGACCACCAGTGACAAGGACACTGAGACCGGAAGGATTCAGGACATTCTAAGGCCTGAAGTTCAGGACCAGGTAACTGTGGATGTATCATAATGGGAACGGTAGGTGAGTCTCAGCAAAGTGTGAGTGCCTCCTGATGGGAAAAGTGGGTGAGACCCCAGACAGGGAAGGGGTGGGTACAGGGGAGAGGGGGTGGCGGAGAGGTTGGAGAAAGGAGAGGGGAGTCTTGATGTAGGGGCCAGTGGGGGAGGAAGCAGTCATAGAGCGCAAATCTTTTGTGGGTGAGGGGGTATTCATAAGCAAAAAGAGACTCTTGAGGATCACAACTTTGCACACCTGCCTGCTGAAGGCCTGAGCAGAGTAACCTATTCACATCTGTCCCTGAACCTCTCCCACCAGCCTCAAATTTTGCCACTAAAAGATCTCAGCTTGGCTGAAGGTGAGCCTTAGGCCTTACCCACCCCACATACAATCATAAGCGTGTGGGCATGAAGATGACAAGAAGACCATCCAAGGAGTTTAATGAATTCTCCTACCTGCAAACCTGCCACTGGGGAACTGTAAAATTGTACGTATTAAACATAGAATATAGAACATAGAACAATACAGCACAAACAGGCCCTTCGGCCCATGAGTTGCGCCGATCACATCTACCAATCCACAGACCTATCTATAACTCCTTATCCTATTCGTTTCCATATACTCATCCAGAAGTCTCTTAAAAGACCCCAGTGAGTTTGCCTCAACAACCTCCGACAGCAGTCGATTCCATTCACTCACCACCCTCTGAGTGAAAAACCTACCCCTGACATCTCCTTTGTATTTGCTTCCCTGCACCTTAAATCTGTGTCCTCTCGTAGTGACCATTTCAGCTCGGGGAAATAGTCTCTGAGAGTCCACCCTATCTATCCCTCTCACCATTTTATAAACCTCTATCAGGTCGCCTCTCAACCTACGTCGCTCCAGTGAGAAGAGTCCCAGCTCCCTCAGCCTATCTTCATAAGGCCTGCCTCCCAATCCAGGCAGCATCCTTGTAAATCTCCTCTGAACTCTCTCAATAGCCTCTACATCCTTCCTATAATGAGGCGACCAGAACTGCGCACAATACTCCAACTGGGGTCTGACAAGAGTCTTATAGAGCTGCATCATTACCTCCTGACTCCTGAACTCTATTCCTCGATTAATGAAGGCCAGTACACCGTACGCCTTCTTGACCACTTCCTCCACCTGCGAGGCCGATTTAAGAGTCCTATGGACCCAGACCCCGAGATCCTTCTGCTCTACAACACAGCTAAGACTCCTACCCCTTATATTGTACTCCTTCATCCCATTATTCCTGCCAAAATGGACCACTACACATTTATCTGCGTTGAAGTCCATCTGCCACTTCTCCGCCCAGTCTTGCATCCTGTCTATGTCCCGCTGCAACTTTTGGCATCCCTCCAGACCATCCACAACACCACCGATCTTTGTATCATCGGCGAACTTGCTAACCCATCCCTCCACTTCCTCATCCAGGTGAAAATGACAAACAGCAAGGGTCCCAGAACAGATCCCTGGGCCACTCCACTGGTTACCGACCTCCATGCAGAACAAGACCCATCCACAACCACTCTCTGCCTTCTGCCAGCAAGCCAGTTCTGGATCCACGAGGCCAAAGCCCCTTAGATCCCATGCCCTCTCACCTTCTCCAGAAGCCTTGCATGTGGGACCTTATCAAACGCCTTACTAAAGTCCATGTACACTACGTCCACAGCCCTTCCTTCGTCAATGTGTTCAGTCACATTTTCGAAGAACTCAACTAGACTCGTAAGGCACGACCTGCCCTTGACAAAACCATGCTGACTATTTCTAATCAATCCAAACTTCTCCAAATGTTCATATATCTTATCCCTCAGAAGCCTCTCCATCAGCTTACCAACCACTGAAGTCAAACTCACCGGTCGGTAATTTCCTGGACTATCCCTGTTCCCTTTCTTAAAGATAGGAACCACATCCGCAATCTTCCAATCCTCCGGAACCTCTCCCGTTTCCATGGACGATGCAAAGATCATCTCCAGGGGCTCTGCAACCACTTCCCTCACCTCCCACAATAACCTGGGGTACATTCCATCCAGTCCCTGCGACTTGTCTATCTTGATAGAATTTAACAGGTCTAACACATTCTCTTTCCTAACATCCACATACTCAATCTTTTCCGTATGCCGCAAACCTGCAGTGCAATCTCCCAGTTCACTTTCCACCGTGAATACCGAGGCAAAGTACTCGTTAAGCACCTCTGCCATTTCTTCCGGATTCGCACAGACTTTTCCCCCTTCACCTTTTATAGGCCCTATCCTTTCTCTTCTCATCCTTTTACTTTTCACATATTTGTAGAAGGCCTTGGGATTCTCCTTAATCTTACCTGCCAAGGCCTTCTCATGACCCCTTCTGGCTCTCCTAATTTCCTTTTTAAGTTCCCTTCTACACACCTTATATTCCTCTAGATCCCTAACATCCCCTAGCTCTCTAAACCTTTTATACACCTTTTTTTCTTCCTAACTACGTTCACCACTACCTTCGTGCACCACGGTTCTCGCGTCCTACTAGAACCTCCTTGACTCCTCGGAACATTGTCTTGCAGTGCCCCAGACAAACATTCCTTGAAAAACCGCCACTTTCCTTCTGTACTCTTCCCCAAGAACACCTCCTTCCAGTCTATGCGTCCAATTACCTGCCTAATGTTTTCATATTTCCCCTTACTCCAGACATACACCTTCCTAGCCTGCCTGATCCTATCTCTTTCCATCGCTATCGTGAAAGAGATAGAATTATGATCTCCATTCCCAAGATGCTCACCTACCGTGAGATCCGACACCTGCCCTGGCTCATTAGCAAGCACCAGGTCAAGTACAGCCTCTCCTCTCGTAGGCTTTTCCATGTACTGTGTCAGGAAACCTTCCTGAACACACCTTACAAACTCCACACCATCCAAACCCCTTACCCTTGGGATATTCCAGTCGATGTTTGGAAAATTGAAATCTCCCATCACGACAACCCTGTTATTTCTATATCTGTCTAGGATCTGTTTCCCTATCTGCACCTCAAGTTCCCTGCCGCTATTGGGCGGCCTATAGAACACACCCAGCAAAGTTATCGAGCCTTTGCTGTTCCTAACTTCCACCCATAGAGACTTCGTAGACAATCCCTCCCCATCTTCCACCTTCTCTACAGCCATGACACTGTCTCTGATCAACAGTGCCACTCCACTTCCTCTTTTGCCCCCAACCCTGTCCCTCCTGAAGTACCTGAGTCCCGGCACCTGAAGTACCCAGTCCTGTCCCTGAGACAACCAAGTCTCTGTAATGGCCACCACATCACACGCCCAAGCAGCAATCCATGCCCTAAGCTCATCTACCTTATTTACTACACTCCTGGCATTAAAATAGACACACCTCAGCTCCTCAGTCAGGATATTTCCCTTTTCCACCATCTGCCTAACCCCCCTCTCAGAGTGCCTACCTGGGAACTAACCTCTTCATTCACCGTCCCATTGGTATTCCCACCCCCCAGCTTTTCTAGTTTAAAGATCCCCCAGTAGCCCTAGCTAGTCTACCTGCCAAGATATTAGTCCCCCTAGGGTTCAAATGACACCCGTCCTTACTGTACACCTGCCCCTAAAGAGGTCCCAATGATCTATGAACCTGAATCCCTGCCCCCTGCTCCAGTCCCTCAGCCATGCATTCATCCTCCATCTCATTTGATTCCTGCTCTCATTCTCCCGTAGCAATCTTGAAATTACTACCTTTGCTTTTCTCTTCCTCAGCTTCCTACCCAGTTCCCTATAATCCCTTTTGATGACTGCCTCCCTCTTCCTGCCTATGTCTGCAGTACCTATATGCACTACAACTTCAGGTTCCTCACCCTCCCCTTTCAGGATGTCTGGGAGGCGTCCAGAAACATCCCGGATCCCAGCTCCAGGAAGACAAACCACCATCCTCAACTCTCTCCTGCGTCCACAAAAACCGCTCCAATTTATAGTAAGCTTAAAAAACTACACTTCCCACGTGTCCTTGCAACACTTTCCAGCCTCCGGAAAATTTTTAAAAAAAAAACTAGTGAAAAATCAATAAATTGTACAGAAAAATCACACTACTCACCCGCACCAGCTCTCCACTCGGAATTCGCTGCCTCTCTTCAGTGCCCCCGAGGAACAATGAGGCCGAGTCCCCGAGGTGAGAAACATTTAACATTTCATAATAAGTAAGATAAAAGATAGCCCTGAATAACAATACTCATCCCTAAAAACGATATTTTTTATAAATCTTCAAATGCAAAGTTTTGAACAGATTATGGCAAATTATTAATCTTGACACCAGGGCCAGGATTCTCCAGTCCCATTCACAACGGAATTTCAGGCTGGCTGGAAAACTTGGTAATCCAGCAAAATATCCAGCAGGAATTT
This sequence comes from Sphyrna mokarran, assembly GCA_024679065.1. Taxonomy (NCBI): domain Eukaryota; kingdom Metazoa; phylum Chordata; class Chondrichthyes; order Carcharhiniformes; family Carcharhinidae; genus Sphyrna; species Sphyrna mokarran. The sequence continues at coordinate 27,686,887 of JAGIQG010000015.1, forward strand.
GGAGAATGGAAAATTCTGACCCAGATTTATAGGTCAAATAGAAAGTATTTAAAAGTTGACAATATATGAGGTGACACAGTGGTTCAGTGATTAGCATTGCAGCTTCACAGTGCTGGGGACTCAGGTTCAATTCGAGCCTTGGTTGACTGTGTGGAGTTTGGACATTTGCCCTGTGTCTGCATGGGTTTCCTCTGGGTGCTCCAGTTTCCTCCCACAGTCCAAAGCTATATGGGTTGGCTGGATTGAGCTTGCTGAATTGTCCCTTAGTGTCCTGAAACACGTACGTTAGGGGGAATTAGCTAAGGTAGATGTATAGGGTTATGGAGATAAAGTGGGGAAACATACTGTGTCAGAGAGTTGGTGCAGACTCAATAGGCTGAATGGCCTTCTTTTCCTTCTGTAAGTCTACGTTCTATTCTGTGAATGGATATTTCAGATCAAAAGCCCTAAGGAGTCAACTGTTGCTCAGATAGGACCAAAAGTACAATGGATGACAAGTGGAGAATCACACGTTGGGGGCATTTTATAACTTTTGGTAGAGACATCTTTTTATGCACCTCTGAAAATCAGGAAGTGGCTGATCCAATATTATTTACTTTACACCATCACCAAGAGTTAACATTGTCCCCCCAGTCTCTGTTTATGCAGGGTTCATTAATTTTTAACTGAGGACAACTTAATTGGAAGCTAATCCAGCCTCTGAAATCTAAGAAGCTACAAATCCAACAACCTTGCCTGGTCCCACAGATGTAAGGGATTTGAGACACCCAACATTCATTCCAAATTAGCTCCTTCGCTTTGAAAAGACCATCTCAAAATATCTACTTTATATAATTAATCAAATTTTCTATTCAGTTAACCAGACAATTACACAGTTAGCAAGATGTCATTAAACCTAGATACATATAATCAGGATTCAAAAAATGCTTTTAGTTTGGTAGCCTATATTTTTTTGAATAAAGGGCTCTTGAAGCGTGAAGAAAAGACATGGAAACAAGACAAACTATTTCCTCCCAGGAAGGGAAATGTGCATAGCTGCAAAGGTAGCCTGAGTGATACTAATGCATTATCGAACCTTATGTCTGAGACCAGGCGTGGGTACGTGAGTAATAGTATGTGGCAAACAGCAGGAGTTGACAAACAAATATAAAAAGACTTACAAATTAGTCAGAGATTACCTTTGGGTGCAAGAATGTCACCTGTCCTAAATATCACTAAGTGAAAATGGGGAACCAGCTTATCTGGGTTAATGCATGTCCATGAAGTCAACTGGGGTACAACACTATGGTACTAGGAGTATTCAATTTTCCAAACTTTATTACTCGCGCGCAAGGAAAATGCACATACAGTGGATACACTGCTAGGTGTTCCATTGATTAATACAGATGATTGCAGTTATAGTTGGGGCAGTACAGTGGTTAGCACTGCTGCTTCACAATGCCAGGAACCCAGGTTCAATTCCCAGCTTGGGTCCCTGTCTGTATGGAGTCTGCATGTTCTCCCCATGCCTGTGTAGGTTTCCTCCAGATGCTCCAGTTTCCTCCCACAGTTCAAAGATACGTGGGTGAGGTTGATTGGCTATGCAAAATTGACCCCAGTACTAGAGGGACTAGCAGGATAAGTGTATGGAATATAAGGAATAGGGCCCAGGTGGTTGGTGCAGACTCGATGGGTCAAATGGCACGGTTGCAATTCTATGATTCTATTCGATGATTTATTGCAGCAAATGAAAAACAAGCAGCATACTAATCCTTAATTTACATACGTAGTCCATCAATTATAGAATAGCTTTTTGTCTTTTCTTATCCAATAGAGAACAGTCTCCTTCTGACCCATCATTAACATAATATGTCAACATAACTTGCTATGAGGCTGCGTACTTGTTTTTGTTCATTCCCTGGTCACAGCCATGGCTGGGAACTCAGTGTTTAAGAAACTGACACAAGGTTAAATTAGTCACTTCTCTGAATAAGCAACCATTGACCTCACCCAGGCCTTGTCTGCACATAAGCACTTTCCATTCTTGGTGACAGAGCTGTCTGCCATAGCTGCTGTAACTTAATTTTCACACCCATCAATAAGCATCATCTCTATGATAAAAATAAACCTGAAACTCATGCAAGGTGCATGGTGGAGGGATAGCATAACAAAAACAAAATATCTTATTGTAATGCTACGGAAAGCATACAATTCCACCGCAGACACAATCTGTGTGAGACTTTGCTTCTTCGAGTTAATTTGTTGTTTTGTGCATTGGGCCTGACTCTGTTTCTGCTTCCATATAAAGAATTCAATTGTACCAACTGGCTCTTGTCAGACTTTCTTAAATTTTTCTGCAACAAGAAGCAAAAGTCCTCTTGAGTCATTTAAATACCGCAGCTGGGATACACCCACTTCACAGACCCAGTTTAGCTGTTTAGATATACTCTCTGGAGTTTAGAAGGATGAAAGGGGATCTGATCGAGGTTATATAAAATTCTAAAAGGGACTGATAGAGTAAATGTACACCAACTGTTTCTTCTTGTGGGGCAATCTCAAACAAGATGCCGCAGATATAGGTTGAGAGGCAATGGATTTAACACTGAGATAAGGAGGAACTACTTCTTGCAGAGAGTAGTAAATTTGTGCAAGTCGCTGTCCCGTACCACAATGGAGTCTGAATCATTGAATGGTTCCAAGAAGGAAATAGATATATTTCTAATAAAGGACAGGATAAAGGGATCTGGGCCACAGATGGATGAGGGGGATTTGAGACTAGAGAGAGATCAGCCATGATCTGATTGAATGGCAGAGCAGGCTTGAAGGACTGAATTTGTCTACCTCTCTTCCTATGATCCTATGTTACTTCCAATGTTCTTAAAGCGCCACATGTATAAGGGAAATACGACATCAGTGAAATCTCTATTTCACAGTCAGACAAGAATGTTATCCTCCAACCCAACTTGAAGACATCACATAAAAGTTCCAATCTGTCACAAAACAACAAATATATTTACAATATTTTTATTTCAATTCAAAATTCCAAGTAACAGACTGAGGACTATAGAGCAGGGGACCACCAAGGCAGAGAAGAGCAGGATGCAAAAGAATTAAAACCATAAGCAGATGCCTAGTATCACTAAAAGGCTTCTACTTTGCCAGACAAAGAGAGGACTGAGCAAAGCAAATGTTCCACAACTTTGAAGTCCTGAGAAGAATGGAATTAGGAAACTATGAGAATGCAAGGTTTACACGTAGAGGCCAATGAGTAATTTGATTCCAACCTTATATCAATATACATGGGAATATTTTTAATAACAGAAGGTGAACTGTGAAATAATTGGGATTAATTTTAACTCAAAGCAGCATCATTGCATAGGGAGCTCAAAGCAGATTGCACACTCAGAGACATGAAGGAGGAACAATTTTAACATCTAGCCTATGTTTACATTTCTCAAACCTTGCCTCCTCCCCAAGAATAATGTTGCTGAAAACAGTATGGCTGGGAACTGGAATAGGAGGCAAATACTGCCCAGAAGTTGAGGGAATGGTCTCCAATGTAAGTACAAAATGTTGGGAGGTTTGGCATGGGTAGGATCTCAGATAGACTTAGAGGGTTGAATTTCATGGAAGTGGACAGGGTGGGGGGCACATAATGTTTACTATTGTCATTCCTCCCCATTGCAACAGCTAGCTGGAAGCAGATACCTGCAGTGATAATGTGCCACAAGAGGGCGAGACAGGCTGAGATGGAACTATCACCCCACCCCCCGCCCCCTCCCCCCACCCCACCCCCGCCACTCTGATTGGTCAACAGCTCCAGCAGTCCCAACAGAACCGAGTTGTGGGTCATAGAATCAGGTGAATCCTGGGCATATAGTGTGTAGAGGGATTGAGCAGCCTGGAGCATGGAGGGAGGAAGGTGAGGGAGTCATCAGTTGGAGGCCAGATGGGGAGGAACAAGGGTAGACTAACATCTTGGGAGAGGTGCCCCCAATGTACAAAGTGCAGATCCAGAGTGCTGTGGCCATGATCCCTTTTTCCTCCCACCTTTCAGAAGCAGGCTCCCCACTCGCACCCATCTATCTGCACCAAGCATTTTACAGTGTGGGCAATCTGAAAAATGGGTTAATTCGCTTTGTAAAAAGTTCAACTGCCAGTTAATTATACTCTTTTAAAACAAATTAAAATCATAGAAAGTGTTGATCCACCAGGATAAAACAGAAAATGAGAAGATATAATGTATCTTTTATACTATATCAGTGGGTCAATCAGAATTTAAATCACTGCAGGTTCTACTCTTGGGTTCCAAGTTAGGCAAGCCCACAACTCTGAGTTAAAATTCTCTTGCAGCGTCGATAACACCTACAGACTACCACATTCTTTCTTTTTAAAGTAGACCTCTGTCTGACTTGAGTGGCCTTGATGTGGAGATACTGGTGTTGGACTCGGATAGATGCAGTAAGAAGACTCACAACACCAGGCTAAAGTCCAATAGGTTTATTTGGTAACATGAGTTTTCAGAGTGTTGCCCCTCCATCAGGTAAGTGGAGGATCGGATTCACAAACAGGGCACATGTCGACACAAACTCAATTACAAGAAAATGGTTGGAATGCGAGTCTTAACAGGTAATCATGTCCTTCCAGGTGCAGACAAGAGCTGCATTTGGTCATCCCAGCCCTATTTTGTGGTGGTAATGATTAGTGGAAAGGTTGGTTTAACCGTCATTAAAGAGAGACTCTCAAAGGTGGAAGAACCTATCATAGAGAACCAAGGAAGGTAAGGAAGTTACTAAACAGGCACATAAAAGATGACAAAGGTTAGTGTAGGCAGAAAGAGTGAGGTGGATTCAGAATCTATAGATGAACAAAAAAAATGAGGAAGGAGAAAATAAACTATGGGGACAAATCAATGAGAAACTTAAAAACAACAAATAAAATGGTTTTTAAGGAAGAGAGAAATAAAAGAAAGAATTAGCCTCTTGGAGAGTGAACCTAGGGAAATAATTATGGGGATAAAAGAAACAGCAGAAGAGTTAAAGAGATATTTTGCATTGGTCTTTATTGCAGAGGACACTGCAAGCATCCAGAAATAAGAGAAAATATGCGGTAGGATTTAAATAAGTTACCATCACTGAAGAATTATGTTTTGGTGTTACTGCATTGGACGCTGCAAGAGATTAAGTTTCCGTCTCTGAAATTTAGTGTTTTGAGGGTGTATCCTTCTCTGCAAACAACTAGCTTGGATTTCTGTCCAGCCGTTTGAAAAATGCTAAAAATCCAGCATCACACGAGCATACTTGTGTATGCACCAAGTCTAAAGAAGGGTGTATACCTGTGGGATGGTGTTTAACTTGGAACAACAGAGATAGCTAGCTGTTAGGAGTTTAACTCTTGTAATTGATAAAAGTTACGTTAATTCTTTTTACTGGATTATCATTGTGTTCTTAATGTCACTTGATTCATACCTGGAGTGATCACAAAATGCCAAAATCAAGTGTAAAATATAATGTCTAAGCTAACTGCACAAAATACCTTAGAGTTTCTGGCCCAGGTCTTAACAAGTGGGAAAATGTGACATTGTTTATTTTGGAAGAAGGCATAAAGAGGCAGATTATTATTTAAATGGAGAAAGACTACAGAAAGCTATAGCATGAAGTGACTTGGTATCATTGTTCATGAAACCCAGAAAACTAGCATACAGATGTGGAAGGTAATAAGGAAGCATATGGAATATAAAAGCTAATCTTTTATTTCATGGGAGTTGGAGTTCAAAAGTGAAGAAGTGGTGCTGCAACTGTACAGGGAAATGGTGAGGCCACATTTAGAATATTGCGTACAGTTTTGGTCCCCTTGATTAAGAAAAGATATATTCCAATGGAGGCAAAACAAAGGAGGTTTACTGGGATAATCCCACAAATGGAGGGACTGCCATATGAGGAAAGATGGGTCTGGAGCTCAGAAGAATGAAAGGTGATGTGATTGATATACATAAGATTCTTAAGGTGTTAGACAGGATAAATGGTTCCATTCAAGGGACAATGCAGGACCAGAAGCTCATTTAAGGTGGATTTGAGGAAGAATTCATTCTAAGAGTGGTGAATCTTCAGAACTCTTTACCCCAGAAAGCTGGGGAGGCTGAATCCTTGAACATTTTCAAGGTTGAGATCAATTGGTTTTTAATCAGCAGAGGAATTAAGAGTTACAGAGAGAAAGTAGGAAAGTGGACTTAGTGAGTGTTAGATCACCATGACCCTATTAAATGGTGGAGCAGGCTCAAAGGACCTACTCTTGTTCCAATTTCATATGGTGTTATGACCTTACTCCAGCACTCAGGTGCTTGAGCAACCTAACAGTACAGGGGTTGAGAGAGGTGATGGTATATAGAGTTGGGTGCCGTCAGCATCAACAACCAGCATATATACATTAAATTGTCCAATAGACTTACTTCCCAAATAGTTAATCTATCTAAGGAGACGAATCCTTAATTATGTAGCCTCACCAATCACACCATTCAGAGACACAGATCATGGTTATAAGCTAATAATTAACAACTCATTGATACTGAGTTACTGTGACATCTCTGAACTGCTTTTGTGGATCCTCTTATTCATTTAATCAGTTAACCCTATCTACTAATTATATAATCCAATCTGCCAAATACTTAATGTTTAAGTTAGTTGTTGCTAATTATGATTCTGAAGTGGATAAGTGATTGCTAGCACATGATCTGTTTTCTGTCTCTTTGATGCATTGGCAAGTACATGTTATTTCATTCACTGAACAGCTTGTGTGTATCATAATTGGAATTTGGTAAGGCAAATGTAAATATAATCAGAAATGTTCAATGTAAGGCGGCTTGGCAAGCCTAATGTTAGCATCATGTGTTCCTAGACATGGATCGGGTTGTAAATCCCATACGGTTCTTTGATAAGTGATTAAGCAAAGAGTTTAAGGATCTGTCTGCAGCTTTGGTAAATATTTATTTGAGCATCAATCCAATTTCTACCTCTCCTCAGTTCTGACAAAGAGTCGTATGGACTCAAAGCGTCAACTCTGTTCCTCTCTCCACAGGTGCCACCACACCTGCTGAGTTTAATCCAAGCGTTCTTGCTTGTTGTAAAAAATTGAATACAAGACATCCTCAGAGCAGATCATAAAATTATATGGAATTCCTACAGTGCAGAAGGAGACCATTCAGCCCATCGAGTCTGCATGGACCACAATCTCACCCAGGCTCTATTTTCTTGACCCCACATATTTACCTGTTGATCCCCCCTGACACTAAGGGGCAATTTAGCTTGGCCAATCAGCCTGACACAGATATCTTTGGATTGTGGGAGGAAACTGGAGCACCCAAAGGAAACCCACACAGACACATGGAAAACATGCAAACTCCATACAGTCACTCAAGGCTAGAATTGAACCCAAGTCCTAGGCACTGTGAGACAGCAGGGCTAAGCACTGTGCCACCCCTAATTAGCAAGTATTTAGTGATGCATGAGAGAAAATCATCTTATCTTCTCAAATCCTACACTTGGCACTTGTTATGTCTCAAATTATTCATACCGCGTGCAGCAATATATCATCTTCCAAAATAATTAGTTTGACATATCTGGTATTTTGATAAAATAAAAGCAGGTATGAAAAATGAATATTTCTTATTACATTACGAACATTACCCCCTGTCTTCATTAGAACCTAGTAAATGTCACCAAAAGGAATATTGTTTTCCTTGTTGATGTCAATATTTGTGAAATATTTAACTCTCCAGCCGGGAGACAGACACGAATCCAATCACTGAAGGATGATTTGGACGGTAATTGGACAAGTCATTATCTTCAATGCAGTGCTATTAAAATAAAGTCAATAACCATCAATAAAGATTACTCATGATGTTGCCCACCCAGCTCTTGAAGGTTGCAAACTTCTTCAGTTGCTTATGTTCAACTCTTAGCCATTGTGATCACAAGCTGACCTGAATCAGAAAAGATATAGCTGGAAAGACGAATAAAGGGAACTGGAATCCTCAAGAAAGCTTGGTTTAACATGCCATGATTAACAATTTTTGTCTCCCACAAAGCTCACATTTCTCCTAAAAGATACAACGTTTGCAGTGTGCTGCAAAACTGCCTTTTATTTTCAGACACAGCGCTAATCAGAAGCCACAATAGACCAGTGATTTCAATGACAGCCCCTAACATTGCCAGAGCCCCGCTTCCACGACCTTGAAACAGTACCTTTTGAGTGATGAATCTCTAACTTGGACCCACGCATTTACATTGGGATCTGCTGTGATGCAGCATCCAAAATGGCAGCACAGAATACGAGTGGTGAAGATTTAGAAAATGCTTCTCCAAATTCTTCCACAGATAATGTTGCAACCAATATTCCTTTCATTGTCAGGAGCTAGGTAGAGGCAGAGCAGTCCTTTCTACAATGTTTATTCAGAAGTCTTCACAATCAATGGAACTCAGATTGCAACCAGAAGAGCTGGGGGCTGTTCTGGTTAGAATTTGTAAAATTGAATTGTAGAATTGAAGTGGCACTGGGCATTTCTACCCCAGACTTCATTTGCTCTCCTTGCAAGTAAAGGACACCCAGTTTTGAGGTGAAGTTGGCCTTCTAGAGCCCTCTCTGGCTGGCAAGAGTCCGGTTGTAAGGCATATGCAAGTCAGAAGCAGTTTACCTTCTTTTGAACATAGAACATAGAACAATACAGCACAAACAGGCCCTTCGGCCCACGAATTGCGCCGATCACATCTACCAATCCACAGACCTATCTATAACCCCCTATCCTATTATTTTCCATATACTCATCCAGAAGTCTCTTAAAAGACCCCAGCGAGTTTGCCTCAACAACCTCCGACGGCAGTCGGTTCCATTCACAACTTTGCAACTTTGCCTATGAATTTTAAGTCCAGAGACCATCAGGCAATGGGAAGACCCTGGGTTTAACCAACCTGAAACCCCTGTTCTCACCCTGTTTCCTGGTATAATGCAACGCAAATGGCATTGTTCACCAAATTCATGGATTCTGACATCTGGACAGTGGATGCAATTGAGCAGGCCACAGCTATCAATTGCACAGGAAAAGAGGGGTTGAAATGTCACCTCTGGAAATAAATATGGACACCAAAGACAGAAGGAACAGTTAACTTCTGAAATGGCATTACCTAAATATCATGTATTTCAGTTTAGAAAAGTTGCACCTACTCTTCTACCAACAACAAGCATTGTGCAAGTGGGAAAACCTTCAGATATATTAGAGTTTATTACGCACCTGACAAAATGTTCTTCTGCATTGAAGGATTTGATATTCAGGTTTGACTATGTCATTTGCCCCCTGCAATTTAATCTGTTCATAAAATTACAGCTTCCTGTGCCTGAGCTCTTTGATTGACAGACCTATTTCCCAGCTTCAAGTTCTGACTAAATGGCTGAATCCTTTTAATGACTTTACAGAGTTTAATGTATTTACCTCTGGAGGTTTTGTTGACACAGTTGTGCAATGGACTCTCATGATGAATATTTGGCTGAGTTCCAAATCCCTCTAATGTATTCAGTTCAGCAGATCTTGTTAGTACAGCTGCAATGGGAATATGAGTTTGTTAGCTTGACAGTTTTATAGCTACTCACTAAGATTATTTTTGAAGTGATTGTTAAATGACTGATTGTTTTCACAGTTTTGTGAGTATCTCAAAGACTTCCCAACGTTATTATAGTGCTCAAGCATTCATAATGAATAGTAGATGAGCCGACATAAGGAAATTGTGGCATGGTGATGAGGAAGTGTGGGGTTAAGAGAATAGAGGAAATGAGGCATAAGGAGCCTCACAAATATCTACAGAATGGGACTAATGATCCTGCTCCTGATTGTTGCGGTCAACTCAGTGTGAAGAAGATTCCATATCATGACGTTTACTTTATGAGGTAAATTGTCTTGGGGAAGTGAGGGTTCCTTGATCTCCCATTGTAAATTCTCTGGAAATCCTGCAGAAATTCTACCCTATAGAATACTTGGATTAAATATACATTTCATGTTAATTAATTAGAGGAATCGGAAACCTGAAACAATAATAATAGGCTCTACACACAATATCAACTCCCTTCAGGACTGGTATTATTTCTTAAGGCTGCTCTATTACGGTCAATGAGTTTTTGCTACTGAGTTGCTCTTCAAATGATGTTGGCTTCTTTCTAATTGATCTTAATCTGATCTTTCTTTACACCCTAGCTATGACTGTAACACTATATTCTGCACTTTTCCTTTCTTTCCCTAAGAACAGTATGCTTCGTCTGTATAACATGCAAGAAACAATACTTTTCACTGTTTGCTTATACATGCAACAATAATAAATCAAATCAAATCACAGAATGAAAATGCATTAATTAGCTAGTTCAAAGTACATTGTACAATGAATGCATTGACTACCATAAAAATATCTTTAAAAACTTCTGATATATAATAGGCTAGTAAATATATTTGTGACTTTTCTTCAACAAAATCTAATGCTAAAGAATAGTGTGGAGACATTTCTAATTCTGTACATATCTGCTCTGACTGCTGAGCAGGCTGCACACTTAACACTTGTCTCTGACTTCCGAACTAATCATTTTTTGCAAATTAATCTAACAGGTTATGTTTTATATAAATTCAAGGCTTTAGAACATGCATATATTCTGCACAGCAGTTACACAATATTGTCAATATCCATCCATTGTCATGTCATTTTCTAGAATATACTAATCAGTTCATGGACAGAATAGATATTATGCTGTTCCAATATTACATTTGTTATTAACAAGGAAAGCTAAAATAATCTGCACAGTCTAACAGTTATGAACCGCGTTGCAATCGTCAATGACAATTTGGTTATAGTAGTTAAAATGATTGCTGGAGGGATTTTTAAAATTCTTTCACAAACGTGGGAGTTATTGGCTATGCCAGCATTTATTGCCCATCCCTAATTGCCCCCTACAATGTGGTGGTGAGAGCAGCAGAGTGACATTGTGGTTTGCATGCTGCTGTAAGCATCAAGGACCCTGGTTCAATTCCTGGCTTTGGTCACTGTCTGTGGGAAGTCTGCACATTCTCTCCGTGTCTGTGTGGATTCCCTGTGTGAGTTCTGGTTTCCTCCTACAGTCCAAAAGACATGCTGGTTATGTGCACTGGCCATGCTAAATTCTCCCTCAGTGTACCCAAACAGGCGCAGGAGTCATAGAATCATATAAATCCTACAGTGTAGAAAGAGGCCACTTGGCCCATTGGGTTTGCACCAACCACAATCCCACCCAGGCCGTACCCCTAAATCCCTACATATTTTACCTACTAATCCCTCTAACCTACACATCTCAGACATTAAGGGGCAATTTTAGCCTGGCCAATCAACCTAACCTGGACATCTTTGAATTGTGGGAGGAAACTGGAGCACCCAGAGGAAACCCACGCAGACATGAGAAGGATGTGCAAACTCCACACAGACAGTAACCCGAGACGGGAATTGAACACAGGTTTCTGAGATGTGAAGCAGCAGTGCTAACCACTGTGCTATTATGCCATCGCCATATCCCCCTCATAGCCATTTCAATTTCTTCATGCCAGCTCATCTAGTACCCACTCTGTGCAGAACGCTTGAGCATTATAATAATGTTGGGAAGTCTTTGAGATGCTCACAAAACTGTGAAAACAATTAGTCATTTTAAAAATAACTTCAAAAAATAATCTTAGTGAGTGGCCATAAAACTGTCAAGCTAAAAACCTCACATTCCCATTGCAGCTGTACTAACAAGATCTGCTGAACTGAATACATTAGAGGGATTTGGAACTCAGCCTAGTATTTATCATGAGATTCCATTGCACAACTGTGTCAACAAAACCTCCAGAGGTGAATACATTAAAGTCTGTGAAATCTTTGGAAGGATTCAACCATCTGTTCATAACTTGGAAATAGAGCCAACAATCAAAGAGCTCAGGCATAAGAAGCTGTAATTTTATGAACAGATTAAATTGCAGGGGACAAAAGACACAGTCAAATCTGAGTGTGGTGATTATGGGATTTTAACAGTAACTTCATTGCAATGTTAGTATAAGCCTACTTGTGACACTAATAAATAAACTTTCTTCAACCACAAGTCCACATGGTGTAAGTACACCCACAGTGAGTTTAGAGTGTTCCAGATTTTGACCCAGTGGCAGTGGAGGGGAACTTGCAGTCGATAGGTTCCCATGCATCTGCTGCCCTTGTCCTTCTAGGTGCTGTTGAAGGAATTGTTGCAGTGCATCTTGTAGATTGGTACACACTGCTGTCACTGCATCAATAGATGTGAGTGACTAAGGGGATGAATGGGATGCTAATCAAATAAATACATTAAAGTTAAGAGTAAACTTATGTCTTGAAAATATAGTTTTCCAGGGCTTCTCCTAAACCTGGACTGGAATTTTGAGCTAGGCCGCAGTGGTATTCTCAGCGGGTATTGTACCCACGCGAGCATTCAGCAGCCAGTGCCAGATTAATCTAATTAAAGATGGCCAGCTAACTCAAGGGAGCTGTTGGAGCAAAGCAGGTGCTGGCAAAGTTGTCAGGCAGTAGTGCTTTTCATTCAATGTTTTGGAATAACTAATGAATATCTTCCCTAATGTGATAAGGCAAGACTCTGAAACTCCACAGTTTCTACACACCATTAGTAAAATCAGCAATGTGCTGCAAAATTCCAGTTAATTGGCCTTTTAATGATTTTAATTACCATCTCACTGCTTCAATGGGCAAAGTTCACACTCCTTAATTGTTGTCATTAGTAAAATTTGGAAGCAAAGTAAAAGAAGTGGGGGCCTGATTCTCCCATTGCAATACAGAACTTTTCTGGCTGGTTGGGCGGGGAGATGTGCGTGTTGTCCATATCGCGCATTCTCCACGAGTTTTTATGACCCACCCACATCACCCAGCCAGAAGAAAATGGTGCCGCCGGGAACATGCAGAAGTCCGGCAGGAATTGAAGTAAGTCATTCGAATATGTTTTACACTTTTTTTAAATGTATTTTAACTGCAATTATTGGCCCAGCACAGAATTTCTGAGCCAGACAGCATCTCCCACCCCACCAGGAGTACTTCATTCTGGTGGGGTTTAGTGTAGCTTCCTACATGTGGAGAACTAGCGGAAGACTCTGCTGGAGTGAACGGGGGGCAATCAGGACCCTCCCAGAGGGTCGGGTGTGGGTGGGTTACCCACTGGGCATGGGCACATTGGCAGTGCCAGCATGCGGCCCTGGCACTGCCCAAGGGGCAAAGTGTCCATGCCCAGGGGGCACCTTGACACTGCCCAACAGGCATCGGAGCAGTTTCAAGTGAGCAGAATCTATTGTAGGTAAGGCTTGGGATGATTGATGTGATTGGGGTTCCCGCTGCCACTCTGTAGTGATAGATTGCATTGATATTTAATTTGCTAGTGATTGGTTCAACAGATTACAATATGCTGCCAGTGTCTATTTAGCAATACTGACTATTTTTTGGTGAAAATCAGATCTAGCTGCACTTTCCACTTCAGTGTGGAAGTAATGGTTACATGAGAGCAACATAGTCAGTAGATATAACACCCTGTTAATTTTCACTACGGGAAATGTTTTTTTGTTTTGACAAGTTGGGCAAAAGGAGGAAGATACAAGTTAATGTTTTGAGGTGAAGATGTGCAAATTGTAAAGCCCAGCGGTTGGATATTTACAGAACCACTTACAATGTGTTCCGAAGCTGGCGGAGGAACTTGTGGGGCACATGAGGAGGGAACAGAACATGTTTGGCCAGAGGTCTAGGGGGCAGGAGGGAGGCCAGCATTTGGGGTGGGCTGGGGGTGTGGGAGGTGGTCTGCCAGGGTGGTAGTCTGCCGGGGGGCAGGTGGTCTGACCCCAGAAGGGTCAGCTGGGGGAGGGGGTCTTCCAGGGTGAGGGAGTGGGAGGATGGCCTCTGCTGTGAGGGTGGGCTGGGTATTGGGCACTCCAGACCGGGGGTGGTGTGCATCAGGGTTGGCCCGGGAATTGTTGTGGGGGCTGATATTAGGCCATGGGGGGGGCTGGAGGGGCAGCACTGAGGGGGCCCCACAGTAACCAGTGATTGAGCTGGCCAGCAAACAGGGGGTCTGACAGATCGGGACCACTGCACATGCACAAAGCTTCGGAGCTGATAAACTCTGGTGTGAAAAGACCCCTCCACCGGGTATTTAATGAAATTCATGGCTGCAATCACAGAGTCGGGAGATTCAAATCTGAAGTTGCACTAAAAAAACAGTCGTGATCCAGATCAGTTTTCCCACTAATTCATCACTTTTGGGAGAATCACTCCCTGGACTTCCAGCTAAACATGTTCTGTTCCCAACTTATGTGCCCCACAAGTTCCTCCACCAGCTTCAGAACACATTGTAAGTGGTTCTGTAAATATCCAACCGCTGGGCTTTACAATTTGCACATCTTCACCTCAAAACATTAACTTGTATCTTCCTCCTTTTGCCCAACTTGTCAAAACAAAAAAACACTTCCCGTAGTGAAAATTAACAGGGTGTTATATCTACTGACTATGTTGCTCTCGTGTAACCATTACTTCCACACTGAAGCGGAGAGTGCAGCTAAGTTTGATTTTCACCAAGGAGTGGCCAGTGTTAGTAAATAGATACTAGCAGCATATCGTAATCTGTTCAACCAATCGCTGGCAAATTAGGAATCAGTGCAATCTATCACTGCCAAATTAGTTCATCTGCAAGACAAATATATTCCTCTGCAGACTGCTTGTAAAGTCAAAACATCATTTAGAGAATTGTTTTTTTGTCAGAACATTATCAAGCTGCAGAGTCAGCTTCCATGTTTAACCTTTTTATCCTTCAAAGGCATCATTGATAGCTTTTAAGAATGATCTGGTGCCATAGAGATGGTTCATCAACAGGTTCTGGGGGGTGGAATGGGAGCACAGCGATTAGCACTGCTGCCTCATAGCACCAGAGATCCGGGTTCAATAGTAGCCTTAGGTGACTGTCTTTGCAGAGTATTATGCTCTCCCCGTGTCTGCTTGCGTTTCCTCCAAGTGCTCCAGTTTCTTCCCACTATCCAAAGATATGTGGGTTAGGTGGATTGGCCATGCTAAATTGCCCCTTATTGCCCCAAGATGTGTAGGTTAGGAGGATTAGGGGGTTATAGGTATCAAGTTGGTGGAGGGACACGTGGGCCTGGGTAAGATGTTAAGTCAATGCAGATTCGATGGGCTGAATGGCCTCTTTCTGCACTGTAGGGATTCTATGACTCCAAGGTGGGTGGATTGCTTTCCGAGCTTTCCAATGCTTCGAGGTCATCATTCGGAGGACAATTTGTTACGGAAATCCCAGATGACAATGTCAGCAATGCAGTTAATGCTCCACTTTTAAGTTTAATCTCCAGTTGTAATGAGAAACACCTTGTTAGAATCATAGAACCATTGAATCCTACAGTGTAGAAGGAGGCCATTCAGCCCATTGAGTGTGCAACAACCGCATTCCCATTCAGCCCTACCCCTACAATACCATGCATTTACCCTGCTAATTCCCCTGACACTACAGGGCAGTTTAGCACGGCCAATCAACCTAATCTGCACATCTAAGGACTGTGGGAGGAAACTGGAGCACCCACAGGAAAAACATGCAAACTCCACACAGACAATCACCCAAGCCGGGAATCAAACCCAGATCCTTGGCACTGGAGGTAGCAGTGCTAAACACAGTGCCACCGTACTGTCCTTGGGAATATACTCATCAGTTATCCAAAAGTATTGAATAAACCACCCCAACACCTGACACCTCCACGTTGCAAGTCAGCTATTTACAATGTAAATAGTCACTCTGATGCCTGTCACGTACCTTGAGTGCCTTCAGTTCATATTCCTTTGTGGCATACATTTAATATTGTGTCATTGAACTGTAAAGATTTTGTGCACAGCAGTAGCAGCAGCAGCATGTTGAGGAACTTATGCTCATCAAAATCAAATTACAATTGTCCCACTCAGGTTATGAGGTGAAGCTGTCACTGAAGAGTAGAGGAAATGTGCTGAGTGATAACAAGCAAAATAAAGCTCTCATGACACTTCACTGACACACTAACACACTGCGCCAAACAGGTGAGCGCATACATTGCCCCTGTAAAATAAGAAAAGACAAAACCAATATTTGAAATGTTTGGGGGCTTATCCTCCCACTACACTCTGGTCTTTGAATGATATACAAATAAAACAGGTTGTTTTACATGCAACCCTGACACAATACACTAGGCTGATATTTTGATTAGAATATTTTGGGCTAGTCCCCAACACTACAGGGTGGCTTGGTGGTGCAATGGTTAGCACTGCTGCCTCACAGCCCCAAGGATCTGGGCTCAATTCCAGTTCGGGTCACTGACTGTGTGGAGTTTGCATGTTCTCTCCATGTCTGTGTGGGTTTCCTCCCACAATCCAAAGATTTATCAGTTAAATTGATTGGTCGTGCAAAATTTCCTCTTAGGGTCCTGGGGTTCTTAGGTTAGGCAGAAGAACAGGGTAAATATGTGGGGTTACAGGGATAAGGCCTGGATGGGATTGTTATTGGTGCAGAATTGATGGGCAAAATGGCTTCCTTCTGCATTGTAGGGAATCTACGGATTCTACAGCTTTTTTTCTCCCACATCATCCTCAACTGTAAAACCCTAAAGCCTTCCATGCTCCTCACTGTAAGGTTACTATAGAAAGTGCTAAGCCAGGATTCTATTGATGCAAAGGGACAGACCAATAAATCTAGTATCAGTTTAATCCAGTCTTCCATGGGATCTGACCACCAGTTCCCACTTGGTACCAGGACTCTGAAGCCTATAAAACTGGCATTGTATGGTAGCAGCCCAGTAAGATTGGCAGAAGTAAATGGGTATGGAGTCAGTATTGCTGGTCCTTGCACCAATACATCTGACATTGTAGGTGGATCCACTGCCAGTTCCAATTAGAAAAGAATTGGTTATTTTCCCAGATTTCCTTTACATGTCATCACATGGTGGCTGCTTGCATCTATCGTAAGTGTATTTTTATTTATTTTGTGTTAGAATGCTTATGTCTTCTGTATTTATTGCTGATTATGTGTTTCAGATTAGTTATGTTCAGCTTGGTTTTAATACTGAGCACATATGATGATGATGGTTATCTGAATGGAACGTACACAAAGGTTGGCCTGTCTCAGTGCTTATGTGAGAGTGCAGGTGCTGACTTAAATATATTGAGGCAGAGGAGTCTTTTAATTTTTGTTTCTATATTCACAAACCCTCAATGCAAATGAATTACACTATTAACATGAGGGATCATAAAATTGATTCAGACAAGTGAATGGAACATGCCATCCCATGACCTGTCCTTCCCCCTCCACCCCAAAACCATAAGCCCCCCAATACCTCTACTCTCCCAAAAGACTAAGGAAATTTGGCATGTCCACTACAACTTGCACCAATTTTTACCAATGCACCATAGAAAGCATTCTTTCCAGGTGTATCACAGCTTGGCATGGTGCCTGCTCTGATCAAGATCGCAAGAAACTACAAAGTGTTGTGAATGAAGCCCATCAAGCAAACCAGCTTTCCATCTATTGACTCCATCAACACTGCTTTGGCAAAGCAGCCAGCATAATCAAGGACCCCTTTTACCCTGGACATTCTGTCTTCTACCTTTATCTGCCGTGATAAAGACACTAAAGTCTGAGATTATGTACCAATTGACTCAAGAATAGCTTCTTCTCTGCTGCCGTCAGACTTTTGAATGGGCTATCTTATTGTTCTTTCTCCACACCTGAGCTATGATGGTAACAATACATTCTGCACTTTTTCCGTTCCTTGCCCCTTATGTACTCTATGAACAGTATGCTTTGTCTGTATAATACGCAAGAAACCATACTTTTCACTGTATGTTAATACATGTGACAATAATAAACCAGATCATATCAAAGCCAGTATTGAAAAGGACTGTGTGCAAGGGGCAGACACAGGCTCCATCTCAACCATTCAGTTCTATGAACCACTCTCTGCAGGTGGAATGCAGCCCTCTCCGCAGAATTGCAGGTGCGCGCAAAGCTCCATGATGGCCATGGGCAGCAATATGTTGTAGCACAGCTTCCACCTGAAGCACTATGGTCAGCAGCATGAGACTTATCTGGGTAGACATGTGAACAGGCAAGGTATAGAGGGATACAGGTAGTTAGTCTAGATAGGATAACATGATGGGTGCAGACTTAGTGGGCTGGAGGACCTGTTCCTGTGCTGTGCTGTTCCTTGCTCTTCGTTTAGACAATGAATCTTTTCTTTTTTTCACAATGGAATAATAAAATACAACAAAGGTAGTGTACGCTAAACGTAAATTAACTTTATTTTAATAAGTTGGTGCAGGAAGTTACATGTTCTTGCATGTTCTCCTGCTTTGATTGTTGATGCCCTTTTCTATCATGTTATTTGATAGGACTTTTCCAGTGCAACACCTTTGCTGTTTTTGCCTTGTTGAGAGATCCAAAGTGTTAACAGCAAGCCCTCGTAATGATTTTTTTAAGATAAAAAAGATTCCCTATAGTGCAAAAGGAGACCATTTATCCCATCAAGTCCACACCGATTCTTCAACAGAGTATCTTACCCAGGCCTGTTGGCGTTTTTTTCAGAAGCTAAACATTAAGCTGGCTTTCACTTAATTTATGGCTTAGCTAACACAAAGACAGTATACTGGTTAAGATGTTTCTTTCAAGGATACTGCCTCCATGAGTCTTTATGTCAGCTGAGCTGTAAACTAAGTGATAGCCAACTTAATACTTAACCTCTGAAAAAAGCTCCTACAGATTGGCGCTGTGAGCAGAGTCGTTCACTGGAATTCCAGCAGCAGGATATGTTTTCCTATGTGGGTAAGTAGGATTTGTTCACCACTCAGTAGTCAGAGGAAACACACGTCAGGTTGCTGGAGCCATAAGCTGAGCGACTCAAACAAAAAAGACAGCTGCAGGCACAGTTTTGTTGAGGTCGCTCTAATGCTGGGGAACAAAAGATAGACTTTTTGTATCAACTCGATTAACAGACTGAAAGATATTCCCCCTGAAAGAACCTAAAGTTGCGCTGAATTGGAGGGGGAGCAAAAGAAGAACTTTTTAATATAAGCCCAAGTAGTTAGCAGAGTGAAAAATACACTCTGCAGCAGGGGGAATGTTGGGGGACAAGAGTCATACAACCGAATGATAACGGCTGGTCCAGAGGAAATGAATTTTCAAGGCGGGACTAGAAGCAGAATAATACAAGCAATAGGAATTAAGCACAGTAAGTGATAAAGAAGTAAAGGAAAAGAATATGTCTCGGAATCTCCTGAAGCCAAGCAAAAAATTCAGTGGCTGGGACAGATTAAAAATAGACCATATATAGTAAGGAGCAGGAGTTCAAACCCTCACTAACCTTGCAAAGAATCTAAAAGGGGTTCCCTTTGCTTTCGCTCAGGGAGATAGAATGCAGTTTGTGTTACAGAATTAAGAGACAGAGGAAAAAAAACTAGGGAAATATTGTGAATTAATTGACAAGATAGAAAAAATTGATTTGAGAAAACCTGAAGTTGAGCTGATAATTTGAATAGTTTTTGTATTTCAATGTGTTTGTGTTACTTGTTGAACAATGGTTGTTGTTGCACTAGATTAAGAGCAAGAGTTGTTAAAACCATTGTTTGTTTTTGAAGAGTATTTATTGCGAGCCATGCTTTATACTTCTGCTTAACTTTAAGAAAGTGCTAAATTTGTTAAAATTTAAGTTTAAAAATTCTTGAATTTTCTCTTGTTTTTGGTGTTTTATTTCCATTTGGAAGAAAGAAGAACAAAGGCCATTGCCTTAGTCAATTTTCCTTCTTTTCTTTGAATGTTTTATTTTCATTCCAGTTTACAATGCTCTGATCAAATAGAGGAGATACTGCGGAATGAATGTTTGGCAGCTTCCATTTGCATCTGAGTATGTTTAATAAAGTATTTGTGTGGACATTTTTGTTGTATTGTTTGCTTTAATGTTCTCCCCCTGAATTGAGATTTTACAATAGTGGGTTTGATATAGAGTTTAAAATCAAATAGGAATTGGATTGGATTAAAGTGTAAACTGAAAATAAGATAAATCTTTGAAATTCCTTAATCTTGAGTATAATCGATAGCAGCGGTTATTCTCAAGACAATATAGGATATACATGCAGAGATAATATTTATGTGTGGAAAGCTACTTTGAACACAATCTGTGGAAAGTAAGTTGAAATTTTAAACTTAGGATATATAAATTGGAATTTGAAAATAACCAATTTCAACTTTGAATAATCTTGGGTTCAAATTGTGACATAGAGAGATTTAGAGCTTGGAGGAAGCCATGTGCTCTTTCCTTTGCCTTAATCTGAAGAAATTGTAACAACATATTTGTTTTATCTTTCGTGTTTTTGATTGGTAGAGATTTCACCATCTTCTGTTCCTAATTTAGTAATTAAGCATTTATATACATTGGAGCTTATGAATTTTATTTTTAATTTGTAATTTGACAGAGAGTTCGAGCTCTGTCACTTTGAGAAGTTGGAAATGGAAGGTGACTTATTTAAAATTTATGAGCTGCAGGTATCTCCATATCACGGGATAAGTTCCTCTTGGGGGTCTATGAGAAAGTTAACTATTACAGCAAACAATTGATTTGATTTTAAACTGCTCTGAAACTCATGCCTGTGTTAGTTCATAATGGCAGATTTTATAGAAACAATTAAATGTGCAAATTTTACGCATAGGCTGGAGAGATGTGGAATAAGTAGGAAAATGTGATCGTCCTAATTTGGTAGGGTTAAGCAAAATGTGGGATATTTGAAACGATTATGACAAATTTTGTTTTGGATTGATATTTGAATCAAAACTTTTGTCAGGTTCAAATATAGATTCCTGATACAATTGGCAATGGAAAGATAATTCTAGAAAGGAGTTAATCCTGGATTCTAAATGTTTGCTAGATTTTTAAAAAGAATGATGATGTAATCTCGTCGATTTGAGAACTTTACTCCATCCATTTTGAAACTAACAGAGAATTAACCTATTCTGTCCCAAGCAGGCTGGATCATTGTGTTTTTGTTTTTCAGGTAAGTGCAAATAAGGGAGATTTGTAGTAGCTTCAATACATTAAAATTTATTTATAGATTTTTAATACAGCAGAAATTATTAGCCTGAATCAGAATCTAGTTAGAGGAGAGAGGGTGTCTTGTGATGAGTTACAAAAACTGGAATAGATGGCGGAGTGCAAGGCTGCATTCACCACTATTGAACAACTTTTAACAGCATCACCAGCCTTAGGACTGTCTGACAATGATGGCAATTATAACCGCCATAGTGATCCAATAACACTAGTTGGACATTGTGGTAGGTTTGTTCAAAATTAATGAACAGATCACAAGGTTGGGAGAAGTGGTTCCAAGCACGGAGCAGACTCTGCTGCAAAGTTTGAAAATGGGAAGGCTGAAAACTGTATCAGATGCAAGGTGGGCTCAATGAGGAAGCCTGCTCCTGTCATTAAACTATCAGATTATTATCATTAGGGGCAAGAGAAATAACCCAGTGGGATAGATGAACATTGAAGGAAAGGAACAGGTATGTAAAGCACACTTGAGATGTGAGGGAGCACACAGGGTAATAAAAAGAGACATCATAAGAAAGCTGAACAGGGTAGGACAGAATTAAAGGTGGGATTCAGTTGATGGATAATAAGAATGATATTTGTGATTAAAAAGAAGACATTTAAAAGGTTTTAAGGGGAAACAGTAAATAAAAACAGGTTAGGTGGTAGCTATGGACGTAGGAACAAAGTTTTTTAAAAGAAGAAATAAGATAGACACTAATGGACATTCAAAAGCCCACAACTCTGTTTTCTGAATTTGGCATAAATCTGACATAAAATGTGCTGTAAGCAGTCTACTTTGATAATAATGCTATAAGACAAAGAAAGAGCAATCAAAATAAGTTATTGCCTGGAATCAAATAGAAAGGTTTGATTTCTGTTTTAAAGATGTTTGGAAGCAAACTGAATAGAATTAAGTAATTGAGAAGATAGAAACTAGAATTGGGATATTGAGTGCAATTCAATTAATTGGAATTTTTTGACTTGTGCTGATGTGTATTCTAGGGAAAGGAATTTGTAAATGGGCCACTAGACTAGCCCAGGCCATGGTGCGCAGGACCCAGGAGGAAGAGATAGAAATGGTACGATTAATGTAACACTAACTTAGAGCCAGAAAGGGTCTGTTTATATCTACAGGGTACTGCAGTCATTAAGAGTGTACCACATCTGCTAATTCGCCAAACAGGACCACAGCAGACCAGAAAACTGGTGTGTACCACACAAGATGGTAGTTAACAATTTTACTTATGTGGCATTGGTCAATGACTAAGGGACATAACCACATGGGATCCTCTGGGGCAAACAGTTGGACATTGTCACAACTGTATCATTAATATCAGCAAGGTAACAGAACCAGAGGGAATATTGCAAATTTAGCCACTGGGCACAGATTGGTAATGGGCCCCACTGAGATTGTGATTACCCTAATTCCAGGCTATAGACATGTAAGGTTGTAGCCAATTTAGGCAGACTGAGTGTCCCAGGCTTTTATCAAGGGCAGTCATTGTTTGAACATATGCTCAGGAACATCGCGAAAGGGACCAGATTGGAGGGTAGGAAGCACAAGAGAAGGGATATAGTGTCTCTGGCTGCAGGAGCATATGGGGCAGGAATGTCCCCCATTAACTCACTAGACATCACTGGAATGCAGGAGGAGATGACACAAATGAGAGTTAGCTTTGATAATAATAATGTGCATAAAGATGACATGGAGTCAGCCAATACAGGGAGGAAAGTCACTGAGTTGTTACAACATGGAATAGAGGCAATACCGCCTTTTTAGGGCATCATTAATGCTCGCAAAAACAAACAAAGGGAAACTTTCAGAAGTTGCCCATAGGCTCGATACATATGAGCTTCATGATGCCAGATGTGCAGGCCTGCCTCTTACATTTGGAAAGTCCAGTAATGACGAAAATGTCACTTCAGAGGTAGAATAAACACCTATTCTTTGAATTGATTTGATTTATTATTGTCACACGTATTAACATACAGTGAAAAGCTTTGTTTCTTACACACTGCACAGACAAAGCATATCATTCATAGAAAAGGAAAGGAGAGAGTACAGAATGTCATGTTACAGTCACAGCCAGGGTGTAGAGAAAAATCAACAATGCAAGGTAAGTCCATTCAAAAGTCTGACAGCTGCAGGGAAGAAGCTGTTCTTGAGTCCGTTGGCACATGACCTCAGACTTTTTTATTTTTTCCCAATGAAAGAAAGTGGAAGAGAGAATGTTCAGGGTGCATGGGGTCTTAATTATGCTGATCACTCTGCCAAGGCAGTGGGAAGTATAGGCAGAATCAATAGATGGGTGGCTGGTTTGCATGATGGATTGGGCTACATTCATTACCTTTTGTAGTTCCTTGAGGTTTTGGAACTTGGAGGTTTCGGCAGGAGCCATACCAAGCTATGATACAGTCAAAAAGAATACCTTCTATGGTGCGTCTGTAAAAGTTGGTTAGAGTTGTAGCTGATGTGCCAAATTTCCTTAGTCTTCTGAGAAAATAGAGGCATTGGTGGGCTTTCTTAACTATAGTTTCGGCATTGGTGGAAACCAGGACAGGTTGTTGGTGATCTGGACACCTAAAAACTTGAAGTTGTTGACCTTTCTACTTCGTCCCTGTTGATGTAGACAGGGGCATGTACTCCTCTATGCTTCCTGAAGTCGATGTTGAAGTTTTGTTGATGTTGAGGGAGAAATTATTGTCACTGCACCAGTTCGTCAGATTCTTTATCTCATTTCTGCACTCTGTAGGGTAAGGAATTTGGGACACCATGAACACAGAGTTAAAGGATCCGCCCATGGAAGCAGAACAGATGAATGAGATTCTATTTGCCCTGAATAAGGATAGATGCAAGAGCAACCATAATAGGAATTGGCTGTGCCCAGGATACATAATCAGTGACTGAAGTGTGGGGACAATTCCTATTATAACTGCTCAACTTCTGCCATGGAGTTGTGCACTGGCGACATTGTAACTGAATAGGAAAGACTCTAAAAGGAAGGGTCACCTTCAGGGAAACGCCACATCCTTCTTCACCCCCAATTGGAATGGTAGTGGGCAAGTCATACTGCCTGAAATGCCTTCAAAGGCCTGGAGGTGGGGGAGGGAGGCAGAGCAGGTTGTGAATGAAAGGCAACCTGCCCTTAAAGATGATAGCGACACTAAGTAGAAGTGGTAGCAGCAACGGAGAGAGGGAAAGAGCAGAAAATTTTAGCAAAAGCCAAGATGGAATGTTCCTTAAATGAAATAAGGCAGAGGCACAATTTTGTGACATTCAATCTAAGATGCCTGCAAGGACTGCAAGGTCTTTGGAAGAAATTTGAACTGCCAGTAAGTGGAATATTTCTACCAGCAGGACAACCCCTGCAATGTTGCAGTCAGTTCAATGAACTGATAAGGGCAGCACAGGGAGGTGCAACAGCAGCTTTGTGTCAAGACTGATTAATCTCAGAGAAGCACAGAGACAAGTGCTCTCTGCATGCCATCCATGCAGCGGCACTATCCTGTGGGGCATCACAGTGATCACAAAATTAAAAGCTGCAGTGACTCTATCACCTCGATCTCTTCAAATCACCTTTCCTCGCGCGTACCCATGCATGTATATCTTGTGAAGTTGATGTGCCCGTGCAGCCTTTAATATTCCCTTTGAAATTTTGAAAGATAATAACAAGGAAAAGAAAAGGTTCTGAGCATCTTACAGAAGCTTAAAAGAAGTCCCCCCCCCTCTTTGTGGAGGAGCAAATAGCTCGTAAAACTGAGTATATCAGACAGAAGGCCATTAGATGTCAAAGTGTTAACATCTAAGAGGCTATCAAAGTCCTTGGGGGGGAAATTCTAATAGCAGTAGAAGATGGGAAAGGAAAGGCCCCACAGTTCTGGTGGGATTAGCAGACTATCTAAACTTCTATAAATTAAAATAAAATCAATAACTATTTTAAGTTCGCAGAGACAAGAAACCAAAATTCAGTGAAAGATGGCATAACATTACCAAACTTGCTCACTGAAACATTCCCCATCTTTCACCTCGTCATGAGCACTCAACAACCCAGAAAGAGACACAAAGGGAAGAATTTAATATCCCCATCCTACTCCCCACTGGTGAGTTGGGCATCCCTCATTCAAAGGCACTCAGACCCCTGGTTAAGGGACTTGGCATTGGGAAGGGAGAAGACTGTCTCTTCTGCTGACCCCCCGGTAATAACTCCACAGAGGCGAAAGTCCCATCACCAAGTTACTTTATTTACACCATACATCTGTACACAACCAGTCTTCAGTTGCTCCCTACTGAATGCCCGCTGACAGTCTGATCCACCTGCTTTAAATAAGGAGCACGAGGCTCCCTGATTTAACAATCAATTAGGAGTCATCAGGTTGTTCATACTCCAGTGAGCCAACCTCATTAGCCTGGCTGAAGTCATCACACTCCCTCTCCACCATGACCATTGCCCGGCAGCTACACTTCAGCCATCACTCACCAGTACTGTGGTGCTGACAGCAGCCACTGCCTCCCAGTGGCACTGCTGAGCAAAGGAGGGCTGCCAGCCTCCAATTGGGCAGTGGTTTTCAGTGGGCGGGGCTTCTGCCACTGGGGCCCTTATCTCGGGGAAGGCCCACCATTGCCCAATTACATTCCTGATTGCCATTTAGTTCAGTGAGCTTTCCCAAACAGAGGAGCTCTTGCTATCTCTCCAGACAGTGTGCGAGATCCCCAATGCCTCCATTAATTACCAGCCTAAGAAGTGAAATAAAGAGTGCAGATGTCGAAATGTCATTGGTAGGTCACATAGAAGAGGGATCTGACATTTCTCAAAGTCTGGCTCTAAAGGAGAGTTCTCAGAGGTCCAGCCGTGAAGAGAGAGATCCCTCTGGAAGTTCTGAACCTAATTTCAGAAAACATTTGGCAGATGGATTTCACTGCAGCAGAGTTGAATGCCATCCTCTTTGGGAGAGGCAGAAGATATATTTCTTGGTGTGGCCAGTGGCATTTTTTTTTATTCATTTGTGGGACAAGGGTGTCATTGGCTAGCCAGCATTTATAACCCACCCCTTGTTGCCCCAGAGCAATTAAGAGTCAATCACATTGCTGTGGCTCTGGAATCACATGTAGGCCAGACTAGGTAAGGACAGCAGATTTCCTTTCCTAAAGGACATTGGTGAACCAAGTAGATTTTTCAGATAATCGACAATGATTATCAGTAGATTCTTAATTCCAGATATTTTTTATTGAATTCAAATTCCATCGTCTGCCATGGTGGGATTGTATTCCAGGTCTCCAGATTATTAGCTGAGTTTCTGGATTAATACTCTAGGGATAATACCACAATGCCATCACCCCCCCAGATAGAGGACCACTTCTCACAAAACAGGGTGGTTTCCCAGCAACTAGGCGCCTCTGTTAAAAAAATATTTTCTAACTGCCTCCAAACCCTGGAAACAGCAGGTTAACAGTTTGATGAATGTCAATCTCAGATTTGCTTGGAAAATTTGTGGGAAGAAGATAAAGGTAGAAGGGCACATTGGGATTAAAAGTATCCTGGACTTAATGATAAGTATCAATAAGTGGGAAGTGGAGATGGCTCTAGAAAATACAGGGAAAACGGTAAAGCAGACAATCGAAGCATCTCCCCAACTCTATGGCATCTCAGAGAACTTGGGCAAAATTTGGTGCACTTTCCTTCGGAGTTTAGGGATCTTAACAATCCAACTAAGCATGTTCTCCCATAAATCAGCAATCTTCAATCAACAAATCAGTCATCTCCTACTCAATGGAACAGCAAGAGAATGCTTTAGGAAGCTGCTTTCTCGTAACAGCAATACAGGGGAGCTATCAGAGTGTCCCTTCAGCTGTTTTCTCAAACAAAGATTAGTCTTCACACCCAGCTTTTGAAGATCCAAACTCAAAGAAGAGATCCAAGTTAGACCTTCAGCAGCCAGGTGTGAATTCACAGATCAATTACAGGATTCACTGGCCCTGAAACACCGTAGTGATTCTATGAATTGCAGTACTCACCGTGCGCCAGGAATCACTGCAGGAGAAGAAGAATTGGCATGGTGTCAGCGTAGGAGTGGGCGTGTGCGTATGTGTGTGTGTGCATGTTGTGTACGTATGAGTGCATATGCATGCATGTGTGTGTGTATGTGCATATGTGTGTGTCTGTATGCATGTGCCTGCATGTGTGTGTATGCATGTATGTGCATGTTTGTGTGTGTGTGTGTGAGAGAGAGAGTGTGTTTGTGTGATGTATATATATATATATATTATATATATAAAATATATACATATATATATACATATGAGTGTTACACCAGTTTGAGGAAGAAGGTCAGTTAAGATAGCAATGCAGAATTTTGACCTGTAGATGATGAAGGTTCAGGTAAGCAGGGCTGTGGAAGTGCAAAGAAGCAATAATGAAACAGAAGTGAAGGAGCAAACTGAGCTTGAAAACAAGCAAAAGACTAGTTCCATATGCTTAGACTAAAGCTAGAGCCAGGGAGATTGATGGAGTCAAGGCCAGATGCATGAAAATTCTGGCTGAAGTTAAAGGGTTTAGCTGAAAAAAGTATACTGTCAGCCAGACAGTTGGCGAGTATAGAAGAACCTTTGGATTGCTAAAAGAGAGAGAGGTTGTGAAAATGGGCCCAGAATAACATCTTCAAGAGCGGCACGTTAATGATGAAGAAACCAAGGATGGAAGTTAGTCATGAAGGCAGAGGAAAAGCATTTGGAAGCAGGATAAAGGGTTTTGCACCATGTGAGGTGAGCTTAGTCCTGGACTAAGATATTTGAATATAATATGGTTGTGTTGTAATTATTGCCCACATTTTTATTTTAATTATAGTTTATCGCACTGCAATGGCAAGATGTGATTTTGCCTGTCTGCTGTGGCAACTGACTGCCAGCACGAGTGGGAAAGTAGGTTTTCATATTGGGTATGCAGGGTGTAATGCAGCTCGAAAGAAGCGATTCGTCGAATGGAACCAGATTTTGATTTTCACAATTGATTTTAAATCATAATTGTTATATTAATCATTGCCTTTTTGAACATTTTCACAACATAATTGATTCATTTTAAAGGACTGTCATTTGCTTTTATAGCCTGTCTGAGCCACACGTTTTAAGCTACTGCAGACCTTGTGAGTATTTCAGGCACACACGATTCTTAGGCTGTTGCAGTAATCATGCGAATCATTGTGCCTGTCTAGGGAGTGAGCAGAATTCTGACGAGGCCAATGGTTGCAACTAATATATTCATTTCAGACAATGAATACTAAGCAAGACCATACTTAAAAATGGATATTTTATTGTTTGCTGCTCCAGAGAAGCATTATTTAACTGCCTCACTGTGACCATTTAATTTAAATAAGAGATATAGGGGGGAAAATATGCTTTATTGGCTTCCAAAGAAAATTAAGTGCTATGGGATGGAAACCAGTGACATTCCTCCCAGCGCTGGAAGGGAGGAAGTTGCTGTAGGTCAAATCATATATTTTTTTAAAAAGCTCTCACATGGGGCACATTAAAATTGTGTCCTCCAGCCCTAATTTTGTAGCTTTCTACCTCATGCTTTTCTGCCCAGCCAACAACTACAGACACACAGTTGAGAACCCACAGCTCAAATGATTGAACTACATTGGAAATCTCCTGTTAACTATCATGCTCACAGCAATCTAACCACAGAAGACACAGAAAGCCTCCCACGGAACAGCACCTGATTAATCCAGTCTCAGAATTCATTCAGTCTCAATGCCTTATATTTAGTGGGTTGGGACAGCTTGATCAATTCATTTATTTTCCTCAAGGTTATTAATGTCCCTCTGTTTTCTTCACAGTTCTCCTGATCTCTTACCCTGTGCACCTTCTGAAGCCAAGGCAGCAAAAAAAAACTGTACCTCGAAAGCTAGCTACCAGTGGCTATTTTCAACCAGCCATCAGGAACTGTAAGACAGTACCATAATGATGGCCCATCCTGAGGCTTTCCTTTCCCTTGGGATTGACCTGAGATTGGGAATTTACTGCTATGGGAACAAGAACTGGTCAGGGTTCAATCCTATGTTCCACATTATCATGACATGTCACTTGATTCCACCCCATCCAGCCTCCCATCCATCAACTCGGTTTACACATCCCGCTGACTCAGAAAAGCAGCCAGCATATTCAAGGTCTCTGGTCATACTCTTTTCCACCTTATCCTGTCAGGAAAAAGATGCAAAAGTTTGAAGTCACGTACCAACTAACTCAAGAACAGCTTCTAACCTGCTGCCATCAGACTTTCAAATGGACCTACCTTATATTAAATTTATTTTCCTTTACACCCTAGCGATGACTGTAACACTACATTCTGCACCCTCTTCTTTTTGTCTTCCTTTTGTACTCTATGAATGATATGCTTTGTCTCAATAGTGTGCAAAAAACAATATTTCTCATTGTATCCCAATATATGTGACAATAATAAATCAAACCAAGAAGATTATTTTCATGAGGCATAAATCTCCCATAAAGAAGCTTACAAATACCTTTAGCAATGACTTTCATCATTAATATCTAAATGACTGATTCAGTATTGATGTACAGAGTATCTCAATGAATCGGAATTCAGCAGAGATCTTTTTAAAACTTTTTGGAAATTTTGAACAAATGTGAAAGAATATTTATTGCATCTTCTAATTTCAGTCCACCTCACGCAACTTAATTCTGTGTTTTGAATTAACACAATTGCCCAGCCTCAACAGATGGATCAGTACTCCTCCATATTGAACACCACTTTGAAGAAGTGCTGGAAGTATGAAGGGTACAGATTGTCCTCTGGTTGGGGTGGGGGTAGCTTTTATCAAGACTACCCTGGCAGCATCGCTAATGGTGCTGGACTAGCCCTTCAGGACTATCTGCCAGACTGACCTCACGGGTGTGATGAGAAAATTAATTTCCTTAAAGTCTCTCATTCTCTCTAACTTACCTGTCACAGTTGTATCTGTCCAAGATAGTATCAGCAGGAGTGATCATTGCAAAGTCCTTGTGGGGACAAAGTTATGTCATAACACTGAGACACTCTCCATTGTGTTTTGTGGCACTGCTACCTTGTTGAATAGAATAGATTCTATTGACATCCTGGAGGATATCAAGAAGCCAGAGCAGGATGAGTGGAGCAATGGTCTGCAGACAATGAAGAGAGTTCTGCAGATGGAGAAGACCTGGCAGCTCAAAACTGGGCATCCGTCGGGCACTGAGTGCCACCAGCAGCAACAGGATTGTATTCAACCACAATTTGTACACCCTTATGGTTTAGCATATCGCTCACTTGACCATCACAATCACATCCGATATCAACTCTAGTTCAACATCAGGCAGGCCTAAAAGTATGCCAACCTGGTGAAGCAGCAACACATAACTATATGCATACTAAACAGCGAAAACGGCATGCCACAGAGAAGCCAAAGAGAAGGACAAGTGAACCACAACTAAAGTGTCTGATCAAAGCTCTGCAATCAGGTGATGGACAATGAAACCAGAGGAGGCAGCTCCCTGATTGTGTCAATTCTCAGCATTGGCACAACGCAGGACAAAATGACAAGGCCTAGGCATTCGCAACCATCGTCAGCCAGAAGTGCCAATGAATGATTTATTTATATCTCCTCTGGAGGGTCCCACCATTAGAGATGCCAGTCTTCGACCAATTTGATACATTCCAGACGATGTCAGTAAAAAGTTGAACACACGGGATTTAGTCCTCAATAACACACCAGCTATTGTACTCCAAAACTAGCCCATCTGTCCCAATTCAGCTACAAACTAGCTTTTACCTGATAAAATGAATATTTGCCTAGGTATGGTCCACAAGAAGCAGGACAAATTAATGCCAGTTAATTACTGCTACATAGGCCTATTCCCAATCATCAATGAAGTGATGGAAAGTGTCCTCATCATTGCAGGCAAATTGTTCTTACACAGCAATAATCTGCTGACTGATGCACAGTTTGAGTTCTGCCTGAACCACTTCACTCAAGACGACATTACAGTCTTGTTCCAATCATGCATAAAAGAATTGATATCCAAGAACAGAGTGAGCATGACTGTTCTTTATTTCAAGACAGTACTTAATGAGTGTGTCTTCAGCTAATATATAAAATTGAAGTCAATTCAGAGTAACAGGGAAGTTCCAGCAAGCACAAAATAAGATGGCTGTGGGTTTTGGAGGTCAATCAGTTTAGCCCCTGGAAAGGACTGCAAGAGTTCTTCAGGATAAGGACTTGGTCTAACCATTTTTAGCTGCATCTTCAATGACATTCCTTCCATCATCAAGTCAGAAGTAGGGATGATCTGTGATGTACTATTTTAGCCCCACTTGCAACTTCTCAGGTAATGATTCTGTCTGTGCCCGGATGCAGCAAGCCTGGACAACATTTAGGCTTAAATTATAAGTGACAAATAACATCTTGCCACACGAGTTCCAAACAATCACTATCTCTCCTTAACCTTAAGTAGCATTACCATCATTAAAGCTCCCATTCACATTTTAGAAGGTCACTTTTGACTGGAACAGAAGCAGGAATGTGGGTTTGAGATTACAATCAAATCAGCCATGATCTTTTTGAATGGCAGAGCAGGCTCAAGGGGCAGCCTGGCCTACTCCTGTTCCTAATTTGTATGTCCATAGACAGCTACATAAATGAGAAGGCCAAAGACTGGGTACTGTTCAGCAAGTGGCTCACCTCCTGACCCCTCAAAGCCCATCCATGGTCTAGCTGTACAAAGCAGAAGTATGGAGCATGATGGAATACTCTATGTGTCTGGATCAGAACAAATCCAACAACACTCAAGAAGCTCAAACTATCCAAGGCAAAGCGGCCCATTTGATTGGCACCCCATTCTGTGCACTCTACCTGCAGTGAGTGCCATTAAAAATGCACTGTAGCCACTTGCCATGTCTTCATCAATGGCACCTCCCAATCTTGCAACCTCTAACACTGAGAAGGACAAGTTGCAGCACCACCACTTCCACATTCTCCTTCAAGGTATACACTATCCTGACTTGGAAATATATTGTTATTCCTTCATCTTTGCTGAGTCAAAATCCTGGAACCCCTCACTGATCCTCATCCTCACCACATCTCTGCGGCAGCTAAAGGCAGTGACTCACTATCCCTTTCTCAAAGACAGTTAGCGTTGCACAATAAATGCTGGCCTTGCCAATGACATCCTGAATTTATGGGAATGAATTGTAAAAAATCAGCATTCTGTGTGCAAAGTAATCAAGTGACAGAAACCCTGTTGCCTGGAGAATATTTTCTTCACTTTCCCAGGATTCAACCTCCCAAAAGGACTTGTAGCAGGTGTCAGATTTGATAGCAAATACCCTGTCATTCTGCTCCCCAAATCTGCGGCCGACATGAATAAGCAAGGCTTCCATATCATTAAATGCAGCTGGTTCAATATAAAAAACCAAACCAGTATAATGGCATCCAACAATTCCTTCATTTTGCACTAGTCCATTGTGCCTTGTGATTAAAGCAGCAGGCTGAATGGTAACTAATCAATAGTTAAGGTATCTACCCCACGTTTCTGCACTCTAGAGAAACTCACAGCCACAAACACCCAGAATAAATATAGAAACCCAGAAACTGGATCATATCGTGAAATGAAATGGGTTCCTTTGAATCTAAGGCATTCGTGGACGAGGGACCGCTTAGCCCACAATGAGTACTCACCACCCACAATATTGGTTAAGGCATACTGGGGTCAGTATGTCTATGAATACTTCTTTACATACATAGTCCAAGTCAATTTGACACGGTGACACAATGGTTAGTACTGCTGCTTTACAGCAGCAGGGACCTAGGTTCAATTCCGGCCTCTACTTGGAATCTGCATGTTCCTCCTGTGTCTGTGTGGGTTTCCTCTCCGGTTTCCTCCCACAGTTCAAAGATTTGCGGGTTAGGTTGATTGGCCATGCTAAATTGCTCCATAGTGCGAGGGTGATTAGTAGGGTAAATACATAGGGTTAAGAGAATATAGCCTGAGTGGAATTGTGGTTGATGCAGTCTCACGAGATGAATGGTCTCCTTCTGCACTGTATGGATTTTATGTTAACTCTATGACAACACAGTGATTCTCTGAACATCACACCCTCCATTACAATCAAATGTTCCTCAACTACAAGCATGCTGATAAACCCTTAGCCTGCTATGTTGTTAAAACATTTCAAACATGCGAATTAAGAGCAGAAAGAGGCCATTTAGCCTCTCAAGCCTGCTGTGCCATTCAATAAGGTCATAGTTGATCTGATTGTAGTATCAATGTCACTATCCTACCTCGCCACAATACCATTTTTTATCTCTGCCATAAAAATATTCACTGACCCTGCTTCCACCATTATCTGGGGAAGAGAATTCCATAGATTCACAATATACCGTAAAGAAAAATCTTCCCCTCCTCCTCTTATTTTTAAACTGTTTCTCAAAGTTCTGGTCTCTCCCACAAGAGGAAACATTCTTTCAGCCTCCATCCCATCAAGCCCCCTCAGGATGTTTCAATAAGATCATCTCTCATTTTCCCAAACTCCAATGGGTACAGGCCCAAACAGTCCAACTTCCCTTATAAGATAACCACCTTTCACCAGGAATCATTGGAGTGAACTTTCTCCGAGCTGATTCAAATGCAATGATGTCCTTATTTAAATAACAAGACCATGACTGTAAACTGTACTTCAGATTTGGTCTCACCAATGGCCTGTAGAATTCTTGGGATTAGTCAGTTCAGTTGGCTGGATGGTAATGCCAACAATGTGGGTTCAGTTCCTGTACCAGCTGAGGTTATTCCTGAAGGCCTGCCTTGTCATCCTTGCCCCTCACCCTGAGGTATGGTGATCGTCAGGTTAAATCACCATCAGTCAACTCTCTCTCTTTACTATGGCAACTTTATCTTTTACAATTGAATCAAAATACCTTTGTTTTTATATTCCATTCCCAATGACAAATATTCCATTTACCTTCATAATCACCTACATACTCACTTTTATGATTCATGTATTGACATCTCAGAGTTCAGCAATCTCTCTCCGTTTACTGCCGAGATGAACAAGTTCACATTTTTCCACATTGTGCTCCATCTACCAAATGTGTGCCCATTCAACTAAATTATCTAAATCCCTTTGCAGATCCCTTAGGCCCTCTTAATAAAGTACTGTCCTAGCTATTTTTGTGTCATCAAGAAATTTAGCAACAGTACATTTGGTACCTTCATCCAAATCATTGATCTAGATTGTAAATAGTTGAAGCCCCAGCATTGACGACTGTGGCACTCTTTGTTATATCTTGCCAAAACAAAAGTGACCATTTGTACCTGTTACCTAACCAATCTTTCATCCATATGAATAAGCTAGCCCCAACACCCAAAGCTCTAACTTGACACAATCAATTCGTCAAATGCCTTTTGGAAATCCAGGTACACATCATCCACTTGTTATCCTTTTATCCATGTTGCCAGTTAATTTCTCAAAGAATTCCAATAAATTAATCAAGCATTACTTCCCTTTAACAAAGCCATGTAGACTCTACCTGGTTGCATTGAGATTTTCTAGGTGTCCTATTATAAGCCCCTTAATAATAGATTCTAGCATTTTCCCCCCATGGCAGATGTTAAGCAAATTTGCCTGTACTTCCCTACTTCAATCTCCATCTTATCTTGAATAGAGGACATAGGCAGCAGAGTAGCACTGTGGTTAGCACTGTTGCCTCACAGTGCCAGGAACTCGGGTTCGAATCTCGGCTTGGGTCTGTGACTGTGTGGAGTTTGAACCTTCTCCCCTGTTTGCATAGGTTTCCTCAGGGCACTCCAGTTTTATTCCAAGCTCCAAAGATGTGCGGGTTATATTGATTGGCCATGATAACCTGCCCCTTACTATCAGGGGGATTAAGAGGGTATCTATGTGGGCTTACAGGGATAGGATCTGGATGGGATTGTTTCAGTGCAGGCTCAGTGGACCAAATGGCCCCCTTTTCATTCTAAGACATGCTTTCACTATTTTCTAATCTGATGGGATTTTTCCAGAATTTAGGCAATCTATTGAAATAAATTAAAACCAATGTTTCCATTATCTCAGCAGTTGCTTCCTTTATAACTCTAAGATGAAGTCCATCAAGGCCTGGTAATTGTCAGCTTTTAGTTCTAATTTTATTTCTACCCTTTCCCTGGTGATTGTATTTGATTTAAGTCCCTTCTGATTCAAAATCATTCTTAATGTTAGGATACCCAATCAGAAAACCCAAGATATAACATGAAGCCAGACTAGACCCCAACAATTTTTCTATTTTCACCTTAAACTGATAAATTAGGGAGCTTTTATCAAAATAAACTTTATTTTACACCACAATTTAATTATAACAAGTGATTTACCTTACCTTTTAAAAATTGAGCAATACTTAAAGATGGCAAGATACAATTCTTAACTGCTAATCTATCACTATTAAATCCAATCAATTCTTTTAAACCCATCTTTAATATTTTTTAGAAGAACACAGGCACACCTGCTTTGACTTAAGTTACCAGTCTTGGAAAGCCTCTGGAGTGACAGAGAGACACACACATTTCTATCTCCTAGAATCCCCAGGCAGCAACTGCTCCTTATTTAAAATTGAAAATGAAGTAGTTATTTTTTGCAAGTTTTGCTCCTCCCACTAACTACATACCTCTGCATATCTAGTCTGAAATCCCATGAAGATCTAAATAAATAAAAGGTCAATTAATTCTACAAAGTAACACATACATCCCCAGCTAAAATCAGTTATTATTCTGTGTTCTCAGCATTTGACCTGCTCGTTTTCCCACTCAGATCAATTCTTGTAACCAAAATACTGCCTCTTAAAGTAGCCCCACCTTGAACATAAAAAATATCAAAATATCACACCAGGATTTTATTTGTATCCCTCTAAAGTGAAGGCAGATGCAAAATATCCATTCTTTTTCTTCTTTCTTAAATACTTGTAGCAACTCTTGCTTTCTGTTTAAATATTTCTAGCGTTCTGTTCCAATTTTACTCTCCTTATTATTACAAAACCAAGAGAACAATTTTGGTATTTGCTCGCACAATGTTTCAATTTCTTCAAAAATCCTGAGATCTAGAAAGATCCCAGGAGATTAGAAAATTGTGAAAGTAAGCCTTCTGTTCAAGATAGGATGGAGATAGAAAGCAGAGAAATACAGGCCAATTCTCTTAATATCTGTCATGGGGAAAATGCTAAAATCTATTATTAAGGAGGTTACAGCAGAACACTTAAAAAAAATCTCAATGTATGTACAAACTTTTAAAGCAAATCATAACTTTGATAAACAAATGATTTACAGGAAACATTCGAGACATACTCCAGATCTTGGCACTATTTGGAGCCTCGGATCTTCAACACAGCAATTCACCGCACTTGTTCTACTGCCCAGCTCCTTGTTGCAGTTTTACACCCCTCTCCCTCCATGAGGTTTCTCAGGTTCAGCCAACTTGACTAGAGGCCTCTCCTTCCTGGCTCATCAGCCATCCCTAGTGACATCAAACTGCTTTACATCTCTGCCACACTGCCACTCAGAAGTCCTAGACTTGTCCTTGCTGTTTTTTCCTTCATATCATGCCACCTGACTCCACCCCTCAGCTCACCAAAGACTCTGCGCCCTGCAAGGTAGGGCCCACTGTGACTGAACAATCCCCCAGCTCAGTGCTCCACTCCACCATTGCCACCTGCTCGTGGCGTACTCACATCAGGCTAAAAAGCCTACCTTCTGGCTTGTTTTCTCTCTCCTTCCTTTCTTGAACAACAAGACTACATTTGTTATCTTTTGATCCATAAGACCTTCATAGAATTTTGAGGAATTCTGAAGGATCAAAGTCAATCCATCTCTACAACCCCCTCTTTTAAGACCTGAGTAGATGGGTATCGTTTCCAGGGGGTTTATCTGTTTGTTGTGTCACTAATTCCCAATAATTTTTTATTTAATAACATTAATTATCTTCAGTTCCTCATTCTCAATAGACTTCTGATTCCCCCTTAATTCCTTACGCACTTTCTCCCTTCAACGGTGAGGACAGAATCAAAATATTTGTTTAATGCCCTTTTATTTTTAATGTCTAATTTCCTCACTCACCATTATAATTCCTTCTCTTTCTGCCTCTCAGGAACACACATTCACTTTCACTAATCTCTTCCTTTTTTTGCATATTTATAAAAGCTTTTACAAATTCTTTTAGTATTTCCTACTAGTTTGCATTCACACTCTAATATCTCCCTTCATATCAATTTCTTCATCATCCATTGCTAATTCTTAAACCTTCTTTTATCCACAATTTATTACTCATTTGGTAGCATTGTCAGCCTCTCCTTTTCGTTGAATATTACCCTTTACTTGCCCAGTTAACCACAGATTAAGTGGTTTTCCATTTCGACGGAACATCTGTACTTGTTGCCAATGCCCCATGAAT
This sequence comes from Sphyrna mokarran, assembly GCA_024679065.1. Lineage (NCBI taxonomy): Eukaryota > Metazoa > Chordata > Chondrichthyes > Carcharhiniformes > Carcharhinidae > Sphyrna > Sphyrna mokarran. The sequence goes on from JAGIQG010000015.1 coordinate 27,724,483, forward strand.
TGAAACACCTGCTTCCTACACCAGTCTTCCAAACATTCATTTAAACTTCTCATTTGTTTATCCAGATGCCAATGTGTATGCGTGTGTGCGGTTCCGGTAATAATCCAGAGTTTATTATCTTTGAGATATTGCTTTTATAATTTGTACCCTGGCTCCTCCAATTCCCACAGCAGAACTTCATTACTAATTCTACTGTTGTTTCATACATGAGCCATAACAACAACATTCTGCCCAATTTTTTTACATGTTCATCTCAATTCACAGATGTCTTTAATTCTGAAACTGAGCAGACAACATGACCTTCAGAACACCCCAATGCAAAACACCTTCCTTCCACACCATGTCTTTTGTTCTTAAAGTTGGTACTATTTTGTTACAGTTTCTATATCTCAACACATTCTTGTTCCCTTTGGTTCTGACAAAAGGTCTGTTGTCGCAAAACTTTAACTCTGTTTTTCTCTTTCCAGGTGCTGTCAAACCTGCTGAGTTTTTCCCAGCATTTTCCATTCTTGTTTCAGATTCCAGCAACCTTCCGGCAACAGTACTGAAGACATGTGCTCGAAGACTAGCTGCTCCACCAAGCTCTTCCAGGACAGCTACAACAATATCGTCCACCTGGCAAAGTGGAATATTGCTTAGATATATCCAGTGCACACAAAAAAATCCATCCTGGCTAATTACCACCCCATTTACACTTGATCATCAGCAAAATGATGAATGTTGTCATTAACAGTGCTTTCTAGCTGCATTTACTCAACAATAATCTGCTCACATGCTGCTCAGTTTGGGTTTCACCAGGATCACATATCTCATTATACCCTTGGTCCAAACATGGGTAAAAGAGTGACTGCCCTCAACATCAAGAGAGCATTTGATTAAGTGTGGTGTCAAGAAGACGCATATAAGTGAGGTCAATAGGAATCAGAAGGAAAACTCCGACCAGTTGGAGTCATACCTAGCCAAAGGAGGCTGGTTGTAGTTATTGGAGGTAAATCATCTCAGTTCCAGAACATTTGTGCATGAGTTCCTCAGGGTAGTATCCTAGACTCAAACATCTTCAACTAAAGGTCATCAGTGACTTCCGCTCCATCATTGAGGAGGAGTTCATAGAACATATCTGCAAAAATTTAATTGAATAGTATGTAAAGCAACCTATGAGGGAGCAAGCTGTCCTAGATCTGGTCTTGTGTAATGAGACAGGGATAAATAATGATCTTACTGTTAGGGATTCTCTCAGAAGAAGTGATCACCGTATGGTTGAATTTAAAATATAGATGGAGCCTAAGAAAGTAAAATCCAATACCAGTGTCTTATGGTTAAACAAGGGAGATTCCAATGGGATGACGGAAGAGTTGGCTAAGATAGACTGAGTGCGGTGTGTTAGCTTTTATTGGTAGAGGGATTGAATTTAGGAGCCGTGAAGTTATATTACAACTGTACAAAACTCTGGTGCGGCCGCACTTGGAGTATTGCGTACAGTTCTGGTCGCCGCATTATAAGAAAGATGTGGAAGCATTGGAAAGGGTGCAGAGGAGGTTTACCAGGATGATGCCTGGTATGGTGGGAAGGCCTTATGAGGAAAGGCTGAGGGACCTGAGGTTATTTTCATTAGAGAGAAGAAGGTTACGCGGTGACCTAATTGAGGCGTATAAGATGATCAACGGATTGGATAGGGTGGATAGTGAGAGCCTTTTTCCTCGGATGGTGATGACCAACACGAGGGGACATAACTTTAAATTAAGAGGTGGTAGTTATAGGACGGATGTCAGAGGCAGGTTCTTTACACAGAGGGTGGTGAGAGCGTGGAATGCCCTGCCTGCAGCAGTTGTGGACTCGCCTACTTTGGGGGCATTCAAATGTTCGGTGGATAGGCATATGGATGATATTGGAATAGTTTAGGTTAGAGGGTCCACTGGCCGGCGCAACATCGAGGGCCGAAGGGCCTGTACTGAGCTGTAATGTTCTATGTTCTATGTTCTATGCAAAATTTTATGTTGGGAAAATTGAGGAACAGCGAAAGACTTTCAAAGCGATTTTTCACAGTGCTCAGCAAAAGTATATATCAGTGATAAGGAAGGACTGTAGAAAAAGAGATAACCAGCTATGGATATCTAAGGAAATAAAGAAGAGTATCAAATTGAAAGAAAATGCATACTAAGTGGCAAAGATTAATGGGAAACTAGAGGATTGAGAAATCTTTAAAGATCAACAGAAAGTCACGAAAAAGTTATAACGAAAAGTAAAGTAGATTATGAGAGTAAACCAGCTCAGAATATTACAAGAAATAGCAAAAGTTTCTACAAATACATAAAATGAAAAAGAGTGGTGAAAGTAAACATTGGTTCTTTACAGGACAACAAGGGGGATGTAATTATTGGAAATGAGAAAATAGTTGAGGTACTAAACAGGTATTTTGTGTTGGTCTTCGCAGTGAAAGAACTTGCCCAAAATTGATAACACAAAGAATTTGGCAGGTGAGGACCTAGAAACTATTATTGTCACGGAAGAGGTAGTGTTGGGCAAGCTAATGGGGGGGGGGGCTAAAGGTTCTCAAGTCTCCTGGCTCTTGATGGAATGTATCCCAGGGTGCTAAAAGAGATGGCAGGAGAAACAACAAATGCACTAGTGGTAATTTATCAAAATTTGCTGGACTCTGGATAGGTTCCTGCAGACTGGAAAACAGCAAATGTGAAGCCACTTTTAAAAAAGGAGGTAGACAAAAGGCGGGTTGCTGTAGGCTGGTTAGTTTAACATCTGTATTCAGAAAAATGCTTGAATCTATCATCAAGGAAGAAATAGCAAGACACCTGGATATAAATTGTCCCATTGGGAAGACACAGCATGAATTCATGAAGGGCAGGTCATGTTTGACTAACCCTGAGAACATTCTCAAGAATTGACTAATTCTTGAGAACATTACATATGCAGTGGACAATGGGGAGCCTGTGGATATGGTATAATCTGGATTTCCAGAAGGCATTTGATAAGGTGTCGCAACAAAGGCTGTTGCATAAGATAAAGGCGCATGGCATAATAGGTAATGTATTAGCATGGATAGAGGATTGACTAATCTAACAGAAAGCAAAGAGTGGGGGTAAATGGGTGTTTATCTGGTTGGCAATCAGAGACTAGTGGTATGCCTCAGAGATCAGTGTTGGGACCACAATTGTTTACAATTTACATAGATGATTTGGAGTTGGGAACCAAGGTAGTGTGTCAAAATTTGCAGATGACACTAAGATGAGTGGCAGAGCAAAGTGTGCAGAGGGCGCAGAAAAACTGCAAAGGGATGCAGATAGTCTAAGTAAGTAGGCAAGTGTCTGGCAGATGGAATACAATGCTGGTAAATGTGAAGTCATTCATTTTGGTAGGAATAATAGCAAAATAGACTATTATTTAAATGGTAAAACATTGTAGCATGCTGCTGTGTAGAGGGATCTGGGTATCCTTGCGCATTAATCACAAAATGTTGGTTTGCAGATGCAGCAGGTAATTAAGAAAGCAGATAGAATTGTGTCCTTCATTGCTAGAGGGATAGAGTTTAAAAACAGTGAGGTTATGTTGCAGCTGTATAAGGTGCTGGCGAGGCCTCACCTGAACTACCGTGTATACTTTTGGTCTCCTTACTTGACAAAGGATATACTGGCATTAGAGGGGGTGCTGAGGAGATTCACGAGGTTGATACAGGAGTTGAGAGGGTTGGCTTATGAGGAGAGACTAGTAGACTGGGGCTATGCTCATTGGAATTCAGAAGAATGAAGGGAGATCTTATAGAAACAAATAAGATTATGAAGGGAATAGATAAGATAGAAGTAGGGAAGTTATTTCCACTGGCAGGTGAAACTAGAACTAGAGGGTATGGCCTCAAAATAAGCAGGAGTACATTTAGGACTGAGTTGAGGAGGAACTTCTTCACACAAAGGATTGTGCATCTGTGGAATTCTCTGCCCAGTGAAACAGTTGAAATTAACCCATTGAATGTTTTTAAGGCAAGGATAAATTTTTGAACAGTAAAGGAATTAAGAGTGAGCGAGCGGGTAAGCGGAGCTGGAGGCCACAAAAAGATCAGTCATGGTCTTATTGAATGGCGAAGTAGGCTCAGGGACCAAATGGTCCGTCTACTCCTGCTCCTAGTTCTTAAATTCTTATCTACAAGATATATTACACAACTCACCAAGACAGCACATTTCAAAACTGCACCTGTACCACTATCACCTACCTCCCACCACCCCATCCCCCCACACAAGGCACACACCAATGTGACTTAGAATAATATCACCATTTTTTCATTGTTGCTGTGTCAAAGTCATTGAACTCCCTTCCTAACAGCAGGTGTATCTATACCACATGCAGCGGTTCAAAAGGACAGTTCATCACCACCTTCTCTAGGGCAATTAGGGAAGAGTGATGAGTGCTGAGCTAGCCAGCACAGCCCACATCCCTTGAAGGAATCAACACAAATAAAACTGTTTACAAAGTAGTCCATTAACTTTGTGATCCATGGTTATGCCCTATACCTTTGTTGACCCCTTCTACAGTTGGGAATTTATTCGCCAATTGCTGAATATTGTGATTCACAGTGGAGTTCACCTCTGCTCCAAATCTGGCTACCATCTGCTTCACTTCTTCTCGTCTAATCTTTCTTCATCCACAAGGGAGGGTTTTCCATGTTCTCTGGTTCACCTGGGAGATTTGCCAAGGAAACAAGCTGTCAGTCCTTTAATACCTGGTGAGATAGCCCAGCTTCTGCCATTCACTCATAAAATATGCATAGGGAGAATATTCCAGTTATATTCTTCAGCTGACCTCAACAAATGCAGGAAGATTAACTGAACACCCCAGTCCTACTTCACTCCATGAGAGCACAGTAATCCAGCAATATTTCAGCTAAGATCACTGAATTGGCTCTGATTCCTCTGAATATCACCATTCGGCAGGTGGGGGGAATGCTATGGATATGAAAAGAGTTGTAAAAAACTATGGCACAGAAGAATTAAATTTGTCATTGACTAGACTAGTGCTGAACTTTGAAAAATAAAACTATCGATGCTTTAAAAACAGAGGGGTGGAAATTTATCTCTGCCAAGGATGCAAAAATGGGTGAAATGAATTGATTGTCCTTTAAACATAGCCACTGAGATTCGATTCCAATGTAATTAATGAATTAAATGTCAGGCACTACATGGGAGGCACAGTGGCACAATTATTAGCAATGCTTGCCTCATACTGCCAGAGACCCAGTTTCAATTCCCGCCTCAGGTAACTGTCAGTGTAGAGTTTGCACATTCGCTCCATGTCTGCATGGGTTTCCTCCAAGGTGCTCCGATTTCCTCCCACACTCCAAAGATGTGCAAGTTAGGTGGATTGGCCATGTTAAATCATTTCTTAGTGTCCAAAAATGTGTAGGTTAGATGAATTAATCACAGTAAATATCTGGGGTTATAGGGATAACGTGAGGTTAGAGGACCTAGGTGAGACACTTTGTCAGAGTCTGTGGAGACTCAATGGGCCGAATGGGCTCCTCCTGCACTGTAGGGATTCTATGATTCTGTTCTATGTGACATGCAGTTGACACAACACACAACTACTTTGTGTCACCACCTGAAATAACTTGCTAATCTCTGAGTTTTGGTCTATTGTGGCAAGATTTTTCATTAACAGAATCTGAAACATATAATAGATTCATGATGCACTATGTACAATGTGAATAATAAAGTACCTAAGCGAAAGAATGTTCATCACAAGATAACAGCATTCACTGCACTTACTTTTTCAATCAAATCTTATACTCAAGTCACAATAAGACTTTCTCTCGTGAGACATTCATAAAAGAAGATAAAAGGAAATAATTTTTCAGTACAATCGCTGCACCCTCATGTTAAGTTCATCACAATTTCCCACGTTTCTTTTTGTACAGTTTGTTTTTAGAAATAGGTCCAAAAATAATCAAGTCAGGAGGTGTGGATCTAGGCGTCATATGCAATTCCACTTAGAATGATGCACATCAACTTATTCGAAGCATTCAATGAATGAATAAGCAGTTCACCAATTCAACGGGGAGCTCAGTAATGGTAGGCTTTCACCCAATGGAACAGTGAGCAAAGAGTTTGCATGGGTGTTTGCATGTATCATGTGTTTGCTTCTCCTTAGATGGGGATTCATTTCTTTAGGTTAGAGCTCCCAATAGACTCAGGCTTCTACTCTCCCCTCTGCTTCCTCATTCCACTGTTTCCTAGATAGGTGACCATTGCACATGTACAATGAGTGCATTGAGTACAATAACTAACCAGAGTCTCACTGAGAAAAGCCCACTTGACGAGACACAATCTGTTGTGTATGTTATCTTATGTAATAGAGTGGCATATATTAGGCGAGAATATCTGACCATTCGTAGGCAATAGGATTCCCTGATCCCGCCAGCACTGCACCCCCAGTCATGGATTTCCCAGCAGCATGGGGTGACATCAATGGGAATTCCCATTGACAGCGGGGGCGTGGGAGGCATAAGGGAATCCCACCGCCAGCAAACGGCATGCTGTCTCCCGCCACCAGGAGACAAGCAATTTCCACTCCCCAATTTTTGACAAAGGACATTCAGAATTACACATACCAAATGTGTGAATCAGGAAGAAGTGTGGTAGTTTGTCACTAACAAGAAAGTGGACTCACTGTCAACTACTCAGAACAAGTGCCAGGAAATCTAGCCGAAGTTGTATAATTTATTGTGCAGGACAAAGGTAAGGCAGGTTATTACTGTAATGTAACATCAAATGGCGAAGAGATGCATGAAAAGAGGTTTTAACTGTTAAATAGGCATAGGCAGAAATATACATATTGAGAAAAATGCTTAGATTTTCACATAAACCTGAAAAAGACTCAATTTATCTCAAATCGTAGAAAATATGAGCAGGAGAAGGCTATTTGGCCCTTCAAGCCTGCTATCTTTTGGAATTCCAAGTTCACCATATCTACAGGTTCCCCTATATCTACTTTGCTTGTTACTTCCTCAAAGAACAGTCTGCCTTGGCACTTAGTAGCCCTGTGGCCTCCTCTGATATGTGTCCAGGGATCTGCACACCTTTGGTACAAAGATCACACCATTCAGGGGAATTTCTCACGAGGCAGCTGCAGTGAGCTGGGGAATTTCCAGACTTGTGTCCTCAGGAACAAAAATCGGGGAAAGGTCATGTATTGTGGGAAGAAATTTCTTGGGAGTAAATTACGCTGTTCCATTATAAAAAAATTACAACAATCAATTTATTTGAAATATAGTCCATAAATTTTGGGATTGAAGAAAGTGGAAGAATAATTATTGTGTACCACATTAATCATATTTGAAAATGACATCATTACATGGGTGTGTCTAAGCCACACAATTGTGCAATGGGACGTAAGATTCCAGATACTCAAGTCACAAGAGTGAAGAGAAGCAAGTGATTAAATAAAGAGGATGCTAATGTGATCACTAACCTTCATCACATCCATTTGAAGCAAGTACCAACACATATGTGTGCATTATCATACCAAATTTTAAAAGAATCACAAATATAGGAGCATACTGCAAATCAAACACATTGAGCCCACTACCTTGATCTTCAGTTTGAGCTCACTACAAGACAGGTGCAATTCCAGGAGTGGAGTCTCCCAACTCAGGACTTAGGAGGGGCATAGATAGCCATTTCTCATTAGGCCAGATGGTAAAGAGTGGGATGGAACATTTTGAAAGCCTCACCTGATTTATGTAGGATTGTAGATTTGAATCTGCCTGCTATCCAAGGGAAATTATTAGATTATAGCATCAGTCACTTGGCATTAGTTAGACTGGACCATTACAGTTTATCATACAGCATGTGTGGTAATACCAGCAACACTCACAGCAGATGCCTCAGTTGTTCAGAGTATAGGCACATTAGGCTTACCTCTCAAAAATATTTCCATTCTGCAATGGAAGCTGTAAGATTCAGCTTCCAAAATACTGTAGGCAACAAGGAGTAAAAGATTTCAACTTTTTGTCATTGTTTACTATTCAATACTCACAATAATCATTGATCCACATAAGGTGATAGCTTTAGCAATAACAAATGTGGAGCAGCACAGGGACAGCCAACTGGCACTCAGGTAAGTTGCAGTTTTCTGCCATACATAATGTATGTAAGGGACATTGACACCATCTCTAAAGGCACAAAACCCATAACAGCAGCAAAGGAGGACTTGCAACAATGAAGCAGGTCCATTGAGTTTCCTGCATTGTTTGGATTGACAGAAGCAGCATTCATTCATAACCACAATCAACGCAGAAAAACCCCCAACAACAGAAGAAGAGAGCACACGAGAAAGGTAAAATTAAAAATGCCCAAGTAGCTATGCACAGCCCAACAAAATTCACTTTGCAGTCTGTCATTCTTTCAGCCTGCTGAAGATAAAGTTTTAGTTTCCCAATGCAATCAAAGCTAGTATATATGTAGTTCTCCCAGACAGTGAATAGGAATGGGATTGTGAATATATCCAGGAAGCAATGTTACAAATGTTTGACTTCTTTTGCCAGATATTGTCTCTGGTTTGATATGACTGGTCACTCCCTGCACCTATCCCGAAGACCCAAAGTAGCCTTTACTGCCTACTATTTAATTAAATACGAATGTATTCAGGGATGGTAAACAGAAGCATTATTCCATAAACCAGCTCCTGTAATCTTGCGCCTGCCATCCTGTGTGTATGTCGCACTTGCTCGGAAGGCAGTTTGAAAAATATTCTGAGGAACAATTGTAAATTAATTTGAGCCCAGTATAATTTTCTAAGTGAATCATTTTTAACAGTGCTGCTTGGGCTCCTTCGTGCTGCTGAACGTGTGTTTGGTTTTACAAGGTTGAAAGATTGTTGAGTACCCTGGCATGAAATCAACGTGGGACTTCCTGCTCCACATATTTCAGCATTCATTCCATGTGTGCACCCTAATGTCCACACCATAATGACACACAATATGGCACTTATAGCATCCAAGCAATGGGCACTAATAATACTAATTTGAAACCATATGCAAATTTCCCACAAGTTATTTGCAGAATCATAGAATCTCAATTATGCAGAAGGAGGCCATTTGGCCCATCAGGTCTGCATCGGCCACAATCCTACCCAAGCCCTATTCCCACAACTCCTTATATTTTCCTTACTAATCTCCCGATACCAGAGTTAATTTAGCATGGCCAATCAACTGTGGGAGGAAACCCGGAGGAAATCCATGCAGACGTGGAGAGAATGTGCAAATGCCACGCAGACAATGACCCAAGACCGGAATTGAACCTGGGTCCCTGGCACTGTGAGGCAACACTTTTAAACACTGTGCCAGTGTGCTGCCCTATTTTTGATTAAATCTCTTTCCAATTATATTTATAATTTCTTCCTCTTCTTCTGCCTTTAACTTTAGGCTCGTAATTAGTTTAATTTTGTATTCAATGCAAATATCCTTTTCCTTTGTCAATCATATCCTAATTTGTGAGATAAAACCCCCCCTATATACATCTTGCTATCAGGATAAGTACACTTTGGGAGATTCCACTGACTTACAGCAGGCTGCCATTGCCTACCTCAGACTAATTGACTTTATTGTGTTGAGCTTCTGCCCACATTGTAGACAGCCTGTCAGAACACACACACACACGCACACACACATACGCAAATATGCACACAAACACACAAAGACGGCTGTCAAGGATTTTCAATGCAGCTGCAGTTATGTAAAGAGCTGCATTCCCAGTTGGCCATGTAGTTGAATGTGTAGTGCACTGGGGACTGCTGGGTCAGGGTGAGGTAGTGGGGGGAGGGGATTGGTTTGGCAGTAAGTCACACTCTTAGGTTTACAGCAGAAGCCCTTCATAAAGACATAGAAACACTACAGTGCAGAAGGAGGCCATTCGGCCCATCAAGTCTGCACCAACAATAATCCCACCCAGGCCCTATCCCCGTAACTCCACATATTTATCCCACTAATGCCTCGAACCTATGCACCAGGAACACTAAGTGGCAATTTAACGCGGCCAATCAACCTGCATCTTTGGACTGAGGGAGGAAACTAGAGCATCCAGGAGGAAGCCCACACAAACAAAGAGAGAAAGTGCCAATTCCATACAGAGAGAGACCTGAGGCCGAAATTGAATCCTGGTCCCTGGCGCTGTGAGGCAGCAGTGCTAATCCAGAGTCAAAATGTTGGCTCTATTCTCTCTCCACAGATGCTATCAGATCTGCAGAGATTTTTCAGCACTTTCTATTTTTATTTAATTGAAACATACAGGATTCTGAGGGAGCTTGACAGGATTGATACTAAGAGAATGTTTCCCCTTATTGCGCACATTGGGACACAGTTTCAAAACAAAGGGTCTGCTACTGAAGACAGAAACAGGGATGAATTTCTTCTCTCTTTCAATTTTCTTCCCCAGAAGGCAGGGAAAGCTGGGTCATTGAAAATATTCAACGCCGATTTTTGATTGACAAGGAAGTTAAGGGATAGGCAGGGGAGTGGAGTTAATCAGATCAGCCACAATCTCATTGTAACAAATCCAAATGGCTGACTCCTGCTAATATTTCTTATGATTTCTTGAGCTTACAATTGCAGTAAAAAGACTCTGAGGGAGACAATAAAATCAATAAATATGCTTTAAACCATGTGGACAGCTTGAAAGCAGTGTGAGCAGTCTGAAATAACACAAAATTCGGTAATAAAGAATCTACATTTATGTAGTGCCATTTGCACCTCAGGATGTTCCAGAAGACGGTACACCTGGTGAAGTACATTTGAAGTGTAGGTCTTATAATATAGCAAGAAAATGCAATTAATTTAAAACCTGCAATGTCCCATACACAACAATGAGATAAATAACCTAATAACATGTTTCAGTGGTGTTGATTGAGTGTCAAATATTGGCCAGGACAGTGGAAAAATTGTAGAGATCTTTGGGTCTCCTGTTGTAATTCCATTGAGAAACTTGAGTGAGGGGAAAAGAGGCTGAAAATGAATAATAGTACCATTTCACACCAGATTACACTAACCTTCCTTCAAGAGACTGAAAGCACCCTTGTAGGTTTTCAGGGTTAGAGTGTTCCTGTGTAATGGAAATGGTTTTACTGTTCCCATATGTTTTTTTGGTGGTTCAGTGCTCACGTACAAAGACCCAGGGAAAATACTGAAAGGAAATGTGTTATACAGCAAACAGCTGATCCTAATATAAGGCAACAATAACTGCCAAGTATGTTTGCAGCCAGCCAATGATTAATGCAGCATAGGTGGAATGGAATTACAAAGATTCTTCAGCAATTTTTTATTCACGCTCAGGTCTAATGCTTAAAACTGGTTACAGAGTGAAAGATTTAGCACAGTTGCATGTATCATATCACAGCATGTTAGGTCGCAAGGATTATGGCAATGGCCAGTGTAAGTGAGGCAGAAATAACCAAAACCTTTGAAGGTCCCTGTTATCAGTGACTGTTGGTGTGTATGTGTGTGTGTGTGTGTGTGTGTGTGTATGTGTGTGTGTGTGGTGTGTGTGTGTGTATGTGGTGTGTGTGTGTGGTGTGTGTGTATGTGTGTGTGGTATGTGTGTATGTGTTGTGTGTGTGTATGTGTGTATGTGTGTGTGTATGTGTGTGTGTGTATGTGTGTGTGTGTGTGTATGCTTCAATGGCTTTAAGTTCACACATTAAACCTTCATCAATTACAGAAAGGTAAGTATGGAACCATGTTTATTTCACATGGATTCAATCAACACCTGATACTGGATTCGGCAGTAATCTGACAGTGAAGCACAGTAACCTAGGAAATAAGGACTCAACAGTGCTCCCAGATTTTGCCGGAGCTGAGCGTCTAACTGGGAACCCCGTTATTTCAACTTCATTCCCTCATCCTTCAATATGAAATGATCGTGCACGGCCAGTTGCTGCAAGTGCAAGCTGATAACAACGTGGTGAAATCAGCGGGGAATCTAGAATCGGAACTTTCCCAAAATCTGTCAGGGTGTTCGATTCTGACTGAAAACCCAATGGGGCAATCGTATCGGCTCATCCCATCGGTAACACAATCATGACAATAATAACAAGAAAATGCCCAGAAAGAAGATTAAAAGTCTATCTGAGTCATTTGTCATGGAAAATGAAAGCTTTCTTCTTTATATGTTTATATATATTGCTCATATTATATGCATCTATCCTGCAAAAAATAGCTGGCTAGGATTCAGAAAAGTGCAACAAGGATGATAATAGATTTTAAGATGTTTGAAAGAAACTCTCAGAGCTTCATTCCTTCATTCATTCATGACATGCAAATATGTGAACCATTCCATTTTTTGGGAGGGCTGCACAGTGGTGCAGTGGTTAACCCTGCTGCCTCACAGTGCTAGGGAGCTGGGTTCAATTCCTGGCTTGGGTCATTATCTGTGTGAAGTTTGCATGTTCTCCCCATATGTGCGTGGGTTTCGTCCAGGTGCTCCGGTTTGCTCTCACGGTCTGAAAGACATGCTAGTTACATTGACCGACCATATTAAATTGACCTTCAATTCGGGGATAGGGTGAGATTCTTGTCGGTGCAGGCTTGATGGGCCGAATGGCCTCCTTCTGTCCTGTAAGGATTCTATTCAATCTTTCTACTTGTCATGGAAAATGATCGTTTTTCTTCTTTCGCAATTCTGAATCACACTGAAGAAGCCTGTGAATGGGTCTTAACACGCCCGAAATTCTGCAGTTCCAATGTGCGCCTCCAACTGCACACGCGCAGGAAAAGTAATTGATGGAATGAGGCTCCCCTGCCACATCACTTCTGAGCCAGATAATGCCTCCCCCTGTCCCCCATAGATATTGCCCCCATTCCCCCCCCAACATTACTGATCCCCTTTACCCCCCCACCCTCTCTGTCACCCAAACCAATCCCAGGTCCCTCCTCCCTTCCCCCTCACTGACCTCAGGCAGAGTGGCAGCAGATCCTCCACCTTCCCCCTCATTGACCTTACGCAGAGTGGCAGCAGATCCATCATCCCCCCCCGCCCCACAACCGTCCCCACATCCCTTCCACAAATCTCGAGCAGAGAGCTGTCAGACACTTGGTACTTATCTCCTCACTAACCGGCGCGCCCGAATCGGACTTTTGTAGACCAAGTCTGTTTCATGTCAATTCTCAATGGGCGAATATGGTGGTAAAGAGGGAAGTGGTGGTAAGGTTGGGTGTGCAGCCCATTAAATGCAAATGAATTTAAATGGCCGCTGTGTTCGGACGCAGTTCCAATCGTGGCTATTTTCAGGCCTTGGTAAAGGAGGAACTGGTGCAGGCGCAGCTCACACTACTTGCTCGTGCCCAACTCTACCAAGTTTTCGAGGCTCGAAAACAGGTGCAACTTGGTGATAAAATTGAGTCTGAAAAGTCACCATGGACTCGAAACGTCTTCTCCATTTCTCCTTTCACAGACGCTGCCCGACTTGCTGAGTTTTTTTTCCAGCACTGACTTTATTTCTCTCAAAGCTTAACCTCTAATCGGAAAAAAATGCACTTAAGGGGGGATTAGAGGAACTCTTTAAAATATTTAGAAGCATGGATAATGCTGACATAAAGTAGCCTATATAACTCAAACTGCAAGAACAGAAGTGGACGGCACGTATAAAAATTTGCTCATCTCAGCTCTGAGGAAGGGTCATCCAGACTTGAAACATTGGCTCTATTCTCTCCCCACAGATGCTGTCAGACCTGTTGAAATTTTCCACCATCTTCTATTTTTTGTTTCGATTCCAGCATCCGCAGTACTTTGCTTTTATTTTGCTCATCTCAACTCGATTAGCAATGAGAAGAAATGAGTTCTCCCACGGTGTGGCGGATACGTGGAGCAGAGACGCAGCCAGAGCTGTTAATCCTGTGTTGATTAACTCATTTTAAAAATCAGTTAAGTATCTGATTAGGAGTGGGACTCAGGGGTATGGGAATAAGTGTAGATAAAAATGATGAAATAGGCTTTTGGAAACAAATGATACAGTGGAACTCTCATACAGAAGGAAAGAAATCAATCAAAAATGAAATAACATAGGTTGCAAGGTTAAATTAAGAATTCCAGAGTTTTGTTCGATTACCTTTGGGGGCAGAGAGAAACTTTGCAGAACTTTCATTCGGAAGATTAAACAGTTTGTCAAATCTTTAATAGATTATAGTTCACTTTCTGCCATTAGATTTACAGTTTGTTGCTACAGGGTTCATTTTCTCCCAGTAATATTTCCCCTCCTGGCACTAACTTCATGACACACATTCCAACCATTTCATCCAAGCCAAAATCATCACGAGCTCATACTATCCCCCAATAAAGTCATAAGTACTTTTGTACAAGATGCTCTTATCATGTTATATAGTATTCTTGTTCATAGAATCCTGACAGCACAGAAAGAGGCAATTCGGCCCATTGAGTCTGCACTGATCACAATCCCACCTAGGCCCTATCCCCATATTCCTACATACTTACCCACTAATCCCTCTAACCTACAAATCTCAGGACACTAAGGGCAATTTTAGTATGGCCAATCAACCTAACCCACACATCTTTGGACTATGGGAGGAAACCGGAGCACCTGGAGGAAACCCACGCAGACACAAGGAGAATGTGCAAACTCCACACAGACAGTGACCCAAGCTGGGAATCGAACCCAGGTCCCTGGAGCTGTGAAGCAGCAATGCTAACCACTATGCTACCATGCTGCGTCACCTAGGAGTCTGGGAGTCATTTTCACCATCACCGCATTGAACAGCTGACCACTTATTACAGTATCTGTGTTTTTGATTTTCATTCAAGACAGTACAAGTCAGATTAGTTCTGGTAGGATAGAATCCCAACTGTATAAAGGAAGGCCATTCAGCCCTTTGAGCCTGCACCAATAACAATCCCACCCAGGAATTAGCCCAGTAACCCCAAGTATTTACCCTACTAATCCACTTGACACTAAGGGGCAAGTTAGCATGGCTAATCAATCTAATCCACACCACTTTGAGAGTGTGGGAAGAAACTTGAGCACCCAGAGGAAACTCACACAGACATGGGGAGAATGTGCAAACTCCACACAGACTATCACCTAAGGCTGGAATTGAATCTTGGGTCCCTTGTGCTGTGAGGCACCATTGTGCCACCGTGCCACCCAAAAGGGGTGGACAATTTGTCCTGGTAATTCACTATCCAAGGAACAAAGGTGAAAATTATCCCCACAAATACCGATTTGCAGAATAGTTTTATAGCCTTACTATGGTACTATTTATAAAGGTGAGTGATTATTCAAAGGGACGAATGGGCATTCAGTGAATTTTGTATCGGGCCAAGTCAGGACATTGCAGAAGCCCTATAATGCTGACGCACATGGGAATTGCCAGGAAGTTTGAACTTTTGCTGGCAGTTCCTGTGTTCCCTGGGATCCTTCAAGAATATTTGAACATTAAACTAGAGATCTGGGATAGACCTGATTAGCTACCAGAAATATTTAGGGAAAAACCTAGTCTAACTCCTGGGTAACCCCAGGACTGATCCCACAATTTCTTACACACTGACCTCTTAATTACCCCTCCTGACACCCCCAGCTATCCATCCTGACCACACTTCAACACCAGTCATTCAATTAATCCCTCCTAACTAGGACTTACCAGCCACTCTCGTGACTACCTCCAGATCCAATCCTACAGCCACTCATACACTTTATCCACCTACCCAACTAACTACCTCCTAATTACAGACCTACCACACCCCACTTACTCGCTACCCCAATCCAGTTACCAGCTTACTCCCCACCTTACCTCCTATCCTGGCTTACTACCTCACTCACTAACCCCCCCTCATTTACCCTCCACTTACCCACCTCTTGATCATCATTCACTTGATCACCTACCATTTACGTTACCTATTTACTCCCATCCACTTACCCATTTATCCTCTGCCTCACCTGCCCTACACCCTGAACTTCCCTACTTATTTACCCCGCTACCCATGGGCCAGCATCGCCCTTATCAAATCCATTTACTCATTCACTCATTCATTCAACCACTCATTCATTCATCCATTCCTTTATTCATCCATTCACCCACTCACTCATTCATCCACTCACCCACTTATTCATTCAACTGACTTAGTGGCATTGAACTGTCAATCACCTGAAAACCCTCACATGAATAGAGCCTGAATAGGTGTTGATTACTGTGGCAGGAAACTAAGCTACAAAATGACTCAACACAGCCCTATATAAGAAAGGAACTTTTAATCAGTGCCTGTGTAAAACCGAGTAGGCATGTTTGGATTCAAAGTGGGAATTTTTGTGCCTAGGGAGAAAGAGATGTTTTAGCTAAGTTTTGTTGCAAGAATTGTGACTTAAAGTAGAGTGTTGGGAGTTGGGAAATAAAAGGAGTTAGTGAAGGGAAAGAGGAGTTGTTTTGCTGTAACAGTTTTTGGAAACTTTAGTCCCCCACCCCAAACTAATCCTGCTTCATTTCTTCCTCAAAGTGAAATAAGATTTGATTTTTATCTCACCCAAAAAAGGCGTGACTTTTTCGTTCAGCACTTAGAATTTTTTTGGTAAGATCGTCTCCACAATCTTTGGATTATTGCAGATTGGCATAGGAAAAATCATATTAATGAATGAATTCATGGCTCAGATACTGATGTAGGAGAAGTTGATTCCGGTTTATGGGGTGCTGGCATCAGTACTGGGGAAAGTGGAATCTGTGCTCTTGGGACAGTCTATATCTGAACCATGCTGGGAATGGGATTCTTGCGAACTGCATAACTCAGGAAGTAGAGCCAGTTTTAACTAAATAGTGTGGGGGGTGGGGGGGATGGGCAAGGGATCAAATTTGGGAAGACTTGGTAAACCAAAGAGCAGAGACAAGGCAAGAGATAAAGATGTAATTATGGGAAATGAAAAACAGATTGTGTGATATGAAGTGGGAGTACAAATCTAACAGTAAATCAATGGATGAAAACAGAGGCTATAAAATGAATGAAATCATAAAACTAAAAGCCCTGTGTCTGAATGTATGTAGCATTCAAAACAAAACAGATGAACTGCGAATGCACATAGAAATAAATAAGTACAATTGGATAACCATTACAGGGACATGGTTGCAGGCAGGCATGGATTGAGATAAGAATATTGGGGCATATAGAATATTTAGGAAGGACAGGAAGAGAGGAAAATGTGGAGAGGCGGCTCTGTTAGTTAATCATATATCGACACAACAGAAAGGGAGGGCATAAGTTCAGGAAACTGGGATGTGGAAATGGATTGGATGGAAATGATGGATGGCAAAGGCATGAAATTACTTGTAGAAGTCATGTACAGATCCCTGAGCAGTAACCATATGCTCGGGTGAAGCATGAAGGAAGAAGTAATTGGAGATTGTCAGAAACTCATTGTGATAATCAGAACAAAGAAAAGTACAGCACAGGAACAGGCTCTTCGGAAAGGAAGAAATAACTGGAGCTTGTCAGAAAAGCCCAGAGATAATCAGAATAAAGATCAAAAAAGATACAGCACAGGAACAGACTCTTTGGCCTCCAAGTTCGTGCCAATCATGATGCTCTAACTAATCGGAAAAAAACCTTCTGTCATTATTTGGTTCATATCCCTCTATTCCTCCTTAATCATGTCTCCATCCAGATATATGTTGCTAATGTGTCAGTTGCCACTATCCCCTCTGGTAGCATGTTCCAGGTACTCACCACTCTATGTGAAAAACTTTCTCTGCACTTTCCTTAAACTTCCCCTCTCTACCTTGATCTTGTGCCCCTTTGTTATTGACACTTCCACTTTGGGAAAAAGCCTCTAACTATTCACCCTGTCTATGCCTCTCACAATTGTATAGACCTTAGGTCTCCCCTCAGTTTTTGTCTTTCCAGTGAAATCAACCTAGTTTATTCAATGTCTCCTCCTAGCCAATGCCCTCGAGACCAGGTAACATCCTGGTGAAACTTCTTTGCACTCTATCCAAAGCTTCCACGTCCTTCTGGTAGTGTGGTGACCAGAACTACATGTGATACTCCAAATGCGGCCTTACCAAAGTTTTATATAACTGCTACATGATTTTCCAACCCCTGTAAGCTATCATGAAAGATTTTAATTGGCATATAGATTGGAAAAGTCAGATGGACAAAGGTACCCTAGATAACGATTTCATTGCATGTTTTTAGGCAAGCTTAGAGTGCCTTTCCTCTTTAAGGCACAAGTTATTAAATCAAAGATGTAGCTATTGGTGTTCTTGTGATCTGAATTGTTCAATGTCTCTTCACCAGCATTGATAGAATTTATTGAAGTGAATGATTGCTGGCAAATGACAAACTATACAGATTATTACTAATGCCAGACAATGTAAGTGCTTTATTTGCAATTATTGGGTTAGCTTTTTTGCTTTCATGATACAATGTGAAGCCTCACCTGGAAGGGTTGTGCTTTGGAAAAGGGTATATGTGTTGTCTCTGATTCTCTGCATGAGCAGGTTCCCTGTGGACAGGCATACATGCCTAGAAACTAGAAGTGGGATGTTTACCATTATCAATTCTCCTTAAAAGTAAAACGAAGCAATCTGAAATTGGCCCACTTTAGATTTAAGTGACATCACGTTGAAACACTTAGTTCATGATTTATCTGTACATAAAATGTGCAGTTTCATTTTGCTGCAATATTAACATTTCAATAACGGTTACTTGCAACAAGTCATTTACATATCTGTAATTAAAACAGTAAGCCATCAAAGGGATTGACCTTTGACTTGCTATTAAGTTTTCTATTGCAATTTTGCAAAGTTCCACTGGAAGCATAGAGCTATTTTATTGGTAACTATTACTTTGAAGTGTTTTGATTGATTGGCAAGGTAGTGATGTTGTTGTTCACTATAATATGTCAATTTTTTTTGTTTAGGGCCCATTTTTGTTTTTGCAAGACACAAGAGCCAAATTTTAATTGAGGTGGGAATCAGGAGTGCAGGACTGAGGCAAAGAGCAATTTGACAACAATGCACCTAGCATAGGCATTATAATCATCCATTTACTTTCATTTATTTTTCTTACAACAAACTTGTCTCCTACTGTCATTATACTTGCTAGAACTAACTTTGACAAGATGCAAGTTCCTATCATGTCTCAGTGGTTCCAAGATTTGGCAGGGATAGAATACTCCTTGAGTGAACAAGGAAGGTAGCATCTTGGCCAATATTTTTGGCCAAGATTTTTCACAGAATGAGAGGCCCTGACCCATCAAACTTCCTCCAATTATACCAAATTTGTAAACTGTCACCATAACACCGACATCATTTAACTCTGAAGCATAGCCACCTCGGGACGGTTATCCATCAGATGCAAAGTGTTTTTTTTATTCTTTCATGGGATGATCCTCAGCCAATATTTATTGCCTGCTCTCAAGGCACCACGGTGACACAGTGGTTAGCACTGCTGTCTCACAGTGCCAGGGTCACCAGTTCAATTCCCGGCTTGAGCCAATGTCTGTGCAGAGTCAGCACATTCTCCCTGTGTCTATGAGGGTTTCCTCCGGGTACTCCTTCCACGAGTTCGAAAAGATATGTTGGTTAGGTGCATTGGCCATGCCAAATTCTCCTCAGTGTTACTCGAACAGGCAGCAGAGTGTGGTGACTAGGGGATTTTCATAGCAACTTCACTGCAGTGTTAATGTAAGCCTAATTGTGACACTTTGAATAGAAGATGATGAGAAGCTATCTTAAGCTGCTGTTGTCCAGAGTGCTTTTAGGAAGGGAGTTATTTCAATACCTCAGCTAAGCCTCCTGTTTCCATGCACTACTCCTATTTTTGATCAATACTCAGCTTCACTCCTCCATTTATTACCTTATTACTATTTAGATGTTTATCGAAGACTTTATGATTCCCTGTTATCTTGGCTGCCAGTCTCTTTTCATACAGTCTCTTGGCTTCTCTAATTTTCTTTGTTCATTTCCCCTCTGAACCTTCTATATGTGGCCTGGCTCTTTATTATATTCAACAGGATTTTCGAGTCTCCCTCAGTGTGATTCTTGGGAGGCTGCTCCCACCACTGGTCAGCGACTGGATTTTCCGATCCCATCACTGTCAATGGGATTTTCCATTCCTTCCAGCTCCCACTGCTGGGAAAATGGAATGGTTTGTGGGGGTGGGGGGGAGTAGAATCCACATAGACAGGATCAGAAGATCCCACTGCCAGTCAATGGCCTAAAACTTCTGTCCATTATCTACCTAACAATGCCACAAGCATCTCCTTTCAATGTCAGCTTAATCCCAATCTCTTTATCTCTCTCATCAAGCTGAGAGCTCCAGATTTGCTTGCCCTATCTTGTCCCTTGATACCTCAACAGTATTTGAGCTATCTCTCCTTTAGAAGAAGCTCATTCTGTCAGTTTTGGAGTGTTATTTGAAGGATTTTTCTTCACTTCTCACGGAGAAGAGGACACTGGGGGAAAATGCTATATCATTATTCAAGTCTATTAACAGATCTGGTAATGCGACCCAATAACGTTTTAAAATCATTACACATTGAACTAAGGGACCCAGGCGTGAGCTTTGAAGTTAAATAATTTGACTTTAAATGCTTTACTCCAAGAATGATGAATGGATACATTGGATTATTTCTGAAGACAAACTAAAAAAAAATTAAAGGAGAATTTGTAGATATCTGAGGCAGTGAAAATTTTATAGATTAGAATCTCTACAGTGCAGAAGGAAGCCATTCGGCCCATCCATTCCACCCTGATCCTAGCCCCGTAACCTTCCGCTGTATTTACCACGCTAGTCCCTTGACACTAAGTGGCAATTTAGCATAGCCAATCAGAAGAATTTCTTCACTCAGAGAGTTGTGAACCAGTGGAATTCTCTATCACAGAAAGCTGTTGGGACCAGTTTACTAGACATGTTCAAGAGGGAGATGGACATGGTTGTTGTGGCTAAAGAGGTCAAAGGTTGTGGAGAGAAAGTAGGAGGTGGATACTGAAAGTGTATGATTAATCATGATCATATTTAACGGTCTATTCTTGCACTGACTTTCTATGTTCGTATCAATCTAACTCGTACATCTTTGGACTGTGAGAAGAAACCGGACACTGGAAGAATGTGCAAACTCCATACAGACAGTCACCTGGGCTACAATTGAACCTGAGTCCCTGGTGCTGTGAGGCAGCAGTGCTAACCACTGTGCCACTGTGCCACCCATAGTAATTTTGGGAATTGGCCAGATCGACAGATGAGTTTTCCCCAGTTCTTCAATTTCTAAATTCTCCAAATATGAGATGGTAGCCAGATATACTTACTTCTGTTGTGGGCAAGGTATTGGAGAGAATTATTAGGGATAGGATTTATAGTTATTTAGAGAGAAATGAATTGATTGGGGATAGTCAGCATGGTTTCGTGAAGGGTAGGTCATGCCTTACTAACCTCATTGAGTTTTTTGAGAAAGTGACCAGAGAGGTGGATGGGGGTAAGGCGGTTGATGTAGTATATATGGACTTTAGTAAGGCGTTTGATAAGGTGGCCCATGGAAGACTTCTACAGAAAATGCAGATGTGTGGAATAGAGGGTGATTTAGCTAATTGGATTAGGAATTGGCTGGCAGATAGAAGACAGAGGGTGGTGGTTGATGGGAGATATTCATCGTGGAGTTCGGTGACAAGTGGTGTGCCTCAGGGGTCTGTTTTGGGGCCCCTGCTGTTTGTAATTTTTATAAATGATCTGGATGAGGGTATTGAGGGATGGATCAGTAAATTTGCAGATGACACTAAAGTTGGTGGAGTGGTAGATAGTGAAGAGGGGTGTTATAGTTTACAGAGTGACTTGGACAAGTTGCAGAGCTGGGCCGAGAGGTGGCAAATGGAGTTTAATGTGGAAAAGTGTGAGGTAATGCACTTTGGCAGGAACAATAAATGTGTAGAGTATAGGGCTAATGGTAGGGCTCTTAATAGTGTTGAGGAACAGAAGGATCTTGGTGTATGTGTCAATAGATCCCTGAAAGTAGGCAGTCAAGTGGATAAAGTTGTTAAGAAGGCATATGGAGTCTTAGCTTTTATTGGCAGGGGGGTTGAATTTAGGAGCCGCAGCATCATGTTGCAACTGTACAAAACTCTAGTGCGGCCGCACTTGGAGTATTGTGTGCAGTTCTGGTCCCCACATTATAAGAAAGATGTGGAGGCATTGGAGAGGGTACAGAGGAGGTTTACCAGGATGTTGCCTGGTATGGAGGGCAGGTCTTATGAAGAGAGGCTGAGGGATTTGAGGTTGTTTTCGTTAGAAAGGAGGCGGCTAAGAGGGGACCTTATTGAAACATATAAGATGATTAGAGGTTTAGATAGGGTGGACAGTGATAGCCTTTTTCCTAGGATGGAGAAAGCTAGCACGAGGGGACACAGCTTTAAATTAAGGGGTATGAGTTATAGGACGGATATCAGAGGTAGGTTCTTTACTCAAAGAGTGATTAGGGAGTGGAATGCCCTGCCTGCAGCTGTTGTAGATGCGCCAAGTTTGGTGGCGTTTAAGAGGTTAGTTGATAAGTATATGGAAGAGAAGGGAATGGTTTAGTTTGGAGGGGCATTGCTTTTTATATTGGTCGGCGCAACATCGAAGGCCGAAGGGCCTGTTCTGTGCTGTAATGTTCTATGTTCTATATACAACTGTCCTATTTGATCATTTCTGAGCACTCAGCCAAATCTGTGTCGGTGCCTTATGTTACTTGAGTAAGTGACATGACCCAGTAAAATTGCACACAGACAGCACAGTGTGCCATTGTCTATCTAGCTTGGCTGAGGCAGCCAGTCATTCCTGCACAGGACTTGCTCAGATCACAAAAGAGACCATAATGGAAAATACTGAAATTTATTTGTAAAATGCAAATGTACTCCCAACATTGCTAAATGGCATTTTCGAACCTATTGAACATTTTCCGCAGGTTTTGATATGCTCTAAATATAAGTTCACTTTACTTTTTATAACCAGCAAAAGGGTGGCTTAGCAGATGAATGGGGTAGTTGGTAATTAAATTCGATAAAAAGGAAGCAGCCAGTAATGGGTTACCAAGGTGGGTTGCAGTCAGAATTTATAGATGCCACTCACTCACGAGAAGCTGGAATTCAACTTACTTTCCACAATACAAGGGAGATGTAACAAGAAAGACCAGCCCTGCACAAAAGCTAATTGAAGTGCCAGTTTGGTGTCAAGGATTGAAGTTGGTCAAAACTTTCACCGACTCCAACAAACTTTATCATGAACCGGGTTGAATTATACCTTCACCTCTCAGGTGGGGAATTGGCAGAGCCCGTCATGTCACACAGAGAATTCCCCCTTTGGGCATTGAACTAACAGAATGGATCATACGCTCACTATACATAGAATAGAATATAGAATCTGTACAGTGAAGAAGGAGGCCATTCGACCCATCAAGTCTATACCAACTCTCATTCAGTGCAACCTGCTCTGGCCTATTCCCTGTAATCCCACATATTTACTCCCCTAACTCACATATCCTGGAGTTTTAAGGGCTCATTTAGCATGGCCAATCAACTTAACCTGCACATCTTTGGACTGTGGGAGGAAACCCACACAGATATGGGGTGAACATGCAAACTCCACACAGATAGTGACTCGAGGCTGGAATTGAACCCAAATCTCTGGCGCAGATAGGTAGCAGTGCTAACCACTGTGCCACCATACTGCCCACGTAATTGGAGAATCATTAGCTTTTCATACAACCCATACGAGTGTCTTTATCATTGAAAATAACATAAATAAGCATTTTGAACAGTTTATTGGGCAAACAATGAGAGTGAAACAGCTTGAACAACATTTTTAAAATATTTGACTTCTTTTTTCTTTTTACCACCATTCAAGAAAGAATGTCTTGAGATTGCAGAAGTCAAAAACCATCTCCACAACCCACACACACATACACACACACACGCGTGCGCGCGCACACACACTCTCACACCCACACACTATCAACCATTCTACCCACCCACCATCCCAATCGTCTACCTTACCAAGTTGCCACCCTACCAAATGAACAACTCACCCATCTACCACCCTACTCAAGACCATCTCATGCACCTGTGTCTCACCTGCCATTTCGCCCACCTAATGCCTCAACCACTTGACTCACTACTTACTTACTACTCTTGCAACAAACTGCATCTCCTACCTGCCACCCTACTCACTACTATCTAACCCATCTACACCTCAACTATCTGCCAGCTCACCCATCTGCCATCCTACCTACTTACCCACTATCGCATCCACCTGTCACCTCTCCCACCTATTACTTCCTCTGCAATGGAGCTCTCCAAGGGATGCTGCATTCCACACTCGTGGTAAAGCTGGGCTCAGGAGACCTGACAAGAAATGTAGAGCAGCGTTGAGTCAGGGAAAAATGGTTTGGCTTATTGCCCTTTATTTGTGTTGTCTACTGATTCAATGAGGTTTCACTTATTCTATAAGTGATTTGGAGATAATCAGTATTTTCTCACGTACTCTGCCATTGTAGAAGCGTTGTAGTTTGGGTCTCTGTTTCCTTACTGAAAAAATGCTTGAGTACACCCATGGCTTGCTGATGATATCCAAGTTTGAGCTCCAGCTGGAGAAATGAATCAGCTCTGACCTTATGCTGTTGATTTGATCCAATTTGGGATTAAACTCACTCTTTCTGGATAAACTTTGGCTCACAACTGTTGATGCATGGCATCAATGTGCTCAGCAGACATATTCACCTCTTTGTTGCCTTGTTCCACAAGAAGATGATTCTCCGCAAAAAAGACAGCAAAGACATCATGATCATTGGCAGCGGTAGTAAGGTCTAGAACCCCTTCTTCCAACTCTGCAACAGTTTCATTCTCTTGAACTCTATCCCAAAATAGCAAGCCAAGGTCCAGAAGCTCCTCCAGTGGATGGTCACCATCTTGTTTCGTGTATCCTCTTTCATGCTGCATCTAGCCTGTCTGCAAACAGCGGTAAGAGATCTGCCTCCAGTAGTCCGCTGGATGGTGTTTCGGCAATATAGGTCATGTAATGAGTCAAATTCCATTGCTGCACAGTTTTGGGCAATCCCAGTTCTTGGAACAACTTTGGGAATTAATCCCTGAATCTCCTCGACCCTTTTGTAGAGGAACAACACCTCCTACACTGCCCTGCTGAGTACAGATGGTTAGTGGCTTTGTAATACAGAGATAGATAGGTTCTTGATTAATAAGAGGACCAGGCATTACAGGAAAAAGGCAGGAGAATGGGGAATGAAAAAGATATCAGCCATGATTGAATGGTGGAGCAGATTCAATGGGCTGAGTGGCCTGTTCTAAGATTAAAAATAATTTCATTAGCTTTTCGATCTTCATGTCTAAGGTTGTAGTGAATAGCTCCAGTATTTTGAGATATGCAGCACTGACCCCTGTAGCTTTATGTTAGAGGGTTGGATTTCTATTTCATTGAGCCAGTTCAGCTTGTCAGAAAAGACTGTGGCCCCAGCCTGGTATCCAGGTTACATTCTGTTCTGTATCCTTGGACTTTCAATTCTACAGACAAGAATGACGTGTCCATATCTGTTATTTCTCCTCAGAAATCATTCGGTTGAAATGCTGCATTTCCAATTCCCTGGACTTCAAAATGATTGGAAGTTTTATTCCAGCTTCCTTCTTTTGAATGGCGCTTTGGATCTGCAAAATTGTTTAAAATGTCCGGTCTTGCCACGGAGAAAGCATTTAGCTCCGTCTGCTGGCCATTGCTGTTGCTTTCTGATGCTGCATCTGGAACATTTTAAAATAGTTGTTGGGAGGGTTCTTCCAACACTGTCGGCAGTTTTGGTGGGCTTCTTGCTAGCTTTTCGATGGACAGATTGCGTACTGGGTGGTCACCTCCCAAGCTTCAGCCCAAAGTACACTCAATTCTGCTTTCACAACCCCGTCTGCCTTGCAAACTGTTTGGCCTTCTCGAATATTAAATCCTCGTTGGTTTGCAAGAAATCTGACAGTGCTTCATCCAGCACACCAACTGCAATGCAGTCACAAATTAACTCATGTTTTAAAGCTCCATAATCACAACCATTGGCCAGTCTGTGCAATAATAATTAATTAATTAATGGGTTTACCCAACCTTTGGCTCACACACTCGATGGCCAGATTTCTCTTGAGGCTGAGGTAACTATCGAATACCATGAAAACTTCCCTATAGGTGTCAAGGTCTCCTCAAATCTTGTCTTGCCAGTGCATCATCAGCTATGACCATGACTGGGCCGAAGGGCCTGTTTCCCATTGCTGTGTTGCTCTTTGTTCTTTGACTGCATATGAAAGGGTTCTAAATTTGTGCTTTGTGCCATTTTTTGTGGAATTATAATATCCCTACTGTTCAGAAGGAGGTCATTGGGCCTATTGAGTCTGCAGCAATCATAATCTTACCCAGGCATTATGCCTATTACCCCACATATTGACCTTATTAATTCCCCCAACACTCAGATCAATTTGGAATGAATCAACCTGACCCACACATATTTGGACCATGGGAGGAAACCAGAGCATCCAGAGGAAATCGTTCCCAGATACGGGGGGACTATGCAAATCCCACACAGTCACTTGAGGCCGGAATTGAACCTGGGTCCCTGGCACTGTGAGACAGTAATGCTAAGCATTGTGCCACCGTGCTGCCAAAGGTTTCATTGTCATCATTAAACTTTTAATTCCAGATTTTCTTTTTAAATTAAATTCAAACATAACCATCTGCCATGTTGGGATTTGAACCTTGGGTCCCCAGATGTCGTCCAGGATCTCTGGATTATTCATCCAGTGACAATACCACTATGCCACTGCCTCCCCATGTAAGCCTAAACTGGTCATTACATTTTAAGCTGTTGGCACCATGGTGCACATTGCGGCCCTTTCTGTAGACCCTCAATGTATTGGAAGAGCTGAGGAAAGGATAGCGACTGTTCAATAGCTGTAGACATCAGGAGTAGTTCATTCACTGTCCTCCTACCAAGGAGCGTCTTAGTAGGAGGACTGCCAGAGAGAGAGAGAGAGAGAAAGGGGACGTGAGGGAGAGAAAAAGAAAGGGGGCACAAGAGAGAGAGAGAGAGAGAGAAAGAAAGAGAAAGGGGGTGCAAGAGAGAGAGAAAGAGTGCATGAGAGAGAGAGAAAGGAGGTGCAAGAGAGAGAAAGGGAGTGTGAGAGAGAGAAAGGGGACGTGAGAGAAAGAGGGCGCAAGAGAGAGAGAGAGAGAGAGAAAGGAGGTGCAAGAGAGAGATAGAGAGTAAATTGAAAAATTCCTTTGTTTACATTTTTGAAAAATGCTTTTAAGTTTAATGAGTTCAGCTGCTGGCCAAACAGATAGCACAGATATACACTATATTTGCAAAAAGCTAACCAAAACCAGCAAATGATCTTTAAAGCTTTTCAGATAAACAAATGGTAGGAAGATGCCCAGGCAGAATCTTCACTAACTCTGACAGGAAGTATCAACGATGTGGAGATGCCGGCATTGGACTGGAGTAAACACAGCGAAAAATCTCATGACATCAGGTTAAAGTCCAACAGGTAGTAAACACCACTAGCTTTCGGGGTTTGCTGCTTCGTCAGGTGAGGAAGTGTCAACACGAGGACATGGCAGTGTCTTTAATAAGGGTGAGAATGAGGGGCCGTTATTTCTATTTTTCTACCTTTAAGTTGCCATGTCCACTCCTCCTCACAGCCTCAGCTCTCCAAATACTTCCTTCCCCCAATTCTCCAGGCTTCTTTTCCAATCAAAATGTGAGTCTGCACCATCTCTCCTTTCCATTCTAATCACAAATTCACATTCTGTGGCCACCTTCACAACAGTATATCCTGCTGTTACATGGAAGCAACTAAAAACCTTTTCACTCGACCGCTACTCATTGCTTTCAGTTGCAGACTGGAGCCACAATCTAACATGTGACTACACTTCAAACATACATCATTGTTTAAGAGTTTTGTGAGATCCTGAGGTCATTAGTAGAGTCATATAAAGACTAAGCTTTTTCTTATTTTTCCTGCATAAATTGTTTCTCCCTTTCAATATGCACATAGAATCATAAAATCCCTACAGTGAGAATATATATAGTGTATACATATATGATGCTACTCCATAGAATCCCTACTGTGCAGAAGAAAGCTGTTTGCCTATCGAATCTGCACTAATTCTCCAACACAGCATATCCCAATCCTGTAACCCCGTATATTTACCCCACTAATCTCCCTGATTTACACAACTTGGGACACTAAGGGGAAATTAATCATAGCCAATCCACTAATCTGCACATCTCTGAACTGGGGGAGGAAGTCAGAAATTCAGAGGAAACCCCAGTCAGACACAGAGAGAACATGAAGATTCTAAGTCACCCAAGGCCGGAATTGAACTGAGGTCCCTAGCTCTATGAGGCAGCAGTGCAAACCATTGTGCCACCATGCTACCCCTTTAAATCACAAAGAACAAAGAACAAAGAACAACACAGCACGGGAAACAGGCCCTTCGGCCCAACGAGCCTGCGCCGCCATCCTAACGTCTTAATGACATATTAATCACATGCTGCACATTAACACCCACTCTTTTAACAGCAGAAGCTGATTCTCAATACCAGGGTGAGGATCAGAATTGAGGAAGTTGAGGAAGTTGAGGATCGGTTGAGGGAAATAAAGATTACGAGGAAAGAGGTGTTGGGGCTGTTAGGCAGCTTAAAGACATATAAAGCTCCAGGGCCTGATGGCATTTACCCCAGGCTGCTAAGGGAGTTGAGGGAAGACTTAGCTGGGCCTCTGACGCAAATCTTTGTCTCTTCCTTGGACACAGGTGAGGTCCCAGAGGACTGGAGGATAGCAAACGTAGTACTGTTGTTTAAAAAAGGTCAGAGGGATCACCCAGGGAACTATAGGCCGGTGAGCTTGACTTCAGTTATAGGTAAGCTAATGGAGAGGATCCTTAGGGACAGGATGTATGGGCATCTGGAGCGCTGCGATCTGATCAGGG
This sequence comes from Sphyrna mokarran, assembly GCA_024679065.1. Lineage (NCBI taxonomy): Eukaryota > Metazoa > Chordata > Chondrichthyes > Carcharhiniformes > Carcharhinidae > Sphyrna > Sphyrna mokarran. The sequence continues at coordinate 27,753,471 of JAGIQG010000015.1, forward strand.
ATACGCAGCATGGCTTCGTCAAGGGGAAGTCTTGTCTTACAAATCTAGTGGAATTTTTTGAAGAAGTGACAAAAACAGTTGATGAAGGACATGCTGTTGATGTCGTCTACATGGATTTCAGTAAGGCGTTTGACAAGGTTCCTCATGGTAGACTGATAGAGAAGGTGAAGGCGCATGGGATACAGGGTCGGGTATGTAGATGGGTCGAGAACTGGCTCGGGAGGAGGAGACAGAGGGTAGTAGTGGAAGGCTCTTTTTCCGGCTGGAAGCCTGTCACTAGTGGAGTGCCACAAGGCTCAGTACTAGGTCCTCTTCTATTTGTGGTCTACATAAACGACTTGGAAGTTGGGGTAGGTGGTGAGATCAGCAAATTTGCTGATGACACCAAGATGCTTGGATTGGCGGGTACAGAGGAGCAGTGTCAGGCAATACAACAAGACATAGATAGGTTGGTAGACTGGGCAGATAGATGGCAAATGGAATTTAATCCGGATAAATGCGAGGTGATGCATTTTGGCCGGAAAAATGTAGAAGAGAGTTATAGGATAAAAGGTAAAACTATACGGAGCATAGAGACGCAGAGAGACTTGGGGGTGCAGGTTCACAAGTCTCTGAAGGTGTCCTCACAGGTGGAGAAGGTGATAAAGAAGGCGTATAGTATGTTAGCTTTCATAGAAAAGGGTATAGAATACAAGAGTAGGAGTTTGATGTTGCAGTTGTATAGAACTTTGGTTAGGCCTCACTTGGAATACTGCGTCCAGTTCTGGTCGCCGTACTATCGGAAGGATGTGGAGTCCTTGGAGAGAGTGCAGAGGAGGTTTACCAGGATGCTGCCTGGTATGGAAGGACTGTCTTATGAGGAACGATTAGATAGACTGGGGTTGTTTTCCCTTGAAAGACGTCGGCTTAGAGGGGATCTCATAGAGGTGTATAAGATTATAAGGGGTATAGATAGAGTAAATGGAGGTAAACTTTTTCCACCTTTAGAAATGGATAGGACGAGGGGTCATGGCCATAGGGTGAGGGGGGCTATGTATAGGACGAATATTAGAGGGCAGTTTTTCACACAAAGGGTAGTGGGGGTGTGGAATGCACTGCCGAGTAAGGTGGTGGGAGCAGGCACGCTGGGGCTGTTTAAGGGTCTCTTGGACAGCCACATGAGCGGTATGCAGATAGAGGGATATAGTAGGACTGTTTAACTACGGCTTTTTTTCCACAGGTAATTCGGTCCATACTTGACCAACACTGAGCATGCATTCGGCAGGTGGTGCGAGGACAGCTCTTGGATGTTGATTCATGGGTTGCCTGGTACCTCATGTCGTAAATGAGTGCTTTATGTGGACCATCTGAAGGGCACCATGACAGCTCAGAGACTATCGATGTGGCTGTGCAGACACTTGGAATTGGGCCAGTGTCTGCGGGAGTTTGCGCGTTCTCCCCGTGGTTGCGTGGGTTTTCTCCGGGCACTCCGGTTTCCTCCCACAACCCAAAAATTCGCTCTTAGGCTGATTGGGAAACAAATTGTCCCTATAGTGAGAGTCTTCCATATTAGGAATAACCTAAATTTATAATAGGATAATGGAATTGCTACTATATAGTTATGATGGCGGCGCGGGCTCGTTGGGCCGAAGGGCCTGTTTCCCGTGCTGTGTTGCTCTTTAAAAAAGTATGAGCTCCTATCTAAGTGCTTTCCCATTCTTCATCTCAGAATATATAGAAGCAGAACCAGCAGGGATCAACATTTGATGTTGGGGATGTGATGGCATAGTGGTAGAATTGCTAGACAATTAATCTGGAATCTCAATGTTCTGAGGACCCAAGTTTGAATCCCAACCTGATGACCATGAAACCATTGTCGGAAAAACACATCTGATTCACTAATGTCCTTTAGGGAAGGAAGTTTAGGGTGGCTCAGTAGCACAGTGGGCAGCTCAGTAGCACAGTGGTTAGCACTGCTGCTTCACAGCTCCAGGGTCCTGGGTTTGATTGCTGGCTCGGGTCACTGTGTGTGTGGAGTTTGCCCATTCTCCTCCAGGTACTCCGGTTTCCTCCCACAGTCCAAAGATGTGTGGGTTAGGTTGATTGCCCATGCTAAGAAATTGCCCCTTAGTGTCCAGGGATGCATAGATTAGAGGGATACAATATGTACTCTCCTTTCTTTCTGTATGAATTAAATGCTTTATCTATACAGTGTATAAAAACAATACTTTTCACTGTGTACCAACACATGTGACAATAATAAATCAAATCAAATCAAATACAATTAAGTATTAGTTTTTAGCGATCACTCCCTACTTTTTCTTCCCTCCTCTACACTCACACAAAAGATGATTAGTTTCTGGAGAGAAAATACTTTTGCACTGAAGGTACTTTGCCTTACTGTGTAATCTATTTGAAAAGCCAAAGATTCTTTTGTAACGTCTTCAACCTTCAGCCAATTACTTCACTAATGAAATCCTCAGAGATCGTTCAAGGTTAGGTGAGTTCCAGACAATGCTTTTAAATCCTCCTCTTTACTCATTCACTCCAACATTCAGATGCCATTCAAACACACGAAGAAAAGCTTATAATCAAAGTATTAGTCATGTCAATTTGTAAAGTGTAAGATTCAATTCCTAAATACAAACTCTATTGTGGCAACTGAATCCCTGCGGCCTGCCTGACCGTATCGATGATGCTTGACATTACTAAGATAGCAATGGAACTTATTGCAAAACATTTGCAATAAGTTTATTGCAAAACAATTATTGAAGGAGTCTAAATGTAATTGGGTTTCTATTTGGTGTGTACTCGTAAGAAGCCAGTGACAAAAAGTCCTTGAAGCAGTACATCTTCAAAGTCTAACGGTTGTGCCTGGATTGTGCCCTCCAGTAAGATTGTTGTAGGGTTTCTAGATTCAGTAGATGCAGAAAAGCACAAGCTCCACTTTCCGTGGTTCTGCAGATTGTTCCTACCAAATATATCCGGATATGTCAGCATCTGCTTCCCATACAGAGGAACTGGGGGCTGCGTGATCCCCAATCTGCCCAAGTAGAAAGGGCGGCAGCTGTTCAAAAACACGTTCTTTTATATAGTTTGCTTTTGGAGACTAGGCTGTTTGCTTGACTTGTGTGTGCCATCAAAAGGGCCCAAATCTATCTGTGAAGAGGTGAATATGTCTCATTTCACTTTGGATACCAGCCTCCACTGATCTTCAGGCCTCAATCCAACCCCACTTCGGGTTTCTTGTCTCTGTGGCTGATCTGACCTGCAGCCTGCCATGGGGTAATGCCTCCATCAGTGGGACTGTTTCAGGGAATTATCCCAAAGCGCACTCCCACCCTCAGGGGCAGATAAAATTCATTCTTTGGTCATGAAGATGCAAGAAAAGCATTCACTCAAAGCAGCTCTTCAGAGGAGAGATACAAACTGATCCCTAGGGTCAGACTATCAAACAGCCATGAACTTGTAGCGCTTTGTACAGAGTTTGAGTTCATTTATGAGTGTTTCAAATATGCTTACATTAACACTGCATTAAAGTTACTATGAAAAGTTACTATGTTACTATGAGCTGGCCGCCGCTCATCGGGTTTACTGAGGGAGAATTTATCATGGCCAATGCACCTAACCAGCACATCTTTCGGACTGTGGGAAATTGGAGCACCCAGAGGAAACCCATGCAAACACAGGGAGATTGTGCAGACTCTGCACAAACAGTGATGCAATCTGGGACTTGAACCCAGGTATTGGGCACTGTGAGGCAGCAGTGCTAACCACTGGGCCATCGTGCCATGTAGAAAGATGGCCGTTGGAGAATGCTGTACAGATTTTCTGGCATCTTCTCGGTCCTGAGCCATTTTCAGGAATACCATGGTCAACAAAACAATATCTTCCTGCTCTCATGAAAGAATATAATTTCAGAATAATTTAAAGGATTCCCCCCTTTTCTCAATGCAAAAAAGATGGCCATATCTGCAGCAACAGGCCATCCTGTGGAGGGATTCCCTCCATTTTATAAAAACAGCAACATATTCCCCTCATTTGTATCAGCAGTCTACCAGGTTCTCAGCGCTGAGGGCATCAGAAGTTTCCCTATGATATTTATTTGGATGGTGAGCCCAGTCTCTATTCATTCAATGGCCCTTTCTTGGCATAAGACATAGGGACTTATAAAATTCCAAAGGACTAGACAGGGTAAATGCAAGAAGAATGTTCTGATGGTGCGGGTGTCCAGAACCAGGGATCACAGTCTGAGAACACAGGGTAGACTTTTTAGGATGAAGATAGGAGACATTTCTTCACCCAAAGAATGACGAGCCTGTGGAATTCATTACCACAGGAAGTAGTTAATGCCAAAACACTGAATGTATTCAAGAGACATCTAGATATTGCACATGGGGTGAATGCGACCAAAGGTTATGGGGAGAAAGCAGGATTAGACTATTGAGTTGGATGATCAGCCATGATTGTGATGAATTGCAGAGAAGGCTCGAACGGCCGAATGGCCACCTCCTGCTCCTATCTTCTATGTTTCTGTGTAAATCATGTAGGGTGACTATTTCTGTCATAATGCAGGGTCGGTACCTGATTTGGTCTTGAGCCCAGACCAAAACTTCCGCGCCTAATGTCAGCGACCTGCAGAAATTTGGGCTTTTTGTCCTTGAAAGGAGCATGTGAGAGATGACCATGGAGAGGTGAATGAAATGGAAAATGGTACAGAAAAATTGTTCAGAATAACACTTCAGATTGAAGCACGAAAATATGGCAAAGAGAACACAGGTGCAATGTAATGGAAGATGAGCTAAGGATCAATGATAGAATGGCTAACACATCATTGAAGCTGAAACCCTCAGAATTATCTAAGCAGCAGTTAGTTGCCACAATGCTGGATCTCCGAAAAACGGCGTGGGTTGAATTGTATTATCCATCTGTATTCCTCTTGCGATCTTCACTTTAGAATAACACAAGGACAGGATTTGCTGAACTAACACACACTTCTGGCAAACATTTCAGTATATTTGGCAAGTTTGAGAATTAACAATGTCAGAAATATTAATAAGGTCATACCATCATTAAATCACACTGCATATGCCAAACAAATATGCAAATATCTTCAGTAATATCCAGTTTTAAAACAGTTCACCAGGCTGCAGTCCAGACAAGCCAACTCAAACAAAATCGCTGGAGCCCGGCATATTACAACAAGTCAGTTTCATACTCAACTAATGTTTGACCTATTGGTTGACAGAAAATCTGTAATCATCATTTTGTTTAATTTTCTTGTGCTTGATTTGAGTTGATAGCAAATGTTATTAAATATTCTTCCAGGTGATTTTTAAAGTATGTGTGTCCCAAGAGATCTTTCCTCCTTGTGTCTATGAAGAGTATTCCCAAAATGTAAATCAAGGCCTGGTTTTTCACTTCCCCACAATCAGGAGAATTCCCATCTCCGCAAACCCAGCTCCTGAAAGAATGTCTCAGATGTTCGTGTTTTTGACAGGTTTTGTGAAATTTTACCCACTGCCCCCCAGAAAGTGTTTGTGGGCAGTTATAAGGGCCGCTACGTGAGGCAGGATGGGCCAAAGGCCAGCCTAGGTGCATTGTCGATCCATTTTCTCAGCTACATAAATAATGAATGAAGCAAAAAGCAACCCTCCAGCACTCATCCTTCAAAGCCCCTCATACTCCCACCCACATTCTATGCAAGACAAACTGTGCAATAACTGACCCTCACCCACTCACTCACCACCACACCCTCCCGCCCACCCCCTTCCCCTGCCATAGCTCTTCATAACCTCCATACAAACATATGTCCCTCCATCCACCCGCATGGCCTTTCATACTTGCCAGTGTCTACCTTTGTCCCTCCATAAACCACTCCCCACATTTCCCTTCATATCCCCCAATCCAACCTATGTGCGTGCATCATTCCCCACGACCTTCACACCCTATTCCTCTCTACTCATCCCCATGTCCCTTTATAGTCCCTATGACAACTTTGTGCCAAATTATTCAAACTCTTGCCCACCACCAACCACCATTTACCCTTATATCCCCCATTCCAACTCACATAGTATCCAACATAGGCACATCATAGGACCTATACTGAGATTAAATAAAATCCTAATTGTCTACTAATGAAGTCGCCATTAAAACAAAAGGATGGTCATTGATAAAACCCATTCATCACATTTAACCTCATTTAGCCCTCGAGTCTTCATGGCTTCTTCCTTGGAAATACTCAATGCGTTGGTGTTAATTTTCCAGAACTCGTTGGATTCTGGAAAGATTCCACCAGGCTGGAAAATAGAAAATATAACCCTTCAATTCAAGAAAGGAAGAAGGCAAAAAGTAGGAAATTATACACCAGTTCACTTGACATCAGTCATGGGCAGGCATTAGAATCGATCATTAAAGAAGTTAAAGCTGGGCATTTAGACAAGCTCAGGGTAATATGGAAGAGCCAGCATGGTTTTACGAAATGGAAATCATGTTTAACCAATTTACTAGAGTTCTTTGAAAGAATCACATGCGCTGTAGATAGAAGCGAGCCTGTAAACGTGTTGTACTTGGATTTCCAGAAAGCATTTGATAAGATGCCACATCAAAGGTTACTACGGAAACTAGAAACTCATGTTGCAGGGGATAACATGTTGGTCTGAATCAAAGATTGGCTGGCTGGCAGAAAACTGAGCTTATGCAAAATAAAGGTAATGGGACGCTATCCTTTATAATGAGAGGAATGAAACATAAAATTAAGGATGTTTTGCTTCAGTTATGCAGGGCATCTGTGAGACCGTGTCTCAAATATTGTATGCAGTTTTGGTGTCTTTATTTAAGGAAGGATGTAAATGTGCTGGAGGTGATTCAGAGAAGGTTTACTACATTGACACCTCAAATGGGCAGGTTCTATTATGAGGTTAGATTTTACTATCTGGGCTTGTTTCCACTCAAGTTTAGAAGCATGAGGGGTGACTCTTTCACAATGTAGATGTTAAAAGGATATTTCCTCTTCTCAGCAAGTCCAGAAATAAGAGGCACTATTTTACAATTAAGGGTCACTCTTACAGGATAGAGATAAGAAGATTTTTTTTCATCTCAGAGAGTTGTGTGACTCTGGAAATCTCAGCTTCAGAAGGTGATGGAAGTTGGGCCATTGAATATTTTTAAAGTGGAAGTAAAATGATAGAGGATTGTTTGGGGAGGTTGGGGGTGGATTCTGGTACCATTTTTGTAAAGATGGAGAATCTTTCTGTCTCTGAAAATTCAGGCCCAAGGCTTCTATTGTTAAATAAGAGTAAGTTTTCCAGCAGCTTCAATGTGAAATGCATTGAGTGATTTCCATGAACTTTATCTTATTTGTTATAAACACTGTTATGAGCATAAGCTTGGATTGTTCTTCTTAGAGAAAAGAAGGCTATTAGGTGATTTGATAGAGATGATCTAAATCATGAACAATTTAGATAGAATAAATAAGAAAAAAAGTTTCCCATGACTTCAGGGTCAATGAAAAGAACTATGGCAACATGAGAGAAAACGTACTTCTGCAATGTGTGATCAGGATTTGGAATAAACTAGCTGATGTGTGATGGAAAAGGTTCTATGGTCACCTTCAAAAATGAAGCTGAAAGAATTATAGGGGCATGGAGAAAGAGCAGGGAAATAGGATGAAATTTGCAAGAGCTAATACGGACTTGATGGGCAGAATGGCATCTTTTTTTTATTTTGTTCTTTCACAGGGTTTGGGGCTCACTGGCTAGAAAAGCATTTATTGCCCATCGTTAATTGCCCTTGAGAAGGTGATGGGGAGCTGCTTTCTTGAACTTGAACTGCTGCAGTCAGTGCTGTAATATTCTACGATTCTACCATTCTGATTTATTTACTATAATTATTGAACAGCCATAACCCTGTTTGACATGAGATGACAAGCATAATAAATGAAAAATCAAGTTGCTTGTGAAGAGAGGATTATTGTCTTGATATAGATCATGCTTCCTCTCACCGATGCTCATTGCAGTTTGTTGTGATATCATCCATTACTAGAGCAAGCAGACTTAAAAACTATCATCCTTTTATGTATTTCACACACGTAAGCTCTACAATTATCTCAGACGCTACTTACAACAAAGCTTCCTGAGAAAGCTTAGTGATAGATGATATTAGGTGAGTTGATCAAAGATCGTTGGAAATAGTGGGAACTTTGTATGATAAGTAAAGATCAAAGTGTCTGTCATGTTGATCATTCCAATCTTCCCATATGGCTCAAAGGGATTAGATTTTATGCAAACCAAGGAAGAGCAGCTTGATATATTTGAAACCCATCTCCCAAGACAGCCTCTTAAGCCAAAAACCTGACAAATAATTGGCGGTGACTCAGTATGCGATTGTGCTGGGTTATTGCGACTCACCATAAATGCTCTGGTGAAGAGGGCAGCAGTCGATCAGCCATCTGGAGGGAACAGAAAACAGCTAATAAGGAAAGAAAAACAATACGTGAGCAAAATTCCAAAGAATGGGAAGACACTATGATATAGACAATGAGCAATGAATAAAGTACTAACCATACATTTCCGATGCTTTAATAGCACAAATTTTTTATTATTCATTTGTGGAACATGGTCATCATTGGCTGGCCAGCATTTATTGTCCACCCCTAGATGCCAGAGGATGGTTGAGAGTCAACCACATTGCTGTGGCTCTGGAGTCACATGTAGCCCAGACCGGATAAGGACAGTAGATTTCCTTCTCTAAAGGACATTAATGAACCAGATGGATTTTTCCAATGCAACATGGTTAATCATTACAATGCAGATATGCTTGAATTTTAGTATTGGTGTAAAATGTTTTTGTTTTCGCACAATTGTGAATTTGGAGTAAAAATTCAGAAGCAGATCCAGTATGACTCAACTGAGCAGTGGAGTGACATTCTTAGAGGGAGCGTCTAATACCAATTTAGTTTGAAGCACTTAGAGAGAAACTTCAGCACAGTGTCAAAACAGATTTAAAAAGTACTTGAGGCAATTTCCTTGTACCTGAATACATTTAAAACTGCTACTAATGTGTTTACAGAATGCCATTACACTGTACAAAGAACAAAGAACAAAACAGCATGGGAAACAGGCCCTTCGGCCCAACGAGCCCACGCCGCCCGATGTTCCCACCTCTAGCCACGATCCCTGTCCACGTTTATAGATCTATGGATTAAAAACCAAATTTGAGACAATTTAGGGAGAATTTGTTTTGCCAATTAGCCTAAGAGCACATCTTTGGGATGTGGGAGGAAACCGGAGCACCCGGAGAAAACCCACGCAAGCACGGGGAGAATGCGCAAACTCCCACAGACACAGGCCCAAATCCATGTATCTGCACAGCACAGCGATAGTCACTGAGCTGTCGTGTTGCCCATCAAATGGTCCAGGTCAAGCGTACACTAACGACGTGAAGCACTAGGATACTCTCGAAAAAGATCCAAGAGCAGTCCTCTCACGACCCATCGCGTGTATGCCCCTCGTTAGACAACAAGGTGGACCAAAGCACCTGTAGGATAAAAACAAGTACATCAATATCATCATCTATTTACACACTTCCCAGGGACTCCCAAGGCTCATGATCCCTATTTTAAATCAGTTTTCTATACCCCTCCATTCCCATTCTGTTCATGTGCCCATCTAAGTATTTCTTAAATAACTCCAGAGTTCCTGCCTCCACCACTTTACTTGGCAGCGCATTCCATACCCCCACCACCCTCTGTGTGAAAAAACTCCCTCTAGCATCCAAATTATACCTTACCCCCCTCACACTAAGCCCGTGACCCCTCGTGCTATTTGACTCCATCCTAGGAAAAAGCTTAACCCTGTTTACTCTATCTACCCCCTTCAAAATCTTGTACACCTCTATCAGATCTCCTCTAAGTCTACGTCTTTCCAAGGAAAACAGTCCCAATTTGCCTAATCTCTCCTCATAACTCAGACCTTCCATACCAGGCAGCATCCTGGTAAACCTCCTCTGCACTCTCTCCAGAGGCTCCACATCCTTCTGGTAGTAAGGCGACCAGAACTGGACACAGTATTCCAAATGAGGTCTAACTAACATTTTATACAACTGCAACATTAAAGGCCAGCTCTTGTACTCTATACCCCTTCCTATAAAGGCTAACATACCATATGCTTTCTTCACAACCTTCTCCACTTGCTCTGCTACCTTCAGATTCTTGTTCACCTGCACCCCCAGGTCCCTCTGCGTTTCTATACTCTTAATAGGTCTACCCTTTATCATATACCTCCCCCCTACATTCTTTCTCCCGAAATGCATCACCTCACATTTATCAGGATTGAATTCCATCTGCCATCCGTCTGCCCAAGCTACCAGCCTACTTATGTTCTGCTGCATCGCCTGACAATGCTCCTCACTATCCGCAAGTCCAGCCATCTTTGTATCGTCTGCAAACTTGCTGATCACTCCACTTACTCCCTCTTCCAAGTCATTTATATATATTACAAATAGAAGAGGTCCCAGTACCGAGCCCTGCGGCACACCACTAGTGACCGACCTCCAGCTAGAGAAACACTCTTCCACTATTACTTTCTGTCTCCTATTACCAAGCCAGTTACTTATCCATCAAGCTACCTGTCCTTGTATCCCATTTGCCTTGACCTTCTCGACTAACCTCCTATGAGGGACTTTGTCAAACGCCTTACTAAAATCCAAATAGACAACATCAACGGCTCGCTCTTCGTCCACTGATTTCATCACCTCCTCAAAAATTCTACCAGATTTGTAAGGCACGACCTCCCCTTAACAAATCCATGCTGTATCTAAAAATCAGATGGAAAAAGAGAGAAAATGGTCAGAAACTTAGTGAGTGAATTGTAACCAAGATCAAGGCTCTGGTTTAATTTTAAAATCAATAGAAGAGGTGATGCATCACACTGAGTTGGAAAGTCCCACAGGCAAGCTTCCCACCCATTTTAAATTCAGTGGGAAATAAATCATACACTTCCAAGGTCACATGCCAAGACAGTTACCAGGGCAGTGGTTTTACTATTGGGAGAGACTCAGCGAGTCTGCTCAAGAGGACATCCTTAAGGATAACAAACTTACATTTTGGGGTCTCTTTCTGGTCCAATGCACACACCGCTTGGTTCTCCAGTCTCCTTCTCTTACTCCCTCCTGTGTCTGAACTGCACCCCTCACCCCCCCCACCCGCCCCCCCCACCACCACCATCTTCCCCCCCCCCTCTCCAGAATCTGATCCCTCGCCAGATCTTTACTTACTTGAGGACCTCTGAAACTGGAGCAGCTGGCTAAGCTTCAGTCATTCTTCACTACTGGAACTTTGCCTCGTAAAAGTTCCTTTTTCTTGTCCCTATTTTCAAACTCTTCTGCTTCTGCTGAATTCCTTGAAATACTTCAGTAATCGAGAGAACTACAACTACTGGCACCCACTTCTCACGTGTAAACTAGCCGAGCAGGAAAGCAAAATCATGTGAGGACCTTGCCTGACTATCAATTTTCAGACAGACTTTTAAAGAGACATCCAGTACTTTAGTCCACAGCTGTTTAAATACGTCACTTGGAGTGGTGTACTTGTGGTAAGTAGGAGACCAATTTTATGTCAAGAAAAGGGAGGAAAACACAAGGTACATGTGAGTGCCATTTTGTCCAGAGATTCAGGTCTAACTGGTGAATCATGGAATTATACAATCATACAGTGCAGAAGAGGCTCTTTGGTCCATTGAGTCTGCACTGACACATTAGAAACATATGAATTCCTACCTAATCCCATCTGCCAGCACTTGGCCCATAGTTCTGAATGTTATGATATGCCATGTGTACATCTAGATACTTTTTAAAGTATGTAAGGCAACCTACGTCTACCACCCTCCCAAGAAACACATACCAGACCATCACCACCCTCCGGGTAAAAAAGCATTTCCTCACATCTCCCCTAAACTCCCAGCCCTTCACCTTGAACCTACGTCCTCTCATGACTGACCCTTCAACGAGGAGGAACAGCTGTGCCCTACCCATTCTAATCCATATCCCTCATAATGTTGTACACCTCAGTCAGGCCACCCCCAGTCTTCTCTGGTCCAACAAAAATAACCCAAGCCTACCCAACCTCTCTTCATAACTTAAATTTTCCGTCTCTGGCAGCATCCTGATGAATCTCCTCCGCACCCCCTCCAGTGCAATCACATCCTTCTGATAATATGGCGACCAGAACTGCAAGCATAATACTTGAGCTTGCCTCACCAAAGTTCTATACAATTCCAACATGACTTTGCTGTCTTTGTAATCAATGCCTCAGTTGATAAAAGCAAGTGTTCCATATGCCTTTTTCACTGCTCTACTAATATACCCTTCCGCTTTCAGAGATCTGTGGACAAATACACCAATGTCCCTTTGTTCCACAGAACTTCCTCATGCCCTACAATTCATTGAATACTTCCTTGTCAAATTACTCCTTCCAAACTGTATCATCTCACACTATTCAGGGTTAAATTCCATCTGTCACTTAACTGCCCATTTGACCATTCCACCTATATTGTCTTGTAGCTAAAGACACAATGCTTTGCTATTAACCACCTAGCCAATCTTTGTGTCATCTTATTAACCCTACACTCCACATAGTCAAATATGTCATTAATATAAATGACGAATAAAAGGGGGCCCAACACAGATCCCTGTGGTGTACCACTGGGCACTGTCTTCCAATCACTAAAGCAGTCTTTTGTCATTACCCTCTGTCTCCTGTAACTGAGCCATTTTTGAATCCACTTTATCAAATTATCCTGTATCCCATGTGAATTTACCTTCTTTACAAGTCTCCCATGTGGAACCTTGTCAAAAACATTGCTGAAATCCATATAAACTACATCAACTGCACTACCCTTATCTACATACCTAGTTAGTTCAAATCAAAATTCAATCAAATTTGTTAGGCATGATCTCCCTCTAAGGAAGCCATGCTGACTATCCCTGATCAAGCTTTGCCTCTCCAAGTGGGGATAGATGTTCTCCTTCAGAAGTTTCTCCAATAGATTCCCTAACACTGACGTGAATCTCACTGGTCTATAGTTCCTGGTTATCTTTAAAATCCTTCTTAAATAGCAAAACCACATTAGCTGTTCTCCAGTCATCTGGCACTTTCCCATAACCAGAGAAGAATGGAAAATTTGATTCAGAACACTGCAATCTCTTCCTTTGCCTCCCACAGCAGCCTAGGCACAATTCCCCTGGACCTGGAGATTTATCCATTTTTAAGGCTGCCAACATCTCCAATGCTTTGTCCTTCCCTCTGTCAATTTGCTCATAACTTTATAGTCTCTCTCCCTGAATTCCATACCATCGTCTTCATTCTCTTGGATGAAGACTGATGCGAAGTATTCATTCAACAGTCCACAATTGTCCTCTGACTCTATCCACAGATTGCCACCTTGGTTCCTAATGGCCCTATTCTTTCTGTGGTTATCCTGTTCCCATTGATATACTTAGAGAACATCTTGGGATTTTCCCTACTTTCATCAGCCAGAGCTTTCTAATATCACCTCTTTGCTTTCATAATTGCTTTCTTAAACTCCACTCTGCACTTTCTATACCTCACTAATGCCACCACTGATTTGTTCCCCTGTAATTTTTAAAAACCTTTCTTTTCCTTGTCGTTGTATCCTGGATATGTCAGGTCATCCATGGTTCTCTGGACTTGTTCTTCATATCTATCATCCTGGAGAGAACATGTTGGGCTTCCACACCCCCCTACTTCCTTTTGAATGCCCCTGACTGCTCTTCTGTAGATTTTCCCATTAGTAACTGTTCCCAGTCTATCTTGGCCAGATCCTGTCTTATTTTACTAAAATCCACTCTCCCCCAATTCAAAATTTCATTTTACATCTTGTCTATTTCTTTGTCCATAGCAAGCTTAAATTGTACCATGTTGTGATTGCTACTACTAAAAGGCTCCCCCACAATCTCCTCAATCACCTGTTTGGCTTCATTACTCAGAATCAGGTCCAGCGTAGCTCCTTCCCCTGTTCAACCCTCCACATATTAATTTAAAAAGCTCTTTTGTACATTTTTTAAGAAATCTATTCCATCCAAGCCCTTAACACAAGGCATATCCTAATTAGTATCGAATATAATTATCCTGTTGTTATTGTTTTTATTTACCTCACAAATCAAGCACATATTTGCTCCTTGATATTCCTCTGACAATCTGGAGGTCTATCTATAATAAATACCCAATAATGTGGCTATCCCTTTTTTATTCCTAAACTCTACCCACAAAGCTTCATTTGATACCCATGCCAAGATATCATTTCTCCTTACTGCAGTAATTGACCCCTTAACTAATAATGCAATGTCTCCTCCCCTTTTACCACCTTCCCAGAAATGGTCCCAATGATCCAGGAACCTAAAACCCTCCCTCCTGCACAAAATCTTAAAACGTGCATTCATCTATCCTCCTATTTCTGTGCTCACTAGTATGTGACACTGGGAGTAATCTGCAGATTAGAACCCGAGAGGTCTTGCTTTTTAGTCTACTGCCCAACTTCCTGAAATCTTGATACAAGACCTCATCCTGCTTTCTATCTATGTCATTGGTACCAACATATACCATAACATCTGCCTTATCACCCTCCCCCTCCAGAATACCCTGCAGTCGTTCAATGATATTGCAGACCCTAGCACCAGGGAGGCAATATACTTCCTGTAGTCATGTTGACCACCACAATAGCATCTATCTGTACCCCTTACTGTAAGTGGTCCTTCAAAGGATCGTGGAAGGCCTGTCTGTAAAAGGTGCATTTTGAAGCATAGATTTGTGACAGAAAAAGGGGCAGACTTGAAGCACTGTAGAATATATCCAGTCAGTGCCTGGGCATTCCCCCCATTGCAGCATTTGCTCGGCTCTCCCCAGCAGGCATTACCTGATGTCCAGCTGCATGCTGTACTTGGCCATTTTTCCACAGCAGAAAATGGGTGGCCCACAGCAGAACACCCACTTGCTGCCCATAGTTTGCCATAACCATGTTAATAATGCCTGAACCTGAAATCAGTTCAGGATCCAAACTGCAGCTATGCTGGGAGCCAATGTAGAGGAGGCGATGGCTTTGCAGTACTATCGCTAGACCATTAATCTAGCAACTCAGCTCATGTTCTGGGGATCCAGATTTGAATCCCACCATGGCAAATGGTGAAATTTGAATTCAATAAAAAATATCTGGAATTAAAATGTACCTATGACTGTGAAACCACAGTCAATTCATTAATGTCCTTTAGGGAAGGAGATCTGGTGTCTGAAGTATGTGTAATTCCATTGCCACAGCAATGTGGTTGACTTTCAAC
This sequence comes from Sphyrna mokarran, assembly GCA_024679065.1. Lineage (NCBI taxonomy): Eukaryota > Metazoa > Chordata > Chondrichthyes > Carcharhiniformes > Carcharhinidae > Sphyrna > Sphyrna mokarran. The sequence goes on from JAGIQG010000015.1 coordinate 27,768,798, forward strand.
TGCCCTTGGGCAACTAGGGATGGGCAATAAATGCTGGCCCAACCAGCGACATGCATGTCCCACAAATTAATTAAAAAAAATATTTTTAAAAATAGCATTCATTTGGCACCCATGTGAGAAATCTTCACCATTATTTCATTCCTCGATTTGCATTACCCCAGGATCCACAGGTGCTATGCAGCAAATTGTGACTGAAAATAAAGGTAATGGGGTGTTGGGGGGAGGGGAGGCAGTGAAATTGGTTCTAGGCTGCAGAATAAAGTGAATGGACAGCTAAAGTAAAAGAAAATAATGTGAAAGAAACAATTTTGTCCCCAAACAACTGCTTTGATTTTCTTACATCTCTGTGTGGGGGAATCAAGAGATTAATTAGGCCCCAAATGGCAATAGTACTGCCACTAAGCTGGTCTTTTGTCAAAGATCATATTTATCGTTCTACCTCTTTTACAAGCTATCTTTTCACAGGCGAACAGATTTGATTGTCCAACTCTTAATTGGAACAATTTTTATTGCTATTATTCTTTCTCCTTCTGGCTATTTGTGGATCGATATTCAGTTATAGAGTGGAGCAAGATTCCACATCATTTATGTTGGCCTTGGGAACATTAATTCAAAAAGTTCGGAAAATGCTCCACATTGCAGACCATCGTACCTTTGATTGTTTTAACCTTTTCACAAGGTCCTCATAAAAATAAATAAACCAAACTTTTGTGTCAAATGATCAACTGTTCACTAATTATACAGCTCCATAAAAATATTTAGTAAGGAACAAACCTCATTTGGCAAGAAGCATTTCTATTCTATAAAGATAGCACATGTTTAATGAATTTTTTAATAGGGGGATAAACAACCAAGAAACACAAGGCCCAAAACCAATAAATTCAATTTACATAAGTCATGAAGGGACATCAAGAATTTCATCAAATGTCTGAGTAACAGTGAGGTTGATTTCAACCCTTAAGTAAGTGATACCAGATACTGCAGTAAGGAGACAGGATGGCCAGAATTTTACTGGATCACACGCCAAGGGAATTGGGATGGGCAAGGGGGAAACCATTGACATCGGACTGGATTTTAGTTTCAGAATGATCGAGGCTATAAAATCCCACCCGATATCTCGGACAGGGCATCGAATTAAGTTTTCTCGTTGGAGCTTAGGAATGAAAAGTGGGCAGCCACATTGCTAGGTGTTTATTATTGACCCCTCCAGATAGTTGGTAAGAAATTGAGGAGCAAGTATGTGCACAATTCACAGAAGTGTGTAAAAATCAATAACAATCTCATAGGGTGGCGCCATGGTTAGCACTGCTGCCTCACAGTGCCAGGGAACTGTATTCGATTCCCTGCTTTGGTCACTGTCAATGCAGAGTCTGCACATTCTACCTGTGTCTGCCTGGCTTTCCTCTAGATGCTCCATTTTCCTCCCATAGTCCAAAGGTGTACTGCTGAGGTGCATTGGCCATGATAAATTGTCCCTCAGTGTGCCCAAACAAGCATCAGAGTGTGACCACAAAGGAATTTTCACAATAACTTCATTGCCATGTTTATGTAAGCCCACTTGTGACAGTAATAGATAAACTTAAATGATAAGGTAATTATATTAGGTGATTTCAACTTTCCCAACATTAGCTGACATAAACATAAAGGGGCTTGGACAGAGAGGATTTCTTGAAATGTGTACAGGAGAACCTTTTAGGTCAACATGAAGAGGATTCAACAAGAAAGGGAGATATGCTGGGCCTAATTCTGGGGAATGAAGCCAGACAAGAGGTTGAGGTAGTGGTGGGAGAGCATTTTAGTGATAACGATCACAACATGGTACAATTCAAGCCTGCTTTGAACAAAGAAATAGACAAGTCACAAAAAATAGTTTTGGATTAGGGAAACCAGCTTTTATAAAATAAGGCAAGAATTGGCCAAGGTAGGCTGTGTACAGTTACTTGTGAAGAAATCTACAGAAAAATAGTGGGGAGTATTTAAAAAGCAAATGGTGAGGGTACAGTCCCAAGCTGATCCCTCTAGAGTAATAGGAAGGACTAACAAGCCCAAAGAACCATGAATTACCAGAAATAGTCAGAATACAATGAGAAGGAAAAAAGAGGCCTTCAGCATACATGAGGAAAGCAAATCAGCAGATACATTAGTGGAATACAGAAAGTAAAGTAGGCACATTGGATATAGGGTAATTTGGTAAGGTGAATTCAAAATTGGATTAGTTGTAGGAGATAGGGGGTGATGACAGAAGGCTGCTTCAATGACTGGAAGCCAATGTCCAGTGGCATACCATAGGGATCTGCGTTGGGTCCCCAATTATTCATCATTTATATAAATGACATGAATAACTATGTAAGGGTACTCCATTTAAATTTTCACTTTGACAAGCTAGGAGAGAGAAGTGTATAAGCTAAATGGGTGAGGGAGGTGGGAGGTTGGAGGTGTGATGTTGGGTGTCCGCGGCTCGGAGATGAAGAACAGGGTGTCAACCGTGGTAACGGGAGGTGGGAGGGATGAGGTCAGATGGTTGGAGGATGTTGGTATGGGCCCAGTGTGGGAGGACTGGGGGTTAGTGGGTCATTAGTATAGCTACCCAGGAGTTAGAACTGGTTTCAATCCTTCTAACATTTCCTCAGCGACTATTCTGGTAAGTGAGGTGCAACTCTCACATTACGTCAAAGGGTTGCAAACACAGGCCAATTGCCAAATAGAAGTTAAAATGATCTGAGTAATTCTATCCAATCCTTATATGATGACTTCTAAGGGGGCTTCCAGCACACCTTCAGGGGCATCTCCAGAATACCACCCCTCGGGGAACAGAAGCTCTGGGCTATTATAGAACACAGATCATAGAACAGTACAGCACAGTACATTTGGCTCTTGATGTTGTACTGAGCTATATCTAAACTCAAGATTAAGCTGTCCCACTCCCTATCATTCTAGTGTGTTCCATGTGATTATCCAATAACTGCTTGAAAGTTCCTAAAGTTTCTGACTCCACTATCACAGCAGACACTGCATTCCACACACCAACAACTCTCTGAGTAAAGAATCTACCTCGGACATCCCTCCTGTATCTCCCTTCATGAAACTTATAGTTATGCCCCCTAGTAACAGCTATATCCACCAAGGAAATAGTCTCTGCACGTCCACTCTATCTATCCCACTCATCATCTTATAAACCTCTATCAAGTCATCTCTTATCCTCCTCCACTGTAAAGAGAAAATCTCCAGCTCCCTCATAAGACCTACCCTCCAAACCAGGCAGCATCCTGATTAATCTCCTCTGCACTCTCTCCAATGCTTCCATATCCTTGTTATAGTGAGGTGACCAGAACTGCATACAGTATTCCAAATGTGGTCTCACCAATGTCCTGTATAGTTGCAGCATAACCCCACGGCTCTTAAACTCAAACCCTCTGTTAATATTTGCTAACGCACTATAAGTCTTCTTCACGGCTCTATCCACTTAAGTGGCAATCTTCAGAGATCTGTAGATATGAACCCTAAGATCTCTCTGCTCCTCTGCATTCCTTAGAACCCTGACGTTGACCCTATAATCCACATTCAAGTTTATCCTACCAAATGAATCGCCTCACACTTATCAGGATTAAACTCCATCTGCCACTTTCCTGCCCAGCTGTGCATCTATCAATGTCTCTTTGCAGCCTAAAACACCCCTCCATCTCATCCACTATTCCACCAATCTTGGTGTCATCAACGAATTTACTAACCCGCCCTTCAAACCCCTCTTCCAAGTTATTGATAAAAATCACAAATAGCAGAGGACCCAGCACTGATCCCTGTGGTACATTGCTAGCAATTGGCCTCCAGTCTGAAAATTTTCCCTCTATCTCCACTCCCTGTCTTCTATGAGACAGCCAGTTACTTATCCAATCGGCCAAATTTCCTTCTATCCCACACCTCCTTATTTTCTTCATGAGCCTACCATGGGGAACCTGACCAAAACCTTACTAAAATCCAGGTATACGACATCAGCTGCTCTACCCTCATCTATACACTTAAGTTACCCCCTCAAAGGATTCAATCATATTTGTGAGGCAGGACTTACCCCTCACAAAACTGTGTTGACTATACCGGATTAAACTGAATCTTTCCAAATGATCTTAAATCCTATCTCTCAGAATCCTTTCTATTAGCTTACCGACGACAAAAGTAAGACCAAAGTAAGGCCTACAATTATCTGGGTCATTCCTATTTCCTTCCTTAAAGAGAGGAATAACATTCACCACCCCCCAGTCCTCTGGCATAATTCCCATTAAGAAGTCTGAAGCACCAGGTTTAAGTCCAACCAATTTATTTGATAGTAAACTCGCAAGCTTTCGAGGCTTGCTCCTTCGTCAGGCGAATGGAGAGTTCTGGCCTCAGACAGAGCATATAACAGCATATATTGGGTTTAATGCTCCTTCCACTCACATTGTTGGCCATTTAAATTCTTGAATAGCAGGTTAGGTGTAAAGATTCACATTCTAATCAGTAATCTGTAAACTTCTGTGCTGTTATATGTTCTGTCTGAGGCCAGTACTCTCTATTCACCTGACGAAGGGTCAAACCCCGAAAGCTGGCAAGTTTACTATCAAATAAATCGGTTGGACTTAAACTTGGTGTCGTCAGACTTCTTACTGTGTTTACCCCAGTCCAACACCAGCATCTCCACATCACAATCCCCACGGACATTTGAGGACACAAAGATCAAAGCTAAAGACTCCGCAATTATATCTGTCAATGGCCCATTTGCCCTCTATTTGCATCCAACCCTATCCCCTCTCCCTGCTACCATGCATAAAGTCATTTTTGCAGTTCATCTTCACCCCTGACTTAAATTCTGCTGGAATTTATCACATCTGATTCTTCCTCAATTGTTATTTCTGCTGTTCAATTTTGCTGTTTGAGTATCTTCAACAAATTCTGTTCAAGAGACATAGATATTCTGTCTGAACACTGCTGAGTTACAGTGGATCACTGATCAAACGTTCCAGCAGTTATATTTAGTTTGCGTTTTATTTTTGGAGAATTGGATTTCTCAAGAAAGATCTAATTTTTTTAAGGCAAATGCCCCATTGTTTGTTGGAGAGGGAACAGAATCTTGATGAAGCATCACTGCTTACAATGCTTTGTTGTGATATATTCTTCTTGCAAGAACAAAATAATATTATTGAGCAAGCTGCTTACAGTTGGAAATCCATTGTGATAACTTTACAAAGGCATCAAAATCCCTTCAAGCTGCAATGTCTTTACAATTGACAGTGGCTTTGACCTTGGAATGTCAGCTGCTTCTGTTCCTCAATCAATCATAGGATCTGGAGTTAATATTATGGAATTGACGGCACCTAGAGTTATAAATGTAGGTGTGTGTGACAGGTAGCAAAATAAAGAAGCCTTCAAGAATCACATCTTGGCATTATTATTTAGATTCACCCTCACCTCTTTTCACGAGATTAGAATGGTCAATATTTCACCAAGACCTTTGTAGGAACCAAGTATGCCATTCAGAAGGGCAAGAAGAAAAGGAAGTGATTAAAAACTAGGCACGTGTCCCAGTGCCACTGCACGTGTTACAGATTGGACATAGGATTGCTGGGCCAGTCAAAGGCTGTTACAGAAAGATGTGGACAGATAGAGCATTAATGCGCACCATATTCACTGGCCTGGAGAGATTGGGAGGAAGGAAAAAGGGGCAGACGAGAATTTCTATTTCAGAACTTGAAAACTATTACAGCCTGTATATCCGTGGGCAACATTTCTGCAAAAGAGAAGTGGATCAGTATCAGAGCCTGGAAGACATAATCTTCAACTGCCAGCCACCCATTCACACCTGATAACCTGCTGTGGAGGAGGGGTGAGATGGGTTGGAAGGAGTGGGGTGGAGGGTGATGGGGGTGAAACCTCAGCCTTATAAATAGGCAAACTGTCTGCACACTTGTCTCTGGGCAAATAACGATCCAGTGACTGTTGGAGGCTTGAGGTTTTAGAGACAAATGGGGGGAATATTCACCTCACAGTCTAATCATTGGTCCTGAAATAGACGATTGGAAGTTGCTGAAATAAGGACTGAGAAAAACTGTTAGTTCATGTTCTTGTGAAGGCCAGGACAAATCCAGAAGCAAACTCCTGCAAGCGACTGCAATCAGATTTGCCAGCCCTGGCCAGCTGTATAACAATGATGCTGGCATTGGACTACAGTAAACACAGTAGGAAGTCTGACAAGACCAAGTTTAAGTCACAAGCTTCCTCTTTGTCAGTACTCTCCAAAGAAGGAAACCTCGAAAGCTTGTGAGTTTACTATCAAATAAATTGGTTGGACTTAAACCTGGTGTTGTCAGATTTCTTACAGCTGTGTAATAACCCAGAGAATGGATACTCAATGACAAGTGCATAGAAACATGGACTATCTATAAAACTGGAAGAAGCTATTTGTACACTCTTAGTCCACTTTGCAACATTTGGTCTGTCACCCAGTAGATTAGAGAACTTCAAACATATATTCAAGTCTTTTTTAAATGAATTCCTGACAGTACCATCCTGTCTGACAGTAAGTCCTTGACCTTTACTGCTCTCTGAGTGAAAATATTCCCATAATTCCCACCAAATTCTTCAGGCAATAACTTCAAATTTCTGCCCCTAATTATTTACACATGCACATTACATTAATACACAGCACACACAACAAATGTAATATTCACGATACGCACACATACAACACCCAATACACACCTAAAACACACATACATACAATACATATAACATGCACATGCGTACAACAGACAACATATGCAACAAATAACACACATAATACTCTATGCATACAACACATACAGAACACTTAAAACACAACGCACCCACAGATGGTCACAATGGACAATAGACACACAACTGACACACATGCTCACAACAGGTAACACACACAACATGCAGACAGCATACGCAACACATAACACTCAACGCATACAATATATAAGATGTACAAACAACACATAATATACAAACAATATGTAGCATGCACACAACACACACACACATACAATGGAAATGTGCTAAAGGAGGTCATTGACATGCAGAAAACAAAGCATGCACTGTATTTAATTGAAGTCGATATCTCAGCGTGGACTCACTGGAATGTCACAGTCACAAAGCCATCCTGCAAAGGGTCACGGGCTCCACAACGATGGCCGGACAGCCGTGGGATTTTTTTTATTTTTCCCCATGGGCCTATCAAAATTTGTTTGAATCACAATTGCAGGTTATTACTGCCAGAGGAGTTCCCTAAAATTCTAAACATCTGAAACTCAGCTTATTATCTCCACTTCCCTCTTACAGGTCATTTCTGAAGCAACTACACAGTCCATTCACAGTTGCATTCAAACTAACGAGAGGTCTTGTAAGTACTTATCACACATTATTGTTGAGGATTGAATGTGTTCAACTGGACTGTGACAGAAAGCTATATATTGCTTTTAATTGTACTCAGGAGACCTCTCTGGTCCAAGCACAGCTTCCCTCCAAAGATGATGAAACACTTGCACAAAGTAAGTGCCAGTGTCTTGGAGCAAGAGTACAAGTTAATATAGAAATGGCAGATTAAATGCTGGAAAATAAATTGAACCAATGCTGAACACTATTGTTCTTCTGAATCCCAAATTGCATTAGTAGATAAATGAATGTAATGGAATAATTCCTGTCTCCCTGGTGAAGGCCTTACTTTGATGTGACACACTAAAGAGAACATTGACTATTTTTCTCCCATGTCACGCCATCTATTTTGGCACTGAGTGCATTTTCTGGTCACATGCAAGGCAATCCACTTTGACAAACATTTGAACCTATGTCGGCCATATGCATCACTACTGAACGGGGGAACAAACAAAGTCGAAGGACAAAAAGAATAAGGTAATAAAGCAAGCCATTCATTCCAAAAGGAATGGAAATAAAGGATGACATTTTTTTTTGTGGCTGTCACAGCTGCACTACTTTCTGCCAGGCGACACCAGCTAAACAATTAGCCTTCTGTCTGGCTTCCTTCTGAATTCATACAGTAATTTGTTATAATGAATGGATTCAATTAAAATGGAAATATATTAAAAATAACTGCCTGCTGCATAACCATAGACATGGAAATAGTGAGATACAAGCTGTTGTGACAGATTACATGCTGACTTTGACAAAAATTAATACAAAGGTCACCATACTGTGTTCATACCAATTTATTTTTAATATAGCAGTGGCCACATATATTGTAATCTACTTTATGAAATTATTGATATTTATAAATTGTATCAATGCATTGTGCTTCAAATAATAAGAGAAATTGGGTTTGGCTGAGTAAGGATGTTCTGATTCAGCACTCCAATGTAAGGAGGGGAACCACTGTACCCAAGATGTAAGGACACCGCGGCCAAATTTCACACGGGTTCTGCGCCTCTGTGAGATGTTTGTGCTCCCCATAAGAGCATCCTCGCTCAACTCTGAGAACGGCCTGATCACAACTGCAATGGCAGGGCAAGATGAGGACCACATTGCCAGTGGCTATAAAGATGAGCGTGGCAATGAGCGTCTTACACATCTGCCTCATTCCACGTTGGAGTTGACTATGTTTGCAGCATGGTGCAGTTTTCTGCCTGCTGCTTTGAAAAGAAAAGAGTCTATTCAAAGAGAGTTAACTATATGTCACTCTCTCTTTCCAGAGAGAAACAGACAGAGAGAATATGCAGCTTTAATATGATTACAGATTGCACCTCCCCACCCCACCTATCACCCTCCCCGCCCGACATTGTGCAGAGTGTCACTGACTGCAGGCACACACGCTTTGCATGTTAACTCTGTCCCACTCCAAAACTGAGAGGAATTCCACTCCATTAACATTCAGCTGATGTGTGATCATCAGCAGTGAATCGTGCAGGTCAATGCCTGGCACCCTGGCAGCAGGCATGATGCCTTCATTCCACACCAGCTGTATTTGAGTCATAACAGCAAATCCCAGGGTGGCAATTGGACAACAAGGCTGACCACTTGACTCGTGCACGCAATTCCTGCATATGTGCACAGAACAATTCACATAAAATGAGATGGAGCATGCTAAAACATTGCTTCCACTGACTGGCTGACCTTGCAGAAGCTCGACAGTACCTGGCAGAGCAGCTGGTCAAGTTGATCGTGGGCCACAGCCGCATGCTGCCCAATCATGCCATCATGAGGAGACAACTTTACGGCAGTTAGCAACCAAGGAGCAAGAATTTGAGGAGGGGGAAGAGTAGGAGGAAGAAAAAGAGGAGATAGAAAGGCATCACAGTGGCACAGTGGTTAGCACTGCTGCCTCACAGTGCTAGAGACCAGGTTCAATTCCCAGCTTAAGTTACTGTCTGTACGGAGTTTGCACTTTTCCCCATGTCAGCATGGGTTTCCTCCAGGTACTCCGGTTTCCTCCCACAGTCCAAAAGACGTGCTAGTTGGGTGCATTTGCCATGCTAAATTCCCCCTCAGTGCTTGTTGCAAAGCACTGTCCAGCAGACTAGGGTACACTCTTGTTTATAATATGTTCATAAGGAATATGTTTATAAAAGAATAGATAAGATAGAAGTTGTTTCCATAGCAAGTGAAACTAGAACTGGGGGAGCGTGGCCTTAAAATAAGGGGAAGCAGACTTAGGACTGAGTTGAGGAGGGATTCTTTCACCTAAACTGTTGTGAATCTGTGGAATTCCCTGCCAGGTGAAACAGTTGAGGCTACCTCAATGAATGTTTTTGAGGCAAGGATAGATAAATTTTTGAATAGTAAAGGAATTAAGAGTTATGGTGGATGGATAAGTGGAATAGAGTCCACGAGAAGATCAGCCACAATCTTATTGAATGACGAAGCAGGCTCAAGGGGCCAAATGACCTACTCCTGTTCCTATTCTTATACTGTTATGTCCCAGGGATATCTGGCACATGTGACAGCCCAGTCTATAATGATAACCTATTGGCCCAGATCTTCCAGTCAGTATGAGACTGAGACGCATGTCGATTGAAAACGCATTCTCATCTTTTCTCACCAGAGCAGTCGGGACTTCCTGCTCCAGCTGCAGGGTTCAGACATCTCAGAAAGCACCATGAGGGATAATGGCGATTTGCAAAATCTCTAAGATCATGCCCTCTTTGATGTCAGCAGTCAAAAGAACAACCTTGGATTTGCAATAGCCTTGCAGTGTTGTAAACACTTTTCTTCATTTCTTAAGCAACTAAGCAATGTTAAGCATTTCCCAGGCACAATCCCAACAATTTTGAAACTTTGAAAGACTTTGAATTGTTTTTCAGAGTTTGTACAACCTTTAATGCAATAAAAGTAAATGCAAAATAGCCTTAAAATTTATTTTAAAATATTAAAAATGGCGCAGTCAATTTTACAGTTTTATAGATGTAGCCTCGCAAAATAAGCAACAATTCCTAATCTTTTAAAAACTCGCTTTTATATGTTTGCTTTGAATTGTTTACAAGTGGTTTCAAGTGCTTAGAATTGGACAGTGGTTTATGGGCTTTTGGATTCATTCCAGTCTCAAAATGTATTAATTCTATTGAACTTAACGCTTTTTGAAGATGCACAGGTGTTCATAATTGGTTGTGTAGATTTAAAACGTTTTCAAGTGCTTTGAATTGTTTATTCAGTGTTTATGCGATGTTGAATTCATTCCAGTTTTTTAATGTGTTTATACTACTCAATGTCATGTTCAGGGTGGGGGCAGATGGAGAGGTTTCTGGGGGTATTGTAGTGTTGGGATGGTGGGGATATTTCACCAAATTTACTTCGCTGGTTACATACATTTTGCTTTCTGTATGATGGCTCTGTGGTTAGCACTGTTGCCTCACAGCACCAGGGACCCAGGTTCAATTCCTAGTTTGGATCACTATCCATATCGAGTCTGCACACTCTCCCCATATCTGCATGGGTTTCCTTCAGGTGCTCCAGTTTCCTCCCACACTCTAAAGATGTGCTGATTAGATGCATTCGCCGTGCTAAGTTCACCCTCAGTGTACCCGAACAGGCGCCGGAATGTGGCAACTAGAGGATTTTCAAAGTAATTTCATTGCAGTGTTAATGTAAGCCAACTTGTGACACTAATAAATAACCTTAAACTTAACTCAATTCTGTGTAAAAGAAAGATCCCTCCCCATACAGCTTCTATTGTAAATCCCTTCCAACTCCGATCCTAATCCTTTGCTTAAGTGTTCCAGGCATCGCGCGTATGTTTCTAGGCAGGTTCAGGTCATCTAACTAACGACTCTGACAGCAGGGTCAGTTCCATTAAAACCGTTACAATGTCAGAGGGATTCAGGAAGCATAGTCCTGCCTTCCAGAAGGGTGATATTCCCCCATGCGTGTGTATCAGTGCTTTATGTGGCTCCTAAGGCTCAACAGACATCAATTTGGATATTTATGCTTTTTGTAAGGTGGCACAGTGGTTAGCACTGCTGCCTCAGAACACTAGGGACACAGGTTCAATTCCTGGCTTGGATCACTGCCTGTATGGAGTTTGCACATTCTCCCTGTGTCTGCATGGGTTTCCTCCGGGTGCTCCCATTTCACCCACATTCTGAAAGACCTACTGGTTAGGTGTACATTAGTTTTGCTAAATTTTCCCTCAGTGTACCCAAACAGACACCAGAGTGCTAGGGGATTTTCTCAGTAAATTCATTGCATTGTTAATGTAAGCCTACTTGTGACAATAATAAATAAACTTTAAAAAATCTTAAAACTGTACACTGACACCCAAGTCTCTCTGTACATCAACATTTAAGTTTCACACCTTTTAAAACCTATTCTGCTTTTCTAATCTAACTACCAAAGTGACTTGCCTGATACTTCCCCACATTATATTACAATTGCCACCTTGCTCTACTCACTTAACCTATCTATATCTTTTGCCTACTCACTTAACCTATCTATATATTTTTGCACACCCTCTGTGTACTCTTCATAGCTTACATTCCCAACTAGCTTTGCATCAACAGACCTAGATACATCACTCTTAGTTTCTTCTTCTAAGTCATTACTTTATATTGTAAATAACTGAGGCCCCTGTACTGATCCTTTCAGGTCTCCACTAGTTGCAATTCACCAGATTGGATTCCCCATTTATATTTACTCTTGGCTTCCTGTCCATTAATTAATCCTTCATCTTTGCTAAACTATTGCCCCCAATTCCACGAGCCCTTACCTTGCATATTAAACCTTTCTGAGGCACCTCATGGAGTATTTTTTGGAAATTCAAGTATGCTACATCTACTGGTTCCTCTTTAATCAATCCTGCTTATCATATGTTGCATTAAGATATTTCCTTTTGCAAAACCATATTGATCCTGTTGTCTGATCATACTATGATTTTCCAAGTGAAATGATAAGATTTCTTTAATGATAGATTATTACTGCAGCAGTTCAAGAAGGCGGATCACCACCACCTTCAGAGCAACCAGGGATGGACCATAAATGCTAGCCTGGCCAGTGAGGCCCACATCCTGTAAATGGATTCCAGCATTTTTCCAACAACTTTTATTAGACTAACTGATCTCTCAATTGTTATTTTCTCTCTCCGTCACTTGTGTTAAATTTGCTAACTTCCTAAGTATGAGAACTATTCTGGAATCAAGGAGATTTTGGAAAATCATGATTATTTCATCCACTATTTCTGCAGCTACCTCTTTTAAATCATTAAGGTGTAAACCATTAGTTCCTGGAGATTTGTCAGATTTTAGCCCTTTAAATTTCTCTAACAATTTATCTCTGCTGATATTAAATACCTTCAGTTCCTCATCCTTATTAGCCCATTGGTTGCCCTCTATTTCTTGTATGTAATTTGTGTATTGCACTGTGAAAACAGGGATAAAATATCTGTTCAATATTTTTGCCATTTTCTCATGATAATTTTGCGTATCTTTGTCTCTAACAGATCAATGTTCACTTAAGCTCCTCCTTTTTTACATACTTGTAACAGCTTTGGCAATCTGCTTTTGTATTATTCGCAGGATTGAGGGTTGGAGACCATGGGGATTCAACAAACTAAGGAGCTTTATTAAGGAGATGTGTTCAGAACAGGCTGTAAACTTACTCTGCACAGTTATCCATACAAATGGTCGATGATGTCTCCTCCATGGATATAGTGATCAGGATACAAGGGATTACTTCCCTGACCTTTGAAATATTGCCATTGGATCTTTTCACCCACCTGACCAGGTATATGGGGGCTCAGTTTGTAGTCTCCATCCAGAAGATGGCACCACCAACACTGCGGTGCTCCCTTGATGCCGCAATAGAGTGTCAGCCTCGGATTTTCTGCTCAGGCCCTGGAGGAGGGCTCACGACTGGAACGTGTAGATCAGGCCTGAATTAAACAGAGCAGGCCAACCACTCATAATAGTGCCTTCCACTCCCGATGTGTCGATTAATTGGCAGCATGGTTATAGAGACCATTCAAATGATCGAGCAAAATGGAACTGGTGTGTTGTCTACATTGCAGTCAAGAGGTATGGTTTAATTGTAGATTGCATTACCCAGTTTAGCCCCAAGTGTTCCTAAGGCAGTTTGGGATGGGACAATCTTTCCTTCCTTGTCAGAAAATTATGTTGAATTAGATTGCAGATTTCTGATGTCGCACCTAGCTTCCATGTTGGTAGAGTTTGCCTGAAGGTCAGTTGTGTTTTACTTATGTTTTTTTTTCCTGCATATTTCCAGAATTATTATCCATCAGGGAAAGTCATTTAGGACATACGGTGTAAACCAATCCTCAAATTCCCTAGAAAGGAAATTGCAAACTCGCTAAAACAACTTGTTGTGATGACAGGATGAAAATAGTGGATGTTGCACTAATGAGACAAATTTTTAAGTTTGGTTTTAGGCCATAATGATTTGGATTCTAGCTCATGTAAAGCAGAATATCTTCAGGTCAAAGGCTTTTGTCTTCTCTCTTCCCAAGGAATGAAGGTTTTTTTTGTTTATTTATTTTCTTTATCAGCATTATCCACTCCTCAGAGAACCATTCCTTTCAGCAGGAAGGCTAGGCTAATGTTTAAAGTTTGAAGTTTATTTATTAGTGTCACAAGTAGGCTTACATCAACCTTACAATGAAGTTACTGTGAAAATACTCTAGTCGCCACAGTCCAGTGCCTATTTGGGTACACTGAAGGAGAATTTAGCATGACCAATGTACCTAACCAACATGTCTTTTGGACTGTGGGAGGAAACCACAGCACCTGCAGGAAACCCACGCAGACAGAGGGAGAACATACAGACTCTGCACAGACAGTGATCCAAGCCAGGAATCAAACCAATTTCCCTGTTGCAGTGAGGCAGCAGTGCTAACCATGCAGCCTTCCTTATACAGATCTGATTGTTGGATACTATGGCTTGCCAGCATCAGCTATTCCTTCAATCTTATACGTTAGCTGATTGAATAACTTTCATGCATTTGTTTAAGAAGACATCAAGTGGTTGCAAAAGCTACAGCCTTTCAAATGTGGCTTATTAAATCCGAAAGGAGAATTAGTTGAGAAACGTTATCTGTTAATAATTTCTCTTTTTAATGGGAATTCTGCATTCAAGCCAATTATTACTTACCTGGACATTGCAAAGTCCTGGTGATAGATATTTATCTTGCTAATCCTCCTAACCTACACATTTTGGGACATTAAAGAGGAATTTAGCATGGCCAGTCCATCTAACCTGCACATCTTTGCACTGTGGGAGGAACCGAGAGCACCCAGAGGAAACCCACACAGACACAGGAAGAATGTGCAAACTCTACACAGTCACCCGAGCCCAGAATTGAACTGTGCCACACCCCCGCCCTTTCCAAATAACAAGGAAATAACAATTTCCTTGTTATTTGAGGGCGGAGGGCTGCACAATGGCTAACCATTGCGCCAACATGCCCAACCCACCCTACCTCCGTAAATAATAAGGAAATAAATTCTGAGAAAAAGCTCTGCAAAGTTTGGAAGAAAGAATGGATTTCAGTTGACGGTGGGGGTTAGGGGGGCTGGGGGAACAGAATTCGGTTCCCAGAAAGTTCCATTGGACTTCTGGCTAAAGAAGGAAAGCAAAGGTTTGAAATTTTAAACAAACTGTATTCAATTATTTCTAACGGGACTGTTTTTCTGATCATCATAATTAAAGAAAATTTTACCTCCAGGAAGGCTGCATAGTTACATGCACTCAGTCTGACCACTGATTGGAATGCACTGGGAGTGTGTGAAGTGTGTGATATCCAGCAGAGCAGCAGATTTAAAGAGCTCACTAGCATCATTTTTCACATGAGAAAGCCATCAACAATATTTAATACATTCACTGTGCCCTATAAGTGGCTGCTCCAGCTGTATTGCACAGGCGTGATGTACCACACACTTACACTTCAGACAGCTGGGTGTTATCTTGGACACGTTCCAATCATTTGGGAACACTTTAACCATGCACACAATCAGGAGAGAACCTATATCCATCCCTGCCAGTTTCCAGGAGAAACCTCCACTGGTACAGCTCATTTATCAGGAAATGTGTTGCTTTCATGCACTATCCGCTCACTGACTCAGGATCCAGGCAAAGCAATCATTTGAATAGTGATGTCAGAACTGTTTAGAATTACCGCAGTTCAATCTGCTACAGTCCCCAGGAATTTCCAAACACGCATGAAGAAATTTACATCGCAAATAGTCAGCTCAGGATTGGTGAAGGTTGATAGGGTCACAAAAGAGGGCAATCTTGCACGATTGTTATCCCCCGCAATGTTACACTATCAATGTTACACTTTGATACACTATCAAAGGTAGGAGTCTTAGCTGTGTGGAAGAGCAGAGGGATCTTGGGGTCCGGGTCCATAAGACTCTCAAATCGGCCTCCCAGGTGGAGGATGTGGTTAAGAAAGCTTACGGTGTACTGGCCTTCATTCATCGAGGGATTGAGTTCAGGAGTCAGGAGGTAATGCTGCAGCTTTATAGGACCCTTGTCAGACCACACTTGGAGTACTGTGCGCAGTTCTGGTCGCCTCACTATAGGAAGGACGTGGAAGCTATTGAAAGGGTGCAGAGGAGATTTACAAGGATGTTGCCTGGATTGGGAGGCATGCCTTATGAAGACAGGTTGAGGGAGCTGGGACTGTTCTCCCTGGAGAGACGAAGGTTGAGAGGCGACCTGATAGAGGTTTACAAGATGTTGAGAGGAATAGATAGGGTGGACTCTCAGAGACTATTTCCCAGGGCTGAAATGGTCGCGACGAGAGGGCACAGATTTAAGGTGCAGGGAAGCAAGTACAGAGGGGATGCTAGGGGAAAGTTTTTCACTCAGAGGGTGGTGAGTGAATGGAATCGGCTGCCGTCGGTGGTGGTCGAGGCGAACTCGCTGGGGTCTTTTAAAAGACTTCTGGATGAGTATATGGGATCCAATGGGATTGGGGGTTATAGATAGGTCTATAGCTGGGTAGGTTCTGATGTGTTCGGCACAACTTGTGGGCCGAAGGCCTGTTTGTGCTGTAGTGTTCTATGTTCTATGAACTGTCAACTATGAACAAAGGTCAGAAGTTTATGATCCCCCCATTCTCCTCCACCAACCCCACAACCAGTTCTGAGGCAGAAGCAGGGGTGTGTGGTCAAATTTCAAGGAAGCTATTCCCACCAAGATCCTTCCCACTCAACCTGGCCACAATTTTGCACCAGGGCAGGTAGGGTTACAGACAGCAAGCCCGTGCGTGCCCCAATTAAGGCTCTAAATGGCCACTTAAAGGCTTTTTCAATTTTTAGGCCAGTGGGCAGATAATAGATCCTGGAAGGAAAAAGTAAAATTGAGCTAAGTTTGATTTCGGAAGGGAAGAAGAGAATGCAGAGAGAAGACGGGGTGCCTCCACCAGAATCCCCTTCTATCACCTTCTGACTGGGGAATGCACTCCACTGAGGCCCTGTGACCTCTAGGCTTCCCTTCCTTCTTAATCGCCCCCATGAGACTCCAAGTGCCCCCAGTGACCCTACAGGGTCCTCCCGGTGACTCTGTGGGCACCTCCTGCTCCTCCCTCTCCCCTCCATCTGTCTCCCTTCACGACCCCTGTGCCCCCCACCCCCCCACCCTTCTGATGATGCTGTTTTCACAATGACACCACTGACCTGTATTCCTTTCTCCTCAAAAGATAATGTAGTTGATCCAATTTGCCCAATTTCCTTGGATCCCCTGGGCTTTTACCCTCCCACTCCATCAGTCTACTCTCGATCATCAATAAAGTGATAGAAAGGATCATCAAAGTGCTATCAAGCAGCACTTACTGAGCAATAACTTGCTCATAGACACTCAGCTTGGGTTCCACCAGAGTCACTTAGCTTCTGACCTCATTACGACCTTGGTTCGAGAATGGACAACGGAGCTGAACTCCAGTGGTGAGGTGAGTGTGACTGCCTTTGACATCAAGATAGCATTTGACCGAGTATGGGATCAAGGAGCCCTAACAAAACTGGAGTCAATGGGAATCAGAGAAAAAATCATTTGTGTCTTTTTACCTTGTTTACCTTCATTGCTTTCTATTTCCTTCCTGGTGTTTGACATGGTGTTTACAGAAACTTGCTTTATAAGACCATAAGATATAGAAGCAGAATTGGGCCATTCAGCCTATCAAGTCTATTCCGCCATTCTATCATGGCTGATTAGTTTCTCAATGCCATTCATCCATCTTTCTCCTCATAATCTTTGATCCCCTTATCAATCAAGAACCTATCCATCTCTGTCTTAAATACGTTCAATTACCTGGCTCCACAGCCATCTATGGCAATGATTTCTATAGATTCATACCCTCTAGTTGAAGAAATTCCTTCAAAGTCCATGAGGACTTTCACAGTCCTTTTGCCTGATGTTCATGACACCTTTGTCAATCTTTGCAAGATCCCACCAACAACTGACCTTCTAAATTGTTCCACTTGCTCCATCCCCTCTTAAACAGAAGAACTTTTCTCCCTCTCTTTAATTCTGAAGAAGAATCATACAGCCCTGAAAACATCAACTCTGTTTCTCTTGCCACAGATGCTGCCAGACCTGCTGAGTTTTTTTTTAGCCTTTTCTGTTTCTATTTTATATTTGGGGTTTTAACATCAATTGGGAGTCGCTTTCATCATCATTCAACATTGAATAAGTATAGAAGATCAAACACCATTTCTTTCAGCTGCTTGCAAATCCCAACTACCCATCTACATTTCATTTTAAAAGCAGAATTTCACATATTTTTCTGGCACAATGCTACAAGGTTTTGCTTTTGAGATGCCAGACATCGAGCACACTGCCAACTTTGAATTGTTAATCTAGTATAATTACAGTTTTATCTGACACACTCAAAGACCAGCAAGAGGCAGAAGCATCATAATTACAGTAATAACAGTGGGAAGAAAGGGTGAGTGGATAATGATTTTCCAGTCCATTTGGAAAAAAAGGTATTAGTGACAAAATAGAATCAAGCCTCCCTGAAATTTAAGGGCTGGATTTTACACAGTGCTGCTGTCCTCTGCTGCCAACTCCCCCACCACCATCCTCCTCCCCCCTCCATTCTTGGCCCAGTTAAAAAGTCACTTTCGATCCCAATGGCATCTCCTGCAGCAATTTTACATTGGGAGACTCAATCTTGGGTGCTATTGTCAAAAAACTATTAATCCAGAAACTCAACTAATGTTCTAGGGATGCAGGTTCGAATCCCACCACAGCAAATGGTAGAATTTGAATTCAATAAGAAAATGTTAAATTAAGATTCTACTGATGACCATGAAACGATTACTGATTGTCGGAAAAACCCATCTGGTTCACTAACGTCCTTAATGGAAGGAGATCTGTCAATCTTACCTGGTATGGCCTATATGGACTCCAGAGCCACAGCAATGTGGTTGACTTTCAACTGCTCTCCAAGGACACTTAAGATGGATAATAAATGTTGGCCAGTCAGTGATGCCCACGTCCCATGAAAATAAAGAAAAGTTTGTTCCGCTACTATCTCATCCATTGAAATTATCTGGTAGATGGTAGACACAGATTCAATGGAAGCTTTGATGGGGAATGAAACCACTATACAAAGATTCTAGAGAATAACGTTAAGAGGATGACTGGACAGGTGGGGGAGGTGGTATTTAGCCTAATGCCCTCATGAGAAAGCATAAGCACATAACAAATAGTTGCAGTAGTAAACCATTTGACTCTTTAATTCAGCATTGCCATTCCATACGATTATGGCTGAGCTTTCCCTTCCCACACTATTCCGCAGCTTCCCAGTATTAGCATTTCCTACAAACACTCTTCACTGTTAAAGAAGTAGTATCCTGCTGTTGTTAAAGGCAGACCACACAGTGATTATCCCAACAATTACATTACAAATACTCAATATTGTGTAAATTTTCCTATGCCCAACTTTGCATTAAATCTATTTAATATGGCAACATGTTATATTCACATTAAGCAAAAGCATATATAATAGAACCAGTAGCTCTTCCTCCCATTTATCTCTGAATGTGTTCTGCTCTCCATTGTACACTCAAGGTGACTGTGCCAGCTTCTCTCAAAATGTTCCTCTGCCACTTCTACTGCATTCAGTTTAACTTCTGTGTAACTGACTCGACCACCAACTCGCAGCACAAACCCATGACTTTCCAATTCCCACCCTTTGACCCAACTACCCTCCCACGAATCATCCAGCAACCCACGCAATGCCTTGACTACTGCCAACCTGATCTGACTAGATCAACCATCTGACTACAACCAGCAACAAAGCCTGATTAACCCCCACCACCTGACTAGTTCCCAACCCAAACTTGAACAACCCCTGACCCATGTGCCTTCTCACCACCTGCCACAAATACCTGCCTGCTACCTCACCCAGCTGTAACCTCACTGACCTGCCACCTCACCTATTAGCCAACATACCCACCTCCTACAACTCTCGCCATCCAATGCACTTAACCACTTGCCTCACCCAGTCACTCATCCTCCCCTTCCATTCATTCAGCCGTTCACTAAATTGCACGTTCACAAACATTCACAATAGCGACTTACACTTATCGTATGACAGCTAGTGCCAGAAAAAGGGCACATATCTTGTCTTCCTCTGATGTCTCGGTATTGCGATAGAGTGTCTGAAAGGTGCTGTGCTCCATGTTTCTGGAAAAGTTGACCTTGGGTTCAGAGGTCCTGGCAAGAAATAGGGAGAAGCATCTAGGGACGGGAAAGTTTGAGAGGAGCAACAATCCACCAAGGATTCAAGAAAAACCTGAGCCAAGCTATTCAAAGAAAACAGCCACCTTACACAGCCAGATCTGTCAATGACATAACCTCGATAAATTTAGCTTCTTAGCTGCATTTGTTCAATTCATTTTCTTAAGGTCCCATTCCAAATAACATTTCTATATTAAATTTATTTCTATTTCTATCATTTCCACTCTGTGATAGCTTCTTAATGCAATTTGTTTAGTCAGTAAGCTAGAAGCTAATGGTTAAAAACCAAAAGGAGCAGGAATCCCCTCTCTGGCCTTACAAAAATATTCTGGCCCCCACTGCAGTTATTATCCCTCCCATTTCTGAGCTGCCAATGGGCCAATTGATATGGTGGTGGCAGTGATGACCAAGATAAGAAAACCTATTTGTTAGATAGGACAAGAGCAGCAGCGACAGGGGAACACCACCACCTGGTAGTTCTCCTCCAAACCACACACCATCCTGACTTGGAAATATATCACCATTCCTTCACTGTCACTGCATCAAAATCCTGGAACTCTCTCCCTAACAGCACAGTGGATGTACCTACACCACATGGACTGCAGCAATTCAAGAAGGCAGCTCGCCACCACCTTCTGAAGGGCAAATAGGGATGAGTAATAAATGCTAGGCAGCCGGCATTGCTCATATCCCATGAATAATTGTTTTTTTTTATTTTTGCCTAAGTGTTGATTTATTAGCGTCACAAATAAGGCTTACATTAACACTGCAGTGAAGTTACAGTGAAAATCCTTCAGTTGCCACACTTCAGCCTCTGTTCGGGTACTCCGAGGGAGAATTTAGCATGGCCAATGCACCTAACCAGCACATCTTTCAGACTGTGGGAGAAAGTCCCTGAAAGTAGGCAGTCAGGTCGAGAAGGTTGTCTGTTGTAGATGCGCCAAGTTTGGTGGCGTTTAAGAGGTTAATTGATAAGTATATGGAAGAGAAGGGAATGGTTTAGTTTGGAGGGGCATTGCTTTTTATTTTGGTCGGCACAACATCGAAGGCCGAAGGGCCTGTTCTGTGCTGTAATGTTCTAAAACCGGAGCACCCGGAGGACACCCACGTGGACATGGAGAGAATGTCCAGACTCCCACCGACAGCGACCCAAGTCAGGAATTGAACCCAGGTCCCTGGCACTGTGAGACAATAGACATCGGCCTCTTCACCTCCAGCATGACTGCTGGTCTGTATCCTCCCCTGATCAACCACTCCAATTTAAAGGGGTCAATTTAAACTTCCAGCAGTGGTGTGAGATGGGTGATGTCAGGTTGAATATATATTACACAGCCTAATTCATTTTCCTTTGTTTTGACTTTAACCCAAAGGAAAGTCAAGCAATGTGATGACCATCCAATTCATAACCTCACTGGAGTCCAAAATTAGTTGCAAAAATCAACTCTTGGTTCTTCCAGAAGTGGCTGCATGTCTTCTTTAGGTGGCAGCTTGGATTTAGGAATTATAAAAGAACCCAGCAGCACGGTGGCACAGTGGTCAGTACTGCTGCCTCACACACCACCCAGGTTCAATTCTGGCCTTGGGTCACTGGCTGTGCAGAGTTTACACATTCTTCCCATGTTTGCGTGGGTTTCCTCTGGGTGCTCCGGTTTCCTCCCACACTCCAAAGGTTAGGCTGATTGGTCATGCTAAATTGACCCTAGTGTCAGGGGATTAGCAGAGTAAATGCTTGAGGTTATGGAGATAGGGCTTGGGTGGGATTTTGGTCGGTGCAGACTCATCCAAATGGCTCCTTCTGCGCTGTAGGGATGCTATGATTCTATGAATAAAGAAAACCAGTAGTGAATATTTAATGCATATGCAGAACACCTCAGGAAACTCTGAATTGGGTTTCAAAGCTGTAGAAAATACCGTAGTTAATCTCACTAGTTTCGCCTTCTGGCACACAGCTTAACCAGCAGGAGCATGAGTTGAAAATCTGAGTGCAAAGGTCATTACATCCCACAGGATTTGTCATCCATTAATTTGCTTCCTGAAGCCATTCGCTGGAAATATGAACTCAGAAATAATTACCCTTACTGCGTGATCACAATGGAAGTGCAGTGAGCAACTGCTGCAGCTGAAAGATATCACAGCAAACAAATTCCACTCCATCCATGCTCTGGCCTCTGGGCTCTCCCATTTACAGTACTCGTTCATCAAGTACTGTTCACATTGAACAGGAATCGTGGCTTTATTTACCAAATAAAGTCAATATTTTAGATCCCAGCTGATACATCACTGCAGATGCCTTCCGGGCTTGTTGTGGTGCGCTGGAACTCGAAGTAATGTTCCCTGTGCACTGCTGAAGGGTCTTTACATTTAGAATTGATGGTTACAATATTGAGCAGCACGGTGGTGCAGTGGTTAGCACTGCTGCCTCACAGCATCAGGGACCCAGCCTGGGGTCGCTGTGTGTGTAAGGAGTTTGCACATTCTCCCTGTGTCTGCATGGGTTTCCGCCAGGTGCTCCAGCTTCGTCCCACAGTCCAAATATGTGCTGATTAAATTGATTGGCCATATTAAATTACCCCTAAGTGTTGGGGGTCTGGCAGGATAAAATATGGGGTTACAGTGATGGGACGTTGTCAATGCAGACTATATGGGTTGAATGGCCTCCTTCTGCACTGTAGAAGTTCTTTGAGGCTATGATATGTGTCAAAATGCAGGAGTTGCTGCAGCTGGGCAGTTGGAGTGATCTCCAGAAGCCTCAACACCAGCTGATGCTGCCAGTCCTGGAGCTCCGCCATTGTCTGAACAGTAAAGTTGAAGCCCTCAGCCATGATCCTCGTGGACTGAGCCATGCTTCAGAGTTCTCCAGTCTTGGATCTGACCTCTTTCCCAAGTTTTCTGCAGCTGACATCATCCTTGCGGTGCTGGCCTGGGAGCCATGCATTGAAGGCATCATCTCTTGTAGCTTTGGGACACCTCCATTTGGCCTTCCAGATGCAGGCGTGTCATTGACACCCCCTCCTAATATTCCTGGCTCTGCCTTTGCATCTTCAGCAGCTGAGGGATAAATGTGTCCAGAGACATGGCACCTGGCTGGAGCACAGCTAAATCCAATCCCTGGGACATTCCTGATGTGCATCAGAAGCAGTGTGGTGCTCTTTAGGTATTGATCCATAAACCTGCCTGCTAGGATTGCACACTGAAGTGTCTCTGCAATGGTGGATGGTGCGAGTGATACCTGTGACGCTTCATTGGTGTTCTCTGAGATTTCCTCCGAGGTCATGTTGAGGGTGGGTGGTGGGGCTTGTTGGTCAATAGGCCAAGCTCTTTGAGTAATGTCCCTGCAAGGCAAGGAAGATGATATCAGTACACAGCCTGGTCAAGGGTTTGGACTGCACAGAACGTTTAAATACAGTACCCCACCAGCCCCTGCAACCCCTCCCCCAACACCCCAACCACCCAACCACTATCCCCGCCCTCCCCCCTCCACCTACCCCTTGAAAAGTGTTCAGATCAGGCAGGCCAATCAGATACTTAGCCCTCAAGCATGGCATTTTACAAAGACATTTTTCTTAGTGCCTGAAAATTGTGATCCAGATCTGGATTGCACTGCCGGAGCCAGCAGGAATCGGCTGATTTTTACGCCAGAAATTGCACTCTGCCACCTTCTCGGAAA
This sequence comes from Sphyrna mokarran, assembly GCA_024679065.1. Lineage (NCBI taxonomy): Eukaryota > Metazoa > Chordata > Chondrichthyes > Carcharhiniformes > Carcharhinidae > Sphyrna > Sphyrna mokarran. The sequence continues at coordinate 27,792,661 of JAGIQG010000015.1, forward strand.
ATTCCACCCAATGCTTCAAGTCTAAATCACTCTTCCCTAAAATAATTGCAATAACTAATGGAGAGGATCAAAGATTGCCTTTGTAATGTGTTTGGTCATCTGGGTGAAAGTGCAATGGCTGTTCATTTTTCTCTTGCAGGCCCACCTCACTCCCAACACAGGCCCCCCCCCCCCCTCTCAGCACAGGCCCACCTCGCTCTTAGCACAGATTCCATCCCCCTCACTCCCAACACAGGCCCCCCCTCACTCTAAGCATAGGCCCCCCCTCACTCTCAGCACAGAACTCCCCTCACTCTCAGCCCAGGCCCCTCTAACTCTCAGCACAGGCCTACCTCATTCTTAGCATAGATTAACTCACTCTTAGCACAGACCCACCTCACTCTTAGCACAGGCCTCCCCACATCACTCTCAGCACAAACTCCCCTCACATTCAGCACAGACCCCCCTCATTTTCAGCGCAGACCCCCCCCCCACTCTCAGCACAGCCCCACCTCCCTCACTCTCAGCACAGACCTCTCTCATTCTCAGCACAGACTCCTCTCACTCTCAGCACAGCACCCCTCACCTCACTCTCAGCACAGACCTCTCTCATTCTCAGCATAGACCCCCCTCACTCTCAGCACAGCCACCCCACCCCCTCACTCTCAGCACAGACCTCTCTCATTCTCAGCACAGGCTCCCCCCCAACCCCGCCACCTCATTCTCAGCATAGAGCCACTCCTGCTCCTTCCCCATGGGCTCCAGCACTTTCCTCTCAAAAGGAGTCAGGAACCTGAGCTTGGCCATCCTACTGCCTGTCATAGCAATTGTGGGTCAGTTTCTCCTGCAGGGGGTGATGTGAGCTGACCATCTGATGCGTCAGATATCGATGATCCCTGCATCTGTGGGCACTGTGATTAAGCAGGGAAGGGTTCTGATTAGGAGTTCTGGGGTGGTGTGGGGACGGTGGAGGTTGAGGAAGTTCATGAGTGGGAGGGTGATGGGACCCTGAGAGGTGGCAGCATGTGGGGCTGAGGTGACATTCTGGGGGCTGACAGCAAAGTGGAGTGCAAAGAGGAGACTGACAAAACTTACCCTGGCAGAATGGTGTCGGTCATTCATCTTTTTTTGGCATTGCACATGTGTCCTCTTGTGCAGGCTGCTGACACTAACCAGTGCTGCAACCATTTCCCAGGTGGGATTCGTCACTTTGCTGGGGGATCTCCTTCTCTCTCCTCCATGGCATCCAGCATGAGGGTGAGTTCCCCTTAGTGAATCAAGAAGTCTGTTTCCTCACTACATCCTGCTGACTTGAATGAAGGCAAGTGCCATGGAACTGTTTAATTGCAACGCCGTTTGATTAAAGTGTTCAGATGACCCAAAGTTGAGCAAATCAGATGCTTAGTCCCTTGGGTTTGGCGTTTTTCATATGGGAAAGAAAAATTCTTGGTACCTGCAAGTTCCAATCTGGTTCGCACAACCGGGATCCGCAGGAATTGCACCAGTTTTCATGTCGAAAATCGCATTCTGTCATTTTCTGTCTGTCCAGAACTTATTTTGCATTAAGTTGATCTTTCTCTACACTCTAGCTATGACTGTAACGTTACATTCTACACTCTCACCTTTCCTTCTCTATGAACGTTATGCTTTGCCTATATAGTGCACAAGAAATGATACTTTTCACTGAATGTTAATACATGTGACAATAATAAATCAAATCAAATCAAATCAAAAACAAGGTGAGAGGCAACTTCAGGGACAGAAGGAGAAAACAGTCTGTTCCTTAGCACTGAGACAGTCATGTCAGAGTTGACTCACACCTCTCATTCATGTCATTGACAGTCACAATCCGAATATTAAAGTTTTATTTATTAATGTTACAAGTGATTTGCAATAAAACTGCAATGAAGTTACCATAAAAATCCTCTAGTCCAAGTAACTCTTCTTCAAACCTAAAATAATCACAATAACTAATGGAGAGGGTCAAAGATTGTATTTGTAGCGCATGGTTAGAATTCAGAACTTGCCAAGTAAATCATTGTTGAAGCAACAATTCCTCTTGAAATGAGGGATGAAATGTTTGCTGTAAAAAGAGGAAATTTAGTAGGTACGTGTGTGCCATTAGACTGAAAGATTCATGTGGAGAAAACTTCACACATCTGGGCATCCTGGGATTAGGCAATATGCTTCTTCTGAAGGTCAGGAAATAGCACTGACATCTAAATGGTAATCTAGAGCTGCTACCACATTAACCTCATAAAGAACCTCTCTCCTATTTTTGATCAGAACTCTCTATTCCCAATATAAATACACCTTAATATACAAAAAACCCTGAATCACATGCATTGGGAACTAGAGTTCCAGTGTACTTGCATTATGATTTGTCTGTATAGCACAGAATATGGTGGCACGGTGGCACCATGGTTAACACTGCTGCCTCACAGCACCAGGGACCCAGGACTGGCTCACTGTCTGTGTGGAGTTTGCACGTTCTCCCCCTAGCTGCATGGGTTTCCTCTGAGTGCGCTGGTTTCCTCCCACAGTCCAAAGATGTGCAGGTTAGGTGAATTGGTCATGCTAAATGACCCCTAAGTGTCAGGGGGACTAGCTAGGGTAAATGCATGGGGTTGTGGGTGGAATTGTGGTCGGTGCAAACTAGATGGGCCAAATGGCGTCCTTATGCACTGTAGGATTCTTTGATTCTATGATGCTATGACATGCTGACTAGGTGCATTGGCCGTGCTAAATTCTACTCTGTGTATCCAAGCAGGTGCTGGAGTGTGTTGTCTAGAGGATTTTTATGGTAACTTCATTGCAGTTTTATTGCAAATCACTTGTAACATTAATAAATAAAACTTTAATATTCGGATTGTGACTGTTAATGACATGAATGAGAGGTGTGAGTCAACTCTGACGTGACTGTCTCAGTGCTAAGGAACAGACTGTTTTCTCCTTCTGTCCCTGAAGTTGCCTCTCACCTTGTTTTTGATTTGATTTGATTTGATTTATTATTGTCACATGTATTAACATTCAGTGAAAAGTATCATTTCTTGTGCACTATATAGGCAAAGCATAACGTTCATAGAGAACATAGAACATAGAACATTACAGCACAGAACAGGCCCTTCAGCCTTCAATGTTGCGCCAACCAATATAAAAAGCAATGACCCTCCAAACTAAACCATTCCCTTCTCTTCCATATACTTATCAACTAAAGGAAAGGTGAGAGTGTAGAATGTAACGTTACAGTCATAGCTAGAGTGTAGAGAAAGATCAACTTAATGCAAGATAAGTTCATTCAAAAATCTGACAGCAGCAGGGAAGAAGCTGTTTTTGAATCAGTTGGTACGTGACCTCAGGCTTTTGTATCTTTTTCCCAACGGAAGAAGGAGGAAGAGAGAATGTCTGGGGTGCATGGAGTCCTTAATTATGCTAGCTGCTTTTCCGAGACAGCAGGAAATGTGGACAGATTGGATGGATGGGAGGCTGGTTTGCGTGATGGACTGGGCTATATTCATGACCTTTAGTAGTTCCTTGCTGTCTTGGGCAGAGCAGGAGCCATACCAAGCTGCAATACAACAAGAAAGAATGTTTTCATGGTGCATCTGTAAATTTTAGTGGGAGTTTAACTGGCATGCCAAATTTCCTTAGTTTCCTGAGAAGTAGAGGTGTTAGTGGGCTTTTATAACTATAGTATCGGTATGAGAGGACCAGGACAGGTTGTTGATGATCTGGATACCTAAAAACTTGAAGCTCTCAATCCTTTCTACTTTATTCCCATTGATGTAGACAGAGGCGTGTTCTTCTTTACACTTCCTGAGGTCAATGACAACCTCCTTTGTTTTGTTGACATTGAGGAAGAAATTATTGTTTCCTCACCAGTTCACCAGATTCTCTATCACATTCCTGTACTTTGTCTTGACATTGTTTGAGATCCAACCTACTATGGTGGTGTCATCAGCAAAAACTTGAAAATTGAATTGGAGGGGAATTTGGCCACAGAGTTACAGGTGTATAAGGAGTATAGTATGGTTTTGAGAATATAGTATTATGGGGCACCAGCATTGAGGATGATCGTGGACCTAGGATTGGCTCACTGTCTGTGTTGCCTACCCTTACTGATTGTGGTCTGTGAGTTCGGAAATTCAAGATCCAGTCGCAGAGGAAGGTGCCAAGACCAAGCCACAGAATTTGGACATGAGTTTTGTGGGAATAATATTGTTGAAGGCTGAGTTGTAGACAATAAATAGAGTCTGACATAGGTGTCTTTGTTATCTAGGTTTTCCAGGGTTGAGTGCCGGGCCAGGGTGATGGTACCTGCTGTGGACCTGTTGTAATGATAGGCAAACAATAGTGGATCCAGGTAGTCCGGCATGTTGGAACTGATTCGTGCCATGACTAGCCTTTCAAAGCACTTCACAATGATGGATTTCAGAACAATCGGCCCATAGTCATTAAGGCACACTGCTTGAAATTTCTTAGATACCAGGATGATAGTCATCTTCTTGAAATAAAAAGGGACCTTAGGTTGTTGAAAAGAGAGATTGAAGCTGATCCGCGCAGGACCTGAGTGCTTATCTGGGTACTCCATCCAGGTCGGTCATTGTCCATGAGTTAACCTTTGAGAAAGCTGCTGTAATATCTGCAGTGGTGACCCCTGATACAGGTTCATTCAGTGCTTCCAAAGTGGAGAACGTTCTTTCATTGACCTCTTGCTCAAAACGCACGTAAAATGCATTGAATTCATCAGGGAGGAGAGTCTGTTGGAGCTGGTGATTTAACATGCCTGTAACTTGTAGCCTGTAATGTCTTGCAAACTTCAGTCTGGTGCTCTTAAGTGCATAGTTTCACCTTTTTCTTGATTCAGCCAAAGAGCAGTTCAATAGATCTTCAAACTATTGTGTAGAATATCTGTAAGCTAATGTAGTGAAATGATTTTAAATTATTGTACAGGGCTTTTACCATGTGAAGCAATGACATGGGAAGCAGAGCAGAACTTATATGTGTGTCTAGCTACTATAACATTCCAGTTATTGCTACATTGAGAATTCCTAAACTGCTATATTAATGGGCTTGATGTGATTATTCTACCATTATCGTTCATTAACTGCATGTGGCAGTCTGTTTTTTTAGTACATTAATAGGCAATAATTGGTCAAAATGAACAGACTAAACTAATTATTGTTCTGTCTTGCCAGCCTTTTAGCTTCTAGGCAACAATATGAATTATTAAGTGTGATCCAATATTCATTCTCTGTAATATATGTCATTAGGAGCATCCATCTGGGACATTAAGTGCATATTAATCATCATAAACATTTTTGGGCATTGCTATTATTTGCTTTAACATACTGGCTGTATTTGTCAAACTGCTAAATAGCTTTAAATGTCTATTGTAAACACCTGGAGGATAGGTGAAAGGCAATTAGAGGAGTGATGTATCTATTATAGAAATACATGGATGATAATAACACAGAAACAAGCCATTCAGGCCAGCTAGTGTGTGCTCACTGCTCCAGCAGTTTAATCTTATGGGCTACCCTGTGAAACAAAAGTCTGAGATAAATCACGTACCAACCAATTCAAGAACACCTTCTTCCCTACTGCCATCAGACTTTTGAATGGACCTATTAGATCTTAAATTGATTTTTCTCTACATCGTAGCTATGACTGTAACACTATAATCTGCACCCTGTCCTTTCCTTCTCCCCTGTGTACTCTACGAACGATGTGCTTTGTCTGAATAGCACGCAAGAAACAATACTTTACACTGTAGATCAATACATGTGATACTAATAAATCATTATTTAAAAACCACATAGGCAGCACTCGAAGGCTACAGAGAGCTTTGAGGGAGACTGAGCAAGTTTCTTTGAAAGTAATTGCAATAACTGTCCTGGAGTTATACCATGGCCTCAGCACCTGGTGGTGAAGGAAGACAGAAGGGCACACTTGGTCGGTTTCTCCAGTGAGTGCCTGGAAGTCCTGCTGGAGGAGGTTCATACTTGGTAACAATTTCTCATGCCCAGGGATGGCAAGAGAAGGCCATCCTACCTAAAGGCTGGGGCAGAGGTCATCCCAGGTCAGTGGGCAGGACATGATGTGCCACAAGTGGCTTCATGTTGCAAGAAGTTCAATGATAATCCAAGGATGGCAAGAGTAAGTGTATGGAGAAGTGAAGTCAGATGCCCATTCCTTAAGATAGTCAGAAGTGTATGGGTGTGTGCATCAACTGATCCCTGCCCAGGCTTGGATGTTAGCATAATTGGCCTCAGTGCACTGCCGGGTGAGGTGTGCCATTGTGACACACTCTGCTATCTGGCTGCAGGGAAAGGAATGGGGGCAAGCTGGAATAGACCTTCATGGAGAGAGAACACTAACAATCAAATCTATTTTTCATTTTCAGGAGAAGTGAATTCAAGATCAGTGGATGTATTATCAATCTGCATGTCCTCACCAAACATATAAGTGATGCACCAGAGCTAGTGTGAGAGATGAATGAGGCATCTTGTCCCCCTTGTATGTCCCCATCCTTCAATGATGAGCAGGGAGGTCCAAGTGGATCTCACGCTGGTGGATGGGCTGCTGTCATCTCTGTGCTTCCTCTCAGGGTGCTCTGAATGAGTGTACCAGTTCCTCTGCCCTTCTGCCACTGGCAGCTGCACCCGACAATGTCACGAGAACCAAGCAATGCCCAAGCATGGGGCTGGGTGTTATCTCCCAGGCTGAGCCAACTCAGGCTTCACCAGCAAGAGGGCAATCACCAAGCTCATCAGTGCCAACAGGGACAGCAAACTCAGCAGGCTGCTGTCGATACTACCAGCGAAGGGGGCATCAAGATACAGAACGCATAGGTGGAAGTCGAAGGCAGCTTGAGCACAACAGGGAGTTATCATGGATGATATTATTAGTCTTCATTCTGGCAACTTTCCACCTCCTTTGTTCCTTTAGAATAACATAAACATTTATTTTGCTTTGATGGACAGTGCTGACTGAATGGTTGCAATAGATGCCAGATGCAGCATTGTAACCATATGGTTTTGTGTGGTACTAGAGTTTTGGATTGATTTAGCATATAATGGTTGTTTATCAAGAGGATAATGTTTTTGGCCTGAGGAGGCATCGCTGCCTTGGATGCCCGGCTGAAGGCTCACAGGATCAAAACATCCCTGGTGTCTCTGCACCTTGAATGTTCCTGTAATCTACCTCGATATCTTAACCCTACAACTCCCTTGGCTCTTCCTCTGACTCAACACTGGAGTCACCCTCCCTGGCCTATGTACCCTCCTTGCTTTCCTCAACTTCCAGAATGATGTTGTGCAGAGCACAGCACGCCACAACTATGAGAGAGACACACTCTGGACAATATTGCAATGCCTTCCCTGATCGGTCCAAGCATCTAAAGTTCACCTTCAACAGTCTGATGGTCCTATCAACACTGCCTTTGTGGAGGCACAACTCCTGTTGTACCGCTCCTCCACCTCTGTTTTTGGGTGTCAGAATAGGGTCATGAACCATCTTTTCAAGGGATGGTCTTACTACCCAAGAGCCCTCTATCAGATCGTGGAGGAGCCACAAACAGCCTTGGTACCTGTGAGTGCCACAAAATGTAAGCATCTTCTAATCCGCCAAAGTAACGGACACAAACCTGAAGTGTGTCTGGTGGTCACAGACAATCTTCATTTATGGAAGCCCTTTCGGCTCACAGACTTCTGACTCCGAGAAGCTACATGGACGCAATCTATTACATCTTGGGTGTGGGAGAACCCAGCCATGACAGCAAAGTCTCTGTGTCTCTCCGTCTGTTTGTCTTAGCTGTCCAGTAATGGATTAATGTGTGGCCACATCTATAGATAGCATCATTCACGAGCTTGACCCAATTCTGTGCCATGCGGATTGAGATATACCACACAGATCCTGCACTGAGCCCTGGAAAGAACCAGAGGTAGAGAAGTTGAGGGCTACTGTGACTTTCAGAGTCTCTGGTGTGGGGCATTTCTGGCCCGATCATCTGATATATAGCTGTTACCTCCTTTGGCCCTGGACCTTGGACATGTCAAGGAGATTTGGAGACAGTCTGTAGACATTAGCCACTAGGTAATGCCATCTTCAGTGGATCCTCCCATCTTGACCTCCCTGTTGGGCCTGCACCAACTGAACCTGTGCTTCACTCCTTAGCTTCTAAACCACACCCCCGCTCCCTGACTGTAACTTTGCTCTCTCCTCCAAAGTTGTGTTGTCGCTCTACCATGCACAGAACTGCCTTTCATCCATTTTAAACACTCCAAAATACTTTATTATTGTGGAGTGTTACAAAAATATGTGTATTTGTGTTGGGGATCATAATCAATAGTAATGTGCAATTATAACTCTATCATGATAGTTAATCAGATGCCACCTATAGAGGTAGTTATCATTCTTAAGAGAGACAATTCATTGTCAGCCTGTCACCTTAAGTGGGTGAAAGTTTCAGGGCATCTATTTAACCCGACAGCTGATATGTCACTGAACAATGCTGTATTCTCAATGAAAAAATGAATTGTTTGCAACATCAGAGGAACACTTTTACTGAGAAGCTGATACTTAATGTTTATTTCTTATCTTTGTACTGAAAAAATTCAGAAGTCTAATAGTTTTTACTTCTGCAAAGATCTATATTATAAGATCATAAGGCATAGGAGCAGCATTAGGCCACTCGGCCCATCAAGTCTGCTCCACCATTCAATCATGGCTGATATTTTTTCATTCCCATTCTCCTGACTTTTCCCAATAACTCCTGATCCCCTTATTAATCAAGAACCTATCTATCTCTGTCTTAAAGAAACTCAATAACCTGGCTCCACAGCCTTCTGCAGTAGAGTTCCACAGATTCACCATTCTCTGGCTGAACAAATTCCTCCTCATCTCTGTTTTAAAGGATTGTCCCTTTAGCCTGAGGTTGTGCCCTCTGTTTCTAGTTTTTCCTACTAGTGGAAACATCCTCTCCACATCTACTCTATCCAGGCCTTGCATTATCCTGTAAGTTTCAATAAGATCCCTCATCATCCTTCTAAACTCCAACAAGTACAGACCGAGAGTCCTCAACCGTTCCTCATACAACAAGATCTTCATTTGAGGGATCATTCTTGTGAATATCTGCTGGATCCTTTCCGAAACAAGCACATCATAGAATCATAGAATCCCTACTGTGCAGAAAGAGGCCATAAGGTCTATCAAGTCTGCATTGACAATAATCCTGCCCAGGCCCTATCCCTGTAACCCCACATATGTACCCCACTAATCCCTCCAATTCATGCATCACAGGACTCTAAAGGGCAATTTAACATGGCCAATGCACCTAACCTGCACATGATTCTATGTGTTGTCTAATGAATTTCTGGATTCATGTACAATTTCCAAAAGAGTTTATTTTACATAATTTTATTCCTTGAAAAATCATACTTAGGATGAACCAGTTCTGCTAAAATTTGCTCAAACAATACTAAACAGCTCCACCAACTGGAAATCATGCACATGACAAAAATTCCTTGTTCACCTCTTGAGGCCAACCCATAGTTCACAACTCTTCCGAGACATGATGAACCATATGTACTCCCGAAAACAGCTCAACTCTTACAAAGTTGTGCGGGATGAGGGATACGAAGGGATTGCACTTCCCACCCCATAATGGAGCTGACAAAGGCAAAAAGACAGAGGGTAGCAGTGGAAGGATACGTTTCCGAATGGAGGGTGGTAACAAGTGGCATTCCTCAGGGATCAGTGGTGAGACTTTTGCTGTTTGTAATATATATAAATGATTTAGAGGAAAATGTAACTGGTTTGATTAGTAAGTTTGCAGACAACACAAAGGTTGGCGTATTTGTGGATAGCAATGAGGACCATCAGAGGATACAGCAGGATATAAATCAGTTGGAGACTTGGGCAGAGGAATGGCAGAGGGAATTTAATCCGGACAAATGTGAGGTAATGCATTCTGGAAGGTACAATAAAGATAGGAAATAGACAGCAAATATCAGAACCCGTAAGAGTAATGACAGTCAGAGGGATCTGGGTGTACAGGTATACAGGTCACTGAAAAGGCAATACAGGTGGAGAAGGTAATCAAAAAGGCATAAGGTACGTGTGCCTTCACCGGCCAAGGCACTGAGTTTAAAAATTGGCAAATCATGTTGCAGTTTTGTAGAATTTCAGTTAGGCTGCACTTGGAATATAGGGTTCAATTCTGGTCACTGCACTTCCAGAAGGATGTGGAGGCTTTGGAGCGGGCACAGAAAATATTTACCAAAATGTTGCCTGGTATGGAGGGTATTAGCTATGAGGAGAGGTTGGAGAAATTTGATTTGTTCTCACTAGGATAACGGAGGTTGAGGGGCCATCTGATAGAAGTCTACAAGATTATGAGGGACATGGAGAGAATGGATAGTTAGAGGCTTTTTTCAAGGGTGTAAGAGTCAATTACTAGGGGGCATAATTTTACGGTGCAAGAGGCAATGTTTAAAGGAGATGTACGAGGCAATTTTTCTACACAGAGGTGGCAGATGCCTGGAACTTGCTGCTGGGGAAGGTAGAGAAAGAGGATATGGTAGTAACTTTTAAGGGACATCTGGACAAATACATGAATAGGATGGGAATAGAGGGATATGATCCCCAGAAGAGTAGTGTGTTTTAGTTCAGTTGGGCAACATGGTCAGTGCTGATTTGATGGGCCAAAGGGCATTTTCTGTGCTGTAATTTTCTTTGTTCTTCATTCTAAGAGTAGTGTGTGTAGGCTGGCTACCAGCACCTTTATCCTGTGTCAGCAATAATTGTTGAAGTAGGAATGGGGATGAGAATTGGGCTGCATCCACCATTTTTAAATGCCTCACAAGTCAGCCCAACTTAGCAGGCTGTTGTGTAGCTAAAGAAGACATGTGTAAATCAGTCTCTGATGAGATTACTAAGAGCAAAGCTGCACAGTGGCACAGAGGTTAGCACTGCTGTCGCACAGCGTCAGGGAGTCGGGTTCAATTCCGGCCTTGGGTCACTCTCTGTGTGGAGTCTGCACATTCTCCATGGGTTACCTCTGGGTGCTCTGGTTTCCTCTCACAGTCCAAAGGTGTGCAGGTTAAGTTGATTAGCCATGATAAAGTGACCCTAGTGACAGAGGATTAGCAGGGTAAATACATGGGATTACGAGAATAGGCCCAGATCAGATTGTGGTTGATGCAAACTTAATGAGCTGAATAGCTTCCTGCTGTACTGTAGCGATTCTGTAATTCTATGAGCCCTTCTTCAATAAACAATCCTCCTCAGAAAGTTTGCCAGCTAGACGACAGAGATTTGCTTCAGCTATCCAGTCAACCAACTGTAATTGTGGTCTTCATGTGATGGAATTTACAGAAATAAAGTCTAAGCAAGATGAATTGCAACATGAAGACTTAAAAATAAGTTTTAAATTTCATTCAGCCTTGCGAGTTCTCTCACAACGAGATTGTCAACTAAACTTTTCTTATTGCACAGCACCTAACCAAAATGAATTGCATCATGAGGACTTAAAAATAAGTTTAATAAGAATAATATTTTATTGATTATCATGAAGTAGAGCTGTCTTTGACAAATCAGGGAGGCCTTGTCAATGTAGCACCTTGTCCACCGTTGAAAGGAAAAAGGTATAAGGTAAACTGTTATGGTAACTTTATTACTGCAAGTAGTTGGGAGGAGCATCATGGTCAAAAACCAATTTATCACCAGCAATAGGAGCTGCAAACAATAAGTGCTAATCATTCTGGGTGATTGAGTGAGCATTTACTTGGAACAAATGCAGCCATTGTATTGCTGGAGCATCTTCAAGTGGGCTAAGAATGATATTGTATTGAAACAGAAAATGCTGGGAAAACTTGGCAGGTCTGACAGCATCTGTGGAGAAGGAAGCAAAGTTAATGTTTTGAAGGTAATGTAGCTCTTCTTCGGAATTTTCCTTCAGATCTCCAGCATCAGTCGCAGTATTTTGTGTTTATTAATGATGTTGTATTGCCAGGTGGATGACAAAGGGTATGATATTGTTGCTTAATTCAGTAAGCAGTTTTATTTCTTTCCCTCTCTTTCTTTAATAAACAAACCCTACTTAACTTAAAAGCTCTTTGGGTAATTCATTATTTATGTCCCTTGAAACTTCTGGGCCAGAATAAACTACCAGCCTGAGAATAGGACTGACAGGCTTACAGCAATACTGCAAACCTCACAGAAATCCATCACCTTATTATTCTTAACTACTGGAGGATCAATCAAGTGGCTTTCACATTAAACTGCACAGGCAGCAACTTTCTGCATATTTCTCATGCAGCCTAGACATAAATAAGAAGACTTTTTATTGGGGAGGTGGAGGTTAACACAATAAAGTTTTAGTTAAGTAGGAGTAATGTCACTGTAGACTTCAGCTGACATCTATCCATTGACATAATGATAACAGCGAATTGATAAGTTGTGTAAATAGTGAGGAACAAGTCACGTGTGCCTGAGTGATGGCCATCCCAGAAATATCATCCCATACACATAAAAGGGCGTTTCACCTCTTAATTTATGAAAGGGAGATCATGTGTGACAAACCTACTGGAGCTTTTTGAGGATATAGCTCATAGAATAGATAAAGGTGAACGCTTGTATGTGGTGTATACAGATTTTCAGAAAGCCTTGGATCAAGTCCCACCTAAGAGGTTAGTGTACAAAATTAAAATGCGTGGTACTGGGAGTAATATATTGGCATGGATTGAGAATTGATGAGCAGACAAGAAATAGAGAGTAGGAATATACAGGTCTTATTCGAAGTGTCAGGCATTGACTACTGAAGTCCGACAGAAATCAGTGCTTGGAGCCCCAACTTTTCACAATATACATCAGTGATTTGGATGAGGGAACCAAATGTAATATTTGTAAGTTGGTAGGAATGTGAGTGGTTAGGAGACCATTAAGAGGCTTCAAAGTGATTTAGACAAGTTGAATGAGGGGTTAAATACACAGCTGATGCACTACAATGCAGATAACTGTGAAGTTATCCACCTTGTATGAAAAACAGAATGGCAAAGTATTATTTAAATGATGATAGATTGGGAAATTTGATGTACAAAGAAACCTTGGTGTCCTCGTATACAAGTCACTGAAAGCTAGCTTGCACGTACAGTAAGCAGTTAGGGAAAGCAAATACTATGCTGGCCTTAGTGACAAGAGGATTGAAGTACAAGAACAAGGATGTATTACTGCAGCTGTATAGGGTTTTGGTGAGACCATACGCTGGAATATTGTGTGCAGTTTCAGTCTCCTTATCAAAGAAAAGATATAGTTGCCATAGAGGGAGTGCAGCAATCGTTCACCAGACTGATTCCTGAGATGGCAGGATTGTCGTAGAAGGAGATATTGGATCAACCAGATCTGTATACACTGGAATTTGGAAGAATAAGAGGGGATCTAATTGAAACATCTACAATTCTAATAGAGTTGGAGAGTTTGGATACAGGATGTTGTTTTCTCTGGCTGAGGTGTCTAGAACAAGAAATCACAGTCTCAAAATACATAGGCCATTTTGGACTGAGACAAGGAGAGTTTTTTTTCACTCAGAGAGTGGGGAACTTTGTGGAATTTTCCACCACAGAATCACAGAATATATTTACGAAGGAACTAGATTTATAGTCTCTAAAGGTGTCAAATGTTGTTCATTTGTTTAAGAAGGGCAACAAGGATAATCCAGGTAATTACAGGTCAGTGAACCTTACATCAGTGGTAGGGAAATTATTGGAGAGGATTCTTCAGGACAGGATTTATCCCCACTTAGAAATAAATAGACATATTAGCAAGAGGCAACATGGTATTATGAATGGGAGACCATGTCCCACTAACTTGATCAAATTTTTCAAGGAAGTGACAAAGATGATTGATGAGGTTAGGGCCTTTGACAAGATACCTCAAGGCAGACTGATACAGAAGGTAAAGTCACACTGGGTCAAAGGTGAGCTGGCAAGATGGATACAGAACTGGCTCAGTCATAGAAAACAGAGTAGTAGTGGAAGGGTATGTTTCTGAATGGAGGGCTATGATAAGAATGGTCCTCAGGGATCAGCGCTGGTACCTTTGCTATTTGAAGATATATATAATGATTTGGAGGAAAATATAACTGTTTTGATTAGTAAATTTACAGATAACACAAAGGTTGGTGGAATTGCAGATAATGATCAGGACTGTCAGAGGATACAGTAGGTTATAGATCATTTGGAGGCATGGGCAGAGAGATGGCAGATGGAATTTAATCTAGACAAATGTGAGGTAATGCATTTTGGAAGGTCTAATACAGATAGGGAAAATACAGAAAATGACAGAACCCTTATTGATAGGCATATGGACCTCGGTCTACAGGTACGCAGGTAACTGAAAGTGGCAATGCACGTGAAGGAAATAGTCAAGAAGGTATACGGCATGCTTGCCTTCATCAACCGGGGCATTGAATTTAAAAATTGGCAAGTCATTTTGCAGCATTACCAAACCTTAGTTAGGCAGCACTTGGAATATAGTGTTTAATTCTGGTTGCCAACTTCCAGAAGAATATGAAGGCTTTGGAGAGGGTACAGAAAAGATTTACCAGGTTGTTACTTAGTCTGGAGAGCATTAGCAATGAGGAGAGGTTGGAGAAACTTGGTTTGTTCTCACTGGAATGGCAGAGGTTGAGGGCAACTTGATAGAAGTCTAGAAGATTATGAGATTCTAACAGAGTGGATAGTCAGCAGCTTTTGCCCCGGGTGGAAGAGTCAATTATTAGGGGACATAACTTTAAGGTGCAAAGAGCAAGGTTTAAAGAAGATATACAAGGCAAGTTTTTTACACAGAAAGTGGCAGATGTCTGAAACTCGTTGCCGGGGAAGGTAGTGGAAGTAGATATCATAATGACTTTAAGGGGTGTCTTGACAAATACATGAATAGGATAAGAATGGAGGGATATGGTCCCAGGAAAGATAGGGAGCTTTTGTTCAGTCAGGTAGCAGGGTCAGTGCAGGCTTAGTAGGCTAAAGGGCCTGTTCCTGTGCTGTAATTTTCTTAATTTCCTTTATTCTCTGATATGGGGAGAATGCTGGGGTATGGTGTTGTGATAGAGAATAAGCCATGCTCATGTTGAATAGGGTAGATGATGGTCTAATGGTATTATCTTTAGACTATCACTCCAGAAATTCAACTAGGTTCAAATCCTGCCATGGCAGATGATGGAATTTGAATGCAACCAAAAAATATTTGGAATTAGGGGGCTAGTGATGACATGAAACCATTGCTGATTGTTGGAAAAACCCGTCTGGTTTACTAATGTTCTTTAAGGAAAGAAATCCGCCTGGCCTACATGTGACTCCAGAAACACAGCAAGGTAGTTGAATCTCAACTGTCTTCTGAAATGACCTCGCAAGCCATTCAGTTCAAGGGCAACTAGGGATGGGCAATAAGTACTGGCCAGCCAGTGACACCCAAACCCCACAAGTGTATTTTAAAAAAGCAAGCTCGAAAGGCCAAATGACTCTATGCCTGCTCCTGTTTTCTATGTTTTTAAATAGATGGTGCCTGGTTTAAAGTTATCCAGTAACTTTAACTGTACAAACTGCTTTAGTTTACAAGAAAGACAAAGGGTAGAATTAGGAATCCATTATACCAGATGGAGCTGGAAGAATGAGCTGAGAGGGATCTGGAAAACTAATAAAGAAGGCTTTACACCCAGTGTTGCTGCACATGTTCAATTTGTACTTGTAAAACATTGCTGATGAAAAATATATAATAGCTTCATTGAGAAAGAAAAAATAAATAAATATATCTCAATTGACTGAAGAGGCAGTTTCACACTTTCTCAAGCAGAATTGCTTTCCCTGCTGATCTGCATGGGACCAATGAAACATTTTACAGGAGAAGAAAAATTTACAGGAGAAGAATGTTCTCAAACCATTTCATTTCGCAGGTGGTTTAGCATTAAATTTTCACTTTTTATTCAACGGCTTTTTCTCAGATAACTCTGTATTATCTTTGTAGATTTTGCTCTGGTGGAAGAATACACTTTGTCATAACATTAGTAATGTTTAAGTCCAAACTGGCTGTTGTTTATTGTTTACTAATGTACCTGAGTGTTGACATTAATTGGAGTATATTGAAAGTGTGTCATGCTAGGGTATGGTATACATGGTAATCGATAAGCACAGGCATTAGCCAGTACCATGTAGAATAGTCAGTAGGTAGCACTTGGTCGTGTGTGTGTGTGTGCGTGTAATCAATAAGCACAGGCATTAGCCAGTACCATGTAGGTAGCACTTGGTTGTGTGTGCGTGTGTGTGGAAATAATAGAGATCTGTTGTTAGTCCATAATGTCTCTATCCTGTACCCAAATATTATTCATCTATCTTTCTGAAAATTTACATTTAATCAGGAACTATAACCATTTTAAAGGGCAGTAATTATGTCCGCAACCTTCCGTGCCATTGATGACTGATACCTTTGTGCCCAATTCTGAATTAACTGAGAGCATTAGTAAAAGGCAATTGAATGGCTATCTGAATGTCTTTTACCGGAATCTTACCACCATATATGCCGGTGGGATTTTCCCACCCTGCCACAGTAAGCAGAGGTTTGACTGGCAGCCAAATTCTCTAACTTTATTGCAGCAGAAGCACAGTGCAAATGGTAGATAAGATCGTGCTCTTTATCTTTGCTTTGGTTACTTGATATCTCTCATTCTTTTGTGGGTAGGAAGGAGTAAATGGCCTGTGACAGCAAATTTCCTAATTGAACCACGAGAAAAAGCATTTGGGCGGGCACCGCAAACATTGTTATATAACGTAGTGGAATTTTAAAAATAAGATTTATATAGAGTTCACAGGGGAAGAATACAATAAAGCCCAAGATTGTTCCTGAAGAAATGCAGTGCCATTGTATTCAGAGCAATGAGAGTAGAAGGTGTATTACAATCACCCATCAGATAAGACAATGAAAGAAAGATGAGAGAAGCAGACAACTAAGAGATGGCAGAAAATAATATTGATGATAGTAATCTGTAATTAACTGTTTATACTGATGTGCGAGAACAGCAGACACAATGTACTGGAAAATAATGGATTGTATACACCTATATGGTCTCATTTTATGATGCCACCTCTCCCAAATAAACCCAAGTTTTAGTTTGGCAGGTGTTGACACGAGATACAAATAACAATCCTAGGTGGAAAATCAAATGGCAGAGGAAAAACTTATATTTTCACCAGGAACAGAATTCAGTCGTAATGTTCAACATCATGACCTCAGGACCTTAGGGGCAGCACAGTGGCTCAGGGACAGCATGGTGGCACAGTGGTTAGCACTGCTGCCTCATGGTGCCAGGGTCTGCGCTCAATACTGGCCTTGGGTAACTGTCTGTGTGGAGTTTGCATGTTCTCCCCATGTCTGTGTGGGTTTCCCCCAGCTGCACCGGATTCTTCCCACATTCCAAAAGGTATGCAGGTTAGGTGCATTGACCATGATAAATGTCCCTTAGTGTGAGGGGGGCTAACAGGGTAAATACGTGGACTTGTGAGGATAGGGCCTAGGCACAATTGTTATCAGTGCAGGCTTAATGGGTTGACTGTCCTCGTTCTGCACTGTAACGATTCTATGATTCCATAGTACTCATTGAAATTTACTTATTGAAGTTGAGTCGCTGCTTTAGTGCAGGAAATGTGGCAGCCAATTTATTAAGAGAGGCAGTGGCATTATTGGATGAGCAAACCAGAGATCCAGGGAGATGCTCTGGGGGCTTGAGTTCGAATCCCACCATGGCAGATAGTGGAGTTGGCACTCAAATCTAATAATAACCATGAAATTATTCATGGTCATCTGGTAAAGATCCATCCAGATTCCTATGATGTTCTTTAGGGAAGAAAACCTGCCATCATTTCCTGGTCTGATCTTCATGGTGACTCCAGGTGCAGGGCAATGTGATTGACTCTTGAAATGCAGTCAGTTGAAGGGTATATAGGGACGGATAATAAATGCTGGCTCAGGCTGTCATGTCCATTGAAATAAAAGGAAAACTGGATAAAAACAAATTACTGTGGATGCTGGAATCTGAAACCAAAAGAGAAAATGCTGGAAAATCTCAGCAGATCTGGCAGCATCTGTAAGGAGAGAAAAGAGCTGATGTTTCGAGTCCAGTCGAGATGACTCTTTGTCAAAGCTAAAAGGCATTGAAAGTGGGAGCTATTCATACTGTAGGGTGAGGGAATGAAAGATGATTCATAGCCACAAAAACAAGGAGAAAGGCTAAGAGGTGCTAATGGCAGTCCATTAGAAAATAGAGTAGAAAAAAATATATACAACAAGCTCTTGTAAATATCAATGAGATATTGATATTCTATTTAGTGATGTTGGTGGGGGAGGAATAAACATTTGCCAGAACTCATTCCTCTTCTTCCAAATAACATCATGAATCAACAAAAAGGATAACTGGGGCCTCAGGTTAATTTCTCAAAGACCACACTTCTGACAGGAATAAGAGCACATGGAACAATTCAACAAGTACAGTTACTGAGTACATAATGACCTTGCCTCTAATCACTGTTCCATGCATCCCCTTTATTCTTTTAAAAGCCTTGCCAATGAAGCTCAGCAATCTGAAACGCTGATGAACAATTTATCTTTTCAGAGAATGTGATAGGTACCAAGTGAGCTATCCAGCATCTGTTAGAACAAGTATCGTGGTGAATAAAATCTGGATTCTAATCTACTCTTTCAATATGAATACAGAATCGAATGTATGAAAATGTAATTCCTATCTCCGCAGCGCCAGCAAAAGAAGTGTGGCGGAGGTCATTCTGTAGGATAGGTGAGATGAGCCAAATATTACAGGGACACAGGCAGCAAAATCAATGTGGAACTGTTCAAAGCTGGTTTGCCCCACAGCTATAACACACTGCAGGAGGACTGAATGGACTACCTGGAGGATTTCTGTTTCTCACTGGACAGGAAGGACCCTACTTTAATTCTATGTGCTGGGCGGACTTGAAACTGGGAATGTTTTAGATCCGTTCTGATGCATCCCCATATGCACTCTGCAAAAATATCAGTCAGTCCGAATCATGCTGCAAGAGCTTGTGGATGGGGCTTAAACCCTGCAACTCTGATCGGTGTCCCCAACTACGCATGCACAAAAAAAAGCTGGTAGAATAGCGCGGCCCTGCCACATCACTCCCGTGCCCGAAAATGCCTGTGCCTGGCCCCCACAAGCATTGTCCCATCTCCACAACATTATTGACCCTTTATCTTTCCCACCACCCACCCCTGCCATCCAGACAGATCGTGGCTCCTTCCTCCCTGCTTCCTCCTCACCAATCTCAGGCAGACTGGCAGAAACTTCCCCTTTCCTCCTCACTGACCTCTAACAGAGGGGCAGCAGACTCAGCTTCCCCTTTCTCACCAATCTCAGGCAGAGTGGCAGCAGATCCCCACTTCCCCTCCCCTGTTCATAGGCAAAGTGGCAACGGACCCCCCTTTCCCTCCATTGATCTCAGACAGAGTGGCAGCAGACCACCCGCCCCTGGTCTCAAGCAGAGAGAATGCCTGAGATATGTGGGGTGTTTGATTATGCTGGCTGCTTTTCCGAAGCAGCAGGTAGTGTCAACAGAGTCAATGGGAGGTTGGTTTGTGTGATGGACTGGAGTACATTCACTATCCTTTCTGGCATGGACAGCGTATTATTAGGGTAATTATTCTGGTAACAATTATTTAAATAAGGTGAGCATGTTGCTGATTTCGGCACCCATATTACTGGGTTGGGGATGGTGAGAGGGGTAAGCTCAGAGGTAGATGTGAAGGTGGTGAAGAGAGCACCCATCCCATTTTATACACTCCCCTGTTGAAAACACAACCTGCGGGGCACATAAAATGTGGCTCAGAAACTAAAAAAGCATTTTTTGCCTAAATTTATCTGAACTCAGCAACCACAGCAAACCTTTGACTTTCACAAATAATATTTCTCAACACCAAAATCTTTTAAACATAGTTCAATGTTTTGTATCACAATTCATGAAGAATTTATATTCTTTGGAAATAATGCGATATGTTGGTTAGCCATCTCTGCAATCTGTCATTCCTATGCATTTTAATACAGCTTTGCTATCAGTGATAAGTAGCTTCGGAAAAGGAATAGATATAAACTATGTTAAACTGAATAATGCGCTATGCACCAAATACAAAACTATTGCCAGCACACGCATCAATGTTTTAGAGAGCTTCAGGAAAAAGGCCACAGATTTGTTTTTCAATTTCTCTTAATTAACATCACTTCCATTTGTCTCAACTGCAGAAGTGTCATCACTTTTGCTAATGGCAGTATATTTTACTTTGTTGCCCTTCAAGGATCACACCAGGCCCCAAGAGGCAGTGGAACCATAGACTGCAATCAGGAATTGACTCTGTCAAGGATGATAGAAATCCATTGAATTGGTGGGGGAGAGGGTGAGGCACTGCACATTGAATTTGTTACAGGTCAAAGGTTTCCAAGTATAATAGAGAGGATTTCAATCATTTCAGCTTGCTGGGAAACCTCAGCAAACTTCAAATCAAGCATACATGGGAGTGAGTGCATTGCTGTGCAGAATGGACATGCCCCCCCAACTCCCCAGTGAAATTGACATCTCTTCTCTATCAGTTTACTTCAAAGAGGTTCACTCACACCCTCAGCTTCTGACAGAAGGAAAGGAAAATCTCTGTTGATTTAAAATTCTGCCAGGTGACTGCAGGAGCATGGAGATTAAAGTGACCTGGCCATTTCATAATTTGTACAGCTGATCAGCAGGAATGCTGATATTGATCACAGGGCCATCTGAAATCACCATGCTGCAGTGATCTTCAGGTCTGCCAGGGCTAGGAGGGGCAATCTAACCACAACTCTCCCATCCTGGGGGAGAGTAGCAAGGTCAGCCTCTTCCCTGAGCTCACCCAACCCCAGGGTCCTTGAGCGACCCTTCAACAGAGGAGTAAATGGCACTGGATGTATCTTCTCAAGTCCCCAGGGACCCAAGATGCCAGGCCAGTATTTCAGGGAACAGTGCACTGTTGGCCAAGGGGCGTAGCCCAAAGGGGGCTGAAAAGCAGTCTGAGTGAGAGGTTTTGAGGGGGAAGGGGCTCAGGTTGGGACATCATCGTGCCTGCAATGTTGTGGGGAGGAGGTTACCCATTATCTGTGTGTGGGGGAGAGAGTGCTTCTCTTTGGTGAGAAGTTGATGATGCTCCTCTGGAAAGTGTAGGGACCGTAGTAAGAAGTCTCAAAGCACCAGGTTAAAAACCAACAAGTTTATTTGATATTAAACCCACTAGCTTTCGGTGTTTGCCCCTTTGTCAGGTGAGGACCACCATTTCAATTTCTGGGGAGCCTGTCTGCGCGAAGAGTTTGGGCCACCCTTGAAAAATGACGGCCCAGTTCCCGAACAGTGCAGCTAGCTGAGGGTGATTGCTCACAATGATCTCATTAGCATCTTACAGATGGGTCAATTCCACCTGAAAGACGCTGCCAACACCGACTTCCGTGTTCCCATCGGGATGGGCACTTAGTCCAATTCGAAAGAATCACAGCTGACAGCTCCCTCTCTCAGCTTCGCGTCCATTGTTGCTTCCAATTCTATGAAGTACCTGGAATCATAGTTCAATATTAGAATGTCACGCATTACAAAAAAACAGATCTAAGCGGGGGTTGCTCTTGTTTGATTGAGTTTTCCACTTATTCTCCCGAGTTCTGAGATGGGGAAATTTATACAGTGTATTTGCCACTAGGTAATGAGATGAGACTAACTTAATTTGATTCCCTTCAAAAGTACATTGTTAGCCCAGAATATAGTCAGTTTTGTTTTCATTTTTATTATAGGAGCATTAAAGATAGTGGTCATAATAAATACCATTATATTGTTATCATTTTACACCCGTTCATTGCAGTTCCTCTGCACAATGTAGTTCACCAGGCACGCACAGCATTTAGAAAAGGCAAACTTTTATCTCTCTCGCCTCGACTTGACCTGAAGTCTTAGCATCAGAGATTAAAATTAATATATTTAATAACACAGCAACCACATTGATATAATGTTTTAATAATATCGTAAATATTTTACAATGTTTTAATAAAACGAATGCAACTAAATGACAAATAATCTTGAGAAGCATTCTTAGTGGAGAGTGTATCCCTGGAAAATCTCATAATTAAACTGTCATAATATCAAAGCAATAGCAAAGTAAGTTGAAAGGTAATAGGTGTCTATCATTCAGCGGAATTCAATTCAGTTCATATTCTACTTTCATAATGGCATAATACAAAACACATTTCTGATCGTTATCATCAAGCAAACCCTAAATAATTGAACTAGAGTGAGAACTGCTCTTTTGTTCTATAGTAATATTGACAGTCGCCTGAATACATTCTGTCTGAGGGTAATGGAAGATCTCACGGTAACTCAGTTTTGGATGCATTTTCATTGCCTCGATGTATTTTAAATAGAGTGCACATGGTCGACAAGTGGAGGAGACATTCATTCATCAGCCGGGGTCAGACACAAACCCAGGTCTCAGAGTTTTGAGCATAGCGAATGTGACCTGCCAATCTCACTCAAATTCGGAATTCAGTTTTGATGCCCATTCCAGAATCAGATTCAATCTTCAAACATGCAGTTCAGCTCTCAATTTCGGGGCGGGATTTTCCAGCCATGCTGTCCCTTGGACTGGAAAATCCTGCCCAAGGTCAGCGGACCTTTGCATAGTCCGCGTCCCGCTCACTATGATTTCCAAAGCGTGTGGGAAAGATCTATTACTGGAGATGATTTTGAGGCAATTTCATTCAACTGCATAAATATTATTGGCATATAATTTCTGGCATTACTGAGTATTTTGACTTAAATCAAATATAGTCGCAGAATCACAGAATCCCTACAATCCAGAAAGAGGCCATTCAGCCCACTGAGTCTGCACCAACAATAATCCCATCCAGCCCCTATTGCATAATCACACGCATTTACCCAACTAATACTAAGGGGCAATTTAGCATCGCCAATCTACCTAACTTGCACATCTTTGGACTAATGGGAGGAAATGGGAACACCTGGGGGAAACCCACGCAGACACTGGGAGAACATGCAGACTCCACACAGATAGTGACCCAATGCCAGAATCTAATCTGGGTCCCTGACGTGTGAAGCAGCAGTACTAACCACTGAGTCACCGTGCCACCCATTACCAAAAACTGATAAATAATTTTTTTGGACCTAAACAAAACAAAAACGTTCAAAAAAATGTTGAAAACTATTTATTTCATTACCTATGGCTATGATTTATGTAAATGAATCAAAGTGGCCATCCTACCCCCACCAATTTCCAAACCAATTCCATACTGCACCCCCCACCCCACACGATTCTGGAGGCAGATAGCTAGCTGTAGAAGTGTTGGGTTCGCAAACACTAATAACAAAGAATTTGTAAAAAACAAGTACTACTTTATTCACTAGCTGAGCAGCTACTACACGCTTAGACTCTGTCCATTCTCTGGATAGGGCTCCCGCACTCCTGATACATGACCCTTTTAGAAGCCACACCATCACATCTTTTCCTAGGATGGAGAAAGCTAGCATGAGGGGACACAGCTTTAAATTAAGGGGTATGAGTTATAGGATGGATATCAGAGGTAGGTTCTTTACTCAAAGAGTGATTAGGGAGTGGAATGCCCTGCCTGCAGCTGTTGTAGATGCGCCAAGTTTGGTGGCGTTTAAGAGGTTAATTGATAAGTATATGGAAGAGAAGGGAATGGTTTAGTTTGGAGGGGCATTGCTTTTTATTTTGGTCGGCACAACATCGAAGGCCGAAGGGCCTGTTCTGTGCTGTAATGTTCTATGTTCTATGTTCTATGTTCTATGTTCTATCACTGTAACATTACTATGGTCGTGTGGTTCTATGCCAAGTAACAGTGGATCTGTACAAATGTTACAGAGAACGATATCTCATTAGAAATGACAATTTCAGTTGCTCACTCCATTATTTCCACTTTCTTTTGCAGTATTTAAAGGCCATGGTGATGGAGGTACACTGTTACAATGGTGCAAGTTTCCAAAAAGAATGTCTTGGCCAAGCAGTCACTGAGACAGTGTTCATGAGCAAAATGTATTTCTCCTGTAAGAAAATTAAATAAATAATCTGATTATTATTTTTTAAAAAAAGCACAGTGAGCAAATGGTAATTCAACACTTCTAGTCACAGGATAAGTTTTTAATTGTAAATTGAAGCTAATATTTAATGATTAGAGTTGATAAGTACAGAGCCTACATTAGTTGGCCTACATTAGCAAGCCGAGGAGATTTTGCTAGGTAATCATCCGAGGACACAGGACACTCACAAGACCTCCATTTAATCCTTGGGCCACCATTGAACTCTAGTTGGGCTCAGAGATAAAGGGTGTTTGTTAGCTCAATAATGAGCCTTCTCAATGTCCCATAGAAGCCAGTAATGCTGTACCACCCCCTTCCAACCCACAACTTAATGTGGAAAGCTTTTTCCACACCAGCTATTAACTGATTAACTGATAGGCTTTTCCACATTTAAGTAGGCCTGGTCTGAACTGAGTAAAATCCAGCACACGATCTCAGAGCATACCACAAATTGTCTTATACTCTTAGATACACAGAAAAGGAAAATACAAACATATGTAGTTGTCAACCAAATATGGATATCCATTAGAAAGTCAGAATTTACTTGTGAATCCAAATCTAGATCACAACAAAGTTACAGCCAGAAACATAGGGATTGGGTGGAAACATGAAATAGAGATTGAAAAGTAATCATGATCATGTTGAAAGATAGAGCAGACTCAGCTGGTCCTATGGCTAACTCTACCTCCTATTTCTCAAGTTCTTATGACTGCATAGTTTTAATGACATTTTTTTTTCATGTTGTTTTTTTTCATAAAATTGAGACTTGCATTCAAAGTGGAATCCAGATACCTCATCTAGCTTGGTTCCTCGACTGCAATGATATTCATATCCATGGGTTATCCCAAAATATTTTGTAGTCAATTAATTATTTTTTGTGGTATTAAGTAACATTGTCACATAAGCAATTGCACAGCAACATCCTGCAACTCAGACTAAAGGGCAATTAATCTGTTTTTGGTCATAACTGAGAGATAAGTGTTAGCTGGTGAACATCTTCTGCTCTTCTCCAAACAGCACCACAGACTATTTTACATTCACTTGAACAGAAAAACAAGGCTTCAGTTTAATGTCTCATCCAACAAGTGACGTCCCTGACTAATATCACACTCCTTAGTGCTACACTCAAGTACTAGTCTATTTTATGTACTCCTTGTAGCTTTTGAATCCATGATCTTCAGAGAGAACTACCACTGAGCCAAGGTGACCCATTATCTTGCACTCAATTTTAATTTGAAATCACCACTATTTAGTTTATTATTGAGTCCTTTAAAGAACAAATCCGTTTTAGTCAAAATAAAACTGCTTAAGTTCTCGAGGGTTTACTAAGTGATGAAGCAAATACATCATTTATTTTAATTGGTCAAATGACAGTAATTTAATGCCCTCTTGTCTTTCAAATGAAATCAAAGCAAGATTAGATCACTGAAGAGATTTTAATCTTTGTGTAAGTAAAATTAAGGCTGTCAAAATTGTCTGTAAGGCACATCAAGAAAGAATAACTTTCATTCTGTAACAAGGCATTTGACAGCATCGAATGCTGATATTTTTATGTAAATGAGTGGTTTACAGAAGTTAATGTTACAGTTGACTGCAAGGATGTTTTCAAGTGATTAGACTTTTTTACATTTTTGTTTATTATCAGCAAAGGTACTTTTGATATCAGTATTCCCAAGATGCACTTTATAAAACCCTAACGGTGTAGCATGGGATAGAAGTCCATCTATTTGTTCCATCAATTTTGTTCCAGTTTTGATGGAAGAGGAGATCATTTAACCAAGGTTTTGAAACAATTATTTTTGTATGCATCAACACTTCAACATGACTAAAATACTTCTGAGGAAAAGTCACACTCAACTCAAAATATTAATTTTATTCTTTCTCCACAGATGCAGCCAAACCTGTAGCGTTTTTCCAGCACTTACTGTCTCTACAACAGATAATAGATCTACTTGTGACAAAATGTGCCATAATAGTTACAACAATGGAAAAGTTATCTTGAATCTGTGGCTAAACTTGTTGCTAAAGTTTATTTATTAGTGTCACAACTAGACTTACATTAACACTGCAATAAAATTACTGTGAAGATCCCCTGGAGTGTGAGATTGCCACACTCCAGCACCTGTGCTGGTTACACTGAGGGAAAACTTAGCATGGCCAGTGCATCTAATCAACACGTCTTTCTGACTGTGGGAGGAAACCGGTGCTCCTAGAGGAAACACGGGGAGAACACACAGACAGACACTCGAGCCGGGAATCGAATCTGGGTCCCGAGCACTGTGAGCCAACAGTGCTAACTGCTGCACAACTGTGCCACCCCTATAAATCTCATGGGTGCAGAAAATTGCAAATGAGACCTACACAGTGATCTATGATCATTATCTTTAACCTTTGGAAGATCGAGCAACAGACTTCCCAATCATACTGGAAAGTTTTAAATTGCTCCATGCTTCCTCTCTTGCCTGAGCATAAACAGTAAACTAAAAGCAAAATACTGTGAATGCTGGAATCAGAAACAAAAACAGAAAATTGCTGGAAAGTCTCAGCAGACCTGACTGCACCTGTGGGGAGAGAACAGAGTCATCATTTCGAGTAGAGACGACCATTCGTCAGAGCTGAACAATAGGCTCATTGTTTTGCAAAGTAGGAGAACATCATGACATTTTAATTAAGGAAGATTAATAGAGGATAATTTATGTAATTCATTAAATGGAACCAAATCTTTACCTCCCTTAACAATCCAAAGCAAACGTCCGCTTGTCATTAAGTTTAATATTTGGATTACAAAGACTTCAAAATGCAGATTTATATGAGGCCTGTAACCAGTCAAGTTGTAAAATCTTCAACAATTTAATCATTTTTAGCTATTATCTTCCTGCATTCAATTATATTTACTCACTTATATATTCCAGCCTGTTACGTGTTTAATCTCAAATCTTGATATTTGACAATTTAAGAGTTTAGGATTGTTAATTATTTCGGATACGTTAAATCAGAATTTGCCCTTTCTGAGCTAATTAGGAGATATTATAAGTTTCTCAGTGAATTCTCTCGTGTTTTGCGCAAAGTTCTACTGTTTTCAGTCCATAGACTGAAAGGTGAGTGCTTGACCCTCATTGACAGCTTACCAATTAGAAAGGAGCAGCAGCCATTCTGCCAGATCTGCTGTGAACTGATTTTAGCCAGGGATACAGTATCTGCAATAACAAAGGAGCAGGAAACTGACTGATTACTCACAAACTATTGTAGGTTTGAGCATTGTTCAGTGAGAAAAGCTAATTTACATAGAAAACATAGAAAATAGTGGAAGAAGGAGGCCATTTGGCCCTTAGAGGCTGCTCTGCCATTCATTAGAATCATGGCTGATCATTCAACTCAATATCCTGATCCTGCCTTTCTCCCTCCCCACCCCACCCCATCCTCCCAAATCCTTTGATTAACCAGAAGCCATAAAACCCTTCATAAGGACTCAGAAGAAATGGATGGCTTAATCCCTGTTTACAACCTCCCTTCTGCCAGCTTTGATATTTTGAGGACAGTACAGTAGCATAGTGATTATCACTGCTGCCTCACAGCACCAGGAATTGGGTTTGATTCCTGGCTTGAGTCATCGTCTGTGCAGAGTTTTCACGTTCGCCCTGAATCTGTGTGAGTTTCCTCCGGGTACTCCAGTTTCCTCCCACAGTCTGAAAGACATGCCAATTAGGCGCATTGACCTGAATAGGCACCAGAATGTGGTGATAGGGGAATTTCACAGTAACTTCATTGCAGTGTTAATGTAAGCCTTACTTGTGACTAATAAATTAACTGTTACTTTATATTGCAAAACAGATCAGGAACCAGGACTTCTCCATGAAATTTTTGGTAAGTTTTCTTGAAAAGCATATTGTAATTCTGAAGGCAAGAGCAAGTTTATTTTTTCAAGTCAACAGTATCCAAATTACTCTCATTCATCATGGCTGCAACATGCCCACACCCTTCCACCTGACTACCATTATGGCACATGTTAATTTCTTTCAGTGGGGGTGGTACCTGTGGAGTTATGATCAGGGCTGGCAGCACACCCACTGCATAGCATCGTGGGTCATGCACTAAATTAGGACCAGCCTTGGATCTTTTGACATGGTCACATATTACAAGTCCATCACCAGTGTTGTGTTGAAAATTGAGTGCCAGGTAATTTATACCATTCTGTGCACAGTCTGTAAACCTAATACAGGTTGCCATGGGAACCATGAAAGTTGGGCCTACTTAATCATGGGCTAGTCTTCCAACAGCAGCAAAGCCTCCTCCAGTTAGATTGGAGGACAGTAGAGGCTGCTTGATAGCTCATTAATGCTCCATTATCCTTGAGTTTCCTAAATAGGAAAAGATTAGCTAGGGCAAACAGACAGGAAAATTTATAATGGAGAATAGAGAAATGGCATGAGAAACTAACAGTTACTTTGCATCTGTCTTCACAGAAGAGGATACAGAAAGATATACTCCAAAGACTCCAAAGATATGAGGATTTGGTTGATTGGCCATGATAAATTGCCCTTTATTGTCAGAGGGATTAGGAGGGTAAATATGTGAGATTACGGGATAGGACTGGGTAAGATTGTTGTCAATGCAGGCTCAATGGACCAAATGTCCTCCTTCTTTACCATAGATTCTATGATTCTATGAAATAATAAGCAACTAAGTGACTTGTGAAACTGAGGAACAAAAAGAAATTAGTGTTGGTAAAGAGATATTATTTGAAAATTAATTGGACTAAAGGTTGATAAGGCCTCCAAATCAAATGAGTTTCATCCCAGAGTGTTGAAGGCAGTGTCGAGAAAGACGGTGGATGCAATGATAGTTATCCTTCAAAACTTTATAGATTCTGGAAAGGTCCCTGCAGATTGGAAAGTAGCAAATGTAATCCCACTGTTTAAGAAGGGGGGGAGATAGAGAATGGAGAACCTCAAACCTGTTAGCTTATAATCAGTAGTCGGGAAAATGTTAGAATATATTATAGAAGATGTGATAACTGAACATTTAGAAAGGTAAAATCGGGCAGTGTCAAAATTGATTTATGAAAGGGAAATAATGTTTGACAAATCTGTTGGAGTTTTCAGTTGTGTAGAGCACAACTGGTGAGGCTTCAGCTGGTTATTGTGTGGAGTTACGGTTCCCATTAGCTAAGGAGGGATGTATTTGCCTCGGAGGGAATGCAACAAAAGTTCACCAGACTAATCCCTGGGATAGCGGGATTGTCTTATGAGGAGAGGTTGAGGGAACTAGGTTTATATTCCCTAGATTATTAAAAAATGAGGAGTGACCTCATTGAAATTTACAAACTTCTTACAGCTTGTGACAGAGCAAAATAGATAAGATATTTCCCTTGGCTAGCGAATCTGAAATCTGGGCACATAATTACAGTATAAGGGGTATGCTACTTAAGATCGCAATGAGAAGGAATTTCTTCACTCAGAGAGTGACGGACCTTTGGAATTCTCTATATCAGAGAGTCGTGGAGCTCAATCACTGAGCATCTTCAGGACAGAAGTTGATAGATTTCTGGAGGCTAATGACATCAAGGGATAACCAGTGCAGAACAGTGACACAGTGCCAGGGACCCGGGTTTGATTTCCATTTGGGTTGTTGGCTATGCAGTATCTGCACATTCTCCCTCCAAGTTTCCTCCAGATGCTCCAGTTTCCTCCCCAAGTCTGAAAGACATGCTGCTTAGGTGCATTGACTGTGTTAATTCTCTCTCAGTGTACCTGAACAGGCAACAACTAGAGGATTTTCGCAGTAACTTCATTGCAGTTGTTAATGTAAGCCTATTTGTGACACCAGTAATAAACTTTAACTTTTGATATGGAGATAGTGCAGGAAAGTGATATTGAGTTAGATGATCAGCCATGATCAAACTGAATGGTAGAACAGGTTTGACAGGCTGAATGGACAATCCGATTTCTATGGACATAGCTGCAGCTCCTCTCATTCTTAGTCATCTTCAATCAGTAAGTGGCATCTTACATAATTCCTCATGCACATGTTCAACAACTATTATTAGAGTTAACTCTTTACATCATCCTTACTTTTAGCCTGGGGTACCTCAATAATCTTGGGCCTTTGATGGGTACATTGGGGGCAACAGCCACCATTCTTGGTGATGCTGGCTACTGGTAAAGAGCTACCTCTGATAGTCTGGTAGCTGTTGGTGGGGCAGGGGATAGGGACAGGAGGGGATATTGCACCAGTGTCCTGGTCTCAGGGGATGGCCAGTGCCCTTAGCATCATAGGACTTCTCCTTTGGAACAAGGGGGGGGGGGTGGAATGGAGCGGCGGGGGGAGAGTTGTCTCTCGATCCTCTGACTGGTGGGTGAGATACCTAGTGGCCTGACTAAATCCAGGCCATATTGTCAAAAGCTGAATCAGATTCACTCAGAACAAAGGAAATTGGCTCAGAAGCAACAGAAGCAATTAATCCAGGCTGCTGAAATGTTTGTTCTTGGTAAACAAATGACAGTACACTCATTAAGCAGCAAAGTCAAAACCACATGAGCTGCTGGTGAAATGCTGAGAGGACATTTCAATATATGGGTAAATATCATACAAAATGAGTTAATACCAAAGCTGATATTGCAATAGCTCCTCAGCGATATGTATTTTCTCTAAGCCTGAGGAACAGCTGAGCTAGAAAAATAAATTGGAGCCTTGTATGATCGTGCGAGGAATGACTGATTTGTCAAAGAATTACCCTACTTTACTGCACGAATGATAAAGCAGGTATATTCTTAAACCATCCAACCTAAATGATGATCCTGAGAATGAAAACATGAAGCACGGATGGAGTGGCCTTTCCATCACGAGCAAAACCTGAGATTTATGATCAGGTTAAATTTCAGAAAAG
This sequence comes from Sphyrna mokarran, assembly GCA_024679065.1. Lineage (NCBI taxonomy): Eukaryota > Metazoa > Chordata > Chondrichthyes > Carcharhiniformes > Carcharhinidae > Sphyrna > Sphyrna mokarran. The sequence goes on from JAGIQG010000015.1 coordinate 27,823,723, forward strand.
AAAACAGCAACAGGGAGAACGTGCAGAAGCATTAGTAACCGTTAGAGAAACAGAACACTATGGCGTTCATTATGACTCTTTCCTAACTGTCCCAGCATGGGTTGCCTCATACGGACACAAAATCCATGTAAAAAGGGGCCTGATGCAGGCACTTTGGAGCCAGAGTTTTTGATTTGATTTATTATTGTCACATATATTGGTATACAGTGAAAATTGCATGCTATACAAACAGAGCATACGATTCATAGAGTTCATATGGGAGAAGGAAAGAAGAGGATGGAGAATGTGGTGTTACAGTCATAGCTAGGGTGTAGAGTCCTTGATTATGCTGGCTGCTTTTCCAAGGCAGCAGGAAGTATAGACAGAATCATGGATGGGAGACTAGTTTGCGTGATGACCTGGGCTACATTCACAACCCTTTGTAGTTTCTTGCGGTCAGAACAGGAGCCATACCAAGCTGTAACACACCCGGAAAGGATGCTTTCTATTTGTGCATCTATGGTAAAAATTGGTGAGAGTCGCCGTGGGCATATCAAATTTCCTTAGCCTCCTAGTTCCATTTCAAAGAGGAGCCAACCACATCAACATTGTTTGTGGACAGCAAGTATACTTCTGCAAAGGATACCTGTAGAAAGATGTTTTTAATTCATTCTTGGGATACAGGCGTCATTGACTGGGCCAGCATTTGTTGTGCATCCAAAATTGTCCTTGAGAAGGTGTTGGTGAGCTGCCTTCTTGTAAAACTGTAGTCCATGTGAGTCCGCTCACACTCCTGCCAGGGTGGGAGTTCAGGGATTTCGACAAATGATGAGTGTTATTGATTGAAAGGGTTAATAGTCGCACAGGTTTCAAAATCACATAAGCTACAAGCTGCTATGTACAATCACTTAGGGAAAGCTATGAGAGAAACCACAGGTTGTAATTACAGCAGACCCAGCTAAGTGTCAATGGCCATAAAACTCCAAGTTACAATGGAGGCTTTAGTCACACAGTACGCACACAAGAATTCAATTGAATGATGTACAGCTGCAGGTCGCATGTGCCCATTAGAACAAGGAACAATGGAAATGGGAGGGCATGAAAGGTTGATATACTATTGGTCAGACATATAGCTATCATACTGTATCCAGAGAATGGTAAATAGTAAAGGAGAAATACGTGCTTGGTGTTTAGGCAGATGTGCACAAATTGTAATTGGACAACTATAACCATTCTGTAAAGCTAATCAATACTTGTGAGTGGACATAGATAACCTCTATCGGTATATGCTAATTACTTGTAATCAAATCTGGAAGCCATTGAAAGGGTGCAGAGGAGATTTACAAGGATGTTACCTGGACTGGGTGGCATGCCTTACGAGGATAGGTTGAGAGAGCTCAATCGTTTCTCCTTAGGGAGATGAAGAATGAGAAGGGACCTGATAAAGGTGTATAGAATGATGAAAGGTATTGATCAGGTGGACTCTCAGAGGCTTTTCCCCAGGGCTGAAATGGCTGCCACAAGAGGTTATGGGTTTAAGGTGCTAGGGAGTAGGTATAGAGGAGATGTCAGGGGTAAGATTTTCAGTCAGAGGGTGGTGGGTGAGTGGAATTGGCAGCCTTTGGTGGTGATGGAGGCAAATTCTTTAGGATCTTTTAAGAGACTTCTGGATAAGTACATGGAACTTAATAGGATTGAGGGTTATAGGTAAGCCTAGTAGGTAGAGATAAGATCGGAGCAACTTGTGGGCCAAAGGGCCTGTTTGTGCTGTAGTTTTTCTATGATCCTATATCTGTTTGTGTAACTGCATATCTGGACTGCGCCAGACTGCTCTGGACTGCGCACCCATCTGGCATGTCGGAGCCATTGCTATAGCTTCATAACAAGCCACTGATTTTAAACTCCAAAATTCTTCACCTGGTCGGGATTGGACGGGATTTTTCAGTTCGCCCCAAAACCGGAAAATCCTGCCCACGGTCAACGGACCTTTCTACGGTCCACCCCTTGCCCACTCCGATTCCCAAGGCGGGCAGAATGGGAGCATCTGCTTCAAAACCTGTAACAAGCTGAACACCCAACTGCTCCACAACAGATCGGCGATGGAGTGGGATTCACTCAGGCTGGCTAGGACAGCACTACAGCTTGACGAGTATTATCTTTTGATTATACTTTCAACTGGGTATTGTTGTCGACCAAGAATTGATTTAAAGAGCTAAACCTAAGCCCAGAGTAAAGGAAGCGAGGAAGACACACTGAGAACGGTCGTTATAAAATACAAACACACAGAGTAATCAACAAGACCACAGGTCACAGTGAAAGCCAAGGAAGAGGTAAGCCCAGAAGGCGGAACTTGAAATGCAAAAACGGGTTGATTCCAACAGATGCTCTGAACAGTAGAAATGCCAGAAGCCTTAAGTAAAAATCTGAGAAAGCTTATCTCAAATTTGTACTAAAGCTCATTCTGAAGTACATGAGGAACATAGTACTTGGAGTACTGTGTGCAGTTCTGGTCGCCTCACTACAGGAAGAATGTGGAAGCTGTTGAGAGATGCAGAGTTGCCTGGATTGGGAGGCATGCTTTATGAAGATAGGTTGAGGGAGCTAGGTCTCTTCTCCCTGGAGAGACAAAGGTTGAGAGGCGACCTGATAGAGGTTTATAAGATGTTCAGAGGAATAGATAGAGTGGATTCTCGGAGGCTATTTCCCAGGGCTGAAATGGTTGCTATGAGAGGACACAGGTTTAAGGTGCTGGGGAGCAAGCACAGAGGAGATGTTAGGGGTAAGTTTCTCACTCAGAGGGTGGTGAGTGAATGGAGTCGGCTGCTGTCGGTGATGGTGGAGGCGAACTCGCTGGGGTCTTTTAAAAGACTGCTGGATGAGTACATGGGATTAAATGGGATTGGGAGTTACAGATAGTTCTATGGCCTAGTAGATATAAGTATGATCAGCACAACTTGTGGGCCAAAGGACCTGTTTATGCTTTAGTGATCTATGTTCTATATTCTATAGCACACCCAGCTGCAGTACAGGTCATTACAGCTGACTGAGGAATGGATTGAAGGAAGAAGACATTTGAGCTTGCAATTATTGAATCAGTCCAAATTAAAACATAACAAATGTTTAAAAGAAATTCGGATTCAAAAGATTGAATTGCAGGTTTGAATTAAACCTATAGAAATTTTCAGGGACAGAGAAAGCTTGTGGTTTGGCAGTGATCCAATCTGAGCATGAGAATTTGTAATTGTGATTATGTGTGTGTCCATGTTAGTTTAGAATTGCAGATTTCTGGGAACAAGTTAAATGTGGAAATTTTAATAACTTGGAATAAGTGTGTGTCACATTAACTCCAGATGAAGAACAAAGGGTGAGATTCTTCAGCCTTCCAGCCGCTAGGAGTCAATGGGAATTCCCATTGACACGCTGGTGGGAAATTCGCAGGTGAGGTTATGCTGCCAAAAGGACCAGAGAATCCCGCCGACATGAACAACCAGTGAATTCCAGCCAAAGATTTTGCAAGTGATAACATATTTGGGATTTTGAATCAACAAAGAATAAATGTTCTCTGTAAAATCAAGCACTGAAAATTGGCTTAAATGAAAAAAAATTAAATTATAATAAAGGAGAAGGGAAAATTTTGTTTCTTATTTTGTAGTGCTCTGTTGCTTTCAGAAGCCATAGCCTCGAGAACATGGAAATTAAATTGTTTGAAATTTACAAACTCTGAGAACCAGTGTGTTCTGCTTGGTTTATCTGGACGAACATAGAGTTGTTTTGTCATTGTTCAGGCTACATTTGTTAAAGGTTTAACTTTCAGGAAAATTAAACTTATCTTGAGTTTTTAATTAAAGGAATTTGGAAGGCTAAAAACAGAACCGTGAGAATGCTTACAGAATTCATTTTATTTATTGTTGTTTTAAAGCTATGCTTATCTGCTTGTGTGAATGGATATTTGTGAGTCGTATGTTTCAGCTTTAACTCAGGTTTCTGTCTGATGTGATTTTAAATTCACCCATGTGAGAATAAAATCATTTTAATTTGTAGGGTCAATTAAAATTTGGGATATTTGTAATGATTACGATAAATGCTTAGTTGGATCAATCTTGAGTCAAAATTTCTTGACAGGTCAAAAGATACACTCCTGACACAATTGGCACAATGAAAAGGAAAATTTTAGAATTGGATACTGGGGAAAAGTATTTAAAAGGAGAGACTGCAAAATAAATGAGTCTCAGACTTTGTGTTTGTTAGATTAAAACAAAGGAGGATGATGACATAAAGACATCCAGTTGAGAACTTTTACTCTGCTCCTTTCAAACTAGCAGAAAATTGTCTACTAACAGCTGAAGGTGTATTTATTTTTGCAGGAATTGAGAATTATAAAATAGTGAGGCTTTGCCTTGTCAGATATGTTCAGATGAAATAACCCATTCTGCATTAAGCAGGATGGATTTTTGTGACAGCTATCTACAAATGAAGCAAGATTTGCAGTAGCTTCAAGACATATGAGAATTTATTTGTAGATTTCCAATATTGCAGCAATAGTCAGCCTGATTTCAAAAAAAGGGGAGAGGGCATCTAACAAGGAGTTCCAAAAGACAGAGTGGATGGGGAAGTGCAAGATTTGCATTCACAATTATTAAACAATTTTTCAGTGGGAAGGTTTACTGCTCACGACAACATGATAGATGTTACAGTTAGTGACCAGGTAAATAACCTATTGAAATAGTGAGCTTTGAAGGAAATGATCATGTATGTGATGTGCAGAAGCAAGATGAGGAGGTGAACATGTTAAGAGAAAAGCCATTAGAGGAGGGCTGATGTGACCCTGTTCGTCGACAGATTATGCGGAGTGAATGGAGAACCAAGAACAGGATGGGTGATAGTTGAACAGAACAAGACAAAATTAATAGTATAATCTATTTGATGGACAATGAGAATGACAATGATGATAAAGAAAAGCAGACATTTAAATGGATTCTAAGAAAAAGATATATTCTTAGCTTCGGTGATATCTATGGATATAGGAACAAAGTTTCTTTCTAAGAATAGATGAGATAGGCAATAATGGACATTTGAAAATTAAGAACTCTGTTGTTTGAATTTGGGACAATTCTGACATAAGAATAGCACATGCCTGCATCCTGGATGATATGTACAGCTACCAACCAGAGGAACAGGAGAATGGACCGAGAACACTAACATCTGGATGTCGGATCAAATAATTTTCACCAGTCTTCGGACACAAGTAATCACACCATTTTGGAGAGGAGCTAAGACAGAGGGCCCAATTTTATTATCAAGTTACGTCTGTTTCTGTGTGTGAAAACTTGGTAAAATTGGGCGTAAGACAAGTAGCACAATCCGAGTCTGCCCATTCCCCCTTTTCCAATCACCAGAAATGGCTGTTGTTGAGATTGTGCCCAATTTGGACACTATGTCAATTTAAATGCATTTGCATGCATTTACTTACGGGCACTTCCTCCTTTACCACCACGTACGCCCATCCAGATTTGACACGAAACAGACATGGTCCGAAAAGATCTGATTTGGGCACTCCAGCTTCTGAGGAGGTAAGTTCAGTGATTCCGATGGCTCACTGACTTAGATCAGTAGTGGGTGAGGATGGGGGTGGGGGGTGGGAGGGTGGTAAGAGGTGGGTCAGATGGTTCTCTGGTCGAGGGTTGGGGGGGAAGAAAGGGGCATCTGCTGCCACACTGCGCGCGATCGGTGGGGGAGGAGGGGAGGGCCCACTGCTATTTTGTGTGCGATCAATGGGGGGAGAAGGGGAGTCTGTGTGCAATCAGTGCAAGGGGTGGGGTGAAGGGGAGTCCGCTGCCATTTTACATGCAATTGGTGGGAGGAGTCCACTGTCACTCTGCATGTGATCAATAGAGGGGAAGGGAGGCAGAGAGCCGTGATCAGTATGGGTAATGGGGGAGGGGTGGGTTGAGGGACTTTGAATGGACCTACTTCTTATTAAGCTGATCTTTCTCTGCACCCTAGCTATGACTATAACACTATATTCTGCACTCTGTCCTTTCCTTCTAGATGAACAGTATACTTAGTCTGTATAACCTGCAAAAAATCAATACTTTTCACCATACTATAATACATGTGACAACAATAAATCAAATCAAATCAAAATGATATCCAAACATTCTCAGTTAAGGCTTTGGCAGTCCCATCTGCTTCTGTATGCAAATACACATCCATCTCCTTCACTTGTGCGCAGGAGTCTGGAGTGATTACTGTTCCATCCACACAAATAGACAGAAGGCAGAAAAGAGACATTTATCAAATGAGCTAGCAACAGTTGTTCTCTCCATTTCTGAAGCAGTCTGCTCACAGTGGTGCAGCAAGCAAAAAAGACGTGATGATTCCAATTACTACCATCTTTGCTGCTGATGACTGTGTAGAGAAACCTGAGTCTCATCTGGCAATAATCACGTACGTTGTTCAATTTCAGAAAACATGATGACTGGGAGTCAACAGCAAATGTTGAGTAATTCATCTTTGTAATATATCTTTGATCTTCCAGATATGCCTGAGAGTTAACATTATCACATCTCTCTTCATACAATGCCAACTTTATGATTCTTGTCAATCTAGTGCTATCACACTATGAGAACAGTGGCCCTCGGCTTCTACCTCCGAAAATGAGTTGATGGTGTCACAAACAATAAAGCATTTATTATTTGTGATCAGCAAAGAAGAGATTTCTTTGTTGCGTTAAGTGTAATGCGATAGTTTTTCTAAATGGATTACAATTTCAACATGCAAATCAGATGTGAAATAGCTTCCAAGGAATCATCTCAGCTGCAAATAACATTGATGGTTTTTGAACTGTGTTGTGTGTCAAACTTCAGGAACACCGCAGATATGAATTCTACATCCTTGAATTCAATACTTGAGGTAAGCTAGTTTAAACCATATTAGATCTTGTGGTGATTCTTTACTTATATTAACAGTTGTAGAATCTCTTTCCTTTTAGAATCATACAATCCTTCCAGTGCAGGAGGAGGCCACTCAGACCATCAAGTTTGCATCAATAACAATCCCACCCGGATCCTAACCTTGTAACCCCATGTATTTATCCTGGCATTAAGGGGAAATTAACATGGCCAATCCATCTAACCTGCCCAACTTTGGACTGAGGGAGGAAACCGGAGCACTCAGAGAAAACCCATGCAGACACTGGGAGAATGTGCAAACTTCATGCAGACAGTGACCCAAGCTGGAAATCAAACCCAGGTGCCCAGCACTGTGAGGCAGCAGTGCTAACCATTCTGCCACTCTGCCACCATGCCACCTGTTTTAGGGTATTTTTTTCATTTCTCTTAACTTTTAACCTTGTTTCATTTTTTTTCTTCTTGTTTTTTGCATTCCTTTTATTTCTGATCTTCTTCCCCAATTTTTTTTCTCTCATGAAGGCCCTGATTTCCTTCATGTAACCCTCCTTATTGTGTAAACTTGAGTGGAGGATGTTGCATATAATTTCCCACAGAAGGCATTTCAGTAAAATCTCCTCATGCCTTTATCCTATCCACATTGCTTAGCAAGCACTTCAACACACAATGAGCTTAAAATAACCCATGCATGAGGAAGGCCTCAACCAGGATCTTGGGTTCATGTCGTAGTGCACGTAACCCCTACCACTTTGCCTGGCTTGCAAATTCACATTTCTTTAACTTGTGATTATCTCTCTCTACTTGTATTGTCTGTACCTGTCAAGATTTGATTACCGATAAAGACTCATATTCCAACCATTATCTTGCAATTACATCTTCTCCAGATGTGCAACAGAAAGACCATTTCCACTGCACTTCCAACAAAGTTATGGCAGCAAAACAGAGCCAGTTCCAAGGAAACCCAATGCCTTACTAAAACCCAGTACCCAACATAACTGACCATTACAGAGAAGCAATTGATAATAGCTAACCATATGTTAATCATTATAGCCAAAACAGCAAAATAACAAGAAGTTGTAATCAAACTTGCATAATTTTTTCTTCATTCATTCATGGGACATGAGCATTGTTGGCTGGCCAGCATTAATTATCCATCCCTAGTTACCATTGGAGAGCAGTTCAGAATCAATCACATTGCTGTGACTCTGGAGTCACATGTAGACCAGAGCAGATAAGGATGGCAGATTTCCTTCCCTAAAGGACATTAGTGAACCAGATGGGTTTTTCTGATAATTGACAATGGTTTCATGGTCATCAGTAGATTTTTAATGCCAGATTTCTTTTATAAATTGAAATCAAATTCCACCACTGCCCCAGCAGGATTCAAACCCCAGGACCCCAGAACATTAGATGAGTTTCTGGATTAATATTCTTGCAATACTACCACTACCTTCCCCCGATTTGCATGGGGAAAATTTACATTCCATTTTGGACAAAGAAAACCCTAAAGGTGGGTATACATTTTTTAAAAACTCTAATTGGAGATCCACAAAAACAGAGCAGAATTCTTCAATCTGGGACTATGGTGAAGGCAGGGGTGGGAAGTGTTTCCTGCTGGGAAGTCACATCATTTCTTCTGCCCCAGCATAATTAATAATGCATTTGGCGAGTTCTGTGCTGTGTTTTGTGGCCATCGGGCTTGAGGTTGTACCTAGGTGCCATATTGAAAAGGTGCCCAACACAAGGAGAAGATGGATTGCCTGAAGAAAGAAGATGGATGTCCTCAATGTTTCTGAAGCTGGAAGATCCACCTGATAGAGACAGCTAGCACCGTCCCCCTCCCCCCCTCCGCCCCAGACCCCATGCTCCACCCCCCACCTGCCCCTGTGGTTTTCCAGGATCCAAGGCCACTGGTTGTCTGGATCCCGAACTCCAAAGCCCCCAGCTTTCATCAGGTTATGTCCCAACTTTTGCCATCCAGTTGATTCCCAATCTGTCTTGGCAAGAACTAATGAATATTCTGCTGCAATTTCACACCGGTGTGAAACCAATTTTTGCTTTCCTGGTAGATTCTCCCCATCATTGATCTCATGGGCAAGGACTTGGGAGAATTCCACCCATGGCATTGGCATCCTAAAGGATTGGACTCCTGACTGATGAAAAAGAATGATTTGATTCCACGCAGTCAGTACAGTTTCTGTTAGATGCATAATAAAACTGCTTTTTATATACTTCAATATTGTGCCTTAAACTCAATCTTCAAAGAACCTTTCCTCCAGCTGCGCAAATGAACCATTTCCTGCAATAGTCACCCTTAATACCCACATTGAATTAATGCTCCATTCTTTCGCAGAGAATCCAAATCCAACATTAATTATTCACAACAAAATAGTGTTAGCTTCTAAGATGGAATGTTAGCTCCAAAGTTAAACATTTCTTTTTATTATCAATTCACCTCAGAGAATTAATTTCCACTTTTTCTCAACCAGGCTACTAACTGGAGCATTTCCCAGTAATAAACTTGCTCGATATCAGTGAAGAGAAGCTGATAGAATCACTCCTCCTTAGGCAGTGACTTTTGAACGTTTCAGTTTCGTAGACCCTCTATAATACATGCTCCCAGAGATCGCAATCCAGATCCTCCTGATCCTGTCGCTCAGTGTATTTTTTTCAACCTGTACACAGCATTTGAAAGAAAATCAAAGAAGGAAGATTGCCCCTAATTTTTTAACTGCTAATTTAAATAATGGGGAGGTCTTATGGCCCAGTGGTAGCATCTTGAGCTCTGTGTTGAAATCCCATTTCAGACGGTGATAGCCACTGAAGGTTTGTGCATAACGTGATCAAACAGACTGATTATCAACTTGTAAATCCTTCCAATACGGGAGTCAGCCCAAGCCATTTGGGAGCTGAAGTGAAATAGCCTCTCATGATAAAAGGCCCCCCATACAAGCATCTTCTGTACTTCGAGGGAATAATAGAGTGAGAGAAATTAAGTAGGCAGAAGATCTGAAGAGCTTCTTTATGCATATGTCATCTTTTTTACTCAATCCCATTCAATTCATTGCATCCAGGTGGCGTAGTTATTACGCCTAGGCACCTCAGAAGACAATGGCCTAGTGATATTATTGCGAGACTATTAATCCTAAAACTCAGATCATGTTATGGGGACCTGGGTTTGAACCCTGCCGCAGCAGATGGTGGAATTTTAATTCAATAAAAAAAATTTGGAACAAAGAATCTACTGATGAATTTGAAACCATCGTCGATGGTCGGAAAAACCCATTTGATTCACTGATGTCCTTTAGGGGAGAAAATCTGCCATGCTTACCTTGTCAGGCCTACATGTGACTCCAGGGTTACACCAATGTGGTCGACTCTCAACTGCCCTTCAAGGGAAACCAGAGATGGGTAATAAATGCTGGGCAACCAGCGAAGCCCATCTCCCATCGAATAAGAAATAAAAATATTGCAATGCGGTCATCCACTCAGCCTTTCATGTTCTCATTTCTAAGACAATGTCAGTTATCAAAGAATAAGAGTACACTAATAGTGAGAATTATCAAAAATGCAAAAATTTGGAAATCTGATGAGCTTGGAACTTCCCAAATGCTTTCAGGGGCCAGCAGAATTTGTGGTGTGGTTCTCTTTGCTAGTTCAGATGTTACATTGTAACTGAAAAGCAGACAAAAGCTCAGATTATCCTGGCTGTAACATGAAAAGGTAATAACCTTAAGAATATAATGCACAAATGGTGCAACAGTAAAGTTCAAAATAAAGACAAAAATGCTTAATACATTATTTTCCAAATTCAGTCCACTTGAACATAATAATGGTACTTGATGGCATTCACATGACAAGATTATGTCCAATGCATTTCATCGAGCACAAGCTAATTTTTGTGGTCAATGGAATCTTTCAGTTGGATTTTGAACTTCTATTCATGAAAGTCCGGAGCTTGCTGTTCGTTTTTTTTTCCTGCTCTGCCTGTACCTTAATCATTCAAGGGTAACGGTGAAGTGATCAGTGATGCTACTATTTGATTATTGCTCCCCAGCACTTGCTAATCTGTCATTGATATTGAAGCCTCTTCCCTAACTGCATTCTGATCAATGGGGAAGTTTTGCTTTCAACTGGAAAAGGCACAGAAAAGAACTGGGTCAGCAGCAGAAAGCAAAGCTGGAGCAATAAGATGGCTCAGTAGTTGATAATCTACATAGACAGCGTAAGACGAGCTCTGTGTGTTAAGTGGAAAATGAAGACTAAACACAGATGGTTGCCTCCTTGGTAAAACACTTTCATATTATGAATAACTTTCATCTAATTTATTGATTGATACAATTCATCCAACACTCGCCAAAATAATTTTGCAGAGGTTAGAGGCCCCGAAGCTGTTGATGCAAAATAGCTTCTCCTATTGAAATGGCATCAACCAAACATACACATATCTTTTCATTAGAGTTGACAACAGCATTGAAACGTGCCAGTTTCATGATACATCCCTTCAAGCTAATCTGATACATGCTTATTGTGCTTTATGAATTCACATGTATAAATATACAATGTTTAGGTGACTCATACAATTGGAAAGAAATGTTCTTTTTTTGGGGAGGTGGGATAGGTGGGGAGGAGGGTAGGAGGGTGGGGGGGTTGCTTGATGTGGGGGTGGGGGAGAATGGTTTCACATAGTCAGTGAGAGCATGCGTGTGTTGGAAATGCGCCCAGCAGCAATTAGAAGGACAATTAAGGCCACTTAAAAGGGAAATTCACTGAGTTTTCACATGGTCCATGCTATTTCACACTTGGTGCAGGAGCCACGCAACTAGGCGGTCATCATGTTTCAATTGAAACTCACTCCAGGGAGGGATAAGAGGATCTTGGCAAGTTCTATAGATAGGAGTTTGCATGTGAGTTGTCGGAGCTGGTTTTCAGACAGTTCATTTGACGTTCTCTGTGTTCTGGAAGATTCTTTGGTTTGCCAGCATCTTCAGAAGCTTTTTGTCGAGAGGCCCTTTTAGTGTGTTGTCCTGTGCAATCTGTATTTCAGCAAATGGGGACGGCTTGCTCTCTTGGAGGTCTCCCTCAGAAGAGGAGAGAGGCAGACGGGAGATAACAATTGCCCGTTGCAGCATCCCAGAGTGCAACTTGTGGAAAGAGAGACACAGTCAGATGGCACAGGGACAGTAGACAGTAGATGCCATTATCCTGCAGTTTGATTGTACAGGTGGCTCTCTTGTTACCTGGACATGTCTGAAGTCCAGTGCAGGAGGAGATTTTATTTCACTCGGGACACTGTGAACTCCACTAGCCAGAAGTTGGCCCGGAGATTGTTTCAAACTGGGTAAGCAACTCTATGCCTGTGGCCCTTGGTGTTGGGATTAGCAGAGTAAATACATAGGGTTATAGGATTAAGGCTTGGGTGGGATTGTTGTCGGTGCAGGCTCCATGGACTGAATGGCCACCCTCTGTGCTGTAGGGATTCTATGATTCTCTGAAAGATTATCACAGCATCAAAACTGATCCCTGTTACTGAGAGGAGCCAGCCCTTCACTTTTGCAGCTGCTTGTACCATTCACATCAGATTCATGTTGCTCACAATATTCATTCGAAGGCCTAACATAGCAAGTTCAGCACTTATCCTAATGCTAACCAAAGTACATCAGAAAGAGTGCCTTCCTTTTATCTTTCAGATGCCATTTCTGACCCTGAAGTACAAAAATTCAACTGAATAATATATTTCTTAACACAGTTTTTTGCAATTTGCAAATATTCCACAGCAATTGCAAATCAATGTTAATCATTATTATAATGTAACAGTGTGATTAAAGGCTGACTATTTTTGCTATGCAGTGACTGTCAGTAACAGCATCACCTTTCTATAATTATCATCAGTTTTTAACAGCTGTTCACTGTAATAGGTTGCAATTATCTAAGATTCTACAGATCCTTATTTTTCAGACAAGTTTAAAAAGGAATTAATATAACAGTTTGACTAGCACCAAATAGTGTGAGCAGCAGAAAAGCTAACATTGTGGTCAGGATTCAGCATGGTGATACAATGGTTAGCACTGCTGTCTCACTGCACCAGGGACCTGGGTTCAATTCCCAGCATGAGGTTCCTGCCTGTATGGAGTCTGCATGTTTTCTGCTCTGGTTTCCTTCCACAGTCCGAAAGACATACTGGTCAGGTGCATTGGCTGTGCTAAATTCTCCCTCAGTTTATTCAAAAAAGCACCAGAGTACAGCGACTAGGGGATTTTCACAGTAACTTCACTGCAGTGTTAATATAAACCTGCTTGTGATAATAATAAACAAATAAGGTAAAGGTATTTCTTGCAGAAGAGAAATCTGTTCTATTAGAAAGATGCAAAATGAAGGGATGTTCTATCTGTAAGCAAGTGGCAAAGTGACATCAGCATAGAAGGCTGCTCTGGACATGAAGGCATGATGAGATGTGTTGTAATAACATAAATTAGGGCCTGATTATTAGTAAACCCAAAACACCACAAGTATTTATTCAGCTAATTCAGCTGGTGCATTAATTTGCCTAATAAAAGAATGTGAATTGGGAGAACAATAACTGACTAACTTCAAACGAAAAGACGAGTTTAAAATTAAAGCAGTGTCAGAGTGTGAAAATATCTAAGTGCTGACTCCAGCAAGGAAAGCAGTGCGCAATCCATCAGCTACACTGTCGCCTTCTCCCTCCATATTCTTCAGCACACTGAGAAATGAAATGCTGGCAATGAGTCCATGTCATCACGCTGATGGGACAGGCTCTGTCGGCCTTCTTTCCAGACAGCAGGGCGATCTTTATAAAAATGAAACCTAAGATCACTCCCATAGATATGAAGATTCCACCTCCCCCCACCCCAACAAACCGGGGAATCCCTCCAATCAGCCCCCCTTCCATGGAAACAGGGAATTGCCCTGACATAGATCTCCCCAGGGGAATTCCCCAACATTATTCCAGGCAGTACCTTGGTGCTGCCCCTGACTGTGCCCCTTGGCATTGCCAGTGCAATGCCAGATGAGATTCTCCTTTTTGGACCCTCATGAGATTTTGCATCCCATCAGGCAAAGGGAGAGGCAAAGTCCTGTAAATGTTCAAAAGCTGAAATAAAAATCAAAAACTCTGAAAATGCACAGCATATCAGCAGAGCATCTGAAAATTGACGGGCTAGCATTTCAAATCAAATTTGGCTTAGATTTTATTTATATTTATAGCCTTTTAATGGGTAGATTCACTCCACCAAAAAAAAACTGGGAAAAGGAGCCATTGCTCATATTCACCATCAGGAGAAACTAAGAGTCACAGGAGTACAAAGGATATACAGCACAGAAACAGACTAGTGGGCCTAAGAATTGTATGCTAGTGTTTACACTCTGCTTGAGACTTTTCTCATCGTTTCTCATTTAAATCTACCATCATTGCCATCTATTCCCTTCTCCCTCAACTCCTCTTGCTTCCCCTTTAATGCATCTGTACTATTTGTTTCAATCATTCCCTGTGGAAGCAAGTTCCACATTCTCACCATTTTTTTGGATGGCACAGTGGCACAGTGATTAGCACGGCTGTCTCATAGTACCAGAGACCCAAGTTCAATTCGGCCTTGAGTAACTGTGTGGCGTTTGCATGTTCTCCCAGTGTCTGCTTGAGTTTTCTCTGAGTGTTCCGGTTTCTTCTCACAGTCCAAAGATGTGTGGGTTAGGTGGATTGGCCATGCTAAATTGCCCTTTAGTGTCCCAAGACATGTAGGTTAGGGGGATTACCAGTGTAAGAATGTGGGATTATGGAGATAGGGCCTGAGTAAGACGCTCTATCAGAGAGTGGGCGCAGACTCGGTGGGTCAAATGTTCTCCTTTTGCACTGTAGGGATTCTATGATTTCTCAGTAAAGAGGTTCCTTGTGAATTCCCGATTGGATTTCTTGGTGACTCTCTTGTGATAGCCTCCTGCCATTTTCTTCTCCACAAGAGTCAGCATTATCTCTGTAATAAGTCTATCAAAACCATTCATAATTTAAATAGGTCACCTCTACTGCGAAATGAAAAGAAACCCAGCCTGCTAATCCTTTCCAAGTATGTACGTTCAGACATTTCTCTTATCATTTTCTCTGCTCTCTCTCTCCAGAGCCTTCATATCCTTTCTATGATATGACAACTGGAATTGTATACAGTGCTGTCAATGTGGCCTAACCAACAATCAATGTAAGTTCAATATAACTTCCCTATTTTTCAATTATATGCATCTAGAAATAATGGGGGGATTCTCCCAAAAGTGAATTGGTGGGAAAATTGGTCTAGATCACAACTGTTTTTTCAGTGCAAATTCAGATCTGAATCTCCCCTCTCTGTGCAGGGCAGAGGTTCCAATCATGAATATCATTAAAAACCCAGGGGATGGGGCTTATTCGCGCCAGAGTCTGATAGTTCTGGAACTCTACGCATGCGAATAGTCCCGATCTGGCAGCCTCCCCCCCATATGCTGGCCGGCTTGATCGTTGGCCAGGCCAGGATCCTCACAGTGCTGCTCTTTCAATCACCCCCACATGGCCCCCATCACAATTCCCAGACCAGCCCTGATCACCCTCCCCACTCAAACCCTGCGGGGTGGTGAGGGTGTGCCGATTGCACCCCTTCACTCCAGCTGGGTCTCCCACTAGTATCCTGGACGCAGAGAGCTACTCTAACTCACTGGAGTGAGGTACTCCCGGTGGGGTGGGAGATGCTGTCGGGCCTGGCAAATTGTGTGTCAGGCCCGGTAATCACATGTAAAATAGATTTAAAATACATTAAAAACAGATTTAAATAATCTACCTCTCTTTCTAATGCTGTCCAAACTGTGACTGCTCCCCGGCTCTGGGAAACACGCATGCATTAGGAACACATGCACAAAACTGGCGGAGAGAGAGGTAAATGACTGACACACGATTCTCCAGACCAGATGCAACAGAAAATTTGCAGGTTAACCTGGGAGAATCGCCTTCAATGTTTTGCATTTGGTGTGATATTATTATGGTCTTGCTAATTTGTGACAGAACTTTTAGTGATTGGTGTAATTCCAGTTCATGCTCCAAAGTCCTTTGATTCCTCTACCACATTGGACTTGCACCCTCCAAACAATGAGTGACCTTTCTATTCTCCCCCCGAAAATGTCCAGCCTCACATTAATCAGTGTTCAACTTTATTTTCCAGTTACTTGCTCAATCTCAAGTTTATTAACCTTGCCAAGTAATTTGTTGTAGTCCTCTTCGGTTTTGACTAATCCACAACAATTAAGTGTCATTCATGAATTTGGAAATACTTTTCATTCCAAAGTCCAACTTGTTAATATGAATTGTGAGCAGCGGTGATCTCAGCATCATGGTAAATTTAAAATAGAATTCAGTAAATATGGTCATTTCTGAACTACTTTGTTACTCTATCGGACGTCTGTGTGGGATGGTGGTGTTCTTTCTTCTCCTTTCGCACTTAGGGTAATTTTTTTTAAAACATGGATTATATATAGGCTCTGGGAGCACATATCCACACAGTTCCTTGATATTAATGCACATAACAAAATTCATCTGGCACAAAGATGGTAGAAATTATAGGGAACATTGCCCCGCATCCACTTTTGGTAACTGCCGCTCACTGTCAGATACCCCCCACTCACTGGCAGGTATGTAACACGCACTTGTAGTTAACCAGCACCCACTGACATATTTCCAGTTTCCACTGGCAGATTCCCAACACCTACTTCCAATTTCCTGCCATCAACTCGCTGGTACCCAAAATCTAATATTCAGCAAGGTTATTAATACCTATTAATATTGTGCTTAATATCCAAAACGGAGCTAATTTCAGGTTAGTTAGCTTTGACTAGATTCAATTTTCCGGCTGCGCTCGCCCCAAAACCGGAAAATCCCACCCAAGGTCAATGGATTTTGCCTGGTCCACCCTTTGTCCGCTGCAATTCCCATGGCAGGTGGGGCATGAAGATTCCACACAACGTGTGGCTGATAATACTTTAAATTGAGGGGTGATAGATATAGGACAAATATCAGAGATGGGTTCTTTACTTAGCAAGTACTAAGGGCATGGAAAGCCCTGCCTGCAACAGTAATGGACTCGATCGCATTAAGGGCATTTAAATGGATCTGGATGATATTGGAATAGTGTAAGTTTGATGGGCATTAGATTGGTTTCACAGGGGTCAGCGCAACTCAGAGAGCCGAAAGGCCTTACTGCAAGGTAATGTTCTAATAAGTTTTGCATAGATATTATAAGCATAAATGCTCAGTTTTTTACTGATAAATTCACAACTTTTAGCATTGCTGCCATGAATTGTACACGGATTCACAGAGCAGGTCTGATTGTTTCACTTCCCCCTGGGACACTTACGCTTATCTCCAGGATGTCAGTACAAGAATGTCAGTACAATAAATCTCCAACTGTCATCATAACATTTCTTCCTTTTTCCAATATCTGTTCCTTCAGAAAATTAACCTTGCTGCTGTTCTGAGAAACTTAACCGTTGCAAGCAACTGTTGTACAGATTTTTTTCTAAGTCTCTCTGATTAGAACATAGAACATAGAACATAGATTAATCGCATTTTCCAAGTTAAAGGTTTCAAATCTTTACTGGTGGGTTTTGCACTCTGATAGGTTGTCGCCATGCCTTGTGTGCTTTTTTAAGAAACAGGAGCCCTGAGTAGTATATGTGTAATAGCTCTCTTTCCCCTCTCCGAAATGTCCAACTTCACTTTTATCTGTGTTGAACTTTAGTTTCCAGTTATTTGCCCAATTTCAAGTTGATTAACATTGTCCTGTAATTTGTCCCAATCCTTCTCAGTTTTGATCCATCCCCAACAATTTGGTGTCATTCACAAATCTGGACATTGAAGCGAATTTCCCCATTCTGCCCGCCACGGGAATTGTAGCAGACGAGGGAGAGAAGAAAGTCCATTGACCTCAGATGGGATTTCAGGGCGAACGCAACTGTAAAATCCCACTTATAGTCTTTAAGTCCTAATTGTTGATATTGATTGTGCATGGCAGAGATTCCAGCATTGTAGTGAATTTTAAAATGAACTCAGTAAGTCTGGTCATTTGTGAACTAACACATACTGTGTTGCGGTGCAAGGATAGAGATTATGTTTGGGGGTGGGGAGGTAGGGGAGGGTAAGAGTGAAGCTGTGGTGGTGGGCTTGTGGGGGAAGCAGTCTGTAGTGTTGGGGGAAGATTCATAGCAAAGATTTTTATTGGTAACATGGGCAGAACCCAGTCAAGGAAGATTCTTGACTCTCATGCTCTCACAATGAGGGACAGTGAGAGCATGAGAGACAGTCTGGTCATGAGGGTGGAATTCATAATGTCACAGGTGGATTGGATGATGGGAACTTGGGGCAATGCCTTCTGGTCCACAAGCAGTGATGGAAAGGAGCTTACTTCTTCCAGACCACCGTACTCACCATACATCAGCAGCCCATGCCCCTGCTCCCCACCCCCACAACTCCCCATATTGTCTTCTGAAGGTGAGCAGGTGTGTAGCAGATTACATTCAGATCTAAGATATTTTTAAAATGTTACATCTTGTTTTGGCCTGGGTGGTGGAGGGACGAGCACTATAATGCCTCTCAACACTCGGAGTTCGCATAACTTCCTGTTCTATCATGAACCTTCTCATCTCATTCTGACTAATGGGTTATGTGAACCCTTGGCTCTAATGTTGAGAAGGGATGAAGAGACTGCAATCAGTTGAGAAACCTGAAAAGGGGTGCTATGGGGCAGCACAGTGGCACAGTGGTTAGCACTGCTGCTTCACAGCACCAGGGACCCAAGTTCAACACCAGCCTCAGGTGACTGCATGGAATCTGCACATTCTCCCCATGTCTGAGTGGGTTTCTTCCTTGAACATAGAACATAGAACATTACAGCACAGAACAGGCCCTTCGGCCTTCGATGTTGCGCCGACCAATTAGGAAAAAGCAATGACCCTCCAAACTAAACCATTCCCTTCTCTTCCATATACTTATCAACTAACCTCTTAAACGCCACCAAACTTGGCGCATCTACAACTGCTGCAGGCAGGGCATTCCACTCCCGAACCACCCTTTGGGTAAAGAACCTACCTCTGATATCCGTCCTATAACTATCACCCCTTAATTTAAAGCTGTGTCCCCTCGTGCTAGCTTTCTCCATCCTAGGAAAAAGGCTATCACTGTCCACCCTATCTAAACCTCTAATCATCTTATATGTTTCGATAAGGTCCCCTCTTAGCCGCCTCCTTTCTAACGAAAACAACCTCAAATCCCTCAGCCTCTCTTCATAAGACCTGCCCTCTATACCAGGCAACATCCTGGTAAACCTCCTCTGTACCCTCTCCAATGCCTCCACATCTTTCTTATAATGTGGGGACCAGATGTGCTCCAGTTTGTTCCCACAGTCCAAAGATGTGCAGGTTAGGATGATTGGCCAGGCTAAAATTGCCCCTTAGTGTTATGGAGATTAACAGGGTAAATATGTGGGGTTATGAGGATAGGACCTGGGATTATTGTCAGTGCAGGCTCAGTGGGCCAAAATGGCTTCTTCTGGACTGTAGGGATTCCATGATTCTAAATGACAAGGCCTCGATTTAATAAAATGCTACAGTCTCCCACCCAACAACCCGACAAGTGTCAGCAAGTGACAAGAGGCCACACACAGCGGGAGTCCATGGGGATCAGCCCCGTCAGTTAATAGGTTTGGGGTTCAGAGCCAAATCGGGATTGGAGGGCCAAATAGGACAATTGAGGTGGAGCAGGCAGGCTGTCGAATTGGGGAAAGGTGAGGGTCAACAAGGCTGGAGTGGAGGGTGGAAGGGGCCTTGCAATATTCAAAGCTAGAAGAAATCTTGGAGGGATTGCAACTAGATTCTGCCACAATCAGTGAAGGGGATAAGCCCAGTTCATGGAAGCGCCAAGATTTCCTTTTGAGGTCTAGAGAAACCCTCATCACTCTCAAGATTGCAGAATCCAGAATGTACTATATCTGAAATCTAACTGGAACAACTGCATCATACACTAGTTATTTCTATGAAATACAAATCAAGAAATCCCACCAAAATATTGCTGAAATGAAACCCTACCCCAACCATTTCTTGAGAACTTAAGAAGGCTTATGATGTACTGGCCTTCATCAATCGAGGAATTGAGTTTAGGAGTCGGGAGATAATGTATAAGACCCTGGTCAGACCCCACTTGGAGTACTATGCTCAGTTCTGGTCGCCTCATTACAGAAGGAATGTGGAAGCTATTGAAAGGGTGCAGAGGAGATTTACAAAGATTTTTGCCTGGATAGGATGGCATGCCTTATGAGGATAGGTTGAGAGAGCTCAGTCTTTTCTCCTTGGAGAGATAAAGGAGAGGTGACTTAATAGAAGTGTATAAGATGTTGAGAAGTATTGATTGAGTGGATAATCAGAGGCTTTCTCCCGGGCTGAAATGGCTGCCACAAGAGGACACAGGTTTAAGGTGCTGGGGAGTAGGTACAGAGGAGATGTCAGGGGTAGGTTTTCCACTCAGAGAGTGCTGGGTGCGTGGAATCGGCTGCCGTTTGGAGACAAATTCGATAGAGTCTTTTAAGAGACTTCTGGATGAGTACATGGGATTTAATAGAATTGAGGATTAGTGGTAAGCCTAGTAGGTAGAGATATGATAGGCGCATGGGTCAAAGCGTCTGTTTGTGCTGTAGTTTTTCTATGTTCTAGTTTTTTTTCCTATTTCACATTGATTCAGAGGAGAATGAAAACCATCTGGTGGCGGATTTTCTGCTGTTGACATATGTAGCCAGCTGTGTTACAAATAGGGTTCACAGATAGATTCCCATCGTTTTAATTGGGTGAAATGATTCTGCCAGTTGCTATCTATTTCCACAGCAGCTTGCAACTCACTTGCTTTCTGTCCCTAACATTTTTTAACTGCATCACCAGTAGTTAAAAATCCCTGCTCTCAAATTTTATTAGCAGTCTGGGGGATGAATGAGACAGCCCCGGAAAACGATCCTGGGCGCCATGCTGTTCAATTTCCGCACATCTATTCATTGCAATGTAGGCAGCGCGCCAACTTCAGGCTGCCCGCTGATTTAAGTGATATCAGCATCCAGCAGGCTCTATCCAAGCAATTGATTGTCTGGATTCATCTACAGGGGGCGGCCAATATTGAGAACAGCTGGCATCAGTTAAAACTTGCCCGCACTGCTTAAGATCAGCCCGTGTCCCTTAACCCGCCAGCAAGTGGTGACAGTCATGCATGAAGTGAACCTGATCTGTCAAACGTTGAGAAACGGCACAACATGGGAGATAGGGGCGGTGCGGTGGCACAGTGGTTAGCATTGCTGCCTCACAGCACCAGGGACCCAGGTTCATATTTCCGACTTGGGTAACAGTCTGTGCAGAGTCTGCACACTCTCCCCGTGTCCGCGTGAGTTTTCTCCAGGAAATGTGTGGTAAGGAAAACTGATCAACATGGAATACGAATAGACAAAATCTGACATCCAAATTAAAAACCTAAAAAAGCCACCATATAAAACACCAAAAATTAAGAATCATAGAATCTCTACAGTGCAAAAAGAGATCATTCAGCCTTTCAAGCCTGCAATTGCAAAAGCAATTCCACCCAAACACTACCCCCGTAACTCCACATATTTATCCTGCTAATCCTCTTGATACTACAGGGCAAATTAGCATGGCCAATCCATCTAACCTGCACATTTTTAGACTGTGGCAGGAAACTGGAGCACGCGGAGAAAACCCAGGCCGACACGGGGGCAATGTGCAAACTCCACACAGACAGTGACTCGAGGCCAGAATTGAACCTGGGTCCCTGGCGCTGTGAGGCAGCAGTGCTCACTATTGTGCCTCTGCGCCACGCACATTTGTAGCAACAACAAAAGAAATCAACCCCCAGTTAACCTGTAAGAAGTTGATCACTTTAAGTAGCACTAGTGGAGATGGGAGAATGGGGGGCAGGCAGGTGGTCCTTCCTGCTAGTGAATGTATATTCAACTATGTGAGATCAAGAGAAGCCTTAAGCCAGAACGCGGAGCTCCAACGTGGCAGTGTTGGCAACAAATCAGCATGGTATGTTTGCTGGCATCACGATCTATTTGCTTTCCAGTGGATGTAGACAGCGTGCATGCTAATGCCCTCACTAATATGATAACCAACATCATTCACTTGTTCACCACAGGTATCTTAAAGGTATGGCAGGGTCTAACCTTTCCAATTTCTCACCCTTTAGCTTTGCGGCGTCTCTTCAGCTCTCATCGTATTAGCAGAACTATTGGATTTTTAATTAAGGCATTAAATTTTGTCTATTAATATTCCATGTCATACACCAAAGGCATCAGTTTTCCTTATCACACATTCCAACTCCAATATCAAACGCACATGATAATTGACATTAACTTTATATTGCTGTAATAATGCCATCAGGAATTATCTCCAAAATAGGAACTGTAATGCAAGCTCACCAAATGATGCCTTAAGCAGCATGCATTGCAATTTCAACTTTACAAAGGATTTACGTCAGAAAATTGCAACCCTTTATTTTTCAAAAACTATAGTTCACTACTAAAAAAAATCATTATAGCAATATATGAGTGGCCTGGAACATATAAATATAATGGAAAAAACTGAAAGGCTATAATAATTGACTTCAAAAGTCGATTTTGTTAAAAGAAAATGGATTCCTGTGAGGTGTTAGCTGGATAAGATTACCAGTTTAAAATGCCTGATTAATTAATGCAGTGGCCCAAAACTGCCAGATCAGTGTGAAGTGTCTCAAAACAATAACAAATTCACATTTAGAACTTCTGAATTTTGATTCAAGACATGAAGATTGAATATAAGGGCGCAAAGGAGGAGGGAGAGATCATTATTTGTTTGTGGACATGGGCGTCGCTCAATGGCCAGCACTTATTGCCCATCTGTAGTTGCCCAAAGGCACATTGCTGTGGCTCTGGAGTCACATGTACAGTAGACCAGGTAAGGAAGGCAGATTTTCCTAAAGGATAGTAGTGAACCCAATGGATTTTCTGACAATCATCAGTGGTTTCATGGTCATCAGTAGATCTTTAATTCCAGATATTTATTGAATTCAATTCCACTACCTGCTGTGGCAGGATTCAAATCTGGGTCCCCAGAACATTAGTTGAGTGTTTGGATTAATAGTCTAGTGATAATGCCATTAGGCCATCACCTCCCCGTGATTAAATAAAGGATGAATGTCAGTAGTTCCCAGAATCTAGCTCAACCATAACAGACACAAATGATGAAACATTGAGTGAGGTCATTTTTCTAAATGCACGTTGTACTTAGATGGTAATTTTTCTAATTGTCGCCCGATTGGAAAACTAAACATCTCGAATTCACTTATCTCCCATGTTGTGGGAGATCCATTTCAGATCTTAATCTGATACTAATACAAACTCAGACGTAAGGACGCACAGCAGATAAATCCTACAGATTTTAGCTGCCTGCCCACTCTAATTCTATTTAGGCAGGCAGGGTTAATATTAGTCCAAAGTGAGTTTTAGGTTACAGAGGGTGTTTTATTTTTCTTTCATGGAATGTGGGTGTTGCTGGCATCCTTAATTGCTCTTGAACTAAGTGGTTTGCCACATCATTTCAGAGAGCCATTAAGAGTCAACCACATTGCTGTAGGTCCAGAGTCACAGGCCAGACCAGGTAAGGATGGCAGATTTCTTTCCCTAAAGAGTATTAGTAATCACATAGGTTTTCAAGACAATTGACAATGGTCCCATAGTCACCACTGCTGAGACTAGCTTTTCAACTCCAAGTTATTAATTGAATATAAATTCCACCATCTGCTGTGGTGGGATTTGAACCCTTAAACCCAGAGAATTACCCAGAACCTCTGGATTACTAGTCCTGTGACATTATACTATGTCACTGTCTCCAAGTGAGCTTGGCCTCAGAGTATAGTTCCGGGGCAGAATTCTCCAGGCTTTCCTGCTGATGGGACCTTCTGATCCTGCCAAGGTTGACTCCGCCATGTGGATTCTCCCACAGCAGGATGGGCTAAGAATATAAATCACCATCAACTTCAGTGGGACCTCCTGAAGGCTGATGACGAGACACCTCCACCACAAGAATTCCTGCCATGAGGGAATTTTGCCCCAGGTATATGTTCTATGGTCATTTGGTATCTCAGTAAGAAGTCTGAAGGTTTGTATGTTTGAACATGAACCATTAATTGGTGACCAATTAATATACATCTCCAAGGTGCAGTCCTCCATGAGTGCTATTTCCATGCTTGTTCCTTCTTGGCTGTACTACATACAATTGACCATTATGTGACTCTCTGCATAATAACATGGGTGGTACTCTTCTCCAATCCAACATTGGCCCTAACCCTGCCAAACATCCTTATAATGCACCTTGACCCGTCCTTACTTAAATAGATTTACAATAGAATCTTTGCTTTCTACCAACAACTCCACCCCCATATTTCTGACTTTATAAATTCAAGCTATCTAGAGGCATGACAAATCTTTCAGATCTTGCTCTCTCACATTTGGAGGAATGATAGTCTCAATTTCAGCTGTTTTGGGTGGGTGGCATGTTGGCACAGTGTTAACATGTCTGCCTCACAAGGGGCCATGTTCGATCCCAGCTTGGATCGCTGTCTCTGCACAGTCTACATGTTCACCCCATGTTTGTGTGAGTCCCCTCCAGGTGCTCTGGTTTCACCTACACTTCAAAAGACGTGCTGGTTTGGTGCATTGGCTGTGCTAAATTCTCCCACAATGTACCCAAACAGGCTCAGGGGTGTGGCAATTAGGGGATTTTCACAACAACTTCATTGCACTATTAAGATATTTGTGACTAATAAATTAATTTTAATTTGTTTGTTTAGTACTTGGTGTTTCCAGTACTTGGTTGTCCCCATTTGTTTCACTTTTTGCGCTCCTTCAAGTTGCATTTCTCTTTACCAACAACCTGTCTGCCTTGTTCAGACTCTGTGGATTCATCCTGTTCCTTCCAAAAGGAATGTTCACTCTGTTCATTTCTAGAGCACATCTGGATTTTCTTTTTCTGTGGGGTCTGCCATGTTCTTGCTGGACGTTGAAGTTTCCAAATTGGAACCTTGATTTTCCTTATGGGACAGGGCCTGAAAGTATTATTTCAGAGAAAGCTACTTTGGAAATATCAGTAGCAACAATTCAATGCACTGAAGCACAGCGTGAGTTGGCAAGCGGTCAACAAAAAAGTATGCAGTTGAAAGAATTGCCCTTCAGCATCAAATGCAAAAGGAATACAGAACTGTTCAGCAGCATAAAAATATGAAGGCTGCCTTGAACAGCAGAATGGAAGAACAGCAGAAGAAACTCGAAGAGACTTTGTTGAATTACAAGAAATCTCAAGTCGAAGAATTTGAGCTTTGCAAGGATAATGAAAATCTGGCGAAGGACATTCATTTCAAATGTGATGTAAAAACTTCCTAGATGGACATAGAATGGAACACTGAGCATTCCCTAGTGTCCTGCCCACAATATATACATCAACCAACATTATTAGAAACAATTGACCTGATCATTTTCACATTTGATGATGTTTTCCAGTTCTGGTTCAGAGAATTTTTTATTGCACATCAACACACAAGGTGAGGCAGTGGGAATCCATAAACAGGTAATTTGAAAAAAAACCTGAATTTTAAAAAGTATCTTATCACAATCACAGGTAATTGTTGCAATGTGGTATAGAATGATTCTTCCAATAAATATGATGTACGGTTAAAATTGCAAAGTCTTAACTCTGTATCCTATCCAAACAACCTTCGCAAGTATGATAACTGTTGCTACAAGATGTCTGGTTGCTCGATCTCTGGATGGTGAGTGAAAGAATTAATCTTCCACAACTCACCGCATCGCATGTGCTCTGCCTGTCCCTTGCTCTTGAGGATAAGAAAATAGCCCAGATCATTCCATTCCACTAGTGAAAAGATGAGGGCTGGGATTTTAAATGGTTGAAGTAACTGAAAGATAAGGTATTGGGTGAAGGGTGATGGGTGGAGGGGGAAGGGGGGTAGAAATAAAGTCACCAACAGAAAATACTGGAGAAACTCATTAGGTTTGACGGTATCAGTGGAGAGAGAATACAGCTAACGTTTTGAGTCTGGCTGACTGTTCATCAGAGCTGAAAACAAGGAAAATCCAACTAGATTTATGTTGTGGATGGTAATAGGACAAACTAAGTGTAAATGGTGCTGAAGAAGTCTGAGGAAGGAGATAAAAGCTTCCATTAAGTGATCAAAATGGGTGAGTGGCAGAAAAGAGGTACAGATTGTAATGAGACTAGTTGTGGAATGTGTTCTGAAAGGATGGGGAGAGGGCGAGTAGGGGCGTGGGGTACAAGGACAGCCCTCAAGGTAGTCCCTTAACAATCCGTGCAATCTGCATAATCAACACCCCCACCCCTCCACATCTCGTCAGATTCTGCTTGGGTCAGCTAGACTTGAAACGTTGGCTCTATTGTCTCTCCCACAGACGATGTCAGGCTGCTGAGTTTCTCCAGCATTTTCTGTTTCTGTTTCAGATTCCAGCATCCACAATATTTTGCCTTTAATAAAGTCACCTGTTCACCCAATTGAACCATTCTAAACAAAAACCTGCTATAATGGTCTGTTCGGACAACTCCTAGAAATAAAAGGGGAAATTATTACAAAAAGTGTAAGATAGTGGACAAGTTCGCCCCTAAATCTCCGCCACTAATTGGATTCACCATTACATTGATGTCTGCCTCCACTGCATTTGGGAATAACCCTACAAAGCATTGTATGTTTTTCTATTGCCTGTATGTTCCTGCGTTGCACACTTTATCTGTGAAGGTGTACAATGATATCTTCACATCTATGGCCAAGTGATGATCATAACTACAGTCAGATAACATTTATACCTATAGTGAATACTGACTAAGTATGGTAGCATTGTGGCTATATTATTGAGCTAGTAATCCAGACGCCAGGGCATATGAGCTGGAGATATAAATTCTGATCCCATCCACGGCAGTTAGGGAAATTAAATTTAATGACTAAAAATAATCAGTAATAGTGACCATGAAACTACTGAATTATTGTGAAAACTGGTTGATATCATAGAAACATAAAATATAGAAACAGAAGTAGACCATTCAACCCTTCGAATCTGCTCCACCATTCATTTTGAGCATAGTTGATCATCAAAATTCAAAATCATGAATCCCCCCCTTTCTCCCATATCCCATGACCTTTAGGCCCAAGAGTTATATCTAATTTCTTCCTGAAACTAGACAATGTTTTGGCCTCAACTACTTTCTGTGGTAGTGAATTCTACAGATTCACCACTCTCTGGCTGAAGAAATTTCTCCTCACCTTAGTCCTAAAAGTTTACCCCTTATTTTCAAACTGTGACCCCTCGTTCCGGATTCCCTAACATCAGGAACATTCTTTCTGAATGTGTCCTGTTTAATCCTGTTAGAATTTTATCAGTTTCTGTGAGATCCTCTCTCACTCTTCTAAACTCCAATGAATATACCAACTTAATCTCCCTTTGTGTGACCGGCCTGCCATCTCAAAGATCAGCCCAATCAAACTTCACCACACTCTAGAGCAAGAACAATGCCTATTGGAGAAGGAAATCTTTTGTCCTTGCCTGGCCTGGGTACCAGAGTTGTTGGCTTTTAACTATCTCTGAAGTGGTCCAGTAAGCACTCAGTTACATCAAAAAAATTCCAAAAACATTGTGATTCAGATAGATTGCAGAAATTCAAGAAGGCAGTTCTGTGCTACATTTCAACGGCAAATAGGGATGGGTTATAAATGGATGAATGAATAAAAATGAGATTGATATTCATGGTGAAATGACATTTACATCTACAGTGGGCTGACATGTAGAAAACATAGTAAAAGAAATTCTCAAGAAAGGAAAAGAACTGAAGTGCACTTTGTTGGTGTACTTCAAAAGCCCAAGTGATATTAGGAAGCCAGGCTAGACTCCAACAAATTTCTCTTTTTGGCATAAAGGTGAGAATGGGATATATCTTTCCAGGAATGATTCCACTGACAAAATAGGGGCATTTTATAGTAAAATAAATTTTATTTAATAATACAATTTAACTATAATTCTAACAAATGAAGCAGCTGAATCATTAACATTTGAACAATATTTAAAATGAAAGGGAGAAACTTTATTTTTAAAAGTTCCAGTTCCAAATTCATATCTAGAAAAAACCCATTTTTAAATTAATACAGTTAGCAAATCCAAGCATACTTGCTATAACATTTGTTAACAGTTTTGGAGCTATCGGCAAGAGATAGAGTTCTAGAATTCTGCAAAATACTTCCAACTTCAGCAGTAGCAGAGAGATTGTTTTTCTCTCTGCTATAGACCCAATAATGCACATTGCCCACATCATCACATAGCTCTGTCAATCATTCTAATCAAAAATCCCAGGGGAACTCATGTAAGCAAAAGTGCATTAGCTCTACTTAAAATAAACACTTGCAGGTTGAAATTAGTATTTATTTTGTTCTCCCAGCATCTGAGTTGCATTCCCTCCAAACATACCAACTACGCATAGAAGAAAAAACTGAATTTTTAAACACTTCAATTAAATATTAGAAAAATTATATCAATTGCACTACTTTGACCACAATCTGATTAAAGTACATAAGGCCCGGGTTTTAACTTGCCATAACATATGGGCCTAATACATTAAAAATTATCAACCATAGTTCTATTAATATTATAATGCTGAACACTAGAATGGTTTTGAGAATCAGGTAAGGTATTCATAAACAAAGATAATTGGCAGTGTCCCAATTACTGGGAACCAGTGATAAGTACAATCCGATGGGGCCTTCAATGAATGATTCCACTTTATAGTATGAAAGACATGCTGAATGTTAACCTACTTACTGACCTGGAAATATAAGAAAGATCAAGGAACAGAAAAGACCACTTGGTCCATTGAGAATTATCCCTTTAAGATAGCACATTAACTCTTCTAACCTTGCATCTAATTGTATTTTAAATTATCCTAAAATCTTTGTTTCTATTATCTTGCTTTGTAGTTTATAACTAACATTTATCTTTCTGAATAAAGGTTCTTTTCATAATATCTAATCTAAATTCACTATAGCCTAATTTCCATTTATATCATCTGGCTGTACTTTCTGTGTATACTTTGTGGCAGTAATGTAAGTTTAATATAGACATGTCGTTTAATAAGCCATTGATTAAATTCACCCTTACCTACTTTGTAGAATGCAAAACACAAGTTATCTAGTATTTCTTTATATCCCCACGTTTATGCCTTCAATCAGTGGTATTGCTCTTTTCTGTGTTATTTTGAATATTTTTGTCATATGAGCACCAACGTTGAACATAACATTGAATGTTTCATCTAAACATTGTGTTGGAGAGTGTGTGCCTCTTTAGATTTATTTAGTGCTGTCTTTTTCTGTGGCAGTAAAATTCCTCAAAGTCTTCCCCACTCTGGGAGTGATTTTACTAGGAAAGGTTCTCACCAACAAGGAGTAGACATGCTCCCCATAAATGGGGAGCAGTCAATTTGACCTCCAGGGAGGCTGAAAGCAAAGCAGTGGGGTTGGGAGGTGCCTCTTTCAATGCCGTTCTGGCACCTGAGCAATGCCCAGTCTGGCACCTGTGCAATTCTCCCCCAGGCACCTGGGCAATGTCCCCTGGGCAGTTCTAGGGGTGGGGCTAATGGTGAGCAGGGCCAGTAGGGGTGAGGCCCACGAGGGTGGGATCAATGGGAATGGGATTAATGGGAAGGGGTTAATAGGGAGGAACTAATGGGAGAAGGGACTAATGAGAGGAGGGAGCCCCCTACTACCCCGCAGGAATCTGTGGGAGGGAGGGATGGAGAAGATGCTTGGTGTCATGCTGCAGCGATGAGTGGAGCCGGAGAGGGAGGGAGAAGGGGCTCAAAGTCACTCTGTGGGGATTCGCGGGGGGATGAAGAGAGAGGGGGTTCAATGTCATTTTGCAAGGATTCGCGGGAGGAGGGCGGCAGTCTGCGATTGGTGGGAGGAGGGCGATGAGTCCACGATCAGTCTGGATGGTGGGAGTGATGTTAGCAGAGACTATATCTCAGACCGTGGGCCCCCACGACTGCAGGGAGGAGCTGCTTCAGGCTGCCTGCAGAAGCAGCGGCCTGCAACTCTCTCTTTTCTGTCAGAGCCATGCTACTGCTAATGGGCAGGGGCAGCATCAAAGGCACCATCTTCCACCGCAGGCTTTCGGATGGGTTTAACTCTGCCCACAGTCTTCTGCAGCGAACAACAGGCAGAAGATGTATTGGGGGCTTGAAAACATGCCCAAAAGACAGGTCTGAAACTCTCCCAGTTTCAAGGCCACTTAGAAAAAAAAGATAAAATCAGTCCTTTGAATATCACTAGAAATGCAATGGAAACCCTATGGCAGAGCAGGCTATAGATCCTGTCAGCTTCTTTCAATTTGTCAGTTCCTGCTCCATTCTTGTCATTTTACAAGTATGTTGAACTAGCTGATACATGGGAGGTATTGAAAATCCTCGCCCAGGGTGTATATTTCACTTCTTCCATTCTTTGCACAGGAGAGGTCTTCACATTATTACATGGAGAAATCAGCACAGGAGGAGGTTCTGCTACTCTACAAAGTCACCACCATAAAAGAATGTATGTGAGCGTGCACAGCAGTCAGCATGAGAGATGGTGAAGATGTGTTACAGCAGGTTGTGCTAGTATTTTCCTCTTTATCTATTTAACTCTTTTACTGGCACATCTGCCCAAGTTTCACACAATCCTGTCCAAGGCCAACGGAGAATGCCATTCTCCGAGCACCTGGAATCAGGGCTGGCATGCTGGTAAAATTCCGGCCTTTGAATCACACATTCACTACCATCCTGAGCATAATAACCTGGGGTAGCATTGTGTTGTTAGCAATCTAGTAGGCGCTCGTTAGCAAAATTACATCCCTAAACTTGAATAGTAAACTGGATATTGTTTCTCCAAGAACTACAGGCATTTCACGTTGAACTTTATAAACTCTAAGGAAGGGTAAAATCTTCTCTGAATTTCCCACAAGCTGTAGCACTGTTTATCTTAACTCCTCCACCCACCACCCTCCCAGCCTCCCACGCCGCCACCCTCCAGAGCATAAGCCTCCTGGAACTACCCTTATCATGAACTAAATGCAATACCCACAGATCTGTAACAATTCAGTAGATATTGAACTGCGCAAACTAAGAGCTTTAATGTCTAAATACCCTTCAGCAAGTGCAAGAGAGATATTTTCAAAAACTCCATGTGTGAATTTACTTGAGAAAAAGTGAGGAACACTCCAAATAAAGTTGAAATTGTTACCTCAGAATTTGCACCAGTCATGGTTTGCAGGTGAATGCCAGGAGAAATATTGATGTTGCAGTTAGGAGGTTTATAAGATTATGATATTTTTGGGCTGTATCTTAATTTAAAGTAAATCAAGGGGTTGGTGTGACTGTTCTGAATGCTACCAGACAGTAAGCTCAAGTGGGCTGATTGTTTGAGATGACAGGAAGGTTTAGATTATTTTACTGAGAAAAAGATGCAGGGAATATATGCTTGGAGAAAATGTCAGTGGTCCCTGAGTTTACAATGACTGGATTTTGAGTCTCTCAAAGTCTCAGAAAGGTGTTAAAGGTATTGGGTTCTAAACAGTTGCATTGTAAAAAGTCCATTTTCTTTGAAGAGGAGATGTGTTTAAGGACTGCTAATCTGCATTTCATCCTGAATGCAAGATGAACATGTTCCATGTTGCCATGAGGAAGAGGACAGAGGAAGCTATTTCTGACCTCGGGTTAGAGGCTTCCTTACAAATCAATGACAGACAGCAGTTTGGAATGGTGAGCAGAGAGGAGAGGCAGCTTGATTGTGTGAGCTACCACATCTGGATGCAGAGACCGTTTCCGATTGAATAGATTCATCCTGCAGACATCTATGGATATTGGAAGATTTGTTCTGGCATGACTAGGGGGAAGAAGAATTATTGGACTAGGCTTTACTGTTGCTGATCAATTTAAGTGGCCTGGCCTCTGTTATTCCAAGTTATTACTTGGTGAAGCAGGGAATACAGGAACCCATTGGAAGCCAAGAGTAACTGCAGATTTTTTGTAATAAGGATTTTAATTCCATGAAGAATGCAGTATGTAATTAATTAAAAAGGAGAACATTCCCTATAGTTTGAAGTATATGTTGCCAACAAAAGAAAATAGTGTTTGGTCAATAGTGCTTTTAGTCATTTGTTGCTGTAAAAGTTTTAAAACGTGAACTCTTGCCATGTCATTTTTTGAGTTAGAAACTGGAAATTCAAAACTCCATTTGAAAGATATCAGTCTCTATACAGATTGTAACATCAGTCAAGCAGTAAGGGCTAAACAAAGAACAGCCTATAAAGCCGATGCCAACATGTCACTGTTCTAAACAAAAGACCTTTTGCCTCTAGGTGGTCCATATCTCTCTATTCCCTGCTTATTCATGTATCCGTCAAGATGCTTCTTAGACATTGCAACTGTATCTGCTTCTACCACCGTTTCAGGTAGCACATTCCATTTATTTACCACTCTTTGCCTTAAATTTATGTTCCCTAATAATTGACATTTCTACCCTGGGAAAAAGACAGTACGTATGCAATAGCTCTGCACTGCCAGCTTCCCAATTACCGGCCAACTCGATCGCTAGCCAGCCACCCACAACCATCCCACTCACTGATTGCTGGCCTTCTGGATATCTTTGGGTCAGCACTGATATGTCTCCCTATCACCCCCCCACTATCCCAAAAAGGCTTCCCCATCCTCTGCAATTTCAACCAACCATCCCCAACAGCTCTGACACCCCCAATTCTCCTCCTCCCCCAACCTGGAAGGCCAGCCTTAGTCATCCCTTCCCTCCTTCCCCCAACAATCCTCTGGCAGAGTGGCAGCGGGACCCTGCACCCTCCCCATGATCACCCTTCCAACAGACCCTGCCCCAATAGTCCCTGACCTTTGGCACAGCCTGATGTCCAATGGGCCATGCCAAGGTGCCCTTTGGGCATTGCCACTTTGCCCCTTGGGCAGTGCCGGGGCAAGCTGGCACTGACAGACAGGCACTGCTCAAGGATAATCCTACCTTACCTGTGGCCTCCTGGAGGGGCCTCAATGTCCTCTGTTCCCTCTGGTGGGGTGAGCCACCAGTGTCCCATCAGCGGGAAGCTGTTGTAAACCTCATTGGAGTGAACCACTCTTGGTGGGAGAGGAGACGCTAGCTGGCCCCGAGACTTCATTCCCGGGCCCACTAATAG
This sequence comes from Sphyrna mokarran, assembly GCA_024679065.1. Taxonomy (NCBI): domain Eukaryota; kingdom Metazoa; phylum Chordata; class Chondrichthyes; order Carcharhiniformes; family Carcharhinidae; genus Sphyrna; species Sphyrna mokarran. The sequence goes on from JAGIQG010000015.1 coordinate 27,856,955, forward strand.
GAATTAAATGGTAATTTAAATATGGAAATCAGCATGGAGCTGATGACACTATACATCTTCATCTGGGAGAGGCTAGGAGGCCATGGCATCCAGCAGGAACGCTACTAAACAGCCTCTGCTGATATCTTCCAACCCATTGCACTGATGGAGCAGTGCAGTGAGCTGGGAAAATCACCCCTCATTGTAACAGCAATTTGCATTCTTCAATTCACTCAGGAGCTCTGGTCATCAGGAATTATTCTTGCTCCTTGTTGCAAGAACCAGAAGGACAGGTGGATTCTGCAACATGAGCAGGAAGGTCTATGTTCCATTTTTGACTGCCCTCTCTTTGAGTGCAAACAGAGTGATAAGCAATCAGTTATATCTTCTGTGCTTGTTCTGTATCACAAGACACATCACTGCCAGCCAAGAATCCTTATTCATTTTAAGGGAAGCTAACAGGTTCAGGTGGAAGACACACTGGGATTCAATACTATGGAGTGTGAAGTAACTCAGTGACTGTCAACAATGAGTTATTTTGAAAAACCACTGCTGCGTGTATACAAGGAGCAAATTCCCTGATTCTACAGCAGTTGAAATCAGTCCTTATCAATAACCAATTCCAATTACTGAACTAAGATTTTCCTGAGAGGCTCTGCCGACAAAGCAGGGGAGCCAACCTTGATCACTTTATACATGTGAGCTTCCTGTGCTCACATAGAGGGGGTATTTTCCACCTCAGTTCCAGTTGGCTGGAATGGACGCGGGCGCGAGGAATCGAGTGGAATCGCAAAATGACCTTTGCCACTAGTTTTCGCCCCCTCTCGCCAATAACGTAATGAGGTTCCCTCCATGAAAGGACAGGAATTCCATTACCATACATTAACATATACTGAGTGGGCCTCCCTGCTGTATGATTTTCCTTTAATTAGGCAGGCTTTCACAGTGGCACAGTGGATGGCATTAGTGCCTCACAGCATCATGGACCTGGGTTCAATTCGGGCCTTGGAAAACTGTCTGTATGGAGTTTTGCATGCTCTTCCCATATCTGAATGGGTTTCCTCTGGGTGCTCTGGTTTCCTCCCTTAGTCCAAAAATGTGCAGGTTAGGAGGATTGCCCACAGTAAAATTGCCCTTTAATGTCAAGAGATGTGTAGATTAGGTGCATTAGCGTTGGTAAATGTCTGTGTATGTGGATAGAGTGGGGGAGAGGGCTAGATAAGTTAGAGATAAGTTAGAGGGCTAGATAAGTTAGGTGCAAATTTGATGGGCTGAATAGCCTCTTCTTTCATTGTAAAGATCCTTTGAGCGCCCTTCTGACCTATGGACCACACCTTTGACTCTGCAACCACTCAGTGAAACCCATGACACCAGGAGTCAATATACTGGCCACCATTCTCCCAGTGAGAAAGTAAGTGCTGCCGCCAGAGGGAAAACCGCAGTGTTTATAGATTTCCAGCAGATCAGAGGCAAGACTTTCACTGTCATCTGACAGATCCTTGAACTTGAAATGCTGGGAGCCAATGCTTTGATTTGATTTAATTTATTATTGTCACATGTATCAGTATATTGTGAAAATTATTGTTTCTTGTGTGCTGTATAGACTGTTCATAGAGAAGGAAAGAAAAGAGTACAGAATGTATTGTTACAGTCATAGCGAGGATGTAGAGAAAGATCAACTCAGTGCAAGGTAGGTCCATTTAAAATCTGATGGCAGCAGGGAAGAGGTTGTTCTTGAGTTGGTTGGGACATGATCTCAGTCTTTGTATTTTTTTATCCAAACAAAATAATGTGGAAGAGAGAATGTCTTGTGTGTATGGGGTCCTTAATTATGCTGGCTACTTCTCCAAGGCAGTAGGAAGAGTAGACAAAGTTAATAGATGGGAGGCTAGTTTGTATGATGGACAGGGCTTCGTTCATGACCCTTTGTAGTTTTTTGTTCAATATTTGAATGGGGTCCACATCCTCATCTCAAACATCAATGGCTAAATTATTTTGATGACTTATCTAACTAATATGAATGGTCCCTCTAAAGGTCTCATTGGATGAAGTGAGGAGATTGACTTTAGAATGATGGAAAATAATAGCAGAGGAGGTAACCATTCAATCCATCAGATGTTGCCAGCTGAGGGAGATTCATTTTTCAGCCATTAGCAGTAGCCCTGTGTATCATGGTTCTTCTAATGGATAATCACACACTGCATGTTTTAGAAACTTTCTGCCTCTACCCAGCCCCCACAAACCCTACTCAGGTCCAACCAGTTTCCCCTCAACTCCCCCTTATTCTCTCACCCTATCATTTTTAATTTGTGTACCCGGTGACGCCTCTTCCTTTGCAGATAGGTTCTTCCGTATCCAATTTGCCAAGGGACTCTCATAATTTTGTGCACTTCAGTGAAATCACCACTGGGCCTATTCTATTTCAGAAATTAAAAACTACAGCATCTCCAATCTTAAGGTCTTACAGACAGAAAAAAGAAAGAATTGGGGTAAACAGTGTTAAGAATAATGTTCATGGAGTCAGTGAGAAGCTTTACAGGCAAGAAAAGAAGCCAATGGCTGCAACTCTACCATCTTGACCGCCACAAAATCGGTGCAGACAAGATGCGTAGAACAGAATTGTGAATTTGCCTGGGGCGGGATTTTACAATCTCGCCTGGGCATTTATGCTTTCTACAAAAAAGGCTATAGTGTTAAAAAAAAGGGCCAGACTGAACAGTTGCGGTGAAAATAAGAAATACTTGAGGTTTACTGCAAGGTGAGCTGATTGTATGAACAATGAATTTTTGATCTGCGCTGGAACTGTCAGTCAAAGCAGTTCAAAGAAGTCTGGTAACACTTGGGGCTTCCAAAAGAAAGCAGGGGAATCCCCCTAATGAAATTGATGTCTCTTGTCAATCAAAGTACTTCAAAAAGATTAGGCAAACCTGCACATCATTCAGGATACAAAGGGGAATCCTCCTAGTGAAACTGACATCTCCGGTCAATCAGAGTACTTCAAAGAAATCTGGTAACACCCGAAGCTTCTGAAATCACCTGAGAACAATCCCTACTATAGAATTGAGTGTTGCTGTTATTTTGAAGGATTCCAGATGTTTGGGTGGGGAGGCATGGATATTAATGTGACCAGGCCACTTTCAAAGGTTTCACAGAACACTGACAATAATAAAGACTTTTAGCAGAAAGCCTCCTGAAATCACCATTCTAAGAAAAATCTCCACATTTACCAGACAAAAAGGAGAATTTAGCCACAAGACTTCCCATTGGGAGCATACCAGGAGGCCAAAGTATGCAGTCAAATGAATATTAATGAGTAGTCATCAGACTCTTGGCTGCTCTAAGCAAGAACAAGTTTGGAGCCGGTGGAACGGGCCAGGAGATTTACAAGAGGTTGGATGCCCAGCGATGATACTGTTTTAGCCCTCATGCCCAATACAATGGGCCAATGTGAATCCCACCTAGGGCTAGTGGCACTGGGAAATCACTTCCTTCGATTGTAGAAATGCCCCTCTGTTCTCCTAACCAAAGGTTCCTCCATCACACAGGCTCACTCTTTCTGTCTTCCTACCATCACTTTTACCTGTTAGCCTCTGGCTTGTTTTCTATGAACATTATCGAAAGAGTTTCAATGTGCTGGATTCTCCATATTCGAGACAAACAAAAAGGTGAAAATTCCCACGTAAGTTTAATCATCTTTACAGTCATTGGGAAAACTAATTTGCTGAAAGTCAAACATTCATTTTCATTTGCCGGGGATCAATCTTCTAATTAATTCCCAATATGTACAAAGAATAATTTGGCTGGAATGTGTTTCTAGGCAATGACATAATTGAAGGGTTATGAAGATGTCATGAAATAATTGTCAAAATCCTATGTTAGATTATAGCCTATAATTCATTCCTGTCCAGTTACTAATTATATTAAAGGACAGCATAATTTATCAAAGATTTTATCCTTTGCCTATGGGGACCAGGATACTGCTTCAATAATGGCAATAGAATCATAGAATCCCTAAAGTGCAGAAGGAGGCCATTCAGCCCTTCACCAAATCTCTGACAGAGCATCCCATCCAAGTCCTATCCCTGTAACCCCACATATTTACCCCACTAATCCCCCTGACATACACATCTTGGGGCACTAAACAACAATTTAGCGCTGCCAATCCACCTAACCTGCATATCTTTGGACTGTGGGAGGAAACCCACAGGAAAACATGCAAACTCCACATAGACAGTGACTCACCCAGGAATCAAATCCAGGTCCCTGGTACTGTGAGGCAGCAGTGCTAACCGCTGTGCCACCATGACTGCCACAAATAGATTTTGCAAAAAAAGTATTGAAAAAGAAACAGATGGATTGGTCTCATAGGAAATCATTTCTCTGCAAGATAGCGAATTTCGGACTATTTTCTTTTCAAATCTCCGTTAAGCCTATGTCTTTTTTTTTTGCAGGTGATAAGGCAGATACAATGGCAAATAAATTGCCTGGTCTTAGAGAGGTGGAGCACTTGATCAACTTTGTGCAATTGAGTGCAATTGCTCTGGGAAACAACTAACGACTGTCCACCAGGTTTCCCGGAACTCTGATAGGTCTGGGAGTCATCAGTTCCAGAAAGCAAGTACTTCCGTTGAACAAGCCTTTCTCTTGCCCCTCTTGCAGTCAGTGCCCTCCTCTCCCCCAAGTCCTGATCTGCAGACTGCTCTGCAATGTTATCATCATGGGAAACTTTAATCTTCATTTCGACTGATAAATCAAAATGGAAAGTTGGCCTGGAAGATGGGTTTATAGGATGCTTCTATAACTGCAACATTGATTCTCAAATCACGTTATGTCTATGATACCAGAGCAAAAGATATTATTGAGTGGGTGCAAAATATTCTGCAAGGAGAAGAGATGTTGTAGTTCCTTTGGAAAAAAAGCATGGATTTCCTCCAGGTGACCTAGTTTCCTCCCACAGTCCAAAAATGTGCACATTTGATGGATTGGCCATGCTAAATTGCCCCTTGGTGTCCCAAGATGTGTAGATTAGCAGAATTAGTGGGACAAATACGTGGGGTTGTGGAGATAGAGTGGGGCGGGGTGAAATACTCTGTTTGAGAGTTGGTACAAACTCGATGGGCCGAATGGTGGTGCTGTCATGACAGTTTTCTGGTTGTAAGGAACCAGCTAGGGTCACAAATCTATTTTAGATCCAGTTTATGTAATGAGGCAGTGATAATTAGCAATCTAGCAAAAGATGGTCTGTGAAAATGTGTCATAATGTGATTCAGAGAACAACATAGTCAAGTCCCAAAAAGAAATCTTAAATTTAAACAAAGCCAATTACGTAGGTATCAGCAGACAGCTTGCTGAGATTTATAAAAGAAATAGACTAAAAAATATGACAGCAAATAAATCGTGGAAAATATTTAAAGAAACTATTCCAAACTTTCAGCAAAAACATGTTCAATTAAGAAACAAAATCTCAGCGAAAATGATCCATCAGAGACTTAGAATTATACAATGCAGAAGGAGTCCATTTGGCCCATCAAGCCTGCACCAATAACAATCCAACCCAGGCCCTATCCCTACAACCTCCCCTATTACCCTCCTAATTCCCCGGCCGAAGAGGCAATTTATCAATTAGACCAATCAACCTAACCTGCACGTGTTTGGACTGTGGGTGGAAACTGGACCACCTTGAGGAAACCCACGCAGACACAGGGAGAAAGTACAACTCCACACAGACAGACAAATCACCTGAGGCCAAAATTGAACCCAGGCCCCTGGCACTCTGAGACAGCAGTGCTAACCATTGTACCAGCGTGCCGCCCCTTCTTACTGAAGAAGTTGAGGATAGTTTTAGATTAAAAGAAGAGGCGGTTTATAATATTTCAAAATATAAACCTGAAGATTCAGCAAGATTTAAAGTGAGGGAAAGTTGACTAAAAAAGGCAAAAAAAAGACCCTGGCCAGAATTTTCCAAAGAAATGATGAAGTGTCAGGTTTTGATTGAAAACCAGGATGTTTCTCTCCAGACAAAGCCAGATCTTCAGACATTCTTTCGAAAAAAATCAGAGAGTGTGGTTCGCACTGTCACTCCGGCAGGGCCTGACACTGCTGGCAAGGCTGAATTGACAGAGACGTGGGTGAAACTTTTAAAGAGCATCCAATTTTCAAACTTAAAGTTTCCCCTCTCCCCCAACAAAGGATGTCACCACCCCACACCCTCCCCAATGGTTCCACAGACATCAGCACCCCAGCGGATAAGGGGGAATAGTGCCAACCCTCACTTGCAGAGGAGCAACACCCAACATGACTCAAAAATCAGGATATCTCTCCATACCACACAACCATCAGTGTGACCCTCCCCCCTGCCTCTGGTGTATAGGCATCCCTGTCCTCACAGTCTCTCTGCCCAACCCTCCATTCACTGCCACTTTCCCCCCTCATCCTAACTCATCCTTCCCCCATTGATCATTGTCCATCTCACATCCAAGGGAACACCACGACCCCCAGTGGGGCTCACAAGAGGGCTTGCCCCTTTCAAGATATTAGGGACATGTTCCTCACAACCCAGTGGCTATGGTCACTTCCATTCCCCTGGTGTGTTCACCACGACGGGTTTTGAATTTTTGAAAACCAGTAACGATTCCCACCAACAGAACAATACACTGTGGAAGGATGCAATGCCGTAAGGCCTTTAATGATGGGCAGTGATGGGGTGTCAATGGGCAGTGCCAGTGTGGCAGGCTGGCAGTATCATGTTGGCACTGCCCAAGAGGGGCTGCCTGGCCCTGCCCCTGACCACCCAGGGACATCAATGACCTCATTCCCACTGGCTAGACCATCATGTCTTGTCCATGTTGGTAGGGACCATACATGCATCCCGCTGATGAGGATGTCAAATAATGAGCAGGTAAGGTCAAGTGAGCCTGGACGATAGTGCCTCGGACTCCCTAATGAAATGCAAAGCATGTCATGAATATTGATATCAGCTTCACGCCCTTTCTGAGTGTGAAGCCAATTTTGCTGGCAAGACAGGGCTGGTAAGATCATGAGAATCAAAAAACCAGGTGCAATCCTGATTTTTTTTTTGCTTTTCACTCAATCTTACTGGCTCGCCAGGCTGAATGACCAGTGGAATGAGTTGGTAAGACTGACCCCACAAAGTAATGCTAATTCATCATCTATCTTAATAATGTATACTCATTCCTAGTTTCCTAATGTATCAAATTCAAAATTCTCATCCGTGGCCCCACCAGTTGCTATCCGTGTAAATTTACTTCAGCATTACAATATCCTGATCTCCCTTTGTCTGACTCCAGACACTCATGTTTCCTCACTTGCTTCACCGTACTACCGGTAACAATGCATTCATCAGCCTAGGCTCTATGCTCTGGAATTCTCTCCCTGAATTCTCCACAAACACATCTGCCTCTCTTCATTTAAAACTCCCTAAAACCCACAATTTGTCTAAGTTTTTTTTTGGACACTTTTCCTAATGTCTTCTTCTGTGGTTCAGTATTTTTTTTTATCATACCATGATGAGGTAGAGGAGAACATATGGCCCTTCAAGTCTGCTCTACCAGTCAATAAAATCATCCTAACATCTCTTGACTCCTTTAAAAGCATCTCTCAATTTCTCTGAACACCAATATTTACTAGTCTCTCACCTTATTAAAAGGATTCTGCTCTTCCAACCTTTCTACCCAAGTGGATAATTTCACATTCCCACACACATTCCATCTGCCCCCTTCTTGCCCCTATGGAGCCTCTTTGTCTCCCCACACTGCTTTATTTCTCAGCTATATTCCCGTCATTGGCAAACTTGGAAATATTATACTCAGTTTCCTCATCAATCATTGGTGCATATTGTAAATAACTGAAGCCCAAGCATTGATCCTTCGAACACTCTACGAGTCACATCCTACCTTCTCACCTATAACCCACTTACTCCTACTTTCTACTTTTAGTTTGTTAACCAATTTTCAATCCATATTAATACAATACCCCAAACAGTGAGCCCTAACTTTGTGTAGCAATCTTTTGTATAGAATTTTCCCACTTTCCCTGCCACTGGAATCATAGCCGGCAAGGGCAGACCATGCAAAGGTCCATCAACCTTGGGCGGGATATTTTCCAGCCTTGGGGTGAGCATGGTCAGAAAATCCCATCCTTATGTGGCATCTTAATACATGTCTTCTACAAATCTAAATATACAGCATCTACTCATTCCACCTTATCTACCCTGCTATTGCAGCCTCAAAAAATTGAATCTATCTGTCAAACACAATATTCCTTTCATAAATCCATGCTGGCAATATCCAATTTTACTGTAGTTTTTCCCAAGTTACCACTTCCTTATTAAGAGGTTGGAGCAGTTTCCCTGTGATTAATATCAGACCTACAGTTTCTCTCTCCCTGCTTTCTAAAACAATCATGTTACATTTGTTACCTTCCAATCCACTGGATAATTCTAGAATCTAGGGAATTTTGAAAGATTATAATCAGTACATCTATTAGTTCTTCAGCCATCTCTTTTAAAAGTGCAGAGTATCGACAAACACGCCCATGTGATGTGGTTTCTTTCCGTTAAGTTCCTCACTCACATGGACCCCTGTTTCCCATCATCTCCAGCATGGTCTCTCCGTCTTCGATTCTGAAGAGAAAATAAAAACACATTTTGGGACATTTCAATATTAAAAGCATCGTGTAGATACAAACAAGTTTGTTGTTTGGCTGCATTGGGGAAGGTACAAACAGTGAATCTTATTTTATCTGCAGTAAATCTCCTTAGCAGCACTTATCAGCTGCAGTGGAGAATTATATAACTGCCTTCTAAAATGGCAGGACACGGAGGTAGAACAAAACCTACTATTGTGAAAGGGATTATAAATAAGAGCCCTCCTGCTGGAAAAAAGATCATCGAAATGTCATGCACTTAGCCTCTCCTAATTCCTTTGTGTGGAAAGATGAAAAAATCTTTAACTTTGATTTTGTTGCGAAAACAGTAGCAAATTTATAGCCAGTTTTGACCATCACTCATAACAAGAATATTGGTTCTTATATAAATGCCTACTGCTGCCAAACAAGGTGTTTATTGACTCTTAAGGCTTTCATTCTTTAAGTGTGTTTGCAATTTTTTTGTTAGACTTGGCCATGGAGCTGCTTCAATTCATCTAATAATCCTATTTTATAAACACTAGAGTGCAGCGCTGGCTGAAAAATTATTTAAATCGATCAGGAATTGGGAAGCCTGCCAACTTTCTGCATAAAGTTTCAGGTGGGCCACCTGAGAGTTAGTTAAAGTAGGAATGTAGCTCTTAAAATGAAGTAAGCATAGTAAGCATTCTTTCTGGTTATATCACAGCTTGGTATGGCTCCTGCTCTGTCCAAGACTGCAAGGAAAAGCAAAAGGTCATGAATTTAGCTCAATCCATCGTGCAAATCAGCCTCCCATCCATTGACTTACTTCCTGCTGCCTCAGTAAAGCAGGTAGCATAATTAAGAACCCCACACATACTCTCTTCCACCTTCTTCCATGGGGAAAAAGGCTGAGGTCATATACTAACTGACTCAAGAACAACTTCTTCCCTGCTGCTGTCAGACTTTTGAATTTGATCTTTCTCTACATCTATCTATGACTGTACGCTACATTCTGCACTGTCTCGTTTCCTTCTCTATGAATGGTATGCTTTGTCTGTGTAGCATGCAAGAAATAATACTTTTCACTGTATGTTAATACATATGACAATAATAAATCAAACCAAATCAAAGATAATAAAAGCGTAAAAAGAAATCGTACACTGCTTTGAGCTTTCACTCCAAAACTGGACACAATTCTGGGGAGGATTAATGAGTTAGTAACTGTCCCGAGATATTTTCATGCTACCTTGGGGATCCTCGTGTGATGCAGGTCAGGGCAATGATGGAGATACTGTTCCTCAACATGCAAAGGTGTTCCCTCCCCCTCCCATCCCCTGTCCAGACCACCAGCCCCCAGGCCTGGGCAGAGATTGCTGACAAGGCCAGTGCCAGCACTTTCCCCCGGTATAGCAAGAGGTTAAAGAAGAGCAGCATAAGCGAGCATTTTGCTAAGTTGAGAATTACCTTTATCAGCTATGTTACATTCGGCACTTTGGTCTGCATGTGGCTTTACAGGAGGTTCTGATTCTGACATTCAAAATCTCATTGAGATAGGAGCTGTCTGAATAAATCCAGTGTTCTTTAACTCACAATTGATAGCATAGAATCTCTACAGAAAGAGGCAATTCAGCCCATCGAGTCTGCACCGACCACAATCTCACCCAGGCGCTAATTAAGGGAGTGCTGAAGGATGCATCAAGGAATATGAATGCAGCAGATGCCAGCATCACTGATTGCTTTCTTTCCACAGAATGATTGTCCTTTTCCTACATCTTCCTTACCTTCACCCTTGTCTTCCTTGTCCAATGTGGACTGGCTGCTATTGCTCTACACCCTCTGGTTGCAGGTCACTCCACATCTATGGGTAGCACGTCGCTGTGAGACAAGATGCTCTTTCTGAGGTAGATTGCCCATCTGTCGACTCACCTGAACCTCTGCTTCAGCAGCCCTATAAAATGCTCAGTAATGAGCATGATGATCCCAGGCTTTGATTATACTTCTTGTGTTCAGACATGTTGTCGTTGCAGTAGGATTTGATGAGCCATGGGTGTTGTGCTTATCCCTCATACTCCAGCAGTCATGTTCTAGAATATTCTGGTCATGGCTGACTGTCACAAAATACATGCATTGTGAGTATCTGGCACAAGGCTGCATGATACTGGTTTAATGATCAAAAGACCTTGACAATAACTGACTGGTAGTGAGAGGTTGGAAATATTGTTCAGGATCCATTCTAAGCCAACAGACAAATGGAAATTGGAGATTAACTTTATTCTGAATAATCCTAAATTGCTTTGAAAGCAGACCTACAGGCCTGAGGACTGTCAGAAAATAATAGGCGAGGTTCTCCGGTCTCCCAGCAGCATGTTTCCTGTGGGAGGGGTATGTTGCCAGCGAGACTGAGGAATCCTGCCGGTGTAAGCGGCTGGAGAATTCCAGCCAATGTGTAATTTAACAATCTGATATACAAGGCCTGAAATGAGTGCGTAGGAATAAAAAAGTTCTTCTGATGTAGAAGACGGGTGACAGACTTAATCACAACTACAATGAACTAAATCATACATGGTTAAGCAAACTGGAATAGGGTTATTGCTTATAGCAGCTACCTCCCATCTTTTGGGGTCATTGGAAAACTATTTATGGTGCATGGTTAAAAAGGTAAAGTACAAATCAGCCCTTAAAAAAATTATAATTATAATAATATACAACAATTCAAAAAAGACATTTTAAAGTTGAATACATTTCTCTCTTCTCAGCTCTTCTTAATTTCAGTTTTGGAGATGCTTAATCCTAATGGTCCTTTAAAATACTTGCTGCATTTACAGCTTACGCTGAAAGAACAAATTCCACATAATTCTGGCTGGCACATTCAAGGGCTCTCTTCTCTTCTGTTTCAAAAAAAGGATTTGATAATTGCATCACCTGCAAACAAACTCACAAGAATCTACAGTCCCAAAAGATGTGACTTTAAAAGATACTGTTGCCATCACCAGAAAAGGACAAATTAGAGCTCAATAATAATTTATTTACTTAATATTCATTAAGCGAATAGCATATGCTATTTAACCTACACAAAAACCATTATTCACCTGCTCAGTGCACCGTTTTATGAGAAATGGGTGACAAAATCCTCATTTTATACATGAAGTTCCAATGGCAACAATCACTGTTGAACTGATGGGTGTGAGCATGAGTTTGGTAAGGGAGCAGAACTTCCCCAGTAAAAATAATAGGTTGCAAGAAAGAATTAACACAACTTGGAAAAAAAGAGTATAAAGGCAAGGTGTGAGTATTACTCAGCAACAGTGAAAAATATTTATAGCTATGAAAATGATCTAATTTTTCTGCAAATTTCTGTTTTTGCATTAATCTTAAAGATTGATGCAAAAACAGCATTTTACAGAAAAATGGCCTCAGGTAGTTGCAGTGATTTAATGGGCTAGTCAAATTACCTTAGACCTGCCCCTAATTACAAAGAATTTGCCACAGGAAGGTATTTCCATTCGCCAAACAATACTGATCCCATTCCCATTGCTCTTAGTTAGATAGGATTTGAGGTTTAATCCCTTAGATCGCAGTAAAAAATAATTTTTTTTTTAGCAACACAGCATGGGAAACAGGCCCTTCGGCCCAACGAGCCCACGCCGCCGTCATAACTATATAGTAGCAAATCCATTATCCTATTATATTATTCCTATATAATAATATATATATTATTCCTAATATGGAAAATTCTCACTATAGGGACAATTTGTTTCCCAATTAGCCTAAGAGCGAATTTTTGGGTTGTGGGCGGAAACCGGAGTGCCCGGAGAAAACCCACGCAACCAATGGGAGAACGCGCAAACTCCCGCAGACACCGGCCCAATTCCAAGTGTCTGCACAGCCACATCGATAGTCTCTGAGCTGTCATGGTGCCCTTCAGATGGTCCACATAAAGCACTCATTTACGACATGAGGTACCAGGCAACCCATGAATCAACATCCAAGAGCGGTACCCGCACCACCTGCCGAATGCATGCTCAATGTTGGTCAAGTATGGACCGAATTACCTGTGGAAAAAAGCCGTAGTTAAACAGTCCTAATATATCCATCTATCTGCATACCGCTCATGTGGCTGTCCAAGAGACCCTTAAACAGCCCCAGCGTGCCTGCTCCCACCACCTTACTCGGCAGTGCATTCCACACCCCCACTACCCTTTGTGTGAAAAACTGCCCTCTAATATTCGTCCTATACATAGCCCCCTCACCCTATGGCCATGACCCCTCGTCCTATCCATTTCTAAAGGTGGAAAAAGTTTACCTCCATTTACTCTATCTATACCCCTTATAATCTTATACACCTCTATGAGCTCCCCTCTAAGCCGACGTCTTTCAAGGGAAAACAACCCCAGTCTATCTAATCGTTCCTCATAAGACAGTCCTTCCATACCAGGCAGCGTCCTGGTAAACCTCCTCTGCACTCTCTCCAAGGACTCCACATCCTTCCGATAGTACGGCGACCAGAACTGGACGCAGTATTCCAAGTGAGGCCTAACCAAAGTTCTATACAACTGCAACATCAAACTCCTACTCTTGTATTCTATACCCTTTTCCATGAAAGCTAACATACTATACGCCTTCTTTATCACCTTCTCCACCTGTGAGGACACCTTCAGAGACTTGTGAACCTGCACCCCAAGTCTCTCTGCGTCTCTATGCTCCGTATAGTTTTACCTTTTATCCTATAACTCTCTTCTACATTTTTCCGGCCAAAATGCATCACCTCGCATTTTTCCGGATTAAATTCCATTTGCCATCTATCGGCCCAGTCTACCAACCTGTCTATGTCCTGTTGTATTGCCTGACACTGCTCTTCTGTACCCGCCAATCCAAGCATCTTGGTGTCATCAGCAAATTTGTTGATCTCACCACCTACCCCTACTTCCAAGTCGTTTATGTAGACCACAAATAGAAGAGGACCTAGTACTGCGCCTTGTGGCACTCCACTAGTGACAGGCTTCCAGCCGGAAAAAGAGCCTTCCACTACTACCCTCTGTCTCCTCCTCCCGAGCCAATTGGTGGGGCCTAGAGCATAACAACTTAGTTCTTGTCAGAAAGCTGTTCTCCAGTTACTAAGCAGGCATGGAGCTTTTTGTTAAAGACAAACTGGGGCCAGAAAGATGTAGAATGGATAAAAGTCAAAAAAGCAGACGTACAAGTTCCAGCCATGGAACAAAACAATGCCATGAATGGCTTTGTAATTAATGGCAACAAGATGCGATTTAACTCTTTGGCAGGGAGCTAGCAGGGAGTTTGGGAAGGGATGGTAGCTAATGGAGGCAGCCAATGTGAATCAATGCACTTCATTGGCATCCCACCAGCCAACTGTCTACCTGTAATGGATGTAAAGTGGTATAGCTGACATGCAAAGACCTGGCAGACCTCAAGTTGCCCACTGGCACCACGATAAGACCTGAGGAGAGGATGGTCCCAAGTCCAGGACAGCAGAGAATCATAGAATTCCCACAGAGCAGAAGAGACCATTCACCCCATGGAATCTGTATCAACTCTTTGACAGGGAATCTTACCCAGGCCCTCTTTCTTGCCCTATCACCAGACAGATTTACCATGGCTAATCCATCTAACCTACACATCTTTGGACTCAGAGACTGAGAAATTCCATGTGGGACCCGGTGAAACATTTCATCTCCTCCTGGTCCTACAAAAAATAAATCTAACGTACCTTTAGGACCTTAAACTCTAGGTTTTATTGAGTGGGGAGCCCACCCCAAGTGATTCACTCAGTACACCATTAGAGTGTCATCAGGGATCTTACATTTGTCACATGGCACTGATTGGCATATGCTAATAATGTTCCTACCACTGTCAGAAGGGCATTCTCAGCTCCCAGCTAACTCACTCAGCTTTAAACCTACTGAGTAGTGGCTAAGAGGCATGTTCCATTTTAGTTTCTGTTTAGCTCAATTTCAGTCAGGCGGAGGGAGGCTATGAGCCCTGACAACATTCTAGTAATAGTACTGAAGACTTGTAGTTGTTCTAGTACAGCTACAATACCTGGCAATGTGGAAAATGCCCTAGGTATATCCTGTACATACAAAACAGGACAAATCCAACAGAAGTCATCATCGACATGCTATTAATTGGCACTTGCTCAGCAATAACCTGCTCACTGGCACTCAGTTTGTGTTCCTGTAGGTTCAATCAGCTCCTGAATTCATTACAGCCTTGGTTCAAACAGGAACAAAAAAGTTGAATTCCAAGGATGAGGTGAGAGTCAATGCTCTTGACATCAAGGCAGAGTTTTAGGAGGGATATGAGGAAAACCTTTTTTTATTCAGAGGATGGACTGCCTGGGAGGGTGGTTGAGGTGGGTTGTCTCACATCCTTTAAAAAATCTCTAATGAGCACTTGACATGTGATAACATTCAAGGCTATGGGCCCACTGCTAGCTGATGGAATTAGGTATGAGTTCAGGTGTTCCTCACCTGTCACTGCAGACTCGATGGGCAGAAGAGCCTCTTGTATACTGTATGATTCTGTGATTTTATGATTTGAAGAAGTGGGACATCAAGGAATCTAGCAAAGCTGGAGTCAATTGGAATCGAAGGCATAACTCTCTATTGGTTGGAGTCACACCTGGCACAAAAGAAGATGGCTGATGAAGATCAATCATCTTAATCCCAGGATATCCTCGGGATGGTATTCTACACTCAACCATCTTCAACTGCTTCATCAATAACCTCCCCTCCATCATAAAGTCAAAAGCAGGAATATTCATTGATGATTGCACAATGTTTACCACTATTCATGACTCCTCAATCTCTGTCTATTTGCAATAAGACCTCAACAACATTCAAGCTTGAGTTGAGAAGTGGCAAGTAACATTTCCGTAACATAACTGGAAGATAATGATTCTATCCAACAAGAGAGAATCCAGTTATGTCCCCTTGACATTCAATAGCATTACCATTGCCGAATCTCCCGTTGGGAAACATCCTGGGAATTAGCATTGACCAGTTGGATAGCTCAACAAGGTAATCAGGAGCAGGGATAGACTTCAACTTTGCAAGACACCAATATACTTTACTGATCCCCGTTTACTGATGCTACAGGCTACAGTGTCCTGGGGGGAGGGAGAGGGCAGGGTCTCTTCTCTGTTGATAGACAAAGCAGAATTAGAGAATGTAGTTGGAATATGGCCCCACATTCCTGAATACAGCACTAGATGAGATACAGCACTAATCAATCTATGATGTATATTCTGCCTGCAAATAGAAGTATGAGGGTCTGTATCTATAATAACTTCAATCCAGCCTTGGAGAGTGAACTATTGGAATATGAACTCCCTGATAACATGGGCCAGCCATGTAAATACTGTGGCTACAAGAGCAAGCTGGAGGTTGAGAATTCAGCAGTGAGTATTTCACAACCAGACTCCTCAAAACCTGCCCACTATCTAAAAGGCACAATTTAGGAAAGTGATGGAATATCTTCCACTTGCCTGGATGAACGTAGCTCCAAAAACATAGATGCACTGCAACAACCCACCAAAGCCCTTTTGACAGCATTTTCCCAACCTGCAATCTCTACCACCAAAAGGACGAGGGCAGCAGATGTATGGGAACACTACCACTTGCAAGTTTCCCTCTAAGCTGCCCACCACCCTGACTTGGAAATATATTGCTGTTCTTGCTTAACAGCATTGTTTGTATACCTACTATAGGAATCATGAGCTTTCAGAGCGCTGCTCCTTCATCAGGTGAGTCCAAAAGCTCGTGATTCCAAATAAACCTGCTGGACTTTAACCTGGTGCAGTGAGACTTCTTACTGTGCCCAATCCAGTCCAACATCGGCATCTTCACATCACAGGGATTGCAGCGGTTCCAGAAAGCAGCTCGCCACCGCCTTCTCAAGGGCAGTTAGAGATTGTCAATAAATGCCAAAATAGTCAGTAACGCCACATCCTGTAAACAAGTAAAAAAATGTTTAAGTTCCTCAGAAAGATTTGTAATCAATGGAGGGACAGAGAACCAATAAAAAAAAACAAACACTTTCATAATATAGCAGCATTTTACTTTACTACACTGCAAGCTTAATGTTACAGATTACAAAATAAAGCTTTCCCCCTCAATATGTCTCCACAGTACAATAAATTGCAAGTGATCACTGCTGTGATTAAAATCAGCAAGGACCAAAACATTTTGCTGCCTAATACAACAAATCTAATCTTAGCATTTCAACTCAGTTAATAAAAACAATTGTGCAGAGATCATCATGCATGGTTTCTCCTGGGGAGTTTTATTGTTTAATCATAAAATATGAATAAATGTTCAACAGAAGGAAATGTTTGACCAAATTAAAATCTGTTTCACTCTGATCTAATTGGACCAACGGAAAACCTTTGAGATGTTCTTTGTAAATTTGCTGTTTAAATCTTCAGACTGTTGATTTTTAAGGGAAGCATTGGACTGGATTTTAATGCTGGAGATGCTGGCAGCAGGAGGAAAGTCAGCAACTTTTCAATACATCCACTGAGTTTACACCTGACTTCCAGGTTTCCCCACCATCTAGCAGAAGTGGGCTTGACGCTGACCCCTTGAGTCATTCTCAGTTGAACTATTGAAAGGCACCGGTTTGGGTATCTCAACACACAGTGTGGAGTGCGGCAGGGAAGGAGGAGGACCCCATTGTAAACCTGCTCCTGGGCCTGGCCAAACTTGCAATAGACAGATCTGGGTTGCAGGCGATCAAGGGAATCATCAGATGCAACTGTCTACTCCTCGACATTCATGATCAAGTGTCCCTGGCGAGGGAGTATGCGGTGTCCTGGGCACCACCAAAGCCTTCCATGCCCCTTGGACACTACAGTGACAGCACCGTGTTATCAACTCTCTTTAATCAACTTTTGTTTTGATGTTTAAATCTTCATTTGTGATATATCTTTATTTTGTCCCTTTAAGGGGCTACCCCTTTTATTTTGCCCCTCGGTTTGTTCAGTTTAGCTTAATTAGTTTAACTCAAAAGAGTTGGATAGCTCAACAAGGTAATCAGGAGCAGGGATAGACTTCAACTTTGCAAGACACCAATATACTTTACTGATCCCCGTTTACTGATGCTACAGGCTACAGTGTCCTGGGGGGAGGGAGAGGGCAGGGTCTCTTCTCTGTTGATAGACAAAGCAGAGTTAGAGAATGTAGTTGGAAAGCAACAGGAATATGGCCCCACATTCCTGAATACAGCACCAGATGAGGTTTAATGATCTAATCAAGCTATGATGTATATTCTGCCTGCAAATAGAAGTATGGGGGTCTGTATCTATAATAACTTCAATCCAGCCTTGGAGATTGAACTATTGGAATATGAACTCCCTGATTAAGGAGTCAACCCACAGTCCCAACAACTTACTCCATACTATTTTTCTGAACTCATCCCTCCCTTCCACTTCCTGATTTACAGCTATTTCTGGAATATTACTTGTATCTTCGAAGTAAAGATTGATGCAAAATACTTGATCAATTCATTTGCCACCTGCCTACATTCCATTTTCAAATCCCTCAACTTTCAATAAGAACAACACTCACCTTGTTAACTCTTTTCTTATTTAAATAACATTAGAAACTCTTTATATTTCTAACCATCTTATTCTCATACTCTAGCTTTTTCCTCCTTATTAACCTTTTTGTCATTCTTTGCTGTTCTTTACATTCTGTCCAAACTTCCAATATACCACCCATCTTTGAGCAATTATATGCTTTTTATTTAAGTTTGACACTATCTTTACCAGTTAGTAACAGATGGTGGGGTCTTCGCTTTATAATTTTTCTTTTGCATCAGAATATATTTATTCTGCGTATTCTGCAATATCCATTTCAAAGTCAGCTTCTGCATCTCGATTGACCTATTGTTTAATCTCATTTGCCGATTCACTTTAGCTAGCTCCACTTTCATGATCTTATAATTACTCTTATTTATGTTTAAAATATTAGTCTTCAACACTCTTCTCTCCCTCAAATTGAATTAACATTCAATTATATTATGATCACTGCTAACTAGGGAGTGCCTTCACTATCTGGTCATTCATTAATCCTTTATCATTGTATAATACTAGTTCCCGTGTTGCAGGCGTCTCTCAGGTTGCCTCCAGAACATGCTCTTTTTTTTTATATAAAGAGCAACACAGCACGGGAAACAGGCCCTTCGGCCCAACGAGCCTGCGCCGCCGTCATAACTATATAGTAGCAAATCCATTATCCTATTTTATTATTCCTATATAATAATATATATATTATTCCTTATATGGAAAATTCTCACTATAGGGACAATTTGTTTCCCAATCAGCCTAAGAGCGAATTTTTGGGTTGTGGGAGGAAACCGGAGTGCCCGGAGAAAACCCACGCAACCACGGGGAGAACGCGCAAACTCCCGCAGACACCGGCCCAATTCCAAGTGTCTGCACAGCCACATCGATAGTCTCTGAGCTGTCATGGTGCCCTTCAGATGGTCCACATAAAGCACTCATTTACGACATGAGGTACCAGGCAACCCATGAATCAACATCCAAGAGCTGTACCCGCACCACCTGCCGAATGCATGCTCAAAGTATGGACCGAATTACCTGTGGAAAAAAGCCGTAGTTAAACAGTCCTAATATATCCCTCTATCTGCATACCGCTCATGTGGCTGTCCAAGAGACCCTTAAACAGCCCCAGCGTGCCTGCTCCCACCACCTTACTCAGCAGTGCATTCCACACCCCCACTACCCTTTGTGTGAAAAACTGCCCTCTAATATTCGTCCTATACATAGCCCCCCTCACCCTATGGCCATGACCCCTCGTCCTATCCATTTCTAAAGGCGGAAAAAGTTTACCTCCATTTACTCTATCTATACCCCTTATAATCTTATACACCTCTATGAGATCCCCTCTAAGCCGACGTCTTTCAAGGGAAAACAACCCCAGTCTATCTAATCGTTCCTCATAAGACAGTCCTTCCATACCAGGCAGCATCCTGGTAAACCTCCTCTGCACTCTCTCCAAGGACTCCACATCCTTCCGATAGTACGGCGACCAGAACTGGACGCAGTATTCCAAGTGAGGCCTAACCAAAGTTCTATACAACTGCAACATCAAACTCCTACTCTTGTATTCTATACCCTTTTCTATGAACGCTAACATACTATACGCCTTCTTTATCACCTTCTCCACCTGTGAGGACACCTTCAGAGACTTGTGAACCTGCACCCCCAAGTCTCTCTGCGTCTCTATGCTCCGTATAGTTTTACCTTTTATCCTATAACTCTCTTCTACATTTTTCCGGCCAAAATGCATCACCTCGCATTTATCCGGATTAAATTCCATTTGCCATCTATCTGCCCAGTCTACCAACCTGTCTATGTCCTGTTGTATTGCCTGACACTGCTCTTCTGTACCCGCCAATCCAAGCATCTTGGTGTCATCAGCAAATTTGTTGATCTCACCACCTACCCCTACTTCCAAGTCGTTTATGTAGACCACAAATAGAAGAGGACCTAGTACTGAGCCTTGTGGCACTCCACTAGTGACAGGCTTCCAGCCGGAAAAAGAGCCTTCCACTACTACCCTCTCTCTCCTCCTCCCGAGCCAGTTCTCGACCCATCTACATACCCGACCCTGTATCCCATGCGCCTTCACCTTCTCTATCAGTCTACCATGAGGAACCTTGTCAAACGCCTTACTGAAATCCATGTAGACGACATCAACAGCCTGTCCTTCATCAACTGTTTTTGTCACTTCTTCAAAAAATTCCACTAGATTCGTAAGACAAGACTTCCCCTTGATGAAGCCATGCTGCGTATCCCTGATCAGATCGCAGCGCTCCAGATGCTCATACATCCTGTCCCTAAGGATCCTCTCCATTAGCTTACCTATAACTGAAGTCAAGCTCACCGGCCTATAGTTCCCTGGGTGATCCCTCTGACCTTTTTTAAACAACGGTACTACGTTTGCTATCCTCCAGTCCTCTGGGACCTCACCTGTGTCCAAGGAAGAGACAAAGATTTGCGTCAGAGGCCCAGCCAAGTCTTCCCTCAACTCCCTTAGCAGCCTGGGGTAAATGCCATCAGGCCCCGGAGCTTTATATGTCTTTAAGCTGCCTAACAGCCCCAACACCTCTTTCCTCGTAATCCTTATTTCCCTCAACCGATCCTCAACTTTGTCAACATCAGGCACAGACATCTGTCCAGTCTCCTGCGTGAATACCGACGCAAAGTATTCATTCAGGATCTCCCCCATTTCCTCAGGCTCTAAGCATAGATCCCCTCCTCTGTCCCTAAGAGGTCCAATCTTGCCTCTAACCATCCTTTTGCTCCTTACATAGGTGTAAAATGCCTTTGGATTTTCCTTTATCCTACCTGCCAGAGCCACCTCGTGGCCCCTTTTTGCCTTTCTAATACCCCTTTTAAGATCCCGTCTACACTCTCTATAAGCTTCCAGCGCTGTCTCAGTCCCTAGTTGCCTAGATCTAATGTAAGCCTCTCGCTTTTTCCTAATCAAGTCCTCAATCTCCCTGGTAAGCCACGGTTCTCTAATCCTACCTTTCCCATCCTTCCTCCTTGCCAGCACGTATCTTTCCTGCAGAGAGTTTAGTTTTCCCTTGAAAGACTCCCACATGTACCTCGTCGACCTGCCCTCAAAAAGCTTATCCCAGTCGGTATCTTTAAGATCTTCTAAGAAACTATCCTGAAATCATTCTATGAACTCTTCATCTACACTACCTTTGCCCATCTAATTTTCCAATCTATATGTAGATTAACATTCTCCTTGATTATCACAGTACCTTTCTGACAAACTCCCGTTAGCTTTTATACACCACCGTCCCATCTAGTTATAATTAGGTGGGGGGGGGGAGCCTGTACATCACTTCTATAAATGACTTCTTGCATCTATCATTCCTCATCACAACACAAACTGGTTTCCTGAATTTAGGTCATCCATCTTTATTGTGCTAATACCAACATCAATTAACAAAAACATCCCTCCAGTTTTTCCTAACTTCCTGTCCTTCCTAATGTTACATACCCTACAATATTCAGGTTCTAATCCATGGATGGAATCATAGCAGGCAGGAGAGAAAGTTCAGTGGACCATGCAAAATTCCATTGATCTCGGACAAGAATTTCCGGTCTTGGAGTGAACGCAACAGGAAATCCTACCCTGTGTCATCCTGCAACCATATTTCTGTAATGGTTATCAGATTGTACTTATTAATTTCTATTTGCTCATCTCTTTTGTTTCCAATACTATGCGTGTTCAGATACAGTATTTTATCTTTTTATTATTTATATACTCTGTTGATATACTCTTAGATTTGTATTCTGTCCCTTCCTGCCATGGTCTGTCATTTCCCTTATTAATATCTTGTCTTGCCTTCTCTGAACTCTTTGTTTTACCATGCACGGTGAACTACCAGCAGTTATACTCAAGTTGTACATTGATGGAGTTAACGATGACTCCAGGAAAACCTAGGGGGTATCTCAATTGCCATGTGTGTACAATCAATAACTCCATGAACCTGTGGGAAGCCTGCCAGAGATACCACACCAAGTACTTGCTCATTTTGACTGACCTTATTGGTCCTTACAAACCTGGCAATGATTACCTGTGAGATGAATTTGTGGGTAGCAGGTAGAGGGATTCTACAAATAACTCCTTCAGATTTCCAGAAGGAGCCAGATGAAAGGAAATTAAGGACTATGGTCACTTTGACAGCCATTGACATTGCATGCCCACCTAGGCAAGAAGATTTCTTGCAGGAGACTGCAGATGTTCATGATACCTCATTCAATATCCAGAGCCACCTGAAGACCAGGTAGCCAGGCATGTCCAGGATACTGACCCTCTGTCTATAAACCCTGTGTACATTACACATGAACTGTTGTCATTCCCTCTGTCCTATGTGGTGGCAGGTAGGTGAGGTGAAAGATTGATGTTGCTGCTGCTGCTCGTCTGAGCTCCAAGGTAAAGCTACGAAAGCAGCAATATGCTGAACTGACATTTAGTAGGCGGAAAGAATAGATCAGGGACACTAAACTCCAAAATAATAGCATTTGCCTCCAAAGCAGTGAAAGCCCTGAGCAAAGAGCTTTCACTTAGGCATAGAAAGAGGTGTGATGTGATAGTACTAAAGGAATTTCTAAAGGATGAATGTTTAGCACACTCAAAAAAACGTTGTCTTCTTGCCTTGATTTCATTGTTGAATTCCACAAAGTCTGACAAACACTTGCAAACATCATTGAAGCTGAAATCAGTCAAAACAAATGTTAATGACCCTTTCATATATATCATTGACAATGCACCTCTCTTTCAGGGCATTCCCATGCACAATTGAACACACTGAAATTAAAGATAACAATTGACAGTTTGCTGCTGGTTTAACAGTACATCATCGATGCCACCCCACTTTTAACTAGCGACCCATTCCCTCAGGAGAAGGAAACAATGGGTTACCCATTTCCAGAACAGTAAATCCATTGTTTAAGTTTAAAGTTTATTTATTAGTGTCACAAGTAGGCTTACATTAATACTGATTTGATTTAATTTATTATTGTTACTTATATTAGCATACAGTGAAAAGTATTGTTTCTTGCAAGCTATACAGACAAAACATACTGTTCATAGAGAAGGAAATAAGAGAGTGCAGAATGTAGTGTTACAGTAATAGACAGGGTGTAGAGAAAGATCAACTTAACACAAGGTAGGTCCATTCAAATGTCTGACAGCAGCAGGGAAGAAGCTGTTCTTGTGTCAGTTGATATGTGACCTCAGACTTTTGTATCTTTTCCCCAAGGGAAGAAAGTGGAAATGAAAATATCCAGGATGTATGGGGGCCTTAATTATACTGAGACAGAGCCTTATGAGGCACCAGTGTTGAGGATGATCATAGAGGAGATATTGTTGCCTATCCTTAATGATTGCAGTCTGTGAGTTAGGAAGCTCAGGATCCAGTCACAGAGGGAGGTGCCAAGGCTCAGGCCACAGAGTTTGGAGATGAGTTTCATGGGAATAATAACAAAGAACAAAGAACAAAACAGCACGGGAAACACGCCCTTCGGCCCAACAAGCCCGCACCGCCACCTCGATGTTCCCACTTCTACACGCGATCCCTGTCCATGTTTATAAATCTATGGATTAAAAACCAAATTTGAGACAATTTAAGGAGAATTTGTTTTGCCAATTAGCCTAAGAGCACATCTTTGGGATGTGGGAGGAAACCAGAGCACCCGGAGAAAACCCACGCAAGCACGGGGAGAATGCGCAAACTCCCACAGACACAGGCCCAAATCCATGTATCCGCACAGCACAGCGATAGTCACTGAGCTGTCGTGTTGCCCATCAAATGGTCCAGGTCAAGCATACACTAACGACGTGAAGCACTAGGATACTCTCAAAAAAATCCAAGAGCAGCCCTCTCACGACCCATCGCGTGTACGCCCCTCGTTAGACAACAAGGTGGACCAAAGCACCTGTAGGATAAAAACAAGTACATCAATATCATCATCTATTTACACACTTCCCAGGGACTCCCAAGGCTCATGATCCCTATTTTAAATCAGTTTTCTATACCCCTCCATTCCCATTCTGTTCATGTGCCCATCTAAGTATTTCTTAAATAACTCCAGAGTACCTGCCTCCACCACTTTACTTGGCAGCGCATTCCATACCCCCACCACCCTCTGTGTGAAAAAAACTCCCTCTAGCATCCAAATTATACCTTACCCCCCTCACCCTAAGCCCATGACCCCTCATGCTATTTGAGTCCATCCTAGGAAAAAGCTTAGCCCTGTTTACTCTATCTATCCCCTTCAAAATCTTGTACACCTCTATCAGATCTCCTCTAAGTCTACGTCTTTCTAAGGAAAACAGTCCCAATTTGCCTAATCTCTCCTCGTAACTCAGACCTTCCATACCAGGCAGCATCCTGGTAAACCTCCTCTGCACTCTCTCCAGAGTCTCCACGTCCTTCCGGTAGTAAGGCGACCAGAACTGGACACAGTATTCCAAATGAGGTCTAACCAGCGTTTTATACAACTGCAACATTAAAGGCCAGCTCTTGTACTCTATACCCCTTCCTATAAAGGCTAGCATACTATATGCTTTCTTCACAACCTTCTCCACTTGCTCTGCCACCTTCAGAGACTTGTTCACCTGCACCCCCAGGTCCCTCTGCGTTTCTATACTCTTAATAGGTCTACCCTTTATCATATACCTCCCCGCTACATTCTTTCTCCCGAAATGCATCACCTCACATTTATCAGGATTGAATTCCATCTGCCATCTGTCTGCCCAAGCTACCAGCCTATCAATGTCCTGCTGCATCGCCTGACAATGCTCCTCACTATCTGCAAGTCCAGCCATCTTTGTATCGTCTGCAAACTTGCTGATCACTCCACTTATTCCCTCTTCCAAGTCATTTATATATATTACAAATAGAAGAGGTCCCAGTACCGAACCCTGTGGCACACCACTAGTGACCGACCTCCAGCTAGAAAAACACCCTTCCGCTATTACTCTCTGTCTCCTATTACCAAGCCACTTGCTTATCCATCTAGCTACCTGTCCTTGTATCCCATTTGCTTTGACCTTCTCTACTAACCTCCCATGAGGGACTTTGTCAAACACCTTACTAAAATCCATATAGACAACATCAACGGCTCGCTCTTCGTCCACCATTTTCGTCACCTCCTCAAAAAATTCTACCAGATTTATAAGGCATGACCTCCCATTAACAAAGCTATGCTGCGTATCCCTAATCAGATCACAACACTCTAAGTGCCTATACATCCTACCTCTAAGAATCCCCTCCAACAGTTTCCCTACCACTGACATCAAACTCACCGGCCTATAATTTCCGGGGTTATCTCTACCACCCTTTTTAAACAACGGTACAACATTAGCTATTCCCTAACGTTGAAGGCTGAGTTGTAATCAATAAATAAGAATCTGACATAGGTGTCAGACTGCAATGAAGTTACCGTGAAAATCTCCTAGTTGCCATACTCCAGTGCCTGTTCGGATACAATGAGGGAGAATCAGTGCAACTAATCAGCATATTTTTTGGACTGTGGGAGGAAACTCACACAGACACAGGGAAAATGTGCGAACTTCACACAGACAGTCACCCAAGCCAGGAATCGAACCCAGGTCCTTGGTGCTGTGAGGCAGCAGTGCTAACCATTGTGCCACCGTGCTGACAGAATCCTGTCCAGAAAGCCAAGGCTACCCGAATAACTCAATGGCGATTGATACCAGAGGAAAAAAATTGAAATCCCCTCAACTGATTTTCATTTTTCAGAACCTGTTGTAAGTTCACCAACGTCACATCACATTGGTGAGGTTTGAATATTCAATGAGGGTGGATCAGAGGGGCTCACTTTTGACATGTAAATGTATTAAAATGTATTCAAATTAAGTTCCTGCTCTTCATGGGCGTGAACCACATGCTATGGGGCGTACACAGTTGAAGATGAGCCTGTTCATGCTGAAATTACAGACACTAACTCCTTTGAAGGTGGTAAATATTTTCTATTACCTGTTACAGAGAAAGTGTGAAACTTTAATTTGGTCAGTTTAACTTCTGCACAATTCAGCTCCCAAACTCTGAGACTTCAATCTGAGTATTTTAACTTCCACATCACCGGCGAGGGGAACTGGAAAATAGGGAAACAAAATCTCATTGGCAAGAATCTACTTTCTCAACTATTTTGCACCCATATCACTATTCACGCTGATGCGGAGGTGGACGAAATATCTCCCCGTTGTGTAAAGCTCCTTCTATACTGTTCTAATAAACATCCCCAGAGCACATGCAGCTTGGGTTAAAAACATAGCTCAAGCTCTAAGGTGACCAACCATACAAACTGGACAGAAATTAGATTTTTTTTTCTTTGAGATGATTATTAATCTCTGGAATTCCCTTCCCAGAAAGCAGTTCAGGCTGGATCATTGAATTTATGTTAGGCAGCATTAGGTAGAATTTTGATAATCAGCAGTTATGGATGGGAGATAGACAAAAAAGTGAAATTGAGTCCACAAACAAATCATACATGATCTTACTGAACTGCAGATTATGCTCAAAGGGCTGAATAGCTTATCCCTGTTCATAAATCCTATGTTCTTATTCTCCCAACTCCATCTGGCAGGAATTCAAGGGCAGCATCAGTTGAATATGATGCCACTGCCTTAATTTCCATGTGCTCCTCCAAATTACACTCTTGCCCCGGTTCTTGAACTGGTTGACTTGCAATTGTGTCATATGGATGCATCACATTCGCTGAGTAGCTTGGAGAAGTGACATGATCGACCAAACAAGTTTAAGTCACAGGATTCCACCTATTTGGTTTGCTACCAGGTTCAGCCTACACAATTCCACATTCAAACCCATTGCCACTTGCATCTTGACTATACTTCAATTACAGAGACTGATACCTCTGCATGATGCAGCTAAATAGCAGTACCTACATTTAAGAGTGAATTTTATGTGCAAATTGGTGTCTTATTTGCAATCGCTTGACATTTTTTGGTCAGCTCGCGATAAAATCCCAAATCTCAGAATAACATGGTGCTGATTTAGTTAGTCCAGGAAATATTCCTATTAAATGACAGGAAAATTCTAGTAGTTGAGCCAAGCATGTCAATTAGTGAAACGGTCCCTTTGAGACCCCATGCCCAGATGCATTTGCTGTAAAACAAAAAACAAGAACTGCAGTAAATACACCTTATCATGGCTTATATGTCTTTACAATAGAAGAAGATAGATGTGCTTTAATTGTTAACCTTGTAGACTGGAACTGCGTCTTATTGATATAAATCAATATAATTGTGATAAAACTTTGGTAGCATCTGCTATTTTCCTGCTGAAGAGCTAACAGATGTGCTTTCAATATGAGAAAAACCATTTTCCTGTACAACAGGTCCCCAGTGGGGACATCTATCTAATGCAGAACAGTAGTAAATTATAGAGGGAAATTTCAGGTAAGTCTATTCATATTGCACCATGACAATCATGATTTAATAGAGAAAAATAAAAAAGAGATAGAAAAAAAGTACACCATCTGTTTGCTAATCATTCTGTGTTCTAATGATATCATCGTGCCATAAGGAGCAAATAGTCAGCACAGTACCCTTTAACTACCAGATAGTGCAATAAAATTGCCGTTCAGTGGAAAATGTGGTACAGACTGTGCCTCTGAAAGTCATAAATCTTGGTGCTTACTAAAGTTTTTTTTTTGTGAAATTTTCCATTGCTTTTTCTTTTCAGCAAGTTTCCATTCGTGTTCAGTGATGCATCACCTCACACTTCTCTGGGTTGAACTCATTTGTCACTTTTTTGCCCACCTGACCAATCCATGGATATGACCAGTGTGCATGGAGGAGCAGCCTTGATAGGTCGAGTGGCTTAATTCTCCTTCTTTGTGTTGTGGTCATATATCTTTCTGCAGTCTACAGATATGCTCCCCCTGATCAATTTTTGTGTTGTCTGCAAACTTCTTGATCATGCCCCCTACATTTATTTCCGGCTGTTAATATATATCACAAAAAACAGGGAACCTAGTACCAAGATCTGTGGAACCCCACTGGAAACAGCCTTCCAGTCATACAAACACACACATCAACAATGAACCTTTGTTTTTGTCCCTGAACATATTTTGTATCCAATTTGCTACTTCCTCTGGATCCCATGCACTTTTTTTTTAACCAATCTGTCACATGGGACTTCTGATGTGGTGATGCCGACATTGGACTGGGATAAACACGGTAAGAAGTTTCGCAACACCAAGTTAAAGTCGAACAGGTCTCCAGCCAACTGTCTGGCTGGAGACAATACTCACCTCTTTAACCTGTGCTTGGCCCTCTTTCACTCACATTGTCTGTACTTTTAAATCTTGATTACCTGTAAAGACTCGCATTCCAACCATTATCTTGTAAATTGAGTTTGTGTCTGTATATGACTTGTTTGTGAACACAAGTCCTCACTCACCTAATGAAAAGGAAACTGAATCTCCAAAACCTAGTGCCAAATGAACATATTGGACTTTAACCTGGTGTTGTGAGACTTCTTAATGTGGGACTTCACCAAGGCATGAATCTGATCGCATCACTGGAGGGGGTGGGGAAGATTATAAACCAAAATCTCTCCAGCACAAATTGCGTTTAGGGGATTGCCTTTAGGGGATTTGTGCCCATGGCTAGCATGGCTGCTAGATCGCAGCCATAATCTCTTTGAATGAGCACATCACGGGTTTGAGTTTGATACTCTGCAACCCAGCTGCAACTCTTCTAAAGATTTATGTGGAAAATAATGTCAACTATCAAAGAAAGCATTTGCATTTATATTAATATTTCCCATCCTCAAGACATCCCAAAGACCTTTGCATCAATTATTTATTTTAGAAATGCAATTACTGCTATGTAGATATCAGAGGCACCAAATGTGTCCACAGATGGGACTCACAAAGCTGGCAAATTGGTTAATCTGATTCACATGGCATTGCTTAAGGAAGGAATATTGACCAGGACACTGGGAGAACTCCAAGCTCTTCTTAATTCTGGCTGTTCGCCTCAACTAGCAGGTGAGGTTTCAAGTTAATGTTTTATGGCACTCTCACTGCCTGCTCCTCCCCCCCAACCCCGGTCCCCACACTGACAGTGCAGCATGCCATCAGCACTGCAGTACCAGCCTAAATTATTTACTCAAGCCTTGGAATGGATCGGAAGGACACAATCTTGTAACTGAGAGATAAGAGTGCTACCAACTAAGCCAAATCAACACTCATCCACTAGTGTTGGCTCATAAGGAACAATCCAGAGAACCAGAGCTGCAGTCCACTCCCACTGATAAGCTGAGAATTTACCTTACTTCAAAGAATCATAGAATCCTTATAGTGCAGAAGGAGGCTTTTCGGCCCATTGGGTCTGTCCCACCCAAACACTAATCCCATAACCCCACATATTTAACCTGCTAATCCTCCTGATACTAGGGTCAATTTCACATGGCCAATCAACTTATCCCGCACATATTTGGAGTGTGGAAAGAAAATGAAGCACCCAGAGGAAACTCACATAGACACAGGGAGAACATGCAAAGTCTACACAGGCAGTGACTCGAGGCCGGAATTGAACCCGGGTCCCTGGTGATGTGAGATGGCCGTTCTAACCACTGTGCCACTGTGCCGTCCTTATATTGACACATTGCTTAGAAATCCAACCCGGAAAGATTTATAATATGATAAAGATTCACTTCCCATTGAATCCTATACAGGTCAGCTGAAGAAAGATCAAAGTCCGTTTTTCCATATTAAACTGATGCTCAACCAACATCACGAAAAGGATTTATTCTTTACTGGCTGTAAATAGTTGTTACATCATGCTCTATTATATCAGGGAACTACACTGTAAATTACCCCATTTTTGTGCAGCATTTTAGGTTGTTCTTCGGTAGTGAAAGGCATGGTGACACTGCTGCCTCAGCGCCAGGTATCCAGGTTCATTTCTGGCTTCAGATCACTCTCCATGTGAAGTTTACACATTTTCCCCATGTCTGCGTGGGTTTCCTCCGGGTGCTCCTGTTTCTTCCCAAGTCCAAAAATGGCAGGTTTGGTTGATTGGCCATTATAAATTGCTTCTTAGTGTCAGGGGGAGTAACAAAGTAAATATGTGGGGTTACTGGGATAGAGCCTGGGTGGGATTGTCATCAGTGCAAGCTCGATGGACTAAATGGCCTCTTTCTGCACTGTAAGAGTCAGTGATTCTAAATCTATGCAAGCTGTTCCTTTTAAAAAGAAATTCTGATGAAAGGTCAGCGACCTGAAATTATGACCGAAATCCTACCAAAAAATAGCAGAGTGCTGTTCCTGGAGCAAAACCTCACCTTTTCCTCTGGAGAGAAACACACCGGTTTTCTCTCCAGATCTTACAATACTCTGCCCAAAAATGTCAAGTAGGCATGTTTCATGTTGTCTTGCATGGGGAACAGGGTCTAAACATGCCAGCGAAGCTCGACTGTACCATCGTTAAAGGGTGCCTTGATCAGAACAGCAATAGACCTCCTCCCCATCTCTCTAAGGAGGTCTCAAAGGCTCCTCCCCACACTCTCCCCCGTCTCCAATCAGAGCTGGCATTCATTCTGCCAACCTCCCATCCACAGATCGGAGTTGTCATTCATTCAGACCACACCCAATTGGCACCCAGTGCACGAACATTAGCAACTTCGCCCACAACCACCTTTGCACTCCGAACAACAGACCCTTCCCCACCTGTGAGAACAGCGGGGCAGGAGAGGGCAGCTGGTGGAAGATCCGAAATCGCGTTCCCACAGGCAATGATAGTGAGCTCAGGATCACCCCCGACAACTCTGCTCTTCTCTACAAAGATGTTGCTTGACCTACTGAGTATTTCTGGCACATTGTGTTCTTATTTCAAGTTGTTTCTTTGCTTCTATTTGCCTGATGCAGCAAAATTGTAACTGCGATATTTATGAAAAAGTGTAACAGCAACAACGTGACATTTAGTTTAAAAGAAAAACTTCAAATCTTTTTCGCAAAAATAATATCTTTTGACAGTCTTGGCTTTCCACAACTAAAATCGAATCATTGTTTCTCACTTACCTCAGCTAGTTATCGTATTTTTTCTACTTTTATAAGCGCAGAATTAGTTGGGACAAGTCCATGCTTCTTCTAACTGATTCCTATTATTCCTCATTATCTTCAGTGTTCCAATTCCCTGACTCCTATCTGGAATCAAATACTTACATTACTGAATTTAAACTGTCCTTTGACTTGTGTTTTCAGGCAAGCTATCTTTTTTTCATTTTGAATCAATTAGGTGAACTCTAGACCAATGGCTTATATTCCTTCTCCAAGACAATTTTATTAAGATGAATAATCTTCCATGCCTCAGTTATCTCTTAAGTAAGTTCCCCTATACGCTTGTGCATTTACATTCCAAAATCATAAATCAATTGATTTTTCAATTCATTTGGGCTGGCGAGCCTCTCATTGTCAAACTGTCATGTTGTTAAACTTATTAATCTCTTTTTTGCACTTCAGTTATTTTCATCAGAAAAAAAAAATTGTTTGGCTGTCAGGCCTCAGTTCTTCAGCAAGTCACCGTCTACAGCTGGAGCACTCGTGGTCAAGGTGAACGCAGCATGTTTTCATGCTGCAGAATACCTTCAATGAGTAACACAAATAATTAGTGAACCAAAAACTGCTCTCAATTAAAATTCAGCCACACTGACTTTTCTGTGTTGTAAACAGTCCCTTAAGGGATCTGTATAAATCAAGCCAGTGAACAGGGAAGGCAAAACTGAAAAGTTCATCTGCAATTATTTTCACTGTTTCGCATATCTGATTTTTCTGAAAATATTTTGTGGGACAAAGCAGCTCATTTGATTGGTGACCCATCCACCACCTTGACATTCATTCCCTCCACCAGCAGCCAACTTCTCTAGTGAATAAGTTGGTCTCCACCGTGACCATGGTAGGAGTGCTTCTAAGGTCAAAGAGCCTTGCAATTCATGTGGGAGGAAAGCAAAGTAACCATGCTTTCTGCCCCATCTGCTGACCCTTATTGGAAATTTTACATACAATAATCACGTAATGAATTGTTGAGCCCGGCAGTGATGTCCTCCATTGTTGTAGGATAACACTCACACCACACAAATGTGAGGCAAGTGACTATCATCCACTGACATTTAATACAAAGAACAAAGAAAAGTACAGCAAGGAAACAGGCCCTTCAGCTCTTCAAGCCTGTACTGATCACGATGCCTTAACTAAACTAAAAAATAAACCTTCTGCCCTTACTCAGTCCATAGCCCTCTATTCCATCCCTATTCATGTACCCAACTAGACGCCTCTTAAATACTGCTAATGTTCCTGCTTCCACCATGTCCTCAGGCACCCATTACTCTCTGTGTAAAAAACTTCCCCCGCACATTTAATGGCATTGCCATTACTGAAACCCCCACCTTTAATGTGCTGGGGACCATCTTTGATCAGAAACCAAACTGGACCAGCTGAGTCAAAATCCTGGAACTCCCTCCCAAGCAACACTGTAGGGGGATGTACCTACACCTCAGGGACTGCAGCAGTTCAACTGACAGTTCATCACCACCCTCTCAAGGGCAACTAGAGGTGGGCAATAAATGCTGGCCTACCCAACATTTTAAAATAAATAAAGACTGTGGCTATGAAAGTAAGTCAGAGGCTTGGAATTCTGCTGGAAGTATCTGACATTGTGACTCTTCAAAGCCTGTCCACCGTCTACAAGTCAGGAATATTCTCACTTGCCTGGTGATTACAACACTGTTGTGGAAGTTAAAATGGTCAGATTGAAATTTCATGGTTTGGAAGTTAAATTGTGCAGAAGTTAGTGTTCAAATTAAACATTTCATGCTTTCTCTGTACAGTAGTGAAAATGATCATCAGTTCACTCACCTTCAAATGGAGTCAGTCTCTGCTATTTTTTTCATAGGCCCCATAACATTTTCCTTTTTCGGTCTTCATCAGAGGATGAACAAGACCAGAATTTTTTCCATAACAAATAACAAAGGCAAGATATGGGGATATGCTATGCAAATGAAGGAGTAGCAGAAGTCAAGTTTTTATCGAGTGAGAAAGGGCAAAAAGCCAGGATTTAATTGGCGGACATGTATGTCAGTGAAAGATGTGAAAAATCTCTTGTTCCTGATTTGCTGTAATTGAGAACAACTGCCAAGCTGTTTCTCTGTAACCTCAGAATTGCTCCAGTCAATCTGATTTGGCTGTGGAGAGTTCTCCTTGTGCACAAGTAATTAAAGACCTTGCATTGGATGTATGGTGTCCAGCGCTGTCTGTGTAAAGAGTCGAATGAGTTCCTTTAGATCGCTGTTACCCAAGAGAACCCTGACACTGGTAACACTCAAAAATCTGGACAACATCCAAGACAAAACTGCCCACTTGATTAGACACCCATCTTTGATGCACAGTGGCAGCAAAGAGTGCCATTAACAAATGCACCGTGGCAACTCAAAAAGGGTCCTTTGACAATATACTACTTACATTTATAACTGCAAATCTGTCTATTTTGTATTTTTTAGTAATATCTATTGTCTAAAGGAAGTTCAAGCAGGGAATATTATCTGTATATAAGGAACAATGGTACAACATGTCCAACAAAAAATTGATAGCAAATTGCAGGTCATTGTGAGTTTTATTGGGATTTTCGATACTTCCACTGAGAATTCTATCATTTCACCATGATCCATGCTTTTCTGATCCAATGTAATAAATGTCAAGAAAATAATAAAGGAAAGAAATCTACAAAGTCCTTTGGGAAGTTGAAGACAGTAAGGCTAAAGTACAAAGACATCAGTGGATTCTGCCAGTTAAGCCAGGTTCGCAGATAACCTGAAGCAATGATTCTAACTCAGAAACAATTAAAGAAAGATTTTTCACTTCTCAAGCATCTCTGGCTAAGGCAAGACATGTCAAAATGCTTCAGAGCCATTGAACGATATAATGGGCTCTTTTCTCCATTGATTCAATTGTCAAAAGCCAAAACATTAGCACACTTTATTGCAAATGTAGCAAAGCTGTGTGAAAAAAGAGATAGTTAGGCAATCAGAATCATTCCCTTCATCAATATTTACTTGTGTTTTGATAACAAATGTACCTTTTGTATTTGCTAAAGGAAAAGGTCACATGTGATAGTTGGGATCAATGTCGGAATCCTACCGCCCTGCCTGCCACAGGAATCGGAGAGGACAAGGGGCAGAAAAGGAGGTCTATTGACCTCGGGCAGGATTTTCCAGTCTCAGGTGGAGCGAGGCCATAAAATCTCACCCAAACGTCAAGAAAAAGTCATTCTTACAATTATCACTTCTTATCCCCTTCCAAATGCTGACACTGGAGGCCAACAAGGGAGGTGGGAGAGATCAGAGGCCTAACAAACCATAAGATAGGAGTATTCTTTTGTCATTCATTTTCTCACTCCATTGACTCACTCATTCACTCACTGACTCAAAGGACATGCATGGAATGCATAATATTTTTCTCACATGTAGGTCAATTTGCCTACACCTGCTCCTAATTCATAAATTTGTGTAGATATATCGCCATGGCATCCGAGTATATGCCCTTTCTCTAGCCCTACAGCTTTTCATGAGAAAGAGAGCAGTTAAAGACATGAGCCAAGGTAAATCGGAGTTCAAACATTTCTACAAACAAGTGCAGACCTGATGGATCAAACAGCCTCTTCTTCACTGTATGATTCTATGATTCTGAAACAAATTTCTACAAATTATCAATATCTCATACCTGCCCATATCACTCACTCTTACATTGGTAACACAAATGTATTCACTCCAAAGGATTCAGCTAATTCATACATACCAGTTGAACATGATCATTCATGCAGTGGGCAGAATACACATTTAAGAGAAGATCTTTAGTTTCACCTTAAGGTGTTTCCTTATAAGGTGTTTAATTATAAGGTATAATTAGTCTTCCAATAACAAAGCCTAGAATTGGTTCCTAAACAACATAGTGCATCAGAGAAAATGGTTGGCATTGGAAATGAGGGTGAGACCTCTAGATCTATATCCCAGCCACCATTGAATTTTGCCAATGATTTCCTCTTAGTCCCATCTGAACATGAGAATCTGAATCTGGCCTCCCAGGCTGGGAGTTCCAGATTTCATGCACTAGTCAGAACATTAGTGGGGCAGTGCACTGTTTGAGACCAGTCCAATGACAAAAATAGATCACCCTGAACAGATAGGCCCGTCCCATGACCTGAGACCCAATGGAAAGAACAAGAATTCAAGTTAACTTTCAAGTTAAAGTCCTTTGTAAAGGGACTTCAAGGAGCAGGTGAGTGCCACTATGTGTCTGCCTAAGTTTGGTAAGGCCATACCAAAGATCTTCCCTAAGGATATCATCATTACAGGTCTTCATCCTGCATTCAATACATTGTAGTCTATATCAAAGTATATATTATATGGTTTCTTGGATTACAGAACTTAAATGTTGTTGAAAAGAGAGACATGTGGAAGTGTCAATTACAAGGGGACACAGTTCAAGATGAGAAGGGGGAATGTTTAAGGGAGATGTGTGGGGGAGGGTTTTCACACAGAGAGTGGTGGGTGCCTAGAACATGCTGCCAGAGGAGGTGGTCGTAGCAACATTTCAGAGGCATTTGGATGGGTACATGAATAGGAGGGAATGGAGAAATATAGTACGAGTAAGGTCAAAATTTTTTTTTAGTTTAGTTAGATCATCATGATTGCTATAGGTTTGGTCCTTGTGCTCCATTTTCTTTGCTATTTGTTCTATGTTGTTCAGGCTTCCCATCTTGAACTCATCAGGATAAATCCAAGGATGTATTGTGGTTGTTTGAAATTTGTATTTGTATTTGTCCAGATTGGTTTTAAACAAAAAGAATCAACAACATGTCTCTTTTCCGCAATATTCAAATTTTAGATAAAAAAAAGGCAGAATATTTGACTTTAAAATGGGAATAAATTCCATCCCTCTCTATTCCCTTCCCTCTGTTCCCTCACTCTTTACCCCCTTGCTCTGCTCCCTCCCCCTCTATCCCCTCCTTCTGCACCATCCCTCTCTCCCCCCTCCCTCCACTGCCTCCCTCTCTATCCCCTCCCTGCACTGCCTCCCTCTCCACCCCCTGCCTGCACTCACTCCCTCTCTATCCCATCACTCTACTCCTTTTCTCTCTACTCCCCTCCCTCCACTCCATCCCTTTCTATTCCTCCTCCCTCACTCCATCCTTCTCTACTCCTCTCCCTCCGCTCCCTCCCTCTCTACCCCTTCGCTCTGCTCCCTCCTTCTTTACCACCTCCCTTCCCTCCCTCCCTCTGTATCCCCCCCCTCTGCTCCTTTCCTCCCTACTCCCTCCCTCTGCTCTCACCCTTTCTTATCCCTACCCTCCACTCCCTCCCTCTTCACTCCTCCTCCCTTTGCTTACTCCATCTCTGCTCCCTCCCTCAACTCACTCCCTCTCTACCCCTTCCTCCGCTCCATCCCTCTCTATTCTCCTCCCTCTGCTCCCTCCCTCCCTGAACAAATTAATCTCCAACCCTTTGACTTTGCCCTATCTAATGATTGTTTTGAATCTTGCATACAATCCTGCAGAAAATCAACCGATGCATGTTTATAAATTTGATAATTTGACACCTATCCACTTTTAATTGCCTGCCTATCTAGGGATGATTTGTTTTCAAATTCCTACCTCCAAACCAATTTCCTATCTGCACCATTAATTCCATGATCACAATGTGAGCGAGCAGCCTTTTAACCAGAACCTTATTAAATTATTTTTGATCCATAACTAGAACATATATTTATCCTCCTCTATCTACCATCTCAGTTGACTCTGTCAAGAAATTTTTATTAGGTTAATGAGACATGACCTACTTTTTTATAAAATTATGCTGATCTCTCTCAGCAATATATATATTTCTCCAAGTACCCTTTTATTCTGCAGTGAATGCTAATGAATTCCAGAAACTTTCTCACAACTGACATCAAATTCACTGGCCTGAGCATTTTCCTCCTTTAATGAATTAGGGTAGAATGTTTACTATCTTCTAAACCTCCAGTCCCTTATCCAATGCACTTTTGAAGATTGTAATCCCTGCATTCACAATTTACTATCTTTGGGGTGGAAATCACTGACTTTGTTTATTCATGTGGGCATGATTCACCAGACCAGCATTTGTTATGGATCCCTAGTTGTCCTTGAGGTGGAGGTGGGCCTTCTTCTGGAACTTGCTGCCATCCTGTTAGAAAGCTGCTCACACACTGCTGTTAGGTAAGGAAGTTCCAGGCTTTTGATTAAGTGACACTGAAGAAACAATGATATAAATCCAACAATGTACCCAAGAGTGAGGGAATCTTGAACAAGAGATCATAGTTAGAGGATAAGGGTAAACCTTTTAGAACTGAGGTGAGGAGAAATTTCTTCATCCAAAGAGTGATAAATCTGTGGAATTCACGACCACAGAAAGTAATTGAGGCCACAACATTGTGTAATTTCAGGAAGAAATTAAATGTAACCTTTGAGATAAAGGGATCAAAGGATATAGAAGGAAGGGAGGATTAAGATATTGAATTTGATGACCAGCCATGATCATAATGAATGGCAAAATTGACTCGAATAGCTGAATGACCTACTCTTCTAGTTTCTATATTTCTATGCGTGGCTCAGAGAGGAACGTGAGCACTCAAAATGAAGGACTTTGGAATGAAACTGCAAGTTGTAACCTGGTATGGCAGGCAGAAGTGAAGCTGGGAATAACTCAGGGTTCATTCTTGTATTGCTATATATTTATTAGAAATGTAAAGACATACCACTCTTGTGCAAGTTAGTGTAACAATACACTTTCTGACATTTCATAAGTGAACAAAAAGGGATTTAATTAGTGATCTTCAAGAGTAACAGCATGTTTACAGCTAGCTCTAAAATAACTCTGCCCAGGAGAACTCCATCCCCTGTGTGATATCCCATTCTGAGTCCCAATTTGTCATCCAGGCTAGGTGACTCTTATTCTACTGTGTTGCCTTTAAAGGGACAAACACCACAGTTAGTTATGAAAAACTACCTTCTCTTTAGTCGGATATTATTAATTGCTAGCAAAGTCATGTTAAGTATATTGAATTTAGTTGTTTGTTACAGTAAAATGTTAAAACATAAATTTTGTCCTTTGTTTTTTTTCCATTAGTCAATGGAAAATGTAACTTTTTTTTTAAAGTTATCAGTCTCTACCAGGATTGTTTCATAATAAAAGAGTTGAATTCCTTCCCACCTTTTCCTAATACTAAAAATGTCAATTGAAATCAGGCACTTATTTATAAACAAGCTTCTCAAAATCCACATGCTGAGAGCTCTGCTGACTCAATATCGCCTGTTAAATTCCATCGGACAAAGTCAAAACGTACTGCAAAGATTCAAAAGAATGTGTCACCCCAATAAAAACATAAATGAGACCTGCAAAGGGGAACATGTTAACATTAAAGGAGTGTCACTTTATTAAGTATTACTTAAGTTATAACACTAAACTGATCAATCCTAGATATTTAAAATTTAAAATTCATCAAGACATGCTGAGCTAAATGCTTTATCAATTTGTTCCATTTGCATTTTTGAACATAAAAGTACTTACATGAGCAATTTCAACACCAAACTCCTTTGTCGTGTCCTGGAAATAGCACATGAGCCAAAGGAAGTCCTTCTGTTACATATCAAGAACTCTGAACCGTGAAGCAGAATTATTTGAGCACTTGTCTTAATTAAAAAAACATTTTGTCCCCTCAAAGGAAAGCAAAGTACTTACTCCACAGGGATCAGCTCACAGCTGGTTTTCTGACACAGAATGAAGATTGTTTTCTTATTCAAATTTCCAAAGACTAACGGAATGGGTTAGACCTAAATCAGAGGCCATAAAATATAAGAAACTGACTAATAAATCCAATAAGGAATTCAGGAGAAACCACTTTGTCCAGGAAGTGATTACCGCAAAGATTCCTTGAGGCAAATAGTATAAACGCATTTTATTGGGAGCTAAATAAAGACATGGGGGAGGAATGAATAGCGGAATACGCTGATAGGGCAAGATGCAGAGGAATTTGGAGAAGGATCATGTCGACCATAAACTATAGCATGGACTAGTTACACCAAATAGTCTGTTCCTGTCTTGCACATCTGATTTTTCCAATGCACTGGATATGATGATGGAAGTAATTATTTATTGACAAAATATAAGTGAAAAGGGTACATTTTATTTATTTATATTTAAACAAATATAACTTCTGAGTGTAGACCAATTGATGTTAAATGAAAGAAAGCAGGTGATTGTACTTCAGCGTTGTTAGCAAATCTTTGATATTCGATAGAACAATCCCTGCACTATTTCTCCAGACACACACTTCAAGTTAGAGAGTGAGGGCACAATTATCCACCTCAGGCCTAAGCTCATTGGTGGGAGTGGGAAGTCATAAAACCCCTACAGCGCAGAATGAGGCCATTTGGCCCATTCAGTCTGTACTGACCCTAACAGAGTACCTTACCCTGCTCATCTCCACCCTAACCCAGTAACCCCACATCTTTATCCCACTAAACTCCTTAACTTAAACATATTTGGACACTAAAGGGCAATTTAGGATGGCCAATCCACCTGAGCAGTACACCTTTCAACTGTGGAAAGAAACCAGAGCTTCCAGACAAAACAAACACAGGGAGGACATGCAGATTCCACGCAAACAGTCACCCAAAGGCCAGAATTGAACCTGGGTCACTGACTCTGGGAGGCAGCAGTGCTAATCACTGTGGCACCGTGCCACCAGAAGTCGGAGTAACAATTTAATCCATGCCATCAGGCTAAGCGAATCTTCTACTCTCTATACTCACCTCACCACACGAGATATGGGTGTCGCTGGCAAGGCCAGCATTAGTGCTGCTCACCCCTAAAAGCCCTTCAGCAGGTGCTGGAGTGCTGTCTCACTGTCCCACTGCAGTCCATGCGGCCTGTTGGTAGGGAGGAAAATAGGACTTGCTGACCCAGCCACATTGAAAGTACAACCATTGAGTTTAAAGTTTATTTACTGGTATCACAAACTGGTTTACATTAACACTACAATGAAGTTACTGTGAAAAATCCCCTAGTTGCCATACTCAGTGTCTGTTTGGACATTGAGGGAGAATCTAGCATGCACCTAACCGGCACGTCTTTCAGTCTGTGGAAGAAAACCCATGCAGACATGGGAAGAATATGCAGACTCTGCACAGACAGTGACTCAAGCTGGGAATTGAATTCAAGTCCCTTAGAGCATCAGATGGAGGGAATTGGGGATTGAATCAAAGGGAAATGATGCTATGCCCCTGCTGCCTGCCCTTAACCTTCTAGCTGCTGGAACTCACTGGTCTGCAGCTCCTGCCAAGAATGTTAGTAGCAGCGCATCACTCACACAGCACACACAGTGCCAATGGGTCTGTGGTGGAAGGACTCACCGTTGATGGTGCTTGGCAGGGTGCCAACCGAGTGACCTGCTTTATCGTAGATGCTGTCCAGCTTCCTCTGTGCTGTTGGAGCTACACTTATCCAGGCTCATGAACAGAACTTATTCAAACCTCTCACCTGTACCTTATACGTGGTGAACAGGCATTGGGAAATCACAATGCTACATATCAGCCACAGAACTAATAACTTGCAACCTGCTCCTGCTTCAGAAGTGCATTTATCTATCTTTATGCTGAAGAAATGAGAGGCAGAAGGCAGGAGGGGGCATGCATGACACCCAGTCTCTCATAGATTTAGCAGCAAACGGCCAAGGTGACAGAAGGACAGTGACTGTATCTGCGCCAATGGCAAAGTTGCCTCCCCCAGTGAGGAAACCTGCAGATCAGAAGCTGAGAGTGAGATTCTGTGCAATGTAGGAAGCAGCTTAGCCAGTCATCCACTCTCTATTCTCTCCAGTTCTTTGTCCATCATCGTCAATGGGGACCTCGATACCATTAGTCATTTTGAGGCTGGTTGCGGTGTGTCCAAAGATGACTGATCAGGCCAATTCGGGCACGAAATGTCTTGGCACATATTGAACAGACTTGTGTGGACACTGTAGCTGTTGCGCTAGTGGCTCTGGACTTGCACTGCTCTCGCTTAAGTAATGCTTCAGCAATGCATCTTGCTTCGTAAGTTTGACGGCCCTTGTGGATGAGACAGCGAAAGGTACGGGGGTTTTGTGCCAGCGTTTCCCAGGTGGTCCAGTCTATGTCAAGCAGCTTCAGGGAGGCCTTGAGTGTGCCTTTGTAACATTTTTTTCTGCCCTCCACGCACTCATCTTCCAGCAGAGAATTCCACAAAAAGGAGCTGCTTGGGAATGCGCTCATTCGGCATACAGATGACCTGACCTGCCCACCGGGTCTGTGCTCTCATCTCTCCAGTAGGAAAAGGGTGAAGGCAGCCCTGAGCTCAGCTCCAGTCCACAGGAGACAATGGCGAGGGCAAGGATGACTTCTCATCTGTACGGCATTGTAGCATTCGGCTTCACCCCACACCAGCCCAGAAGCACACAATGACTGGTGGATCAGGGCTAGGCTCAAGCTCACACACGGAGTGGGGGGTCACTTCACACACCCATTCATGACAGGCAGGGGTAGTGATAACCAAAGACCCTATCACCCAGGGGACAGTTGGAGAAGAGACCCTTCTAGGTCTGAGTCAGATGATGTGTGCCCATGGAGAGGATGTGGCAGTTCCAGCGAGGCACTTTGGAACATTAGGCAGAGGCCTCAGCAGAGTGGCACCCGAGGCAGAGGCATACATCAAATTCTCCATGGGGAGGACAGGGAAACACCTTGGGGAACCTGATCCAACAGTTTCTGCCAGCGATCCACTCAGATCTGTAGTCCATTATTGTAGCCCTGGATGAGCTTTCACAGTGGTAGCATGAGAGGGAGACAGGACCACCTTGAACTCCTCCAGGTGTCCCTTCTCCTCATGGAGCCTGGGAGGGGCACTTGGGTGCCCAAAGGGAGGAGGAGTATCAGACAGTCACCATTGGGGCTTCCATCCAGGAATCTCCAAGGGCACCCATGCATTCTGAATCCCCTTTGCCATGACCCCATTGGCTCAAGCTTGATTTCAAATTGACAGGAAACCTGTCAAGAACTCCACCAATGGTGGCAGGGGAAAAGTCCTGTAAATCCAGTTGAGGCCACTACTAAGACTCGGTGGTCTGGCCGTTCAACACTTTGGGACCATTTCTAAATACCATGGAATTTATTGTTTGCAGCAAATTGAATACAAATCAGCTCGTTCATTCTGTAGGCTCCTGACACATGGCTATTTACTAGTGTGCTATCCAGCTGGCTGCAAAGAACAAACTGAATCTTCCTAAAAACAAGGATGACATTTCTCATCCTCGGGAATAGTCCAACATCTATGTCATCAATTGCCCACTTTAGAGGTAATTTCATAAGCTGACATTACTAAGTTGAAAATATAATGTAACCCCCCCCCCTTCCTCCAACTCTCTTTCCCTGATCCACATATCTGCAGAGGTATCTACATTATCCACTAAATAGTGGTCTGAAGAAAATCAAAGAAAAATAGCTAACTGATTATTTTTAAGAGTAGGAATGAAAGTGATTTTTGCACAATAGCATGAAAGAAGCAGTAATAAAATGAAATCAATGGAAAATAAAACTGGATGGGGTATAAATTTGTTGCTAATTTTCTTTTGGTCATTCTGTGATATTGGAGTAGGTTAATGTCCACCCTTGTCATTTCAAACATCGCTAATCCATCCCAAAAAATTTCTCCAAACACCTCAGACTGTTAGATTTTGGATCAAACCAGAAGTTTGCAAATCTACTTTCCAAGTGACCATGTTAAATTTCATACAAATACTATGGCTGGAATGTTACTACCATTTATGCCAGTGGAATGTTTCTATCCCACTGCAATGAATGGAGATTTGCCTGAGTGCCAAATTCTCCAACCTCACTGCAGCAGAAGCATGACATGAATGGTCAGTATGATTGTGCCCTATATAATTTGTAGTCCTATAGTCACACACTTTTGCATTTTATTTCTGCTTTGCTCCTGATTTTAAGAGTATCTGTACTAAGCCTGTATTGAAGACTTAAAAGATACTTTGTCAAACTTAGTTTAAAAGTAAGCGATTAGCATTTCGATTAAGACAAGCAATTAGCAGTCATGCAACAAGTAATGATATTATTAACCATAGATTTGCTTTTCCTGAGGCTGTTTTTATACCGCACAGTTTGGCAATGTATACAGCTTTTATTTTGTCTAAATAATTGCTTTTCCTTTCCAGGCTAGATTTCTTAAAATAAAAGTTAACATTGTTTAACATGAGTTATTTACTTACTGCATTCAATGACCCTTGAATTATGAGCTAAGGCAATAGTAACTTTGCACATAGGGTGGTCAACAATGCTGTGGAATCAATGGAGCTTGACTGATGAGCAGTATAACCTGATTGATGGCATCAAAATCTGTATAAACAGTTTGAATATTGCAAAGTCTGCCAGCCTTGCAGTGCCTGTGAGAAAACATTTTACAAGGACTCGTGGTTACCAGACTGCTGGTTTTGGA
This sequence comes from Sphyrna mokarran, assembly GCA_024679065.1. Lineage (NCBI taxonomy): Eukaryota > Metazoa > Chordata > Chondrichthyes > Carcharhiniformes > Carcharhinidae > Sphyrna > Sphyrna mokarran. Next base: position 27,900,716 of record JAGIQG010000015.1, read on the forward strand.
AACACCTAGAAAGGTTGGAATGGAGTCAAAAATTGGACTTGGAAAGGAACACTAACACCTAACGTTCAGGACTGCAACCAGAGGGAATTAGTCAATCATTCAATGCCACATAGGAAAGGCCATCAATAAAGTAACCAATTGGAGTGTCCATTTCTGTGTAAAGTTATTCAGAAAATTGGTGAAATATCAACCAAGGGGAATTTTATCATTTCGGGAAGTTGACTTGAATGCTAAAATTTAAAGTCAATTTACTGTTCTGGGAAACTGATTTAAATATATCAATTTGAGGTTACCATTTGTGATACAGTATACGATAATAAAATTGTCATTCTTCTTTTATATACAAAATGTTTGGTTTTCATTTCTATCATTTTTATAAGATTTTTTTCATTTATTTTCATCATTAATATTGTTTGATAAATGTTTAATAAAAATTGATTTTTTTCTGCACATTTTGGTATTATGTTATTCATTCATGTAACTTCCAAAGTATTTCTATGAACCTAGGTGAGACACTGCAAGACACCCTCACGCCCCCATACCTTGCTCTACTGAAATTAGGATATGAAAAGTGCTCTCTTCTTTTTTTTAACTCATTCATAGGCATTGCTGGCAATACGTAATTGCTGGCAGCATCTATTGCAAATATCTAATTGCCCTTGAGAAAGTGGTGGTGAGTTGTCATCCTGAAGGCCTGCAGTTCATGAGGCGTAGGTACACCAGCAGTGCTGTTAGGGAGGGAGTTCCAGGATTTTAACACAGAGGCAGTGAAGGAATGACAATATGTATCCAAGTCAGGATAGTAGGTGGCTTGGAGCGGAACAGCCAGGTGGTAGTGTTTCCATGTGTATGTTGCCCTTCACCTTCTAGATGTTAGCGATTGTGAGTTTAGAAGGAGTTTAGAACCTCCAGTGTGTTGATATTGAGGGATTCAGTGATTATAATGCCATTGAATATGAAGGGAATGGATAGATTCTCTCTTGTTAGACATAATCGTTGCCTGGTATTTGTGTGGGGTGAATGGTTCTTATCATTTGTTAGCCTAAGCCTGGATATTATTCAGGTCTTGCAGCATGTGGACATGGACTGTTTTAGTATCTGAGCAGTCAGGAATGGTGATGATTGTACAATTGTCAGTGAACATCCCTACTTCTGGCCTTATGATAAAAGGAAGATAATTTATCAAGCCACTGAAGATGGTTGGGATTAGGATACTCCACTGAGCAACTGGAATTGAGATGTTTGACCCCAACAATCAAAACTACTTCCTTTATATCAGGTGTGATTCCAATTAGTTTCCCCCCTGTTTCTCATTGACTCCAGGGTTTCTTGATGCCATATTCAGTCAAACATTGCCTTGGTGTCAAGGATAAACACTTTCACCTCACCTCTGCTATTCTGTTCTTTTGATTGAACTCAGGCTATAACTAGGTCAGGAGATAAGTGACCCTGGCAGAATCCAAACTGAGTGTCAGTGAGCAAGTTATTGCTGAGTAAGTGCTGCTTAATAGCACTGTTGAAGACACTTTCCAATACTTTGCTGATGATTGAGAGGAAACTGATGGGGCAGTAATTGGTCAGATTGGATTCTCCCTGTTTCTTATGCATACTACATCACCATCAAATCATATCAGCAGCTTTTAAAGCAACCTGCAACCCATTAAAGCATATAACAGCAGAGTAGCCCTGACCTCCAGGTTTGTCATTCTCTACTGATCACACCAATCCAAGCAGGTCAGACATGTTAAAATTCAATCCACTATGCCATTATGTATTCTGTTTTCTTAATATAGGTATTTATTCTGCTTGCCTTCTTAACAATGTTAAACATTTGAAATTTTCCATTTCTTTCTCATTTTGCATTCATTTCTGAGGCTATGTGAGTCCAGCCAGCAATGTTCACCACTCCTGCCTCCTGAAATATGCTCTCTATAGAAGTCCTGCCAACCAAAACAACAGTAGACAGGTTGAGAAAGGTCATATGGCATATTTCCAGGTTAAAATGATTAATTTGCAGCGCTTGTTTGTATGTCACTGGACAGCTTAACAGCATCAGTGGCATTCCCGATGCACAAATTATGGCATTTGTCTTCAATCAACAGATTTGCAGCTAATTTTCTGCCAAAATTATGAACAAAATAAATGCAGCTCAACGTTTTATCGCATTATAAAATTCAACTCTGCCGGCATTAGATTTGTGTAAAGAAACACTTAATCAGCACTCAATGTTGAGTTATAATTTTATTTTATTATTTATTTATTATGTTACAAGTAGGCTTACGTTAACGCTGCAATGAAGTTACTGAGAAAATCCCTCACTTGCCACACCTGTTCACCTGTTCGGGTACACTAAGGGAAAATTTAGCATGGCCAATGCACCGAACCAGTACATCTTTCAGTCCTGGGAGGAAACAGGACTGCCCGGAGGCAACCCATGCAGACACAGGGAGAACATGCATGTTCCACATAGGCAGTCACCTGTGCCAGGAATCGAATCTGCGCCCTTGGCACTGTGAGACCATGATGTGGAGATGTTGGCGTTGGACTGGGTTAAGTACAATGAGAAATCTCACAACACCGGGTTAAATTCCAACAGGTTTATTTTGTAGCATTGAAAGAGCAGTGCTCCAAAAGTTTGTGGCTTCTGCTACTAAATAAATCTGTTGGACTTTAACCCGGTGTTGTGAGACTTCTTACTGTGCTGTGAGGTATCAGTACTAACCACTGTGCAACCATGCTGCCCTTTAGATGACTGGAAAGCTGTCAATTTTCACGGCCATCTTCATTTTGACAAGTCAGGGCTTATAAGGTCTGTTACTCCCATTCAGCTGTTTAAATAATCATTACATTTGTAGGTTATTTTTGCAATGCCACATTCCTGTTTATGAGACTGATTCCCTCCTGTGAGGCAGACATTGATCAATAAAACAGGGCATTCAGCAAATCTTGCCTCACTCATTCTGAACAATCTTGTGGTTGCCTTCAAATTGCAGCATTTGTTTCTCTCAGCTCTCCCAATGCCAATAGCTCGATGCAGCATAGCAACATCTACCTATCTTCAAACTGAGTAACCATAAGTAAAGGCAAAATACTGCAGATGCTGGAACAATATCAAGGTTGGAGAGACATAAAGGGGAGATGCCAGAGGTTATGCACAGCTTTGCATAGAGTTTGGAGTAGTTCATGCATGCCATGAGTTCAATCATGTCTCAGGCATTGGAACATATGACTTCCTCTATAGACAGGTTGACAGCTGCCATGAAGAGGCAAGTCGATCAATTGACTCCAACCTGCCTTCCATGGCTCTAGTCATGTCTTCAGTGCAGCAGTGGCTAGGTGAGAGAGAGATGAGGCACCTTGACCTTCCTCCAGGTGCATCTTTTCCTCAGGGAGACAGGAAGATGCCATTTCTACACACGTGGAGGAGGAACAAATGGCGGTTGTCTCTCAGAAGAGCAGCTTCTTACCTTTCTCTCTTCCATTGCCTAATTGCTTCCAGTAGGCATGGCCAAGGAGGTTAACCCTTCAGGTGTATAGGGGAGACCTAATAGGATGGAGGCCTCAAAGCCCTAGAACTGTAGAGAACAAAGGTACAGTACGAAACAGAACTCCACAGTCTGCAGCTTGCCTCCATCTCAGCCAGTGATCTCAGGGTCACATCATAACATACTGGGAGAAAGAGAATTTGTGTTCTCTTAAGGAATTTGCAGATAATTAAGCAAAATTTGCTTCCCATGTAAATATTGTAAAATATATCATTTCCGCTTAATTCATACATGCACCATTATCCCTTTTAGGGAAATGAATTAGACATCTAACCATACTGGCATGTCTTACAATTGTCACTCCTGAAGCCTGAAGAGAAAGCCAGACATCTCCTTTACTGTGTAGAAGACTATGCTATTGTGTGTTTGTGATCAATCTTTATTTAATATTCATGTGGTAGTCATTTTGATGTTTGCCAATCAACGGACATAGAAGAACATGTGGGCTCTGCAAACAGTGCAAGTAGAATCTGCCCCAAATGCCACACCTTCAATCTCAGTCCACTATTGTGATTTCAGTATTTTGCCCCCATCCTGATTAACTCAGCCCACAAACCACATTTCCAAATTCTTCATTAAATTCTGTCCAAACTTACAGTTCCTTTGACTGCTATATCAACGAGCCTGCTGAGCTGATTTAAGTAATGGAGTTTGGAACTCAGCCAAGCATTCATAATGACATTTCAATCAATTGAAAGAGCTCAGCCACCTTTTTAATCTGTGAAGGAAAAAAATTGTTTGCACTATAATTTAATGAAAAAAATTAAATCACAGTGACAATTGACACAATGTGATAATATCGTTCAATGCTGAATATCATATTATCCATTGGATAATGTATTCTAATGCATCCAAAAACTTTTCAACTTTCACAATGCTGGTCAATTTAATAGTCATTTACCTTTTAAGGAAAAAAATGCTACTCTCAACTATTACATTAAAGATATATTTAACTTATCTAAACATTTCATTATGACATGCAAAGTTGACAACCGCTTTCCGATATGGATGAAGGCACAAAAATGTGGTATAGGGCATGATCAATATTTTTGGTTCATCAACCATAGTCTATCAAAAGGCACAAAGATTATATAGAGACAAATTCAGCATTCATTCCTAGCCTCAAATTATTGAGTTACAGAGTAAAAATGGAGAAACTAGAATTCCTTAGCCCTGAAAGAGACAAAATTCTTTATAAAAGTAACATATTGTAGATGATCTTTAAAATAGGAACTGAAAACACAGGAACTATTCAGTCAGTCTGTCAGCACCTGTGGAGAGAGAAACAGAGTTCACGTGTGAACAAAAGTCATGTATCTGAAGAATTAGGCAAGATCTTGATAGCCCTCTGGAGATAGGCTGGGAAGAATTAGGCCTTGTGAAATTGTGGTATATGGTTTGAGGTTGGGGGGGGAGCCATTGTTTTCACACAATCACAGGATATTGTCTGGGGAAGAAACATCTACTGCATGGCTGCCAGTTGACTCGAGGTGGGGCAGCCAATTGAACCAATTAGTTGATCAATCAATGGCCAATTTTTGCTCCTGCTGGCATTTCACCAGTGTCAGGAAAGGCTTCTGCCACATGTAGAGGCTGCCTAGTAAACTGCACTGGCCTCCCAGCAACAAGTTTCTGGAGTGGTGGCAGAGAGGGGGATAGATGGGTGGTGAGCTTCCTCAATGGCCAGTTCAGGGCCCATGGAAGGATTCCCCTTGCAGCAGGTCTGTAGCCCTGAGAGACAGGCCACAATCCTCAATTAGGCAGCAGTTCTAGCAGCGGCCTTCTAATTGGCCTCCACTAGTAACATGAGTGAAGCCCAGCCCATCACACAGACCAGCCTCCCATCCATTGACTCTGTCTACACTTCCCATTGCCCCGGAAAAGCAACCAGCATAATTAAGGACTCCGCACACACCCGACATATTCTCTTTTACCTTCTTCTGTTGGGAAAAAGATACAAAAGTCCGATATCATATATCAACCAATTCCAGAACATCTTCTTCCCTGTAGTCATCAGATTTTTGAATGGATCTATCTCGCACTAAGTTGATCTTTCCTTACATGCTAGCTATTACTGTAGCACTTCAATCAGGCCATTGAAGCTGGCCAGTGAAATATGAACTGCCTGATTAAGGAGTCAACTGATGGACGAATTAGGGAATCTTCCTTGTATTTAACCAGGAGTGTTAGTTCCTCTGGCACTCCTGAAGGTAGATTGATGACTGATAGCATTCTGGGTTTTGCTGTTGGAGTTGTAAATAATGGGATTTCGATGAAAGCACCTCTGCCTCTAAAGACTTATTACATCTTTATTCTGCATTCTCTTCTTTCCTTCTCTATGAACGATATGCTTTGCCCGTATAGCAGGCAAGAAACAATACTTTTCACTTTATACTAGTAATGCATGTGACAATAATAACTCAAATCAAATCAAATCAGATATACCCAAAGGCCCAATGTCACTTGCGGATGCTCAGGGCCTGCATCTAATCTCAGTGGCAGGACTTCCAACTCGTCAGAAAAACTCAACTCAAAACTGCTACTCTCTCCACAAATTGCCTGACTTGCTGAATATTTCCAAAATTTCCTGGTTTTATTTTAGGCAGCTATCTTTTTCAACTGCTCTCATTGTGCTACATGCTTCCAATTCAACCTAGCCTTCTTATCACCCTGGATTGTCAAAATTCAAATTGAATTTGCCAAGAGTAAATACTCGAAAATAAAAATCACGCCTGGTTTCAGTAAACATGCTCCAGGGTGAGACAGATGTTCTGTCTTTCCTTCATTTAGCACTGAGTTGTGTCCAACATTCTACTGGAATTGTCCCAGCTCTTCACAAAACAACAAAAAATATTAGAGATTCCAAAAGGTCAAACATTGTCCAAGATATTTGCCTGGTTTCTCAAGTAAGTTATACAGTATGAACTATAATCTGCATACAAAATAATGTGAATGTGCAGTATACTCCATATATTGTATTCAGTCTAAATATAAATGTCATGGATGAACTTAACAAACAGCAGCTGCATAAAACAATTGGGACAAAATAGCAGCTGTGTTTTTTTCTCTAACAATGCAACATTCAAGCTACCAATTTAATGGACCAGATGATTTGAGTAGTTACCATTATTAAAGAGAACCAGATTGCAGATTATGGCTCCCCACCAAAGGCCTTCCTGTTATCACCAACAAAAACAGCAGAATTCATGGAAAATGTGATGTCCTGCCCAAAAAATATCTCAAGGTCATTATTCACCCAGTGTAGGAGTATTTCAGGCAGCTAAGTATTATGCTGGCTTCGTGCAGGAGATTTCTCTTTATCAATGCAGCTCAGCAAATACAAATAACTTGTCGAACAATTTAGTTTCTGATTGAAGATGTATTTTATTGTCCCAAGCTTGGTTTGTACCATGCAGGGAGACTGATTTAACCCAGCTCAAATCACCCTAATTAAATTATCAAAGTTGTCTGTAATTATATTCTTTAGAAATCATCTATCAGCTGCCTACTCTGTCCAGATTTATAGAATGGGCCAAATCATGTTAAGGTGGGTTATTACCTCGGCCAATGACATCCTAGTCTCTGGCAATAGTAGCACAGTGGTTAGCACTGCTGCTTCACAGCTCCAGGGACCTCGGTTCAATTTCCAGCTTGGGTCACTCTCTGTGTGGAGTTTGCACATTCTCCTTGTGTCTGCATGGGTTTCCTCCAGGTGCTCCAGTTTCCTCCCACAGTCCAAAGGTGGGCGGGTTAGGTTGATTGGCCATACTAAAAATTGCCTTTACTGTCCTGAGATGTGTAGGTTAGAGGGATTAGTAGGTAAATATATGGGGATATGGGGATGGAACCTGGGTGAGATTGTTTCAGTGCAGACTCAATGAGCCAAATGGCCTCTTTCTGTACTGTAAGGTTTCTATGATTTCTATGAACATGAGAATCTGGAAGATCTCACCCACTTGTTTCTTAGCAAACTCTATTACATAAGTAATAAAATTCAAAGGTAACTTTCTTACTGTCTTTCCGTAGAGTTCAAGAGTTGTTGCTCTCATCATCTGCTTTGCATCCCTTGTAAGTGTGAAATGAATTATCCCATTCATTTAGTGTCTGGAAGCTATACTGATAACAACTATGTTCGATGACCATATTGTTCTTAAAAAGTACCTCATTTAGTTTTCATCCCATTATGCTTTGGGGCAGTCTGTATTTGGTTAAGATGTGCAGAATTCTTTCAGAAATACATATTTAAAATCTCTACAGTCGTTCTATGTGTTTCTATGCATCTGTATCTTTGTAATTTCAGATACATCATGCCTGTTTGTTCTATATTCATTTCTAAATCAATCTACACTGATTTTATTAGTCTTTTAGCATTCGACTATCCTTATTTCCTCTAAAACCCAGTGAACATAATAATTACCAGAGGTACTGGCAAAATATGGGAGTCGGAAAAGGGAAAGTAGGAAATTATCTTTTTAAGTTTATTTATTAATGTCACAAGTAGACTTACATTAACTGTGCAATGGACTTACTGTGAAAATCTCCTAGTCACCATACTCTGGCACTTGTTCAGGTACACTGGGAGAAAATTTAGCATGGCCAATGCACTTAACTACATTTTTCAGACTTGGGTGAAAACCAGAGCACCCAGAAGAAACTCGCACAGAGATGGGAAGAACGTACAGACTCTGCACAGTGACGCATGCCATCAAACCTAGGTCCTTGGTGCTGTGAGCCCAAAATGCTAACCACTGTGCTACTGTGGGATTTAAATTTCACATTGCTCTTAAACTTTTGAATAAAGGAAGTGAATAATTATATTTTCAAAGAGTCCAAAGATGTGTGGGTTAGGTGGCTTGGCTATGCTAAATTGCTCCTTTATGTCAGGAAGGGCTAGCTGGGGTAAATGCATGGGGTTGTAGGGATAGAGCCTGGGTGGAATAGTGGTTGGTGTAAACTTGATGGGCCAAATGGTCGTCTTCTGCCCTGTAAGAATTCTATGATTCTATGAAAACTCAATTCTAATTAATAATATTTACAAGAGCTTTCTTATTAAAAAAGAAAATCCTCTTATCAAAAATTGGAAAACCAATATGGAGAATTCGAATTCATTCATAATTGCCAGCACCACTCCTTCCTCAGCTGATTCTGGGCAGAATAATTTCACTGTAATCCTGTGACCTGACAGCTAAAAGAATGGTTTTTAAATGAAACTAAACTGCATTATTGCAATAACTAATATTAATGCATAGAAAAATTCCAAACAGATGTAATGTTTATAGTTTTCAAAAATGAAGATACATAATTTTATCTTAGACAAGCTCTCTTAATCTTCGTTAGTCTAGTTCCATTGCTTTGTTCAGAATGACAAGGGAGCTAACCACTATTTGTTGACCATTGAATAAAACCATTTCTGTTCTTTATATTATCCAGTGCCACAGGAGTGTTATTTGAACACTTGGAGAATGTTGGTATCAAATTTGGGGCAATAGTATCATTCTGGCCTCAAGCTAGGAAGAAGTGAGTTTAAAACAGACTCCAGGTATTTAAAAAAACAACATTTATATGGAAGCTTTCATTACCTCAAGATATTCCAAAATGCTTAACAGCCAATTAGACACTTTGAAGTCCAGTCACGGTTGCAATGCAGGAAATAAGCACATAATCTTGGAAAACATTTCAATTCAGCACAGAGGGAATGCTGCAATGCTGGAAGAGATATTAAGCCAGTTACACTATAAGATCCCATGTTGCTATTTGAAGAGGCATATAAGTCGTCCTGATCACCATTTTTCCCTCAACCAGCTGCAAAAAAGCTATTAACCTACCATATTTCCCTACATTCTTACAGTGACTAGAAGTCAAAGATACTAACTGACAATGAATGCACTGAATATCTGACTGATTTTCACCAAATGTGCAGTGACAACCATCCATTGAACACTTCAAATTCCCTGTATGGTTCAGTATTCATGGTGCAGTTCATGTGGCAAGGCAGAAACCCCGTTATCAATAAGGTTTCACCTGCAAACTTTAGGCTGAATTCTCACAAGTGACATTACAATGAGAAAGCAGGAATGATCCCCATCGATCTCCCAGGAGTGCTCAGCAGCGCAAACCATTATTGGGGGAGAGAGGGGTCCCTAAATGCACTGTTTTGCAAAGACATCCAATCTCACAGTGCACTGAGAGATCCCCTCCCTCACCCCACAGATATTGGGACCCCTTCCCATCATTGGTGGCATGCTCTCCCTCCCCAACATGCATCACCAGCATTGGGGCATCAGGGTTTGCCCGATGCGTGCCCCATCATGACTTCAGACTTGTCCTTGCCATTATGACCACCCCGCACCACATATGTCCCCAATTCCGTCATAGCCCCCACCCAGGACGCATCCCCTTTGTGCTGTCCTGACACATTGGCAGTGTCCAACTAGCACTGCCAGTGTGACTGGTGGGCACAGCCCAACCATGCCCCCAGCCCATCGAGTCTACACTGACAACAATCCCACTCAGACTCTATCTTTGTAACCCCACCAATCCTACTGACATTCAGGGGCAATTTATCATGGCCAATCCACCTAATGATGTGGCGATGTTGGCATTGGACTGGGGTAAGCACATAAGAAGTTTCACACAGTAAGAAGTCTCACAACACCAAGTTTCAAGGCTAACAGGTATCAAACGCTGCAACAATGGATGAATGAACACCACTTAAAAATCATCAGACAGGAGTGATCTCTTTCTGTTGGGGAACACTTCAGCAGTTGAGATCAGTTCAGCCTCTGATTTTTGGGTAAGTGTTCTCCAAAGTGGTTTTCTGAGCAGAAACAAATAGCCAAATTTCGCATATTTAAGGATAACCTCAATTGGGATTTTGGGTTCATGTCACACTACCTGTAACCCTCATGAGTTGCCTAAACTTGCAAAATCTCACAAACTGTCATGGCTTGAGACAATTCACATCTCTTTAACCTGGGCTTAACCCTCTCTCCACTCACATTGTCTGTGTCTTTAAGAAGTGATTACCTATAAAGACTCGTATTCCAACCATTAACTTGCAAATTGAATCTATGTCTATGTATGCCCTGTTTGTGAGTGCAACTCTTCACTCACCCTTCCAAATAAACTTGTTGGTCTTTAACCTGGTGTTGTGAGACTTACACTGTGCAATCCACCTAACTCATACATCTTTGGAGTTTGGGAGGAAACCGAAGTTCCCAGAGGAAACCCACACAGACACAGGGAAAATTTGCAAACTCCACATGGACAGTTACCCAAGGCTGAAATCGAACCCAGATCCCTGGTACTCCAGGACAGCAGTGCTAACCACTGGACCACCATGCACAAAGTTTATTTGTTAATGTTTGCTTATAAGAGTACTGTACCTGCTAACTTACAATAATTGAACCTCACACCTTCGTGATCTACACTGGGTAAATTAATTGGCCCATTTTGGGGAAATAAATAGGCTTTTTTTAGATCAAATTATGTAATTCAACAAATATCCAAGTATTTGATGTCCCTACTCCAATTTCAGGCAAACTGCATTTCTTGTCAATCATTAACCTTTATTTTCTGGCAAGCATGTGCAAGCACGACCAATACAAAAATATATACTGCACTTCAATAATTTACTACACTTACATCCTTTGATATTATTTATGAAAAAGATCTTCAAAGGTTCCTTAATAACAATGGATAGGCATTCATAACAAAACAAAGAACAAAGAACAACACAGCACGGGAAACAGGCCCTTCGGCCCAACGAGCCCGCACCGCCATCCCAACGTCTTAATGACATATAGAGACCAATATAGGGACAATTTGTTACCCAATCAGCCTAAGAGCACATTTTTGGGATGTGGGAGGAAACCGGAGCACCCAGAGAAAACCCACGCAATCATGGGGAGAACGCTCAAACTCCCGCAGACACAGGCCCAAATCCATGTGTCTGCACAGCAACAGCGATAGTCTCTGAACTGTCATGTTAAGTTGAACCATTATCTACAACCAAGCAATAAAACAAATGATGCATCGACAGGACATGTTTGCAAGACAAAGTCCTACCCATCAAAGCCGACATGCAGGTGCCCTGCTCCCTTTTTGTCAATCTTCAGTCACAGAATACAGAACAAAACATTGTCAGGAAATTAGGAAAAAGGAACCAACCTTCACATTTGTTTGTAGCTGCGGGACATGGACACATATATTTAAACAAAGTACTTTTTGTTTGTGCAGCTCACTCTCACGTTCTGGGCCCGGATTTCCTGACCCCATCAAGCTAACCCAAGAAGCTTGGAAAGTCAGATTTTCATTCTGAGGATGGGGAGTTGGGGATTGGATTAGAAGTCGCACCTGCCACCCCACAATGCATGTGAAGGCTGCCTGTTGTGGAGGCAACATAAGCGGACTTCTGATTATGTGCTCTGGCATTTTATTGAAGTTTTTTTTAAACCTTTTAGCCTGTACCCCTTCCCCACATGTTGCCTGTGCTTCATCAATACCACTCAATGTCTCTCTATCTACCCTCCATGGATCCTTATATCACCTATGTCCTTTTATCCCTCTTATTGGCCCTTCATATCCTTACTTTAACCTATGCGCCTGCCCCCCCACACCCATCCCCAGAGCTCTTTATAGCCCCTATGCCAACTTAGTGCCAACTCATGACAACATATGTCCTTATTCGCCAGCCTTTGCCCTTACTCTTCCCATGCTAATTTACCTAATATCCACCGTGGGCAAATCTCAAGTGCCATGTATCATAAAATGAAGCAACTATTTAAAAATATGCATTCTGATTTTTTAAAATCAATACATTGAAATTCTTTCAACTTGTGAAAACAATCATTTCGCTTAAGCCTTATGAAAACAAATGCTTCTATTCGAACCACCACTGAAAGCTGTCAATCAAACTGTTCAGTTAACAGGTACCTATTGTGATACTATTAAGTTGTTCAATAGTTCATGCAGCACAAATCCTATAATGATAACCCTCAGATTTATATGAACTGATTGACTGAAATATCAGGCACTTTTTTTTACTACACATGTTTCTGACAGTGCCAATGAGTTTTGATAGTTCTTTGACAACTTTGACAGATTTTGATAGATTCACAGTTCGAATTAGTCTATGTAATTTTTACTCACAGTTAGTCTATTTCTAATAAACCCAAACGGCATCTGACCTATCCAAACTGTGCCTTATCTCTTCCAAAGGTTTTCCGGACCATATCCAAAGGAGTGCCTTATATTTCCAAGCCAATCCCCAAGTTTCAGAATTGCTCTTACCAGTTTCAAATTGCACACTTCAGGTTTCAGACACTTACCTTATGAAAATTATGCATCAGTGAAGACAGCTGTTGATTAATACTTGCCTCTGTAAACAATAGAAATGCGGGTTAAGATCTACCCCAATTCCACCCCACCGAAAATGGTGATTGTCAGGGGCTGTGTTCAGAGACAGTACTTCCAAATTCAGGCTACAGATATTGTCAAATAGACAGAGAGAGAGAATCTCTCAGTCTGCATGAAAATTCAGGACTTGATGACACATAGGTCCAATTTAACGAAAACTTGGTACAATTGGGCCTGAGGTGAGTAGCATACTCCCTGTCCACCTTCACACTAGTTCCCCCTTTACCAAGACCCAAAAATACATTTGCACACATTTAAATTAACTTAATGGGCTGCACGCCCAACTTTACCACCACTTTCTCCTTTACCACCATGTTTACCCATTCAAATTCGGTGAGAAACAGCTATGCTACATATAAATCTGATTTGGGCACTCCAGTTAGTGAGGAGGTAAATGCCAACCAAGCTCTCTGCTTGAGATCAATGGGAGAGGAAGGATGTTCTGCTGTCATTCTGGCTGAGATTGGTGAGGAGGAAGGTGGTGTCTGCAGCCACTCTGCTTGAGATCAGTGTGGGTAGAAGGGGGGGTCTGCTGCCACTCTGCCTGAGCATGATGAGGGAAAGAGGAATCTGCTGCCAATCTACATAAGATTGGTGAAGGGGAAGGGACAGCCACTGCCATTTTGCCTGAGGTCAGTGGGGGGAATGGGTGTCAGCTGTCACTCTGCCTGAGCTTGGTGAGGGGAAACAGGGATCTGCTGCCACTCTACCTGAAATCGATGGGTGGGATGAGGGGGCGGGGACCCACAATCGGTCTGGATGGCAGAGAGGGTGGGGGAATAAGGGGATCAGTAATGTCGTGAGGTTGGGGGAGACATTTTCCATCCTGGGAGCAAAGTGGCAGGAGAGACGCATTTGCTTACTTTTTTTCTGTGCATGCGCAATTGGAGACACCAATTGGAGCTGCAGGATTTTGGATGTGTTAAGCCCCACCCACAGCCTTACGTAGCACAATTTGCAAACACTGATATTTTTGCAGACGGAATGAGTATGGGGGGTGCCAGAAAACAGGACTAAAATTCGAATCTCAAACATTCTCAGTTTCAAGTCCACACAACACTTAGAATCAAAATGGTAAAATAGGGCTCATTTATTCTTCCACTATCTGAGTTGAGTGAAACAATTAGTTAAGAAAAGTGGCACAGTGGCACAGTGGTTAGCACTGTGTGACTGTGTGTAACTTGCATGGTCTCCCAGTCTCTGTGTGGGTTTCCTCCTGGTGCTCCGGTTTCCTCCCATAGTCCAAAGATGTGCAGGTTAGGCAAATTGGCCATGCTAAATTGATCATGAGTGTCAAAGTCATTAGTAAGGTAAATATGTGCAGTTACATGGCTAGGGACTGGGTGGGATTGTTATCAGTAAAGACTCAATGGGCTCAATGTCCTCGTTCTCCACTGTAAGGATTCTATAATTTGAAGATTTAGCTACCTTCATAATTTATTTGTTTCATTTGTACAATTAGAAAATATAAAAACCTAATAATTTAAACAGAGTCAAATGGTTTGATGCACATTTACTAAAATGTGGCCAAGAAAGTATAAAATTTTGGTGTAGAATTTTTCTTTTTTTAATAAGCAGAATTTCAGTGCTGTTGACCAGGGACTCATAATAAAGAATTTCTTCATGCGCAGTTAAATGAGCAGTGACCTGGCTTTTGTGGCAGTGCAATTTAGGTAATCTTCTGTCAGCTGCCTCTTGAGGCAGAACTAGGATTCAGAGAGAGCAGCACAAGGTAATTCTCCCTTAAGTTTGTGCTCAGTGCATTTCCTGGTCCCACAGCAGAGATCAAGAACTTACCATATGCAGAATCCCAAACATGAGCCCATGTCTCATCATTGCCATTGGCTTGCTGTGCTGAAATGTCCGATAGTAGAATCTTACAGCACAATAGGAAACCATTTGGCCCATCATTTCTGTGTTAGAGCTTTAAAAGAGATATCCAGTTAATCCCACTCCACAGCTCTTTTCCCCTATAGTCTGTCAATTCATCCACTTCAGATGGATGTATACTTGCTTCTTGAAAGACCCTGTGGAATTCAATTTTCTCTTTCAGGTTATGCGCTCCTAATCTTCACAATCCTATGTGTGAAGACATTCCTCCTCATTTCCCATTTAATTCTTTGACCATAAGACCATAAGATGTAGGAGCAAAATTAGGCCATTTGGCCCATTGAGTCTACTCTACCATTCAATCATGCTGATAGGATTCTCATCCCCATTTTCTTGTCTTCTTCCCATAACCCTTGATCCTCTTATTGATCAATAATCTATCTACCTCTGTCTTAAAGACACTCAATAACCTGGCTTCCACAGCCCACTGTTCCAATGAGTTCCACAGATTCACCATCCTCTGGCTAAAAAAATTACTCCTCATCTCAGCATTAAAGAAGTGTCCCTTCGCTCTGAGGCCATGCCCTCGAGTTCTGGTCTGTCCCATTAGTGGAAGCAAGCATCCTCTCCCCATCCACTTTATTAGTCATTTCAGTATTGTGTAAGATTCAATTAGATTCCCCCCCAACCACTCATCCTTCTAAATTCCATCAAGTATAGACCTAGACTCCTTAATCGCTCCAATTATTGTAAACTTGTCTCCATCAGTTACAGACCTGCCAGCAACTGGCAACAACTTCCTCCTGTAAAATCTTCCTGCTTTTCTATATTGCTCCAAAAATTTCAATGGCTCTTTCTCTCCCCATCGCATTTACGATTCCTGCAATTGAGCCTCTACATTAAGCTTGAAGATTTTCTCATTAAATCTACGCAAAGGCTAATCGAATAAACGGCAATGGGACTTCTCATTATTGCCTTTTCTGCCATCTGCCTGACTTTCTCAGTATGGTCCTCCCCACTGCCATAGTCTTTCTATCCTCCTATGGCATGCCAACTGTCCTGAGGGCAGTAAGACGCTGGAAAGATAGGCTCCTTCCATGTTCTTTAACAGTGATTTTCACTTATCCTACATAGCACGGATAGCCCACCTACCATTCCAAGAAATTACAAGCTGTTCAGATGCTACTGCACATCCTGAAGGCATTAAATATTTATTAAAGTGAAATGCTGCAGAAGGTGCCAAATTTCATGACTGTTTCTCAATTCTGCTGCAGAATCCCAAAGGAAGCTACTCTGGTGCATAACCGAGTGCAGCTTATGCTACAAACAGAAAAGAAGACAACGTTACATTTTCCTTTAATTTGTTCACTGTCCCCAAATCTTTATTACTTGTAAGTAATGCAGTTGGACATAAATTACTAATATAAATTATTATTAATATAAATTAATAAATATTAAAGCCAAAGATTGTGTTTTTTAAATCAATTTCATTTTTTAACTATAATGGTGTATTAATTAAGTTTAAATGATGTACACTAAATGTACAAGCACTATAACACATCAACATAAAATGACTCCACATTGTTTTAACCCAAATATAGGCTTTAATCCAACATTTTATTGAAGCATCTACTTGCACCTTAAACATGATACAAATGATAAGTACAAAATATCCAACAATTCAAAGGTTTAGAAAAAGAAATCTTTCTGCCAATGATTTTCTCCACGGTTGCATTGATTCAAGAGAAAATAGTAAGTAAATGGTGACAACAAAATATAAATAGATCTGGAAATTGGATTATGTTCGAATCAGGGCACAGTCCTGAGACAGTGCATGCTGAATGAGGATGGAGGCCAGCATGCCGAAAGGTTATCTCGTCACCAGGGAACCGCAAGCAATCACAATCCCAAAGGGAGCCCATTTTCCCAAGATTCCACAAGGTTAAAAGAGAACGCAGTCAAGAGTGGCACTACAAAAAGGGCTATAATGTAGTGCAAGAAGGAGCAAGTATGTTCTTCTGCCTGCAGTTTATGTAAGTTAATAGGTAACTTTCAATGGCCCTTTTGAGAAACCAACTGCAGCTTTGCATGGTACCTGCTGCAATCAAAAATTGCCAAAGGAGAATTGAAATTAGCCTCTTGGTGTCAACGCAAATGAACAACAGCTGCTTGAGGCACAAACTCTGGACACCTATGTAGACTTTGACATTAGCGTGGGTGGCCCAACTTCGGCATAGAATGAGGGTGTGTACACTGAGAGGTGAGGAGAGGAGAGACTCCCTGAGGGAACAATATCAGGGAGTGGTCTTCAGTTTTTGGTGGGAACAACATGTTGATGGGCTTTACGAACATCTAACAATTGTTAATCCAATCTGGGACTGAGTGCCAAACTACCTGAAGGACTAGAAGCTTCATGAACAGTTTAAAGTTGCTCCTTCTCTACACCCTAATTACGACTGCAACACTACATTCTGCATACTCTTGTTTCCTTCTCTTTGTACAGTATGCTTTGTTTGCATAGCACTCAAGGAACAATACTTTTCACTATATGCTAATACACATGACAAAAATAAATCAAATCAAATCAAGAACAGTTTCAGCTAGATAGCACGTGGTGATGGTTGATGATTGGTTGCACATTCACTCAAAGAAGAAGCGGAGAGTTCTCAGACTATCCTTGTTGGAGTTAGAGATGTAGAGAGATTGGAGTCCATGGTGAAAAGAGACAGTAGGAGCCAAGAAATTGGAAACTGTTCACTTAACAAAGGTATCAGAAAAGTCCTGAGTGTAAGTGGGATATTGGACAACTGGAGGATAACTGGAGACAAGATAGGAAGAAATGAGCACAGTGAGGCAGGTAGAGGCTGAATCAATGGGTCTAGCAGGGCAGTCATGTTTGTGCATCTTGGGAAGGAGATAGAAGTAACCTGCTTGGGTTTGGGAAGGGGAAACAAAGAGGCTTGAAGCCATGGAGGTCAGATCTTCAGAGGAAGTAAGGTCACTAACAGTCTGGAAACAAGGCCTTGATGTTCGGTAGTGGGGTCACAGCTCAGGGAGAGATAGGAGGAAATGTCTGGGAGCTGTCATTTGGATTCTGCTAGATATAGGTCAGCGCGCAAGACAACACCATTCTTGCCTGCAAATTCAAGAACAATGTTACATTTATATTTTAGAAAATAGAATGCTGCAAGCTCAGAGGAAGATGATTAAGGTGGCATGGCAGCACAGTGGTTAGCACTGCTGCTTCACAGCTCCAGGGATCTGTGTTCGATTCCTGGCTCGGGTCACTGTCAGTATAGAGTTTGCACATTTTACTTGTGTCTGCATGCATTTCTTCCGGGTGCTCCAGTTTCTTCCCACAGTTCAAAGATGTGCGGGTTAGTTGATTGGCCATGTTGAAATTGCCCCTTAGTGCTCCAGGATGCGTAGATTAGAGGGATTAGTGGGTAAAATATGTAAGGATACGGGGGTAGGGCCAGATTGGGATTGTGGTTGGTGCAGACTCGATGGGCCAAAGGGCATCTTTCTGCACTGTAGGATTCTATGGTTCTGTGGAGTGGCGAAGTTAGGATGGCTGATGCCACACCAGCAGTTTTCAAAGAAAAGATGAAGAAGAGAGGGTAGAGGGAGGGGTTCAAGTGAAGGAAGGGCATGAATAATGCAGCTTATTATGCAGGGGGAAGATAGTTGGCCTAAGAATGTCTCAGAGATATCTGTAATTGAGAATGTGTCCAAGACATGAGGTGGAATTTCAGTTGGATTCCAGGCAGAATAAGCCAGAGAGTATTACCAAGGAAAGGGATGCAGCTGTAAAGGAAAGTTTTTGGTAGCTTTCACATCAAAAATAAGAAGAAAGATAGAAAGCAATCGAGGGGAACAAGATGGAAGAGACAATCGGAAATCCTGTTGGAGAAAAGAGCAGAAATCAGGTAAGGTGGGCATTCCTGGAAGAGAAGTGACAGTGACCTATACACAGATAGAAAGCAAAATGCTGCATGTTGGAAGCTTGTGTCTAGCAGTAATAACACTGGATCTCTAACAGTGCCATTCATATCTAAACAACTCACATTTACGGAGTGATGTATGTTAAATTTGAGCTACAGAGAGATTTGGAGGTTCAAATTCTTGTCTCTTTCATCAACTGGGAGCAACAATACTCGACCTCCCATCGCTGGCTAAACTACCAAGAGGAGCTTCACTATGAGTGTTTCATTATTTCACTTTTTAAGCTTTATCTATTAGTGTCACACGTTAATGCTGCAATGACATTACTGTGAAAATCCCATTGTGGCCACACTCTGACACCTGTTTGGGTACATTGAAGGAGAATGTAGCATGGCCTGTACACCCAACCAGCACATCTTTCAGACTGTGGGAGGAAACCGGAGCACCCAGAGGAAACCTGTGCAGACTCCGCACAGACAGTGACCCGAATCGGGAATCGAACCCAGGTCGCTGATGCTGTGAGGCAGCAGTAGTGACCTCTGAGCCATCATGCCACTCCTCACGCAAGTCTTTTTTATTTAGATTTTGCTTCTTTTGTTAATCCTTATTTTATTGAACAACTAGAAAAAAATTCTGGACCCAAGTTACAAGAGTATTGATTTTAACAAGGCCCACAATGTGGACCTCTTAGTACACAAGTTCTCTGATTAAGGCAGTGTTGGCTTGACTAATCAGGGAGCCCTGCATGTGTACATAATGTGGAGTGTCAGGGTTACTGGCATTCTAGGTTTATATTCTGTTCCACCAAGTATCTCTGTGAGTGTTGCTGACTATATGAATAAATCTGAATTTGATGAAGGCATGTCAGCCTTGGAAGGGTTATTTCAACAAGCTTTCAAACCAACCAAAGGACAAGTAGGACCTGGGAACTAGATCAGCTGACAAAGCTATTTTAATATAGCCACTGAGCTATATTTTTCACAACATTCAGAATAAACTCAACACTTCAAGAAGGAAAGTAAATTTATTCTAAGGATTTCAGATTTATTGCAGATAGTGACAAAGAAAAATCAAGTCTGGCACTTCCTTTGCTAAGGTCAACTAAGATTTACCACATATTCATTGCAAAAGTAACTGGGCATTCGTTTATCAGAGATGCTTCTGATCATTGCCAAGAGGAGAAATCCAAACTGTATTAATGTTGTGCCATCTAGCTGTGAGTAATGGTAAAACACCCACCATTCCAGACGAAAGGCACATTAGTCCTGTAAAGATACACCCCCACAAATGTTTTTTCTTCAAACCAAAATGGAATATTCATGTAATATTAGATTTATTAGATCTACTTCAATATAAAGTCAAATCTGTATTAGCAGATTATGCAGCAGAAAGGACAGCACAGTGGTTAGCATCGCTGCCTCTCAACGCCAGGGACCCAGGTTCAATTCTGGCCCCAGGTGACTGTCTGTGTGGAGTTTGCACATTCTTCCCATGCCTGCATGGGTTTCGTCCGGATGCTCTAGTTTCCTCCCACACTCCAAAGATGTGCAGGTTAAGTGTATTGGCCATGCTAAATTGACTATTAATGTCAGTAGGATTAGTGGGATTATACAGATAGGAGCCTGGGTGGGATTGTGATCGGTGCAGACTCAATGGGCCACATGGCTCTTTCCGTACTGTAGGGATTCAATGATACTATGAAAGGAACATAAAACTGGAACTTAAGCATTAAATAGAAAATGATGGAAACACAGGGTGGTTCAACCAGCACATGAGAGTTTGGAAGGTTAATATTTAAGATAGATCCTTCATCAGAAAACCATTTACATCTTTGCTGAGCTATTTTCATTCAGATTCCGTGTGACACTTTTTATCAATCACGTTTCTGATGTATACTGTGCTCCAGCACCAGTTTAGGAACGGTTTAGTTCTCAAAGGTTGCTGGTGAGTTTTGTCCTCTTGGACTAGGAAGTGAGGAGGGGTGTTGGGGGGGTGGGGGGGTGGATGCAGGTAGGAAGATTTAAGGCATCTCTATCTATATTTATTCCCCAGTGACCAGTGTAGGAGAACACAGGGTGAGTGTTCAGTTTAGTCTTGTGGGCCACCAGGAGCAAATAGCCACAAAAGGCAGAGGGAGAATATTACTAACATCAAGGAAACCACACACTTTAAATAGCCATCTTCAAAAAGGAGGAGAATAGAGAGGGAATATGAAATATAAAGACTATTTACCTTTTAAAGTTTATTTATTAGTGTCACAAGTAGACTTACAATCACCCTGCAATGAAGTTACTGTGAAAATACCCCAGTCGCCACATTCCAGCGTCTGCTTGGGAGGATTTAGGAAAAATTTCTAAAGAATTTGGGAGAATTTACACTGAAGAAGAACTTAGCATAGCTAAAGCAACTAACCAACACAGTCCGACACTGGGTGACGTGTGGGGTTTGCATATTCCCCCCATGTCTGCATGGGTTTCCTCCGGGTGCTTTGGTTTTCTCCCACACTCCAAAGATGTATTGGTTATGTGTTCAGACTGTGGGAGGAAACCCATGCAGACATGAAACGAACATGCAGACTCTTCACAGACAGTGATCAAAGCTGAGAATCAAAGCCGGGTCCATGGCTGTCTGTGCCACTGTGCCGCTTGCGTTGGGACACATTTCAGAGGAAGCCACTACCCAGTGCCTCACGACTGGACCTGAGGAGAAGGATCGGGGCTGTTATTGTCTTTATGTAATAGTTGGGCCCAGTGTCACAATAATGATTTCTTCTTAAAATGACTTTCACAAGCTATAACACATCAGCAGGCTTCACGCCGCTTCAGAGCTCCCCTGCAGTTCAACTATCAGTAACAGAGAGAGAAAATTATCAATTAAATTGCAAAGCTCCAACCCAGTAGAGAAACATTTAAAGTTAATTATGAGGACAACTATATGAAATCACTCAATAAAAATTCGTCTTTGAAACACCTACACAGCACAGGGACAACGGTCCCGTACACAAACTCATTTGACAAAATCCCTCAGTGATGCTGAACATAAATATAACCCAGCTCCATTTATTTGGCCCTCCTAGCACTTATATTAAAACCCTCCAAATTCTAACAATTAACACCAGTTAATCATACTGGAAAAGGTTCTTTTTCTTATTATAGCCAAACAATCACAGACAATAACCTTATGCCTTTCACAATGCCTTGCTCACAGTATAAATCTGATATCATAACTTACCCATTTGCCTTGAATGACGCAGTTATGACTGTTGCACTTGGGATATCAAAGTTAACAGAAAAACAATGCGAGCTACAATAAAAGCAGTTTGCTCCACTTTTCAAGTCAGAGTTCTATGAAGCATGAAATTGACCTTTGATTTATATTTATCCAGCAATCCAAAGGATCTCTGCCATGGGACTGGAATATTAAGCTGTTACCTGCTTTGGCTAGAAGCACCTTAACACAAGTGAGCAGTTATTTCAGCTTTCACTATTAGTTCTCCTCTATACTCGCAAAACAGAGGTACTCCAGGTTATTTTGCTACATGGTTTCAAAACATCAAACTATAAGTGCAGGCTTAGAACATTTGGCAGATCCTGAGCAGGCAACATAATAACTCACTGTGCATGTGATCCTTATCTTTCTAATGCTTCTAGTAATTAATTCCATTGGTGCCCACTGGCTAGACAGGTAAAGAAAAGGAGTTGGTTCTGTGTTGGTGGTCCCCAAAAGGTTTCTATGAAGTAAAAGCAAAATACTGCAGATGCTGGAAGCTGAAAGAGAAACAGAAAAATGGTGGAAAATCTCAGCAGATTTGACATCAACTGTGGAGAGAGAAAAGAGCCAACATTTGAAGTCTGGATGGCCTTTCATCAGAGCACCCCACTAAGGTTTCTGTTTGCCTATTTTGCCATTCTATATGAGTGCAAATGTCCCATAAAGAGTGGAAGATGGACTCAAATCATATGAATAATTCTGTGTAGCTTGAACAGGAAGAATTTGTTCAGTATGAATGTATGGGCTTTTTGAAATAGAACCTGCCAGGTACGCATTTTTACAGCTGCCTTGCTGGCCAAAACCAGCCATATAAAAACACTTACAGATGCAACTGCTCAAGATCTGTTTTAAAAGAATACGTATAGTGATTTCACCATGTTCCATTCTGCACCCATGTTCCAATCAATCATACACTAAATTTAATCTTTTTTATATTAGTCAGAAATAGGTTTACATTAACATTGCAGTGAAGTTACTGTGAAAATCCACTAGTTTCCACACTCCAGTGCCCATTCAGATACACTGAAGGAGGATTTAGCATGGCCAATACTCCTAACCAGCATATTTTTCAGAATGGAGCACCCAGAGAAAGCCAACAGTGACACGGAGAGAATATGCAAACGCTACACTGACAGCAACCCGAGCCAGGAATCGAACCCGGGTCCGTGGCACTTGAGGCAACAATGCTCACCACTATGCCACTGGTGAAGCCACAATTCCCAGTCGGAGTGGTGTTTTCCCTTCAATCCCACCCAAAATCGACATTGATGTAAGTGACATAATACGTGCACATGATCCTATTACATAACCATCCTCCACCCTTTTTTGTAGAAATCATCCACATTTTATTGGAGAAGTTGCCAATTTCTGTTGCTGCAATTTGTATAAACTCTTTTAGGATAGTGTAGTAATGTAGCCCCTTTAAGGGTGGGGCGGTGATGCTTTGAGGGCCACGTGATTGGGCCGAACCCGATGGAGAGGCCACATGGGGAGCAGAGCCAACTGGGAGCAAGGACCCTGTGTCCTGGGACAGAGAGGAACCTCAGTTGGAGCCAGGATAGAGAAGAGAATTGATGTGTGTTGCAGTTCTGTCAAACCCTTATTTTGCACATACCTTTTATTGTAAATAAATCAATTATTGTTTGATGCCATAATAAGTCACCTTCAACTTTCCGACAGACAGGTTCTGTAAACAGACATTATTTGCTATAAAAGACATTACTTGCTCAAAAGTCCTGATCTGCCCCAGCCAAAATCCCTGGCACTGTGAGGCAGCAGTGCAAATCACTGTGCCAACCATTGGCCAACATGGTCATTACAGTAAGAAGTCTCACAACACCAGGTTAAAGTCCAAATTTGGTAGCACAAGCCACAAGCTTTCGGAGCAATGCTCTTTCATCAGGTGAGTGGAAGTAGTGTTCACAGGTAGGGTACGCGTTGACACAAATTCAAGTTACAAGATAATGGTTAGAATGCGATGGTGTTTGTGTAAATTGAGTTTGTATATCTATATGCCCTGTTTGTGAACACAACGCCCATTCCCTGATGAAGGGGCAGTGCTCCAAAGGTTTTTGCTACTAAATGAATCTGTTAGACTTTAATCTGATGTTGTGTGAGATTTCTTATTGTGCTTATCCCAGTCCAACATTGGCATGGCCACATCATAACATGGTCATGCCAATGGATGCTCCTTGCGCCTGTAGCATCAGAAACCCCTTCTTGAAAGCTGCCTATTCTTTCTATCTCGGCAGTGCACAATCCTGGCCACTGGGTGTCAATGAACAGAAAGGCAGAATAATAATTTATGAGGGAATAATAATATTCCATTGCACATTCTCCCTCTGGTGGTCAGAGTCAGTACCACAACAGCACAATGAAATCCACAAGACAGAGATTCACCTTTCTCTGTTCAGAGCTAGCAAAGGGGAAATTAATACTGGAAAATATAAAAACTTGAATTAAATAAATCTAAATGAAAGAGTCTGAAAAGTTAGGGGGCAAATGAAATAAAGATATAAATGGGCCAAGTGATTGAAATAATCGAAATAATCAACAATCTATATTCACACAGCGTCTTTTGACCATGCAATAAGATATTCCAGATGGTGCATCACAGGGACACGATAAGACAAAATATGACACCCAGCCACATAGAGATTAATTAGGACAGATGACCAATAGTTTGCTCAATGATGTAATTTCAAGAAATGTCTTAAAGGAGAAAAGATGAGGCAGAGAGATGTAGGGCAGAAGCCTCCAGAGCTTTGGAGTCTAGGAAACTATGGAGGTAAGGTCACCAATGATGAAACAATTAAATTCAGAATTGAAGGGAGACCAGAATTAAAGGGGCTCAGATATTTCACAGGATTGTGGGGCTAGTGGAGGTTACAGTTAACAATTTACATAGCGGGGGCAATCTTACTGGCGCATCAGGCCAATTGATCGGTGTGGCGAGCCAGTAAGATTGTGAGAGAGACATAAAATCGGGTTCACGCCAGGTTTCTCACCTCTTGTGATCTTACTGGCTCCGACCTGCAAGAATGATCAGCCTCGCATCCAGAAAGATTGAGAGGCTGATCTTAATATTGATAAGTTCATTAGAATGTTATTAGTGAGCCCAGGATGCAGTCACCCTGTCTCACTTTCTCTAACAGCCTTGCTGGTGGATATCCTCATCAGTGATTATATACAGTACCTGGCAATGGGGACCTGATGTGATGAGCTCATTGTCGGTGGAGCTGGGAGCCTTTAAGACCCTCTGGGTAGTTGGGGACAGGGATGGGCAGTGCCACTTGGATAGTGCCAGCTTTGATAATGGCACTGCCCAGTGGGTCCCTGGCAGTGCCCACTGGGCATTGGGCAGTGCTAAGAGGCAGGGAATAAGGAGAGGAATGGGGCCTAAGAGAGTGGAATCTGAAGGGGTAGCAGCTCGTGGGGATGCATACTCTGCAATCGGGGATCACCACATCGATGATCAACTCGGGAAGATGAACCGGTCAGTTATCAGCCAGGAAGGTGAAGGGCAATCAGGGCAGCAATCAGCCTGGAGAGGAGTGAGTGGAAGCTGGAATTTAGCCATGGTGGCGGGGGGGCACAATCAGGAAGAGGAAATATCTGGGGCTGGAGGGAGTAACAATCTCCCAGTGTACTGTGAACTCTTGACACAGCGCAGTGAGAGCTCAGGGCGCATGCGCAATAGCACTCTCTAGCAATCAGCAGCTGGCTTCTTGGTGTGAACAGACTCTGTCCATTCCCCCTATTGGAGAGACTCGCACTTTGCCTCATTTCTTTTTCTAAGCGTTATAAGATTTGATTCTTCCTCTTGCACCAAGAAAACAGATCTAAATGCTCCCATTTTCACACTTGTTCAGCACTTACAATTTTTTTAGTAAGATCGACCCAACATCTTTCAGAACCATTGGACAGTTCAAAGAGCTTTATAGCCAATGCAAGGTTTCTGAACCATTGTCACTGTTGTAATGTGGGAAACATGATAGCCACATTTTTCATAGCAAGCTCCCATAAAAGAGCAATGTAATTCTTTTATTAGTGAGTGATAAATAATGCCCAGGAAACATCAGGAATAACCTCCTATTCTTCTTTGAATGTTCCTTGGAAATGCTTACATCTGCCCAAAAGAGGAGAAAGGGCTTCAGTTTAACAGCCCAACAGAACTCCTTCAACTGGATCTTCTAAATGATCTGTGAGCTCAAGATCTGGATTGGAACTTGAGCCAAATAGAGACATTTGGGGGGAAATTGCAGAACTCCTTTGAGAAGCAAGGGAGTGAAAGTTATCAAGGTCAACCGGCAATGTTAATTGAGGTTACAGGCAGGTCAGCCGTGATTTTACTGAATGGCAGAGCAGATTCAAGAGGCTGAGTAACTTACCCCTAATTCATGTGTTTGTATGAACCAAGAGCCCAAATTGCTGAAGGCACAGATTTGGAGGAATGCTGTTCTCAGAGGTAGGGCCACTGGTCAAAGACAGGGAGAATTAAGATCAGGAAAGAATGAACACCCTGATGAGAATGTAAAATGTGAGACATTGAGAAACAACAGACAAGTCACTACCAAAGAGATGATTGATGAGCAAGACTTGGCACACGTTCAGTATAAGCAAGTTTTGAAGCAACTGAAATCCATGGAGGGGGGCATCTGAGGGTTGCAACAAATCAGCTGAAGTAGGGGTGGAGAGTTTTGGTGGATTGGCTATGCTAAATTGCCCCTTTGTATCCCATGATGCGTCAGTTTCCAGTCCCATGTGCAAGCGAGTAAAGAAGCAGGAGAATTGAGTGATTGAACATATGGCTGAAAAGCTAGTATTAGAGGGAGGGGTATTAGATTTCTAAAGCACTGGGACTGGTTCTAGGGAAGGTGTACAAGCTTGGCTGCCTACACCTAAACAGGACTGGGACAAATATCCATGCAAGGAGATTTATTGATGCTGTTGGGGTGGGTTTAAACTAGATTGGCAGGAGCATAGGAACATGGGGCAAATTCAGAGCAGGGAAGAGGAAGTGGAGGAGAATAGTGAGTGACTGTGAACGACAGAAACAGCACAGGTTAAAACATGTACAGTGCAGGAATTTGATAGTATTAAAAGGTAAATATATGTAAATACAAGGAGCATACTAAGTAAGACTAATGAGTAGTGGACACAGAAAGACACATGGCAGCATGAGATCATCACTACAATGGAAACTTAGCTTAAGGAGGGGCAACATCTTGTCAGGAAGACAATGAGGAAGATTAAAAAGATAGGGGTGTCACATTATTGGTTCAAGAACTATAGCTCTGAGGAGGGATGGTATACTAAATGAAGCAGCAGATTAAGCCATACAGGTTGGACTCAGAAATAAAAAGGGGATAACCACGCTGCTATGAATCCTCAAATAGGAGAAGGGAGTTAGAAGAATAAATACATAGACAGGGTTCTGAGTGCAAATACAATAGGGTAATAGTTATTGGAGACTTCAATTACCTTAATGTCGATTGGGATGTGAAGATAAAAGGTACAAAATTCTTGCACTGCATTCAAGAGAAAAAGCAGGGCCTGTCAGACATGTACATCTACATCTCCAGAAGAAGAATCAACATGGGATTTTCTGCGACATATTCTCGACTTAGCTGTGAGGGTTTTGAAACCCATTGGAAAGTATTTTACACAGGTAAGGTAGCCTTGCTTTTCCGATTTCTGTTCCGTTCATAGCGACAATAAGTATTTATAAATGAATAATTAACTATTGAGTCTAAAAATGAATAATGTTGGTAAAAGGAGGTTATTGGATCTGTGAAGTTACTTTCTGTTAACAACTGGAATGTTCAGAGAGGGATTCTCCATCAAAGATATTCTCATTTCACCCTTTTTGGGGGACAGGCCTGGCATTTCTGTTTGATTATGCTAATTTATTCAATATAATTCTTGAGCAGGTCATCTTAATTTCCACCATCTCTAAGACTTGGGCACTAGGGCTCTGATAAATTTGGGAAATGTTCAGTAATTTAAAATCGGGGCACTCAAGTGCTGGATTGACAGTGTGCCCCACCACCATGCCAGTCACAGTATGATGTCACCACAAGTTACTACCGGAAGGTCGTGGAGACTCTGGAGACAGTGCAGAGGACGTTTACCAGGATGCTGCCTGGTGTGGAAGGTCTGAGTTACGAGGAGAGGTTAGGCAAATTGGGACTGCTTTCCTTAGAAAGATGTAGACTTAGAGGAGATCTAATAGAGGTGTACAAAATTATGAGGGGTATAGATAAACAGGGTTAAGCTTTTTCCTAGGATGGACTCAAATAGCACGAGGGGTCACGGGCTTAGGGTGAGGCGGGTAAGGTATAATTTGGATGCTAGAGGGAGCTTTTTCACACAGATGGTATGGAATGTGCTGCCAAGTGGTGGAAGCAGGTACTCTGGAGTTATTTAAGAAATACTTAGATGGGCACATGAACAGAATGGGAATGGAGGGGTATAGAAAACTGATTTAAAATAGGGATCATGAGCCTTGGGAGTCCCTGGGAAGTGTGTAAATAGATGATGATATTGATGTACTTGTTTTTATCCTACAGGTGCTTTGGTCCACCTTGTTGTCTAACGAGGGGGCATACACACGATGGGTTGTGAGAGGGCTGCTCTTGGATTTTTTTTTTCGAGAGTATCCTAGTGCTTCACGTCGTTAGTGTACACTTGACCTGGACCATTTGATGGGCAACACAACAGCTCAGTGACTGTCGCTGTGCTGTGCAGATACATGGATTTGGGCCTGTGTCTGTGGGAGTTTGCGCATTGTCCCCGTGCTTGCGTGGGTTTTCTCCAGGTGCTCCGGGTTCCTCCCACATCCCAAAGATGTGCTCTTAGGCTAATTGGCAAAACAATTTCTCCCTAAATTGTCTCAAATTTGGTTTTTAATCCATAGATCTATAAACATGGACAGGGATTGCGGGTAGAGGCAGGAACAACGGGGCCGAAGGGCCTGTTTCCCGCGCTGTTTTGTTCTTTGTACATGGTAACTTATATGAAGTCTGTTACCGTCCTTATTTTCCACAGATGTATTGAGAGAACCCCAGATGAAAGTTAAGAGAAAATGTTGCATTAAGTGTAACGTTACTAATGTAGTATTAGTAATGTTAGCAGAAAAACAGAACTGTGCACAAATGATTTGTAAGTTTTATTTACAAAACTGGAGCATCACAAAAGTTTGCTTTTTTCAAGTGAAGACAGTAAAAGTTGTTCAATAAATGCTGTTTTTCATTTTGTACAGCATTCAAATGCACTCCTGCTTTTTTTGTTATTTAGTCCAGCTGTAAAAGAAAGGTCATCAATAAAGGATGGTCAGCATCTGGAATTCACACCCAAGTTAGAGATTGAAGCCAAAACAACTCAAGTGTAGCAGAATCCACATCCGAAGTGCTGTAACTGCAGGGCTACAGATCAGGCACTGGAAAGTGGGATTAAAATGAAGTTTTTTTAAAAAAAACCAACAGAGCAACAGGCTTTTCTATGCTTCTAAATTTCTTCTACACCCTTTAACATTTAGATGCTAAGGTATCACCCAAAAGGTAATCAAGTGAGATGTAAATAGTGTTTACAATGTCAGCATAATTTTGTACTTATATTTTTAAACCAAACACCATGTTTTTGCTCCTATTCCCATTAAAATGCTAGAAAATTCAGATTGTCTCTATTCTCCCCACTAAAACATATCATTTCACACTTTGGTCCAGAACCTCATTGCTCTACACCCTCTGAAGGTGCTACCATCTTCATTTTCTCAGATGTTTTGAGAACTCCACAAAAGAAAATTGAGAAAATGTGGCATTAAGTCTATTTTGCATAATATTAGCAGAAAAAGAGAACAAAGCTCAAATGAGTTGTAAATTTTATTTACAAAACTGGAGCATCACAAGTTTGCTTCTTTCAGGTGAAGACAGTAAAAGTTGTCCAATAAATGCTGTTTTCTATTTTGTATTGCATTAGAATGCACTCCTGCTCCTTTTGCAATTTAGTCCAGCTGCAAAAGAAAGTAATGCATCATCAGTAAAGCTTTGCTAACATTTACAGCAGACTGATTTACAAAGACTTTAAGCTAACAATTCAGAAGTGGCCAAAAGCACATTGCAACATTTAATGTCAAATATTCATGCTCTACTTCAAAGGAAAAAGATCAACACCGCCCTAATTTTTATTTCACAGGCTCAAAACCTGCAAGAATTTTATAAGTTACAGGAGGATCAAAGTTTTACAACATACAGTCTGCTGCATAAAGAATGATCGTTAATGATTTATGTCAGTATGCACAAGCAATTTCTCACTTCATCTGCAAGTCAATATACTTGTCAGCCTCAAAAATGCTTTACAAAACATATTTGCATTACTTAAGTAATGTCCAATTTGATCATTTTTAAATTAGAGGCGTCCTAAAACTAGCAGAACGCATACTGAGTTTTAACCCCAAGAACATTAAAAATATTGGCTACGTATCTATAGTAACAGTGTTAACTAGAACAAGTTAAGGAATTTATTAATCGTGCCGAGATCACACCATGAGGCGGCTCTGGGGTTGGAATGCACCAAGTACTTTCCTGTAAAGCCAATTATAGACCTTTTTAAAAAGAGATGTGATAGTTTGGTGTTGTCAGACTTCTTAAATAGTTTCAGGAATCACCGCTCTGGTTCTAGCTCTGTACAGATTGGGGTGACCGATCGGTGCCGCCTATTATCCGCCCCCCCAGAGGGGAAAATACCTGGGTGGCGGCTCCCCCCAAATAGTGGCTCCCAGCAGCCGCCACCGCCCAGGCCCGGCCCACTCAACATGTGCGCTTCGCGTCGCCACCCACTACGCTAGGCCCCAGTCCCCGGGCTTTACCTTAACGAAGCCGATGTCTTTAGCGTATTGTCTGAAGCACTGGCGGCACATGTTGAGGCCGTATTTCCGGATCAGGCCGTGTCGGTTCGCACATACCCGGCTGCGGGGAGAGAGAGAGAGAGAGAGATGAGTCGGGGAGAGAAGAACGGAAAAAGGCCCCAGCCTGGGAGTCGGCCCAGGCTGTAGTCCACTCACAGAGTCTCGGGTCCGAATACGCACCATGAGCGGGAGCCCTGGCCGAATTTCCTGGGGTGAGACCAGTAAAGCTGCTGATGACCCATGGCGAACAGACACAGAGAGAAAGAGGCAGGACTGCGCAGGCGCTCTTCAACCCCTTCCCGTCTGCCCGGCACGCTCAATTTGAATATCACGCAAATCCCGTGATGACGCGTACGCTTTTATTTGAATATCACGCAATGGCGCTCTACGTCAAGTGGACGTGATTATTTGCATATCACGTAAAGCTTGATTGCGCAATACGCAGAGCTACACGCGGATATTTGAATATCAAGCAACAGCGTGCTTACGTCTTATGCACAATGCTTATTTGCATATCACGTAGCACCGTGCTCACGCATACGCTTTCGTTTGCATAGCACGCAATGCATTGCTGCGGCATACGCACAGCCGCGTTTCATTTGCATATTACGTCAAGCTATGTTTACGGAAAGCGTAGCGGCACTTGTGCTTATTTGTGTTGGGGCCGCTGCTGTTTGTGATATGTAAATAATTTGAAAGAAGATGTAGCTGATCTGATTAGTAAGTTTGTGGATAACACAAAGATTGTTGGAGTTGCAGATAGGGATGAACTTCATCAGAGATTACAGTAGGATACAGATAAGCTGGAAAATTGGGCAGAGAAATGGCAGATGGAATTTAAATGTGAAATTATGCATTTTGCTAGATCTAATGCAGGGGGGAAGCTGTACAATAAATTAGCAGAACCATCAGGATTATAAACACAAAGAGGGATCTGGGTGTGCAAGTTCACAGAACCTTAACGATGGCAGCACAGGTGGAAAAGGTGGTGAAGAAGGCTACGGCATGCTAGCCTTTTTTGGATGGGGCATAGAGTATAAAAGTTGGCATATGATGTTGCAGTTATATAGAACGTTGGTTAGGCCACATTTGGAATACTGCATCCAGTTCTGGTCGCCACACTACCAGAAGGACATGGAGGCTTTGGAGAGAGTGCAGAAAGGGTTTACCAGGATGTTGCCTGGTATGGAAGGTCTTAGCTATGAGGTGAGATTGAGTAAACTAGGGTTGCTCTGCCTGGAAATAAGGAGGTTGAGGGGCAGCCTAATAGGAGTTTATAAAATTATGAAGGACGTGGATAGAGTGGACAGTTGGAAGCTTTTTCCCAGGTCGGAAATGACAAACACAAGGGATCACAAGTTCAAGGTAAGGGGGACAAGGTTCAATACAGATATGCGGGGGACATATTTTACACAGAGGATGGTGGGGGCCTGGAATGCACTGCCAGGCAAGATGGTTGAGGCAGACACACTAGGATCATTTAAGACTTATCTAGATAGCCACATGAACAGACTGGAAATAGAGGGATACAAACAGATGGTCTAGTTAGAAACACATTAGGTACATGCTTCCAAGGCCAAAGGACCTGTTCCTGTGCTGTATTAATCTTTGTTCTTTGTGCATATCATGTAGACTGGAGACGTTGTAACAGCGGCCCCCTCTCCACAGTGTCCCCTTATTCATTGGAAAGTGAATTGGGAACCTCACTGTGGCTACAGAACCATCACAACACTGGTGCCCTCTTTATCAGGGTGAGGAGCTGCCCAAAATTAATCTAACTGGCAGTCCAGTCAAACTGAAAGGAGTCAATGTGAATCAGCACCTAAAACTCAGTAGAGGGCTTAGGAAAAGGGTGGATGAATATCTATTCAGAAATTTAAAGGAGTTAAGACCAGAAAGCAAGGCATAGATATGTCACCAAGCATTATAATGACAATTTACCCTGTAAGGCTTGGATTTTTTTTTTAAAAGAGCAACACAGCACGGGAAACAGGCCCTTCGGCCCAACGAGCCCACGCCGCCGTCATAACTATATAGTAGCAAATCCATTATCCTATTTTATTATTCCTATATAATAATATATATATTATTCCTAATATGGAAAATTCTCACTATAGGGACAATTTGTTTCCCAATCAGCCTAAGAGCGAATTTTTGGGTTGTGGGAGGAAACCGGAGTGCCCGGAGAAAACCCACGCAACCACGGGGAGAACGCGCAAACTCCCGCAGACACCGGCCCAATTCCAAGTGTCTGCACAGCCACATCGATAGTCTCTGAGCTGTCATGGTGCCCTTCAGATGGTCCACATAAAGCACTCATTTACGACATGAGGTACCAGGCAACCCATGAATCAACATCCAAGAGCTGTACCCGCACCACCTGCCGAATGCATGCTCAATGTTGGTCAAGTATGGACCGAATTACCTGTGGAAAAAAGCCGTAGTTAAACAGTCCTAATATATCCCTCTATCTGCATACCGCTCATGTGGCTGTCCAAGAGACCCTTAAACAGCCCCAGCGTGCCTGCTCCCACCACCTTACTCGGCAGTGCATTCCACACCCCCACTACCCTTTGTGTGAAAAACTGCCCTCTAATATTCGTCCTATACATAGCCCCCCTCACCCTATGGCCATGACCCCTCGTCCTATCCATTTCTAAAGGTGGAAAAAGTTTACCTCCATTTACTCTATCTATACCCCTTATAATCTTATACACCTCTATGAGATCCCCTCTAAGCCGACGTCTTTCAAGGGAAAACAACCCCAGTCTATCTAATCGTTCCTCATAAGACAGTCCTTCCATACCAGGCAGCATCCTGGTAAACCTCCTCTGCACTCTCTCCAAGGACTCCACATCCTTCCGATAGTACGGCGACCAGAACTGGACGCAGTATTCCAAGTGAGGCCTAACCAAAGTTCTATACAACTGCAACATCAAACTCCTACTCTTGTATTCTATACCCTTTTCTATGAAAGCTAACATACTATACGCCTTCTTTATCACCTTCTCCACCTGTGAGGACACCTTCAGAGACTTGTGAACCTGCACCCCCAAGTCTCTCTGCGTCTCTATGCTCCGTATAGTTTTACCTTTTATCCTATAACTCTCTTCTACATTTTTCCGGCCAAAATGCATCACCTCGCATTTATCCGGATTAAATTCCATTTGCCATCTATCTGCCCAGTCTACCAACCTGTCTATGTCCTGTTGTATTGCCTGACACTGCTCTTCTGTACCCGCCAATCCAAGCATCTTGGTGTCATCAGCAAATTTGCTGATCTCACCACCTACCCCTACTTCCAAGTCGTTTATGTAGACCACAAATAGAAGAGGACCTAGTACTGAGCCTTGTGGCACTCCACTAGTGACAGGCTTCCAGCCGGAAAAAGAGCCTTCCACTACTACCCTCTGTCTCCTCCTCCCGAGCCAGTTCTCGACCCATCTACATACCCGACCCTGTATCCCATGCGCCTTCACCTTCTCTATCAGTCTACCATGAGGAACCTTGTCAAACGCCTTACTGAAATCCATGTAGACGACATCAACAGCCTGTCCTTCATCAACTGTTTTTGTCACTTCTTCAAAAAATTCCACTAGATTTGTAAGACAAGACTTCCCCTTGACGAAGCCATGCTGCGTATCCCTGATCAGATCGCAGCGCTCCAGATGCTCATACATCCTGTCCCTAAGGATCCTCTCCATTAGCTTACCTATAACTGAAGTCAAGCTCACCGGCCTATAGTTCCCTGGGTGATCCCTCTGACCTTTTTTAAACAACGGTACTACGTTTGCTATCCTCCAGTCCTCTGGGACCTCACCTGTGTCCAAGGAAGAGACAAAGATTTGCGTCAGAGGCCCAGCCAAGTCTTCCCTCAACTCCCTTAGCAGCCTGGGGTAAATGCCATCAGGCCCCGGAGCTTTATATGTCTTTAAGCTGCCTAACAGCCCCAACACCTCTTTCCTCGTAATCCTTATTTCCCTCAACCGATCCTCAACTTTGTCAACATCAGGCACAGACATCTGTCCAGTCTCCTGCGTGAATACCGACGCAAAGTATTCATTCAGGATCTCCCCCATTCCCTCAGGCTCTAAGCATAGATCCCCTCCTCTGTCCCTAAGAGGTCCAATCTTGCCTCTAACCATCCTTTTGCTCTATACAATCCTACTCCCCCCCAAGAAGCGTCTAGTTCCCCCCCCCTTTCCCTTCCCCCCCCCTTACCTTCCCCCCCCCTTCCTTTTCTCACCCCCCCCTCCCCTTCCCCCCCCCCTCCCCTTCCCCACCCTCAAGACACTCTCGTTTCACTGCCAAACAACCCACAACTCCCTCAAGACACTTCTGCTCTACCTGGTCACTGCCAAACAACTTGTGCGTATATTTTACTCAATAGCAACACTTCTGATATTGAAATATATGGGCAGCACAGTAGTTAGCATGGCTGCCTCCCAGCGTCAGAGTCCCAAGTTCAGTCCCTGGCTTGGATCACTGTGCAGAGTCTGCACTTTTTTCCCAAGTCTCTGTGGTGTCTTCCCACAGTCCAAAAGACATGCTGGTTAGATGCATTGGCCATGCTAAATTCTCCCTGTGTGTACCTGAACAGGTGCCTGAGTGCAGCAACTAGGGAATTTTTACAGTAATTTCAGTGCAGTGTTAATGTAAGCCTATTTGTCACACAAAAACTATAAAATATATGATGGAGTAGTGTACAAAGAACAAAACAGTATGGGAAACAGGCCCTTTGGCCCAACGAGCCTGTGCTGTCACCCTGATGTTCCCACCTCTGCCTGTGATCCCTGTCAATGTTTATAGATCTATGGATTAAAAATCAAAATTGAGACAATTTAGGGAGAATTTGTTTTGCCAATTAGCCTAAGAGCATATCTTTGGGATGTAGGAGAAAACTGGAGCACTTGGAGAAAACCCATGCAAGCACCGGGACAATGCGCAAACTCCCACAGACACAGGCCCAAATCCGTGTATCTGCACAGCACAGCGATAGTCACTGAGCTGTCGTGTTGCCCATCAAATGGTCCAGGTCAAGCGTACACGAATGACGTGAAGCACTAGGATACTCAAAAAAAAAATCCAAGAGCAGCCCTCTCACGACCCATACCTAATGAGGGTATGCCCCTCATTAGACAACAAGGTGGACCAAAGCACCTGTAGGATAAAAACAAGTACATCAATATCATCATCTATTTACACACTTCCCAGGGACTCCCAAGGCTCATGATCCCTATTTTAAATCAGTTTTCTATACCCCTCCATTCCCATTCTGTTCATGTGCCCATCTAAGTATTTCTTAAATAACTCCAGAGTATCTGCCTCCACCACTTTACTTGGTAGTGCATTCCATACCCCCACCACCCTCTGTGTGAAAAAACTCCCTCTAGCATCCAAATTATATCTTACCCCCTTCACCCTAAGCCACATTGGATTTATTTTCTATTGAGTGGTGATGGGGTTCTGAAATGAGCTTGCTAGATCAAAGTGAGCGACTTAGAATTTCTATATTTTGAATGGAAATTCAAATAGATTTTACTTCCATTAATTTAACCATGCAAATTAAAATAAAAAGACTAGTCAAATTTCAAAATCAAATGCTATTAATAACTTTGTACTATTCACTGCAATATCTTATATATATTTTATATATATCAATATATATTTTGCAATGCCAGCAAATTAATTTAATGAATAAATTATAGTAAATTTGGTAGGAATGTTACAGCATCTCTTCCTTTCACCACTCCTATTGCCCATTTGGGAGATGTTTCAACTAAGTGTCTGTGTTTAGAAATAAATAGGTTATTCCAAATGTTTCAGTTTAGATTAGGAAATGCTCTATTACAGACTTTTGTACGGAAAAGAGTTACCTCAATGGAGTTGTGCTTCACTGAATTTATTGGTCACTGGGTCAAGAAGGTTCTCTGCCTTTGAGTTAGGTGATGTTAACAGAGCAGCAATGAGAACCTTCAAATTATCTCTCCCTCCTCCCTAACTCTAAAGCACTATCAGATAGGGTTTCCATTTCTGATTGCTAGCTGCAACCGATCTGTAAGTCTTTCACGTGAATATTTGGTGATGACTGGTTTGAGTTTGACTATGATACCTTGCCTATGAAATTATTTGTTGATATTCATTGTGTTAGCTTATGTTTGAATAAAGAACACTGGGGTAATGCCTGGATTGACAGGTACACTGGAAATGCACCCAAGAGGGGAGATTCCATGGAGAAGCTATAAGTTTTCTTTTGAAGTATACTTTCATTTGAATCTCAAGTGTATTTTTGGACACATTCTGAATATTGTAGATGTTGAACTTGCTCACAAATTAGGAAGTTTTTTTTCTCGTCAGTTACCCAACACAACACTCAAATTATAATTTAAGGATGCAATAAATTTAAGTCTAAAACTTTTCCAAATTTTAATTTGGAGTTAAAAAACTGAAAATTCAAAAACTTTGATTGGAGTTGTTACTGTCATATTTGGTTCTCTAGATAGTATATCCCTGGCTGAAATTTTGAAGGAATTGTTCTCTTGAAAGCAAATTCAGCACTTGAATTTGATTTATTGGTAAATAACATAAAATCACTAAACTTTGATCTGGGTGTTCATATATTATGCAGCAAAGGAGCATAATATATTAACACAATAAATATAGAACACTACAGCACAAACAGGCTCTTTGGCCCACAAGTTGTACCGATCATACCCATACCTACTAGGCCATAGAATTATCTGTAATTCCCAATCCCATTTAATCCCGTGTACTCATCCAGAAGTCTTTTAAAAGACCCTAGCGAGTTCGCCTCCACCACCACTGACGGCAGCCAATTCCATTTACTCACCACTCTCTGAGTGGAAAACTTACCTTTAACATCTCCTCTATACTTGCTATCCATCACCTTAAACTTATGTTGTCTTATAGCGACCATTTCAGCTCTGGGAAATAGCCTCCGAGAATCCACCCTATCTATTCCTCTCAACATTTTATAAACCTCTTTCAGGTTGCTTCTCAACTTTCTTCTCTCCAGGAAGAAGAAACCTAGCTCCCTCAACCTATCTTTATAAGGCATGCCTCCCAATCCAGGCAACATGCTTGTAAATCTCCTCTGCACCCTCTCAATAGCTTCCACATACTTCCTATAGTGAGGCAACCAGAACTGCACACAGTACTCCAAGTGAGGTCTGACAAATTTTATAAAGTTGCAGCATTACCTCCCGACTCCTAAACTCAATCCCTCGATTAATGAAGGCCAGTACACCATATGCCTTCTTGACCACATCCTCCACCTGCGAGGCCAATTTAAAAGTCCTATGGACTCAGACTCCAAGATCCTTCTGCTCCTCAACACTGCTAAGACTCCTCCCCCTGATATTGTACTACTACATCCTATTGGTGCTGCCAAAATGGACCTCTTCACATTTATCTGCGTTGAAGTCCATCTGGCACTTCTCCGCCCATTCTTGCGTCCTATCTATGTCTTGCTGCAACTTCTGACATCCCTCCAGACTATCCACAACATCACCAACCTTCATATCATCGGCGAACTTACTAGCCCATCCTTCCACTTTCTCATCCAAGTCATTTATGAAAATAACAAACAGCAAGTGTCCTAGAACAGATCCCTGGGGCACTCCACTGGTGACCGATCTCCACGCAAAAAAAGAGGCAGGCCAGTTCCAGATCCACAAGGCCAAAGCCCCTTGGATCCCATGCCCTCTCACTTTCTCAAGAAGTCTTGCATGGGGGACCTTATCAAACGCTTTGCTGAAATCCATGTAAACCATATTCACCGCTCTTCCTTCATCAATGTGTTCAGTCATATTTTCAAAGAACTACTCTAGGCTCATAAGGCACAACCTGCCCTTGACAAAGCCTCAACAAAGTAATGCATTGTATGATGACTGTTGTATGACTGTTCATATTTATTTTGTCTGGCTGTCCATGTGAAACATAAAGTAGGTGGCAGTTCACACCAAGTCCTATTCACCCATCACCACTCAGTTTGCTGACCCACAATGGCTCCCTATCAGACACCACCTTAATTTTAAAACTCTCATGTTTGTTTTCATATCTCTTTGTAACCTCAAAGTCCTACAACCCTCCGTGATCCCTGCAGGCCTCCGATTCTGGACTCTTCAGAATTGATTAAAATTGGTGATGCTTCATTAGCAGCTGTATTTTTAGCTGAAAGGATTTGCCTTCCTCAGCCTCTCTGTTTCCCTACCTCTCTCTCCTCTTTAATGCTACTTAAAACTTCCTTTAATCAAACTTTTGATCATCTGTTTTAATATCTACCTGGGTATCTCAGTGTCTTTGAAATTCTTTGGAATGTTTTATCCTGTTAAATATGTTACATAAATGCAAGTTGTTATTGATAAGGATCCCCGTATAAGAGGCAAAATACACAGACCTCTCATTCTAAGAGTTTTCCTACCTTTAATAACATTGCTAAAAAAAAGTTTAAAATTTCAGTAGATGATATTAAAAAAGAGGCACATAGTCACATTATGGTTTGAGAAACAGATGTTTTTCTAAACTTTTGAGAATCCTTGTACTAAATATGATCTTTTTTCTGGTGGTTGTAACAAGAATCTTTGCAATATTGTTTGTGTTATGGTATTGATATTTTGTTTTAAAATATTATGGAGCTTCTCAAATCATTTGCTGTCATTTCTGATTTTATCAACAAAGTCATGGAAGTGTTTTCAACAATGTTATCACGCTAATTTTAATCAGCAACAGCCTATTCGCTGATGCTTAGTTTGGGTTCTGCCAGGGCCACTCAGCTGCTGACCTCAGCCTTGATGCAAACATGGATTAATGAGCTGAACTCAAGAAAGGGATGGGAGTGACTGCCCTTGACTTCAAGGCAGTTATGACCGACTAGCATTGTGGAACCCTAGCAAATCAAGGAAAAAATCTTTATTGGATGGAGTCATTCCTAGTTCAAGGGAAAAGCTTTTTAAAGAACAAAGAACAAAACAGCACAGGAAACAGGCCCTTCGGCCCAACAAGCCTGTGCCGCCACCTCAATCCATGATCCCTGTCTATGTTTATAGATCTATGGATTAAAAACCAAATTTGAGACAATTTAGGGAGAATTTGTTTTGCCAATTAGCCTAAGAGCACGTCTTTGGGACGTGGGAGGAAACCAGAGCACCTGGAGAAAACCCACACAAGCACGGGGAGAATATGCAAACTCCCACAGACACAGGCCCAAATCCGTGTATCTGCACAGCACAGCGATAGTCACTGAGCTGTCGTGTTGCCCATCAAATGGTCCAGGTCAAGTGTACACTTACGACGTGAAGCACTAGGATACTCTCGAAAAAAAATCCAAGAGTAGCCCTCTCACGACCCATACCTAATGAGGGTATGCCCCTCATTAGACAACAAGGTGGACCAAAGCACCTCTAGGATAAAAACAAGTACATCAATATCATCATCTATTTACACACTTCCCAGGGACTCCCGAGGCTCATGATCCCTATTTTAAATCAGTTTTCTATACCCCTCCATTCCCATTCTGTTCATGTGCCCATCTAAGTATTTCTTAAATAACTCCAGAGTACCTGCCTCCACCACTTTACTTGGCAGCGCATTCCATACCCCCACCACCCTCTGTGTGAAAAAACTCCCTCTAGCATCCAAATTATACCTTACCCCCCTCACCCTAAGCCCGTGACCCCTCGTGCTATTCAAGTCCATCCTAGGAAAAAGCTTAACCCTGTTTACTCTATCTATACCCCTCATAATCTTGTACACCTCTATTAGATCTCCTCTAAGTCTACGTCTTTCTAAGGAAAACAGTCCCAATTTGCCTAACCTCTCCTCGTAACTCAGACCTTCCATACCAGGCAGCATCCTGGTAAACCTCCTCTGCACTCTCTTCAGAGTCTCCACGTCCTTCCGGTAGTAAGGTGACCAGAACTGGACGCAGTATTCCAATTTGTTGGAGGTTAATCATTTCAGTCACTGCAGGAGTTCATCAGAGTAATGCCATAGGCCCAACCATCTTCAGCTGCTTCATCAATGATGTTTCTTTCATGATAGGAACTGAATCAGCCATATAAACATTGTGGATACAAAAATATGAAAGTACTTGGATGAGTATACCTGTCCATCAATTATAAGCCATAAATAAATTAATTGGAAACAATTCAGAGTGGGTTTACTAGACTAATACCATGAATGGTTGGATTGACTTGTAAGGAAAGTTTGGACAGATTGAGCTTTGTATCCATTGAAGTTTAGAAGAGATGATTTGATAGAAATCTTTAAGATCCTGAGGAGTCTTGACAGGATGGATGTGGAGAGGATGTTTCCTTTTGTCGGAAAATCTTTAAGGGGTCACTCATTTAAGATGGAAATCAATGAAGAGAAATTTTTCCTATTGAGGGCTGAAAGTCTCATGATCTCTCTTTCTAAAAAAGTGGTGGAAGCAGAATCTTTGGATATTTTTTAAAGTGGAGCTAAGTAGATTCTTGATTAACAAGTGGGGTGAAAGGTTATTTGGAGTAGACAGAACTGTGTGGCCGTGATCTACTTGACTTTCAGAGCAGGCACAAGGGGCCAAATCACCAATTCCTCCTAATTCATGTTTGTAAGTCAGAAATAAGATGGTATACTTTCCATTTGCCTGGATGAATGCAGCTCCAACAATACTCAAGAATTTCAATATCGTGCATAACAAAGCAGCCCACTTAAATTGCACCTAATCATCATTTAACATTCACTCTTTCCCTCTGATGATAGACAATGGCAGCAGTCTATCGTCTACAAAATACACTGTAGCAGCTTACCAAGGCTCCTTGGACAGCACCTTCCAAATGTATGATCTCTTCCACTTAGAGCAAGGACAGCAGATGCATGGGATCACTATCAAATGCAAGTTCTCCTCCAGGCCACATACCAACCTGATTTGGAACTATGTCAGTATTCCTTTACTATTGCTGGAACTTCCTTCCTAACAGCACTATGAACGCACCCAAACCTCTAGCACTTCAAGAAGGCAGTTTACCATCACCTTTTCAAGGGCAATTAAGGATGAGCAATAAATGTTGTCTAGGCAGCAACATCCATTTCCCACGAAAGATTACCCAAAAAATGTTTCATGTGTCTTGAATTGCCTAGACTTTAGAGACCTTGTTACAAATCAATAGGACTTTTAAAGAAGCAGATTAAAGAGAGTGCTTAATTATTTTGAGGGGAAACACTAGTGAAATCAATAGCTAAGCAGTTTCAAAATCTTCAAAAAACTGCTTTGCTCAGCAGAGCAGGATGTACAGAGCTTGACTGATAATCCTTTAATAAACTATTAAAACTATCTGTTTCCTTTCTGAATTGATGCTTATTGGTTTTTACAGCTGAATGACAAATTTGAGGGCATTTAACTTTTTCAGTGGGTCTGGATTTATGTTCACAATGAATAATTGTGATTGAATGATGAGTGACAACATTGAGAGGGAGGAAGTATTACGGGAAGGCTAGTCATAGCACAAATCAATTCCACCCCCCAGATTACCTGGGTTCACTACAGTTTGCCTACTGCTGCATCAGACTTCAGCAGATGCCATCTCCCTGGCCCAGCACGCAACCCTGGGACATCTAGACAACAAGGATACCCATGTCAGACTCCTATTTATTGACTACAGTTCAGCCTTAAACACCATTATTCCCACAAAACTCATCTGCAAATTCTGTCGCTTGGGCCTCAGTACCTCCCTCTGCGACCAGATCGTGAACTTCCTAACTCACTGATCACAATCAATAAGGATAGACAACAACATCTCCTCCACCATCATATTCAATACCAGTGCCCCACAAGGCTGTGTTCTCAGACCCTTACGCCTTAAACACCTATGACTATGTAGCCAAGTTCCCTTCCAATTCAGTTTTCAAGTTTGCTGACAATACCACCATAGTGGATCGGATCTCAAACAATGATGAGTCAGAGCACTGGAATGAAAGAGAGAATCTGGTGAATTGGTGCAGCAACAATAATCTCTCCCTCAATTGTATAGAACGTTGGTTAGGCCTCATTTGGAATACTGCGTCCAGTTCTGGTCGCCGTACTATCGAAAGGATGTGGAGTCCTTGGAGAGAGTGCAGAGGAGGTTTACCAGGATGCTGCCTGGTATGGAAGGACTGTCTTATGAGGAACGATTAAATAGACTGGGGTTGTTTTCCCTTGAAAGACGTCGGCTTAGAAGGGATCTAATAGAGGTGTATAAGATTATAAGGGGTATAGATAGAGTAAATGGTGGTAAACTTTTTCCACCTTCAGAAATAGATAGGACGAGGGGTCACGGCCTTAGGGTGAGGGGGGCTAGGTATAAGACGAATATTAGAGGGCAGTTTTTCACACAAAGGGTAGTGGGGGTGTGGAATGCATTGCCGAGTAAGGTGGTGGGAGCAGGCACGCTAGGGCTGTTTAAGGGTCTCTTGGACAGCCACATGAGTGTTATGCAGATAGAGGGATATAGTAGGACTGTTTAACTATGGCTTTTTTTCCACAGGTAATTCGGTCCATACTTGACCATCAAGGAGCATGCATTCGGCAGGCGGTGCGAGGACAGCTCTTGGATGTTGATTCATGAGTTGCCTGGTGCTTCATGTCGTAAATGAGTGCTTTATCTGGACCATCTGAAGGGCACCATGACAGCTCAGTGACTATCGCCGTAGCTGTGCAGACACTTGGAATTGGGCCGGTGTCTGCGGGAGTTTGCACGTTCTCCCCGTGGTTGCGTGGGTTTTCTCCGGGCGCTCCGGTTTCCTCCCACATCCCAAAAATTCGCTCTTAGGCTGATTGGGAAACAAATTGTCCCTACATTGAGACTCTTCCATATTAGGAATAACCTAAAATTAGGATAGGATAATGGAATTGTTACTATATAGTTATGACGGCGGCGCGGGCTCGTTGGGCCGAAGGGCCTGTTTCCCGTGCTGTGTTGCTCTAAAAAAAAAAAGTCAACAAAATGAAGAAGATTGTCCTTGACTTCAGGAAGCTTAAAGGAGAACATGCCCCCATCTACATCAACAGGGACGAAGTAGGAAGTGTTAAAAGCTCCAAATTTTTAGGTGTTCAGATCACCAACAACCTGTCCTGGTTTCCACCACCAACACACCTCTCCCTCTCTCTCCTCTCCCCCCCTCCCCCCCGCACTATAGTTAAGAAAGCCCACTAATGCTAAGGAAATTTGCAAGCTAGCTACAACTCTCAGCAACTTTTACAGATGCACTATAGAAAGTATTCTGTCTGGTTGTATCACAATCTGGTATGGCTCCTGCTCTACCCAAAACCACAAGGAACTACAGAATGTC
This sequence comes from Sphyrna mokarran, assembly GCA_024679065.1. Lineage (NCBI taxonomy): Eukaryota > Metazoa > Chordata > Chondrichthyes > Carcharhiniformes > Carcharhinidae > Sphyrna > Sphyrna mokarran. The sequence goes on from JAGIQG010000015.1 coordinate 27,944,963, forward strand.
GTGAATGTAGCCCAATCCATCATGCAAACCAGCCCCCCATCCATTGACTCTGTCTACGTTTCCTGATGCGTCAGCAAAGCAGCCGGCATAATTAAGGACCCCATGCACACCGGACATTTTCTCCTCCACCATCTTCTTTGGGAAAAAGACATAAAAGTCTGAGTTCATACACCAATTGAGCCAAAAACAGCTTCTTCCTGGCTACTGTCAGACTTTTGAATGGACTTGCCTTGCATTAAGTTTATCTTTCTCTACATCCTAGCTGTGACTGTAACACTACATTTCTGCGCACTCTCAATTTCCTTCTCTATGAATGGCACGCTTTGTCTCTATAGCGTGCAAGAAATGATACTTCTCACTGTATGTTAATACACGTAATAAAATCAGATTAATGATCTAGATGTGAATGTAGGAGGTATAATAGGTTTGCAGATGACTCAAAAATTGATGATGTGATAAATAGTGAGGAGCAAAACTTTGTGTTACAGGAAGATAGACTGGCTGATTAGATGTATAGAACAGTGGAATATGGAATTTAACCCTGAAAAGTGTGAGGTAATGAATTTTGGAAGGACAACAAACCAAGGAAATATGTAACGAATGGTCAGACCCTACGAAATACAGAAGATCAGAGGGATCATGGTGTGTGTCCATATATTTCGGAAGACAGCAGGACAGGGAGATATTGGGTTAAGAAGGCAAAGGGGTATTTTTCATAACCAAGGCATTGACTGTGACAGTAGGGAGGTTATGATAGAGCTATATAAAATGCTGGTTAAGCCACACTGGAATACTGTGACATCTTGGTCATCAAGCTGGTTGCACTAGAGAAGGTGCAAGGGAGATGCACCAGGAGGGAGCATTTCAGCTATCAGTTCAGTATGTGTGGCACACAAAAAAAGGCTGCATAACAAAAACAAGCATAACTCAAATGCCACATATGTCTGACATAAGTATTTCACCAATACCCTTCTGGATAGGCTGGGATTCTTTTCCTAGCAGAGAAGGCTAAGGGGGAACCTGATTGAGGAACTTGTGTAGGAAGGAATTTTCCTCTTGGCAGAGGAGTCAAAAACTAGGGGGCATAGATTCAAGGGACAGGAGGTTTATAGGAAATATGAGCAAAATGTTTTTCACCCAGAGGGTAATGGGAATCTGGAACTCACTACCTGAAAGGGTGACAGTGGTGGGAATGCAATCAAAATGTAAGAAGCATTTAGATGAGCACTTGAAATGCCAAAGCAAGGCTACGGGCGAGTGCTGGAAAATGCAATTAGAATAGATAAGTGCTTAATGGCTGAAGGGTTTCTCTGCGTGCTGTGGAACCCATGCTGTAAAACCCATGGTGCATGGTGGAATTTTCCCATCCGCCATGGGAATCATTACAAGCGGGACGCAAACCATGCAAAGGTCAGTTAACCTCAGACGGGATTTTCCAACCTTGGGGCGAGTGCAGCTGAAAATTCTATGTAATAACTGTTGTTAGATGTTCAATTTTTTCATACGCATTTCAAAGTCTATGCTATTGCTATTATATGGCTCCTGAGTTTTATCCATTGTGGATGTTGGATGAGTAGCTATAAAGATTATTGGAAGGGGACATGAGGGACATGGGAGCGTGGGTGAAAGTTAGGGAGTATTAGAATGAATACCTTGGCTGATGTCCCTGATAACTGAGGCAGGCCTTCTAACCTTTCCAAGCATGTATGCTCCTCTGATCTTGCCTCAGACCTGTAGTTGGCAACAGCAGACCCAAATCCTACCTGCCCACATATCTAGGAGATGGAAAAATGGGAGGAGGTAATGGGTTTGGGGCAAAGTTGAGAATTGCTCCAGCTAACCTAAACCCAACTGAAAATTCAGATCCTTGAGTTGGATAGTGGAAGCTGGGAGGCCAGCTCATTCATGTAATGCATTTTGCACCAGTTGATAACATAAACGTATAATGCCACTGTTGATACCATTGAAAAGTTAGTTTTTTTTACATTAACTACACTGTGTAAAAGGCCAAAATGGTTCTAATGGTGGTGAAAGTACTGGATTCTAAAAGCCCATTTAAAGTCACAAGACATTATATTGCTCCTGGATGTGCTTAACTGACTTGTCAAGACAATGGAAGTTTTGTTTAAAGTTTGTGTAAGACTGGATTTATACAGGCTTCTTAATTGTGTGTTTGTTTTCTAAGTGCATTTTTGCAGCATTTATACTCTCTGAAATTTTAATTTTCCGAACAAACCTCAGAGAAAGGTTCTATTTCATTTTTTTGCAACAATGTTATCTTGCAATGAGCTGTCAAGGTACATAGGCCGGAAAATAAATGCATTTTAGAAAATACACTTGTTCCCAGGAGTATATATTAACACGCAACTAAGCATACTGACAAACTTAAGTAGCAACGGAAAGGAAATCCATACTGTGCGGGAAGTGAGGAACCTTGAACCATATAGAGCCTATTCAACACTTTTATTGCTGAAGTCTGAATGTATTTTTGCGTCCACGCATTTTTTAAAATCAAATTTGTCAAAATATTCATGTTATTGCTAAGATGTGTAGAAGATGCATCTTACTTAAATAAGATATAGATGGTCTATCAAGCTGTGGTAAGTTTTAAAAGCACATGGTCGCGAGACATTGAAATGAAATGTCCTTGCCTCTTGACTGCATTGTCGATGTCTCACCAGGATACAATATAATCGCACTATGAATAAAACGTGGTCAAAATAAATGAATGGTTTGGATCGGTATAGAAGAAGGGTATTGGCGAAATATTTGTGTCAGACATATGTGGCATTTGAATTATGCTTGTTTTTGTTGTGCAGCCTTTTCTCTTTTGTGTGCCACGCATACTGAACTCGAACCCGTGCAGAACGTGCAGTGATATCGTTGTTTGTCCGTTCAGTAATGTTCCCTGCTACAAAGCTGGGCTGTTCCCGCCTTTGTGAAAGTACACTACGTGCACGGACGACTGATTCTCATGGCGGTTTCGAGATGTAAATAGTGACTGAAAGCTCTTGCACCGGACGTGGGAAATTATATCTGTTACTCAAGCGTGGTTAAACGATGCTTTGATTCACGACAAAAACGTTATAAACGTGCGTAATTCTGATAAATACAGGATGTTGCGTAAATTTTTAAATAGCCAAATTCAGTTCGGGAGGACGTGACAAATTGAAACTTTAATACAGTTCTTCATGTCGGCAAAAGAGATGGATCACACGAATTACTTTATATTGGAAAGTAGGAAAGACATCTTTTGGAATGTGAGCCCGTTTGAGCTTGAAGCGACTGAACTTTATCCTAGTTGGCACTACCCCAAAACAGATTTACATCAGATTTTAAAGCACCAAGAGTTACCACTGAGTAAGCTCCAATCCCTTAATCCTTCGAGGGTGTTGCCCTTGTAACTGTAGTTGTCCCTGTGCCAGCGATTTGTCTCGCTGAAGGAAGGGGAGGGAAGAGGACGGGGTCTTTATTCATTGTGTCACAGGCTATGGCTCCTATCAGTGGCTGTTTTAGCCAAGACAGCAACCAATCAGAAAGGAAAGCACACGGTACATCCATACTATTAACTTGTTTATGTGGTCGCCGTCCATGGGAATGCTGTGTGCTTCCAATGTCCAGAATTATGTCTTCAATGAGTGACCATCTCATTACAGATACTATGAAACTTCAGTGCGAGGTGGAAGTCATCAATCGGATGCTTCCGACCTTCGGTATGAGGAACAGAGGGAGAGGAAACCGAGCTGTTCTGTCTGTGGGGAAACACCACGAAAGAAGCATCAAAAACAACTCTGCCACCGTTCATCTTTTGATTTGTACCTTAAAAGACAAAGCAGGCTGTAAATACAAGGTAAGTTATGCATTATGGAATAAAATCAATCAAGTGCCCTTTGGAAAGTATCCAGTTAATATTTTCATAAAAATCTCTCGGCAGCTGAAAGAAAACATAGAGCAGTTTTTCACCAAATTCGTGGAAGAAGGAAAAGCAACCATCAGACTAAAAGAACCAGCCGTGGATGTTTGTCTCAGTAAGGTACAGGCTGAATCTTTTATAATTTTATTTAAACTTTTAATTCAAACGTGTTACGTCGGAACGCATGAATTAATGAAAGTGAATTCTTTGACCAGTTAGTAACAGTAGTAAATGTTGAAGACTGAAGAGTTTGTCCAGCTCAAATCAGCAAGACCAAAGTCATCCTGCTTGATTGCCAATAAAAAGTTAGCACTAGTAAGCACTGATTCCTATCTCCCATCCCAAGTTTATTTTCAGATCAAACCCACAAGTTCCATTATGAATGACCTGATCTGAGTTACAAACCTTGGCTTTGATATATCACCGGGGTTACTTGCTTCAAACCTCTAATACCCTCTTTTGGGTGCCCCTACCTCATGGCCACAGTGTAGATAAAAATTTTATGTACTATCACCTTATCAGTAGCCTTCTCATTTCTCCTTATAGATAGGTCCACAGATCTAAAATTCTGCATCCTATCCTGCACAAAGTCCCACATACTTTTTCCACTCTAGTCCCTGTTGCCTTGTGTATTAAGTGTCCAAATGGCCCGAGGATCTTGCTTCAATGTACTACCATAACCACCTTCATTTTGGACCCTAACTCACGCACTTCACTCTTCTAACTTTGATTTCTTACTCTGTGCTGCAATCAGTGGTTGAGTCTTCAAGCATTCTGGAATTATTTTCCTAGATCTTTGCTTTTGTACCCTTCCCACATTCCAAAACTTTCTGCAATTTCTATTTTCTATCTTGTATGTTTCTGATGTATGAAAAATCATCATAGAATCCTTACAGTGCAGAACGAGCCTGTATTCTTGAGCTTATTGAGCGTGCACTGATCACAATCCCACCTGTGCCTTTTTACCGTAACCCCACTTATTTACCCTGCTAGTCCCCAACACTAAGGGGCAACTTACCATAGCCAATCAACCTAAACCACACATTTTTAGAGTGCAGAAGAAAACTGGAGCACCTGGAGGAAATCCAAGCAGACATGGGGAGAATGTACGAACTCCACACAGACAGTGACCTGAGGCCAAAATTGAACCAGGGTCCCTGGCTCTGTGAGACATCAATGCCAACCACTGTGCCACCATGCTGCTGAGGAAAATGCTACATAAATGCCATGGTTTAGGTAGGAGCTCTCTTGTCTCTCAGTCGGGTCAGGATTCAAGTCCAAAACCAGAATCTTTAGCATGTAATCCAGACTGACACTTAAGTGCATTACTGAGGGATTACTGCACTGTTGGTGCTGTCACTCATATGAGATGTCAATCAAGAGCCTGTCTGCTGTGTCGGGTAGATATAAAAAAAATCCCACAGTACTATTTTAAGAAGAACAGGGTAGACCTGCTCTATGTTTATCTCTCAACTGCCATCACAGGAATTCATGATCTGTTCTTATGTTGTTGCTTTTTATGGAATTTTGCTTTATGTAATTTGGCTGTTGTTATCCTATGATAAACCTGACTATACTGTGAAAGCACTTTTTTTTTTTAAATACAGTTTAAAAGTTGCAGATTTTGACAATTTCTAATTTTCTTGTGTGATTTTTAGAAAGTGGAAAATTTTTAAGCAAGTTTGTTCAACAATGTTACTCTTGTATCTTTAAACTTTAAAGCACGGACTCATACCTTAGAGCAATATAATATGTACAATCCTTTAGTTTGGTGTCTACTTCATTTAATCCTCCAAGATTTGAATCCACTTCAGTATAAGCTAGATATTAATCGCTTTGCCAGATCCATTTTTGTTTGTAGTATATAGCTACTTAAATAAGAATTGTTACTGGTTGGTGGGGAGAATTGATTGTAATCTTTTGATACACGGGCACCCATTAGTGTTCCAGAATGTGTACGTACCTGATTCAATACGTTTCTTGCAAAGATAACCAAAGCCTACATATTTAAGAGTAAAGAAATCTTACTGCACTTTTATATAACATTGGTGAGATTACACCTGAAGTACTGCTTACAGTTCTGTTCTCCTTACCTAAAGTAGGACATGCTTGCCTTTCTGGGAATGAGACGAAGAGCCACTAACTGACACTTTGGATTGGGTGATTTGTTTTATGAGGAGGGATTAAGTAGACTACAGCTATATATTCTGGAGTTTAGAAGTAGGGGAAATTATCACATTGAAATACATTCAATTCAGAAGGACTTGACAGAACAGTTGATTCCCCCTGGCTGAGGAGTCTAGAGCTAGACATCACTGTCTCAGAATAAGGTATTAGCTATTTAGAGTGAGATGCAGAGAAATTTCTTCATGTAAACGTTTGTGAAGCTTTGGAATTATTGATAGCTGTGGATGCTTAGTCGATGAGTATGTTCGAGACCAAGGTCAATACATTAAATACTGAAGAAATCAAAGGATACTATAGTGAACTGTACCTGAGGTAAAAAATCCTCCATGCATTTATTTAATTGTGAAGTAGGCGTAAGGGGCTGAATGGTCGATTCTGCATCTATTTCTTATGTTCTAAATGGAAGAATAATGGTCAAGACAGGATGTTGAAGCAGTTCCTGATAGCTTAAATGTGATACTAGCAGATGCCTGGGAAAACATCATTGTCCAATAAGAATGTCCTGAAAGACGGTGCAGATCAAAGATGAAAGGAGATTTAAAATTAGATGGTATAGAAAGAAACTGGACATGCTTTATAAATGAGAAATAATAGTCAAAAAATGAATTGTATTGTATCTATGTATGTTTTCTTGTGATATTTAAACTAGATTTTTTTGATAAATATGTCCATAGCAGCAAAATATGCTATACTAACTGGAGATTCAAAATTTTTGAATTGATGATGCCATTTTATTACAATGCCACTTATTTTAAAATTTTCCTCCAGCCCTAAAAGAAATATATATTACAGATTAAATATTTATTGTCCACTTCTTATTGAAAAGAGTCAATTAACACTACACTCCAAAATCATTATGCTGTGGGAGGGTCACTTCTTAATATAGTCTTAGTGTTAGAAGTAACTGCAAGGCTGACACTGCTTGCCATTGTTAAGGAATACATTGGACAGCAACTTCCAATGCTATAATGTAGTTTATGCACAACCAATATAAATATGTACATAAACCTATTGATGCCCAGAATAAAGCTGCAAGTACAAATTTTCAATAATGGCCCCACATTGAAATAGTCAGCATAAAACTGCAAGTAGGTCCTTTTGAATGTTAGTAAAACAACTCAAATCACTCCATTCTCTCCTTGTATGATTCTGTCACCACCAAACAGAAACTGGAAGCATCTAGAATGGTCAACAGCTGCCCACAATGGAAACTGCATTGAATCACAAACTGATATTCTCAATTGTGTTTAAATCTTTTGCAATCTCAAAAGCAGCCCTTTCAAAACAAAGACATGAATCCTTCCTCTGGAAACTACTTTTCTTTCTCTGGTTTAAATACAATTCTATTTCCATCGTGTTTATAACAGTTGGCCATTTCAATGAACTGGTGCCAGACAAAAGAGGCTTGGGGCAAGACCGTTGTTAATTCTGAGGTGGAGAATGAAAATTATACCATCCAATTTTAGTTGGCTAAGAGCAAGTGTTTGACAAAGTATAACTTCTGATAATATGCAGGGATCTTGTAAAATTTGAGGTTTGTCAGGGAATGTGGAAGAGTGACATTTAGATTTAATCTTGTAGCATATACTAAGGAGATAATATGCTGCTGTGTATGCAATTGGCATCTCCTTCAAAATTGGTCTTTTAGTTGCTTTCCTTTTTGGATTCAGTAAGAGGTCTGGCAACACCAATTTTAAATCCAACCGATTTATTTGATAGTAAATCTGCTAGCTTTCAGCGTTTGTGCCTTTGTCAGGCAAATGAGGTGTTCTGGTCTCCAAAAGCACACCTTTCAGCACAGACAGTTTACAGATTGTGTGCTTTTGGAGACCAGAACACCTCATTCGCCTGACGAAGGCGCAACGCCGAAAGCTAGCAGATTTACTATCAAATAAATCGGTTGGATTTAAAATTGGTGTTGCCAGACTTCTTACTGAGTTTACTCCAGTCCAATGCCAGCATCTCTACATCATTCCATTTTGGATGCCAATGCATTTGCTCTTACTACGTGAACGTGAGTTAGAAGCAAAAATAAGAATCTTGTCCTTTCAAGCTTGCTCCACCGTTCAACAAGATCATGGATGATCTGACTGTAACTTCCTGCCTACTACCTTTTGCCTTCTTTATCATGAACCTATTTACCTATGCAATGAAATCATTCAAAGAATCTGTTTCATTTGCCTTTTGAGGGAGGGAGTTCCAAAAACTCACTACTCTGAGAGAAAAAAATTCTTCTCATCTCTGTCTTAAATAGGTGACCCCCTTATTTTTAAGTCATTATTCCCAGTTTCTAGATCATCCTACAAAAAGAAACTATTACTGGTGCATTCCTGTTATTTAGCAGTAGGAGAAACTACTGAGATTTGTCTTGTAGAGATGATCATGTATGCTATCTTAGATTACTACTGGTGACATTTCCATTGCTATAATTTTTGTTTATACAATATTGTCAGTTGCCTTGAATACAGAGGGTTGTCAGCTGTTGAATAATATTATCTGTTGTAATTTGAACAGTTGCTAAAACCACAGTCTTTGTTGAATTGCTCTTCTAACTAGTTTGTTGAATTATAATTCTGGTCAGTGAACTCAGAAGAGATGAAACACGTTCATTTGGTTATATTCATATATTATATCATCTCATTAGCACCACATCCATCCCTCACAATATTTTGCTTTGTGTACTTAATAGGATACTTATCTTGGAATATATGCACTTCAATTTTAAATTAAAACATGACATCTTTGCTTGAGGAGGGGCATTTGGAAAGGCCAGCTTCTTAGGCGACTGACAGTAGAAGTGGCTTTAAATATCTACCAATTGAAAAGTACAACTGTATTCATCTTCTCTCCAAAATACCCCTGTTGCAAATGTTGATAACTCTAACTTCAGTTTTCTGGTTGCCTGTCAGATGATTCAATATATTGCAAAAATATAAAGACAAAAATTGTTGGACTTATACTGAAAAGGGCTGTCCAAAAAACCCTTCAAGGCAAATATTCTCTCAAGTTATTTAGTGTGTTTCACAATCAAGGAAATTGTACTTTCACAGCTATCCTTTACCTTGCAATCCCATATCCATGTACTGTGAATCCTGTATGACACCAAATTAGATTTTTAAAATAATGCAGCAAGGAGAAGGAAAAACAGTGAAACAGACAGAAAGCTAAGGCGACAAGGAGTATGAGAAAAAGATAATTAAAGATAAAGGTATTTGAAAAGGAAAATAACATCAATCACTACAAATGGAATTAACTCAGATAAACTTAAAAGTAAAATTGACAAGTAAGATTGTACACACATGCTTTAAAAAAAAATGTTTAACAGGACATGATTAGAGTACAGATCAGACATTCCACAAGAAGTGATATCTATTAATACAATAGATATTCTGCCACACTATTATGGTACGTCAGCAATTTAGAAAAGTATTCAAAATAATTGCCTGGGTTTCTGAACTTTGAAAACTTTAGCTGTAATATAATTAAATTTATTTTTAGAATTTCTTTTTGTTTAGACTTCTTTCAATCTGTGGAATATGACTTTAAAACCTAGTTATCTAGGACATGAAAGTGGTATTCTCAATAGTTAAATGGAATTTTTTGAGGCAAGTGTATTGTTGACTACCTCACACCGTATCTGGTGTTTATCTTTGGAAGTTTATCTTCTTTAGTCACCATGTGCCTTGATCTTCTGTTACTGCATACTTGATATTGGCGTAAAGCCTAGATCTCTTAGTAATTGGCAGCAAATTCAACATCCCTGAATACCTCTGATATTTGCCAAAATGTAAGCAATGCATTGTCTGGCATTGTTAATTTAACATTTTAATGTCAAGCTAAGTTTAGCTTAGATTTGTCTTCTGTGGTGAGTTTAGTTAGCTTCCCGTGAAATAGATGGTCAAATTGATTATTTATGGAGGAACTGCCTGTTTTTTTTAATTCCCAATCCTCTTCCTTGCAGATTTAGTTATTGCATTTACATTCAAAGTTCTGCAAAATCATTTTACATTTCAGTGCAATAATCTGTCATTGCTGAATTGGCCTAGTCAAGCACTTTAAGTAAACAGTCTTGGAATCAAACAACATTATTACCCTTTGCTCAAATGCATCTTTGTATATTTTTTTTAGAGCAACACAGCACGGGAAACAGGCCCTTCGGCCCAACGAGCCCGCGCCGCCGTCATAACTATATAGTAACAGTTCCATTATCCTATCCTAATTTTAGGTTATTCCTAATATAGAAGAGTCTAAATGTAGGGACAATTTGTTTCCCAATCAGCCTAAGAGCGAATTTTTGGGATGTGGGAGGAAACCGGAGCGCCCGGAGAAAACCCACGCAACCACGGGGAGAACGCGCAAACTCCCGCAGACACCGGCCCAATTCCAAGTGTCTGCACAGCCACATCGATAGTCTCTGAGCTGTCATGGTGCCCTTCAGATGGTCCACATAAAGCACTCATTTACGACATGAAGCACCAGGCAACCCATGAATCAACATCCAAGAGCTGTCCTCGCACCACCTGCCGAATGCATGCTCCTTGATGGTCAAGTATGGACCGAATTACCTGTGGGGGAAAAAAAAGCCATAGTTAAACAGTCCTACTATATCCCTCTATCTGCATAACGCTCATGTGGCTGTCCAAGAGACCCTTAAACAGCCCTAGCATGCCTGCTCCCACCACCTTACTCGGCAGTGCATTCCACACCCCCACTACCCTTTGTGTGAAAAACTGCCCTCTAATATTCGTCCTATACATAGCCCCCCTCACCCTATGGCCATGACCCCTCGTCCTATCCATTTCTAAAGGTGGAAAAAGTTTACCTCCATTTACTCTATCTATACCCCTTATAATCTTATACACCTCTATGAGATCCCCTCTAAGCCGACGTCTTTCAAGGGAAAACAACCCCAGTCTATTTAATCGTTCCTCATAAGACAGTCCTTCCATACCAGGCAGCATCCTGGTAAACCTCCTCTGCACTCTCTCCAAGGACTCCACATCCTTCCGATAGTACGGCGACCAGAACTGGACGCAGTATTCCAAATGAGGCCTAACCAATGTTCTATACAATTGCAACATCAAACTCCTACTCTTGTATTCTATACCCTTTTCAATGAAAGCTAACATACTATACGCTTTCTTTATCACCTTCTCCACCTGTGAAGACACCTTCAGAGACTTGTGAACCTGCACCCCCAAGTCTCTCTGCGTCTCTATGCTCCGTATAGTTTTACCTTTTATCCTATAACTCTCTTCTACGTTTTTCCGGCCAAAATGCATCACCTCGCATTTATCCGGATTAAATTCCATTTGCCATCTATCTGCCCAGTCTACCAACCTATCTATGTCCTGTTGTATTGCCTGGCACAGCTCCTCTGTACCCGCCAATCCAAGCATATCTTCAATATGGGAAAAAAAATTTGAAAGTAGAATGAACCAATAATTGTGCCAAGACTTGTTTTTACAGAAACATTTCTGTCTAATTGTATTGCAGACTATAATCAATTCAACATGTACTTCTTGCGTGGTTGAAATTCAATAATGTTTGACATATTCTTGTTTGACCTATAAAAATTTGTTCAGTAGGTTAACTCCATATAGTTTGTGCAATCATTTTGGTAAATTAAAGATTCCCAGTTAGTCTACACTTTTGCAAAGTCAAAAACTTAGTGTGACTACAGTGTCTACATAGAACCTTTAGAATCCTACAGTGCCCAAGGAGGCCGTTTGGTCATTGGCCGCCTGGCAGAGCATCTTACCCAAGCCCTATTTCCATAAACCCATTTATTTATCCCATTAATCCCCTAACTTACAAATATGGCGCAGTTTAGCCTGACCATTAAATCTAATGTGTGTGTTTTTTTTTGACATGGCACCAACAGATCTGAATATAATTCAGTTTCACACCTATGCTACATGAATTTATAAAGCTTACAAGTTATTCTGAATTAACAATACATGTGGTGCATTCATGAGAATTTCAAACTTATTGACAATTTCACACTCTCAAGGGATTGTTGCATTTATGTAGAACAATATCCAATTTCATACGACTCGTACAATCAATATTTTGAACTGTAGTGAATGTTTATATTGGCAAATAAGACCACTATTTTACATATACAGGAAATCATAAACAGTGAGATAAATAATCAGTTACTTGTATTTTGTTGTTGTGATTTTTTTATTATTATTCATTCATGGGATAGCCAACATTTATTTTCCATCTCTAGTTACCCTTGAGATAGAAGTGAACCTACTTTTCCAATCAGTGGAGGTACAGTCCCATTATGCTTTTAGTAAAAAGATTCAGGATTTTTGATCCATTGATTGTGAAGGATCAGTAATATACTTATAACTAATAGTTTATGACTTGGAAGAGAAATTGATGCTGTTCTCGTGCACTGTAACCCTTCTCCTCATAGGTGGTTGAGGTTGCATGTTTGGAAAGTGAGGTCTTGGCAAGTATACGTTGCAGCCATAAATGGTGAGGGAGCATATATTTATAACATTAGTGGAATGCTAGTCAAGTGTTCTGCTTTATACTTGTGGTATCAAGCTGCTTGAGTGTTGTTGAAGCTGCACTCATGGACATTTCATCAGAACCCTGATTTGCGTCTTGTAGGTGACACAAAAGCTTCTAGGAACAAAGAAGTGAATCACTTGTTTCAAAATGCCCACTTTGTATTTATGTGGCTGGGTCAGTTAAATTTCTGCTTGATGGTGAAGGATAAATGTTGATTTTTTTTTTTAAAAACACCATGGAAGCCTACAGTCAGATTAAGTTTTTCTCATGTCCATCTGAACTTCTACAGTAGGTTAATGAGATTTTGATTGAATGTTTCCTCAAAGATTGGTATCCAGCAATGTCACACTCCTTCCATATACCACAGAACTGTCAGCGCAGATTATTTACTTTAGTACTTGGAGTACAATCTGATAAGAAGTCTCTCAATACCATGTTAAAATCCAACAGATTTATTTGGTAGCAGAAGGCACTAGCTTTCGAAATGCTTGCTGTTTCTTCGTTGGGTGAGTGGGAGTTCTATTCACAAACAGGGCATATAAAGACACAAACTCAATTTAGTAATAGTTCCGCACACATGAGGTTGGCCTCAACTGGGATTTTGGGTTCATGTCACATCATCTGTAACTCCCACAACTTGCCTGGACTTGCAAAATCTCACTAACTGTCCTGTCTGGAGACGATACGCATCTCTTTAACCTGTGCTTAACACTCTCTCCATTCATATTGTCTATACCTTGATTCCCTATAAAGATTCATATTCAAATCATTATTTTGTAAATTGAATTTGTGTCTTTATATGCCCTGTTTGTGAATAGAACTCCCACTCACCTAACGAAGGGGCAGCAAGCACTTCGAAAGCTAGTGCCTTTTGCTACCAAATAAACCTGTTGGACTTTAACCTGGTATTGTGAGACTTCTTACTGTGTTTACTCCAGTTCAACACCTGCATCTCCACATACGAGTACAGTCTGAACTCAGACCACCTCAATTTACGGGGAAGGGAAAGAAACAATTGCATTATTATACCTTTTATGAACACTGTTGCTCACATACCCCCTAATTCTGTATTTTACTCTCATTCCACACTTTTAAAACTCTATTCCAACTCTTGTATCTTACATTAAGTTGATCTTTCTCTACATCCTAGCTATGACTGCAACACTACATTCTGCAATCTTTCCTTTCCTTCTGTATGAACAAGGTATGCTTTGTCTGAATAGTGCACAAGAAACAATACTTTTCACTGTATACCAATACATGTGAGAACAATAAATCAAATTTTTAAAAAAGCTAATGAAAAACTTTTGAAGTATAGCCCTTGTTGATATATAGGAAAACCAGCAGTCAATTTTCACAGAGCAAGCTCCCACAATCAAAAATGTGATAATAAACAGATAATCTGTTTTTGTGATTTTTTTTCAATGGAGGGATAAATATTGGTTAGGATTTTCAAAAACAAAAGCCGAAAGATGTTTTGCATTGACCCAAGGAGGCAAGCTGGAGCCTTGATTTAATTTGTCGTCTGAAAGATGGCATCTTCAATGGTACTCCTTAAGCACTGCACAGGAGCTTAAGCCTTGAGTTTTATGATCATGTCCTAAAGTGAGACTTGAACCCACAGTCTTCTGACTCCCGAAGTGAGAGTGCTACTGCCTGAGCTGCAGCTGAAAAGAACACTGCAAACTAACATCAGAGTTCACCTGGAGTATAAAGCATCGCAGTGTTTTTCAAAATTAGGAGTTATGACATATGAATAGGTCACAGGATGTTGAAAAATGGGTCGCCAAACATAATCTCCAAAGATCACCTGATTTCTTTTCCATTTTCTCTTTGGGTAAATTCTTGCTGTAGTACAGTGTATGACCACATGAGGCAAGAATAAATGCCCCGTACACGCATTTGGTGTCATGGCCCTAATTGCTTTTCCTTTCTAATAAGCGGATTGTAGAAATGGATAATTTTGTAATTCGAAAGAGAGGGCCAGAGATACCAACAGCCGATAAACCTACTGGCCAGGATCTTGCATCTGAATACTAGTTGCTCTGCTAAGCCAACAACAGGACAGAATAGTACTAATGTTAGCAATGAACAGAGAAACCATTTGGTAGAAGTGGGTCATTGGAAAAAAGTTTAAGAAATGCTTTCGGGTACATAGGCAGATAAAAACAGTCCAATTCTCTGATTAAAAGATGCAGTAGAATGTTGCATAAATATGTTGAGTGTTTTTCTGCTAATATTGCTAATAATCACTTCTATTCTTTTGTCTGTTTTTTTTAAACTAAATTATTGGAATTATTTCCTTATTAGAAGATGGCTGGTGGTTTTAAACTTGTATCATTTGCCAATTTCTAACTTCAGGTGTAAGGAATTCATTAATTGATGAGATAATCCATCAAGATTTGTAGCATAGTCCATGATTGGGATGAAAAGTGTTTTGTTTTCACATCTCTTTATGCTTCACATTAATTATTCTCTGCTTTCACTCATATGTAATAGTTCAAAACTGGATCATTGAACAGAATTGAACAATACTAGTTAGTTTCACTTGAAAATATTTGAAACAAAAACCCTTCCCATCAGGGAAATTAATCGTGGTTAAAATGTATATAAATCATTAATGGGATGCTAAGTTGGAGCCTTAACTGGGGATAAATCAGTTGATGGGTCCAAATTGTAAACATCCATTTATTGGAGAGTGCTGAAGAAGCTGAAATGCCAGTGTTTTGGTGAGGTTAAACTTTTTTTCTGATCCAGTTCAGTGGATATCATAAACTCATAAAATGATGCAACACAGAAGGAGGCCATTTGGCTTGTTATGCCTGTGCCAGCTCTTTAAAGACCTATCCAATTAGTGCAACTCCCCACTCTTCTCACTTCTTTTTCTTCAAGGATTTATCCAATTCCCTTTTTAAAATAATTAAATCTGCTTCCACCTGCTTTCAGGTAGTGCATTCCAGATCATCACAACTCACCACACAGTGTATATTCTCATAAAAGTTGACCCTATGAAATTTGGTTTAAAAAAACAAAATTTTTTGTATACCTAGCATAAAAGTCCATCCTAGTTTTTCAGGAATCAATCTGCATTGTGACAATTAATCCCCGTAATTACACTAACTACATTAATTTGGAAGTAGACATGGAGCAGTTTTAGATTTTCCCTTTGTCAATTCTATCGGCATTCTCCCAACCAATAGACAACACTAACGCGTATCACAATGTCTTTGAGAAAGAATAACAAATTTACAGCTCTATCTTAAAATGGTAGTTCTAGCATTCACCAAGAAGACATATAATTGTGCAGTAGCAAGAGAGTTTATTACTTAGGAGAAAATAATTTGCGATTGGAAAAAGATATTCAGTAAAGTAGAAAAAGATGCCAGAAGATTAAATGCAAGAATCACATGGAATAAATGAGTTAACAGGCATTAGTCAAATGGTCATATTATTACCCATCAAGCCATCTTACTCATTGCCTTCAGAGAAATGAAGAAATATGGTATTCCAGAATTCAAGGTCAGATGATTCATAAGATTCACAAAAAGGTGGAATTTGGTCTGCCTTTTCTTGGAGCGGCTGCCTCCTGAACTTAATGATAAAATTATCAAATTCTACGTTAGATGACAGACATAGATCAATTGGCTTGCATCAGAAATATGAATGAAACACCAATGAACTTTGATTTGCCAGAAAATAAGACCTTTACAAAGATTGATAATGGACTTTGTTAGTGTGTATGGAAATAAGAAATTTACAAATGGTTGTAGATTGTTTAGGTAAGTGAGCCAAAATGTGACACATGGAATTTAACAAGGATAAGTATGAGGTTATCCATTTTGGTTGGAAAAATGGAAAGATAACTTATTATTTAAAAGGAGTAAGAGTTCAGGAATTTAAAAGTTTAAAAAAAGTTTATTTTTTTAATTAGTGTCACAGGTAGGCTTATGTTAACACTGCAATGAAGTTACTGTGAAAATTCCGTAATAGCCACAGTCTGACACCTGTTTGGGTACACTAAGGAAGAATTTAGCATGGCCAATGCATCTAACCACCGTGGGAGGAAACCAGAGCACCCAGAGGGAACCCACATAGGTATGGGGAGAACATACAGACTTCGCACAGACAGTGACTCAAGCCAGAAATCGAAGTTGGGTCCCTGTTGCTGTGAGGCAATGCTGTTCATTTCGGTGCAAAGAGTCCTGAGTGTCCTCATGGAAGAGTCACAGAAACCTGGCTTGCAGGGCTGCACAGTTAACACTGCTGCCTCACAGCTTGAGGGACCTAGGTTCAATTCTGGCCTTGGGTGGCTGTGTGAAATTTGCGTATTCTTCCCATGTCTGTATGGGTTGCCTCCAAGTGCCCAGTTTCTTCCTACGGTCCAAAGATGTGCAAGTTAGGTGGATTGGCCATGGTAAATTGCATTTTAATATCCCAGATGTATCGGTTAGACAAATTAGCCATGGTAAATGTGTAGGGTTATGGAAAAGGGCTGGGATGAGGGCCTGAATAAGCCACACTGTCAGAGGGTCGGTACAGACTCGATGGGCTAAATGACTTCTTCTGGACTATGATTCTATAAAAACAAATAGAAATTTGGCATTTGTAGCGAAAGAAATAGAGTAAAAAAGTAAGGAAGTGCAACTATACAAGGCATTGGTGAACTGTGGCATTAGAAGCAGTTCAGGGAAGGTTCACTAGATTGATTCCAGAGATGAGAGATTTGTCTAATGAAGAGAGATTGAGCAGTTTAGACCTGTACTTTCTAGCGCTTAGAAAACAGATCTAATTGAGGCATCTAAGGTGATAAAAGGTATTGACAAGATAGATTAAAGCAGGTGCTTCTTCTTGTGAAGCAATCTAGAACAAGAAGCCTTAGTTTTAGGATAAGGAGTAGCAGATTTAAGAGAAATTAATTCTCTGAGAGTCACAAATCTGTGCAATTCACTACTCTAGAATGTGGTGGATGCCGGAACATTGAGAAAATTTAAAGAGTAGTAGGCCGATTTTTAATTAGTAATGGATGAAGGGGAGAGCAGGTGGGAAAGTGGAGTTGAGGCCAAAATGACATCAGCCGTGATCGTACTGATTTGGAGCAGGCTTGAGGGGCTGAATTGCCTACTCCTGCTTCTGGTTCTTGTATACTTTATGTTTGATCTTTATGTTCAGGATTAGCACCCCATCTATCCCCTTAAACATTCATTATCTCCACCGCTAACTTGTTGGCAGCAATGTGTACCATTACAAGCTGTGTACCATTCTTTTGTAAGCAACTTACAAAGGCTCCTTCAACAGCAACTTTAAACTTGTCATCTCTGCCACATAAAAAGAGAAGGACACCAGATGCATGGGAAAATTGCCACCTGCAAGTCCCCTTCCAAGCTACACACCATATTGATTTGGAGCTGTATCACTATTCTTTCACTGTTGCTGGCTCAAAATTCTGAAACTCCCTTCCTCGCAGTACTATGGGTGTACCTACACCAAATGGACTGCAGTGATTCAAGAAGGCAACCAACTGTCACCACCTCAAGGACAATTGGAGACGGGTAATAAATGTTGGCCTAGTCAATGGCACCCACATCCATAAACAAAATTTAAAAATGGGATCTATGTATGAATATAGATGTATGCAGTGTAAAACAATGGAAATGCGCTTTGAATGGGAATTCATTTTTATGTTGTTGATGCAGAAAACGTTGTGTACAGAAAATGTGATTAATAAGAATCTTTGAAAAAGGCAAGTGCAAATGTTCAATAAACTGCCACTGGACCTGGAAGAGCAGTCAAAAAACGGACAATGTTCTTATTCATCATTTCTACATAACAGTTAAATGTATGGTCAAGATTAGGAATAGACTATGCTGTATCCTGCAGTCAAATGGCCTTTTTAAACTCCTCTATAGAGAATGGCCATGGGAAGATTAACTGCAATCATTGAACTATGCCACAGCATGAATTATTATCTTCATGAGAAGAATTAGGAAAATTTAGGGGAATAGTACTTGGGTTATAAAGTTCAAATATTAATTATTGCTGTAGAGATGCAACTCAGAAAATAAAGGCCAAGCATTTCTTTACTATTAATTTCTATAATTATTGCAATGCATTATTTGTCTTGAAGTATCTCAATAAACATTTCAAAAGACTGGTCACAAATAAACTACTTACTTATAATCTTATTACAGTTTGAATACTACTGTGCCATAGGCTAAACTCAGCTTTTGTTTCGACACATGTTCAATTGAATAAATACCACATTGCAGTAGTGCTTAACGTGGACTTAAAGCAGGATAAATACAAAACAAATAACCAATAATTCTGCTCTTATACAGTATGAATGTAAAGGTCAGTTACAGTTTAATTGTTTTCATGGAAGTCTACAGAAAACCTGGTCTCATCTTTGCTATTATTAGCTTTTGTTACGTATTGTTATATGTTTCTAATGAGAAAGGGCTGAAATGTACTACTGTGGCTAACACTCTTACTGAAGGTCATTTTTACAAAAGGTACATCTAACAAAAATGGCTTAAAGTTTGATCTCAGCTTTAATTTCTAATAATAAGAAAGACCAACTTATCAGAAATGTTACAGTAAGAGCCTATTGTAACTTCTTCAGGAACCTGATACAGCACAGTTCAGTGTGTAAAATTGAAATGCTGAACAAAAAAATTGAAGGTAACATTTAATGCAATGTAAATCATTAACAACTGAAATATATTTTCTGTTAACAGGCAGATGTCAATAATTTGAAGAACTTCCTTTCCACTTTAAGGCTGGCTCACCGAGGTAGTGAAATAGAGACTATATCATTGTCCACTCTGGCTCCAGTTAAGACCACTGAAGTTGAAAAGCCAAAAGCCAAAATGGTAATCACGTCTAGAAAGGATTATCCTCTCACCACAAACTTCCCTTATTCTCTAGAATTTCTTCAGGTGTCCTACTGTAAACTAGCACGTGTGGATATGCGTATGCTTTGCCTTCGAAAACTGCGGAAGCTAGATCTTAGCAATAACCACATACGCAAACTTCCAGCTACCATCGGAGATCTCGCTTGTCTGTCTGAGCTTGTTTTGCACAATAACCACTTGGAGACATTCAGTGTTCCATTGTGTAGCTCCACTTTGCAGAAATCTCTGCAATTTTTAGATTTGAGCCACAACAGATTGCGTGCTCTGCCTGTTCAGTTCTGTCAACTACAAGAGCTCGTTCACCTAAAGCTTGATGACAACGAGTTACTCCAGCTTCCTTACAGAATTGGGCAGCTGACTAAACTTCGCTTCCTCTCAGCAGCACGCAACAAATTGCCTTATCTTCCATGTGATTTCCAGAAGTTGTGCCTTGAGAATGTGGATCTATTTGGAAATCTTTTCGAACAACCTAATCCACTGGCTCCAACAATTCAACTGCAGATTCCAATGACCCTATTAGAGATGGCAGCAAGAGCAACAGTAAATTACAGGTAAGGCATTTTAATGAAATAAGTAGCTTTTAATAATGGCTTACCCCATTCACTGAGCAGCAGCTTCACTTTGACCACATTACAAATATGTTTCCCTTTAACTTCAGCCAAGTATTAGATCAATATGCAAGGATTATTAGAATTGCAATATAGAAGAAGAACATTAAACAACAGATATAAAGCAGTTCATTGCTGTTGAATTGCAATTGAATGATTCAGAGTCCTGTTACTTCTCTGTCAGCTACAATTTGATTCTAAACACAAATTTACTTTGAGGTTATTTCTAGCTGGCATTTTAAATAAAAAAAAAAGCACCAGAAAACTCTTGTGAGAGGTGCTCGATGAATAAAAATTAACAAAATATTTTACTTAAAATCCAAAGCAAAACATATTATCACATTTTTAACGTCCCTCTGGATTGGAAGAATAACCTTCCTTACTATTCTATGATAGAATCCTTCAATGCAGAAGGAGGCCATTTAGCCCATCGAGCCTACACCAACCACAATTTTCTCCAGGCTCTATCCCCGTAACCCCATGCATTTATTCTAGCTGTTCCACCTGACACTAAAGGGGAATTTGGCATGGCCAATCCACCTAACTCGTGCGTCTTTAGATTGTCGGATGGAACCCACACAGACATGGGGAGAACGTGCAAACATCATACAAACTGTGACCCAAGCTGGGAATTGAACTTGGTTCCTGGTGCTGTGAGGCAGCAGTGCTAACCACTGTGCCGTCCCAAATATGTCCCACAGTATTCTCCACCCAGCTTGCAGACTTATATTTTGGGTCAGATGTTAGCAGTATTATCGAGCGGACAGCAATTGTCAGCAGGTTATTTGACCTTGGACTCTGAGATGGATCAGAGCTGGTCTAGTCTCACTATACTTTGAGCAGAGATCACTAGGTAACAATTAAGATTTGAAAAATCTGGTTAATTTTCATAGCCTCTGACAGCCTACATGAACCATCAACTAAAGCAAATTATCTGCAATGCCACCACAGCTAAAAGCAGGAATTGGTCATTTGGTCCTTTGAGCCTATTCTGCCATTCATTTCAGTCACAGCTGACCATCAAATTCAACACCCCTCTTTCCCCACCCCCCACCACCACCATGTCTCTTGATCACTTTAGTCCCGATAGCTATATCTAATTTTCTCAGATAATGTTCTGGCCTCAACTGCATTCTGTGGTAATGAATTCCACACATTCATTACCTTGTGGGTGAGAATTTAGCAAAGCCTATTGGAGCTCCCAGAATCAGAAATTTAGTAGATTCTGCCAAACTGAAGATACTCTTACATTGAAAGTTGTTAGTTTCTCCCAAGCCCAGAATGAATGCTTTGCATCCGATATGAGGGTGGAGATTTTGAGTACTGGGGAAAGCTTGGATTCAGACCTAAGAAGCTGATATACCAATAGCACAGATTCCAGCTGTCTTAAGTTTTATTTAGCAAAATTCTTCAGAAAGCACAATCTGTTTCTTCGGTAGTTTGCTAAACCTGAAACACTCAACATTCTGTTACATAAACGTATAACAATATGTGAAAACTGAGAATAAGTTTTGTATTCAGCTTTCTTCACTACATTTTTTTGAATTATACCCATCAGTAAAATTACCTGGGATGGAGTTGTTACATGTGTTGCATTTGAGATTCGCTCCTTTTATATCTTGCTCTTTAGCTATTGATGTACTTTTTAACTAACTAAATTTTCTTTCCTTATAAAGAATTGCTTATGGACCACATATGCTTCCAGCTCACCTATGTCAAGATCTGGATTTGACTAAAACCTGCCTTTGCAGAAGACCTTGCTTGAACTCTTTCATTCAAGTGGTTATAAATCTGAACTTACATCAAGTGTCCCATACTGTAGTTCTTGTGGACAACATGGGTGGCACTGAGGCCCCAGTTCTCTGTTACTTCTGTTCATTAACCTGCTACTCTGAGTTCCTTGACAAATATCAACAACGCAACAGATGATCAGTGTGAAATATTGTAGGTAAATGATAGGTTGCAGTATATTTCCAAGATGCTTTAATTTTAAGAACTTGTATTAGTGAGAAATAAGCAAAATCCTCTTGAATGTACTTGATGGTATTCAACCATCAGATCCAGCCTTGGTGCGCATATTCCTATGGTGACTGAAGTTGAAGAAAATGTCCATTTTAAGAACACTATAATCTATTTGAACTCAAAATCAGTGATTGGGACTGAAGTTTTAACTTTAAGGTTCATGTCTTGAGTTGTAATGATATTCAGCAGTTTGGGTGCTATATTTTGGAATCTTGCATTAAGCCTGTTTTCATAGAAAAAGTTTAGTATTTGAGGCTGTTTGCAATCCTTTTTTAAAGAATTAAATTTGATGTGGACCATGAAATTGTGTACAAGTTAAGATATGCTTAACTATAGTTTATAAAAAGGAACATAACAGTATTCAGTGTATATAGATCACTGGCTGGATCATTTTCCTACAGCAGTATTTAAGCTTGAAGATTACAGTAGTCTTTTTATTGATGACACTGTAATATATAAGGAATTTGTTCCAGTGTATTTAGTATTGTCATTTATATTTAATAAAAATTAACTTAATTCTGTGTTGGCTGCACTAAAATTACATCAGAAGGACCAATATTAAGACTGATTATAATGTGAAGCATCCTTGGGATTTTTAATTCCTCATACAATTTTGTATTTCACATATTTTATCATCAGTGATTTTCTATAAAGGGAATATGTGTTGCATCTTGCAATTTAGATGTGTTAACAATTTAGTCAACGGCAGTAGTAGATCTAGTTTCAAGATGCCAAATATCTGCACTTTCCAGTTTCAGCAGCACCTTACGTGTGAAGATATGTGAATCCGTACTTCTCTACATTTAATCAGTTTCATTGCCAACATTGCACAACATCTAAATGTGAGGTTTTAACCACAAGTTATATATCTGGAGCTTTACTTCCTGTCAGAAACATCACATTTTTCATAAATAACATCTGCTACACAGAATTGTGTATCCATTTTTCAGTAATGTTCATTGTCTGTATCCAATGATGCTTGATTTTGCTAATTTTATTCATTGATTTGTTAATCTCCTAAAACACTGCAGAATCAAATCCAAGTGTAGTAGCAGATGAAGTGTGTGTGTGTTTTAAGTTAGTTGGTGTGTGTGTGTGTGTTTTAAGTTAGTTGGTGTGTGTGTGTGTGTTTTAAGTTAGTTGGTGTGTGTGTGTGTGTTTTAAGTTAGTTGGGGGGTGTGTGTGTGTTTTAAGTTAGTTGGGGGGTGTGTGTGTGTTTTAAGTTAGTTGGGGGGTGTGTGTGTGTTTTAAGTTAGTTGGGGGGTGTGTGTGTGTTTTTAAGAGTTGGGGGGTGTGTGTGTGTGTGTTTTAAGTTAGTTGGGGGGTGTGTGTGTGTGTGTTTTAAGTTAGTTGGGGGGTGTGTGTGTGTGTGTGTTTTAAGTTAGTTGGGGGGTGTGTTTTAAGTTAGTTGGTTGTGCCGTAGCCTACCTCTAAATCCAATAATTAATTATCAGATAATTGTGTTCTGAGTTCATTGATGTATCGCACTAAGTATTATATCAAATCAGCTCACCCTTCCAGTGCTTATGTCAATTTTTGACCCATTTTCCTTTTAAGATTTACTGAATTTGTTAAAATGCATTTAATTGGCCAGAGGAGGGGCAAGCACGTGGCAGCTGAGTTGGAGATCACATCAGATAGGTAACCATTCATGTAATGGAAAAGATCTATGCCAGAAAAAATGGATGAAGTAGAAGAAATATCACATTGGGAGGTTGTTTGAAATTCTTCTGTGACATTGCTGCATTATTGAGCCCCTGAGCAAAGTTGTTACTATAGCCTAACAGCACAGTGTGTGTGGGCCTGACAGTGAGGAAGTGGAGAGTATTCCATCACTTTTAACTTAGGCATTGTAGGTGGTGGAGAGTGTCTGGGGGGGGTCCGGTGAGTTACTCTCCACAGAATTCCTAGCCTCTGGCCTGCTTGTAAAGAAGATAAATTCACATGGGATACAGGGTAATTTGAAATAGGCTCAGTTATAGAAGACAGAGGCTGCTTTAGTGACTAGAAGCCAGTGGCGTATCACAGGAATCAGTGTTGGGCCCCTTATTTTTCATCGTTTTTTTAAATAGCATGTTAGTTAATCCTATGCCTCCCCTCATAGGATTAGTAGATTTGCAGATTACATAAAAACTGGACAGGTGGTTAACAGTGAGGTGGAATATCTTGGGCTACAAGAAGATACAAGAAAATATAGACAAAATCATCAAATGAGCAGATAAATGGCAAATGGAATTTAACCACAAAGTGTGAGGTGATACACTTTGGAAAGAGTAATTTGATAAGGAAGTACTCAATGAATGGTAGGACACTAGGAAGTTCAGTGGAACCAAGGAACCTTGGCATGTTTGTCTGCAGATCTCTGAAAGTGGAAAGGCATGTTAGAGTGGTGAAAAAGGCAATATGGGTCACTTGTCTTTATCAATCAAGGCATAGATTACAAAAACAGAGATTATGTTGGAGTTATATAGAACTTTGGTGAGGCCATAGCCAGAGTGCTGTGTGCTGTTCTGATTTACCACGTCATCAGAACGATGTAATCGCACTGGAAGCGGTGCAGAGGAAATCCACCACGATGCTGCCTGGGATGGAACATTTAAGTTATGAACAGAGGTTGCATAGACTTGGGTTGTTTTCATTGGAGCAGAGAAGACTGAGGAGCAGTCTGATCAAGGTGTACAATACATGGACAGAGGGATAAGGAGCATCAGTTCTCCTTAGTTGAAGGGTTAGTTACAAAGGGACATAGGTTCAAGGTGAGGGGCAGAAGGTTTTGGGGAATGTGAGTGGTGATGGTCTGGAATGTGCTGCCTGGGAGAGTGGTAGAGACAGGTTGCCTCACATCCTTTAAAAACTATCTGGATGAGCACTTGACATAGAACATTCAGGGCTCTGGGCCAAGTGCTGACAGATGAGATTAGGTGTTTCTAATGTGCCAGTGTGGACTTGATGGGGCTCTTCTGTGCTGTATGATTCTATTCTGTGCTGTGATTTTATGATTTAACTACAGTATTTGTATGGCTGGTCTATTTCAGCATTTGGTCAGTGATAACCCTCAAGTCACTGATAGAACAGAGACTCTTAAATCTGAATTTAAATCTCAAAATGGATATGGAGTATCAACGTGAATTCTGACTGACTAGTCCAGTAACATAGCACCATGTTACTGGACCATGAACTGATATTCTCGTCATCTGAGAAATACTATCTTCTATGACCCCCATAAATTTCACATACTTGGCAGAAGACAGCAATCTGTCTAATCCATTAAATGTAGGTACATATCAGCCAAATCACATAATAACTGCTGTTAAAATCCAAATAAATATAGATACTATATGTTAATAGCAGTCTTTTGAAATTGGCTCATTGTAATCAGAACAATTATATACCCAGATTCATCCTGACATGAACACAATGGAATTCTGCAGTCACAAATGCAATCAACTACTATATACAATCAGAAATTTGATGCAAGCATAGGAACTTCCATTGCATGCAGGACATTATTTCTTTTCGTATTCAGTTAGTCTGGGAGATGGAGGAAAATTAAACATCCATTAGATGCTGCAGTACTGATTGTCCTCTGACAATAACAAAACACCCAGACAAGTTACAAAAGACCATTTGTTCCCAAGACAGTGCACATGCAAATAAGGAGTAGGACATTCAATCCTGCTTAATAAGATCTGTAATCTTCCTTCCCAAGAAAAATCCCATAGTGGGGACACTATTGTTGCCAAAGGAAACAGTCACAGCCCTTTCACTTGGAATCTTCAAGACCTAGCTTTAGACAATGTTCATTTATTGGTTTTTCATTATCATGATGACCACTGCATCAGTGGATCATATCTGGTTCAGCTAATGCCAATCGCATTCAAAACTATTGGCAAGATACAAATATTAACTATGATGTTGACACTTCCAAAGTAGAAGTATAATGGATGTTGGCCCCTCTTTCCAATACGATTTAAAATTTATTTATTAGTGTCATGAGTAAGCTTACATTAACTCTGCAATGAAGTTACTATGAAAATTCCCCCAATCACCACACTACAGCGCTTTTTCAGATACATTGAGGGAGAATAGCCAATGCACTTAACCAGCATGTCTTTCAGACTGTGGAAGGAAACCTACGCAGACACAAGGAGCATGTATAGACTCTGCAGAATGACCCAAGCTGGGAATTGGACCTGGGTCACAGGTGCTAACTACTGTACCAAAGTGGTGTCCTGGCATTGTGATATGGGCACTTTTTCAATTTGTGGAACCCACACATTTATAGTGTTCTTTTTTTCAGTGGTTCTATTGATGTTGAGACTAACAGCCTTCCTTCGAAAAGAAGACATATATCATTTGTTGCATGATTGCCATTTAGATGAGATTTGTGGAGTTCAGGAAACTGGTTTAGTCACCCTCAGAACCCAGTGAGTAGAATCAGGTTTCAGACAAGAACAAGGTACACATTACACAATCGCTAATAAATTAAAACTTTGCTCAAAAAATGTGGCATCCATGGAGAGAGCACAAGGTCATCATTTCAAGTAGTTGACCCTTCCCTCTCCACCAATGCTAGAGATGCTGAGTATTTCCCGCATTTTCTGTTTTTGTTTGCGATTCATAGCATTGGAATGATTGCCTCTGGTTGCAATGAATTACTTTGAGAGCCTAAGGTGCTGATTCCGGTTAAAGCAGTAAAGTTTTACAACACCAATTTTAAATCCAACCAATTTATTTGATAGGAAATCCGCGAGCTTTTGACACTGTGCCTTCGTCAGGCAAATGCAGTGTTCTGATCTGCAGAGGCACTCATATCCACACAGACAGTTACAAATTGCTGATTAGAATACGAATCCTTACATCTAACCTGCTATTCAAGTGTTAAAGTGGCTAACGATGTGTGTGAAGGGAATCCTGAGCATTGGTTAGAGAATTGTGTATTTTCTCCAGACAGCACAGTAAGTGAGGTTTTTTGCTAATCCAGGCAAGTTACGGGGGTTACAGATAGTGTGACATGAAGCCAAGATCCCTGTTAAGACCGTCCTCATGTGCGGAACTTGACTATCAGAAGACGAACACGGGACGTACCCTTTGTTGTCCAGTACTTCCCCGGAGTGGAGAAGCTACGACATCTCCGGAGTCTTCAACATGTCGCTAGGGCCGTCCCCACCTCCCCATTTCTTGCTTTCAGACAACCGCACAACCTCAAACAGATCATTGTTCGCAGCAAACTACCCAACCTTTAGGAGAACAGTGACCACAATACCATACAACCCTGCCACAGCAACCTCTGCAAGACATGCCAGATCATAGACATGGATACCATTCACCAGGTACACGGTACATACTTTTGCAACTCAGCCAACGTTGTCTACCTAATACGTTGCAAGAAAGGATGTCCCGAAGCATGGTACATTGGGGAGACTATGCAGACACTACGACAGCGGATGAATGAGCATCGCTCAACAACCACCAGGCAAAATAGTTCCCTTCCTGTGGGCGAACACTTCAGCAGTCATGGGCATTCGGCCTCCGACCTGCGGGTAAATGTTCTTCAAGGGGGCCTTCGTGACACACGACAGCGCAGAGTTGCTGAGCAGAGACTGATAGCCAAGTTCCGCACACATGAGGACGGTCTTAACAGGGATCTTGGCTTCATGTCACACTATCTGTAACCCCCGTAACTTGCCTGGGTTAGCAAAAAACCTCACTTACTGTGCTGTCTGGAGAAAATACACAATTCTCTAACCAATGCTCAGGATTCCCTTCACACACATTGTTAGCCACTTTAACACTTGAATAGCAGGTTAGATGTAAGGATTCGCATTCTAATCAGCAATCTGTAACTGTCTGTATGGATATGAGTGCCTCTGTAGATCAGAACACTGCATTTGCCTGTCGAAAGCTCGCGGATTTACTATCAAATAAATTGGTTGGATTTAAAATTGGTATTGTAAAACTTTACTGAGTTTACCCTAGTCCAACGCCGGCATTTCTACATCCGGTTAAAGCGCCAGTAAATAAAACGCGACCAAGTTGTCACTGACGTCATTCATCCGCGCCGCCTGTAAATTTCGGGGCGCTGCCTACGAGGCCGAGAGTAGCCAATCAGCGTGAGATAAACGAAATGGGCAGGCCTTGTGGGCGGTGATGGATAGGAGAGCGGACCAAACAGGCCTTGTGTGTGGGTGGATGGTGATGGACAAGTGAGTAGTCCAAACAGCGTTGGCTTTGTGGTGATTGACAAGCGGACGGGCCATACACTATTAGGCTTGTGTGCGGGTGCGTGATGATGGGCCGGCGAGCGAACCAAAAAGCGTTGACCTTATGGTGATTGACAGGCGGGCGGGCCATACAGCATCGAGCTTGTGTGCGGGGTAGTTGGGGGTTCCCAGCGGGCGCTCCAATGGGGGGGGGGAGGCGGAGCCGGGTGACAGTTGGTGGCTGCGCAGAAGCTGGCGGGCAGGTAAAGAGCTGGGTGGCCGTTAGCGGGCAGAATGTCGGCTTCGATTCAAATTCTGAGGCGGAGTGGCGGGGGAGGGAGTGGCTGAAGGGAAGGTGGGAGGGGAGTTCTTCCTGGCCGCATCCCGACCCGGATTCACCCTGCCCTCCGTACTGCCATAGGCTCTCTTCCGGGAGGGAGAGGCTGTCGGAGCAGCTGGCCTTCTTCACAGTGTGTCTTCCCCCTCCTGGGCCGGAGCCCCCCCCCCCCCAAGGCCGCCTTGTCCCTGGGCCTCGGAGTAAAGTACGGCGGCAGTGCCGGCTGGAAGGTCTGTAGTATGGGATGGCAGCGTGCCTGAGTTCGGGTGGCCGGTTGCGTGGCGGATGCCGCCGCGTGTTATAATCGGAAGTTCCCTCCCTCCCAGAGTCGCTGTTTATCATTAACAGCCCCGCTGCTCTCAGTCACAAGGCGGCGGGGGGGGCGGTCGCCACTTGCTGGGTTGCTCATCATGAGGTTCCGCATCTACAAGAGGAAGGTGTTGCTGCTGGCTCTGGTCGTGATGGTCGCCGCCTTCGCCTTTTGGAGCGGTGGGAAGCCCAGGAAAAGCGAGGCCTTTTCCAGGGACGAGGAGACGTCCAGAGGCGGCGGGCGGACTGGCGGCGCACAGCCGGCCAGGAGAGCTTCCAACGAGTCGCAGGCGGGCAGGTTCGAGCGGCCTGAGGTCGACAACCTGACCCTGGTGTACCGCGGCATCGTCTACCAGCTGAACTTTGATCAGACTGTCCGAAACCAGGACACAATCAAGACGCGTCCCGCAAACGACTTGGTGCTGGTGGTGCAGGTCCACAACCGACCGGAGTACCTGCAGCTCCTCGTCAGTTCGCTCCGCAAGGCCAAGGGGATAGAAAACGTCCTGCTCATCTTCAGCCACGACTTCTGGTCCCCGCAGATCAACCAAATCGTGGCCTCCGTCGACTTTTGTCAAGTGCTGCAGATATTCTTTCCATTCAGCATCCAGCTGTATCCCAACGAATTCCCCGGACACGATCCCAGAGACTGCCCCCGCGACATAAGCAAGGCCGATGCTTTAAAAATGGGCTGCATCAACGCTGAGTATCCGGACTCGTTTGGCCACTATCGCGAATCCAAATTCTGCCAGACCAAACATCACTGGTGGTGGAAATTGCATTTCGTGTGGGAAAGGGTAAAAGTTTTGGAAGATCATAAGGGTTTGGTGCTCTTCATTGAAGAAGACCACTATTTGTCACCCGATTTCTATTACGTCTTGAAGGACATGTGGCGTCTAAAGGCTGAAAGTTGTCCCGACTGTGACATATTGTCCCTGGGTACATACGTACGTGTCAGCGATTTCGCAGATAAAACCAATAAGGTGGAAGTGAAAACTTGGCGATCAACAGAACACAACATGGGCATGGCTATGACTAGAGACACGTATCAAAAAATGATTGAGTGCACAGATACATTCTGTGAGTATGATGACTACAACTGGGACTGGACATTACAGTATTTAACGGTGTCCTGTTTGCCTCGGTACTGGAAGGTTATGGTGTGTGAAGCACCCCGCATTTTCCATGCCGGAGATTGTGGTATGCACCACAAAAAAGCTTGCATGCCATCTGTTGAAATTTCTAAAATTGACAGAATTATAAGCGGCAACATGCAGCATTTGTTTCCCGAAACCATGACAATAAGTGAAATATATCCATTGGCGGCAATCAGCCCACATGTAAAAAATGGAGGGTGGGGAGATATTAGGGATCATGAACTTTGTGCCAGCTATCGTCGGCTCCAGTAATAATGTGACAAATTTCCATACCAGATCATGTTTTTAATAATTGTTTAGCTTTCTCCTGTTACAAAAATACAACGATAGGATACAATCCTTGACTTTCAAAATTCTAACTAAATGGCTGCCCTGATGGCTCAGTAAATATACACCGAGAAGGTGTGATATTGAGGTTTACTATGGTGGCTCCAGGTAAACCTGGTCTGTGATTAAGGCCTCTGGGTTAACGAGGAAAATTCAGCCATCGTGCCCATTTCTGATCACTGTCCAGTGACCATGCTGGAAATTTAATTTTGACAACGTTGGATAAGGACAGATTTGGCTCAGCTGCCAAATTTGAATATAGCTTTGTTGACATTCACTGACTGGGCTTGCATTTGAAAAATAAAGTGCTGGAAAACTACTGGTGCGTGTGGGACTGTACCCAGCCATGAGTCACTGCCTTTACAAGAAGTGCAGCAGGAAGATGCATTTTGTTTTTTTTAAAAGAAAATAAGACTTACCATTTTCTTCATTAACTTTATGGATGTTCTGGTGACTGAAGAAAAGAAAATGGTGTATGCAACTTTTAAGAAGGCAAAGAAGCCAAAGGTGCTCATTTCAGGCTATGAGTGTAATTTCACAGTTCTGTTTTCATTGTTTAGTTAACTTTACAGATGAGATTTCTTTAGCTCAGTGTTGTCACTCTGCTATTTTAAATGTATCAATACTACAAGAAAAATACCACACGGTAATATGCCTTAATGTGTGGAACACTAGTGAATAAATCTATCAC
Source organism: Sphyrna mokarran (assembly GCA_024679065.1). Lineage (NCBI taxonomy): Eukaryota > Metazoa > Chordata > Chondrichthyes > Carcharhiniformes > Carcharhinidae > Sphyrna > Sphyrna mokarran. Next base: position 27,976,156 of record JAGIQG010000015.1, read on the forward strand.
CAAGTTACTTTCACCACCAGTAACAAACCCGCAAACAGAAATATTTAGTATTATATAAAACTCAAATTCTTCCTTCATATAATGCCTGGAACTAAAAAGCGAAAGCACTGAGTGTTTTTCAAGTGGAATTAATTTGAAAAATTCAAAGTGCCCCACTGTTTGCTGAAGTTTTAGTAAAGGAAAGATATCACCCACTGTGGTTGTGAAAATTTTGTCCACTCACCAATAAACTATTGATATCTTAGTGACAATACTGTTCTCTTAAAGCACAAATCTGTAACTGAGACAACAATGCAGTGTTCTCAGTTAAATGTTTATAATAGCATTCAAAAAACTGGCATGTCTATATTTCCAGTAATTGGAATTAATCGGGTTCAGCCAACTTAGCAGATGTTTGCCTCATGGCACTTTGAAATATCTGAAGTGGTCCACTGTTTAAAAGCAAATGCCTTGGTTGTAATTTTTTTTGTATTTCATGTACAGCCACCTCAAATAAAAGGAACAGAAAAGCAATTTTTTGTGAAATGTAGGAGATATTATTTACAATGTGGTTTAATATTTGTTTATGCTTTTGTTACTACACTACAGTTTGCTTTTTGAGCACATTTCTTCTCTGTATCAGTTCACCACTAAACTTTTAAGCTGCAAAAGGAAAGAGTCATCGGGCAACTTTTAAAAAAAAATATTTACACATTCTATATAGGAAAATAAAAACTGACAGTATTCATAGATATCTGTTGCTAGCAAGGCCAATATTTATTGCCCATCTGCAGCTGTCTTTGAGAAGCTGGTTTTAAGCTGACACCTTGAATTGCTGTAGCCTATGTGCTACAGATAGACCCACAGTGCTGTTTTTGAGTTTCAGAATGTGCTTATAGAAATGTATGTTACTATATGGAAACTGAGTAAGGTTGTTCATGCTGCCATGTCATTCTAGCAGTATCACTTGTTGGGAGCACCACCTTGTGCCAATGTGACTGAACAACAACTTTGGATCAAAATTCAAACTGTGGAACACAGATATCAGAGCTGTAGAGCTGCACAAAAATATTCTCTACACTGAAATAGTTAAGCAAAACCCCACTTTTGCCTCAAATGTCATGTCAAGTATGAAAAGATTATCCATCTAGATGTGTGTATTCTTCCTTTAGCCTTCTCTACTCAAACTGTTCCGTATCACAAGATTTACCTTCTATCCCCTTGATCCACTTATTCAATTCCTGGCTCATGTAGAAACTAATCTTGTTAATCTCTTATGGCACTTTCCATTTTCCTTTCAAAACCACCAAAGTTGCTTCATTCCTCACCAAACAAAACACTCCTGGTTTATTTGTGGTCTCCAGTTACCACTTTCTCAGGATTGTGTCTCCTTTCAAAACTGCTATCTTTATCCTATTCCTCAACTTAAAAAAATTTACCTCCAGCAATTATTATTCCATCGTCAATCTCCCTTTTTCTGAGGTCCTTGAATTTGCTCTCAAGATCATATCCAACCTTCTCTATTCAATTCCCTCTAATCTTCACTGCTACAGTGTGACTAAAAAACTTGATATTTTCTATGTTTGTAATAGGTTATCCTCCATTCCCCAACTGTTAATGCAGTTAACCATACTATTTTGTCCAGATGCTCTGTTTTCCATTTTATGGCCCTGCTTCCATATGATATCATTCTGTATAATATTCCTGGCAATTATTATTTGCATGCTATGCCATAAACTCTGGAATTGCAAGGTTCCTATGTTCTATATTTGCTTATCCGTTTTTCTCATGCCGACCTTTCATAATATGCAACAAAAAAAATAACATTTTAAATAATGAAATGATCCAAGAAACTTCACAGGTGCATCGTAAAGCATAGCAGGACACTATAATAAATCGAGTGTTCGGTGAAGAGCAGATGAAAATATTTCAGCCTTTTTTTTTCAGCCTCTAGCAGTAGGTTGAGCAACTCAGCTTATAAGCTAATTGGACACTGGATATCCAGTATCCATTGTAGGGGGCTGTGTAAATATGAATGTAGTTGGCTGACCAGCATTTACAGGCAGCATGATGACACAGGGATTAGCACTGCTGCCTCAAAGAGCCAGGCACCCAGGTTCAACTCCAGCCAGAGGTCACTGTATGAAGTTTGCACAATTCTTCCCATGTCTGTGTGGGTTTCCTCCCATACGCCAAAGACATGCAATGTTAGGTTGATTGGTTATGCTAAATTGCTCCTTATTGTCAGGACAAGCAGGGTAAATACATGGGATTACGGGGACAGGGTCTGGGTGGGATTATTGTTGGTGCAGTCTTGATGGGCCGAATGGTCTCCTGCATAGTAGAGATTCTATGATTTATTGCCCATTCCTAAATGCCTTTGTTCAAAAGGCAATTGAGAGTCAACACATTGCCATGGCCCTGGAATTACACGTACGCTGAGGTAGGTAGTGACAGCAGATTTCCTTCCCTAAGGTACATTAGTGAAACAGATGGCTTTTTCTGACAATCAATGGTTTCAGTGTCATCAGTAGATTAATTCAAATTCCATCATCTGCCATAGTGGGATTCAAACCTGGGTCCCCAGAATACTAGCTGAGTTTCTGAATTAATAGTCTAACGATAACATAACTTGGCCAACGCCTCTCCCTTGTCAATGCTAATCCCCCAGCATGTTGGTGGTGGGGGATTCAGAGATAGTAATGCTATTCATTGTCAAGGGGAGAAGGTTAGATTCTCTCTTGTTGGAGACAGTCATTGCCTAGCACTTGAATATTACTTGTCATCTTTCACTCAAGCTTGAATGTTGTCTAGGTTTTGCTGCATTTGGGCATAATCTGCATCAGTATCTGTGCCATCATCAATGAACATCCCCACTTCCAACCTTATGATGGAGGTAAAGTCAATAATGAAACAGCCGAAGATGTTTGAGCCTAGTTAGTCCTGCAGTGATGTCCTGGGACTGAGATGATTGACATCCAACAACCACTACCCTCGTCATTTATATCAGTCATTTATGACTCCAACCAATGGAGAGTTTTACACCCGACTCCCAATGACTCCAGATTTGCTAGAGCTGCTTGATGTCACATTCAGTCAAATGTTGGCTTGATGACAAGGACAGTCACTCTTGCCTTTCCTCTTGAGTTACGCTCTTATCCTTGTTTTGACTGAGGCTGTAATATCAAGAGTTGAGTGTCCCTGGTGGAATCCAAAACTGAGCATCTGTAAGCAAGTTATTGCTGAATAAATGCCACTTGAAAGCACTGCTGAAAAGTCCATCCAACACTTTGCTGGATCAAGAGTAGACTGATGGGATGGTAATTGACCTGGTTGGATTTCTCCTTTCTGTGGACAAGGTATATGGGCACTTTTTTATTTTTGCTGGTAGATGCAAGCCTTGTAGCTGCACTGGAACAGTAAGTGCATAGCTAGGTCTGGAGCAGTTTTTTGTATCATTGCAGAATATTGTCAAAGCCTTTGCAATATTCAGTGCTTTCAATCGTTTCTTGATATCATGGGGCATGAACAATCAAGTTTCTCTAATCTGTCCTCATAGCTAATGCCTTTTGTGCCAAGCAACATCCTGGTAAATCTTTTCTGCACTCTCTTCCAAAGTCTCCACATCCTTCTGGTAGTGTGGCAACCAGAATTTAATACTATATTCCAAGTGCAGCCTAACTATTTTCTATAAAGCTGCAACATGACTTGCCAATTTTTAAACTCAATGCCCTGGCCAATGAAGGCAAGCATGCTGTATGTCTTCTTGACTACTTTCTCCACCTACATTCCCACTTTCAGTGACTTATGTACCTGTACACCCAGATCCCTTTGCCTATTAATACTTTTAAGGGTTCTGCTATTTACTGAATATTTTCTGTCTGTATTAGACCTTCCAAAATGCATTACTATATTTGTCTGGATTAAACTCCACCTGCCATCGCTTCACCCAAGTTCCCAACTGATCAATATCCTGCTGTATCCTCTGTTGATCCTCATCACTCTCCTCAAATCCACCAACATTTGTGTCGTCTGCAAACTTACTGATCAAACTAGTTACATTTTCCTCCAAATCATTTATATAACAAATAGCAAAGGTCCTAACACTGATCCCTGAGGAACGCCACTTGTCACAGCCCTCCATCCAGAAATGCACCCTTCCACTGTTATTGTCTCTTTGACTGAGCCAGTTTTGTAAAATCTTGCCAGCTCACTTCTGATCCTGTGCTGCTTCACCTTCTGCACTAATCTGCCGTGAAGGACCTCGTCAAAGGCCTTAGTAAAGTCCATGTAGACAACATCCACTGCCTTACCCACATTAATCATCTTCGTCATTTCCTTGAAAACTCAATCAAATTCATGAGACACAACCTCCCCTTCATAAAACCATGTTGTCCCTCAGTAATACGTCCACTTATTTCCAAGTGGGAATAAATCCTGTCTCGAAGAATCCTCTCCAATAATTTCTCTACCATTGATGTAAAGTTCAGCAGCCTATAATTACCTGGATTATTCTTGCTACCCTTAAACAAAGGAACAATACTGGCTAATCTGCAATACTCTAGGACCTCCCCTGTAGCCAGTGAGGATACAAAGATTTCTCTCGAGGCACCAGCAATTTCCTCTCTTGCCTCAGTATTCTGAGGTATATGCCATCAGGCCCTGGGAAATAGCCTATCTTAATATTTCTCAAGAACCCCAATACCATCTCCTTTTTGATCTCAACATGCTCAAACTATCTACACATTCTTTCCCACACTCACCATCCACCAAGTCCTTCTCTTTGGTAAGCACTGATGCAAAGTACTCATACCTCACCCATTTCCTCTGCTTCCTCCCTTGTCCTTAATTGGGTCAACCCTCTTCCTGGCTACCCTCTTGCTCTTTATATATGTATAAAAAGCCTTGGAATTTTTCTTAATTCTGCTGGCCAATGCTTTTTCGACCCTTTTAGCCGTCCTTACTCCTTGCTTAAGTTTCTTTCTACTTTCCTTGTATTCCACAATTGTTTCATGTGTTCCCAGCCTCCTAGCTTTGACAATTGCTTTCTTTTTCTCTTTGACTAGGGTCACAATAGCTCTCGTTATCCAAGGTTCCCAAAACTAGCCATACTTATCTTTCATCCTTACAGGAATATGTCGGTCCTGAATCCCTATCAACTTGCACTTGAAAGACTCCCACATGCCAGATGTTGATTTGCCCTCAAACATCTGCCCCTGATCTACATTCTCCAGTTCCTGTCTAATATTGTTGTAATTAGTCTGCCTCCAATTTACCACGTTAATTTGAGGACTATACTTATCTTTGTCCATCAGTACCTTAAAGCTCACTGAATTGTGGTCACTATTCCCTAATTGCTCCCTACTGAAACATTGACCACTTGGCCAGACTCATTCCCCAATACCAGGTCCAGTATGGCCCCTTCCTTAGTTGGACTATCTACTGTTTTGAGAAGCCCTCTGGATGCTTCTTACAAACTCTGCCCCATCCACACCCTTAGCACTAAGTTAATCCCAATCAATATAGAAGAAATTAAAACTTACCACCAAAACAACCCTGTTACTTTTTTACCCTGCCAAAATCTGCCTATATATCTGTTCCTCTATCTCCTGCTGGCAGTTGGGTGGCCTATAGTAAACCTCCAACATTGCGACTACACCTTGAGCTCTATCCATATTGAAGTTACTGTGAAAATCCCCTAGTCACTATATTCTGATACCTGTTCAGGTACACTGAGGGAGAATTTAACATAGCCAATGTGCCTAACTAGCACAGCTTATGGACTGTAGGAAGAAACCAGAGCATCTGAGAAAACCCACACAGACACAGGAAGAACATGCAGACTCTGCACAGACAGTGACCTAAGCCAGGAATCAAACCTGGGTCTTTGATACTGAGACAGCAGTGCTAACCATTGTGCTACAGTTTGCATTAACCAATGATTCATCCTACACATTTAAATGAAGTATTTATCATTGGCAACTATTTGACTATAGATAGAGGATTGTAAAATATTAAAAGAAACTAATAGAAAGAATGCAAGTACAAACATTTCCAGCTTTAAATGTGGATAAATCAATAGCCCCAGATGAAATGTTTTTCAGTCTGTTGAAGGGAGGAGATATCAGGAGCATTGACTGTAATTTTCAAATTCTCTCTGCCACAGGTGAGATGCCAGAGGACTGATGGATTTCTAACATTGTCCTATTATTGAAAAAAGGGAAATAGGGATAGATCAGGAAATTATAGACCAGTCAGTCTAACCTTGATTGTTCAGAAGTTACCAGGAAAAAAAAATGAGGGATAGAATATATCTGCACTTTGGTAGACATAGATTAATTAATAATATTCAGCATGGATTTGTTAAAGCAAGGTCATGTTTGACAAATTTGAATGTGTGAAGAAATAACCAGGAGAGTTGATGAGGGTAAAGCATTTGATGTTTACTCTTTGGACTTTAACAAGGTATTTGATAAAGTCCCTCATGGCAGATTGACCATCCAAGGCAAAGTGGCACATTGGATCCAGAATTAGCTGAGAGGCCCCTGGAAACAGAGGATGATGATAAAAGGATGTTTCTGTGACTAGAACCTGCTTTTAATAAGGTTCTGCAGGGCTCAGTGCTGGAGCTCTTGCTATTTGTGTGCACATTAATGATTTGAACTTAAATGTATGATCGAAGGATTTGTGGATGACATGAAAATCGGTAGGATGCTAGATAGTGAGGAGCGTAGCTCTAGATTGGTGCGAGTACAGCTCTTGGATGTTGATTCATGGGTTGCCTGGTACTTCATGTCGTAAATGAGTGCTTTATGTGGACCATCTAAAGAGCACCATGACAGCTCAGAGACTATCAATGTGGCTGTGCAGACACTTGGAATTGGGCCGGTGTCTGCGGGAGTTTGCGCGTTCTCCCCGTGGTTGCGTGGGTTTTCTCCGGGCACTCCGGTTTCCTCCCACAACCCAAAAAATTCGCTCTTAGGCTGATTGGGAAACAAATTGTCCCTATAGTGAGAGTCTTCCATATTAGGAATAACCTAAATCTATAATAGGATAATGGAATTGCTACTATATAGTTATGACGGCGGCGCGGGCTTGTTGGGCCGAAGGGCCTGTTTCCCATGCTGTGTTGCTCTAAAAAAAAATTACAGGAGGATATCACAGATTGGTCAAGTGAACAGCAGTGGCAAATGGAATTCAACCTGGAAAAATGTGAGGTAATGCACTTGATGGGAGCTAACAAGACAAAGAATTACACTATCAATAGTAGGACCCTGGAAAGTACTGATGATCAGAGGGATCTTGGAATGCATATACAGATTCCTGAATATGGCAGGGCCGGTAGATAAGATGGTTAAGACATATGCCTTTATTAGCCAAGGCACAAAAGAGTAGGGAGGTTATGACAGGACCAGTATAAAAATACTCATTAGGCCACAGCTGGAGCACTGCATGTAATTCTTGTCACTACATTATAGGAAGGATATAATTGCACTGGAGAGGGTGCTGAGATTTACCAGGATGCTGTCTGGTCTGGAGGGTCTGAGCTGTGAGGCAAAATTGGATAGGCTGGGGCTGTTTTCCTTAGAGTAGGAAAGATTGAGATGTGACCTGATAGTGGAATCCAAGATTATGAGGGGTATAGATAGGGGGGATTGGAAGGCACCTTTTTCAATAGTGGAGGCATTAATAATCAGGGAGCATAGATTTAAGGTAATGGATCGAAAGCTAAAAGGTGAATTGAAGCTGTTTTACACAGAGGATAGTGAAAGTGTGGAACTCTCTGCCTAAAGGATGATTGAGTCAAAAATTCTCATAACATTTAAAAACTTAGATATTCACTTGCACTACTATAACCTCCACAGCTAGAGACTAAGTGCTGGAAAATGGGATTAGTGTAGTCAGATCCTAATTGATTGGCTTGGGCCATATGGCCTCTTTCTGTGCTGTAAATATCTATGGATCTATAAATCGTTGTCCTTAACAGGATCCACAGCTGAATAGCATTCTTCGGTAATCCAGCTGAAGCTAAGACCACTCTAGATAAAGGATCAAACTTCGAACATATTGCATTTTTATTTAGTCACTTAAAGTGCACAGCTTTCATACTTCTACATGGAACACATTATCTATAAGTAGTCTGGTTCTCAATGTAAAATAAAGGGAACAAAAGATACAGAATAATTTATATTCGATAAGAGAAACACAATCTCTGGTGCAAGATTTGCTGTCTTGCAAGCAACAAATACAGGGGTGAGTCATAGCATGATAAATGGATCATAGATCCTCATTCTTCTTTTAAAAATACATTTCAGGTTTTAACTTCAGAAACACATCATGGTTTAGCCTAGTCACTCCAGTAATGTGGCTATGTTCAATTTATTTTACTGGCTTAAAGCTGTGATAGACATAGTCATTCCAAATTTAAAAAAAGAGTGACGGGATAGTGGAAGGACAGAAAAACACAATTTTTTAAAAAATACTGCATAGAAAGACCCCTCATGTTACCATTGATTCTTCTGGCAATTATTTTAAATTGGTGCCCTCCAAAGTGGGAGCCAGAGTCCAGATGGCAGTATTGCCTGCCCAATGCTGGGAATCAGAACATCTGCTCTGAGCACAGGGATACAGTGACCGTGATTCCACGTAGAGTGATATAGATAAAATTGGGAAAAAAGGTTCTGCTGAGGGAACATGAGCAGATGGGGGCTAAATTGAGCAGAACTTCAAAGGTAATAATCTCTGGATTACTAGTTGAGCTACAAGAAAATTGACACAAAAGTAACTCAAATTAGAGAGCTAAATGTGTGCCTCAAAGATTAGTATAGGACAAATGGGGCACCAACAGCAGTACTGGCGAAAGTGGGAGCTGTACCATAGAGATAATCTTTATACTGGGCATGTTCAGACGAGTCATATAACTAAGGCAACAAAGGGGACTTTGAACTAAATAGTGGCATTATTAAATAGCGAGGGTTTAAGTTTGGGAAGATGTGATAAATTAGAGAAGACAAGGCAAGACAGCAAGATAGGAATAAGGGAAATAATGATCAGGGGGTGGCAGGAAGGGACAGAGTCTACAAACCTGACAGTGCATCAGCAGACAAGACTTGATGTTACAAAAATAGCAAAAGAACTAAACCAAAGATTATTTGGATGCATGTAGAATTTGTAACGGATAAATTGACAGTGTGAACAGGAATAATCTGATGGTCATGGGCAGCATGATGGCATAATGGTTAGCACTACAGCCTCACAGCTGGTTTGGATCACTGTTTGTGTGGAGTTTGAATGTTCCCCCTGTGTCTGCATGGATTTTCTTCAACTTCTCAGGTTTCCTCCCATGGTCTGAAAGGTATTCTGATTAGGTGCATTGACTATGCTAAATTCTCCCTCAATGTACCCAAAAAGGCACCAGAGTGTGGTAACCAGTGGATTTTCACAGTGTATTGAAATGTTAATGTAAGTCTAATTGTGACACTAATAAATTAAATAATAATTCCAATGACATCACTGCAGGACAAACGAGATAAAACCTGAATATTTAAGAGAATGTGACAATTATGATGGATATAAAAGGTAGAAGAAGGTGGAGAGGTAGGTCTGTTAATTAAGGATGACATTGATACAATAAAGTTATTTTACCCTAGTTTTGGAGATCAGGGTGCAGAATCAGTTTGGGCAGTGATGAGAAATAGTAAACATAAGAAGTCACTTGTGGGAGTGATTTCTAAGCTCCTCAACATAAACAACATTATAGGACAGGATATACACGCAAAGATAATGGGGCTCTGTGAGAAAGATAGTGATAATCATGGATAATTTCAATGTACATATGGATTTGCTGCATCAGATTGGTAAAGATAGTCTGAATGATGAGTTCATAGACCATTTTTGAGAATTTCTTAAAACAGCACGTTCTAGCATCAACCAAAGAGCAGACTATACTAGATCTGATAAAGTACAATGAAACAATATTAATGATTTTGTAGTGACTCTTTCATTAATGAGTCCTAGTTAGCAGTGATCACAATATGATTTTCACATTCAGTTTAAGGGAGAGAGATGTGATCCAAAACTAGTGTTCACATTAAATAAGGGCAATTATGAGGGCATGCAGACAGAACTGGCGAAAGTTAACTGGGAAATTAGGGTTAAAGGTTAGGTCAGTTGAAGTGCAGTGGCTTATATTCAAGAGCTATTTCAGAATACTCCAAAAAAATACATTAGTGAGAAAAAATTTACTAAGGGAAGAATGAATCATCCATGGCTAACTAAAGTTAAAGATATTATCAAATTGAAAGAAAAAGTATATACTTTGCAATTAGTGGTAGCAGGTCAGAGGATTAGAAATATAAAAAACAGTAAAGAATGACTAAAAATTAGAGTATGAGAGAAATCTAGTTAGAAATATAAAAATAGAAAAGAGTTTCTGCAGATATTTAAAAAGGAAATAAAAAAGTAAAGTGAGCATTGGTCCTCTGGAGAATGAACCTGAGGTATTAATAGAAAATAAAGAATTGACAAATGAATTGAACAGATATTTTATGTGCCTTCACTGTAAAAGATACAAATAACATCCCAGAAATAATTGTGAATAGGCAGATGAAAGGAGGAGCTTAAAACAGTTACAATTACCAGGTATAGGACACTTAGTAAATTATTAGAACTAAAAGCCAACAAGTCCCCAGGTCCTGATGGATTTCATCCTTGAATATTTAAATAGTAGATGCATTGATTTTAATTTTCCAAAAGTCCCTTGATTCTGGACAAGCCGTATCAGATTGGAAAATAACGAATGTGACTTCCTTATTCAAGAAAGGTGGGAGACAGAGAGCAGAAAACTACAAGCCAGTTAGCTCAACATATATAAGGAATTGCTGGGATCGATTATTAAAGTTATAGTAGGACATGTAGAAAATTTTACTGCAATCAGACAGAATCAAGATGGTTTTGTGAAAGGGAAATCATGCTTGACTAATTTATTGGAATACGTTGCAAAAGTAATAACCAATGTTGATAAAGGCAGACACATGAATATGGTGTCCTTTGATTTCCAGAAAGTATTTGACAAGGTGCCATGAGAGAGGTTATTATGCAAATTAAAAGCTTGTGGTGTAGGGGGGCAACATATTAGTATGTATAGAGGATTGGTTAGTGAAAAGGAACCATAGGTGAGACATAAATGGGCCATTTTCAGGTTGGCAAGATGTAACAAGTGGCATCCACAGGATCAGGGTTGCAGCTTCAACTACTTTGTATCAATGACATGAATGAAGAAACAAAATGAATGGTTACTAAATTTGCTGATAGGTGCGAAAATAAGTTGAAGAGGACATAAAGAGTCTGCAAAGAAAGGACAAAGATTTACAGATGAAAAGAGTGTATTATTTAAACAGCAAAGATTGCAGAACACTTAAGTAGACAGACCTGGATGTTCTGGTACATGAATCACAAAAAAATTAAATCACATGCAAATGAAATGTTGTAGTTTGTTGCAAGGGGATTGGAATATAAAAGTAGGGACATTTTGCTATGCTTAGTAAAACCATTATCTGGAGTACTGTGTACAGCTTTGATTTCATCTAAAAAAGGAGACGAGTTAGAAGCAGTTCAAAGAAGATTCACTCAACTGATACCTGGCATAGAGGTGGTTTATCTTATGAGGAAATGTTGGACAGAGTGGGCCTATATATACACCTATTGGAGTTTAAAGAATAAAAGGCGATCTTATTTAACATGTATGATCCTGAGGGGATTTGACAGCGTGAATGCTGAAAAAGATATTTTCTCTTGTCGGAGACTAGAATTAGGTGACAGTTTAAAAATAAGCCAACTTCCATTTAAGAAGGTGATGAGAAGAATGTTTGAAGGTCATGGTCCTTTGGAATTCTCTTCCCTAGAGACTGGTGAGACAGGGTTATTCAATTGCTTTAAGGCAGCATTTTTGATCAAGAAGTCAAAAGTTATTGGGGGTAGGCAGAATTTGTGGTCACATCAGATAAATCATTGTCTTATCAATGGCAGATTGAAGGGCTAAATAGTTTACACATATTCCCAATTCACATGTCCATATGTTCAACACTTCTGCCAGTGACAACAATTTCTAACTACTATCTAAACTTCTCATGAATTTAGACACTTCAATTAAAACTTCCCTCAACTTTTATCTTCAATCTATTCATGCTGAAACCACTGTCTCCAAAGCCTTTATATCCTTCCTAAAGTGCAGTGCCTGAATTGGACACAAACTCCAGTTGAAGCTGAATCAATGTTTCATAAAGCTTCCTTCCTTTTGTATTCAGTGAAGTCCAGAGTCTCAAATATCTTTTCGTCTACTTTCTCAACTTGTCACATTTAACAATGTATACCCTCAGTTCTCCCTGTTCCTGCATCACCTTTAGAATCTTATATTGCCTTTCCTCATTCTTGCCACTAAAGTGTATAATTTCACACTTTGCATTAAATTTCATCCGTCACCTGTCCCCATGGCCATTACCCATTAATCAAGAACCCATGCCTGTGTGTTCTTGAAGTCAATCACCATCTTCTTCAAAGTTCATAATATTTCCAAACTTTGTGCCATTGGCAAACTTGTACCCTTTATATCCAAATGTAGATTATTAGAACAGATTTTAATAATCAGTGCTCCTTGTACTGACCCAAGGGAACCTCATATCCGTCCTCCAGCTCAAAAAAAAACACCATTCACTGTCCACTGTCACTCAGCCAAATTCATATAACCCATTCTCAATATTGCAAAAGCCTGAACAAACATTAAATTAGTTACTGTACAATAAAGTTGAAGTTTCCTTCCTAAACAGATCAAACATTGCTGTAGTCAAGTTGATATAATTCAATATTCTGCAATTTAAATGCAGAATGTGTTCTGTGGTCACTAATAATCTTAACACTTCCATCAGCAGAATTGATTTCGTCAAGAATTTGTGGTACTGCAGTAGGTTTAGTAAACCCAGGAACGTTGCCACTCTTCTGATCGCTTGGAAGGTCACCTTCAAATATGTTACCATCCACTTTTACACATCTTTTAAAATTCACTGTTGTCACTGCCTCTTTTGTATCACAGGCTTAGAATTTGTTGGCAAATCTACATAACACTTCATCATGCACCTTTATTCTCTTTCATGAGGTTAGTTTTCTTAATTAATCCACACTTGCCCAACTCTGCTAATTTTGTCCTGTCCTGGGTTAAAATTTCTAAAAGCTTTCTACAACTCTGGTAAACCAACTTCATTACTGTTGCTGGGTTTATCGTGACAGTCTTCTTGAAGAAGGGCATACGTACAATTTTTCAGTCCTCTAGCATCACTCCTATAGTTAAGGATCAGAAGATTAAGGTAGCATTGTCTGCTTGGTTAAAAAAAGTGGGCAATGTACTTCAGATGAAAATTCCCAATCTTGACTTCCCTCCCACTACTCCCTTCCCCAATCTATCCTAGGCAATATCTAATTTACATGCTTCCAAATCATCAATTGATTTCCCATTTCTCAATGCTCTTATTTCTCCCTACCTTTAAGATTCTCTTGTAGTCTATGCCTGTGCCCAAATGTTTTACTCTTGCAACCTTGATCTACTGTGCCCACGACTGGAATTTCCTTACTTCTTTATCGTTCCCTAGCTTCAGCAATGTCTGTCCACCTTTACCTTTGAAAATCATCTCTAACATCCATCTCATGCTCAGCTCCAAGTTCCAACTGAAATAGCAGTGCAAAGTGCCACTTGGATTGATCTCAATGAAAATCTCCAATGGTGATTGAGGAATGCTGAATGTAATTCCTGATGTCTGTCCCCTCCTTTTTTAAAAAAAAAGGATTACAGAATCATAAACCAGTAGTTTAAATTTAAGCTCGACATGAATTTTAGCAAAAACCATGGTAGTGGATCTTACACTTCTCTCAGGAAGGCCAAATTGCTGTAGCAACATGCAGCTTGTAGTCTGCAGTTAAAGAACATGATGGCAGAGGTTTCAACTTTCTTTTGCTCCTAAAGCTGATGGGAATCTCTCCTGCTGTTACTGTCATGTGCTAGAAGGATATGCAGCTTGATATGAAACTTATTACGAACACATAGGACTTGCTGGCCAAGGTCAAAGTAAGACTTGATACTGGAGCTTCTTACACACACGAAATCTCCAAGTAAAATATTACTATATCTTAATATAAACATTAAGATGAAAATTATCAAGTGATTCAAAAAATAATTTAATTACAAATTGGTTTTGGTATTAAAAATGTTCTTCACGTATAGAAATTAAAAAATTTTAACAAGGTTTTTTGTACTGTATGCTTGCTAAAGTTAAGCAACTTAAATTCAACAAAAATAGTGTTACAATACATAACTTGAACTATTTAAAATTAACTGTTCCTGAGAAGTAGTCTAGAGAATTATTAAGTAACTCCTGCAGACTTAATTACAAATCATATATCATGGTCACAGAAATTATGAATTTCATTGTTTGCTGATGGCCATCCATTCAAGTTTTGTGATTTGGTATAAAATGTAATAGTGCAAACCAATCTCAAATGCAATATGTGGCATCTTCAAAAATATAATCCAATCTTGGTATTGCAGGAGTCTGAACAAACATTAAATTAGTTACTGTACAATAAAGTTGAAGTTTCCTTCCTAAACAGATCAAACATTGCTTTAATCAAGTTGATATAACTCAGTATTCTGGAATTTGAATGCGGAATGTGTTCTGTGGTCACTAATAATCTTAACACTTCCATCAGCAGAATTGATTTCCTCAAGAATTTGTGGTGCTGCTATTGGCTTAGCAAATTCCACAGAGTCACCACTTTTCTGGTCACTTGGAAGATCATCTTCATCAAGTACATTATCATCTACTTTTACACACCTTTTGAATTTAACTGACTTTTTACATTTCATGGATACTGGATCCGCAACATGCGTTGTATCGAGCTGTGAGGGTGGTACAGTTGACTGACTTTTAATTTCAATCTCACTAATACATTTACTCCCATCAACAGAAGTCAAACAATTACTGCTAGTTAATTGATCCATCTCATCCCTTAGAATTTTCATTCCAGTTCCTTCTGCTGTGTTAGATGCCTGTGTAAAATTATTGCCAGTGCCTGACTCAGCAACTAAGTGCTCGAGGTTAGACACAAACTCTACAGCATCATTTTCCAAAGTTATTTCCTTCTCAAATCTGTTATCCCCTGCAGTAGATTCAGAGAAGCAGATTTCTTGTGCATGCTGCTCAGCTTTACAAGTTTCACTGTGGTTGATTCTATCTGGCTTCAGAGAAGCTCCAAGAGAGTTGGTGTTATTAGCCTCTTCTTGCTGAAATTATAAAATTGATGTTAGTATTTATCGGAATTAGAACTTGAAAATGTTAAAGTTGTAAAATAAAATCAATTACTAATTTGCAAGGCCTCTGAACAAATGCAGCAAGGGAGTTGGTAGATTTAATTTTACATAGCAACAGTTCCTTGGTATCATTTAACTGTTTCTACAGTTACTTTGGCTTTGAGGGAAGTCATTGAGATATGGAATGTCATTAATAATTACAGGATTAACAAATGTTGTCATGACAATGATGTCACATAGTAATTTCAACATCTCTTCACAATGCATTACTAAAACACAAGTAGAATAGAAATCTGGAATACACAGCCTGAAGTAGATCCAACAGTAACTTTCAAAATGGAAATAGATGCATAATTGAAAAGGAAATGCAATGATAAGGGGAAGAGCAAGGAGTTTGGGACAAATTGGGCAGCTGCATTGGACCAAATAGCCTCTTATAAGATTCAAAAACAGAAAATGCTGGAAAATCTTAGGTCTAACAGCATCTGTGAAGACAGAATAGAGCCAATGTTTTGAGTCCCTTCAGAGTTTGGAGCTCTGAGTCCTTTATAATACACTTCAGCATTTTCCCTACTAATGTTAGGCTAACCAATCTTTAATACCCTGTTTTGTCCCCCCTTTTTTTTTAAAAAATAGTGGAGTTACATTTGCCACCATCCAATTTGCTGGGATTATTCCAGAATTTTGACAATTGACCATCAGCATATCCACAATTTCCATGACACCTTCTTTTGTGCCCAGAGATGTAGATTATTGACCTCTGGCGATTTGTCTTTATCCCTCCAGCTTTTTTTTAGTAACACTTATTTCCTTCAATATCTTTCACTAGACCCTTCATTCCTTTGCATTTCTGGGAAGTTACTTGTGTCTTCCACAGTGGAGATAGATAAGTAGTTGTTTAATTGCTCTGCCATTTTTGTTCCCTATTATAAATTCTCCTGTTTTGATATATAGACATTTGTCTTCCTTAATTTTTTCTTTGCATACACTTATACGAGCATTTACAGTCCACTTTCATGATACTTGCAAGTTTCCTCTCGCTATTTTCACCTTTTAAATCAAATCAATCTCTCGCTGTACAAAACGTTACTCTAAAGAGAAGCACATTTTTGGTTTGATCATGATTCATTCCTTGCTCAAAATGCTTGGATCAGGAGGTGATTATTTGAATACATTTTACATAAAGATAAAACATCTGACAACAAATTTGGTTATGTTAATTATACTGGTGTAGCTCAGGTAACATTGTATTTTAACAGAAAATACAATGTATTTAGGTGGGGTATAGATAGGTGGCTGATAACTGTCTGGCTACCAGCAATACCAGATACTTTGAGAATGCTTCTTTTCAAAAGGAAGATGGTTAGAGTCAGTCCCAGGTCTGACCAAGTTTGTGCACTGCAAGGTGAAATTAGTTGGGATAGGAGTGTGAAATTTTTTTTCGTTTTAAAAAAAACACTGACACCCAAGCAAAATTCCTTGGATATTGGGCAAGGATAGGATCAGACTCAACTGTAACAATCACTGTAAGTTCACAGAGGAACAATGATCATTTAGATGGTAGTAGATGACAACTTAGACTCATCCTTCAGCAAAGATGAAAGACAGAAATAGCAAACAAAGAAAATGCAAGGAAATACATGCAAGTTGATATGGAGCAACCTACTTACTCTGTGAAACATTTCCACAACCTTTGTGTTGTTTTTAATTGGTTGTTGAAGAAAAGGATCATTTGTAAACAGCACTTTTTAATATTTGACTTTTAGATTTGATTTTACATAACCTACCTTAGAATGAAAAACGAGGCCACTTTCACTGACTTCCGCCACATTAATTACTACTGGATGTTCCTCAGTTAGTTCATTTGGGACTGGATCCTCCTTTAAGGAAGCACTCAGGAACTGATCAACATTTTCCAAAGTTACAAATAACTTCTTCTAAACAGAAAGAATGTTTCATGTTCACATATTCAGTAGAGGACATCTGACAAAAGCAAACTGCATTATGCATCACCTTTACAAATTGTACTCGTTAGAATATAGAATTCTTTCAAATTTAACAACTAATTTTTTTAGAAGTATTTTTTAATTTGCAGCATTTTTATAAAGTCAACCTAGATAATTAGTAAAACCTGGATTTATTTTGTATTATATAGTATAAATCTGTTTTATAAAAGTGTATAGTACACTTTTAGTGTACATCTTTTAGTACATAGAGAGGCAAACAAACTGGTATTAAGAAACTTGACACATCAACGTCACTTCCAATTGGCCAAGTGTCTTTGTAATTTACATTTACACATATTCAAATTACACATGAAAGGCTAATCAGCCTGAATTATCACATAGTATAACCACAATGTCTTTTTAAAAGTTTTTGTCACTCAGTTACATCATTAGCTTATGCAACATAAGAACATAAGAAGCTTATGGAGCAGGAGTAGGCCATTCAGTCCCTTGAGCCTGCCCCACCATTCAATAAGATCATGGCTGATCTGCAGTGGTTCAGTACCACTTTCCCGCTTTTCCCCCCGTAACCCTTAATTCCCTTGTCAAAAAACCTATCCACTCTTGACTTAAATATATTTAGCGAGGAAGCCTCCACCACTTCAACAGGCAGAGATTTTCAAATATTCATCACTCTTTGCATGAAGAAACTCCTCCTCAACTCTGATCTGAACAGCCCCCCTAATCTTAAAGCTGTGCTCTCTAGTCCTGCTATCTTTGTTAAGTGAGAAGAGTCTCTCAATCTCTACCCTATTCATCTTCTTCATTATCTTATACGTCTCTATAAGATCCCCTCTCAGCCTTCTAGACTCCAACGAGTACCAACCTAGTCTATTTAGTCTCTCCTCATAATCCAACGCCCTCATCTCTGGTATCAGTCTAGTGAATTTCTCTGCACCCCCTCCAAGGCCAATATATCCTTCCTCGAATGCACCGACCAAAACTGCACACAGTACTCCAGCTGCGGCCTCACCAGTACCCTATACAGCTGCAAAAGGACGTCCCGACTTTTACATTCTATCCCCCTACCTATAAAGGCCAACATTGCATTCACCTTCTTGATCACCTGCAGACTGTGTTTTTGTGATTCGTGCACAAGGGCCCCCAGGTCCCTCCGCACTGTCACATGCTGCAGCTTTTTGCCACTTAAATAATAATCGTTCCTACCGTTATTCTACCAAAGTGGATAACCTCACACTTGCTAACATTATACTCCATCTGCCAGGTTCTCGCCCACTCAACCTATCTAGATCCCTCTGCAGGCTTTCCACACCCTCCACGCAATTTGCTTTTCCACTCATCTTCGTACATCATAGATATATGACAAGATGAAGGAGCAGCACTTTGATAACTACATCAACAAGAAGTCTTTTTGAAAGCTGCCGCGTTGATAATTTTCCATGCAAGGCATCATTCTATTTACTGCTCACACTGCAGTCTCCTTTAAAATATGGAGTCCAAACTCAGATTGGGTGATGGTTTTGCTCGAAATCTCCATTCTGATTGCAGTTTTATCTTTGTGGTCACAGTTTAATTTCCTCTCCTATTCCCATTTTGACTTCTCCAATTTTCGTGTCCAATACTCTTCAAAACATGCTCAACACTAACAACAGGAGCTGTGTAGAACACTCTTTGGCCCCAAGTTGAGACAGTAACTTCAAACCTTGACTGCATCCCTTTTATTTTTTGATTTAAGCATAAGCAAATGTGGATGATTTAAAGGGTTAGGGACATCTAAATACTTCTACAACCAAATAGGCTGATAAAGATTTTGAAAGAATAAAGAATGGGCTGGAAACAAATAAAACTTTGCTTGGGAAATTAAGCTTCAACAGGAGCACCTCAACTAGAATTAGCTTCCAGTTTCTGTGTTAATGAAAATCTAGAAATTAATTGATTAAACCATTTTATTAAGATGGTAAAATCCAAACGCTTTTCATATTTATGACCCAGTACTTTCCTCCTGAAATTCCCCACTGGTTACTTACAAATCTGGTTAAGAGGTGGATGTACATTACATCAGTACACATGCGTGTACAGATGTAATAAGCTAAAGATACAACTGAGTAACGAAAACTTTTAATATGCGTGCTAAAGCTATATTTGCAATGAACAGACATTTCTGAAATCAGTTTCCAGTAGGAGGAGGCGCAAAGGTATTACAGTGTGCATTATTTAAAGGGACCCTAGTTATATTTAGCTGGAGTTGAGGTTTACATTTTTTGTATTTATGAAATATCAGTTAGCTAACTGCACTAAATACTACTATCATACTGATAGTCTTTGGAAAGTTATTGGACATCAAGAATTGCTCAAGCATAAATATCAAAGGTATTATTTATCTCCAACATGTCTGATATTACTTCCTTTTACATAATAAAAGGTTATTACTTCCTTTTACAAGAGAGGAGATTGCAGAGCCTCTGGCTCTGATCTTCAGGTCCTCGTTGGTTACGGGTGTGGTTCCGGAGGACTGGAGGATGGCGAATGTGGTCCCATTGTTTAAGAAGGGGAAGAGAGACCTTCCTGGGAATTATAGGCCAGTGAGTCTTACTTCTGTGGTGGGCAAGGTATTGGAGAGAATTATTAGGGATAGGATTTATAGTTATTTAGAGAGAAATGAATTGATTGGGGATAGTCAGCATGGTTTCGTGAAGGGTAGGTCATGCCTTACTAACCTCATTGAGTTTTTTGAGAAAGTGACCAGAGAGGTGGATGGGGGTAAGGCGGTTGATGTAGTATATATGGACTTTAGTAAGGCTTTTGATAAGGTGGCCCATGGAAGACTTCTACAGAAAATGCAGATGTGTGGAATAGAGGGTGATTTAGCTAATTGGATTAGAAATTGGCTGGCAGATAGAAGACAGAGGGTGGTGGTTGATGGGAGATATTCATCGTGGAGTTCGGTGACGAGTGGTGTGCCTCAGGGGTCTGTTTTGGGGCCCCTGCTGTTTGTAATTTTTATAAATGATCTGGATGAGGGTATTGAGGGATGGATCAGTAAATTTGCAGATGATACTAAAGTTGGTGGTGTGGTAGATAGTGAAGAGGGGTGTTTTAGTTTACAGAGTGACTTGGACAAGTTGCAGAGCTGGGCCGAGAGGTGGCAAATGGAGTTTAATGTGGAAAAGTGTGAGGTAATGCACTTTGGCAGGAACAATAAATGTGTAGAGTATAGGGCTAATGGTAGGGCTCTTAATAGTGTTGAGGAACAGAAGGATCTTGGTGTATGTGTCAATAGATCCCTGAAAGTAGGCAGTCAAGTGGATAAAGTTGTTAAGAAGGCATATGGAGTCTTAGCTTTTATTGGTAGGGGGATTGAATTTAGGAGCCGCAGCATCATGTTGCAACTGTACAAAACTCTAGTGCGGCCGCACTTGGAGTATTGTGTGCAGTTCTGGTCCCCACATTATAAGAAAGATGTGGAGGCATTGGAGAGGGTACAGAGGAGGTTTACCAGGATGTTGCCTGGTATGGAGGGCAGGTCCTATGAAGAGAGGTTGAAGGATTTGAGGTTGTTTTCGTTAGAAAGGAGGCGGCTAAGGGGGGATCTTATTGAAGCATATAAGATGATTAGAGGTTTGGATAGGGTGGACAGTGATAGCCTTTTTCCTAGGATGGAGAAAGCTAGCACGAGGGGACACAACTTTAAATTAAGGGGTATGAGTTATAGGACGGATATCAGAGGTAGGTTCTTTACTCAAAGAGTGATTAGGGAGTGGAATGCCCTGCCTGCAGCTGTTGTAGATGCGCCAAGTTTGGTGGCGTTTAAGAGGTTAGTTGATAGGTATATGGATGAGAAGGGAATGGTTTAGTTAGGAGGGGCATTGCTTTTTATTTTGGTCGGCACAACATCGAAGGCCGAAGGGCCTGTTCTGTGCTGTATTGTTCTATGTTCTATAATCTTTAATTTAAAAAAAAAATCATTGAATGTTTCTATATTAGGAGAGCATTCAATGTTAAAATGGTGGTGTGGGCTTGTTGGGCCTGTTTCCCATTCTGTGTTGTTTAAGTGCCTACTTTACCTTTCAATAACCCAGTGAATAGCTTGACCTCAAAATAAACAGGTGATTTTAAAATGTTTTTCAGTTTTTCTTTTACAAAAGCTGTCAAGAGACTAAATATTCAGGGCAGAAGAACGTAGCATCATATTTTGTGTACATCTGATTTTGGAACAGGAAATGTTACCTGTAAACAGCTGCGAGTATTTCCAGCGTGAAAGCTCTGCCACGTGCCTCGACACTCAGGTGATTTTATTAGCACCATTGCAGCATTCTCCTTTGATATATTAAGTATACTTTCTGCAGTATCCAGCTGATGCTTTGGAGGAAACTGAACAATCAAGGAATACAAGGTATCAGTGCCTTGTGTCCCAAACATAATACTACATTCCTCAGTATGAAGTACTAACTTGAAACTCTCTTCATTAATATTTTGCACTTGCAGTACAAGTGTAATACAGTCTTCATTTTGATGGTAGTGGAAATCAGGACACACTGGTTTAGTTTCCTTTAAATAGTTATCTGAGCAGAATTCAGTGTTTGCAGATGACTCTCTTTGGAGATGATCAGATGAATCTGACTGATGATCAGTTACTTGCTCACTTGCAGAATGACTGCATGCCTTTTCCTTAGTCCCAGGAAAGTCCTGACCACTCAAAGCAACTGTATCTTGTTTGGCATCATTTTTCTGTTCATCAGAATCTGCCTCTGAAAGAATTTTGGGGCAAGCAATCACATCATTTGTTTGTACAAAATTATTTGAAACCAATGCAGCATCTTCAAGTTCTGACTCAGTAGATGTTTTTATTTGGTCCAATTCAGGATGTTCATTGTTCTGAGATGTTTCCAAATTGGGACAAGCAATCGTATCATTTGCTTTTACAAAGTTACTTGAAACTGACAGAACTTCCTCAACTTCTGACTCAGTTGATGTTTTTATTTGGCTCAGTTCAGGATGTTCATTGTTCTGCGGCATTTCCAAATTGAAATCTTCAAACGCACTAACCAGTTCAAACTCACTTTCAGATTTTAAGCAAGTATCAGAACGCTCTCCATTTTGTTGATGGGAATATCCTTCAAGCTGATGTAATTCTGATTCACAGAGCGACTGGGCACTCTCTGTGGACTCTCTGTTCTTCGTCGTTCCACCAAGGTCGCCATTGTGATCTTGGTTGATTTCTGGGACACAGGCTTGCTTCACAGGTCGCACAGGCAAAGTAACTACAAGCTGTCTCTTGGCTTTGTTAAATTTGGCCGACCCCAGGTTTTCATTTACTGGATATGGCAGAGGCAACTCAAGCTTGTAAGCTGGCTTCTGCGACTCCAAACTCAACAGTTTCTCGGTGACATCTAAACAAGCAGCTTCAGCAGACTTGAGCAAGGGGAGGTCGATGGTGACCACCAGCTCTTTCGGTCTGGTGCTGGGGGCGGCGTCCCGAGCGTATCGGTAATCTTGCAAATCGACGTGCGATCTGTAAACGATGGAGTGCTTGGGTTGGGTAAATTTGCTGTCTTGCACGTTTGCGTTCTTGTCTTTGGCTGCAGTTTGTGAATTCTTGCTCGTTGCTTTAACTTTCGCGCCAGAGGCATGTGCTGACTTTGGAGGATCAGAGGGATAAGGGATCCTGAGTGGGTCGTCATCCCCTTCTTCCGGAGGCGGCTGTCTGGGACCACCGGGGATGGGTTTGCGAATGACGGCGGCGTCAGGCGACCCCTTGTACTTCATCTTCAAAGTCTTAACGTTTCTGGGATCCAGTTTCGCGTCCAGCTGCTGCTCGATCACCTCAATGGCGGTCTGGTCCAGCATTTTTTTGAACTTGTTGTTTTTGCCGGCCATGTACAGGGTGTCGGGGTGAAAAACCACATCGTAAATCATATGTTTCCTGCCACCAAGTCCCAGATCCTCTCTGCCGGGGGCCAGACTGTAAGGGAGGGACCAGTGCTGCCCCGCCGCCCCGCCATCTCCCTGGCCGGCTCGGCACACGGGCTTCTGGATCAGCTCGTTGCTGCAGACGTTGATGAAACACTTCTTGTCGCCGTTGAGGCTGGTTTTGAGAACATAGCCAGGATGGGGGTGCACGAACTGGATCTCCATCCCCCTCTCCCGCTCCAGCTGGCTGATCTCCTCCTCGTACTTCTGCCTGTTCTCCGGGCTGGAGATCTCCTCCGCGTACTCGCACAGCATCTTCCTGAACTTCTCATCTTTGAAGGCCTTAGTGAAGCGATCCACCTCGTCCGGGGTCAGGTCCAGATCTTCCAGACGGGAACTGGACGACATCTTCCCACCACCACCGGGCTCGACCGCAGCACAACTCCCAACCGCCGGCTTCAGAACATATCCACCCGCCCGGCCGCAGCACCATTTCCCGTATCCATCCGCCCGGCCGCAGCACCATTTCCCGTATCCATCCGCCCGGCCGCAGCACCTTGAAAACATCAGCGGCCTCACACCAATCTTCCCTTCCCAGGCATTATTTTAACCTTACCCCATCCTCTCCTCTGTTTATCTTGCTGAATGGAGCAGCCGTTCATTGTCATTGGACTTTCAAATCGAAGAAACATTGCCCGTCGTGGGAGTCACTACTTTGCGGCAGATGCGTACACCAAGGAGACGGAGCGGTAATGTGGCGCATGCCGGTTGCCATGGAAACAAAGCCAAACGCAGCATGGTCTTTGCTGCTTTCATTTCTTTACCCTCGCGTTAATGGTTTCTTAAATTAAATTATGTGAACATCTGAGCGGACACAGTGATATTACCATTTCTCTCAACTCCTCAAGAGCTTGCTGTTCAAGAGAAAGCAAGTTAGAAATAAATGAAAGCTCAAAAGGGATAGTTAATGTATTTGGAAGTTTCCTGTGAAGCGTGAAAGTAATTGCACTGATGCTACCATGGATAGTCTGATTTCTGACGTCTGACGTGGCATCAGCTTTTCCCATTTTTATTAAAGTTATTTTAGAAAGATAAATGGGATTAAATGTAGTCAGCGAGACAGGTGGATTGGCATTCATCTCACAGTGTCTTTTCTGCATTGAAATGTAACAGGTCCAACATGATTGAATTATTCGTACATTACAGAGGACCAAAACTATAATTTATTTATTATTAGCCACACTCCCTCGACATACTTTCTTCCACCTTCTTTCATTGGGAAAAATATACAAAAGTCTGAGAACATGTACCAACCAATTCCAAAACGCTTCTTCCCTGCTGCTATCAGATTTTTGAATGGACCTACCTCACATTAAGTTGATTTTTCTCTATATCCTAGCTATGACTGTACATTCAACAAATATAACAAAACATTCTGCATTCTCTTCTTTTTTTCCTCTACGTATGTATGTTTTATTTCTATAGTTCATAAGAAACAATATTTTTCACTGTATACTAATACATGTCACAATAATAAATCAAATCAAAATCAAAACCAAGTGTCAGAAGGAGGAACACAAGGATATTCTGAGGTCTCTGAAAAAAATAGAAGCTCAAGGGCCAAATAAAAGTGGATTATCATGTTTATTCTTTTCCTAATTACTCTGCAGTGTTAACTTTTAAACTGAGCTATAGACGTGGTGGTTTAGATTCAATCCTAGTCTGTGCTAAGATAGCAGTATCACAGTTAGCAAGGAGAGAAGGAAAATCAAGACTGAGTTCCTGATCACTGCTTTGAACCACATGTGTGTGCCTAATGTGTTCAGGATCAAGATCAGTTGTGATGTATCCACATGAATCAATGAATACAAAAATAAGTTACCATCATGAACTTGAGATTCTTGTGTAATGTCAGAAAATGGAAATGGTTGACCACTAAAGTGACTGGACAATCAACAGCGTAAAACTGACTTAGTTACGAATTTTGATGATCCTCTGTCAAATTTATTTTATCTACTGTGTTATATGCTAAAGGTATATTAGTCTCAAAATTGGGAGGGATTGGACTAATTCAAAAAACAGTTTAATTTCCAGAACAACACTTTTGGTTTCAAAAATGTTCAGTAGTCAAAGAAGTTTTTTTTGCTTCAGAATATTAGGTTAAAAATACAGAAAATAATTTTGCCTCTAGTTTGGAAACTATTCGTATTTGGACACAAAGTGCTGATGTCGTGGACAATCGGGCATTCTTATCATCTGAAGAAAAAGTCTTTATTGCCACTATCAAGGTTGAGTGATCTTCCGTCACAGTATTTTCATAACATAATCAACATTTCATCGACATAATTCTTGCAGTAAATTGAAAGGTGTTTTAGAGGTGATACAGATACAAGTTTCATAAATTCAGAGAATGATAGAAACCTTCAGGGATAAAAGCAGTTCTTAAAAAGATATAACTGAAAATTTTAATTTGACATCAAGCTTTGAAAAAAAAAGAATAATTATAATAACACACATACAACTAAATCAGGCAGATATTTTAAGTTTAATTCATAATATAACACCAATATAAATATATACAAATAAACAAGGAATTATCAGAAATTTAGAAGATATTAATGTGCAAGTGTAAGTCTTCGACATCTGGACTTCTCCAACTTTAAAAAATTCGCAATCAAAGAGTTTGAAGTTTACTGAAAAGAAAGGAAAATCTAATCAGCATCTTTGCAAAACTAGTTGAAACGATTTTCTAACTAATGCATCTCTGTAAACATATTTTACATTTCATATATTTTTAATATTAAAAAAAAAATCAGTAATCTCAATTGTTAATGCACTTAAAAAATATATTTGGAATAAATGTCCACTATTAATATATTTAGTTTACATGAAAATAGCTTTTTCTGCCCTGTCTCCTAATTTATGTGGGATATAGTTGCAGCAGTGCGGACAGGACCTAATTATTTCATTTAGCTTGTCATTTTTCATTTGACGATGCACGTTGGCAAGCTTTTTAAGGCAGTAACCATGACTACCAAACCTAATTCTGTGACAGAAGTAAATTCGGCAAATGCAGAAAACATGGAAAAAAAACAGAAAATGCTGGAAATGTCACCCAGGTCAAGTAGCATTCATGGAGCAAGAAAGAGAGTTAATGATTTTGATCATTGATCTCTCATCATAACTGTGATGCAATGGTTTTTGAACAAGCCAAATGGCCCTCTTCTACGTAATAAATTCCTAGAATTCTAATTACAGAGGCTGAGAACACAG
This sequence comes from Sphyrna mokarran, assembly GCA_024679065.1. Classification (NCBI taxonomy): domain Eukaryota; kingdom Metazoa; phylum Chordata; class Chondrichthyes; order Carcharhiniformes; family Carcharhinidae; genus Sphyrna; species Sphyrna mokarran. The sequence goes on from JAGIQG010000015.1 coordinate 28,002,640, forward strand.
AGAGGAGGAAAGAACAAAAGTGAAGGTCTGCAGGCATGATTAAGTAACCAAAGGGTGGTGTTAAAAGACAAAAATGAATAAAGAGTGGACAGGGTGGGATGGTCCTTGGCTTCATGTTCCTCCCCTTCAGCCTAATCCAAAGCTGACTTGACAGGATTTGCAGTGATGAGAATTCAAAATAATGAAGTTACCTTTTCATAGATTCCTGGATTTTGGAGTTTATTAAAGTTTATTAGTCACAAGTAATTCTTATATTAACACTTTAATGAAATTACTATGAAATTCCCCTAGTCGCCACACTCCAGCGCTTATTCGGGTTAATGCACCTAACCGGCACTTCTTTCAGACTGTGGATGGAAAACAGAGCATCCGGAGGAAACCCGCGCACTCGGGGAGAACATGCAAACTCCAAACAGGCAGTGACCCAAGCCGGGAATCAAACTCACATCCCCGGCGTTGTGAGGCAGCAGTGCTAACCACCGTGCCACCCTGCCGCCCTAAACATTCCTACACACTGTTGCATCTGATTATACTGGCCCAAGTTAGGAAAATGAAAATTAATGGTCCTATTTTAAATTACAACAGAAACTCTACACAAGGTTTCTTCATTACCTGTCTTCCACAGTTCTATTTGAGGGGTAGTACACCTTGAAGCAGAATCCACTACGTGGAAATGAGCCCTAAAACAAAGAAGTAAGGTTTGCATTAAAAGATGTACATTATTACAACAACTCCTGTTGTCATACCAGGACAGTTGCGCATTGCCCACTTTGCACCCACTCCATCCACCAATACACATTCAGTTTCTTCCAGTGCTGAAATCATTGTCCTTCACCTGTTATCCGCCTCTGCTTAGGGCAAGAATGGCAGCCAAAAAAAAAGAAAAAAATGCACTGCGAATGGCAACTGATTGAAAGTGACAACGTTGCCAGAAGTTGCAACCATTTTGTTAAAGATGTACAATGCTCAACAGTAATTAAAACAAAACACTAACACCAAATTCAGAAAATTCACTAAGATTATTGAAAATAAAATATTTTTAAAGCGGTAGACTGATTTTTTTTTCCAAAAAATTCATTTAGTTTACATTGTGGTAAGAACTTTATGCAGTGGTTCTTACAGGATTGATACAGACACAATCTGTATTTGTGATGTTGAATGGGTCGTATTTGTCAGCGAACACAATCAGGTCTGGTACCGGGTACACAGAAAGAGCATAATCATAGGCCCAGTAGACAGGACTGACGAATAGTGGCAGTGGTGTTAGGTGTCCTTGTGCTATGATGGTCTTCACAAACTACCAAGAAAGAAAAATATTAGTGACATTAATATTTTCATCACAAAAAAAACCCTCAAAATGACTCAAAAGGACAAAAATCTAAATGGATTATTGGAAAAAGAATTGTTACACTTTAACTCTGTAATGACAAGTTGGACCTGCTGAAATATGAGCTCCCTAATTGAGGCCCTCCCCACAGGACCTCTCTACAGAAGGATCTCCTCCTCCCACCCTCACCCCCGCTATCTTGAAGACTTGTGGTGGAGGGTGCTGCATGCAGCAGTACCATACAATCGTAGGTTGTACCAGTTCACAGGCTACCAAGCATGCCCTTTTTGTAACCTGGTGCATCCGTAAACCATCTCAATGTTATGTGTTATAGGCTTCACAACCTTTTCAGTTTTCTCAAAAACCTTTATTGATGTTTTGTTTACACTTCAGCCCCATGCTCCTGATCTACAGAGGCCCAATTGCAGTGGGGGAGAGGGGGTGGAGGCCTCCTTGTGAACCTGCTCTTGGGCCTACCAAGGCATTCCATCTACAGGCCACAGACAACCAAGGGGGTAATCCAAGCAGACTGTCTACCCCTCTACCACAATTATATTCGTGGCTGGGTGTCCCCAGAGAGGAAGCATGCAGTGTCCGAAGGTACTGTTAATACCTTTTGTGCCCATTGGGCACCTCAGGCACCCCTATAATCACATTTTAATTTGATTTTTAAGTTACCTTTTACGCTTTTTTTTTGGGAGCTGCCCCTTTTGATTTGTCCTTAAGTTACTTTGTTTATTTGGTTGGCATCAAAAGATGTCTCTAACTGAGGCCTGTTAAGCTTGCCCAATCAGGGAGCTCTACAGAGACATATAATGTGTAATGTCTGGGTCACTGGCACTAGGGTGAATGCTCTGTACTGGGAAGTTCCTGCCTGAGTATTGCAAACTACGCATTACATGTCTCTCTATAGGTGAAGGGGAACTGGCCTCTCAGAAGTTTATTTCAACCCAAATACACAAAAGACTTCCTGAGTCAGCAACTGAGGAATAGATTCCTCCCCCAGGAGGTAAAGAATCTCAAATGCAGCTTTGAAAAAAATATTAAAAGGTGAGCAAGTAGATAAAATGCACAAAAAGGACCGAAATCAAATTATATGTCCTGTACAGGGAATTACTAGATAATAATTTTGAGTCAATGATGTCAGGTGGAATAGTCATGGTAAATCCACAGCGATTGAGGGGGGCTGGTTTGCTCCTTCCAAGAGTTGGTGCAGGCTTGATGGTCTGAATGGCCTCCTGCATTTAGGGATTCTAATATCAAGTGAATTGGATGCAAAACATTACTTAGAGGTACTGCAGCAGACCTGGTTAATTCTCCAAAGAGATATGTTATTTTTTATTATTGTAATTGTATCAAAGATTTAAAAAATAGATTAAACCTTTAAATCAATATTTAGAACATCTGAATAGATAGATTGTAGAAAGAAATATGAGAAGCATGGAAATGCCACAGTAAAGTGAGGAATTTATATGCAGAATGGTTCCTGGAGTCAAAGAGTCTTCACCAAAGGGAAGAATATCCTTTGTGGAGGTAACTGATGTTTAGCAGTACTTATAAAACACCACAAAGGAGGTGCCAGCTGCTTAAACAATTGTAGTAAAATCTTTGAGAAAGCTGAGAAACAAGAGAGTTGCACAAGCTAAAGTTGGTTCAGGAACATAGATAACTACTTCATTCATTTCATGATTGTTTCTCAGCGCAAATGTGAATAGTCCTCTTGGTTATGGTCATTTTGCTCATACACTGTGCTGTATATTCTATCTATATTTGTCATAAATATTAAAATAACACCTAAAAATTTCAGCATTGTATCTAACTGAACAGGCCTGAAAATATAATACATATTTTAACTAACACGATATAAAGTAATTAAGCAGTACTAATGAATTAATATACAGCAGTGCCAAATCCATAATGTGGTATGCATTTTGCAAGGCCTTATTTATAAAAAAAACTTCACATTTTGATGCAGTGTCTTTCATTCCTCGGGATCGCTCAATGTGCTTCACAGTCAATAAAGCACTTTTGAAGTGAAGTTGCGAATATAGCGCGGGGGCATATAAGGATTATAGACAGAATATTAAAGCCACAAAGGGTGTGGCACAGAACCAAAAGGACGATATAAAGGTTGGACAACTATACAAGATTTTCATTAGAGCAGAAAAGACTTAATGGAAAATTTCTTATGGTTGGAAGGTCAGTCAAAAGGAGCCATCAATTTAAAATAACTACTAAGGAAACGAGGAGAAAAGTTAGGTAATCTATCTTTATGCAGAATTGTTATAGCAAGAAATACATTGACACAAGGAGAGGATGAGGCAGAGGCTACTGATCCATTCAGAGCATGGGAGTCACTGGTCTATAGGCAGAAATCATAACATAACAGAAAACATAAAGAGCCAACCCCTTCACCATAAATTTCCAAGATTCCTAATGCCAACTAGTGGATCTGCATTTAGAAATTAAAGTAACTGTAGTAAGATAGCAATGCTTAATGTTTTGATATCAAGTTAATTTAGCCAGCATTGTATACTGCAAGTACTTTCTTGCTTTCTTTAGGATTAAAATTTCAGATTCTGTAAATTATCTAAAGTTTAACATAAATAGATTTAAGCCTAAATTGCCATAAGTGACTATGATGGGGGAGAATCTAATTGAAATTGTGTTATTATATAAAATTTAACCTTCAAGCTTCTTTATGCGCTGTAATTAGAAAACTTGCATTTTATTCAGAAATAATGCAGCAGTGGTGCGTTTGATAGTGCAAACTCACTGAGCCATCAAATTGACAAGATCGCAATTTGTATTCCTGATCAGTGTGAGTTAGCTGATCTCAGCAAAGGTAACACAATAAAGAATGCTGTAACTGGCACTAATCCCACTGTTCTGGAGAGAGGGAAGTTGCCTGTTGTTCATTACAGGGAGTGATACTCAAGACAAGCTTGGCAGCACATGGAACATTTCAGTAAGCTAGCATATAGAGACAAATTTTGTTCTTGATCCCCATGTAGTGCTTTCATCCAAAGAAATAAGATAAGTAAAATGACACTCAATCTCTGGGCATACAAAGACAGTTTACAGTAATGGTTGCTAACACCAAACCAGACTATCTGGTGTAAAATTCCACAAATAAATGAACAGCCACTCACATGGTTTGGAATATCCAAATTACTGCCAGGAAAACGGATACAATTTCTGCACATCTTATTAACCAAATCCTCACGAAAAATGACGATCTCCTGAGTACAGTACTGAATCCTAACAGAATTAAGCAAAGAAAAGTATTATTAGGCTGCTTTAAAAAAAGTTACAGAATATCCATCAATGAAATGACCAGCGAACTGTGAAATGATCAGTTATGCAGAATGTTTACCTGCAGGGGTTTGTAGTAAACACAGAAAATGGAACTCTCTTACTGAACTCTTCCGTGATGTAGTCAGCTAGCGGAGGTCTTTAAACAAATGAAAGTAGGGTTATAAAATAATCTTCATCTATAAAATCAATTTTAGATAATTACCAAAGGCAATCTCGCTTCCTGCTGCATTCGGGAGACTTTTAGTGCTTAAATAGAATGCCACACCTTAAAAATAAAATGCTACTGGGAACACTTCAAGGATGTAAACAGCTAGAACATCTTTCATGGTCCTGCATACAGAACCACATGGAATAGGAAGCCAAAGAAGACTTAGGAAGTATGGGATAGACAACATCAAGTGTGATTTGTCACAAAAAGGGTTACAGGTGAGTAAAGTGGTTGGGCTAATTGAAAACTCATAGCAATAGAATGAATTCATTCAGTCCACTGTCGCTCTGAGCTAATTGAATTGAATTGATTTATTATTGTCATGTGTACTGGGATACAGCGAAAAGTATTGTTTCTTACAAGCTATACAGACTAAACATACTGTTCATAGAGTAAACGGGGGAGAAGGAAAGAATAGAGTGCAAAATATAGTGTTGCAGTTACCGAAAGGATGAAAAGAAAGATTAGCTTAATATGTGTGAAGAACACTCAAAAGTCTGATAGCTGCAGGAAAGAAGTTGTTCTTGAGTTGGATGGTACGTGATCTCAGATTTTGTATTTTTTCCCCAGCTGGAAGAAGGTTCAAGTGAGCATGTCTGGGGTGAATGGGGTCCTTCATTACATTGGTTGCTCTTTCAAAGCAGCAGGAAGAGTAGATGTAAAGTAGAGGCGGTTGTGTTTCTGGGAAACAAGGTCCAATGGTGCTGGACACCATCAATGTTGAAAAGGGCAGAAGTGAAGAAATACAGTAAAGACTGGTGATTACCGGGGTAAGATAGAACCAGGACCTGGATCTTCAGGGCCAGGAACAAAAACAAAGCGGGAGCTGCAAAATGAGAAGAAAAATATTTAGATTCTTTTATTGACTATACATAATACAAAACATTTCTACAACCTTTTCTGAAAACATGAATTTATTTTAAAAAAGGATGATGTAATAATATTCCACATCTCATCAGGTGAACTGTTTTACACTGAAATGAAAAGAAGAACCCTGAATTGTAATTTTTCCTACACTATAAAATTATACTAAGATCTACTAGGCTTGGAAGTAGATTGGCTCAATCTCCCAACTATGAGTGTAGTCATGTTATAAATCCAAAGTTGCTGTTGCCATATAGTGCTGACTGAACAAGCGACTAAGACGCCTGCCACCAAAGATATGCGGGTTAGGTTGCTTGGCCATGCTAAATTAACCCTAGTGTCAGGAGGGGGAATTTTACAAGAGTGGGGTCTGGGCGGGATGATCATCGGTGTAGACTCAATGCGCCAAATAGCCTCCTTCTGTACTGTAGGGATTCTATGATATCTTAGAATAGCTAACAGCATCATCTTGAGGGCAAGGATAATCCAATATTCACCACAATCTTCCTTAATTAATTAACATCACTACACATCACCTTCAACCTTTCTCTCTGATATCAAATGCGAGGAGGTCATCAACTTCTTGGACTCCAAAGAAATCTACTTCAAAGAAATCTACGAGGCCACTAAATGTACCATTAACTACCATCTTCACATGCATCACTGAGTTAAAGTTACTCTGTTCTGCATTTTGTCCAATACGTAGCAGGGACTGCACTGATCATAGTGTTTGCTACCATAACATTATCCATCTTTACCCTTCAATTTAGTCAATTTCTGCATCTCCCCCCACAGTGCGTCTCTATGGCACTGCCCTTTTATGTTCTATTCCTATCTGTCATAAGACAACAAGCACTTTCCTTCCTATATTCCCTCAAGCTTTCAGCTTTTCCCTTCATTTATTGTTGACACAGATGTTGACTCTCATCCACATTTTCCTTAAGCACGGAGTCAGGTTACACTGATGACAGTTTTCTCTTTCTGCTAAATCTTTCACTGAAACAGAAAGCAGGAAATTACAGATGTCAAGACTTGGATTTTCATATTTCTGTCTGTGTTGAAATGAAGATATGGGGAGCAGGTGTGGGGCCATAAAACTGGCTTTCAGGATAGATTCTGGGATTCACATCCCCAATTCTCTCTAGTGAAATTCTTATGATTCTAAAAATAAGAGTGCAGGTTGCAGTCCTGCATACAGCAATCCCATCCTTGCCTAGTGTATTGCAGGTTGGGCATTTCAAACCCCTGAATTTTGATGGAATTGGGCAGGCTTTTGCAGGAGGCATGGTGCATAGCTCCTATGGCTCACAGTTACTCAGAGGTGTCATGAGTAACCTAATTAGTAATGCCTAATCTGGAGCTGGGGATCTTCTAAAACTGTTAATAAAAGGGGTAGGTTAACTGAGCCTGACAGCTACCTGCTCAGCCTGCTTCAAAGGTTGCAATGTATTCAGTTTTAGAGCCTTTGTTTACTTGCTGTGCAATAAAATCCTATTTTCAATGTTTGGCTAAGCTCCAAACTCACTAATGGATTCAAGCTCTCTCGGGAGCTGTTTAAACAGTTGTGAAGGGGACATTTGCTTTGCTTGATTGACAGTTATATGAACTTGTAATACTACATTAGGTTATATGAACTTGTTTTATCTTTCTTTGAAGTGGTTTTTTTCAATGCCTGCTTATCCATTTGGGTGAGATTGAGAAGATTAAAGCTTTTTCTATACAATTATGAAGTGACCATTTTATCAGTTGTCATAAGGGCATTTTGAATACCTGTTTGCTTATTTTGACAGTTTCATTGCAAATTTAACGTCATGCCTGTGTTACTGTAGAGTTCACTGGTTCTTCAAGGATTGGATACTGAGAGATTGGGTATAGGATCCACGGATGGTTTGGAAGGGGCTAGGGATGTGGGTGAGGGAAGTTGAGGGATGAGGGATGGGGGGCCTAGCAACCATGAATAGAACTGGGCCGATTATCCAGTGGATTGAGGTGGGCTTTCTAACCTGCTTTGATTGCATTCACCTACTTTGGCTGCTACTTCAAACCTGCTTCAGGACCAGACAGGCCTAACTCAACCCGGTATGAAAATATGATGGTGGGCACCAGGATGGAGATGGGATTTTGGAGTTAGAGTTCCTGACTCCTACCTCAAAGATAAAGACTCAGCCCTCAAAATCTGAAACAAACAGAAAATTCTGGAAACACTCAGCTCATCAATTTACTGTTCCATTCACAGATGCTTACTGTCAGGTGTAGAATCTTTATCAGTTCTGACAATACGTTCAAATCTGAAGCATTATTTTATCAGTTGTAACCACAGATGTGGAATGACCTGCTCATTGAAGCTGCTTTGGCACATTATCAGAATATCCAACAGTGTTCCAGATGAGCTAGAACTCACTTCAGCTAAATGCTGCTAAGGTCCAAATCATTGTTGTGTCTCACCATGAATGTTATATTGGATCACATTCCAGTGCAATGGCCAACTATTCGATCAGACTGAAATCTTCAATATCTATGCCAGTCTGCCTATGTCACATGAACAGATGTCTCCATGTCTAATGGTGGTGCACTATCCCTCCAGCCTCTGACACAGTCGACCAAACATTCCCATCCGACATCATACAAAGACATAAACTCAGTTTCTACATTTCCATAGATGAAACTCAGCTCTTTATCTCCACTGCCTCCCTTGATCACTCCGTGCCTCTGTGTTGTCAGTCTGTTAATCTAAAATTAAGTCTTGGATAAGCCACAATTTCAACCAATTTAGCATTGAGAAAATCAAAGCCATCATCTTCAGCCACCATCACAAACATCTCACCACAGATTCTATTCCCTCCAGCTACCTTGTAGATTGAAAAATATTGTTCACAATCTTGTATTTATTCCTGAGCATGGGTTGCAACCCTATATCCTCTCAGTTATAAAGTCCACCCATTTCCACCTTTATAACATCAATCATCAGCACCCTTCCTTCAGCTAATCTATCGCTGTTAAAACTTTCATCCATGTCCTTTTTAAGTTCTAGAGTTTATTATTCCAATGCTCTTCAAACTGAACTTTCTTCCTTCAACCACCATACACTTCAACTCACCCAAAATCATGCTGCTCATATAGCCCCCACAAAGTTTCATTCAGCATCAACCCTGTGTTTACGGCACAGTGGTTAGCACTGCTGCCTCACAGCACCAGGGACCTGGATTCAATTTGGAATTTGATCATTCTCCCCTTCTGTGTGTGTTTCCTCCAGGTGCTTCGGTTTCTTTCCACAATCCAAAGATGTGCAGGTCAGGTAGATTAATGTTGTGCAGTGGGTGCTGTACAGGCTCAATGGGCCAAATGGGCTCAGTCAGCAGTGTAGCGATTCTATGGATTCTACCAGTTTTGTAGTTAGCTCCCAGTAAGTACCTCAATGCTACAAACAGTGTTCCAATCCCTTCATGGTCTCAAACCTTCATTTATAAATCATTTCTAGATCTTCTGCCAATAGCTTTGGAAGGTTTTTCATGTTTTAAAGCAAATTTAAGTTGTTGATTGTTCTCAGATATTAATGTCATAGTTCAGTAACTGTTTTGGGTTGTACTCAGCATCATCTTTACATTTTGCACAGCTAAAATGGAGAACATTTACTAATACGGTTTTTGTATTCCCCTCAGAAGTTTTAGATGCCTCACCCAATGACTGCTGCACAGAACTATCCTCAAAAGAAATAACCTGACAGTCCACCTGAGCTAGTTTTTTTTCTCCTCAAGGACAATTGCCCGATACCACTGTTTCACCATTGGTGAAGTAAAGGTGGCATGGTGGCATAGTCGTTAGCACTGCTGCCTCACAACACCTGGGACCTTGGGTTACTGTCTGGGCAGAATCTGCACATTTTCCCAGCATCTGTACACGTGTCCTCCGGGTGCTCCAGTTTCTTCCCGCAGTCCAAAAGACGTGCTGGTTAGGTGCACTGACCATGCTTAATTCTCCCTCGGTGTACTCGAACAGGTGTCAAGAGTGTGGAAACTAGGGGATTTTCACAGTAACTTCACTGCAGTGCTAACATACACAGTGTCACAGTGCTACTTGTGACACTAATAAATAAATAAACTAAACTATAATCCTGCTGACAATATAGTAAGCAATCATTAAGTTTGAACACCAGGACATAAACTGGCAGGCCTGTAGTCTGATTAGGAAATATTAAGCAAAATAATTCAAATGAACTTCTTAAATTTGCACAAAGACAAAAAAGTACAAAGGGAAAAGTAGAGGAGGACAAAAACATCTGATCTGTCAACATTAGCATGTTTTGAAGATTAAATAATTCAATGAATTTACTTCTTCCATCCATTGCAATCCTTTATAATCACTTAACCAAGAATTATTGCAATCTACCAATAGGGTTGATTGTATGTTTTATTGCACTTACTTTTTATGGATGTTAGGATATTCACAGATCACATCCGCAAGTGTTTTCAGCAATTCTAAAAATTTGATAAGATTTTTTAAAATTAAAAATAAAGCTGGAGTCCTAAGTGAGGAATTAATTGATTAAAAAGAAAACCAACCATTCCTCACCTGTCAGAGACTTGATCTGATTGTTTCCGTAGGGAGCAGAGGAAAAATTGCCACAGAAGATGAAGCAAGTTGGTGGCATGGAAGAATAACCTGCAGAACACATAATGTAAACATACATGGTTTATATCACAGCTTCAGGAATGCTTAACCACAATTGTTTACACATAGAAAATGTCTTAAATCACCAAATCCAGTAGTTGATTGAAGAGAATAGTATTCCAGAGTGGCCTGCTCCATAGTAGAACTATTGGACTGGGAAAGGACCTTGCACTGGGAAGGAGAGGATCCCGTTGTTGTGACCTATTTGGCTACCAATGACATAGGTAGAACGAAGAAAGAGGTTCTGCATTGAAGGTTTGAAGAGTAGGCACTGAACTACAAACCAAGAATCAAGGTTATAATCTCTGGATTATTACCTGAGCTATGTGTAAATTGGCATAGGGTACATAAAATTAAAGAGATGAAGACATGACTCAAAGGCTAGTGTGGGAGAAGTGGGTTTCAGTTCGTGGGGCATTGGCATCAGTACTGGGGAAAGTGAGGGCTGTATTGTTGGGGCAGCCTACATCTGAATCATGCAGGAACCAGTGTTCTTGAAAACCGCATATTAGGAAGTTCAGAGGGCCTTAAACTAAATAGAATGGGGGAATGGTTTTGGAGAGGAGATGTTTAGGTTTACAAAGCAAAAGGATATGGCAGCATTGAAAGGCAGCTATTTAAGTAATGATGCTCAGAATGTGACAGGCAGGGACAGATGTCCAAATATAACGAAAAGCAGCAAACAGGGTCAAAAAGGAAAGAAATGGAAACAAGGCAAAATTAATGACTATTTGCTTAAATGCACATTGTATTCAGCACGAATAAATGAATTAACGGCACAAATTGAGGTTAATGGTTATGATCTTATAGCCATTATGGAATCAAGGTTACAAGGTAATCAAAAGTGGGAGCTAAATATTCAGGAGTATTTGATTTTTCATAAGAACAGGCAGGAAGGAGAGATTGGTGGGAGTTAGTGTGAGATGGAATAAGTACGTTAGCAAGAAATGATCTTGGATTGGAAAATGTAGAATCCATACAGATGGACGTGAGAAATAACAAAGGGAAAAAGACATTGATGGGATCCCTACATGTTGTGGGATGTAGAATAAAACAGGAGATAATAAGGACGTACTTTAATCATGAGTGACATTAATCTTCATGTGGATTGAGAAAATCATATTGGCAGAAGGGGCTATGAGGAACAGTTCATAGAGTACATTTGGTATAGTTTCCTAGAAAAATGTGTTGTGAATCTAATCATGATCAGGCTATTTTGGATCTGGTAACGTGTAATGAGATAGATTTAATAATCAATTTCAAGCGTAAAACATCCTCTGGTAAACAGTGACAATAATACAACAGAATTTAGCATTCAATTTGAGAGTGAGAAATATGGGTCAGAAACAACACTACAGTTAAGTAAGGGTAATTATAAAGGAATGAGGGCATAGCTGGCTGGAGTGGACAGGAAAGAAGTTTGGCAGAAAGGTGGTTGATCAGCGGTAGCAGATGCTTATGAAAATAGTTCATGACTCAGAACAAAAATATATTCCAATGTGGAAGAAGGATTTTAGGAACGGGATAAATGTTAACCAAGGAAGTTAAGAATAATATTAAACTGAAAGAAAAAACAAATAAGGTGGCAAAGATTTGCATAAGTCAGAAATGGGGAAAGTTTTAAAAACCAAAAAAAAGGTAGAAGATAAACTATTAGTGTAAACTAACAAGTCACATGAAAACGGGAGCTTCTTTAAATATATAAAGAGGAAGACAGAGGTCAAATTGAACATAGGGCCCTTGGAGAATGGGATTGGGAAAGTGATAATGGGGAACCAAGAAATGACTGAGGAGTTAAAAAAAAACTTTGTGTCAGTTTATAGTGACATTAATAACATTCTAAAGATACTAAATAATCAAGGGGCAGAAGTTGGGGAGGAAATATACAAACACAATGACTATCATTTCAGAAAATGTTCGGGAGAAACTAATGGGGTTAAAGGCTGATCAGTCCCCAGACCTGAGGGACTGCATCCCAGGATATTAAAGAATATAGCTAAAGAGACAGTAGATGCACTGGTAATAATCTTCCAAGAATCCTTAATTTCTAGAAAAGACCCAGAGGATTGGAAAACTGCCAATGTAACACCTTATTCAATAAAGGAGAGAGGCACAAAATAGGTCATCTCAGAATACGAGGGTCACCCATTTAAGACAAAGATGAGGAGGAATTTCTTCTCTCAGAGGGTAGTGAATCTGTGGAATTCTTTAGTGCACCAAGCTGTAGAAGTTGGGTTGTTGAGTATGGTCAAGCTGATAGACAGATTTTTAATCAGCAAGTGAATCAAGGATTATATCAGATCAGCTATGATCTCATTGAGTGGCAGAGAACTCGATGGGCTCAACGGCCAACTTCCACTTCAAGTCTTATAGTAAGTTAATTTCCTTTTTTCTTACTTTTACGTTTATTTCTTTAGCTAATTATTTTAAATTCGTACCCTCTAGTTTTTGATACTCTTGAATGGGGAACTTCTTCCCACTGTTTACTCCATCCATACCATTCAGGATCTTCAATACCTTTACCAAGTCTCCTCTCAGCCTTCTTTTCTCCAATCTCTCCAATCTATCCTCGTAGTTACAGTACTTTATCCCTGGAATCACTCTACTGAATTTCCTCTGCATTCTCTCCAATGCCTTCATATCCTTCCTACTACACTGATCAATCTAATTGCACATGTTTCATTCAGGAAATTGAAGTTGAAGCCCAAGACCAGCCATGAAAGGGACATTTTGGTTGTCGGAACAAACCCGATGGGTTTATGATCTACTATACCTTATGTTTTTGTTATGAATAAAAAGATTTACGGTTACAGTAATGCAGGTCAACATAACATTGTTTTGGATCTTAGATTCAAATCAACAAGCCTACCCAGTTTCAGAGATTATTACCTTTCCCCATGTATTCAGGTTTCTAAAAGCCACACAAACCAGAAAGTTAGTAATATTTCGGTAAAGAGGGGAAGATGTATGCTTGTTGGTCAAGGACAAGATTGCTTGCAACTTTGATGCCTCCCCTCAAAGTACAAGCTCACACTAATTCAGCACCCTGATGCCCACTGAAATTCTGCATAGCCCGATAAGCTGAAATTCGTTGTTTAAATAAATATAATAAACATAATACCTGAAAACATCGTATGAAGTTTTTCAAGTACTTCCACCTGGTCCAGCCACAAATCAGAGACAAAAACAAACATGGCGTCTTCATTTTCTCCCTCCAATTGCTTTAATTTTGTAGAAGATTTCACTGACGTAGCAGAGGGACCACCAAAAAAGTTTATGTTGCCATAATAAGCTCTGAGAGACAAAGCATGAAAGATCATCAAATGGCTGAGATAGGGCAATAATGAACAATATAAGGACTATATTCCCACATAAACAATTTTAATTCTAATGGATCTGATCTTTTTGTAAATTGTCAAATGCAAGTGAGCCAAATTCTTAAATATCCTAGCAGTAAATTTATAACAGGAAGCACTTTTCTGGATTTCTACTACCTTTTGCAATGTAATTGTTTTGCACAAAAAGAGGTGGATGCAGTCAATTGAAACGTTTCAGCCAGAAATTGATCATTTTTGTTGGACAAGGGTAAAGGGGATACTGAAACATGGTGAGGGTAAAGAAACATGAAGTAAGATCTGCCATCATCTACTAGAATGATGGAGGAGGAATGAGGGGTTTAACAGCCTACTTCAGTTCTTATGATCAAGAAACACTGAACAGTGGTGGCTATCACATCTGACACAGGAGCTTTTAGTCAAGGGCTTTAATTAGGATACAATGTTGTTATAGGAATAAAAGTCAGGCATAAAAGATAGATTTTGCTCATCTTCCAGATATATTTTATTCTGTCCTCAGACTGGTTTTTCACAGCCATATGGAGCTCTGGAGTTCATTCAATATCCAGCTTCTCATTATCATGCTCGTTCATCCCCCTGCACCATCCCAATTACAAAATTTCTTCTGGTACTCTTCTGAAAGGAAAGAAGCTGCAGGTAATACTTAAAGTATCCCTCCCCTGATGCTAAACCATCATCTAACACTTCTTGACACTTCCATTCCTTTTTGAAAACAGTATGAAGGGTCAACCTCAATCCAACTATGTTCCACCAACAGTACTGCTACGGAGCACAACATTACAGATATAAGTTTTCAGTATGAGCTGTAAAGTTGGCTTGGAGTTAGGTCATAGACATAAACAAAGATATGTGTGTTATATCATTAATGATTATATCATATTCCCAAATACTACCAATTAAAAGAGTGCAACATAAATTTCTGTAATAAGAATTATTAATGGTGTGGCAGAACACCACAACATCAGGTTAAAGTTCAACAGTTTAAATCGGCACTTCCACATCATGGCAGAATAAACCAGTCAAGTTAACTGTATCTTGTTACTATTACAAAATATTTTTTATAGGTGTTTTGTGTGACAGGATATTATTTTGTAGTTTGTCTGGCTCTAGCTGAAATCTAGAACTCACATTATAATGAGTCTTCTGCACATTATTTTAACTGTCACAGAACCAATGCGTAGTTCCTTGCCAGTTTCCCAATCTCCATCATTCCATGAGCTCATCCAAATCTCTGCTGTGAATATTCTATTCCCCTTCCGACTCTATCTAACTAATTCAGCCTTCATGAACTTAGCATCCATAATCCAAAATCCTCTATTAAGAATCTGGATACATTTTCTGAACATTAAAAGATTATTGCAGCCAGTTGATAGAAACAGTAGTTATTGGCCAAAGAAGTAGAATGAAGTATATTTGTTTAGAATGGTAGCAACAGTTTGATAGCCTGCAATAATGGCTTGGACCTTGGGCTTTGCAACAAACCAAAATACTATTCATTTATCAAATCAAATACCAGAAAACAACCTTGAAGCAGATAGTTATTGGAAAACTCTTCAGTAAAAATTACCTTGTAGTGTGGGAAGATTCAGTAGGTGGAAATCCAAACCCATTGACGTGAAAAATTCCATCTTCGTACCATCCTGTAAAGAATACTCATTATAACAACCATTTCCAGAGTTAGTGTTAATTGTGAAATTACCAAAGAACAATTTTACTAACAAATTCACAAAACTGAGTAACTAGATTTTGACTTGTTGCACATTTCAATGCTTGCCAAAATATATCCTTTAATACGTGATTATAATGGAAGAGTGTTTTCCTAACTATGTATTTTAAAGTGAGTAATCTCATTTCTACCTACTTTATTAAGAAATACTATAATTTTGATAACCACACACAATACTGTAGATATATTCCATATTTGTAGATTAAATGCATTTAAGCAATAAGCAATATTGTCTCAGTGCTAATTAGGACTTATAGTTCTGCACTCCCAGGGACAATTTATGTCACCAGAGAAGCAAGTGTAGTACAACCCCAGAACCATGGTGAGTCATACATTATGATTTTGACCCTTGAAGATCAGACTTTCTGGCAAATGCCAATATTGTTCCTTGCAGATCAACACAGCACAGAGTATAACAAAGCACCAGAACGTTGTGGCATTCAAGTCCCATTCTAGATCATATAATCTATGCTGAATCTTTAGTTCAGTACTGAAGGAATGTTGCACTGTTGGAACTGCCAGCTTTTGGATGACACATTGGACCAAGGCCTATTGCTTCTCAGGCGGATCCAAAAGACACCACAAGGATTTTCAAAGAAAAGCCGTGAGTTCTTCTGGCATTGGCAATTTTCATCCCTCAACCAATATCCCAAAAATAGATTTCCTGGGCATTATCTAATTACTATCTGAGAAACCTTGCTGTTCACAAATTGGCTGTCATTTTTCCTTATAATAGGGACTACCTTTCAGAAATACTTTCTGTGGTTGAAAGCATTTTGGAATGTCCTGAATTTACAAAAGGCACCAGATAAATGCAAACTCTTCATTTATTAAAATAACCTGTTAACAAATAGTCATTACAGTTCATTTTATCCTGTCTGTGTGGAATTTTCACATTTTCCCCATGTCTGTGTGGATTTCCTTTGGGTGCTCCAGTTTCCTCCAAAAATGTGCAGGTTAGGTTGATTGGCCATGCTAAATTGCTCCTTAGTGTCCCAAGAGATGTGTAGGTTAGGGGGATTAGTGGCGTAAATAAGTGGCATTATGGGTAAGATGCTCTATCAGAGTCGGTATATACTCAGTGGGCCAAATGGCCTGCCTGTGCACAGTAGGGATTCTGTGATTCTATGTTGCAATCAGGACACAAGTCATAAATATCTTTTTGTAAGCACCTAAACTGACCATTAATTGTGCCGAACTATTAAAATTCAAGAAGAAAGATACTTTTCAATGCAACCAAACAACAGTATTGTTTCCTCCTATCAAAATAGATGGAAAAACACAGAGCTCACAAAGCAGTGACATTTGGTGGCAGTAAAACATGAAAATTGCTGCAAGCACTGTCAAGAAAAATTTATTCACATTCATTACCTTCTGTTAGAACAAAGCAGGATTCTGTATATAAGCCACTGTGAAACTGGTGCTTCAATGTTAAAGAAATTACTAACAAGAAAATATGGAATTTTGAGATACATGACATTAATGGAATTGAATGAAGACTAGATTGATAATTTTTTCAACTAAGGGAATATGCAATGAAAAGATAAGTCACTTCAGGTGACAATTGTGTTAATGATAGGTTCAATATAAAAATGGATAGAGACCCACTGGTCACTAGCAAACAATTCCCTATTAGTTCTGACTTCATATATTTTTATCTAAAGCTTATACAACGTTCTATAATGCAACAGTAAAATGGGGATTATCATATCTTTTCTTTGCACATTTTCAACAAAAACCATACTGGCACTCTGTTAATGTAAGGCCATTCCAAGAGTGCCAATACTCCAGTTCAATCCTGCCCTCATTAGATATCCAAATACACATAGCTTCCAATGGATGTCAGTGGATTGCAATCAGCAGCACAATTTTGCCTCACTACTCCCAACTCAAAATTTAGGTTAATTGTAGCATCCCAGTTATTGCCCCAAAAGAGACCAACTCATAAAACACAACTCATTCCTTTCCAACATTTTATAAAAGCGGAACTCCTTCATTCTTAACCTTTTCTTCCTCTTACAATCCAACTTTATCACCAAATAACTATATTGGACTTATCTCATTTCACCTCCTTACGTGTGTTAAATTTGTGATTATACTTTTCATTTTGAATTCACATGAATTTTAAACCCCAAGGTTAAGAGCACATGAAAGGATATGGCTTTACTCAGGTCAAGTTGAACTGTTCCAGTTGGATCTTCAAGAAAAAATTTTCCCTAAAACAGTAAACATAATTAAAAATATAGTCATTCAGAATTGATAACATTTTTTAAAAAAAATGTTTATTTCAGCTTTTGGTTGCACAGGATTTCTTTTGAGATTAAGGGTGCAATCTTACCTGCTCACTTCGCTGTTTAATTGGTGCCACAAGCCTGTAAGATTGCATGAGGTGAATAACTGGGGTCACACCTTTCCCCCCTCACGCAATGGTTCCAACCATGTTTTGCCGGAGAAATTTAAATATTAATGACATGATAACTCGATATCACAATGGCCAGCAACCTGTAGTTGCCATGGGGGAGGAGGGGGGTGCACTACCCTTGCTGGTATATATGTGTGTGTGTGTGTGTGTGTGTGTGTGTGTGTGTGTGTGTGTGTGTGTGGGTGTGTGTGTGTGTGTGTGTGTGTGTGTGTGTGTGTGTGTGTGTGTGTGTGTGTGTGTGTGTGTGTGTGTCAGAATGGCCCCTCAAGCTGTCTGCAGCCAACTTCACCATTGAGCTCAGGCTTCACCACCTACCCCCCAATTCCCATCCCCAACCTTCCAACCCATCCTCTCCCCCACCCCCTCCTTTCCCTCCAATCCCCAAACTGGTGAGAATTGCACTTCTGTCCAGATAAGTGAGAGAATGTTACAAGATTGCATTTTTAAACTCGACTAGAACACAGGTCTGAAACTTCCATTTTCTTGCTCATTCGACACTTAAGGCTTTTCTCATAAGATAGTACCCTAAATTTTTTAAAAAACATGATAGAATGCTTTCAGTGATAACTATTAACATTGCTCAAACTGGCCAACAAAAAGCATTTTGCTCACTCTCCCTACTTCCACTGCTTTCCTCCCCTGTCTCACCATGGGATAAGTATTACAGGCAGCAACATGTGCATCTTATCCACGTGATTATTCTTCGTGTGACTAACCATACAGTGAATGTTTACAAGTGTCATGACAAATGAGCCTAATTCACTTCTCACAAAGCACGCACAATTCCAAAAAAGGTTACCAGAAGCTGACAATCTGCTGCAACCCAGTTAACCTTTTAGGAATTCTGGGGCTAATGGCAGTGTTGGTCTGCCACCAAGTTCTGATAGCTAACTAAAATCAGACCACACATCAAACCTGGAATCACACTATTTTATACGGCCATAAGATGCAGCAAGTATTTTAAGCATCTTCACCATAGTTTTACTCAGAGTAATGGAGCTCCACTACATCAATTCAAAATTTAAAACGTGGGTAAAATAAAAGCAATATATCAGATTTCTCTATTAAAAGCACTTCTTGAATATGTAATGATCTTATCACTTGACATTTGCCTTACTGTTCATTTTATTGCTCTCGGAAGGCCAGAAGAGAAGAACGCTGTATTTCATTGTAACTTGGATCAAATTCCTGTTAATACAAACTCTTAATCACATAGTACAGCTTACCTCTTTTAGTTGTGTTATCATCCCCAGAACAATAACTTCTCCAATCTTTGTGGTGCTGCCAAGGAGCATTTCCACAGTGTTTAGCTGAAAATAAAGCAGTGAGTCTGAAAAGTTGGCATTCTTTGTAGAAAAAAGTATTTTCTTCCTGCTTTATGCCATAAAATGACTTGTCATCCACCTTCCAGCAGGGATTTAAAATAGTTCAAGTATTGCATTTGATTTACCACAGAGTAGCACCTGCTTTCCTATTTCATTTCCCTTTAATGGAAACCATTATCAAACACGATCCCAAAAGGGAAACATTTTGCTATTTAGATGCAACAGAAATTGCAGAATAATGTCACCATCCTCATGGAAAGGACTGACATAAAATTAGCTGTTATTTTGCCAATCTGCCTTTTGCAAGATTTGTGGTAATTATGTAAAATAAATACCAGTTAAAAATTACCATGAGCACCCTTCATTGAGTGGCTACTGTATGGCACAGGACACCGTATTGCCTATAAGCTGCCCCCACTGAAAAAGATAAATGCTCTGGTTCCCATCTCAAGATCTTACCCAATATAGGGGCAATTGGAGCCTTAGTGTGACCAAGGGATTAAATACTCCAATATGATTTTCAGATTGCACCCACCCTGTTTATGATAGATGTAGTTGGTTCTTAAACTTTCCTCAAAATGTGTAAAAGATAAAAGAGAGGAAAAAAGATGGAGAAAAATTAGAGTAACGAGCAAGCGAATAGAGAGAGAGACAGAAACTCAATTATTGACAAACACTTGACATCTTACTTGAAATTTATCCCTGTTCTCATCAGGATGTGCTCCTGTCACAGTAGGTGTAAATAATTCATGTCTATGCGTCCGCTATAAAATAAATTTGAGGATGTGAAATGCAACAACTTGTTTATCAATTCTATAGTTACATAATTTTTCTAAAATTCTTAATATTGGCACCACCTAAAATCATCTACATTAAATGGAAATCAATAACCTTTTCAAATCTCTGTGCTATATGATTCTACATATAAAGTCAAACATTTCCTTTTTGAACTTTCACACCTATTGGCCGCAATTTTCCAGTTGTTCATCCTAACAGATTCTTCCAGTCTCACTGAGGCCCGTCTCAGCTACCACTTTCCTGGCGTTGAGGGGTGCATTCAATGGGAAATCCCATTGACAACACCTTTTTAATTATTTTTTAAATTTTTTTCACAGAATCCTACAGTGCAGAAGGAAGCCATTTGGCCCATCAAGTCTGCGCCAACCACAATCCCACCCAGGACGTATCCTCATAACCCTATGTATTTACCCTAGCTAGTCTTCCTGACACTGTGGGGCAATTTAGTATGGCCAACACACCTAACCTGCACACCTTTGGACGTAGGAGGAAACCGGAGTATCTGGAGGATAGCCGTGCAGACACAGGGAGAATGTGCAAACTCCACAGTGATCCAAGGCCGGAATTAAACCCAGGTTTCTAGCACTGCGAGGCAGCAGTACTAACCATTGTGTCTGCATGTCTGATGCACAACCCATGATTATTTGACTCTGATTAGTATAATTTGTGTGATGTTCCTGGTTTGATGGCAGGGGAACTCAGTAAGAATCTAGCAACACCAATTTTAAATCCAACCGATTTATTTGATAGTAAATTTGCGAGCTTTCGACTTTCTGTCATCGTCAGGCAAATGCAGTGTTGCCTGACGAAGACAGAAAGTCGAAAGCTCGCAAATTTACTATCAAATAAATCGGTTGGATTTAAAATTGGTGTTGCTAGATTCTTACTGAGTTCTTACTACCCCAGTCCAATGCCAGCATCTCTACATCATTGATAGCAGGGAGCCAAGTTAAATCAAGAAAATCCTCATTCGATAGAGGCGGTTGGAGATAGCTGGGGTGGGGCCCAGTTCGCAGTGGTGGTTTTGCTGGTTGAGCGGGCCTAAAATTTGGTGGTACCATGGTCATCAAGATGATGGCTGCCACAGTGAATGAAGTTGTGAATGATGGTTTCGGCTCCCTGGCAAACTATTGGTGCTGATCCTGATGAACTGCAAGAATCCTAAAGAGAATAGATGACATGGAGAGGAAAATCCTGTTGGTTGAGAGGGCGGAATCCTCAGTGAGCATTCACCTTCAATCCTTGAAAATCCTGCTGCATGTATGTCAAATATCCTGGTTGATTTAGGAAGATGGAGCCAGAAAGGAATATCCATGTGCCTGGTCTCCCAAGGAGAGCTAGGAATGAATTCCCAACCGAATTCGGGAACTGATAGCCATGCTCTCCACAATCTCGATTTGAAGGCTGGATGTTTCAAGTTTGATTGAGCACATTTATCTGGTCTTTGAGGCCAGGGCTCAGTCAAAGACTCTAATCACTAGTCATACATTGTCCTGTCCTCAGGGTTTGTCAAGGAGGGCTGGGGGCAGCCAAACATGACAGAGGGTCTACACCCACTGGGGCCTAAATTTCTCCTGACCAGGGCTTCAGGATGACAACATGGCAAAGGTGCAAAGGCTTAGCTGAAACTCTGGATGGATCCTGAATGTTACTCAACTATCCTGTCATGGCTTTAGACTTTTCAAGCTCTGTTGGTTGTATTATCCTGCCACTTATCAGTAATTCTGAATTTTGTTCCCTTGTAATTAAATTCCTGATTTGTGAAATTGTCTTTTATCCTGACAAAGCTATATCATACATGAACAAAGAGGCTTTGTCGTTTGTTATCCTGTAATACTGCCAAAATCAGGATTCATTAATCCTGGACTGTGCCCCCCATAATTAGATCCTTGTGTTAATCCTGTACTGTGCTTTTTTCAGTAGATGGGGGCAATCTGAGCTCTGAGGCAAATTTTGCTATCCTGTTTAGAATAATCCATATTAATTCTGGTAATTTCATCTCTTAATTAATTCTATTACATGATTTATCACATTGATAAGTGCAATCCTGTGAGTGAGCATGTAGCAAATCTTTGCTCGTTATCTAGTGAACCCAGGGACATCTATTTACTAGGGCAGTGCTATTTTATCCACCTTATTGTTTCACAATCCTGAAATATGTAAAGGTGGACTTTTTCAACCGCAAATCATAGTATCCCTACAGTGCAGAAGGAAGTCATTTGATCCATTGAGCCTGCACTGATAACAATCCCACCCAGGTACTATCCCTATAAACCCATGCATTTACTCTGCTCATTTCCCTGACACTAAGGGGCAATTTATCATGGCTAATCAACTAATCTGCACATCTTTGGAATAATGTCCTTTATTACATAATGGTTGAGTACAGCCATTGCAGAGTGTTGGCCAAATGGTTTATTATGAGGTAGAAGGTAGGACCCTAAGAGTCCTCATAACAGTGAGGAATCTGCCCCCCCAGAACTTATGGACTAATATATGTTTTGTATTTCAGTTGTTTTGGGTTATGGAATCTCTGATGGAACTGTTGGGTTCAGGTTTTTCCTTTCTAGTTTAATTATTTTGGAATTAAGGAATTCTTGCTTGTTTCCTATGAAGGTACAGACGCAGACAGATCATGTATCCAGGAAAAGACTAGGGGCGGGATTTTCCAGATACGCTTGCCCCAAGACCAGAAAATCCCACCCGAGGTTAACGGACCTTTGCATTATCCTGGTGGACAGAACTGGAAAATTCTATCCTGGATGGGGTTTTTTTTGCTGTTGGCATCTCTGGAACCTGATTCTCCCATCCCAACATACACATTTTTTGGCATGTCAGGCTGGGAGATGCGCGTGTCAGCCATTTCGCAGGATTCGTGCACGTGTTCCCAATGCATGGAAAGCAGGTGCAGGCGGGACTGCATTGGAAACTGGTGGGAAGACAAGGTAAGCGATTTAAGTCTACTTTTAATCTATTGTAAATGTCATTATCAGAGCCTGCGACTACATTCTCTGGGCCCGATAGCATCTCCCACCCTGCTAAGAGTACTTCATCCAGGTGGGGTTTAGAGTAGCTCCCCACATTCGGGGAATTAGCGGGAGACCCCACTGGAGTGAAAGGAGGGGGGCAATTCAGCCACTCTGTGTGGAGGAGGGGGGGGTTTGGCAATAGGTTGTAACGCCCCTTAGACATGGGCACTCTGGCAGTGTCAGCCTGTGCCCCCTGGATTTGGGGCAGGTCCTATTGTGGGCAGGATCTAGAGGGCAGGGGTCCCACTGTCACTCTGCAGGGAAGATGAGTCGGGTCTGGAGAGAGGCCAGTGATCATGGCAAGCTGCAGGCTACTGGGGTGTTGTTGGAGTTTGGGAATTATGTACTTTTTGATGCATGCTTCCGCATGATTGGCTAATCCTTGAATATCTAGCCTTTTTAAGTTCTATTTTGACTTGGCTGCGCAGGTAGGGACAGTGGTTACTTGATTACTTGGTTAATGGAATGTACAGTGGGCATATTATCTGGTTGTTAGGGTTTCTCTGAAGAAGGGAAATGGTCGAAACTCCTTGATGGTGGGGCTTAAATGGCACCTCTAGGCTGCATACAGATAGGGGTAGTTTGCTTTGTTCAATGTGTAAGAATGGCGTATTTTTGGCTTGTTGGTCCTTATTCTGATGTGTTGTTGAATAGATTAGGGCAGTAGTGGCTGTGTTTATCCAGGTCAGGTGGAAGGTATGTTGAATGAGGGAGTAGGTTGCCTCTCCTGGAATGTCCCCTTTGGGACTTCTAGACTGCTTTCCTTCTTGAGACTGGATTCCCCTGGAGGTGTAGTAGCCTGTTGGCTATAGAGTCTGAGCAAATGGTCTTATATGAAGACTTGGGCTCCCTTGGATGTACAGTATCCTGTTTCTTAGTGGTTTGTGCTATTCTGTCCCAGTATCCCTCCTGCAAATATGTGGTCTGAAAGACCACATCTGGATAATCCTGACACTCCTCTCTTTTTGGGGTTTTCTTTTTTATCCAGGATAGGAGGTTCTGATGCAGACTCTGATTTGTTGTAGTTAATCCTAAAGGGTTTCCCTTATCTTGTCAGGAGGAGGAGAGTTGTATTTCTCCCCGAGATACCTTGACAATTGGGTATCTTGACGGTTCTTCTTTTCCTTGTTGGCAAGTTTTCCTTGGTGGAAAATGGTTTAAGCTTTCCAGTGATGGGGACATGATCAGTGCCTCTGAAATGGCAGAAGAGGAGTTGCTTTGCAAGTCTTGGCAGGGCTTATTAGTTTCTGTACACACCACATCTTGTATCAATGGCAGTACACTGATGTTCCCCCTCTTGTGCGTTATTTTTTCATTGCTTGAAAACCCTGCGATGTTGAGTTAGGCTCTATTTGGTTGCATATTATCCCATAAGGGAACCTGTATATCGTGAGCTACGGCCTGTTATCCTGTGAAGGAGAACGTGCACTATGGGGCCATATGCTAGTGGTTTTATCCTATTACCCTGAGATTCCCCACCCTTTCTGCCATCTTTTCTTTCTCTGTACAAGAGGAGATGCCAACCACAACAATCATCATGATTTATAATTTGATCCATTTGTACGAACATAGGCTGGTCTTTTCTACATGTTTATGTAGAATAATGGTGACTCTGTACTATACTAAATTTTTGGGATTTGTTGCACTTAATGTAAAGTGTAAAACTTTCAGCAAAAACACATCTTTCCCTCACCTCCCCTATCAGCATTCCACAGTAACGGCTCCCTCTTTGACATCCTAATCCACTCCTCCATCATCCCAACTCCTCATCCCTTTTCCATGCAATCACAGAATGTGCAATACCTGTCCCATTACCTCCGCACTGATAAAGACAGACGAGGCAACATTTCACTTGCACCTCCTTCAATTTGGTCTACTGTACTTGCTGCAAACTGGGTGATCACTTTCAGAACGGCTTCACTCAGTCTGCAAACATGACCTCGGCTTTCCTGTTGTTTACCAGTTCAACTGACTACTCTATTCTCAAGTCCATATGTCCATCCTTGGCCTGCTGCAATGTTCCAGTGGAGCCAAACACAAACTGGAGGAACAGCACTGCATCTTTCAACTAGGCACTTTACAGCCTTCTGGACTTAATAAAGTTCAATAACTCCAGACTACAAACTCTCTTGTCCATCTTAACCCATTTTTTAATCCGTTATTTGTTCCTATGCACTTCCATCCTGCACAAAGACACCCAAGTCCCTCTGCATACTGTAATTTTTTTACCTTTTAAATAACAATCCATTTTGCTGTTATCACTACCAAAATGGATGACCTCACATTTACCAACATTGTACTCCATCTGCCAGACTCTCGCCCACTCACTTAGATTATCTAGATCCCTTTATAGGCTTTCAGTGTCCTCTGCACACTTTGCTCTTCCACCCATTTTAGTGTCATCTGTAAATTTTGACACACTACACTTGGTCCCCAAATCATCTATGTAAATCGTAAACAATTGCGGTCCTAACACTGATCCCTAAGGCACATCATTAATCACTACTAGTTCCTCCTCTCCCTTACCTGTTGCATTATCGTGTAGCGCTCACAAAAAAGTTCAGCTTTGTTTCTGGCAGTTCCAAACAGACAAGATGCACTACGATCTGTCATTGCTAGGCTGCAGTACAGAAACAAGATTTTAGACAAAATCTTTACTTTTTCTTAAAAACAAAACAAATTAATTTATTTTGCATTTGCTTTTCCAAGTTCACAAAGAAAATAATACAACCTGGTTAATGCACAGGAACAGTGACAAAATTAAGTATATTAGCATGTTAAATTGCATCGTTGTTCACATGCTTGTTTTGCTTAATTGTTTTCAAAGACACAATCTCACCTGCTGCTCATGGCACGCTCCCGCTCAGCGAAGTCAGAGAATTTGGCAGCCAACCAAATCTCCGTTCACTGCAGCGGGATGGGAAAATTCCACCCACCATAGTGAATGGTGGTAAACCAGCCAGTGTGTGACAATTGTTTCCTTCCAGTATCTAGGAGGGCTAGCCTGTTTAGTTTTTGTATTCTATGGATGTCTGTAACCTGATGCCATGATAAAAGATGTATTTGAAAAAATTTCATTGTTTGTCTACTGAGTTAGTTATCTAAATCTCAAATCAAGAAGGCAGAATCTAGACTGTATGAAAGCAATGTGTTCAAGCATGAAGTTCCATGAGTGATCAAACTGCTTAAGTTTCACAGTGAATGAAAGACTGAATTTATTCCAGTTTAAAATGTATACAGTTAGATGGGCTTCATGCTACTGTGATACTGTAGCTCAAGAATATGCCACACCCTTTGCTATGTAACTTCAAACGGGGCCAGCTGGGGGCTTAACAGTACACAGAAGCAGCAAAGGACATTATCAAGAAGTAATGGCTCAATAGGTGAAAGAAAAATGTAACGTGCGACAAATCATGTACAGATGGATATTCAAGTAGTTTATCAAATGTATTAGTTCAGCTCCAGAGGAATCATGTAAAAGCAAAGGCCAAAAGAATTCATGTCATAAAAAACCTGAATCTTCAAAGAACAATATTTCCGAGAACAGAATTCAAACAGCATTGTTTACACAAAATTATGAATGGCCTTCTAAATAATGACAATTAGTAAAACTTACGGAAAAAATTTCTTCCTTTCTGAATTGTAGATGTAACGAGGGACTTCAAATGCACCAATTACATTGAAAACGTGTTCTCTGTAAATATAAGCCCAGAATTGTTAAAACAAACTCAATGAAAACTACATTTGTACCTTTTGTTGGTAGAGCAGATGAAAATAACACATATTAGTGGTGATCTTCTATAGTATTGCTGAAATACAACTACTATACTGAACTGTTTTTCTGCCACTCATTTGTAATTCATTGATTCTCCCACTTTGCCTTTCCATGTGCTTTTTTCACAATATTTCACCATATTCCTGTTCATCTGACTCTTTTGAGTACTTGACTCTTTTACCTCTTGTGAGGTAATTCACTTTGGCAGGAATAACAAATGTGTAGAGTATAGGGCTAATGGTAGGACACTCAATAGTGTTGATGAACAGAGGGATCTTGGTGTATATGTTAATAGATCCCTGAAAGGTGGCAATCAAGTCAATAAGGTTGTTAAGAAGGCATATGGAGTCTTAGCTTTTATTGGTAGGGGAATTGAATTTCGGAGCCGCAACGTCATGTTGCAACTGTACAAAACTCTAGTGCAGCCACACTTGGAGTATTGTGTGCAGTTCTGGTCCCTGCATTATAAGAAAGATGTGGAGGCATTGGAGAGGGTACAGAGAAGGTTTACCAGGATGTTGCCTGATATGGAAGGCAGGTCTTTTGAAGAGAGGCTGAGGGATTTGAGGTTGTTTTCGTTAGAAAGAGGGTGGCTAAGAGGAGAGCTTATTGAAACATATAAGATGATTAGAGGTTTAGATAGGGTGGACAGTGATAGCCTTTTTCCTAGGATGGAGAAAGCTAGCACGAGGGGACATAGCTTTAAATTAAGGGGTGGTGGTTATAGGAGGGATGTCAGAGGTAGGTTCTTTACCCAGAGGGTGGTAAGGATATGGAATGCCCTACCTGCGTCAGTTGTAGATGCGCCAAGTTTGGTGGCATTTAAGAGGTTAGTAGATAAGTTTATGGACGAAAAGGGAATGGTTTAGGTCAGAGGGTCATTGCTTTTTCCTAATTGGTCGGCGCAACATCGAAGGCTGAAGGGCCTGTTCTGCGCTGTAATGTTCTATGTTCTATGTTCTTTCATCCTCCTATTTTGGCATTTGCACATGTCCTATGACTGTAGATACAAAATGTGTATCACAGCAAGTAACAGTTTGCGGTCCATACTAGAAAAGAGGGGGACGGGAGGCCAGAAAGCAGGTAGAAGTCACTGGTAGGACAGACAGCACCTTTAATTCACTATTTTATCAGTCAGGCATTTGACCTGCATGGGAAATCACATTGTTTAATGATAGCCGAGCCAGGCAACTTGAGAAATTCATTTGGCTAGAGGTTCTGTACATTCAAAATGGAGTGGATACTTCCCAGAAGTGACACATTCCACTTAATTAAGTGCAGTAGCTGTCTGAATGTCTGAGTTTCTGGAGTGTGCATAACTGCTACAGTTTAACCAAGCAAAAACATGCAGCCTGCCTACACAAAGCATCAGCAGGCTTTCACTTGTTCATCAAGTCAGCACTATTCTATACATTTCAATATTGACTTGTTTGATCATCACTTAATGAGAACAATTCCAGCCCTGAGTGACAAGCCTACTCTTCCAGATTTATCAGTGAATAAGATTGACTAAGTCAAAAGTGCCTTGGAACGCTAAACAAAGCCTGTCTCAGTTTATAGAATGAAGAAGCCATTTGGTCCATCACGCCTCTGCCGGCTCTTTGGTAAACAAATCCAATTAATCTTACTTGCCTGCTCTTTCCATAATCCTAAACCTTTATTTTCCCCCTAAAGCACTACATAATTTCTTTTTATCAGCCACTATAAAATTTGCTTCCAACAGCCTACAGGCACTGCATTTCAATTCACTACAACTTACTATGTTTTTTAAAAAAATTCTTATGTCTTCTCTGGTTCTTTTCCCAATCACTTTTTAAGTCTGTCCTTTGATTACTGACCTTACTTCACTGTACAGTTTCTCCTTTTTTATCAAAACCCTTCCCGATATTGAACACCTCTATCGAATTTTCTCTTAACCTGCTGTGTTCTGATAATAACTTCCCCAGCCTCTCATCCCGAGTACCATTTCAGTAATATTCTTTTCATTATCTCAAAGCACTTTTCATCCTTCCTAATGTGTGCTGCCAAGAATGGAGCATAGTATCCCAGCTGAAGCTGAATCAGTGTTTTATAATGATATAGGGCATAGGGTGCAATCTTACTGACCATTCACACCATGCTCCCACTGCAGCAAGAAAAGAGTATTTGACGCTGAGCGAAATCTCTGTTCACTACAACTGGAAAATTCCACTGGGTGAATGGCTATTACATCCTGGACTTAGTCTAACTTCTCTGTTTTAGTACTGGGCGGAACAATGGCTAGCATTGCTGCTTCACAGCACCAGGGTCCCAGGTTTGATTCTTGGCTTGGATCACTATCTATGCAGAATCTGCACGTTCTCCCCATGTTGTGAGGGTTTCCTCCAGGCATTCCAGTTTCCTCCCAAAGTCCGAAAGATGTGCTGGTTAGGTGCACTGGACATGCCACGTTCTTCCTCAGTGTAACCCAACAGGTGCCAGAGTGTAGCAACTAAGAAATTTTCACAGTAGGTTAATTGCAGTCTTAATGTAAACCTATTTGTGATAAAATTTAATAAACTTTAAAAAAACTTTATTCTATGCCTCTACTAATAAAGTATGTCGCATTAATTATCTTCTCAACTTGTCCTGACAACTTCAGAAATTGTATACATATACTTCCAGGTCTCTCTGTTCCTGCACCCCTTTTAAAACTCTACCATCAAGTTCACATTGGTTCTGAATTATATCATTTTACACTTCTTTGCATTAAGCTTCATCTGCCATGTATATATCCGCTATATGACTCTATGACCTTCTGATGTTTACTATCCTCTTCATTAATTAAAACATGTAAATTTCTGTTATTTACAGATTTTGAAATTATACAATGTATATTCAAGACGAGGTCAATATACATAAAATAATGGTGTCCATGAGAAACACCAATGCACACTTCCTTCCAGCTGAAAAACCATATGGTATTATTCTCTGCTTTCTGTCCTATACTCCATTCAACAGTAGATCCTTTCAAAATAATCATGAAGATCCTAGCAGAAAAGTTGATAGGGCAAGTTGGTGAAGTGTGTAAGGAAGTGCATACAAAGTAGAAAGACTGGCATGGACCAGATGGGCCAAAAGCATGTTTTCTTTGCTATAAAATCAATGCAATTCCATGTAATCATTGTCCAAAATTTCAGAGTACCCAGATTAGATATCTCTTCAGTGTAGTGAAAGGCACCGTGCCATATGTTAAAGCACAATACCCTGCCCCAAGTCCTCTCTTCACCAATTGCTTACTTCAGATCAAGGGGATTTGGCAGAGATTTGTTTGCCACGAGAGTAGCACACCCTATAATGTATCAAGTGATAGGCGTGGGTCGGATCCCTTCCTATATTTAACCTTTTCTGCCTTTTGTCAAAATCCATTTCATAGAATAATCTGGTATCTCACACATAAGAACAAAACAAAGGGATTTTGTGTAGCCCAGGAGTACCTTACCCTGAAAGAGAACTGTTTTAACAAACCTAAACTAAAATGGACCTCTGCTATTTTTGAAGAATAGCCAAGGTGCCTTTTGCCCCTGCTTTGGGAGAATGTGCAGTAGATCACTACGACTGTAGATCAGTCCAAACCATTAATCAGAATAGAATCATAGTATGATAATAGCACAGGAGGCCATTCAGCCCATTGGATCTATGCTTCCTCTCTGCAAAAACAACTCAGTTAGTCTCCACTTCCTTTCCCCTTCTCCCCACAGCCCACTTTAACTCCTTAATATTTCCAAACCTCATGATGTTCTATGTTACAGTTTTGCAGCACCTATTGATTGCTAAGAGGCTTCAGAGAACTGCTTTTTGCTTGTATGATCTCTTCAGGACTGAGATGAGGAGAAATTACTTATCTCAAAGTTTTGTGAATCTTTGGAATTCTCTACCCTAGAAGGTTGTGGATGTTCCATCATTGCCTATATTTAAGACTGAGATGTTTTTTGCTTTCTCAGAGAATCAAGTGATATGGGGAGTGATTTCAAAAGTGGAATTGAAGCCAAGAACCAGTTATAATTGTACAGAATGGCAGAGCATAGCTCTACTATTCCAATTCTCATGCCTGCCTTTCCCACATAAGTGAATTAAGAAAACCCAGCTTAGCCATGAGCAACTAGCAGAATCTAATTTCAATTTATGACAAAAGATGTCATCGTGTTGGCAGAGGTATATTTGCTGTGCATCCTGTTCAATATTTATTTAGAGCTAGTCTTCATTTACAATGTGTCCAGGAGGCACCAATACAACACACTTCAGTGAGAAAGAAACTGGGAATGAAAGGCTGTGTCAGAAAGCAAACTAGGAAAAGCACCGAAGCTGACAAGTCTGGGCAAAGAATGTTGGAACCGAGATAGGATGATAGAGGAGTCTCATTTCTTATACGGCTACATGTATGTCGGGGTGGAATTACTTGTTTTTAACACTTAACTAGAGTATTGGAAATCTTAAAATACAATTATCTTTCTCCAAACTACAAAGACTGAACTTTTGTTTAACAGAAGTGGAAATTTGGAAATCCAAATTATATATCAGTGTATATGAAAGTCAGAAAATTGCTGAGACTGCCATCCTTAATTTCTGGTTAATGTAAAACATAAATCTGTTAATTGACCTACATTGTTTCATCACATGTCTGACTGCACTCCTGGACTGCTGCCTCCACCATTGATTGCTCTATCATGTTGGAGTTCACTGAAAAGTAGAAACACACACAATCAGACTGTTGTCTTTGCTTCATTTAGCTATAGTTTGTAATGACTGAATCTATATATTTAAAAATGAGAACACACAGGTATCCAACACACACAAATTTCTATCATACGAGTAAAGGACACCAACTCAAGATGCTGCAAAATTTACAACTTCAAAACTTTGTTGCGATATCTTAACTCGCCACAATTCCATTCACTTATCATTCCTGTGCTCACTGACCTGCATGCCTCCTGGTCTAGTCATGCCTCATGTTTTGAAATGTTCCCCAGATTCTACAAATTCCTCTACAAATCTTCTCTAGCCCTACAATCCTTTGAGATCTTTGCACTTGTCCAATTCTGGCTGCATCCTCATCTCTGATTTAAACTGCCCATCACTAGTGGCACTGCCTCAAGTTCTTGAATTCTCTCACTAAATTCTATCATTGTTCCGTGAAGACCTGCTCATCTCTCCCCACTTTTAAGATGCTTGTTAAGAACCTACATTTTTGAACAAGCATTTGGTCATCTATCCTAATATCACATGTTGTGGTTTGGAATCAATTTTTATTAATAACATTCCTGTGAAGTGCCTTGCAACATTTTATAACATTAAAGATGTAATTTAAATACAAGTCACTGTTGTGGGGTTTCTGATACTCAATACAGAATAGACATTATTTCTCTCTGCACATCTCACTTCACAAGACCAGAAAGCTTATGTTCAAGTTGGCAGAGCTTCAGCTTCGCAATCCATAAGCACACTGTTGAAGTTCAACTATTTGCATAGCCCATTTTCACAACTAAAATTCCAGTATAGATGCATAAAACCAAAAGCAACTCTGACTGGGCCAAAATCACTAAGACTCATTCTGGCAATGCCCCAAAAACCAACCATTATCATTGTAGGCAATAGAATATTTTCCCATTACAAAATATAATGCTAAGGACTGAACAACATCGAGCTTCCACTTAAATTTGACCAAAAACAGATCTCAGGTCCTTATTTGTTCACAATTTTCAATTATTACTTACAGGGTTGTTTTTCAATTGCATCAATGATGCGTTCAATTGCATCTTCAAGCTCCAACTCATTGACTGTCTCAAGAACATCCACAAGAAATTTGGCGGCATTACTGATCATGGAGAAACAAAACAACAGAGAATTATGAATCTTTTGTTAAAAACTGAACATTATGGTTTATTGTAATAGGAAGATAAGATTGTAATTTGCTTAGAAAGTAAAAATTAGGAATTGATCCACACCATATACCATTAATTTTCTTTAACAGCTTATGTAGGTTAACTGTCACAACAGAACATAAGTGACCTCCAGATCCTCTAACATATACCAAGGCAATGCACAATAAGGGTCCAAATAAGAATTCACCTTCAAAATCTCCTTCTTTCTGCATGCTGAGATGGCAAATGCATCAACCAGGCGATTCCACTCAGGCACATGATCAGGAAGAGTGAGGAAATTATCTCACTCTATTGAAACACACATTATGGTTCATTGCACTGCATCACTATGGCACTTTAAAAACATTGTTTAGTTTTCTGAAACATAGTGTTATGATCTTGGTAGAGACCAGGAACTTTTAAAAATATATTTACTTGGATTTTCCTTAGTGCTCCCTCTATTCTTCAAGGTATCAGATTTCTTAGGACCCTTTTTCCAGCAAACAACTAGGAGCACCCATCCAACTCTCCTTCAACACTTCTTGATTATGGACACCTGGCTCAAGCATGAACCTACTTCCTAGCGTAGTGACTCCAAATCAGAAAACAGCCTTAAATTCTGAACCGTCTGCTACCACTCCACAGTTCCTGACAGATTCTCTTTCTGCTCATCTCAAAGCTACGCCAGGCCCAGGTTTCAACTGACAGTTTTCTATGAGAAATCACAGATAAAACCCAACTGTAAAAAAATTCCTGCAATCTAGCCCCGTTGCAACAGAATACACCTGGGATGCTCTAGTTGAAGATTTAAGTTAATAATTTCCAATTTCCAAACAATTCTTTTGTTCTGCCAAACACAAATAATTTACACTCATTACTGAAAACAGTTGCAGACATCCTGACTCCATCAAAAGATTCAAGAGGTGGGTCATCCATTGCTTCGGGTTTTCCCACTTCCAACACTGATCTTATTCAATAAGCATAGGCCACTCTTTGAATTAAAATTACTTTGGGTCTGTTTGCCAGCTTCTCACCAGATGTTTTGCACTTACAAAAGCACAAGGAACAAAGAAAATTACAGCACAGGAACAGGCCTTTCGGCCCTCCATGCCTGCACCAACCATGCTGCCCGACTTAACTAAAACCCCCTATCCTTCTGAGGACCATATCCCTCTATTCCCATCCTATTCACGTATTTGTCAAGACGCCCCTTAAAAGTCACTATCGTATTCGCTTCCACTATCTCCTCCGGCAACGAGTTCCAAACACCCACCACCGTCTGTGGAAAACATCTGCCTCGTACCTCTTCTTTAAACCTTGTCCCTCAAACTTTATATCTGTGCCCCCTAGTAATTGACTCTTCCACCCAGGGAAAAAGCTTCTATCCATTTTGTCCATGCCTGTCATAATCTTGTAGGCATTTACCTTACATTTAAAAATTTCAATCCACCAATTTATAATCCCAAAGCACATAAATCATGAAAATATATATTCATGACAATAACCTGTCATCCTATCAACTCTTCTCCTGTGCGAGCATTTATAAGGATGCACAGTTTAATAGCTGAATCATATTTATATATAACATTTTTCTTTGAAAGTATCCCAATAGAATAGATGATCCTTCCATCATAATGCACTTGGTATCTACTTCCAAGGTAGATTTCTGCATCCAACTCCTTGTCAGAGAAAAATTATTTTCAAAGATATTCCTCTAACCTTTTGTTTATTTTTGATAGCAGCCAGGCCATCTCTGGCACTGATTTCTCTTTCCACTCCCAAATTGTTATTTTTGGAATCTCCTAAGCATCTATCCTTGGTCTTCTAATTTCCCCAACTACTTTCTGCCACTTGGCAAATTTACATAGGTTGCAGTAGTTCTCTCATCAAAGTCACTGGAATAGAAGCTGAGGCCCAAACACTGATCTTAGACAGTGACCCAAGCTGAGAATGTGACCCAGCTGGGAATAGGTCAATAACTGGGGGCACAGATTTAAGATAAAGGACAGGAGATTTAGAATCATAGAATCTACAGTGCAGAAGAAGGCCATTTGATCCATCGACTCTGCACCAACAAGAATCCCATCCAGGTCCTATCCCTATAATCTCACTTATTTACCCACCAAATCTCCTTGACGCTAAAGGGCAATTTAGCATGGCCAATCAACCTAACCTGAATATTTTTGGTCTGTTGGAGGAAACCAGAGCACTCAGAAGAAACCCATGCAGACACGAGGAGAATGTGCAAACTCCACTTAGACAGTCACCCAAGTACCTGGTGCTTTGAGACAGCAGTGCCAACTATTGTGCCATCATGTTGCCCTGTGCCAAAGGGATTTGAGGAAAATCTATTTCACCTAGGAGCTGGGAATCTGGAATTGACTGCCTGAAAAGATGGTAGACTGGGAATCCTCACAATAATTAAGAAGCATTTAGATGAGCACGCGAAATACCATAGCATACAAGGCTACAGATCTGGAAAATGGGAAAATTATAGGCAAGGCCACTAACTTTTTTTATTACTATTTTGTGGTTGTGTAAAATCAGCATTGTGTCTGTTTTTCAATCTACATTTTGTGATGTGCCTCAATTATTTGGAAATTGGAAAATGATGCTTCTGAAACATGGTATAATTCAGGCAGTTTGAGGTACATATTAGTAGAATGGAGAGGGTCAATTTATATGCTGAGTATAGACAAAACATGATTTTTGGTGCTCATATACTGCAATTTAAAGTACTTATTTCCACTATTCTTGCTTAAATGACCCCCCATACCACAGGTCAGTTTGCTCAGCCACCCTACAGACAAAATCTTAGGACTTTGCAAGAACCTCGTGATTGTTGTATAACAGCAAAGGCTGAAGTTCTTACAGCACTAAACCTGGCGTTTCCATGCCTGCATGATGTGCATTTGCAATCTTCCTTTTCCAGGCCACTAAAACTTTGCAAGAGCACCCATCACCATTTCTGCCTCAACCTGTCTGCTGCTGAATTTTGCTGGTTGTGTTGCGACCCCAAAATCACCCTCAATTCCAGGTTGAGAAGCCAGAAGCAACTTGTCAGTTGCAATCTTCTCAGAGGTGATCAATCAAGAAGCTGCCTGCAGGAGCACAGTCCAGCTAAGGGGTCCAAGCTAAACAGGGTAATGGGATGACCCGCAGCCACAGCAAGAGAGTTGGGTGCTGCTGAGGTAGGCAGGCAACCATAAGGATTCCTCACAATGGTGGCACTCTGTACAACATTGGCACAAATTAAAAATCCCACAAAGCCACAACAATGAGGCCAGTGTGGAAGGGGTGATCCCTTCCAAACAATGGCCTGCAGTTGTGGCTGTCACATCCTGACACGTCCATGTTGGGGTAATCTAGTTGCAATAACTGGCCACCAGGAACTAACAATAGTAAATATTCATTAACCATAACTGAGCATCTCTTGCATGCTACGTCTCCGTCTGCGCTCTGAATAACTCCCGTGCTCCCTACACATGAACTCTCGCACCTGCGTCATGCCAATATCCACGTGACCACCTGGTCTACAGCACTGAAATGACTCCTGGCCTACTCTCAAGGGCTGCCTTTAAACTATCACCAGCCTCAAAAGACAGCGGGGTCTGACCTTATACCTGGAAAATCCCAGCACCTTCCTCACCCTGATCCCATGAACTCTTCATTGAGCTAACTGGCCACTAACTGCTGAGCAAGTAACCAGTGCTACACTGATCCAGCCTCTAGCAAAAGTGCTCAGAGGCAGGAATGCACTGGGGCTGCTACTTTCAAAGAACAAAGAAGAAAACAGCACAGGAAACAGGCCCTTCGGCCCAACGAGCCCATACCGCCACCCCGATGTTCCTACCTCTACCCGCAATCCCTGTCCATGTTTATAGATCTATGGATTAAAAACCAAATTTGAGATAATTTAGGGAGAATTTGTTTTGCCAATTAGCCTAAGAGCACATCTTTGGGATGTGGGAGGAAACCGGAGCACCCGGAGAAAACCCACGCAAGCACAGGGAGAATGCGCAAACTCCACAGACACAGGCCCAAATCCATGTATCTGCACAGCACAGCGAGAGTGAGTGTTAGCTCTCACTGAGCTGTCATGTTGCCCATCAAATGGTCCAGGTCAAGCGGACACTAACGACGTGAAGCACTAGGATACTCTCGAAAAAAATCCAAGAGCAGCCCTCTCATGACCCATCGCGTATATGCCCCTTGTTAGACAACAAGGTGGACCAAAGCACCTGTAGGATAAAAACAAATACATCAATATCATCATCTATTTACACACTTCCCAGGGACTCCCAAGGCTCATGATCCCTATTTTAAATCAGTTTTCTATACCCCTCCATTCCCATTCTGTTCATGTGCCTATCTAAGTATTTCTTAAATAACTCGAGTGCCTGCCTCCACCACTTCACTTGGCAGCGCATTCCATACCCCCATCACCCTCTGTGTGAAAAAACTCCCTCTAGCATCCAAATTATACCTTACCCCCCTCACCCTAAGCTCGTGACCCCTCGTGCTATTAGAGTCCATCCTAGGAAAAAGCTTAATCCTGTTTACTCTATCTATACCCCTCATAATCTTGTACACCTCTATTAGATCTCCTCTAAGTCTACGTCTTTCTAAGGAAAACAGTCCTAATTTGCCTAATCTCTCCTCGTAACTCAGACCTTCCATATCAGGCAGCATTCTGGTAAACCTCCTCTGCACTCTCTCCAAACTCTCCACGTCCTTCCGGTAGTAGGGCTTCCAGAACTGGACGCAGTATTCCAAATGAGATCTAACTAACATTTTATACAACTGCAACATTAAAGGCCAGCTCTTGTACTCTATATCCCTTCCTATAAAGGTTAGCATACTATATGCTTTCTTCACAACCTTCTCCATTTGCTCTGTCACCTTCAGAGACTTGTTCACCTGCACCCCCAGGTTTCTCTGCGTTTCTATACTCTTAATAGGTCTACCCTTTATCATATACCTCCCCCCTACATCCTTTCTCCCGAAATGCATCACCTCACATTTGTCAGGATTGAATTCCATCTGCCATCTGTCTGCCCAAGCTACCAGCCCATGTCCTGCTGCATCACCTGACAATGCTCCTCACTATCCGCAAGTCCAGCCATCTTTGTATCGTCTGCAAACTTGCTGATCACTCCACTTATTCCCTCTTCCAAGTCATTTATATAATATTACAAATAGAAGAGGTCCCAACACCGAGCCTTGCGGCACACCACTAGTGACCGACCTCCAGCTAGAAAAACACCCTTCCACTATTACTCTCTGTCTCCTATTACCAATGATGTAGAGATGCCGGCGTTGGACTGGGGTAAACTCAGTAAAGTCTGCCAACACCAATTTTAAATCCAACCAATTTATTTGATAGTAAATCTGTGAGCTTTCGGCCTTTGTGGCCTCCGTCAAGTGAATGAGGTGTTCTGGTCTCCAAAAGCACACATATCAGCACAGACAGTTTACAGATTGCTAATTAGAATGCGAATCCTTACACCTAACCTGCCATTCAAGTCTTAAAGTGGCTAACAGCAGAGGTTAGAGGGATGTGTATTGTCTCCAGACAGCACAGTAAGTGAGGTTTTTTGCTAAGATGTAAAGATGCCGGCGTTGGATTGGGGTGGTAAGAACTCAGTAAGAATTTAGCAACACCAATTATTAATCCAACCGATTTATTTGATAGTAAAAAAGCGAGCTTTCAACACTCTTGTGTCTTCCTCAGGCAAGTGCAGTGTTCTTGCCTGAGGAAGACACAAGAGTGTTGAAAGCTCACTTTTTTACTATCAAATAAATCAGTTGGATTAATAATTGGTGTTGCTAAATTCTTACTGAGTTTTTTGCTAACCCAGGCATGTCATGGAGGTTACAGATAGTGTGACATGAAGCCAAGATCCTTGTTAAGACCGTCCTCATGCGTGCAGAACTTGGCTATTAGTCTCTGCTCAGCGACTCTGCGCTGTCATGTGTCGTGAAGGCCCCCTTGAAGAACATTTACCTAAAGGTCGGAGGCCGAATGCCCGTGATTGCTGAAGTGTTCGCCCACAGGAAGGGAACTGTTTTGCCTGGCGATTGTTGATTACTATTACCTCTAACCTCTAAACAGATTCCTATTACCAAGCCAGTTACTTATCCATCTAGCTACCTGTCCTTGTATCCCATTAGCCTTCACCTACTCAACTAACCTCCCATGAGGGACTTCGTCAAACGCCTTACTAAAATCCATTTAGACGACATCAACAGCTCGCCCTTCGTCCACCGTTTTCATCACCTCCTCAAAAAATTCTACCAGATTTGTAAGGCACAACCTCCCCTTAACAAATCCATGTTGCGTATCCCTAATCAGATCGCAACGCTCTAAGTACCTATACATCCTATCTCTAAGAATCCCCTCCAACAGCTTCCCTACCACTGATGTCAAACTCACCGGCCTATAATTTAGGGTTATCCCTACTACCCTTTTTAAACAACGGTACAACATTAGCTCCAAATTTAGTCTGGACCCATCTCCAGAGGCAAGCTGGAAACATTCAAACAGAATTATTTCAAATGCTGATCTGTCACCCTTTTATCCCCTATAAACTTCAGCTCATCCAAAACTTTGCTTGCTCATTTTCTACACTGCAGCATGGAGTGGCACAGAGGCCTTGGGTCACTGTCTGCACATTCTCCCCATATTTGTGTGGGTTTTTTCCAGTTTTCTCCCACAGTCCAAAAGATGTGCTGGTTAGTAAGCACATTGGCCATGCTAAATTCTCCCTCAGAGTACCCAATGAGATGGCGAGCGGATTTTCACAGTAACTTCACTGCAGTTACTTGTGATACTAATAAATTTTAAAATCCCACTCCGCCATCATACTTGTGTTTGTAAACCCTGAATTGGACTTTCATAATCCAATGCCTCCCATTTAAAAATTACTCCTTTATGGCTTCTTCCCTCCCTATGTTCATAACCCTTTTAGCTCTACAACTCTGAAAAGCAGTATGTGGTGTATTCCTCACCGCTCCCCAACCCTACTTACCAGCAGCCTCCTCCCCACAAACTCTGCAATTGCCTCCTCAAAAGTATTCCACCACAGTGAACACAGCTCGCATCAACATTAGCTCTGAACAATAATAATCGGAAAAGCTGTGGAGATGAAGTTACTTCAAAAATAGGCAGATATAAAGCAATGTACCGTGATTTGTAGGTTCGCTTGTATTTATTTCAAAATGCATGAATTTTAAATACTTAATTATTGTACTTTCTTAACAAAGGAAAATGTTAATTGCATTTCATATGCACACATATGAAGTATAATTTTAGTACTGAACTGCACGGAGACGCGTTATAATAGAAAGTACCCATTTTAACATAAACTTGCTAACATTGACGACGTGTTTTCCGACATTTCTCAGATTCTCAAATCTGTGAAGGAGTTGGTTTTGTAATACATTATTCTCTACTCACGATCTCAGGATTAAACCGTGCATTTTAAAAGCAGCTGAAACTTTGCTCTTAACTCTACTCGCCATTCTGCAGCTTTGGCGCCAAATCGCCGCGTTCGTCACAAAGCGGAACACAGTCGGCTTCTCGGAAGGGCGCCAAGAGCTGGGGCAGTCTCTGTGTTTATCTCCACCAGCAGGATTAACACGACCTAAAAAGCCACTGTCACCCTCCCTAGAGAACAAGATCAAGATTATTTATCCAATACGAGATAATGAAACTCCCTCTGTGGTTGTACCATGTGATAGCATTGAAAAGGGAGAACATTTTGGGGTCTGACAGCTTTTGTAGTCATGATTTGGAGATGCCGGCTTTGAACTGGGGTCTCACAACTCTGTTATTACCAAATAAACCCGTTGCAGTTTAACGTAGTGTTACGAACTTTCTACTGAGCTTTTGTAGAACAGTGCTTAGCTAGCATCCTATCATTTGAGCTAGAAGCTTCAGGTTGAAACTCCCAACCAAAACTTATGGGCTGCACAGTGGTTAGTTACCACTGCTGCTTCACAGCACCAGAGATCAGGGTTTGATTCCCAGATTGGGTCACTGTCAATATGGAGTTTTTGCACCTTCTCCCCATGTCTGCATGGGTTTCCTTTGGGTGCTCCAGTTTTCTCCCACAATCCAAAGGGCATGCTGGTTAGGTGCATTGGCCATGCTCAATTCTTCCTCAGTGTAGCTAAACAGGCACCAGAGTGTGGTGTCTAAGGAATTTTCAAGGTTTTAGGCATCCAAATCACCAACAACCTGACCTGGTATTCCTATGCTGACACTTAAAAAAGCCCACCAAAGCCTCTACTCTCTCAGAAGACTAAGGAAATTTGGCATGTCAGCTACGATTCTCACAACCTTTACAGATGCACCATAGAAAACATTCTTTCTGGATGTAGCACAGTTTGGTATGGCTCCTGCACTGAGGGAAATTGTTAAGTATGAGCACAGGAGAGAATGGAAGGACTGCAGAGTGAAGAAGATGTAAAGGAAATGTAACAACAATAACTTTTATTTAAATAGCACATTTAAGGGAATGAAATTTCTGAGTTATTTCACAGAAGCCTTATAAATAAATATATAACATCAAGCCACATAAAGATTACCAAAAGCTTAATCAAAGAAGTAGATTTTAAGAATTGTCTTACTGTGTAATGGAAATATGGCATATTGGGAGTGGATGAAAAGAAAATGGAATTTTAGAAAAATTAATCAGACCTTAGTGAACTGCTGAGGTAGTAGAAAGGTAGAACAAAGCAAGACGTATGGCTGTGGGAGTAAGTTTGAAATGAATGGAATAGGAACCATAGAGAATACAAACTGGAAAAGATGTTGGAATTAAGAGATAGTGATATCAATAAAGCAAGGAGCTGCTTAGGGTAAAATGATAAATAGAGGCAGCTGGAAAGATGGTCATGGTCAAAGATTAAATCTTCTTAATGACAATGGATGGCGTAGTGAAAAAGAACAGCATAAACAAATTGATTATTGGCATTATTGTGTTAGCCAATGAGTTTGAAGTGGGGTGGGACTTACAGAATACAACAATTTACTCATCAATATCTACTTAAGTCAAGCCTTTACAAATTACAGCAAACAAAATGCATGACTGATTCAGAGCCTTTCGATTATTTCTCCAGCTAAGTACAGTAAGTATTATTACATAATAATATGAAAAATTAATCCTAGTTACTTGCAGATTTGATTGATGGGAGAATTACTTAAACAGTTCCATTCAGTCCAGCACTTGCAGTGTCACTATATGCAGCCTAAAATATGTAAATAAATGCATATATTAAAGTACATTCCAAATAATGACATAAGTGGAACACAGACTTATATTTTATGACTTTCAGAACTCAAGATATCCCAAAGCATTTTACAACCAATGAAAGTACTTTTGGAGTGTAGTCACTGTACAAATTGTTGGAAAAATATCAACCTATTTCTGTAATGTGATAATGTGAAAGTTCAGTTACAAACAATTGTGAAAATTAAAATTCCATAATTGTCAAAAAAACTCTATCAAGTAATTGAAAATGATTATTAGCCAAACAAGACCTTCAATTAGGTCAGTGCTTATGCATTCAAGATACGTGACTAAATCTAAAACCTTGTTCCATAAACACTATCCGGGCCAGGACACAGGATGAAAACAAAGAATGTTACCATGAAAATGACCAAATAGCAAGATATGGGGACATATGCTAATGAAGGTTTGCAGGAGACAATTTGCTATTGGATAAGAAAGGGCAAAAGGTTATGCTATGATAGGTGGATATGCATACAAATGAAGGATTAGAAAGTTGTTAATTTCTCATTTGCTGTAATTAACTACAACTAATGCATTTTCTGTATGACTCAACGGAACACCATGCATTGCTTTGCTCTGTTTTGTGTTCTCACTTGTGCATAGGTTATTAAAGCTTGGAAATTGAGTACTCTGGATTTACCCAAGTCAATTACAGTTTAAATATTGTCTTTCCAAACTGATGACAATAACAAATAGATAAAATGATAGATATGCAGATATCCCTGCAGTATTAACATCTGGCTTGGTCAAAGAGGTAAATTTTAAGAAGTGTCTTATTTAATAAAGGAAATTAATGGACACAGACTCTGCCCAGGCTATCAGTTCCTATGAATGTTGACTCTCCCAGTCATAATAATGAATTTAAAAAAATGGAGTATAGGGAATGGATGAAGAGAAAATTTGGGAGAAATTAGACCTTAATGAAATGCTGAGGTAGCAGAAATGTTAGGGCAAAACAAGATGTAAGGATGTGGAAGATAAATTTGAAAGGAATGAAGTGAATAGAGCAGCAGAGAATATAGACTCTAAAGAAGTCATACAGATTGAAAATATTAACTCCATTTCTCTCACTACAGATGCTGCCAGACCTGCTGGGTTTGTCCACCATTTTCTGTTTTTATTATCAGCTGGCTATTTGATTTTGAGTCAAAATAATTCTGAGGAGGTCCATATTTCATTTAAATAATGGAAAATTTAAGATTTTGGATTAAAAATCTTATATTAAATATCAAAGAAGAAGTTAGTTTATTCACACTTTTATGCAGTATACTTTTAGCAAGAGGGTAACAGATTACCAGCAGGCAGAGAAGGTGTAGAGAAAAAATTGTTCTGAAAGGAGAGACAAGGCTAAAGGGTACTAAAAGAAAAAGTGGAACCAGGTTCATGCTTCATATAGTGTGGAGATAATTCACAGAACAAATGGGAAACTCTCCAACCTGCACTCCCTTCAATCTTTTTACCAAAACCACTACAACCTCAATCATTGAGCTCTTGAATGTAGATGATGTTAGTGTGCACACACTCAGAAACTGAGCTCCAGGTCATTGTAGACATTTTCTCCAAAGCATTTAAATGAGCCTTTCACTAAACATCTGGAAGGCTAAGGTTCTCTTCCAACAGCTTCCACTGCACAACACCTCCCTGTAGACTACAATCAAAGGTGAGATCCTGGAAAATGTGGATCATTTTCCACATTCGGGGAGCCTCCTCAATGAAGGCAGACTTAGGCGATTAAGTTCATCATTGCCTCCAATGTGACAGCTCAGCCTATGATCAACTGAGGAAAAGAGTATTTCTGAACCAGGATGTGAAATGTGGTCACTAAGATCATGGTTTACTGGGCAACAGTGATCCCATGTTGCACATTCCTTTTGAGACTCGGACAAACTGTGCAGGTGCCTTAGAGTACTGGATAAATCGTAGATACCACCTATATGCCTTTGCAAGTCCTCTAAATGCTGTGGCAAGAAAGGCAGTCCAACAGTACAATCCTCTGTCAAACCAATATGCCCTGTGTTGAGATGATAATCGCTCATAAATTGCTCTGCTGGCCAGGATATATTTTTGTATGGCTGACACCAGACTCCCAAAGCAGCTGCACTACTAGGAGCTTGGCAGCAGAGATTCCCAAGAGGACAGCAGAAATGCTTTAGGGATGTCCCCAAAGCATCCCTAAAAAGATCAAATATACTCACCAATTCATGGGAGACTTTGACCTGTGACCAAACAAAATGGAGAAGGATCAAAGGCACTAAAAATTGTGAGAGATTAATTAACTGGATGGCAGAGGAGAGAAACAATCACAATGTGTTCTCTTGGCAACTATCTGTATGTGGGGTTGGCTATGTGATAACTTTCTAGTAAAGTTTCACAACACCAATTTTAAATCCAACCAATTTATTTTATAGTAAATTCGTGAGCTTTCGACACTATGTGCCTTCGTCAGGAAAATGCAGTGTTCTGGTCTGCAATAGCACTCATACCAACACAGACAGTCATAGATTGCTGATTAGAATACTGACGGTTAGAGACACTGAAGGATGCCCTCGTGAGAACAGGATATGGCGCTTGACTCATCGATCAACAGTTCTGACGTGCCACAGTGATTAACCGCACTGACCTCCTCAGAAGACGGTGGACAGAGTACCCTTTGTTGTCCAGTACTTCCCCAGGGCGGAGAAGCTACAACATCTTCTCTGGAGTCTTCAACATATCATTGATGACGATGAACATCTCGCTAGGGCCATCCCCACCCCCCCACTTCTTGCTTTTAGACAACCGCACAACTTCAAACAGATCATTGTTCGCAGCAAACTACCCAACCTTCAGGAGAAGTGACCACAATACCACACAACCCTGCCACAGCAACCTCTGCAAGACATGCCAGATCATAGACATGGACGACATCATCAAACGTGGGGATACCATTCACCAGGTACACGGTACGTACTCTTGCAACTCAGCCAACGTTG
Source organism: Sphyrna mokarran (assembly GCA_024679065.1). NCBI lineage: Eukaryota > Metazoa > Chordata > Chondrichthyes > Carcharhiniformes > Carcharhinidae > Sphyrna > Sphyrna mokarran. The sequence continues at coordinate 28,047,606 of JAGIQG010000015.1, forward strand.
TCTACCTAATACGTTGCAAGAAAGGATGTCCCAAAGCATGGTACATTGGGGAGACCATGCAGACACTACGACAGCGGATGAATGAGCATCGTTCAACAATCACCAGGTAAAACAGTTCCCTTCCTGTGGGTGAACACTTCAAAAGTCATGGGCATTCGGCCTCCGACCTGCAGGTAAATATTCTTCAAGGGGGCCTTTGGGACGCACGACAACGCAGAGTCGCTGAGCAGAGACTGATAGCCAAGTTCCGCACACATGAGGACGGTCTTAATAGGGATCTTGGCTTCATGTCACACTATCTGTAACCCCCTTAACTTGCCTGGGTTAGCAAAAAACCTCACTTACTGTGCTGTCTGGAGAAAATACACAATTCTCCCTGGAGCGACGAAGGTTGAGAGGCGACCTGATAGAGGTTTACAAGATGTTGAGAGGAATAGATAGGGTGGACTCTCAGAGACTATTTCCCAGGGCTGAAATGGTCGCGACGAGAGGGCACAGATTTAAGGGGCAGGGAAGCAAGTACAGAGGGGATACTAGGGGAAAGTTTTTCACTCAGAGGGTGGTGAGTGAATGGAATCGGCTGCCGTCGGTGGTGGTTGAGGCGAACTCACTGGGGTCTTTTAAAAGACTTCTGGATGAGTATATGGGATCCAATGGGATTGGGGGTTATAGATAGGTCTATGGCTGGGTAGGTTTTGATGTGTTCGGCACAACTTGTGGGCCGAAGGGCCTGTTTGTGCTGTAGTGTTCTATGTTCTATGTAATTCTCTAACCAATGCTCAGGATTCCCTTCACACACATTGTTAGCCACTTTAACACTTGAATAGCAGGTTAGATGTAAGGATTCACATTCTAATCAGCAATCTATGACTGTCTGTGTTGGTATGAGTGCTATTGCAGACCAGAACACTGCATTTGCCTGACGAAGGCACATAGTGTTGAAAGCTCACGAATTTACTATCAAATAAATTGGTTGGATTTAAAATTGGTGTTGTGAAACTTTACTGAGTTTACCCCAGTCCAACGCCGGCATCTCTACATCACAAGTTTCTAGTCCCAGTGCAGAGCATGGATGGATCCTGCTATCGTGCCCAATGCCCGAACACTTACAAATTGGGTCACAGCTTCCATCTGTTTGGCCTTTTGTGGATTAGAAACCAGTGTAATGCTTAGAAGATTCAAGATCATCTTCACTCTAATACTAGGTTTTTGGTTCATGTACATGTACACTGTGTTGAGAACTTAGCATCTTTTAAGCTGATCGTCTCCACACCTAATCTGCGACTGTAATACTATTCTGCACCCTCTTCTTTCCTTCTCCCTATATACTCTATGAACGGTATGTCAGTATAGCACACAAGAAACAATACTTTTCACTGTATCCTACTGATAATACTCCTACTGCCTTCTACTGATTTCAGAGATGACACATCAATGTCATGTCTGACATGGTCATTTCTATTGCTGTCTTGTACTTTGAGGGTCATTGTCACCAACAGCAGTACACCACCATGTTGCCCATTATGTTGATCACAATCTGATATGTAATATCATGCAGAAGTGAATTCAGAAAGATTACACATGCTCCAAGCAAACTACCTGACAAAGCACCACATGTGGCAGCATTTGCAGGTCACTCGTCGGATACACCAACCATTTCAGAACCCATCCAGCTGGAATGGAAACAATTCATCCTCCGCCCTGAGAGATTGTCTATGAATATATGATTTGATTTGGTTTATTATTGTCACATACTGGGATACAGTGAAAAGTATTGTTTCTTGTGCGCTATACTGACATACCGTTCATAGAGTACATAGGGAGAAGGAAAGAAGAGGGTGCAGAATAGTATTGCAGTCGCAGATTAGGTGTGGAGACGATCAGCTTAAAAGATGCTAAGTCCATTCAAAAGTCAGATGGCAGTAGAGAAGTTATTTTTGAATTGGTTGGTACGTATTCTCAGACTTCTGTATCTTTTTCCTGATGGAAGAAAATGGAAGAGAGTATGTCTGGGGTGCGTGGAATACTTGAATGCACTGGCTGCTTTTCTAAGCCAGCAGGAAGAATAGATAGAGTCAATGGATGGGAGGTTGGTTTGCGTGGAACGGCTTCCTTCACAACTCCTTTGTAGTTTCTTACAGTCTTGGTCAGAGCAGGAGCTGTGATACAACCTATATGTATTCTATAAAAGTACCATGCGCAGGAGTACTGCACAACATAGAACGTGTAGCACAGTACAGGCTCTTCGGTCCTTGACGTTGTGCCGAGCTTTGTCCGAAACTAAGATCAAGCTATCCCACTCCTTATCGTTCTGGTATGCTTCATGTGCTTATCCAATAACCGCTTGAAAGCTCCTAAAGTGTCCAACTCCACTATCATAGTAGGCAGTCCATTCCACACACTAACCACTCTCTGAGTAAAACAACCTACCTTGGACATCCCTCCTATATCTTCCACCATGAACCTTATAGTTACGCCTCCTAGTAACATCTACATCCACCCAAGGATATAGTCTCTGAACGTCCTCTCTATTTATCCCCCTAATCATCTTATAAACTTCTATTAAGTTGCCTCTCATCCTCCTCCACTCTAAAGAGAAAAGCGCTAGCTCCCTCAACCTTTCCTTATAAGACCTACCCTTCAAACCAGGCAGCATCCTGGTAAATCTCTTCTACAAGTGAGGTGACCAGAACTGCACACAGACTCTCACTGAGGTCCTGTAGAGTTGCAGCATAACCTCACGGCTCTTAAACTCAAACCCCCTGTTAATAAACACCATCAGACTACAGGCCTTCTTCACGGCTCTATCCACTTGAATGGCAACCTTCAGAGATCTGTGGACACGAACCACACAAGATCTCCCTATTTCTCCACATTCTTCAGAACCCTGATGTTGACCCTGTAATCCGCATTCAAGTTTGTCCTACCAAAATGAATCACCTTGCACTTATAAACTCCATCTGCCACTTTTCAGTCCAAATGATATAAATGATAAAAATAGGAAATGCATTCGTATTTTCATTTACTCGAAACTCGAAATGGTTTTGACTATAAGAGCAGACACTGCATCCTTTTCCTGTGACCGTCAACAGTAACTGCTGTGGCATTTTGAGCTTGTTTCACTTCCCGGGCCGAGCCTCCTCCCCCCTTGTCGATAGCCCGGATGGGAGAGCGGAGGGACTGAGGGGCGGAAATGGCCGAATCCGCAATTAACTGGGTGGCAGAGGAGAGGAGCGGTCACTGTGCGGTTCTGGATGGCAACTATCTGTACGTGTGGGGGGGTTATGTGGTAAGTTTCTGGTCCTAGGGTAGAGCCCGGCAGGATTCTGCTATCGCCCGGGCGCTTCTAGATTGGGTTATTTACACCTTCCATCTGTTTAGCCTTTTGTAGATTAGAAACCAGTGTAATGCTCAGAAGATGCAAGATCATTTCCATTCTAATACTAGATTTTTTTTTGGTTCTTGGGCGTGTTTACACTGTGCGAAGTTGAGAAATTAAATGATCTGTTGTCTTCTACTGGTTTCAGAGATTTCAATATCGTTTCTGGCACCAGTAACATGGTCGTTTCTTGAGGGCCGTCATGGTCAACAGCAATACACCACCATTCCGCCCGTTACATTGACCGCAATCTGATATATAATGTGGGAGAGGGAGAAAAGAGATATACCGTCGAAAAAAAGAAAAAATGTTGGAGTGGAGGCCAGTATTGAAAATCATTAGGTCAGGATAAGAAACCCTGGGAAAGGAAAACACAGCTGAATGAGTCTAAGCGTATGCAAGTGTCAGCTGTTAATTTATTTTGATTTGTTTTCGGTGAGTTTTTTTTTCCTCCAAACGTTTTTGCTTATTTTGGTATCCTTTTGATTTTTATGTTTGTCCTCCCTTTGAGAAAGATGAGGTAACAGTGCGATATTGAAATAGTTGACCTTGTTGTAAAATAACCGTATTTTATGTATCTTTCCAAGGCCACATGCATTGTGTTTATTATTCATCTTTTTTAACTTGACCACAAATAAAAGATTAGAAATAACTGCATGTACTACAGCATTTGGTGACACAGTGATTCGTACTGTTGCCTCACAGTGCCAGGAACCTGGGTTCAATTCCCAACTTGGGTGACTGTCTATGTGGAGTCAGCACGTTCTCCCAACGTCTGTGTGGGTTTCCTCCTACAGACCCAAAGATGTGCTGGTTAGTTGCATTGGCCATACTAAATTCTCTTTGTGTACCCAAACAGATGCCGGAGTGTGGCGACTAGGGGATTTTCAAAGTAACTTCTTTGCAGTGTTAATGTAAACTAACTTGTGACACTAATAAATAAAACAAAATCTATCTATACTTATATCTGTAAATCTCCCACCTACTCTGATGAGGATAGTGTTTGGATTGGAGTTCAGATTTTCTGTAGAGTTCTTTATTGTAAGGGATGAGTAACATGGGAAATATATATATATATATATATATTGCTTGTTAAGTTGTACTGTCCAACTACCATGTGTGTAATCTATGAAATTACCTGTTACTGCTGGAGTGGTGCAGAACCCAATGGGTTACTTACACCTTCCATCTGTTTAGCCTTTTGTAGATTAGAAACCAGTGTAATGCTCAGAAGATGCAAGATCATTTCCATTCTAATACTAGATTTTTTTTGGTTCTTGGGTGTGTTTACACTGTGCGAAGTTGAGAAATTAAATTATCTGGTGCCCGCTACTGGTTTTAGAGATTTCAATGTCATTTCTGGCAGCAGTAACATGGTCGTTTCTACTGCAGCAATAGATATAATTTTAAAAGTACACATGTAGAAATATTGATTGCATGGCAGTGTTCCATAAAGTAGGCTTCTTGGACTAGCCTGCATTAGATATGCTGAGACAAATTCTTGCTGCCCTTCATTGTGATGTTCTAGTATATGTTTGGTCTCACTCTCCTTTAGTTACCTGGTCTTCCCTGTGGCTGCTCTATGTGGTAATGTTATTGCTGCAAGTAACTGGAGCAAAATGTCAGAGTGACTAACAGGAAAAATGGATAAGGAAAGAGAAAATAACTGAAGCAGTAGAAAGAAAAACTAGATTGAGAAATAATAAGAACATTAATATTTGGACACATTCAGGATTAATAAATTAATATAGGGTTAGGTTCCAGCTTTTCAGTCAAATTTCAAAGCTTTTTCACTTGTGCCATGAATTAATACAACTTAATTTTTGTGTGTCATGTGACATCATCACTTGGTTTTTGCATTCTGTGGGTCAGGAGTAATTACTTTGGTGAAAAGCAGCAAATGCTGCTTTTATCACTTGATAAGTGGAAAGGTAGCATATGTTTCTTTGTTTTCATTGAATAGTTATTATTAAACTAGTCCAATGAAATAGTATTTCTCAACATTACTTAGACTCCTTTGGCATGCATTCAAACCATCCATTATCAAAATCGAGCTCCTGGAATCAGTTACTGCAGATGAAGGAGATAGATTCAACTATCCTAACACATGAAATTGCCCCATGTGTCACAATGGTTCAATTGTAGAGTGTATGCAGTCCCATTTTCTTTGAGCTTTGCACTCAATAGGATCAATCAAAGGAAGAATTGGAATTCTTTCGCACTATTGCCTCTAGGTAAACCAGAGCTGCTACTTAAAAGTTGTTAGTTTATCTCAGAAGACATTATTATTATTATTATTATTATTAGTATTATTACCTGTTTGTGCTGTAGTGTTCTATTACTACTAAAAGAGCAAAGAACAAAACAGCACGGGAAACAGGCCCTTTGGCCCAACGAGCCCGCGCTGCCACCCTGATGTTCCCACCTCTACCCATGATCTCTGTCAATGTTTATAGATCTATGGATTAAAAACCAAATTTGAGACAATTTAGGGAGAATTTGTTTTGCCATTTAGCCTAAGAGCACATCTTTGGTATGTGGGAGGAAACTGGAGCTCCCGGAGAAAACCCACACAAGCACGGGGAGAATGTGCAAACTCCCACAGACACAGGCCCAAATCCGTGTATCTGCACAGCACAGTGATAATCACTGAGCTGTCATGTTGCCCATCAGATGGTCCCGGTCAAGCATACAACTAACAATGTGAAGCACTAGGATACTCTCAAAAAAAAATCCAAGAGCAGCCCTCTCAACCCATCGCGTGTATGCCCCTTGTTAGACAACATGGCAGACCAAAGTACCTGTAGGATGAAAACAAGTACATCAAATATCATCATCTATTTACACACTTCCCAGGGACTCCCAAGGCTCATGATCCCTATTTTAAATCAGTTTTCTATACCCCTCCATTCCCATTCTGTTCATGTGCCCATCTAAGTATTTCTTAAGTAACTCCAGAGTGCCTGCCTCCACCACTTTACTTGGCAGCTCTTATAATTAGTCATATATACAGATATTAAATTAGTGTGTGAAATCAAAGGATTTATCACAAATTACAGTACTGGGAAGAATATGCAAATAACCACAACAATGGCAGATTAAACTTAAAACTGGCAAGAATTATGGCACTTTGGAAGAAAAATGTGGGATATACATGCTCCGTGAATGCTGCTTAAATGGCTAAGCAATTGAGATCATAAATCTTAGTAGATTTGATCCTCAACACATCTAATCAATGCAAAGCAGTAAACAAAGCCAAAATTAATATTAAATCTCCTTAGCGATAGGCAGCATGGTTTTGTACAAGGGAGGTCATGCCTCAAATTTGGTTGAGTATTTTGAGGAGGTGACAAAAACTATTGACGAGGAAAGGGCCATGGATGTCCATGGATTATGGATTTTAGTGAAGCGTTTATCAAGACCCCTCATGGCGGGCTGGTGCAAATGGTTAAATCTCATGGGATAAAAGGTGAGCTAGCTAGATGGGTGGAGAACTGGTTTGGTCATAGAAGACAGAGGGTAGCAGTGGAGGGATCTTTTTCCAGTTGGAGGTCTGTGACTAGTGGTGTTAAGAACTCAGTAAGAATCTAGCAACACCAATTTTAAATCCAACTGATTTATTTGATAGTAAATTTGCGAGCTCTCGACCTTTTCGTCTTTGTCAGGCAAATGCAGTGTTCTGGTCTGCAACAGCACACGTATCAGCACAGACAGTCACAGATACACAAGGCAAACATACCTGGCCGTCCCATTGTATCGGGCAATGGGACCCTGTGTGAGAACCTCTCCGGCTGTATCGAGGGCATCCTGAAACCCATTGTACAAAGAACCCCCAGCTTTTGTCTTGACACTATGGACTTCCTACAGAAACTCAGCACACATGAAGCAGTTGAACCAGGGACACTCCTTGTCACAATGGATGTCTCGGCGCTCTACACCAACATCCCCCACGACGATGGTATTGCTGCAACTGCCTTAGTACTCAATGCCAACAACTGCCAGTTTCCGGATGCAATTTTACAACTCATCCGCTTCATCTTGGACCACAACATCTTCACCTTCAACAATCAGCTTTTCATCCAGACACATGGAACAGCCATGGGGACCAAATTCGCACCTCAATATGCCAACATCTTCATGCACAGGTTCAAACAAGACTTCTTTACCACACGGGATCTTCAACCAAGGCTATATACTAGATACATTGATGACATCTTTTTCCTTTGGACTCGTGGTGAACAATCATTGAAACAACTGTATGATGATATCAACAAGTTCCATCCCACCATCAGACTCACCATGGACTATTCTCCAGAATCAGTTGCATTCTTGGACACACGCATCTCCATCAAGGACGGTCACCTCAGCACCTCACTGTACCGCAAACCGACAGACAACCTCACAATGCTCCACTTCTCAGCTTCCACCCTAGACACGTTAAAGAAGCCATTCCCTATGGACAAGCCCTCCGTATACACAGAATTTGCTCAGATGAGGAGGATCGTGACAGACACCTCCAGACGCTGAAAGATGCCCTCGTGAGAACAGGATATGGCGCTCGACTCATCGATCGACAGTTCTGATGTGCCACAGCGATAAACCACACTGACCTCCTCAGAAGACGAACACGGGACATGGTGGACAGAGTACCCTTTGTTGTCCAGTACTTCCCTGGAGCGGAGAAGCTACGACATCTTCTCCGGAGTCTTCAACATGTCATTGATGATGATGAACATCTCGCTAGAGCAATCCCCACCCCCCACTTCTTGCTTTCAGACAACTGCACAACCTCAAACAGATCATTGTTCGCAGCAAACTACCCAACCTTCAGGAGAACAGTGACCACAATACCACACAACCCTGCCACAGCAACCTCTGCAAGACATGCCAGATCATAGACATGGACGACATCATCAAACGTGAGGATACCATTCACCAGGTACACGGTACGTACTCTTACAACTCGGCCAACGTTGTCTACCTAATAAGAAAGGATGTCCCGAAGCATGGTACATTGGCGAGACCACGCAGACACTACGACAGCGGATGAATGAGCTTCGCTCAACAATCAAACAAGCAAAACAGTTCTCTTCCTGTGGGTGAACACTTCAGCAGTCACGGGCGTTTGGCCTCCGACCTTCAGGTAAATGTTCTTCAAGGGGGCCTTCGTGACACAGTGCAGAGTTGCTGAGCAGAGACTGATAGCCGAGTTCCGTACACATGAGGACAGTCTTAACAGGGATCTTGGCTTCATGTCACACTATCTGTAACCCCCATGACTTGCCTGGGTTAGCAAAAAAAACCTCACTTACTGTGCTGTCTGGAGAAAATACACAATTCTCTAACCAATGCTCAGGATTCCCTTCACACACGTAGTTGGCCACTTTAACACTTGAATAGCAGGTTAGATGTAAGGATTCGCATTCTAATCAACAATCTGACTGTCTGTGCTGATATGTGTGCTATTGCAGACCAGAACAATGCATTTGCCTGACGAAGACGAAAAGGTCAAGCTTGCAAATTTACTATCAAATTGGTTGGATTTAAAATTGGTGTTGTTAGATTCTTAGTGGGTTCTTACTACCCCAGTCCAACGCTGGCATCTCTACATCATGACTAGTGGTGTTCTGCAGGGCTCTGTACTGTGACCTCTGCTGTTTGTAATATATATAATTGATTTGGAAGAAGATGTAGCTCGTATGATCAGTAAGTGTGCAGACAACACAAAGATTGCTGGACTTGCGTACAGTGATGAACATCGTCAGTGAATACAGCAGGATATAGGCTGAAAAATTGGGCGGAGAAACGGCAGATGGAATTTAATCCACATAAACGCGAAGTAATGCATTTCAGTAGATCTAATGTAGGGGGGTGCTATACAATAAATGGCAGGACCATCAGTATAGACCACAGAGGGACCTGGGTATGTAAGTCCACAGATCCTTAAAAGCGGCAGCACAGATGGAGAGGGTGGTAAAGAAGGCATATGGCATGCTTGCCTTTACTGGACAGAGCATAGAGTATAAAAGTTGGCATATGTTGTTGCAGCTATATAGAAAGTTGGTTAGGCCACATTTGAAATACTGCATCCAGTTCTGGTTGACACACTACCAGCACTCGAAGAAATCTTACTAGCATCAATGGTCTTTCCTTTATTGCAAAAGTCTAATTGCCGTTTGAATGCCTCAATGCATTGGCCCCCACCACACGCTCAGGTAGTGCATTCCAGTCTTAATTCTCCCTGCATGATAAAAGTTCTTTCTCATATCGCTTTTGTTTCTTTTGCCAATTGCTTTAAATCTATGTCCTTTGATTCTTGTTTCTTTCAATAGTAGGAACAGTTTTCCCCTACCTACATGTTCCAGACCCTTCATGATTTTGGATATCTCTATCAAATCTCTTAGCTGCTTTTTCTTTGAAGAATTTCTCTGATTTATCTTGAAGTTCTTCATCCTCTGTTCAAAATCAGTTTAACTTTGGTGGGAACTTCTAGAAACAATAATTTGGGACAAAACAAAATGTGAGTTAATTAAGAAAAGCCATATGGATTTCTTAAGAGTTTTACTTTGAAGAGGTAACAGAGATGGTTGATGTGTGTATAGGGACAGCCAAAAGGGTTTTGATACAATGTTGTTTCTGCATTATCGCCAATGCCTTCACTTCCTCCTAAAGTGTGGCACCAGACTTGGATATAGTACTTTCTAGAGGCCAAATTACTATCCTATAAATAATCAACAAAATCTCCTTGCTGTTGTAATCTGCGCCCCTATTAATAAAACATAGGATAGTGTACGCTTTATTAATTGCTGTCTCAACTTCTGCCACCTTCAATGACTTATGCACGTATACACCCAGATCCTTTGCTTTTGCACCCACTTTAGAATTGTACTGTTTTATTTTATATTATCTTTCCATATTCCTCTCGCCAGAATCACTTCGCATTTCTCCACCTTAAGTTTCATCTCCCACTTGTGTGCCTAGTCCACCAACTTGTCTATGCTCTTTTGAAGTTTTACACTATCATCCTCAGTTCACAATGCTTCAAATTTCATAGCACCTGAAAATTTTGAAATTGTGCTCCAAGGTCTAGGTCATCAGGAAAAGCAAGGATTCCCTTTATTGACTTAGAGGGAACTCCACTGCACACCTTAATTTTTCTTTTGGAACATGGTTCTGAATTTACAGATTGTATAGCAGTGCAACTTAGCTTCTTTGGATTGTGGCTTTTGTCAGTTTTTTGGTCCCTTATGTCACTTTCTCTCATGGGAGTTTTGTCCTGCTCTGTTCCTCTTTAGAGGACATTCCCCAAGAGTGAGTTACAAATTATGTGAAAATTAATTGGTGTATTTTCAAATTTTCCAGTAGGTATGGCTCTGGAATCACATTTGTACAAGCTTAGCATGTATTGTAGCCACTGGGTTGGAATAACACATGTGGGGACACTGCTAAAAATGGGGGCTCTGAGTAAAATCAAGCAAGTTAATTTAATTGTAGTATATTTGATATTGATTTGCTTTCTTGGTGGTGCAGTATATTTTATAGATGTCTATCTTCATCAAATTTAACTACATACTTGTATTTTATTGGAGATAGTTGTCCAGGGAACAAGGGGACCACTATATGTTTGTGTTGCTCAAGGTCCTAAGAATTCTTAATCCAGTTCTGCTAAGAATGGAAGATAATACTGAGTAAATTTAATGTGAAAAGAGAAGCTGTGAATTTCTTCTGGACCACAAAAGTGTTTTGTTTTGCAAGAATCATGGTTTTGAGGTGTGGCAAGTTTGGAGCATGTGACCAGCAGCATTGCGTGTGTCCACAGTGTTATCTGACTAACCACTGTTCAACTGGGCTGGGCAGATGAATTGAAACTAGCTTTCTTAATCAGGGAAGATGAAAGCTGCGCAGCTTGTCTGCTGCTCCAAAGTTCATGTTGGACAGAGGTGCCTCTATCTTCACCTCACAATTCCTCCACAGAATTCAAGCATAGACATGGTGGGAAAATGAGGAAGGAAAGATTGTGCCTCTCCCCTTCCCCACCTTTAAATCAGAAACTCTCAGGCAACTTGTTTTTTTTCCCCTTGTTGTTCAATCAAGTGTGAATGCTAAGAAATATAGGAAGGATCATCATACCTGCATAGTTATTAAAATATTCAACTTGAACTGCTATTTTTAAACTTTTATATGAAATTCTGATTTTTAATTTATAGATTTAAGATTAAATTTATAAGCTATAATTTGATATTTTTAAGTCTAATTTCATTAGCTCGTTAATAACACAGTTTGCTTACTAAGAAAGTTAGTGATGCAATGGATTGACTTGGACTCCATTTCTGGAAATTTAGTGAAATAAAGTGTCTTTTTCAGAGGTTTAGTCATTATAATATTCAATGAAATCTAAGTACATTGCCTTCATTGAATCTCTATTGTCAAAAAGTTTGATCATTTTCCCAAATAATTCCAGTAAATTTAACAATTCCTCTCCCATTGTTCCGTGTGACTCATTTTTCACTGGTTCCAATTTCTTGTTTCAATTTGTTTTGAATGCCTTTATGGAAATGTTTAATATTTCCTTCATCCCCTGATATTCTACCTTTAAAATTCTGTATTTTTGCTTGCGACACCTTTCTGTTGTGTATTCTTGTTAACGTTCTTCCCCTGCTTCTCCTGACAGCAATATTCATAAAAATGTAAGAACTAGGAACAGGAGTAGACAATTCTCAGCCTCTTGAGCCTGCTCTGCCATTCAATACAATCATGGTTGATTTAATCTCAACCTTATCTCCACTTCCTACCAGCTGTCTATAACCCTTCATCCTTCTACTAATTAAAAACCTATCAATCTCATCAAATTCTGGCGTCCATTGCAGTTTGAAGTAGAAAATTCCACAGATTCACGATCCTTTAAGTGAAGTAATTTATCTTCACTTATGTCTTAAATTTACCACCTTTACCCTAAAACTATGGTGCCTCACTCTAGAATATCCAGCAAGGAGAAACATCTGCTCGATGGTTACCTGTCAAACTCCTTTAGCATTTTATATACCCCAATTAGATATACTCTTATTCTTTTCAATTCCAATAAATATAGGCCTTGCTCAATCTCTCTTCGTAAGACTAGTTCTTCATCCCTGGAATCAATCTAGTGAATCTTCTCTGAATCAGCTCTAATGCATTTATATCCTTCCTCAAGTAAGGGGATGAAAACTGTGCCGCAATAATCCATATGCAGTCTCACCAGTGCCCTATACAGTTTTAACAGCATGTCCCTATTTTTACATTCTATTCTATTAGCAATGAATGCCAAAATTCCACTTGCCTTCCTTCTTACCTGCTGCACCTGCATACTAATGTTCTGTGATTTGTACACAAGGATACCCAGATCTCTCTATGCTGAAGTATTTTGAAGTTTCTCTCCATTTAGATAATTTGCTTTTTATTTTTCCAATCATGAATGACTTCTCACTTATCCACATTAAATTCCAGCTGCCAAATTTTGGCCCATTGGCCTAATCTATCCATATCTGTTTGTAAATTTCTTATTTCCTCATTGCTTTCCCACCAATGTAATGTTGTGCAAATTTAGCTATAGTACATTCTATCCCTGCATCCAAGACATTGATATAGACTGTTAAACTGCCAGGACCCAAGGACTGAACCTTGTGGCATACACTAGTTACTGCCTGCCAGCCGGAAAAAGACCTATTTATCCACATTCTCTGCTTTCTGTTGGTTAGCCAATCTTCTATCCAAGCTAACAAATCCCCAACCCTGTGCATTGCAGTTTATTGACTAATGTCCATTCATTACATTTGAGTTGTTGGTAGACTATCTGACTGTGGGAGTCCCAGCCAAGTATTTAAATACTTCCAGTGAGATAACGAGAGTAAGATTAAGAGTAATCAAGTAATTGCCATTTCTTTTCTTCCCAGTTCAGGGCCCTGAGGCCAACTGCAATGTACCCATTATCATCTTCATTGAGGTCAGCTAACTGAGCACATACCTGACTGGTCTGTCTGATATCATAAGTTGCATTTAAGATGCTTAGTAGTTGATAGTGCTAAACTATCCGCCATCCTTCTTGACACAGTTGCCCATATCATCCTTGTCCAATGCATCTTCTCAGTCATCTAGCTTGATAGAATTGTACTCACATGGTTCCATTTTTATTTATTCAATCATACCCAAAAGCTTTACTTCTCATTCCTGCACCATTATCTCTGGAATTATCCAATGATCTTTCTTCATCTCCTCACATTTGTCCCTTGACGACATCATCAGAAAATATGTTAGGTTCCACATGTATCTTGATGACACTATCTTTGCCTCACCTCTCTTAACTACTCCACTGTCTCTGATTTCTCAGACTGCTTGTCTGACTCCCAGAATAGAAAATTCTTCTGACTAAATATTTGGGAAGACTGCTGCTGTTGTCTTTGATCCTTGACACAATTCATTCTCTAACCATCAATTGCACCCTTCTCCTTAACTATGTGAAATTAACCATAGACCGTTTGTAACCATGGTGTTACATTTGTCCTTAGGATGAGCTACCAACTATATCTGCTCCTTCACCAAGATCATCAACTTCTACCTCTATAAATTTATCTTTCTCCATTCGTACCTCAGCTCATCTGCTGCTCAAACCCATATTAATACCTATGTTACTTTAAAACTAGATCATTTTGATGCTCTTCTGACCAGCCTACCACTTTCCACCTTCATAAATAGAGCTTATCTAAATGTCTGTTTCCCCTTTCCTAAATCTACTAGCCTCGAAGAGATTAATGACTTGTAAAAAGAAATTCAAACTTCCAGTTAATGGCTGAAAGGGATGACATTAGAAGAGTTCACGTTTAAGATTTCCACAGCAACAGGTAAATAATATTATGTTGTGATGAAGTCAAGAGATTTCAGACTTTGTTAGGGAAAAAAGGTATTGGTTGATGAGAGAAATTTAGTACAAGAGGTTGCAGTTCTGGGCTACTGTAGAGAAGAGCTCTGATCCTTGCATGAATACAATATGGCTCCTAGATTATTCTGCTTGAGAGAGGATGTCACCCTCTGGTATGATCACTCACTCTGTTTCCATTGGTCCCTCAAATTAGGTGATTCACTTCTATACTATCTCAAAGAGACAGACACATCTCTTCCAGTTTAGCTTCCTTATAAAATTGATTTACTCAACCCAAATCCTAAATAAACATTATACATACAAGTCTGATATTTGTAAATTGGTATAATGACGGTTCAATGGAGGCATTTTGAAGCCTGCATTTATCATAACACTTCTAGAAAGCTTCAACTATGAGCAGTTCCAAATATAGTCTTGCATAGGGTTCTTCCCTACCAGCCTGCTGCTTTCCAAGTTCTGTCCTAAATTGTGCACTGATCAAGGATTACATACTTTACTCTGCGGATGGAGTCACTCTCCAAACCATTGATTCTTTTCTCTTTCAAGCAACTTATTCTATAATGCATGTAAGTACTGTCACTGCAAAACAACACAGTTTTGCATCTTGACAGTTCTTGCACAATTTCAGTTTGTCACTTATGAAAAAAGTGGTTGTGATGCTCGATTTCTGGTACTTCAGTCACAGGTCATGTGATAAAGTTTCTTCTCTTAGCATTTCTATTTGTCATGCTTTCCATCGACTATGCTATTGTATTGATTCTTTTGCATTTCTATTGTGTAACCATTTCTGCAATCTTGTTCTGGCATGTAATCTCATTTTCTTTTGCTACCTGAATTGCTGCTTTGTCTTGTTCTTTCTCCAATCTCTCTTTTTTGTCTTCTGAATCAATCAATCTTCTGCTTCGACCTGAGTACTACTTTATTCCATGCGTTCACTTTTGCGATCCATTTTTTTAAAAAATTTCTTTGAAGGTGAATTCAACATTCCCTTCTAACAGCTTTTGATAACTATCTCTATCTTCTTAAGCTTTGCATATTTCCAGATTTTGAAATTGCAACAACTTCTAATTCTACATTCAACATTTTTTCCTCCTTGTCTTTTAGTTAGACAATTCTCCTGAATTGCTAACTTGTTCAACAGTTCTCTCTTTGGGTTTGTCATTGCTATGTCCTCCTCAACGTCCTCAAACACGAGACAATTTCTGCAGAATGCCAATTTCTCCAGCTCATTTCTGTTTTCCACATAGCTGGTAGTTTGATCATTCAGTTGGATCTCAAAAGGATTCCTAATATGGCTCTGGTGAATGATAGCTCTAATTTCTGCTTCAACAGCACAGTGACTCTTGCAGTGGATGATACAGGATGTCCCACATGGGCGCCATGGATTAAATCCTTGAAGTACTTCATTCTTGAGATGAGCAGTTCTCATTGATCACAAAATTGATAGTGTCCATTATATGGGATTTCCTTGGCTGTTCTCAAGTTTCGTGAAAGGACTTCTCTTGTGAGTTCTGCTTGTGCATTTTTTCTTTTATTCACATATTTAAGCTCCAATTCTAGTTCCTCCACCGCTTGCTGGTGAATGCTGTACTGTTTTAGTGCACCAATAGAAACATTCCCCTTTTATACTTATCACACATCACACTTCCCATGGAATTATAGTCCTTACAGCGAAGTCCAAAGTCATGTCCAGCTGTCAATGGATTCACATTTCCCATTTTGCTCAGTAGTAAATTAAAATGATCATCTGCAAACATTTTCCTGTTTTCGAAGAGTTTCCCAAATCCACCATCAGCAATAGTCCCTGGATTACTTATCCCCCCCTCTCTTCTTTCCTGGATTTCTTAGTTCCCACGCCCTCCAATTTCTTGCATCTGTAAACTCTCCTAACTTCCTAAATTGTTGCAATAGACCACACCAGCCCTAATTTCCTGCATTCTTTAGCCTCCGTCATTCAATTTCCTACTTCTTAGCCCTCCCCAACTTCCCAGTTTCCTGCATTCTTTGGCCCCAGCCCCAATTTCCGGCAATCTTTAGCCCCCGTCCTGCCTAATTTTCTGCATTCTTTAGCCCCCACTCTGCCCAATTTCCTGCATTCTTTAGCCTCCAACAGCCCAGCCTCGTTCTTTTTTCGATGGAGATAGGAACGAGGACGGGTAATGTTACGTTCTTAATGACATTTGCACATTCTGCAAAACATCGCAGATATGAGAGAGCAGAAGTTGATTTTTTTTTGGTTTTTCCAGTAACCAAGAGATTCAAACTGCCCTTAGAATTCCTCAATTTTTATGTATTTGAAATCTTGTATGTATTGACGCCACATGTATGAACAGGAGATAAGACAGGAGAGATAGAGATGGGTATTGTATAAAGAAACCTTTCTTCAGGCAGATACCGTTTACACAAAAGGCTCTCACAGTTCTCGACATCAGTTGGTTTGCATGTTTAATGGCAGGGCTGTTGTTCCCAGTGAGCCTATCGGAGGATTGTAGCCAAGATGACATCTCCAAACGTTAGTATAGGTGGAAACATTAGTCACTCCGAAAGGCACAGCGAGTCCATTTCGTCAGCTCCCTGTGTGCTTCAGGAAAAAAAAGGGCTTCATTTATTGCACCATCGTGACCGCCAGGAATTCCAAAGCACTTTAAAATCAGTCTTGTACTTTTTTTTGAAGTTTAGTCAGTGTTGTTCCATGGGAAAATGTTAAGTTGTTTTGGTTTATCCTTTCAAAAAGCTAGCACTAGGCCAATAGGCTGCATGGCCTCCCAGTCCCTGCTCTTTAGCCAAAAGAACTAACTATTTTACTCCAAAGAGGATAGTTCATGTTTGGTGGGGGTTGGGGATGTTTGTGTTTCTTTTATACCTCGCCCTTAGTTGCAATCTAGAATCACATACGGAAAAATTATATTTATATTTTTAAATTATATCCAAGCCCCAAAATCTGTTGCTGCACGTTTCATCAGAATGACTTGAATAGGGGATGATAGAGACCTGCTTCGGCACCTCCTCCCTTCAGTATGATAGCCCATGGTTGATCATGCTTTTCTCCCCTGAAGGTTATGAAGAGGAGTGTGCAATGACGTGTTGAGCTCGCGACCTGCTAACCGTTTCGAACGCCAACGACCGCGGGCGCCTCGTGCAGGACTTTGCCGCTCGCACTGACGCCATGCGGGACGATGCTGTCTGCCACCTGATTGGCCAAGACGCTGGGATCGGGGAGAGTGGGCGGGGGGCTGATCGCATTGAGCGGCAGCTGAGGGTGTAGCTGGACAGACGAGGCAGCCGGCGTCGAAAGAAAGAGAGAAAAGACAACGGGAGGAGGGCGGTCCGGGAATAAAATGGCCGAATCCCAATACTGGTCACGGAAAATACAAGAGAACCACCACCACGCGGTTTTTAACGACGGATTTCTCTATGTGTGGGGCGGCTACGTGGTAGGTGGCTGACCCAATAAAGCGGCACCTCACGCTTCTGGAAAGCGTGGGACTGCTCAAGTGTGCCTTTTAACCAGTGATAAATTGACCCTAGTATCAAGGGGATTAAATATATGGGGTTACGGGTGGGATTATGGTGGGTGCATT
This sequence comes from Sphyrna mokarran, assembly GCA_024679065.1. Classification (NCBI taxonomy): domain Eukaryota; kingdom Metazoa; phylum Chordata; class Chondrichthyes; order Carcharhiniformes; family Carcharhinidae; genus Sphyrna; species Sphyrna mokarran. The sequence continues at coordinate 28,065,478 of JAGIQG010000015.1, forward strand.
TTCGGAGGGTCGCATGGCCTCCTGCACTGTAGGTATTCTAACCCAGCTGCATACAACTGTCATTTGCGCCTTCAGCCTAATATTTAATTGAAACATTTATCAACTAAAGAGCATTTTCTTTTGCAGATTGTCAAACTGTTGTAACCCACAAATCAGGATTGTTGGATTAACATGTTCCAGATGAAGTCAAATTGCCACATGCCTATGCCATGCAAAGATTTTGTTGATCTTGCTCATGGGGAAAATGAAACTAGTTGCTCGGTAGAACTGGTAAGGAGCCTCACAAAACCAGATTCAAGTCCAACAGGTTTATTTGCTAGCATGAGTTTTTGGAGCATTGCTCCTTCATCAGACGAATCGCATGATTGGCGGGGGGGGGTAGTGCTCTGAACGCTCATCATACCAATTAAACCTGTTGGACTTTAATATGGTGTTGTGAGACTTTTTACTATGCCCACCCCAGGCCAACACCGGCAACTCCATATCATTGGTAGAACTTCACTAAGATTGAATGATACCACAGTCTTACTCAAATTTCTGTTCTCTGTTATCCTGTTGGGGGGAAAATGGTTGAAAGGTCACAATCAGATTGATCGCTCTCCTATCTGTAGAGGTCTGCTACATAGGACGAGCCCAGTTAGTGATCTATTGAGTGATTGACTGGGAAAGAAAGTTTATAAGACACTTCCATTTCAGTTTAAAGTTGAACTGCTTTAATTAGTAAATGTACAATGAGGAATCTTAAACTGAACTCATCCAAGGCTTTGTAACTTGGGTTACCAACAGACTACTCAAGGGGTAAATGGAATAACTTGTTTCGGGACATTAAACCAGAATGATAGATTTCAGTGTGTTTAAAATATGTTACCCCTCAAGGCTGTTGAAATAATTAAACCAGTTGAAACTCTTTGTGATGTCATGAAAGGGCAGTTGTTACAGTGACACTGTAAAATAATTAATGTACATATGAAAGTGGTTGTTTCATGGACGTTTATATATAATATATATATATATACTTGGATATTATTGATTGAACACTAAAGGAACTTCCATTTATATAGTGCCTTTCACAGTCACAGGCTGTACTTTACAGCTTTACCAGCTTTACTCTAGCCAGTGAAGTGCTAGATGGTCCCCTCGTTGGGCCGAAGGGCCTGTTACCCATGCTGTTTTGTTCTTTGTTCTGTTTTGTTCTTTGAAAGTAAACATTTTATAGCAATTACACTTTTGATCTGAAAATAAAAATACCGAGTTATTACTACTATTGTTCATTCTTTTATATATCTGAATAAACATTAGACTGTTCATTACTTGGCTAATAGTCTACCTTATCTCATTATTTGTTTTGTTTATCGTTAGCATATGTTCATTAAGAATATGACTGCTCTTGTCCAGCCTAAGGAAAAACATCTAAACCTGAAGCCACTCAAGAAATGTTTCAGGTTAAATCAGAGTAGGCAAAAGAGCAAGATATTTTTGGGTGGATGGTAAGCTGTGAAAACTGACCAGTAGACGTACTTTACTGGACTGCTTGATGCAAGAAAAGACTGCTGTGTCTATGGTTTGGAATAAACAATATTACACCAGATACAGTTGGTAGAAGACATGACACTTGTTTGAGTTTTCAAAATGTCACATAGAATGGAGATTGCTTCTTCATGAATTCCATGCCACAAGACTTAACTACTCCAGAGTGAAACAGAAGTCATCAACCTTTTCTCTCAACAGACCTACTGAATGTTTCCAGCTTTTTTATTTTTTTTGCAGATTTCCAGCATCTGAAGTATTTTGCTCTTGCTGTAGAGTGAATAAAGTTGTTCAACCATGTTGCAGACAGGATCAAGTAAATCATTTGACCAAGACTGTTTTTGTATGAAGGTTAAAACGTCGGAATTGTATGATAAAATGTTTAACTATTGCTGAAAACAAGTAGGTGTTGCTAGATTGGAACAAAAGAAGGTTCAAAGTCATATGGTGCTTTGAGAAATTGACAAAAAAAGACAAATCTGGATTCCATTATGTCAGATCTGATGAGGAACCTGTTAACATCACATGGTATAGCGAATGAAGATGTGAATAAGCAAAAGGTATTCAACTAAAATTTAATGCATAAGGACAGTGGTATCCTTTACTTGAAAGGAAAGAATACTGGAGGAATCTGATTGCATGAAACACAAGTGCACAATTGGGAAAAAAAATGGGCAATGATTGGCAAACCCAATGGTATCTGCATTAATACAAGAACAATGGTCCAGGGATTTTATTCTGAAAGTGGAAGCACTAAGAACTGAATCGATGAAACCCTGATATAGTTGTTTGTTGTTTACAACAAAATAGTTGTTTGTGCAACTTCAGAAAAGAAAAGTGGAAATTGCTCAGTCAGGCTAATTGCTCAACAGTGGTCGTGGTGAAGAGCTGTCTTCTCAAACTGCTGCAGTCCCAGTGGTATAGGCATACCCAAATGCTGTTAATGAGTGAGTTTCAAAATTTAAACCCAGCATCAGTAGAAAGGCGATATAGTTCTAAGTCAGGATGATGTGTGATATGTTTAGCATTTGTAGGTGATGTTGCTACACAGCTGTCCTTTTTCTTCTGTGGAGTAAATGGGGTGGTTTGCAAGGTGCTGTAGTAAGTAATCTTGGTGAGTTATTGCAGTGCATCTTGTACAAACTGATACCACTTTGATAGTGGTGAAGAGAGTGCATGTTTAAGATGGGGTGCTGAATAAGAGGGCTATTTTATCTTGTTAAACATCATGTGTTGGAGCTCCACTCATCCATGTAAGTGTATGGAATTATCCCATCGCACTCCGCAGTTGTGACTTGTTGATGATGAACTGACCTTTGGGAGCCAGGAGGTGAGTTACTGGCCATAATTCTCAGCCTCTGGTCTGATAACCTCATCATTTATGATGGTCTGTAATTAGTGCAGGATAGTTGTGGTGGAGGATTCTGACGGTAATGCCATTGAATATGAAGAGAAGATGGTTAGATCTTATCTTTTCTGGAGATCATTATTGTCCAGCGTGTGTGGCACAAATGGTGTTTACACTTAATAGCCCAAGCCTGCATGTTATCCAGGTCTTGATGCTTGCACGACTGCTTCAGATCCGAGGAGTTACTAATGGCATTGAACATTATGCAAGCATCCCCACTTCTGACACTATGTTGGAGGAAAGATAATTGATGAAGCAACTGAACATGGTTGAGCTGAGCTATAACCTGAGAAATTACTGCATGATGTTCAGGGCCTGAGATGATTTGCCTCCAACAACCACTTTGTGCTAGGAATGCCTCTAATGAGTGGGACTGCTTAATATCACGCTTTGTTATATGCTGCCAAAGCAAGTTCAGGAGCTGGCTTTTGATACTAAGTATTAGGTAATTCCATTAGCTAGTAACAGATTTGAAAAATTGGAGACTAATATATCTGACATTTTATTTCAATTATTGAAGCATTAACATAAAAGTTCATGCAAAGCAATGTACATCAGTCCTGTATCAAGGGCACTTTGCACCTATATGACTTTACACCCCACAGGATGCACATTCCATATGACCAAGATCACTGACAGTGTGATATAATATTACCTCACTTGTCACCCACCAATTGTCTTAATGTTGAGTCTGGAAAGGCCTACACCTGTGGTGTCCAAATAGTTGATAGCGATTGACAGATCAATCTCAGAGACTCAGTCGATTGTCATTGCCTGCTGAATTGTGCCAAAAACGTGCGAAACTCGGGATTCTCTGAATGATGAGAGAATCATCTATTGTCTGCCGAACCAAGCCAAAAATCCGCAAGACTTGGGAAACAAAATTCTCAAGGCACCAAAATTTGGAAGAAACTGGGTGAAGACAATGGCAAGTGAGAAGACAGGGACCTTCAAAATTACAAAAACCTACTATTTCCACCAGAATGGTAAAGAATTTCTTTCACATATCAAAGACAAGATTATTGTCTCATTTGTAAATGGAGTGTAGTCTTGAGTAAACAAAGTAATTTGGAATAGTGTCACAAGACAATGCATACAAAATTTCAGCAAATGTTTGAACAAAACAGTGGACTTGACTGGAAGTCATCACCATGCAGAATAACGTTGAATGAAAGTTAGGTCAAAGAACAAAGAATTTGGGGACTTGTTAGCAGAGAGAAAGAAGCACTCTCTTCTGACTTCAAGTGCACTCAAGGTGAAGGCCTACTTTGGTTCCACATATACCTCCTGTGAAATTTTTGGGATGTTTAGTAAAGTTGAATTTTTAAGATAAAGTCTTGTGCAGCATTTAATTCTAAAAGTGATCTTGTGCTGAAAATGATTAGAGACCATTAGCCAATGCTTATCACCCAATCAATTTGCAGATTGAGATGCCTGTAATGTCACTTTCAGATTTGTGTCTGTAAACTTCAGGCTCTGTCCGCTGCTTTTTGGGCTTCCCCTGCAGCAGAGTAAAAGCCAGCTGGAGGCTGAGGAAAATGAAACAGTTGCAAACTTTGTTTTTTAATCCCTAATCAAGTGGTTCGTGCTTGGAGATGATTACTTTTACCATAATTCTGAGGACAAAGGATTTCTATGGAACTTGCAATTTGTTAATTGAATGACTAATAGCTATCTAGCATTCAGTTAACAATACACCAAGCATAATGCATTATTTACACATCATGATTTATTAATCTTTCACTGGATATTCTAGATGGTCTAAAAATAATATCTATCACTTTAAATTTAATTGTGCAGAACTTTGAAAGGATTATTAGAAATATTCCAAAGCAGCAATTGCAATTTTTTATACAGTACAAAAATAACAATGAGAACTGCATATTAAATGTAGTTCCTCCTCACAATCCTCTCTCATAACAAACCTGTACCTGTGCCCTAGTAGGAACCTGAATTTCTAATATGCTCCCAGGGAGCTACTTGTAGATTGGACGGGGTCGATTTCAATAGCCATGCATGCCATAAAAGAATCAAGTCACATCCTCATTTTCCCCATATTAATTTTTCTGGTACAAAAATATTAATTTGCATCAAAAATAACCGTACCTGGTTACTAATCTTACAGGATATTTTAAGCAGTAACTTGCTGGTATCAATGAAATGAAATTTTGCAGAACAGGGAACTTGATGGACAATGTATTTTTAAGATTGGGCCTTTTCTGTGAAAGATTTGATATGACCAGTTTCATGAGGTTGCTTCAGAATACCTTTTTATGAGCCAAACGCTTGCAGTTTTTGAATGTTGAATCATTTACATAAATAATTTTTGTTCCTGCCAAGCAATTTTCACACGTTTCTTAAGCAAATTTTGTTACATCTTTTTCAAATTTTGGATGATTAGTACGTATTTCAAAATATTACTAAGATTGCAAGAAGGTTTAAGAATTAATTTTTTTTTCTCTTGTAGACATATGAAAATAATGAAGTTTATTTACCGAATGATGAAATCTGGGTTTATGAAATAGAAAGTGGTGTATGGTGAGTAATTTTCTCTGACAAATTTATAGCTTTTCATTTTCACTGCATGATTTGAGTGCACTTTTTCATGTTACCACTGGTTTAAATGCAACAGCATTTTACCCATTGCTTAATACAACCGATTTATTGTAACACAATGCCACTGAGTGAAAGATCATTTTTTGTTAAGTATTGGACTTGGATATAGTTGGTCAGAATTTATTATTTTTAATGGAAAATAATTGGTTTTTGATACACAAATTGAACCGTAACTTCAGGTGAAAACAGTTAATTCTGAAAATCCACAGTCCAAGATGTGCTATTTCTTCATAAGCTGTGCAGAAACTGCACTTCATCTGAATCCTTATTAAAAAACACTTGCAGACTGAACTTGCACAGAAAATTATGGTTTGTTCATTTGATCTAAGTACCAAAATTTTGGGTTATGATGAATCTTAATTACTGCCAAACAAAACCTTTTGGCACTGAAAATAAGCTCTAACATTTGTGGAGTCTCATTCCTTCAGATTTAAATTGTTGTTAGAGATTTAAAAGATTAATTTTTTTTAATACTCTGCTGGAACTGTTGGTCTCTCTCTCTCTCTTTCTTGATTTGCCATTGAATGAATTATTGCACTTCCTGATTCAGGCTCTGCACATTGACAGTCTCCAGTCTGGTTAAGATGATGCATCGTTGCTTGTTCTTTTCACACAGATAATCTATTGAGGGTGCTATGCTATTGCAACGGTTTAGCAATAAACAGTTACAGCACAGAAGGAGGCCATTCTGCCTATCAAACGTATGCTGGTTCTCTGCAAGAGCAATTTAGATGATCCATCCCACTTCTCAGTCCTTTCTGCATAGATCTTCATGTGCCTTTCCAAATTTGTTCCAAAATCGTTGATTGAAATTGCCTCCACTATCACGTTAGACAATAAAATCCAGATCCTAAACTCATCAATTTTACCAATCAACTGAAATCATTATCCTTTGATGCTCTATGTTTTTGCCAAAAAGCAGTTTCTTTCCATCTACTTGGTTCAGGCACCTTATGATTTTGAATATGTTTATTAAATTTTGTCCTAACCTCTTCTCCAAGGAGAACAATCTTAGGTTTTCCCGTGTAGCCTTGAAATTTAAGGCTCTCATTCCTGGGACAATTCTCATCAATCTTTCCTGCACTCTCCCTAAAGCCTTCATGTCCTTCCTAAAGTGTGATGTGCAGAATTGGACACATTATTTCAATTGAGGATGAGTCATGTTTTATAAAGGCTCATCATAATTTCCTTGCTTTGTACTCTGTGCTACTATTTATAAAGCTATATGTCTTATTCACATTTTTTCAATTTGCCCTACTGCCTCCAATGATTTATATGCATATATCCCCACGTCTTTCTGCTGCTGCTGCACCCCTTTCAGAATTGCATCCCTTGTATTGCTTCTATTTGTTGTTCTGATCAAAACGTATTACTTCACACTTCTTTGCATTAAATTTCATCTGCCACAAATGCACCCATTTTACTTGTTTGCCTTCTTTCTCTTGAAGCCCATCAGTATCCACTTCACTGTTCAAAATACTTTCAAGCCAATTTCTTTTAGCTGTTTTCATACCATCTTACTAAATTCCGACAACTGCACACCATAATAGAGCCCTACACCTTGTACTGATGTGAAACTAAAACCAGCGTAAAACTTGAGTTACTGAGTATTAAATCTATTATTCTGCTTTTGTAATCCACGCCACTGGAATTTCCATTCTCTGGCTGACTGCTATTTTATTTTCTTGGTTCTAACAAGGCAAGTTGATCTATAGGAAGCTGTAGTATAAAACTCCATGCACAAGTCCAAGTGTTTGATTCTTGCTGACACCCAATATCTTTTTGAAGTCATGAATTTGTGGATGTGAAGTTGCTTCCCTGTTCATGTCCCAGATGACCTGTAATGGTTGCCAAGCCATTTTAGTAACCTGCTTGAACTTCTGAACAGCAAGTTGTTGCGTAGAAATCATACATGCAAAAGTAGCTTCTGTAATATGTTTTAAAATGCAGATAACTTGTTTCCTCCCACAGCGTATTTCTTCTGAGTTATGTAGTATTTTTACCTAAAGGCTACTTTCTATTCTCTTTCTTCCACCCTCTCATAACCTTCTTGTTTTTTTGTTTATATAATTTAAATATTTTCTCCATTAACTTGTGTAGTTTTTGATGATGCTGTTGCTGCTGTAGCATTCCCACAGATATGTTCTTCTTGTCCATCCGCTAATGACCAACACCTGAATGGTACAGTGGTTATATGCTGACTAATATAAAGCTGTAATGTGTGATATCTGTGCCAAAGCACCTTTTTTAGGCATTCCTTTTGTGAAGGTATGTTTGTAGTATTGAGAATTATTAAATGGAATTGTTCAACCTTCTACTGATTTGATATCTGTGACAGATACTGGTTTTAAACTAAATTTTATGCCTACATTGTAACAAGCATGTCAGTTATGGAACAAAATAAAATGGCCATAACACTTTATGGGAAGGAAGAGTAAGAAGTGGAAAATATTATTGCTTGACTGGACCCGATGTGTACTGACAATCAAATGCAGTGGCTTGAAGAAAGAAGGAATTTGTGTTAACATGGCGTCTTTCATGACTGTGGGATATCCCAAAGAACTTCACAGCCACTGAAGTGTTGTCACTGTTATAATGTGGTGAAACATGGAAGCCAGTTTTGAATGCTACAATGCTACAAACAGCAATGAAATAATAAATGATCACTTGAACTAAAGCTGAAATAGTAACAGAACAGCCTGATTTTCTCCAAAAATTGCCATGGGTTTTTTACATTCACCTGAGAGGATACACAGGGCTGTGGTTTAACAACTAATCTGTAAATGGTATCACCTGACAATGTACTTCTCCCAGTAAGAAGTCTGACAACACCAGATTAAAGTCCAACAAGTTTATTTGATAGTAAACCCACTAGTTTTTGGGGTTTGCCCCTTCATCAGGTGAGTGGAGAGTTCTGGTCACAAAAAGAGTATTATGAAGGCACACACAGTTTAGAGAATACTGATTAGAATGTGGGTCTTTACAGCTAATCAAGTCTTAAAGGTGCAGACAATGTGAGTGGAGATTGTCTGCACCTTTAAGAATTGATTAGCTGTAAATCTGAAATCTGACTTGAAGGATGGAATATCAGTTGCCATTTATGGTCCCTCAGAGCCAGGCTTCATGATTTGTGTCAGAGGATTTTGGTGACTCAACAGGTAAACATGGAGCCGCATGTCAGAGAGAACAAGTGTCCTGAGGAAGCAATTGTTGAGTGCTACTGGTAAGCCAGTTCTGACACTTTGAAGTGGACTATAAGAATCCACCCTTTCAATGTAGGTTTCAAAAAGATAAATTAAGAAATCAGATGGGGGATCCCATTATAAAAATGTGTTTCTTTAGTAATGTAATTTTGTTTTGCCTGAGTCACATAGTGATAGCAAAGTCACATACACCCCGTTAATTAAGCAAATGATTTTAACTGATGCATATTTGAGTGAAACAGCATTCATTATGTAGTTATGCAAGGATAATATATTGTATTTGCTATATTAAAAAAATCTCTGCCTATGTTGCTCTAATACAGGCAGAGGCAACCGATGAAAGGAGAGCTCCCTCGTCCTATGTCAGGAAGCTGTGCAGCTTGTCTGAATGGTGTCATGTTTATTTTTGGAGGATATGATGACCTAGGATATAGTAATGAAGTAGGTCATGTGTTTTCAAATATTTTTGCTGTTCTCTTTATCATGTTTTCCACTTCACCAAAGCAAAAGATGAAGAGCCACTTGCCAAACGTGTCCTATCTTACTTTTTGGTAGACAGCAAAGAGCAATAACATTGAAAATTCAAACACCAATATAAAATACCAACAATTGAATGGAATTCAGGCTTAATATTTCAACCCGTAATCATAGAATCCCTACAGTACAGAAGGAGGCCATCGAGAGCATCGAGTCTGCATTGACTACAATCCCACCCAGCCCATTCCCGTAACCCCACATATTTACCCTGCTAATCACCTGACACTAGGGTCAATTTAGCATGGCCAATCAATTTAACCCACGCACCTTTTGGACTGTGGGAGCAAACCACATCCGGAAGAAACCCCTGCAAGCACGGGGAGAGTGTGCAGACTTCACACTGACAGCGACCCGAGGCTGGAATTGAACCTGCCTCCCTAGTGCTGTGAGGCACCTAACTACTGTGTGCTGTACCGCTTTCAAGTTTAAAGATGCAATCCTCAAAGCCCCTTCCCCTCATCCCAGCAATGCTGTTTTTTGTGTTATGTTGTAATTAATTAAATTAACCATTTGAAAAGACCTATCATAATGTACATCATAGAAAGCAAATATTAGATCTCTAATCATAGAAGAATTATTACAGTACAGATGGAGGCCATTTAGCCCATTACATCTGCACCGACTCTGTAACAGAGCATTGTATCCAGGACCTATTCCTGTGACTCCACATATTTACCCTGCAAATCCCTCTAATCTATACATCTTGAACAGTTATGTGCAATTTAGCATGGCCAAGCCACCTAACCTGCTCATTTCTGCACTGTAGAATCAAATTCGGGTCTGTGGCACTGTTAACCCATTGTGCCACCATCCTGCTTCTTAAGGGTTAACAGAGTTACAAATAATGTCCTAGTTTGCAAAACAATTTTCAATAATCTAAGATTATTATTTATCTTTTTGTAATTAACAAAGTAAATCATTCCCACAGTCATCTACAACTTCACAAAGAACAGGCTAGATAGCTGACCTGTTCTGGATTTTCTGTCTACATTCTTAGTGTTCCTCAATTAGCTAACCATCAAGTTTAGAATTATATTGAAGTGGTTAGAAGTTCTGGTAGCTAAATCTGTACACTGCTTACTCCTTTATAAAGCTGTTCATTTGTGTAAACTGTGTAAACATTTTTAAATGTGACCTAGAAAGAAAATGACTGAAATTTTGGTTTTTACAAATAATTTATTAAAGTATCCTTTTTATCAGAGAATATGGGCAGTAAATTACCCTTTTCTACTTGGAATGAAATTATCAATTAATACAGATACAAGAATACTAATTTCTTTTAAAACAGCTGTATTGTGTGAATTTGCAAGTAAAGGATGACATATTTACTTGGAAGAAACTCAATAATTATCAAGGAAATCCTCCTACTCCAAGAGACAAACTTTCATGCTGGGTATATAAAGACAAGTAAGTCACTAAATCACTAAACCTTGTATTGCAGATATACTGACATAATTGATATTCCGATCTTTCTATTTAGAGTTAGGGAAATTGTAAATGTTATGCTAAGTGTAAAGAATATTAAAGCCCCAAATATACAGAAATACAGTGCGTGCATTCATTTGAAAAATAAATATTGGTCAGGATATTGAGAATGCTACTGCTCAGTTTTTGGTAATGCCACTGTAATTTGTTCATCCTCCTGAAAGAGTAGATTGTGCCTCTGTTTAATGTCTCATCCGTAAGCCATTGTCTCCTTCTGTGCTGCATTTCCTCTTCACTGAAATGTCAGTCAAGATTATAATGTTCATTTATGCCTCTGGAATGAGACTTGAACTTACAGTCATCTGGCTCTAGCAAAAGTGCTACTGTTGAACCACAGGTGAACTGTAAAGCAGCTAAATTTGTAATAGAATTAATCCATTTACCTGATGACCTAATGTTATGTCTTTCGTTCATAGAGCAATAAAAGTTCGAACATACAAGGCATTCATTGAATTAATTTAAGTTTTCACAACTGTTATTAATTTATTGAAAACTATGCTGGGAATTCTTTATCATATTTAGAAATCATATCTTAGTCATTTACAACTTGAATGGAACTTCATAATATATTATTAGCTATTGTCAATTAAAATTAGTAAATTGTTCTTGCTTTTCAAAAAATAATTAACAGATTAATCTTTTTCGGTGGCTATGGATGCAAGAAAATCAGTGAATTAAATGATTCATTTGATGTGAATGAAGCTTCTTGGGTAAGATCCTGTCCTTTTTTAATTATTTAATCTGTTTATTATTTCATTTCCATTTCTGAATCATGTATTATTCAATTGAAATTGTACCCTCTGGTGACACTGTTTTAACCACGTGTGATTAGCAGGTAGTGACTTGTGCACAATACAGGTAAATAAACTTAAGATGGATATTTACTTAAATATTTCTTGCAAATCTTTAACCTTTCATTTTCACCAAAGTTGGAATTCTGATAGAACTTAATCCAGGAAAGTGTATCTTAGAGGAGTCACGAGGGGTGTTGGGAGGGGAGCACAGTTCAAAATTTTTCTCACTCAAGGAGCTGATGAGCAAATTTCAGAAAGATAAAATTTGGTACAACATTACATATGAATGTAAACAGTAGTATGAAAGGAAATAACTTGATGAACAAAACAACTTGTTGAGCAAAACAAATGAAGATGAATATTAAGACGAGCTTCTAAATCACTATTTTACTCCTGGTTTCTGGTTTTTTAACCACTTATTCACCCTCATTGATTGTGAGAGTGAATGATGATGTGTGTGGATGAGGTTGAATGAGTACACAGTTGTGAACCAGATGAGTGGACCAGTTGTCATGCCTTCTCTTGTCCCCCTCTTTACCACAGTTCTTGGCTTGCTTGCTTCCCCCTCACACTTCCTCCGCCTTCTCCTCCCCTCTCCCTCTTGCAGTGGCGCCTTCTCCTCTTCTCTCCCCATCGCGGCGCCTCCCCCTCCCCTTACGTTGCTTTCTTTTTTTTATTAATTCATGGTATACAGGTATTGCTAGCTGACCAGCATTTATTGTCCATCTCTACAGCCTGTCAAATTTGCACTGACAAAGCTACACTAAATCTTAACTAATTTCACTTCCCAGCACTTGGATGCTATGATGTTTCAAGCACTCATCCAAGTATTTGCTCGAGTTAAGAGATTTCCCATCTCTACTACCTTCCCAGACAGTGCATTCCATACTCCCACCACTGGGCAAAAATAATTTTCCTCATAGCTAAATATGCCTATAAAAATTTTGTTTGTATTCTTGTATCATTGTTGAATTTTGTGTCATTTTGGCACATTGAAGTTCACTTTGAGGGTCATTGTATAATTGCATAAATATTTCCATGATAGTATTGGAAATGGCTTAACTGATCGTAGTAGTGGGTACGGAGCTGAATTGGCCATTTCAATATACTAGTGGCAGGGAAATAAGATTTTTGATTTAGCTAATTAATTTGGGTGGTAGCTCTGAATATTCAATCTTCACAAAATTAAAAGAGGATTTAATAGTCAATACTATGACCCTCCTCCTCTCTGCCATGAAAAGAAGGTGATTTGTTTTTTAATTTAACTAATCTCAATCAGTGAGGGAGAAATTCTCTGAGGTTAGTGCCTGTTATTTTCAGTCCATAAAGTGAATTGGAACTGCTATCAGGGTAGAGTGGAATACATGTGCATTTTGTGTTACAAAGAATAATAGGAAATAGAACTTTTCATTACAACTGTATTCTTTTCATTCTTGAATTTTATGCAAAATAACCAGTTTATCAGTCTGTTTTGGAAGCTAGAACAAGTGCATATAAGACTATAATGATATCATTGCCTATATTCTCACGAATCCTTGTTACAATTTTTAGGTCACACCATTAAATAATTAATGGGCAGGAATGGTATCCTTCAAATCAATGCTTGCTCATTGATCTCTGAAGGCAGTAGGACACAGATATGTTGAGTAAGAAGGCATGTGGGTTACTTGCCTTTATTAACCAAGGCGTAGAATATAAATGCAGGAAAGTGATAATGGAGCTCTATAAAATGCTTGTTAGGCCACAGCTAGACTGGTATGTGCAGTTCTGGTCGCCACACTGTAAGAAAGATGTGATTGCACTAGAGAGAGTGCAGAGGAGATTCACCAAGATGTTGCCTGCGCTAGAACCTTTCAGCTATGATGAAAGGCTGGTTAGATTGTGGTTTTTATTCCTTAAAAGCAGAGAAGAGTGAGGAGGTAGCGGTGGGTCCTTAATTGAGGTGCTCAAAATTGTGAGGGACATAAATAGGAAGCAACTCTTCCCCTTAGCAGACAGTTCAATAATTAGGGGGCATAGATTTAAGGTAAGAGGCAGGAGTTTTGAGGAACACCTTTTTCACCAAGAGTGGTGGGAATTTGCAATTCACTGCCTGGAAGGGTGGTAGAAACGGGAGCCGTTACAACATTTAAACATTTAAACGAGCAATTAAAATGCTACAGCATAAGAGGCCTCGTCCTAAGTGCTGGAAAATGGGATTAAGATGGATAGATGCTTGATGGCTGCGGCAGAAACAAAGTGTTATAAAACTCTGATTCTATAGGATATACAGTTTGGATTTATTATTGTCACATGTATTAGTATAAAGCGAAAAGTATTGTTTCTTGCATGCTACATGGACAAAGCATATTATCTATAGAGAAGGAAATGAGAGTACAGAATGTAATGTTTCAGTCATAGCTAGCATGTAGAGAAAGATCAACTTAGTCAAGGTAGGTCCATTCAAAAGTGTAACGGCAGCAGAGAAGAAGCTATTCTTGTGTTGGTTGGTATGTGATCTCAGACTTTTGTGTCTTTTTTCCCTATTGTAGAAAGTGAAAGAGTCTGTCCAGGGTCTGTGGAGTCCTTAGTTATGCTGACTGCTTTTCCAAGGCAACGGGAAGTGTAGACGGGAAGAGTCAATGGATGGGAGACTGATTTGCATGATTGGGCTACACATGACCTCTTTTTAGTTTCTTGCAGTCTTGGGCAGAGCAAGAGCCATACTAAGCTGTAATACAACCAGAAAGGATGCATGCTTTGGTGCATCTGTAAAGGTTGGTGAGCAACGTAGCAGATATGCCCATTTTCCTTAGTCTTCTGAGACAGTAGAGGCAATTGGTGGATTTTCTTAAGTATATATTAAGTATGTTAGCATGGAGGGACCAGGACAGGTTGTTGGTGATCTGGACACTTAAAAACTTGAAACTCTCAACTGTTTCCACTTCATTCCTGTTGATGTAAACAGGCACGTTTGCCCCTATGCTTCCTGAAATCTCCTTCATTTTGTTGACATTGAGAGAGAGGTTATTGTCATTGCCCCAGTTCACTAGATTCTCTCTCATTCTTGTATTCTTGCCTTTTCATTGTTTGAGATCTGATCCACTATGGTGGTGTCATCAGCAAACTTGTAAATTAAATTGGAGGGAAATTTGGCCACATAGTCATAGGTGTGTGTATAAAGTGTATAGTAAAGGGCTGAAGACACAGCCTCGTATGGCACTGGTGTTAAGGACGATCATGGAGAGGATGGTGTTGCCTATCCTCACTGATAGTGTGGTCTGTGGATTAGGAGTTTAGGATGCAGCCACAAGGAGTCGAGACCTAGGCCACAGAGTTTGAAGGTGAGTTTCGCAAGAATAGTAGTGTTGAAGGCTGAGTTATAGTCATTAAATAGGAGCCTGACATACGTGTCTTTATTATCTAGGTGTTCCAGAGTTGAGCGCAGGGCCAGGGAGATGGTGTCTGCTGTGGACCTGTTGCGGCAGTAGGCGAACTGTAATGGATCCAGGCAATCTGGAAAGCTGGAATTGATTCATGTCATGACTAAGGCTGTAAATGCATTGTTCATTCACAGGGATGTCCATAATACTGAACCCAAAAGAATATCTGGTGCAGACCTAAAATTTGTGACAGTGTTTGATCTTTAATACAAACTGTGTTTAAGAGTACAATTTTTTTAATCAAAACTGTTAATTTTTTTTTCTTTCAAGGAAGAGGAGATGTTCTGGGGATGGAATTATGACATTCATGTCTTTGACCCCAGTATGAATATCTGGTATCAGCCAGCGACAAAAGTATGTTGAAAATTGTGTTGACTGCATTTATACTCAAAATTTAGTTGATGAGTAAAATCAGATTTTAAAATAATTGTAAATGACTAAATAGGTATTTCCTTGTTTCACAGTTGTAATGCTGGTCTCAAGTTTTACCTGTGTATAAACACACCCTGTGTATGAACGCATCCTTTATTTCAATGGTTCTTGAAACATTTTAATTGAAGGACCTAGTTTTTAAATAGACCAGTAATCATGAACCTGACCCATATAAATAATAGTACTTGATACCTTGGCAAATGAGTATATTTGGCGCCAGTTCTGTATTTATAAGTATTTTTGAAGTCCCTCACCCAAACAAAAATGAACTGACCTGGCACCCAGCACTGGTCTTGATAACTGCCTACTTACCAGACCACCTTCCTTGCGCTCCTCCAAGTGTGCTCAGAGGTAAGGCAACCAGCGCTAACCTGGTAGTGGGCATATATAACCTTGTCTCCAGCTACAGTTGCATGTTTCTCAGTAATTTTGACCTCAAGTTGGAGCATCTCTATGATTCCCTGTTTAAGAAACAATGCTTTTTATGTTAATCACTTGCAAGAGCTTTTAAATTATTTTTATGGTAGAACTGTTTTTGTCAGATTTTGTTACTGTTTCTAAAACAATGTTATCCACTACACAATTTTAGCCAGTAACTTTAGAATATTTTTATTTTTTTTAAATCTCTTTTGTGACTGAGATATCTGAATGTATACTGCTTAATAGGGAATGCCTCCTCGCCCTCGAGCAGCACATGCATGTGCCACACTGGGAAATAAAGGCTTTTTATTTGGCGGAAGGATATTGGTGAGTTCCTTATCTATTCTTTACCTGAAAAGTAAAAACACAAACATTGATATCTTTATTGAAACAATCTCAGAGTACACCATTTCATGAGAGGTTATTTTATGAAACAAGATTGTATAGACAAAAGTTAGTTATGATAAAAGAATGACCATCATTCATTTTGGGATCGTTATTTGATATGTATATGCTTAGGGCTAAATGTCTAAAAGCCTTGCCTGTGCAAGAAAGTGACTTTTTTATTGGAAGAATGTTACTGTATTAATATATTTCCTCATATGGTCGTCAGATGTGGGTTTTAATTCTGTCCATGCAATATCTTACTATTCTTACTTAACTAGGCTACACGCTTCAAAAGTATTTATATACTTTTTGGCCACTTATAAAGCAGTATTGTTAGATCCTTAAGTGTAGCTTGTCTGGTGTTTGACACTGGATGTGTATAACAGGAAATATTCAGTTGTGAATTAGATTAGTATACCATTCTTTCAATTTTGTGAACTATGTCTAAGTCTTTCAATTAATGTATTATTGGATCACTCTCCTATCTGTAAGAGCCCTCTGTGTAGTTTGGCTATTTGCAGCCCAGTTCTTAGCATTATGTATACAACACATTTGTTTGGTAGTGTTATTCACATAAACCAGAAAGATGGGTGAAATGCGTATTAGTCAGCATCTCTTCCCAGCACCATAAGCTTGCACTGAAATGGCAACAAGGCAGGTTTTATAACAAGACTGAATATCCTGGGCCACTTTCTCTGTTTCCTATATGACCCAGGAGCAACCTGACAAGGGTGCATTTTTTCAAATTTTTTTCTAACTGCTCCAGTCGTTTCTGATGTGCTAAGGGCTGTCCACAATGCAATTCAGACCCACAACTTTTTTTTTCAGGCTGAGTGCTAATGGGGGCGCCTGAAAGCAAATTTCCAAGTCAGAGCTGAATTGTGCCCAGATTCAGCATTTAGAATGAAAATGGTAAAATCAGGTCCAACGTCTCCATTTTTCCTAGATCCTAGCCCTCCCGTGTTTCTCCACCTTCCCTACCATAAAACTCCACACCATGACATCATCCAAGAGCTAAAATCAATACACGTTGAATATTAATCAAAGCCACACAGGTTCCACAGCAAAATCAGCATAATTACAAAATTAAATCTCTCTAAAACACTGGTAAAATATCAGGAAGCTTTTGTAGTAGAGACTTTAAAGTATAACACTGTTTGTGTAAAGGAGAAAGAGAATCCTGTTAATTGATCACTATCTTTTTTGCTCACTGTTTACATAACAGTAGCATCTTCTAAATGAATTTTTTGTAATCTACTTCATAGCTGCACAAAATTCTTGATCTGTTGGTGTGCTTATTAGTTTACAAATTTATTAATTCACTGCTGTTCAGTTGGTTTGCTTGAGATTGCCTCTACATTAATCACTGGTGTTTGCTGCTGCATTAACTTTTCTGAATTTGCTCGGCATAGCAAGTGCTGTCTTAAATCATTGCTTATTGATCTATGGTGCTCACTGCTCTCGTAATTTATTAATTTGTGGTGCCTACTTAGAATGTAACTTTATTGTCCACATTACAGTGGAAATTTGTCTTTGGCTTCATATAACATATAGTCATTAATCATAGAATCCCTACAATGCAGAAGGAGGCCATTTAGTCCATCGAGTCTGCACTGACAACAATCCCACCCAGCCCCTATCCCCATAACCCATGCTAATTTCCTCTAATCTATATATCTTGGGTCGCTAAAGGGCAATTTATCAGGGCCAATCAACCTAACTTTAATTTAAAAACGGTGAATATTTCACACACACCTACATTCATACATTTATGCACATAACATATATCTATACTATATAAACATAACACATTCCACTCTTCCATTAAAGCATTTACTGCAATTGAAAAATAAATGAGCAGGTTGAGTTTGTATTATGTTATTTAGGAAGCTTGTAGCACTGAGAGCAAAAGACCTCTTGAACAGTTTTTTCCTGGCAATTGACATTTTACAGCACTGACCTGAAGGGAGCATTTCAAATTGAAGGTCTAGAGAGTGAGAGGGATCACTGATGCCTGAGCTTTCTTCTTAACTGCATTGTTAAATAAGTTACTGAGATTCATGTCTGCTGTCTGCCAATGATTTTATCTGTAGTGTTGACAATTCTGGCCAGTTTACTTTTGTATTTCAACTCGGGTTACATACCAGACTGTCATGTCAAATGTTAGGATGTTCTCCTCCAATCTTTCATATACCCTGTCTAGACAATGTTATTATGTCCACAGAATTAGTTTATTGTCGTTGGGATCTGACACACCTGGTTTGTGTTGATTTCTGTGGGCTCATCTTCCTTATTCCGCATTAAGAAACTCATTTTCTTATTTAATTTCTTCAATTTATGCCATTGTTGTTTTGATTGCCATGTTATTATAGCTGTTTTTCTTATCCATTTTTAGGGTGTATTAAAAACACTGAAGGTTTTGAAACCCAATGTATAACTTTGCAAGAGGTTTTTATTCTAATTGTCACCACTACATATAGCACACTATCAAATGCAAATCTATATACAACACTTAATTCTGGAGCTTAAATGTTTTCTTAGTTAACCTTCCTCCAAATGGTATCATCTAAGAGTCTTAGATCTCTGTTACTTATGCATCAGTTTTTATTCAGAGAGCAATTATATCATGTTGCTTTAACAGCAAACAAGTTCATTGTTTTGCATTGCATGTTTCTTTCTCATGAAACCTCTGACTTACATTGTTCAATGTTCCAGGATATTTGGTAAATTAAAACATTTGTACTGTACTGGAACATAATTCAGAGAATATGTTCCTAGTTGATTGATGCATTTTCCTCACGAAGTTCTAAACGCTATAATTTTGATCAGTGTCTGTAAAGGAGATTTTTTATGATTAAGAACTGAACTGCATCTATATCGTCTTCCTTGTATCTTAATTATTGCTTTGCTAGGTGAGTTGTGATTTTTTTTGAAAAACTGAAATACTACTGTTGATATATAAAATATATTGTTTAACACACTGCTTGACTTTCAGGAAACAAGAATTAATGATTTACACTGCTTGAACTTAGATACATGGACTTGGTCAGGAGAGTAAGTAGTTTGGTTTTCTAAATTATATATAAATTATGTATAAGCACAGTAAACCTTTCCATGATCAATATTATCTCTTAGTGACATGTGGATACTTAATTTTGATCTGAAAAATCTCATTATAACACTTTCTAGAAACCCACCAGTAGTTGGAAGCATCAGTAGCTGCAGGGAACAACAATTTCTATTTACTTAGAACCTTCAACATAATAAAACTTCCCAGTGCACCTCATGGGGATTGAATGGTGGAGCATTTGAAATCAGGGATGCTCAAGAGTTGTGGAGCTAGAGGAATTTACTAAGATAGAAAGGATGGGGCAATGGAGAGATTTGAAAATGAAACTTTTAAATTGAGATTTTCCTTATTCACAAGTTAATACATACATAGGATTACTGGGGAAATGGGACTTGTACAAGTTAAGTTAATCTCAGCCGTGTTTTGGATGATTTCAGATTTATGGAGAGTAGATTATGGTACCTGCCCATCAATACATTGAAACTGCCATGTCTAGAGATAAAAAAGGCATGATTGAGGGATCCAGGAGTAGATGACCTAGCTGAGGGAAGGACAGAGTCAGATGGGGTTACAAAGGTGCAAATAGCTTGTCTTAGTGACAGTGGGATTGGAAGATTGTCTCAGGAACCACAATCTTTTCTGCACCTCTTCTACTCTTATTAAAAATTTAATGAACCTTAAAAATCTGTTTGAGCACCTCTTTGACTTGACATTTTTTCCATTTAGTTAATCTGAACTATGTCCACTTTTTTCTGAAATTGGCAAATTTTTGATCCAACACCTTTATCTTGGATTCTCTTAACTAGATTCATTTCCAGCTGATTGCCACCAAAGACAAAATATTCTGACTGTAGTCAATACACCAGGTAAAAGTCCAACAGATTTTATTTGGTAGCACAAGCTTTCAGTGTCGCTCCTTCTTCACCTGATGAAAGAGTGACACTCTGAAAGCTTGTGCTACCAAATAAGCCTGTTGGACTTTTACCTGGTGTTGTGAGACTACTTACTGTGCTTACCCCAGTTCAACATTGGCATCTCCACATTGTAGTCAACAACGCAGGATAGAATTACTAAACACTTAAGCATGAGCTAATAATAGCTTTGTAGATCCATATTAACTAAGTTATGCTCGACTGACTTAACTAGAGTACTTCGATAATTGGACATGATTTTCAGAAAGTATTTAAAAATTTCCATTTGTATAAATAGCTTGGATGAATTGCAAGTAATGTCAAAATATCTTATCTGATTATGGGTTATGTGAAACTGAGAAAAAGTAAACACAGTATGGTGGCACAGTGGTTAGAATTGCTGCCTCAAAGTACTGGGGACCTGAGTTCAATTCCTGGCCTTGAGTAACTGTGTGGAGTTTTCATGTTCTCCTCATGGCTGCGTGGGTTTCCTCCTGGTGCTGCAGTTTTTTCCCATGCTCCAAAATGTGCAGGTTAGATGGATTGGCCATGCTAAATTGCCCCTTAGTGTCCCCAGATGTGTAAGTTGGGGAATTAGTGGTGTAAATACATGTGGTTCCAGGGATAGGGCCTGTTTAAGATAAAAAAAGATGGGTTGGTGCGGACTCACCATGGGCTCCTCCTGCACTATAGGGAATCTATGATTCTAAATAAAGTATGAAGCATGCATTTACCTTGTTTCAAAACATTTATTGGTTTTTAAATAGGGATCACATAGATGTAAAATTGCATTTTTCCTAATCTGTATGCTTTCTCCTTAGAATTACTGTTAAAGGAGTACGGCCACAGGGTCGTTCGTGGCACACTCTGACTCCTGTGACAGATGATCAGCTTTTTCTTTTTGGAGGACTAAGTGCAGAAAGTCAACCTCTTAGTAAGTGTGTATATACATTTTTGTTACTCAAAGGTAAAAACAGTATTGAAGCCAAACCATTTTCTCCATTTCCTTTTCTCTTCTAAGGTAATGACTTAGGTTACAATTTCACTGCAGTGACAGTCCAGCGAACTCCAAATTCCCTGTAGTCTTCGCTTTCTCTCCATCACCCCATATTCCCATCTTCCTCCAGTTATCTTACAATTCCCATTTCCCTAATTCTTCCCTTTCCCAATTCCATTTCCTCAACCCCATGGAGTTCCTCTATCATTGTTCCCATTGTTCCATATCTACTTCTCTGTAGGCATGGGGGCCTCATGGAGTTGGAAGGGAGACAGGGTTGTTGTGGAATATATACTGTGCAAAAACCTCCAAGACAGTACCATTCCTGGAGATCTCCGAATATTTTGAAGTTGATGATACTAAAGCAGATCAGAAAAATTGTATTAGGGAACAGGGATAACCCTGGAAATTATAGGCCGGTGAGTTTGACGTCAGTGGTAGGGAAGCTGTTGGGGGGGATTCTTAGAGATAGGATGTATAGGCACTTAGAGCGTTGCAATCTGATTAGGGATACATAGCATGGCTTTGTTAAGGGGAGGTCGTGCCTTACGAATCTGGTAGAATTTTTTAACGAGGTGACAAATGGTCGACGAAGGGCGAGCCGTTGATGTCGTCTATATGGATTTCAGTAAGGTGTTTGACAAAGTCTCTCATGGGAGGTTAGTTGAGAAGGTCAAGGCTCATGGGATACAAGGACAGGTAGCTAGATGGAGATAAATAACTGGCTTAGTGATAGGAGACAGAGAGTAATAGTGGAAGGGTGTTTTTCTAGCTGGAGGTCGGTCACTAGTGGTGTGCCGCAGGGCTCGGTACTGGGACCTCTTCTATTTGTAATATATATAAATGACTTAGAAGAAGGGAGTAAGTGGAGTGATCAGCAAGTTTGCAGATGATACAAAGATGGCTGGACTTGCGGATAGTGAGGAGCATTGTCAGGCGATGCAGTAGGAGATAGGCTGGTAGCTTGGGCAGATAGATGGCAGTTGGAATTCAATCCTGATAAATGTGAGGTGATGCATTTTGGGAGAAAGAATGTAGGGGGGAGGTATATGATAAAGGGTAGACCTATTAAGAATATAGAAATGCAGAGGGACCTGGGGTGCAGGTGCACAGGTCTCTGAAGGTGGCAGAGCAGGTGGAGAAAGTTGTGAAGAAAGCATATAGTATGCTAGCCTTTATAGGAAGGGGTATAGAGTACAAGAGCTGGCCTTTAATGTTGCAGTTGTATAAAACGTTGGTTAGACCTCATTTTATTCCATTTATTTTATTCCACTTATTGTTATAAATTTTTAATAGCAGTAATGAACTCAGTTTTATTGACAGTTACATTTTGAGTCAGCCATATTGTCATGGTCTCTTCCAGGTGATGCATGGATATACAGTGTTGGAGCTGCTGAATGGAGGCAATTAGAACATTGTCCTAAGAATAGACCAAGGTAAAAATAAGGCAGTCAGAGTTTCTGCTGAAAAATATAACACTGTTTATAGTGCACACAAACAATATTCAGTTATTTTTATTATTTAATAGGATTTTCTCAAATTTAGCCATATTTCAGTACTTAGGCAGTGGACAGGTACATGAAGACTATGAAGGTAACATTTATGTCAATTTGTGTATGTTACAACAACT
Organism: Sphyrna mokarran; assembly: GCA_024679065.1. Classification (NCBI taxonomy): domain Eukaryota; kingdom Metazoa; phylum Chordata; class Chondrichthyes; order Carcharhiniformes; family Carcharhinidae; genus Sphyrna; species Sphyrna mokarran. The sequence continues at coordinate 28,088,317 of JAGIQG010000015.1, forward strand.
AGGAAGTTTTGTTTTGTATAATTAAACCTAACACTGAAGATGCACTGACCAAATCTAAGTATTCCTAATTTTAAAAAATCTAATTTGGGGGAAAAAAATAAAAGTATAGATATACTGATAACATGAAACAACAAATCTTAATTCAAGGACCAGTACATAGTGCTGTACAGCTCAGCTTGCATCTGCAATTACAAGCAAGGCAAGATTTGGTGAAAAGGGCTTAGTTCTTCCCTGAAGGGAAGAACCGAAAATTGAAAGATTTTTGCCTCCAGCTTGTTCACCCACGTTTACAAAAATCAGTTCTAGGCTATGTTGTCAGAGACATGGGAAATTCATTTTTTAGCTGGTATGATAGATGGCAAAAGGAAAACCGATGCATGCTACTTCCGAGTTTTGTGCTCAACTTTTAGTTTGAAGTCCTATTTCATTAATACCATGAATTTAAACTGCAAGTTTACAAAACAATATGTTTAAGGGATAGAAAAGTAAATAGGGTGAAGCAAATGCAAATACCTGACCAAGTTGAAATTCCCACTTGAGACTTGAATTAGTTGAGGCAGAGGCGCAACATAGAAATTTCACTGTTTGAGACCTTGTCAAGTGATAGTTGCACTTAATAGAAAAATAGATCCCCAAAAATATTGGATTAATATGAAATGTGGTTTTTCTAAATTTTTAGGTGGTCAAAAATGTGGGGAGATGATCAATGCCGCTTTTAAGTGCTAGATTAATATCAGCTATTCTTTTAATTAAGACTACTGCAAAATAAGATGAGCATATTCTAGTCATTTTAAATCTAATTAAAAAAATTTTAACTTCAAATTTTTTTCATTTAACTAATTTTGGTTTAATTTCACCTTCTATAATTTATTGATTTACTTTCATTTGGGATTAATAGATTAATCATTATTTCAACCAATTCACTTGCAATGTTTATCAAATTCCTTATTGTGTCACTACATTAGGATACCCAGATACAAGTTATATTTCCTTTGTGCCTCTGTCTTACAAAAGCCCACAATGCTTAAGGGTGAGGAAATGATGAGTAGAAGCTTCCACAGAGGAAGAGAGACCTAAAAAAGAGTTATTACCAAGCTACTCTTGCGTGCCTAGAAAATATCTCATGGAAACATTGGTTAAACCTTCGTACAAGTTCCTGGATTTCCCCACAGCGATAGGCTGTGCATGATTCAAGTTTGATAGAACGTGAAAAATGAATAGAGGAATATCTGCAATATTCACTTTTTTTGTTATTCATTTATTAACCAATTAATCTTTTCTAATTTTAAAACACTTAATTGGACAGTAAATAAATTGAAGCATATTTCTCGCATTAGAAATTTATTTTCTAAAGTAGGGCAACTTGAAATATTCCAAGTCACTAATTCATAGGTGGAACGTAACATTATGTCATAATCCCTAAAAATTAAAACAGCATTTGCTGGGTTGTTTAGAAGATCAGTGTGCAAAGGACCATCGTTGTGTGGCACTATGCATTTGCAGACATTGCATATTTAAATACAAATTATTTGAAATTTCTGGATTTTGGTATTGAATGCGAGAGATTATGCTATTTGAGCTTCAATTCTAAGGAACAAAAGAAATGTAGCATTTCTCCCAGTACTGCTTTTACATTTCCCTCCCATCTGCCAACTACATTCTAAAAATGAAGATTTAGATTATACAACATTAGCTGCTTTTAGTACTGAAGAAGATGATATAGTTTTGTAGTTGGTCATGTATCTAGTTAAATGTTTATGTTAAGTTTGGTACATGACAATATTAATTTGAATTTCAGATGCTGAGGGTTTTTAATGCTCTATTAAATTAAAACATAATCATCTGAGATCTAAAACTGATATCAATGTCATAACCAGTTACAAATCTACTTCATCTTTGAGTTAGGAGCAGCAGAAATGGATTAAAAGCTTTTCAGAATATTACCAGGAATATTTGAAGGGACCAAAGTTACAGTATATGATAATGCATTAAAATATTGTAAATACTTGGATAAATTAAATAATAAGCAGGGCATAAGTTTGGAGCTGAATTTCTTCACAACCTCCTAATTCTGGCAAAAAATTTGTCTTGTATTTTATTATTGAATTACAGCCTGAATTGTCTACTAATGGGAGAGTGACTATTTTCTGCATCATGATCCACTAGTAAAATTGTGAAGTTATTGACATATGCAGTTTCTAGGAATATGATTTCTTAAGCTATTAATTGAATATCTTTTTAATGAAACAAAAGGCATTCTCCCATTTTTCATTCAGAGGAATATATTCACAGCTTAATATTACAGTGAATTAATATAAAGCTAAAAAAAAAGAAAATTTTGAACATTAAAAATCAAGCTGGTCTTGCCCTGAAAAAATGTTTGCAGATTGGGCACTTAAATTAGAGCAGTACTTGATGAACTGTACATATTTCTGCAGCTTGAATGATTTCTATATCTTTATTACTGTTGATATGAGGTTTGTAAATGCAGCTGTAGCATGTTTAACTTTACAATTAAAGTTTCTATATATGCTGTACTATTGAGTGTTTTTATATTGTGATTTGGCTTTTATTTAAGAATTCCCATCGTATATTATATGAATAAATAATTGAAACATTCTGTAATAGAATTTATACTAGGTACAGCAGTGACATTTTGCACCGTTTTAGATTAGCAGCTACCAAGCGTAATAGAGCACTGTTACAGTCTGTACAAAAAAAAAGCATCAGGTTGCAAGCTAGGATTTCAACAAGCTCGAGTCAGGAAAGTCTACTCCATGTTCTACGGTGAAGCAGACCAGGCAGGAGTTTACCAACAGCAAGTCATGAGACAAAGGTTTTGATGAGGTGAGGAGAGCAAAGGCAGATGCAGAGTGCAGGGAAAGGAAATGTAGACTGCTTCGTAGCTCATTACAAGGTGGGAAAATTTATAATTGTAAAATGTGTAGTTAAAGTAGGGTGATTGTTGTAGCAGATCAGTTTAAGAGTGCTATGCATGATTTCAGATTATATTACTTGGTTATATTGCTTAGATTACTTTTCATTGATGGATTATCAGAAAAATGAATTGCACAGGGTTGCACTGGTCACACATAGAAAGTTTAAAATACTAGATTTAGTTTATAATAAGAAAGGAATGTCATAACTATGTTTTGCCTTTTTTAGATCCCTTCATTTAAAAGTTAATATAAATATCAAAAATGTGTCCTAAAAAAATTCTCTATTCCGGCAGGAATATGTGATAATATAAAATATCTTCAATATGTCAATTCAGCTTTAGAATGTTTAAAAGTTGGACAATTATCCTAGGTGATTTAGATTGCTTGGATTTTGTTCTCTTTTTATTTCACAACTGAATGAAAGACTGATTCAGTAGAACCACATTATTTGTTTACACTCCACGAATTCAGTGCGAGTAGGTGGGAAAAAGATGCAAGTCCCTTTTAAAGACTTTTAAACCAAATTGACATAACATTCCTTCCCTGTCCAGTCAACCTTGTCAATTTTTGTTGCTGTTACTTTCCTACATTGTTGTAGTGATGCCATCAGTTTTTATTGCTGGCTTAACCATTTATCCTTGTCCTCATAAATATCTCTTCCTATATGGTGGCACTTATTTTGAATCTGGTTTGAAATTTGGATTCTGTAACAGAAATCTGTTTGTTACGGCCCAACTTGGTTGTTTTTATTGTTAATATATGTTAAGTATTGTAATTAAAATTCTAAGCAATGTCAAGGAGCCAAGACTTTAAAAGCTCAGTAAAGTCATCCAGGCTTTCATGAATGGCATTCAATCCATGTGAAAATGGCAGAGGTTAGACAAGAACAAGACCACAATCATCACCCCGCCACCCCCTTTTGTTTTCTGAGATTCTGTCGTGGTGGTATCATGGCCGAAGTGTTGCCATGGAATTGCTTTTTCTGAGAAGCAAGTCATAAAATAGAATCACTGCAGAAGGAGGCCATTCAATCCATCAAGTCTGTACCAACCATAATCCCACCTAGGCCCTAGTTCCGTAATCCCTCATGTTTACCCCACTAATATCCTTGACATTAGGATTGACTTAGCATGGCCAATCAACCTAACCTGCATATCTTTGGATTGTGGGAGGAAACGCACGTAGGCACAGGGAAAATGTGCAAACTCCACACAGTGACCCGAGGTCAGAATTGAACTTGGATCCCTGCCTGTGTTCACTGGTCCACTGAGGCAGCAGTACTAGCCATCGTACCACCGTGCTGCCCTAAAGTCCTATAGCTACTTGACATGCTGACAAAGAATTGATAGAAATCATTATTTAAACTTACTACCAGTGGAAGTGGACTCTCAATATTGTGAAGTCTGCTAGCTGCTGTTCGGTATTGAGTCTAATGTAGCAATCTTTAATCTAGTATTATTTGGAGGCCATGGTCATGGCCACTGGCAACCAGAATCACAGTTTTCTTCCATAAATACACTGGTAAAGGGAATTGTCCTGTTAAAATTGCTTTTATGATCTCACATCTTGATAAAAGTTTATTCTCCCCCAAGTGCCATGGGAAAGGTTGGGAGGGTGGTGGGGAAATGGAGTTAGTGTTCATGTTCAGTGGCCACTCCCAGTCCCTTCAGGACAGATTACCATGGGGAAACTGATAATGTATAATTGAATGACCTATGGAAAAAAACTAGTATGTTCAGACAGATTTTATTTTTCTGTATATCTGTTTGGCAAAGAAATGAACAGAATATAATGATATCAGTTTAATGAGGAGATCAAACATTGTTTTTAAACATGATTATCTACAGAATATTAGAAACTATCTAGCTATAGGCTCATTTGCCCACTGAAATTTGAAGAAAATCACTGTTCCCTATTAGACTATATTCTTTTTCTCACTAATTTTCTCTTTTTGTCTGAAATTATCAGCATTTTCTAATATTTCATTCTTGTGACCATATGAGCCCAGACACTCAGGTGAGCTAGATCATGCCATTGCCCAAATTGCACCCTCTCACTTAATCAACAAATGCTGACCAAAAATGAAACCTAGGCTAATTAATTCTTTCTCTAGACAAGTGCTGAGCCCAATTGGAGCTCATGTGATATACCTGTTAGAATTTGAAAAGTTTGGTAATTATTAAGCAACGTATTTATTCTGTGTTGTAAATAGGCTTAATTTCAGTCTTATGGACTGATTTACCCATACATAATCAAATCTACACATATTTCAAGTGAGCATTACTGTATCATCCTACTGGGACTTTTGATGTCCTTATCCAGGTCAGTGGAAGTTGACAGGTCAGTAGAGTGCCAATTATTTCAGTTTGTTTTTGTTGGTGTTCTGTGGGAAGTTTCTTTCTAAAGTTTCTTTTGCATGTGGTGAGTTGGGAATGCCACGGGGAAAACAATTTGGATTCTGGTTAATCTTTTTTTATCCTAAGGTTTCCAGTGTAGTGCAAATATAAATATATTGTAATGCTATAGCAAAGCAGTGCCCTTTCTAATTGTGGATACAGTTTCCATATTTGCCCGTTGAGCTATCTAATTAAAAATATTTCACTTGTGAAGTACCTAGAGACTGGAATATTTTAATATGTCTTTTGGATGTGGAAAAATATCTTGCAGCAGTTTTGACATGTCCATGAATATGGATCCATAAAAAACAACTCTCAAAATTTTTCTCTTGTTTGTATTTCCATTTACTAAATGAATAACAGCAAAAGCAATCAGTTAAAAGGGACAGGAAAAAATTTAAATGTTTTTCATAAAATCATAGAATCACTCCAGTACAGGAGGAGGCTATTCACCCTACCACGATCCCTATCCCCATGACCCCATGCATTTACACTAGCGAGTCCCTCTGACAGTAAGGAGCAATTTAGCATGGCGAGTCCACCTAACCCACACATTTTAGCTGACTAGGTTTTTTATTTTGTCCATTGGACAAAAACATACCTAAAAATTGAATTTGTAACAATTTGTACTGGATCGAAGTACTAGTACTAAGAATCATCTTGCTATCCATGTATTGGCTTTCATTTGTTTTCCTTTGTTGATTTGGCATATTACCAACTATATGTTCTTCCTCAAACTCCCTTTGCAAAACTGCCAACTATTCTTTTGTAATTTGGATTCAGTATGAACCATGATTTCATGATGCTCTTCCTTCTTTCAAAAATATTATCTACCCACCTGTGTGTGTCTTTCCTTTGACATCTGGGAGGCAACAGAACATTTGGGACTCCAAGTCACTGTTACAGAAAAGTTTTCTGTCACTCTGACATTGGTCACAGGAGTTTGTTACCAGCTGCCTTTTCTTGACGCTCCATTCTGTCCCTATGTTGACGTTGTGCTGGTCTTGATTGTTTTCTCTGCGTCACTGTTTTTATCAGAATTGTACTTATCTTTTATACATACGCTTGAGGCAATTTCAATCAATGTTTCTTGCACACACCAGAGTCCTTTTCCTTCCAATGGATTATCATCATTTCTAGCTATCTACTATCTAGAACAGGCAGTATAGGAAGTATTCCTTATGCTTAATGTGGAGTGGCACCACTTTTGTTGAAGCTCAGAGTTGTTGCACTTAAGCTTGAACTTGCAGACACCTCTTAAACTCATTCTACTGATAATTGCAGAATTCTCTCATATCAAGCTGGTTACACTAATATGTCATTATGTGCCATAATATGGAATTAAAGGTTATGGGCAGAAAGTGGGAAAGTGAACTGATCCACTTCAGATCAGCCATGAGCTTATGGAATGGTGGGGCAAGTTCAAAGAGCTTGATGGCCTACTCCTGCTCCTATTTCTAATGTTCTTATGTCATAAACAAGCAAAAAATGAATATCAGTTCAAACGGAAAACATTTGACTTGGCAATTCCATTTCAAACCAAAGTGTCTCTATACACACTCATAAGGTGGGGAACTCCACACCTGCTTCCACCACTGTCAATGGGGTTCCTGTTCTATGCACCCCCATGTTACCAGAAACCTATGGTGGGGTCTCGTTATTAGTGGGACCAGAAGATCTCTCTGATGAAAATGGAAGGAAAGTTCTGGTATTTTACAGCCTGGATGATTCTACAATGTGCTTGAGTGCGCATGAATATAATATAGCAAACAAACAAGCCAAGCACAGCAGTTTCAAAACAGCGAAACAAAAATCATACCAGTACAACCGGATCTAATAGGAAGCTTTGTTAATCAACCCAGAAAATCCCAGTTGATGGCTAACTGATGGAGGAAAAGGATTATATATATAGGCCTCGGCTTGGTCTTGTAACTTTTTTCTTTTTAAAGAAAATAATTTGATCCATGCTCTGGCAACTGGGCAGTAAAACCAGGAACAACATTGTGGACCTTCTTTCACTGCATCAGATATAGTTTTTTGTGAAAAATATTTCCACAAAGGTCCTTATACTTTCTGTGACGAACTCAGTAGAACATGATCTGATGTACAATTAGATTTTTTTAAACAACAAATATTTTTAATTAAGATTTTTATTTTGGTCAGCTTTCTGAGCACCAGATCTCTTATCCCACCATTCCTCTTTCCATTCTGTTGCTGTACTTAAGGACTTGTTCAGGATTCTGTTGAAGTAGGTATTCAAAGTGAATGGTAAAAATTCTTGTTATTTTATTTCAATGCTGGGTTGTCTATTTAGTACTATAGAAAATATTAATATCTTTTACGAGGTGGTTTGCTTGTACAATAGGTAGTTGCTTTGTGTATATGTTAGAACAATGGTTGATGTCAGGTTAATTAGCAATAATCTTTGAGATTTGGCTTGAAAGGGGTTAAGGAACGTACGTCCACCTTGTTTCTTTTGCAGCACTGGGTCTGGGAGTGGGAGGGGGGTGGTTTGTTATTTGCAGGCTTCCTTGAACTTTCTTGAGGGCTGGCCTGGATCAAAGATGTCTTGTTATGTTGAGAATGATTTTAGAATGTTGGGGTTTTTTTTCAAACTATTTATCCCACAGATTTTTTTTGTCGACAGATTTCTGTTTTGGAATAATGGTTGGGTAACTTGCTGCGATTCTTCTGCTACAACTACACAGTAGTGTACTCCTTGTTTTGCAACTGCTCCAGTGAGCAATGGAATGTGTACACCAAATGTACGGTGGTGTTTGCTCACTGTACTATCCTGCTAGCCCTCATAAATTGTACTGCAACTTGGATTTGAACATCTACTTTTGTACTTTATCTTATGTAATTTGGTGACTCAAGTTTCTTCAAGGCTTTTGTTATCCTCCTTTTTGACGTTAAAGCAGTAGAGGATCTGTTTAGATATTCAATTTTGAGGGCGGAGGGTATTTCCACATGGCTCTGTTGTGATGGAGGCTTTTAACTTTAGGACTTTTTTGAAGTGACTGACAAACAGCTTTAGAAGCGAAGATACTTCAACGGTGTGATTTCCTATATCCTTATTCCTATTCTTGTTTGAGGAAACATTAAACCAGACCTGATCATTAATGAGCTTTCATTCTTAATCTTGATTGGATGCTTACTGCATATAAGTTACCTTTTGCAGGATACACCCACTATAATTATTAAATACTCCATTTGGTGATTTTCCTCTTCAGCATAGCAACCTTAGTGAGGTTTATTTCTTCAGTATTCCACACTTAGCCTACATGCTAAATTCTTTCATCTTTAATTGAAAGAATGGTGAATAGCCACTAAGTTGATTTCTTTATATGTGGACCATGAGAGGGACTATTCATTTAAGATCAGACTAAAAATTCTTCAAAGAGCACACAACTGTGACTGTTTTTAGACAGGCAGCATATAGCTATTATATATGGCAATTAGCTTTCTTTTAAGACTAACTCCTATAGGTGAGTAGCTCTCTATTTACACGTATTAATTCTTCAGATTAAATTTCCCTGACCATTTTCAAAATATCCTTGTATTTTATGACATCAAGAATCGTAATGTTCTGTCAGATTTTAACACTAAATGTTAAAACTGTGAGAAACAGATATGGTGTACAAATTTTTCAACCGTTTCATGGGCTACCTGCAAGGTGCAGATTGGATGTTTGGGGAATGGAGAAAATCCTTGGGTAAAGTGAAAGGGGGAGGTTAAATACTTTTCTGAGAAAATATACAATGCATAAAAGCAACATTTGATTATATTTTAGTCAATGTTTGGGAAAGCTGTCATTGTTTCATAGTTTAAATGGGAATAATATTCACTACCTCCGCCATGCCCTTTATAAAAATGTCCAAAATAATTTACAGGAAATGAAGCAAATTAGACATTGTTGCTAACTTGGAAAATTAAATGATGAAATAAGAACTCAGACATAATTATTGTACACTAATATACTTAATGTTGAAAAACTCTGCAGGTTGTGGCATACAGCCTGTCTGGGAAAAGAATATGAAGTGATGGTGTTTGGTGGGAGCAAGGATGACTTACTTTCCTACGATTCTGTGAGTATGTTTAATTGTCTGATTTTTGTTTAATATAATGCAAATAAAACTGAATTGGAGAAAAGATATGCATGAGGTTAGTAAAAAAAAAAATGGTATTCAGCTCTGATCCAGCCTTTGAGATGCCTTGAACCTAATCTGGTTGTTTTGAAGTCTGGGTGTTCTTTAGTCTTAATAATTATTAGAACCACCCTAAAAAATCTACTTGAATAAAATATAAATGGAAAAACTACAAATGCTGGAAATTGAAATAAAAACAAGTGTTTTGGAAGTGCATGCACATCCGTCAGTACACGTGATGAGATAACACTTTTATGATGTTTCAGATGTCTACTGTTTTGTGTCTGACTGCTGCCATTCTGATGAAGAATACTGATTTACCTATTGTGTATTTTCACATTTTTAAATTTTAAAATCACTTTGCAAAGATGAGTCCATTGTAGATTGAGAGAGAATTGCCCATTGAAGGCATTTGAGGAAAATTGCATATTTCCTTTAAGTATGAAATCTTTGAACATGGGTATTAAAACTAGATGAGATGGTTTGAGGAATTTTGTAGCTCATGGTCTACCTTGTATTGGAAGCAATGAGTAAAATATCTTATCCCATGCCTATTAAACCAGCTTCCCTCCAATTCATTTAAAGTAAGAGATGGTTGCTTGAGACCAATGCCCTAAGGTAGGATGAAAGGTTTTTAATGACAGATCCACTGTGGTAACGTTGAACATGAAGGATGTCAGAGGGGAAGACTATCCTATCCCCTGTGAATACATGTGGAGAAAAAGGCAATGATGTGAGATTGAACAGCCATCTAAAGCAGCAGAGAAAGCTGGTCCACAAACAAAATTCATTCATTTCGAGCTCAGAACCAATCAGGAACCAGAAGGAAAGTTAGGAAAAGTAACTTAACCTGTTAGTGAAAGTTTGACATTTTATTGCCTTTTTGAAGGAGTCTGTGGTCAGTTGAGTCTGTGATATTTGATAACATATTATTTTGTATATTGACTTGATGTTTGTAAGATAAATTAGCTGCCCCTTGTCTGTGTTTCCATTCTGTTCAGAAAGATTTGGAATGTGCTCTGTATTTCAATTTTCATCACATCAGGATCTTATTTTAATAATATTGGGTTACATGACTAAATATTTAGATATATGGTAGGACCATAAGAAATATGAACAGGAGAAGGTCATTTGGCCCCTCAAGCCTGTTCTGCCATTTAACAGAATCATGGCTGACCGGACATTCTTCACATCCATTTTCCTGCCCTATCCTCATAACCTTTCATTCCTTGCTGATCAAAAATCTATCTCAGCCTTAAGTACACACAAGGACTCTGCCCCCACAGTGCTCTGTGGCAAGCTGTTCCAAAGACACTCAATCCTCTAAGAATAAATTCCTCACCCCAGTCTTAAAATAGCGCTCCTTTTCTCTGTGACTCTGTCCTCTAGTCATAGGCTTTCCCATGAGGGAAACATCCCCTCAGCATTTTACCCTATCAAGCCTCTTAAGAATCCTAGCATTTCAATGTGTAGGTAGGTACACTCAGTGCAAAACATTCAAGTCTACTCATGGGAGTGACTGTCAATGTGTCAAATGACTGTCAAAGAGAATATTATGGCAGACTGAAATTTGTGACGGTTTTCTTCTTTTCCTTGTTTAAACATTTTATTTTCCTGTTTCCCCTGCCCCTTGGTGCTATCCATTCTGAAGATGGGAATTTTTATTTAATGTAACTTGGCTAACGGAAGTCTGGAAATTGATGCAACAGTAACATCTCTTAAACATATTTTCTGCATCGCACATAGCTTGGATAAGCTATCTCTTCAGTAGCATTAGTAGCTTGATCGCACTCTGATAATATAACTCATTGTCTCTGATTTGATCATGATGGAGTGAAAAAAATTGTTTTATTCGCTATAGTTGCAATAGATGTAAGAATCATGCAACAAGAAAACAAAACCATGGATTAATGTAGCAGCAATGCCTGTGAATTAATTTTTGGAAGGTTAGAAATGGAAAAGAATTTCTGTCTCAGTTAAAAATTTCTACCATTGATTCACAACACATTATCTTTAAAAAAGTTTGGTGGTGGAAATTAGAAATTGAAATGTGTGGAAAAAGTAATTATGAAATAAAGTTTCTAAATAGCAAAATTTAATACAATTTTTAAACACCCATAAAACATTTGCTGCTTTTTCAAATAGAATTGTATGTCTGAATAAAATTAGAAACTATTTTATTTCTGTTTCCTGGAACCAGAAAAGTAGTTTTAATCAAATGCATATCCTTAAACTTTCACCTTGGATAATTCAAGAAATATTAGAACAAATTTGAATAATAGAAGTTCAAATAAAACATAAAATTTATTGATGTTCTTATCAAACCACTGGGTAGTTCTAATTTTCAGGACTGTTATTACTCTGTTAGTGAAAGTGGGCATGATTTAAAGTGTGCTACAAGTATTATCTCTCTTTTGTTTTAAAAACTAGGGTCACTGTAATGATGTGCTGATCTTTCAAACACAGCCGTATTCACTGTTCAGGTAAATGTGTTAAAATTTCCTTTTGACTTTATATTTTGTAGACTTATTAGAATGTGGTTAACATTAACTAAGTTGAAAAATGGAAAACAGTTTTCTTGATCATTGACCATTGAGGGGAGAGTAACTTGAGTGTTTTATTTTGGAGAAGCATGACATTGAAGTTACTGTGCTGGCATATTGGAATAATTTATTTGTGAACCTCCTAGATTCATGAAACTTAAATCAGAGTTGGAAAACAAAATGAGTGGAGATCTGGCATGATAAGTTCACCCAATTTTTTGTTTGGAAGTATGCACTTTGCACCCAAAGGTCAGCTGACTGATGAAGACATCCTTCTGTATGAGCATTGCATTGTATTGTTTTAAAATTTTAGGAACCATTTTCATTTGGTCCAAACACTCCAGCTTAAATCCAAAGTGCATAGTTAGCTTGTTCCCTGTTTGAACTCCTGAACTTGATTATTCTGGATTCAGCCAATTTGTCTAATGTTGGCTTACATTAGGCAGTTTTGCGGAAGAGAATTTTAGCGATTAATGCAGTTGTAGAAATGTCCAGCAGTAGGAACTCTGCTTCAAAGGAAAGCCAGGTGAAAGACTGTTACAAGCACAAATGTTATCCTGTTTCTTTCAGTGGCTATAGAATCAGTAGTTTGTGAAAAGTGGCAATCAAGTTAAATTTATCTGCTAGAAAACATCCAATGTAGTTTCCAGAGGTGGCAAGCTTGGAGATTGCATTACAACAGTATAGTTTTATAGTAGAACAAATATTAATTAATGCTTTGTGTTTCCCTCTATGCATACATTTTTTATTTATCCAGCTTTCTACGGTTGGCCATTAAGGTGCACCGTAGATGTCTGAACATTTTCTTTGCTCCCCATCAACTTCTTAGTATGAATCTTACTATGAAACCATTGACAATTATTTCTTTGCACAGTATATGAATGAAGTGTGTAGCTGTCTTTCTTGTTACAAGTGTTTCAGGATATATGTCACAATTTTTGCTATTTGATGTACACTTCTGCTTTCATAGAAAAAGGTAGTACATAACAAAGAAGAATAGGAGATGAACCAACTTGCATCGTCTCCATTTTTAAACAGTAGGCCATTGAAGTACAAGAGCAGAATTTTGAAAAGCAGACATGGGATGGAAATGTAAAAGGTTTGACTCCAAATCATAGTCTGTAGTACATTTATTTTTAACTTTCACCTTTAGTTGTGAACTCTGTGATGCCATGCATCAGTCAATTTGGTCATTAAACGCAAAGAATGCATGCGATCAAGTTGTAATGACAAAATGTTACTCGCATTTTTTCTCTTTTTCTGCAGATGTAGGAGAAAAACAAGTAATCAGAGGCTAGTAACTCAAGAGCACCCATGCATCTCTCAGCATATTTATCACTCAGTCGCTTTCTGGCAAGCATTAGCACAGTTATATCTATCTCCTGATTTAGAAAACAATTTTAAGGACAGTGCAGTAATATGGGAAGCAACTGGTTGGAGCATTACATCCACAACTGATGAAGGCAATTGAAGGATACTTCAGAGCATCTTTTATCTCTGGGAGACTAACACGGAGATTACTCATCCCACAAAAGTTGTTCTGTAGATTGGATTATGCTTTGAAGTGCATGGAAACTTCATGTAGCTATACCTTGTAAGGGCTATTTCATTGACCTTGGTCACCACAAGTGAGCCAGATTCTATCATTTTCACAGATCACAATTCAGGACCATTAGGGTGGCAATGTGGTTCAGTGCTTTACGGTATTGCCTCACAGTGCCAGGCATCTGGGTTGAATTCCAGCTTTCATTGACTGACTGTGTGGTGCTTACACATACTCCCTGTGTCTATGTGGGTTTCCTCCAGGTGCTCTGCTTTCCTTCTGCAGTCTAAAGATGTGCAGATTAAGTGGATTGGCCATGTGCCATTGTCTCTTCGTGTCCCAAAAGGTGTGGATTAGGGAGATTAGCAAAGTAAATGTGTGGTGTTATGGGAATAGGGCAGATGTGGGCCTGGTAGGGTATTGTCAGTGCAGATTTGATAGGATTAATGGCATTTTTCTGCCCTATAGTGGTTCTAAGTATTTATATTTCTCTAGCTTGAGGAAACTTGGGCAGCTTCCCAACTATTGAAGATCAAATCTATCAAATCAAAGTGTTAATGTAAGCCTTATTTGTGACTAATAAATTTTAAACTTCAAATTTTCTGTACCAAGTCATATAGCATATTTAACAACAATTCTTTACTGAGACTGGAGTCTAGATGATATTTTTGGTGTGAGGATATAGATTATGTGGACTGATGAATTTTTCTTTCCTCTGTAGGTTGTGCTTAGATTGCATTGCCAAAAATTCCACAATTTTACAAAATCAGCTTCCATGGTTACCTCGTCAATTGTTGTCTCAAGTGCAGAAGAAAATCACTTTCTGGATTTCAGCTGGACTCCAAGAGAAATGAAAATATATTTTTAGCTGACAGTTTGATTTAAGGTTTGCGAATATCACTCTTAATGATGTATTTCACAATATATATCATTATGATCGGCAAATGTAATGTTTGAAATGTACAAGCCCAAATTGGGTTAATATAAATGTGATTGTTCTGTTGTACTGTATTTTATTCATTTTTGTAGACTAATTAACATATTTACTATGTTAATACATTTTATATCATCCTGGGGCTAGATTCTGAAATAAAATGTTTTGTGTAATAAACCCATAGTGATGGCTTTTTCATCATTATAAAATATATATTAGTAATACAAAATGTCTCAATTTGCATTTTACTTCAAGGCAACTGATGAAAAAGTATGTAGGTAAGTATTCAGCACCCATTTTGTATTCACTGGTGATGATCAACAAGGTTGAGAATATTTCCACTATTGTAATCGATTTATGTTGAATTGCAGTGAATTCACATTATATTTTCTGGTACTCCCAATAACTTCAGGACTATCTCAGAAATATTTTTCTTTACTATATTAGCCCTAAATATGTAATTGATTAATGATTCTAAATACAGACAGTAATATCTTAATGTAAATTAAACTTGAATAACAATGTAAAAATTACACTATCAGCCATCCCAAGAGACTTGTTTCAGTTTTTCCCCTAAATTTTTGGGTTTTGTGCATTTTTTTTGCATAGTTTACATTTCCTTATGTGTAGGCTCAATGTTTCTATTAAATTGTAATCTATAATTGTTTACTGTTTTTATTTTTAAACTGGAATGAAGCATATTGATATTGTGCCACAAGACATTTAAGACCAAATTCATTTATTTCATTGTTCAGTGTTAGAATATTAAAAATAAATTTACTTCACACATCCTTCTCAGAAAAATACCTCTGTACCAGTTCACTTGAAATCATTAAAAGAGAATTCCACGCAAGCGCTCCTCTGCTCTCTATCCCTTTAACTCTGCACGTTTACTATGGCTAATTCACTTAATATACACATCTCTGAGCATGAAGGAGCATTTTACTTAACCTGCATATCTTTAGAATGTGGGAGGAAACCTGGGCATCCAGAGGAAACCAATGCAGATACTGGGAGAAAGTGTAAACTCCAAATTGAACCTAGGTCCCTGGCGCTGTGAGGCAGTGCTAATCACTGTGTCAGCCTGCCACTGTTATTTCTGTGCTTGATTGTTTTCAGCTCAAGGTATTCTTTAATTCTGTCCTGATTGTTGTTTACCTGTGATTTCTCATTGGTAATAATTCACTAAAACCACTCATTGCAAGTTTAACTCTTGAGTAAAGTGTAAAACCTGTTGTCAATGGAGCAGAAGCTATCGTTTTGGTGATAAACTGTAGGCAGAAGGATTGAAAGTGTGATAGCAATAGGGAAACCAGAATCTAATGTACAGATCAATCGTACAATGGTTGTGACCAGAGTGGCCTGCTAGCGAGAAAAAATGTTTTGCCAATCTTGACAAAAACTTCGTAACAAGAAATTATGGAATAAAAATGATTGATATTCAGGTAATAAGTAATTTTGGATGGGGTAACAAGTGACTACTAGAAAGACTGCAAATTAGGTGAAATGAGAAATTGTGCAACGAAGCCACTCAGGTTGGGATCAATTGAAATTGATGAGCAATAAGGATAACTAACGAGCAATCATCATTGGCCAAATAGCTGAAAGAAGTGCCTATCACTGAACAACAAAAGGGAAATCAGTGAGCTAAACAAGTCTGCTGAGAGACTGGGTACATTTGTTGTGAAATTGCATATGTAAGGTTAAAAATGTGTTTGACAAATGTAAATAGTTAAGTGCTAAAACCAGAAGAAATCATATAGCATTGTCTCTTTAAAAACAGGTGTTTTTATGTGTGGATTTTAAATTGCAGAGCAGGCTGCAGAAACAGGTTTTTGCAACATTTGAATCAATGCCCACTAGTGAGTGTTCTAACCAAAACAGGCTTTTGAATTGGATTTTAAAGCAAGCACACAGAGACATAGAACAAATGGAATTCAAATGTGAGGGTTGGTGACAGCCTCAAGCTACTCAGATTGCAGGAATATTATGAGGTAATTCCTGGTATATAAACCCGGACAAGGGGGGAATAACTGTTAGAGTATGCTTGCCGCCTCTTGAGTCAGAAGGAGGGAAGGCAAAGCTCTCATAAATCCTGTATTTTCATGTATGTCTTCATAAAGTGACCTAAACAGGGAGAAATACCAACTCAAAAGTTTTCCAGATAAGAGCAACACCAAAGAAAGTTCATACTTCCAAAAGATGCTTGTTTGTACACTAGTTGGGAGTGATTGAATTCTGTAATGATTTATTTCATTATTCCTGAAGGAGTCTTGTAATATCTGAACATTCTATTGGCATTTAAGGTTGTTGCCGGTTTTAAAATAAGGACCTGTTAATTGTTCATGATAGAATGTCAGATCCTTCTTCAATTTACCAAAACCAGTAACCTCCTCCTATCTCTCACATTTGTACAAGATTACGAGGTGAGATTGTTGTACGTAAAATAATACTTCTGAGACTGTTAGTCATAATAAAGTGGTTTTTATTTCGAAGCTCTGATGTTCATCCAAGAGCTTTGGGAGAAGCAGAGATGAGCCGACTTCTCATAGAAACAAACACAAGTTGGCATTTATACATTGAGTCTTAAGTGTCAATCACGATTCCAAGTTTCCCATTCTGGACAGAACTCTTGGTCTTCTTTCCTTGGTCGTGATGCAGCCCCAGATTTAATCACAATTCACAGTCCAGCTGGCAACTGCAGTCATGACGCACAGTCACAATTCAAAACCTTTCTGCAGCAGTACCGGCATCCCTGTCTTTGAAGTTATTTGTGCAATTGCTGCTGTTTCAGCAGGACTCTTCCTGTTAAAAGCCAGTATCGCGATCTGCCGTCAGCAGCTGTCAAAAGCCATTGTTGTAAACTACTATCTGTGTAACAATGTCCAACTAACACAATAGATAAGATTTGCAAAGTCTACAAAATAATAGCTCCATCAAACTGTCTTTATAAAAATAAGTTAAAGCATGTAATACATGAACAAATAACTTATTACTGCCAGGAGCAGTATAAGCTTGAGGAAAATCAGTCATGAAGAGTTATGTTTGTGACATATTCTAGGTACAAAATCCATTAATTGTTTCCCTACTTCAAAATGTATCTCTTTCGGTGATTCCAAAATTGAGCAGAGAAAAATCACCTCTGTTGTAACACATTGAAGCCCATCCTACCTATTATCTATGGCATTCATGAATTTCTTAGTAATTGAAATTTTTAAAAACCAGTAGTATTTACGCATTTTTTTTTTGCTAATGAGGTCCTTCATATGTCACTCTTTCAAATTGCTAGTTTAAAATTGATCTTGTGCAGCAGAGATTGTTCTGATTTTTGCTGCTGCTTCATTTGACTATCTTTATATAGCGTTGAATCTTTGATTCAGAACATTCCCCAGAAAATTGAGCACAAAATCTAAGCTAACTTTCCAGTGCTGTGTTGTTGGAATTGCCACTTTTTGGATGAGACATTAAATTGAAGGCCCAACCTACCCTTCCGGATTAGCATAAGTATCCGATTTTTGAAGACCAGTTAGTATCCAGATTGCCAACAACCTATCCTGGTTCTCCCATGCTGAAACTATAGTTAAGAAAGCCTCTACTTCCTCAGAAGATCAAGAAAATTGACATGTCCATTGCAACTCTGACTAAACTTTATAAAAGCACCATCAAAAGCATTTTTTCTGGTTGCATCACAGCTTGGTGTGGCTGCTGCTCTGTGGAAGACCACAAGAAACAACATAAATGGTTGGAGCCCAGTCCATCGCTCAAACCAGCCTGTCATCCATTGATTCTGTCTATAATTCCTGCTGCCTCAGAAAACAGTACTGTGCTGTACTACGTTCTAAATAAAATCAACCATCATAATTAAGGACTTCACTTATCCCATACATATTCTCTTCAATCATCTTCAGTCAGGAAAAATAGATAAAAGTCTGAGGAAATGCTTTGATCACTCAAGAACTGCTTCTTCTGTGTTGTATCAGACTTTTGAATGGATTTACCTTGCATTAACTTTATCTTTTTCTACACCTTAGCTATTAATACTACATTCTACACTATCTCCTTCTCAATGAATGGTATGCTTTATATAGGGTGTAAAAACAGTACTTTTCACTGTACTCAACATATTAAAACATATTATCTTGTCATTTATCACACTAGGAAAGGAGATAGTATTTGGAGATTTCTGTGGAGTTGACTGCTTCATTTCCAATATTGCAATAGTGATTATACTCAAAATATTGTGAAGAGTTTTGGAATGTACTAAGGTTGTGAAAAGCACTACATAAATGAAAATCTTTCTTTGAACAAAATGCATGTACTAATATAAATGGATTGATACTTTTAAAAACTAAATGGTTATACATGGGTAGCATAAAATAAGGGTTTTTGAGCAGATTAAATGTTAATGTGGAATTGGAGAATAGTAACTCTTGTGCTATGATATATGTTAACTGTGTGTGATTGACCCTGAAAGAAACTAGGATAGAGATAACATCCATGTAATGCTGTTCCTTGAGGGGTTACCAATAATTCGCTGGTGTTGAACTATACAAGCCTCCAGCCCTCTTAGTGAGACACCAAACATTTACCTTATGACAGGTATCTGTTGTAATCTTTTGATTTATCTCTTCCAAAGTCATGTAACAAGCATATAATTATCTCTCTTCATAAAATATTAATGCAGCATTATTAGTTCTCCAAAATTTGCGTGAACAAATTGGCAGTTCTGCAGCCTTCAACTTGTCTGTAATATTGAATCTCAGATATTAAGTATTATCCTATTTTACATGTCATAAGTAGTGGACTAGCTATTCCTTAGATATTAAGCGGCATGGTGGCACAGTGGTTAGCACTGTTGCCACACAGGGCGAGGGATCTGAGTTTGATTCCCAGCTTGGGTCGCTATGTAGAGTTTGCATGTTCTCCCCATGTTTGTGTGGGTTTCCTTCAGGTGTTCCAGTTTTCTCCCACAGACCAAAAGACTGGTTGGGTGCATTGACTTTGCTAAATTCCCTCAGTGTAGCCAGACAAGGGGATTTTAACAGTAACTTCATTGCATTAATGTAAGCCTATTTGTGATACTTTCTAGTTTTTCTCATTATTGACAGCAAGGATCAGTCAGAAGAGAACCAGATGTGCATGCAATGCCACATTACAAAAAATGCTAAGGTTATGGAGGAACTCTGAATTTCAAATTTTTAGCGTCTACCTTGTCCATTCATATTGTGGTCAAGGTAATAAGAAAGTGGAAACTGCTATAGGATGAGGACAATGGAGTTTTGAACGAGATATAGTTTGAAGTGGAACCTAACACAATATTATTTTAAAAGTCAGCTCAAGAGATGAGAAAAATCCCATTTCAAGTATTTGTATGTGAATTTATTGCTTAAGGACAAACCTATTGCACTGTAAGATATGAATGAGAAACACCCGCTGACTTAGTCACCAACACGTGGAGACTCTGGAGACAGTGCAGAGGAGGTTTACCAGGATGCTGCCTGGTATGGAAGGTCTGAGTTACGAGGAGAGGTTAGGCAAATTGGGACTGTTTTCCTTAGAAAGACGTAGACTTGGAGGAGATCTAATAGAGGTGTACAAGATTATGAGGGGTATAGATAGAGTAAACAGGGTTAAGCTTTTTCCTGGGATGGACTCGAATAGCACGAGAGGTCACGGGCTTAGGGTGAGGGGGGTAAGGTATAATTTGGATGCTAGAGGGAGTTTTTTCACACAGAGGGTGGTGGGGGTATGGAATGCGCTGCCAAGTAAAGTGGTGGAGGCAGGTACTCTGGAATTATTTAAGAAATACTTAGATGGGCACATGAACAGAATGGGAATGGAGGGGAATAGAAAACTGATTTAAAATAGGGATCATGAGCCTTGGGAGTCCCTGGGAAGTGTGTAAATAGATGATGATATTGATGTACTTGTTTTTATCCTACAGGTGCTTTGGTCCACCTTGTCGTCTAACAAGGGGCATATACGCGATGGGTCGTGAGAGGGCTGCTCTTGGATTTTTTTTTCGAGAGTATCCTACTGCTTCACGTCGTTAGCATACGCTTGACCTGGACCGTTTGATGGGCAACACGACAGCTCAGTGACTATCGCTGTGCTGTGCAGATACATGGATTTGGGCCTGTGTCTGTGGGAGTTTGCGCATTCTCCCCATGCTTGCGTGAGTTTTCTCCGGGTGCTCCGGTTTCCTCCCATATCCCAAAGATGTGCTCTTAGGCTAATTGGGAAAACAAATTCTCCCTAAATTGTCTCAAATTTGGTTTTTAATCCATAGATCTACAAACATAGGAATCTCTGGTAGAGGTGGGAACATCGGGGTGGCAGCGTGGGCTCGTTGGGCCAAAGGGCCTGTTTCCCGTGCTCTTTTGTTCTTTGTTGTAAAAGTAATTTTAAGAAATTCTCAGTGGAAAAGCTTTCCTGCATCGTTGGAGGATGTGTGACACAGAGTTCCATGAAGCATAAATTTTCAAATACTTCCACAGATTTCTATTACTTTTGTAACCTGAAGAATGTGTTGTGATAGGGATATTGCTGAGTGGTAGAGTACAGTACAGAATGCTATTCATGTTTGGCACAGTGGGAAGTGGTTAATACAGCTGCCTGGATTCAATTCCTGGCTTGGGTCATTGTGTGAAGTCTGCACACTCTCCCTGTGTCTGCATGGGTTTCCTCCCACAGCCTGAAAGACATACTGGAGGTGCATTGGCCACGCTAAATTCTCCCTCAGTGTACCCAAATAGGTGCCATAGTGTAGCAACTTGGGGATTTTCACAATAACTTCATTGCATTGTTGATGTAGGCTTGCTTGTGAAACTAACAGATAAACTTTAATTATCCGGACATTTTCTGGTTTTGGTGCCTACAAATTTATTTTCTCCAAAAATATACTATATTTCTAAACAATCTGTGAGAACTTTACAATCATTCCAAAATGACCATCATACAAAAAGCAGTATCATTCAGCTTTTTTACGTCAAGTAACATTCTGAGATGCTTCAATCCAGCAAAAGAAACGTTTCATTCATTTTACAATTGTGTTACAAATGTTGCAAAGATATTTTAAAGGGTTGTTTGTATGCTTCAATGTAGGTACCTTGCAGGCAGTGTCGAGTTGCAGCCTCCAAACGAGCCTCTGGTCCGTTGTGCTGGACCATCAGAAATCTAGATCCAATTACTCTCCCCACTGTACAGCCGAGGGATTTGGGTAGACTCGCCCTACTGCGCAGCCGCGGATTTGGGCAGAGTTGTCCGACTGCGCAGCCGCGGATTTGGGTAGAGTCGCACTACTGCGCAGCCGCGGATTTGGGTAGAGTCGCACTACTGCGCAGCCGCGAGTTTATCGGTCACGTGGTCCACATGACCCTTTGACCAACAGCCACGGAAGTTCTCCGGAACGGGATTTCCGGTGTTGTGTTGAGGAGTGCGGGGGCTGGGGTGGAGTTTGTAAACAAGCGGCCTGGAGCTGGAATGCGGACACAGGTACAGGGAGTCTGGAGAGAGGGGGTTAATACTGTGGAGAGCCTGTTAGTTGGGACACCGAGGCCTGTGTCGGCGGGTTAATTAACCTCCTCCTGACTGCTCATTGCGGTTGGAGCTGAGGCCTTTCAGTTAGTTTGGAAGTCTGAAGGGTGGCGGTGTCTAGTGGTGAGACCTCTTCTCGTAACCTGCCCTCTGCTCTCCACCCTGTGCTACTGACTTTATAACTGCTGAGTCGAAGGAATCATTAATACACAGTTCAATTCCTATCTCTGTACACCTTGCTTTAAAATTGCAACAATTTAAGTTTATTCATTAATGTCACAAGTAGGCTGACATTAACACTGCAATGAAGTTACTGTGAAAATCCCCTAGTCACCACACTCTGGTGCTTGTTCGGGCTCACCGAGAGAGAATTTAATGTGGCCAGTGCACCTAACCAGCGCATCTTTCAGACTGTGGGAGGCAACCAGAACATCTGGAGTAGACACGGCAAGAGTGTGCAGACTCTCTACAGTGACCCAAGCTGGGAATTGAACCCAGATCCCTGGCACTGTGAGACTGCAGTGCTAACCACTGTACCACCCTATTTGTCATACGTTGTACACTCTTGTTGAGATAAACATTTTTCTTTGCTTCTTTCATTTGCTAAATACTAATTTAAGAACATAAGAACTAGGAGCAGGAGTAGGCCATCTAGCCCCTTGAGCCTGCCCTGCCATTCAAATAAGATCATGGCTGATCTGAAGTGGATCAGTTCCACTTACCTGTCTGCTCCCCATAACCCTGAATTCCCTTATCAATCAGAAATCTCTACCTGTGACTTAAATATATATTCAACAAGGTAGACTCCACCACTTCAATGGGCAGAGAATTCGAGAGATTCAGTATCCTCTGAGAGGAGGTTCCTCCTCAACTCTGTTCTAAACTGCCCACCTTCCTTATTTTGAGGCTGTGCCCTTTAGTTCTGGTTTCCTTTCTAAGTGGAAAGAATCTCTCAACCTCTACCCTATCTAGCCCCTTCATTATCTTATATGTCTCTATAAGATCCACCCTCAGCCTTCTAAACTCCAAGTACAGGCCCAATTTACTCAATCTCTCCTCATAAGCCAACCCTCTCATCTCCGGTATCAACCTGGTGAACCTTCTCTGTACTCCCTCCAAGGCCAGTATATTCCTTCTCAAATAAGGGGGCCAAAATTGCGCACGTTTCTCCAGTTGTGGCCTCACCAATGCCTTGTACAGTTGCAGCAAGACCTGCCTGTTTCTATATTCTATCCCCTTCGTGATAAAGGCCAACATTCCATTTGTCTTGATCACCTGCTGCATCTGCAGACTGAGTTCTTGTGATTCGTGCACAAGGACTCCCAGGTCCCTCTGCACAGTAGCATGCTGCAATTTTTCACCATTTAAATAATATTCCATCCTAGTATTATTTCTTCCAAAGTGGATAATCTCACATTTGCCAATGTTATACTCCATCTGCCAGGTCCTCACCCACTCAGCCTATCCAAATCTCTCTGCAGACTTTCTGCGTCCTCCACGCAATTCGCTTTTCCACTCTTCTTTGTATCATCAAACTTTGTTACCGTACGCTTAGCCCCCTTCTCCAGATTGTCTATGTATATGGTAAACAGTTGAGGCCCCAACACTGATTCCTGCAGAGGCCACTACTCACCAACTGCCAACCAGGAAAGGACCCATTTATTCCAACTCTCTGCTTTCCTGTTAGATAGCCAATCCTCGATCCACACTAATATTTTACCCCCAATTCGGTGTACCCTAACCTTCTGCAGCAACCTTTTGTGAAGCACCTTATCGAACACCTTCTGAAAATCTAAAAACACCACATCCACTGGTTCCCCTCTATCTACCGCACTAGTTACATCTTCATAAAAAATCCAGTAAATTACTTCAAACATGATTTTCCCTTCATGAATCCATGCTGCGTCTGCTTGATCGAACCATTCTTTTCCAGGTGTCCTGCTATTTTTTCTTTAACAATGGATTCTAGCACTTTCCCAACTATGGACATTAAGCTGACCGACCTGTAGTTACCCGCCTCTTGTCTACTACCTTTTCTAAATAGTGGCGTAACAGTAGTTATTTTCCAATCTGCCGGCACTTCCCCAGAGTCCAGCAAATTTTGATAAATAACTATTAACGCATCTGCTATTACTTCTGCCAT
Source organism: Sphyrna mokarran (assembly GCA_024679065.1). Taxonomy (NCBI): domain Eukaryota; kingdom Metazoa; phylum Chordata; class Chondrichthyes; order Carcharhiniformes; family Carcharhinidae; genus Sphyrna; species Sphyrna mokarran. The sequence goes on from JAGIQG010000015.1 coordinate 28,112,499, forward strand.
TTCTTTCAGTACCTTGGGATGTATTCTGTCTATCTGGGGGACTTGTCTACCTTCAGTTCCATTAGTCTACCAAGAACTACACCTTTGGTAACAGTAATTGTATTAAGGACCTTATCTCCTACAAACCCTCTACTTTAATATTCAGTAAGCTGTTTGTGTCCTCCACCGTGAAGACCAACACAAAAAACTTAAAGTCTGAGCCATTTCCTCGTTTCCCACCATTAAATCCCCCTTTCATCCTCCAAGGGTCCAACATTCATTCCAGCCACACTCTTTACGTATTTGTAAAAACATTTACTATCATTTTGTATATTTAGAGCTAATTTAATTTCATATTCTATCTTTCTTTTCTTTATTGCTTTCTTAATCATTTTTTGTTGTTTTTTAAATCTTTCCCAATCTTCTAATTCCCCAATATTTTTAGCCACTCTGTATGCATCGGTTTTTAATTTAATACTCTTTATTTCCTTCATTATCCAAGGCTGGTTATCCCTTTTCTTACAGTCCTTCTTTATCACCAGAATATATTTTTGCTGAATACTGGAAAAAAAACTCCTTAAAAATCCTCCACAGTTCCTCAGCTATCCTACCAACCAATCTGCGCCCCTCGTCTACGTTAGCCAATTCCACCCTCATCCTATCATATTGCCCTCTGTTCAAGCAGAGGACACTGGTTTGGGACCCTACTTTCTCACCCTCCATCTTTATCAGAAATTCAACCATATTGTGATCATTCATCTCAAGAGGATCTCTAATTCTACCTGCCTCGTTACACAGTACCAGATCTAAGATAACTCACTTCCTCATAGGTTCTGTAAATACTGTTCAAGGAAACTATCCCGACAGCATTCTGAGAATTCTTCCTCAAGTCCATTGCACCTGACTTGAGTCAACCAATCAATATGCAGGTTAAAATCCCCCGTGATTATTGTGGTTCCATTTTTGCACACATCAGTTATTTGTTTATAGCTCGCCCCACCTCAGTTATTATTTGGGGGCCTAGAGACCACACCCACCAGTGACTTTCTCCCCTTACTATTCCTTATCTCCACCCACAACGATTCCACATTTTGCTCCTTGGAGTCTGTATCGTCTCTCACTACCGCCCTGATATCTTATTAACAGAGTTAACCCATCTTTTTCTTCCTACCTATCATTCCTAAATGTCTGATACCCTGGATATTGAGTGCCCAGTCACCCTGCAACCACGTTTCTGCAATGGCTACTAGATCGTACCCGTCTGTGCTGATTTGTGCCACAACTCATTTATTACTCATCAACTAATTTAGAGCCAGTTGGGAAGTATACAGAGTAAGGTTGCATTTGTAGTCAAATTTTGACTACTTTTATGTTGAAGTTGCGTATGTAAGGTTAAAAATGTGGTGTTTGACAAATGACTACTTTTGTTTAGAAATTGTGAAATATGGCAAATGAAAACGAAGATTTGAACGAGGATCTACATGCCGTAGATGAGGAGGAGGAGGAAGAGGAAAATGTTATTGATTATCACCAGGATAGGATGCCACATCCAACTTTTCATGATTCTGTACCTGAAGAACGTAGTGGCCATGTAGCTGTGGCATATGGATGTTATATGTATGTCTTAGGTGGCTATAAGGTAAGATAATATAAACTATTTGACATGTTCATGTAAGTTTTATGAAATGGCCCATATGATCCATTTATTTTGGATGACCATACAGAGCAAATAATTCTTTAAAATGTGTGTGTGTGTGAGACAGGGAAAAAATGTATCTGTAGGTAATCCTGGATGCATTACACTAATCTCAGGGACATCGCTGCAGGGCTTCCTCACGGTTGTGTCTGAAATCCAAACGTTTTTAGCTGCTTCATCGATGACCTTTTCTCCATCATAAGGTCACCTGAGGATGGATGTTCACCATTCTTGACTCTGATACTAAAGCAGTCCGGGCCAACCAAAGCAAGGCTTGGACAACATTCAGCTTGGGCTAATAAGTGGCAAGCAACATTTGTTCTATACAAGTGCCAGGCAATAACTGTCTCCAATAAGAGAGAATCACCCTTTGACCTTCACTGGCGTTACTGTTGCTGAATCCCCCTCTATCAATATTCTCCACTCTCAGCCATTGACCAGAAACTAAACTGAACCAGCCACATAAATATTGTGGTTACAAGAGCAGGTCAGAAACTAGGAATTGTTCACAGAATGACTTGCCTCCAAAACTCCCCAAAAATTGTTCACTATCCACAAGACACATTTCAGGAGTGTAATGTAATCATCTCCACCTGCTTGGATGAGTGGAACTCTGACAACACAAGAAGCTCAACACCATCCAAGACAAAGCAGCTTACTTGATTCACAGTCCATCCACCATCTTCAACATTCATCTCCTCCATCACTGATGCACAGTGTGTACCATCTACAAGATATACTGCAGCAATCCATCAAAACTCCTTTGAAAGCACCGTCCAATCTTGTGATCTCTATCAACTAGAAAGAAAAGGACAGCAGATGAATAGGAACACCACCCTCTGCAAGTTTTCCTTCAAATCAGGCCATCCTTACTTGGAACTATATCACTGTTCCTTCACTTCCCTTGGATCAAAGTTCTGGAATGCTCTCCCTAATGGCACAGCGAGTGCTCCTATAATGTATGGACTACTGTGATTCAGAAGGTAGCTCACCACCACCTTCTCAAGGGAAATTAGATAATAAATGCTGGCCTTGCCAGTGATGCGCGCATCCTACGAATGAATATTAAAAATGTAAACATGGCACAAAAGGAAGTCATTGTGTCCATGTTGTGTCTCTGTAGAATGAGTCAGTCTCATTCTGTTCTATTTCCCATTGACCGTGCAAGTTTTTTTCCCTTCAAGTTCCCATGAAATCTCTTTTTGAAACAATTGATTGAATCTGCATCTACCACTCTCATAGCAAATTCCAGGTCATTGCCACTTGCTGTGTAATCCTTCCTCGTGTTTCGCCCAAAAAATTAAATCTGTGTTCTTCATACAATCTAACAGCAGCTAATAGGAACATTTCTTTGTCGATTTACTTAAGTGTATCATCTTTTACACTTCTATCAAACCTCTCCTCAACCTACTTGAGATTTACCAGGTTTTCTCTCCATGCCTCCACTGTTTAATTGTTCCTTGGGAGCACTGTGGAGAGGCAGCAATTTGCGAGTGGAGAGCCTGTGAGTGACTAGAGCGATTTTTAAGTCTAAATTTTACTAGTTTTTTTTAAACTTTTTTAAACTTTTAAACCCGGAAGGTGTTGCAAAGCACCTTGGGTAGTGTAGGTTTTTTCAACCTTTAAAAGTTACTTACCTCGGGAATTCGACCTAATTGTTCCTTGGGAGCAATGTGGAGAGGCAGCGATTTGTGAGTGGAGAGCTTGTAAGTGAGTAGAGCGATTTTTAGGTCTAAATTTTACTAGTTTTTTTAAACCCAGAAGGTGTTGCAAAGCACCTTGGGTGGTGTAGTTTTTTTTTCAGCCTCACTATAAATTGGGGTGGTGTGGAATCCCGATACTCTACACAAGTAGAGTATCCCAACCCCCCCCACCTCCTCTAACCTAAAAAAGAGAGAGAGAGGAGCTCTGAGAAGGAGCAGGTAAGTTTGTTTTTGTGTGAGCTGTAAGGTCCTTGGCTCACAGGGCCTAAGCAAAAAGGGGAGGCAAGGTAAGTTTTTTTTAATCTTTCTTTCTTTTTTTTTTCTCTGGCTTACTAAAAAGGGGCAAGCATGGGTGTGAGGCCAGCATGTTGTTGCCAGTGTAACATGTGGGAGGTCTTGGAGGCTCCTGGTCTCCCAGATGTCCATACCTGTGATCGCTGTGTGGAGCTGCAATCCCTACGGGACCAGGTAAAAGAACTGAAAATGCAGCTTGAGGACCTTCGACTCATTAGGGAGAATGAGGAGATTATTGATAGGAGCTACAGACAAGTAGTCACACCAGGGCAAAGGGGAGAAGGCACATGGGTAACTATTAGGAAGGGGAAACCTCAGGTGATGGAAAGTACACCGGTGGATGTCCTCCTTCAAAATAAGTACTCTTGCCTGAGTACTACTGTGGGGGACAGCTCATCCAAGGGAGGCAGCGGTGGCCAGCTTCCTGGAGCTGAACAAAAACAACAACCTAAAAAACAGCAAAAAGGCAGTGCTTATAGGGGACTCCCTAGTGAGGGGGGCGGACAGGCGTTTTTGTGGACGCAGACGGGAGTCGCGGATGGTGGTATGTCTCCCTGGAGCTGGGATTCGGGATGTCTCTGGACGCGTCCCGGACATCCTGAAAGGGGAGGGTGAGGAACTGGAAGTTGTAGTACATATAGGTACTACTGACATAGGCAGGAAGAGGGAAGTGGACATGAAAAGGGATTATAGGGAACTGGGTAGGCAGCTGAGAGAGAGGAAAGCGAAGGTAGTAATCTCAGGATTGCTGCCTGCGCCTCGGGAGAGTGAGAGCAGGAATAGTATGAGGTGGAGGTTGAATACGTGGCTGAGGGACTGGAGCAGGGGGCAGGGATTCTGGTTCCTGGATCATTGGGACCTCTTTAGGGGCAGGTGTGACCTGTACAGCAAAGACGGGTGGCACCTGAATCCCAGGGGGACTAATATCTTGGCGGGAAGACTGGCTAGGGCTACTGGGGGGACTTTAAACTAGAAAGGTTAGGGGGAGGGAATAGTGATGTGGAGACTGGGAGCAAGGAAGTTAGCTCCCAGGTAGGGAAGGACTCTCGGCAGGATGAGAGGCAGGTTAGACGAGTGGGGGAGAAGGGAAATGTCCAGTCTGGGGGACTGAGCTGTGTCTATTTTAATGCCAGGAGTGTAGTAAATAAGGTGGATGAACTAAGGGCATGGATTGCTGCTTGGGATTGTGATGTGGTGGCCATTACAGGGACTTGGATGTCTCAGGGACAGGACTGGGTACTACAAGTCCCAGGATTCAGATCCTTCAGGAAGGACAGGGAGGGAGGCAAAAGAGGTGGTGGAGTGGCACTGTTGATCAGGGACAGCGTCATGGCTGCAGAGAAGGTGGATACCGAGGAGGGAATGTCTACGGAGTCTCTGTGGGTGGAAGTTAGGAATAGCAAAGGGTCGGTGACGTTGCTGGGTGTATTCTATAGGCCGCCCAATAGTGACAGGGAAGTTGAGGTGCAGATAGGGAAACAGATACTGGAGAGGTGTAGAAATAACAGAGTTGTTGTGATGGGAGACTTCAATTTCCCAAACATCGACTGGAATATCCCAAGGGTAAGGGGTTTGGATGGGGAGGAGTTTGTTAGGTGTGTTCAGGAGGGTTTCCTGACACAACACGTGGACAAGCCTATGAGAGGAGAGGCTGTACTGGACCTGGTACTAGCTAATGAACCAGGACAGGTGATGGATCTTTCGGTAGGAGAGCATCTTGGGGATGGAGATCATAATTCTATCTCCTTCACCCTTGCATTGGAAAAGGATAGGATCAGGCAGGCTAGGAAGGTGTTTGTCTGGAATAAGGGGAAATATGAAGACATCAGGCAGATGTTGGGGCGAATAAACTGGAAGGAGGTGTTCTTGGGGAAAAGCACAGAAGGAAGGTGGCAGATATTCAAGGAATGCTTGTCTGGAGCTTTGCACAACAACGTTCCGGTGAGACAAGGAGGTTTTGGTAGGACGCGGGAACCGTGGTGCACGAAGGCTGTGGTGAACATAGGAAGAAAAGAAAGGTGTATAAAAGGTTCAAAGAGCTAGGAGATGTTGGGGATCTAGAGAAGTATAAGGCTTATAGAAGAGAGCTTAAAAAGGAAATTAGGAGAGCCAGAAGGGGTCATGAGAAGGCCTTGGCTGGTAGGATTAAGGAGAATCCCAAGGCCTTCTACAAATATGTGAAAAGTAAAAGGATGAGAAGAGAAGGGATAGGACCTATAAAAGGTGAAGGGGGAAAAGTCTGTATGGAACCGGAAGAAATGGCAGAGGTGCTTAATGAGTACTTTGCCTCAGTATTCATGGTGGAAAGTGATCTGGGAGGATGCACTACAAGTTTGCAGCAGACTGAAAAGATTGAGTATGTAGATATTAAGGAAGCGGATGTGTTAGAATTTTTAAATGCTATCAAGATAGACAAGTCTCCGGGACCAGATGGGATGTACCCCAGGTTATTGTGGGAGGTGAGGGATGTCATTGTAGAGCCCCTGGCGATGATCTTTGCGTCGTCGATGGAGACGGGAGAGGTTCCGGAGGATTGGAGGATTGCGGATGTGGTCCCTATTTTCAAGAAAGGGAACAGGGATATTCCTGGAAATTACCGACCGGTGAGTCTGACCTCAGTGGTTGGTAAGCTGATGGAGAGGCTTCTGAGGGACAAGATTTACGAGCATTTGGAGAAGTTTAGGTTGATTAGAAATAGTCATCATGGTTTTGTAAAAGGCAGGTCGTGCCTTACGAGCTTAATTGAGTTCTTCGAAAATGTGACTGAACACATTGACGAAGGAAGAGCAGTGGATGTGGTGTATGTGGACTTCAGCAAGGCATTTGACAAGGTCCCACATGCAAGACTTCTTGAGAAGGTGAGAGGGCATGGGATCCAAGGGGCTTTGGCCTTGTGGATCCAGAACTGGCTTGTCTGCAGAACTCAGAATTTAGCAACACCAATTTTTAATCCAACTGATTTATTTGATAGTAAAATTGCGAGCTTTCAACACTGTGTCTTCCTCAGGCAAATGCAGTGTTCTGGTCAGAAATAGCACACATCAGCATAGACAGTCACAGATTGCTGATTAGAATGCGAATCCTTACATCTAACCTGCTATTCAAGTGTTAAAGTGACTAACAATGTGTGTGAAGGGAATCCTGAGCATTGATTAGAGAATTGTGTATTTTCTCCAGACAGCACAGTAAGTGAGGTTTTTTGCTAACTCAGGCAAGTTACGGGGGTTACAGATAATGTGTCATGAAGCCAAGATCCCTGTTAAGACCGTCCTCACGTGTGCGGAGCTTGGCTATCAGTCTCTGTTCAGCGACTCTGCGCTGTCGTGTATCACGAAAGCCCCCTTGAAGAACATTTACCCGCAGGTCGGAGGGCGAATGCCCATGACTGCTGAAGTGTTCGCCCACAGGAAGGGAACTGTTTTGCCTGGTGATTGTTGAGCGATGCTCATTCATCCGCTGTCGTAGTGTCTGCATGGTCTCCCCAATATACTATGCTTCAGGACATCCTTTCTTAGAAACCTCACTTACTGTGCTGTCTGGAGAAAATACACAATTCTCTAATCAATGCTCAGGATTCCCTTCACACATTGTTAGCCACTTTAACACTTGAATAGCAGGTTAGATGTAAGGATTCGCATTCTAATCAGCAATCTCTGACTGTCTGTGCTGATGTGTGCTATTGCAGACCAGAACACTGCATTTGCCTGAGGAAGACAGAGTGTTGAAAGCTCGCAATTTTACTATCAAATAAATTGGTTGGATTAAAAATTGGTGTTGCTAAATTCTTACTGAGTTCTTACCACCCCAATCCAATGCCGGCATCTTTACATCTTGCCTGCAGAAGGCAGAGGGTGGTTGTGGATGGCTCTTTTTCTGCATGGAGGTCGGTCACCAGTGGAGTGCCCCAGGGATCTGTTCTAGGACCTTGCTGTTTGTCATTTTCATAAATGACCTGGATGAGGAAGTGGAGGGATGGGTGAGTAAGTTCGCCGATGACATGAAGGTTGGTGGTGTTGTGGATGGTCTGGAGGGATGTCAGAAGTTGCAGCATGACATCGACAGGATGCAAGACTGGGCTGAGAAGTGGCAGATGGACTTCAACGCGGATAAATGTGTTGTGGTCCATTTTGGCAGATCCAACGGGATGAATGAGTACACTATCAAAAGTAGGAGTCTTAGCTGTGTGGAAGAGCAGAGGGATCTTGGGGTCCGGGTCCATAAGACTCTCAAATCGGCCTCCCAGGTGGAGGATGTGGTTAAGAAAGCTTACGGTGTAATGGCCTTCATTCATCGAGGGATTGAGTTCAGGAGTCAGGAGGTAATGCTGCAGCTTTATAGGACCCTTGTCAGACCACACGTGGAGTACTGTGCGCAGTTCTGGTTGCCTCACTATAGGAAGGACGTGGAAGCTATTGAAAGGGTGCAGAGGAGATTTACAAGGATGTTGCCTGGATTGGGAGGCATGCCTTATGAAGACAGGTTGAGGGAGCTGGGACTGTTCTCCTGGAGAGACGAAGGTTGAGAGGCGACCTGATAGAGGTTTACAAGATGTTGAGAGGAATAGATAGGGTGGACTCTCAGAGACTATTTCCCAGGGCTGAAGTGGTCGCGACGAGAGGGCACAGATTTAAGGTGCAGGGAAGCAAGTACAGAGGGGATGCTAGGGGAAAGTTTTTCACTGAGAGGGTGGTGAGTGAATGGAATCGGCTGCCGTCGGTGGTGGTCGAGGCGAACTCGCTGTGGTCTTTTAAAAGGCTCCTGGATGAGTATATGGGATCCAGTGGGATTGGGGGTTATAGATAGGTCTATGGCTGGGTAGGTTTTGATGTGTTCGGCACAACTTGTGGACCGAAGGGCCTGTTTGTGCTGTAGTGTTCTATGTTTACTATCCTCTAGTTTGAAAAACAGTCGTTTACCGTGATTTGCTGCTTTCTATTCCTGTGTCAATTTTTTTATTCAAAGCTGACACGGACCCATCTCAGTTTTGTTAGGAAGCCTTTTATATGGTACTTTGGGTTTCCAAACATTGATTGTGACCCCTCTTGGTTAAGAGGACCATCTGTTATGAGTTCAGGAACAGCAATTGAGACTGATTGTCAAACAGAGCCCCTGATGGAACAATTCTGGTATTGGCATATGTGTGAATCATTCTTGATTCCAAAGCCCCAAGAGGGCCTTCAAAATATTTGTGGATGAACTGGGTGCTGCTCAACAACTCCTGCACCCATCTCTACTCAATAGTGCCTTCCCTATTTTAGTCTGGGGTTGAACAAATTCTCAATGAGCACAGTGGAAAAAATTTGGGAAATACTGCCCTGTAGACAACATTAATACATTCCCTTTATCAACTTCTGTTACTTCATCAAAAAACATTAAGTTTTATTTGTTAAACAGAATCTGCCTTTTATAAATCTGTGGTGGTTCTCAAAGTCCTGTTAATTGTTTCCAGCTTATTGCTTCTAAAACCTATTCCACTACTTATATTAAATTGACAAGATGGATCTATCAGGAATATCCTTACACCCTTTCTGGTAAAATCAAAATATCTTGGGTGCATATTCTCTGCAGTTCGTTAAATCCTACAACAATCTCCAGGGGTTTGACAGGTTAGGCACTGAAGCACTGTTTTCCCTGGTTTGGGAATCTAGAACATCAGCATGGCCTTCAGATAAGTGGCTGATTATTTAGAACATGGAGAAGGAAAGGTTTCTTTTTTCAGAGTTGTGGGTAATTGAAATTTGCGAGCCCAGAGGTTCTTCCATGGTTGCATAAGTTTAAAAAATCAGTGTGCATCAAATTACTGAGAGAAAATCTCCTCTGCTCATTAAAAAATGTCTTCTGTTGAATAATGGAGCAGTGTGAAGACATTTTCAAACTTTGTTACCATTGCTGTGGAGGATTTGTTTATTGTACTTGGTTTAAAATCAAATGATTCGATCAAAAAATGTCAAATGGTTTTTAGAATTGGGACTTCACAAAGTCATTGCAGAAGATGGAATTGGGACGTCTTGTTGAAGTTGTATGAGACATTGGTAAGGCCACGCTTGGAATACTGTGTACAGTTCTGGTCACCCAATTATAGAAAAGATATTATTAAACTAGAAAGAGTGCAGAAGAGATTTACTAGGATGCTACCGGGACTTGATGGTTTGAATTATAAGGAGAGACTGGATAGATTCGGATTTTTTTCTCTGGAGCATAGAAGGCTGAAAGGTGATTTTATGGAGGTCTATAAAATAATGAGGGTCATAGATCAACTAGATAGTCATATCTTTTCCCAAAGTTAGGGGAGTCTAAAACTAGAGGTAGTGTGGGTTTAAGGTGAAGGGAAAGATACAAAAGTGTCCAGAGGAGCAGTTTTTTCAGACATAGGATGGTGGAAGTCTGGAACAAGCTGCTAGAGGTAGTTGTAGAGGAGGATACAATTTAGCCTTTTAAAAAGCATTTAGACAGTTAGTTGGGTAAGATAGGTATAGAGAGATATGGGCCAAATGTGGGCAATTGAGATTAGTTTAGGGGTATGAAAAAGAAGAGTGGCATGGACAAATTGGATCAAAAGGCCTGTTTCTATGCTGTAAATCTTTCACTTTGACTCTATAAGAAATGACTGTTAAGCGCAGTCATTTTTTGGTTTCTTTTCCTGGACTACTTTACATTTGTTTTGCAGAATGCTGCAATTCAAGGCTATCATGATTTCTACTTGCCAAGGGACGAACTTTGGATCTATAACATGGAAACTGGACGATGGTATGTGCAATGGTTCTATTTCCTATCCAGATTTTACACATTGAAAAGATAGCAAATAATTCTGAGCCCCAGGGGAACATGCAAACGGTTTGGTCTGACTGGTGTTTTTGGGCACGTTAATGAAGGTGATGTTATACAGACTTTTACTAGAAATTGTTAATTTTTGGAATGATTTCCAACTCCCAAACTAGATCACTTACTATAAGTGCACTCATCCCGAGCACTATCGTGCTTTGCGAACAACAATTGCCACAAATTATCATGTCATGCTGTCCTCCATTGAGTGGGGCCTGATGTGATGGACTGGCAAGCTCCTGCAGCTATTTTATTCAGCTGCTGTCAGTTTGATCAGCCTTAATCAGGGAAGCAACTCTTCTCTATCATGTCAACTGTACACTGTGGGTATACTTTCACTGCTTGGACTGCAGTGGTTCAAGAAGGCGGTTCACCACCTCCTTCTAAAGAGCAGTTACTGATAGGCAATAATTGTTGGTCTAGCTAACACTGCCTACAGCCTATAATTTAATTTCAAAAATTGACCAGAGAACCAGGGTTTGTGCATTCATTTGAATTCCTTTTTAGCATTAAAGTTCACATCTATTCCACATTGCATACAGAGATGCCTAACATCATAGATCTCCAGGGCATCACTCTTCTACATTTCATTGTGGCATTACGTGATGAATACAATTGTAACTATAGAAGTCCAAGACAACAATTTTGGTGTTAGAGCTGCAGTTACTTTTGCAGTGATAGTGCAACTTTTCTTAGATTGAAGTCTCATGAAGAAATTTGATCGCTCAGAAACAACACCCCCAACAATGACCCCCCTCATGCACTTCATTTGATTCTTGTCAATACTTTGCATGCAAGATGTTACATTAATTAAGACTTGTTCAATTGTATAAGGCATATTGATTTAGGCAGATTGCTATGCATCAAATCAATGTTCATCTTTATAAAAATAACCATTCTGTTGCAAAAATTCAAAGCATTTAGGGGAGTTGTGATTAAAGATGTTCCACTAGACTGTAAAGTGGATAATTCATTACTAGATGGTGGAAGATAATTTAACTGTGCAATGTATTGCAGCTAATTCCAAACTTAGCCCCATTTGAAGTTCAAGTGCGCACTGACCAGGAGGAGGAAATATGTGCATTTGCATTTCCCCTCTCCCTACACTTTGTTTTTCAAGGACGCTGAAGGCAGTTGTAGCCCCCCCCCTTCCCAAACAGATTGAAACGAGTTAACTTCTCAGTTGAGCACTCAGTATTTTATCCTAAATAATGTTGGGGCAGTTATTGGTTGGTGGATTTGTCCAATGATAGTGAAATTAACATGAAATAAAATCAGATGAATGTTCCGTTAGGCCCATGTTTTGTGCTGTTTCATGATTGAAGAGGAAGAGCCATTGTACCTGCCTAACCTGATTTCTCAGCTGCAGTGAAGAAAAATTTAAAGAAAGAAAAACAAAGAAATGGAAGAGAGACCACATGGCCTTTTTTGTTCAGTAAACAGTAAATCGGAATGATTCAGATTTGCCCATATCCATTTTAAGAAGAATTTATTTAAAAATAAAACTAGCCAGTTATACCTATTGCAGGTAAAATAATTAATTTCTTACAGGAAGAAGAAATACACAGAAGGTGATGTTCCTCAGTCCATGTCAGGGAGTTGTGCTACTTGTGTGGATGGTATATTGTATTTGTTTGGAGGACATCATGTGAGAGGGAACACAAATGAGGTAACAGCTTTCTACTTGTTGAGTAGAAATTCCATTGTAGTTAACTGTAAAGCAGCTATTTGATGCATTTTTCACAATCTGAATTGTCAGTTGTTTAAATTCAGATGTTTTGTGAAGCCATTGTACGTTTTGATTAATGCCACCTCTCTCCCTGACAAGTCTGTTTGCAACAAGTCAATCTGTTTGCAACCTTGGTGTCACATTTGATCTTGAGATGAGCCTCTGAGTGCGTGCACCCCCCACCCCCAACCAATGTTCATGTCATCTCTTAATACTGCCTATTTTCACCTCCATAACATTGCTTGACTTCACTGTCTCCGTCTCTGTACATCTGCTGCTAAAAGCTTAAATCATGCCTTTGTTACCTCCTAGACTTGACAGTTCTTAAATGGACTGCCACATTCTGTCCTTCATACAGTTGAGGTCATCAAAAGCTCTGCTGCCCTTGTCTTAACTCAGTGCATCTGTTTCCTTATCCCCCCTTGCTTGCTGACCTGCATTGATTCCCAGTCAACCAACACCTTGACTTCAGAACTCTCATCCTTGTTTTCAAATTCCTTTATGACCTCATCTTTCCCTATCTCTGAAATTTCTCCAATCCCACAACCGTCAGAGATCTGTGCTTTTCTAATTCTGGCCTCGTGCATTCTCAATTATATTTGCTCCACATTTGATAGCTATGTCTTCAGTTGTCGAGATCTCCAAGCTCTGGAATTCCCCCCTTATATCTCTCCACCTCACTTTTTACATTCAAGATGCTTCTTAAAACCTATCTCTCTGACCAAGCTTTTGGTCGTCTGACCTAATATCTCATTTAGTTTTGTGCTGTGTTTTGTTTTATAATGTTACTGTGAAGCACCTTGGGCCATTTCATTACATTAAAGGTGCCACTTATTGCTTGTGTAGAATACATGGAAATATTAAAGCTTCTTGCTTTGAGCTGTAATGGGGTTTCAAAATGGAGGTAAATTGTTTATCCTTTATTCTTTTGCTCTGCATATTAAATATTTCTTGAAGAATAATGTTTGACTTGTAGATTTGTAAAGCCAATAAAATTCAAAGCAAAATTTTGCCATCTCCAGAAATAATTTTTATATTGGTTGATACGTGCTGGTAAAGGCACGATTATTGCCCATTTGTAAGATGTCATGTGAAGGTTGTGATGAACTTTCACCTTGAATTGCTGCAGTGCTCATGAAGACGAATATTATTTCCTGGGGTGATGGACAATTTGGGTTATTGAGAAGGATGAATGGACAATGAAACCTGTCCAATTCAGGATGCATGATTGGAGGTGAACTTCGTGGTGTTTGCAGTATAATGTTGCTTATGTTCTCCTAGATAGTAGACATCACAGATTAAAACAATATTGTGGGACTAATCTTGGTGAGTTGCTGTAGGTTGTGCCTTTTTGCCAAAAGTGATCACTGGCTTCTAGCAATGATGTCTTTTACCATTAAATTTGTATGATTATGCAACATTGACAGAACAGTTTATTCCTGTTCCAAGTGTCCTAACTAGAAATATTATGATTGTAGAATTCCTAAACATTCCCTATAGGCATAGAACCAGAGCAAGCCATTCAGCCCTTTGAGCCTGTTCACCCTTCAGTTAGGTAAATAGTTGACGTGCATCTTTGTCTATTTACTTTTCATATCCTCGCCTAACAATCTACCATCTCAACTTTGAAATTTTCACTTAATCTAACCTCCACAACATTTTGGATGATAAAATTCCCCTACTCTTTTCTGAAGGAATGTGTTCTGAAGTCATCCTAAACAGCCTAGTTCTCATTTTGAGCTTGTGTCCCCTTCTTCTGGTTAGGGAGTGGAATGCCCTGCCTGCGGCAGTTGTAGATGCGCCAAGTTTGGTGGCGTTTAAAGGTTAGTTGATAAGTTTATGGAAGAGAAGGGAATGGTTTAGTTTGGAGGGTCATTGCTTTTTTTTTTCATAATTGGTCGGCGCAGCATCGAAGGCTGAAGGCCCTGTTCTGCGCTGTAATGTTTTATGTTCTTCTGGACTCAGCCACTAGAGGCAATGCTTTCTATTTACCATTCGCACAACAATAAACTAATATAAATAACTGGAGCTTGAACCTCTACCATGACAGATTAGTATAGCTGTATTTATCTAAGTGCCCACCCAGTTTCTTCCTTCTAGGTTGTTTAAGTTATTTGGAAATAGATCTGTCCCATTCTATATTACTGTAATGTACCACTCACACGTAATATGCATCACTGATCAAAACAGGTGGGAGAATCTTTAGTGAGGAATTATTGCATTCCCAAAGTTCACTGGTGTGTTGTAAATGTGGAATTTTAGCTTTTCATTTGGACAATTTTGTCAAGCAACACCTGACATAGGCTCCCTAAATAATAATTTGCACCAAGGTCCCAGACATTGTACCATTCCTGAGTACGTCCTGTCCCAGCAGCAGGGAAGACCCATTGGAGGTGACAGCCAAGTAATTACAGTTAGGAAGAAGTGGTCCTGACCTTTGACTCCATGAAGTCTCTTGGTATCAGGTTTAACGTGGACAAGGAAATCCGATTACCACCTGTTTCCCTTCTCAGCTGATGAAACGGTGCTACTCCGTGTTAAACATCACGTTGAAGGATACATATGCCACACTGGATTTGTAGCAGATGGTAAAAAATATCGAGTGAAAAACCTATATGACCTCACTAATCTATCTATTACAGATATATCTGTCTATGACTGTATTGGTGGGAGTGATTATCATATAGTCCTTGAGGAGACCAAATTATGTCTCCATATTGAGGCTACTATCCATCATCTTTCTTGGCATTACTACTATACTAAATAGGATAGATTCTGAACAAATCTGATAGCTCAAAACTGAACATCCATCAACAAAAGATAAATTATATTCAGCCATGATCTGTAAACTCAAGGTTGGACTCATCCCTCACTCTAGCATTACATGAAGCCAGCCGGTCAGCTCTGATTCACTGAGGAATGCTGAAGAACATATTAGGAACAGCATCAGGCATTCCTAAAATGATCTGCCCAATTGGTGAAACTACAACATAAGACTACATGCATGCTTAAACAAAATAGTGGCACAGCGTGGAAAGTGGAAAGCAATCCTATAACCAACTGATCAGACCAAAGCTCTGCAGTCTACTCACATCCAGTCATGATCACTGATGGACAATATAGTTATCTAGAGGAAATTGTTCCAAAAACACCCAGATTCTCAATGATCCCCAGCTCATTAATGTAAAGGACAAGGCTGAAATATTTGCAACAATCTTCAGCCAGGAATATTCTATTTTGACCTTCTGCTGAGGTTCCCAGCATCATACTTAACCAACTTGATTCACTCCATCACCTGAAATATTCAGTCCCTTTATCATTGATGCACAGTGACAGGAATGTGTATCATCCACAATATACACTGCAACAACTTACCAAGGTTCCTTCGACAGTATCTTCCAGACTTGTGATAATTACAAGAAAAATAAGTGCAGCAGGTGTATGGGAACACCATGTGCAACATTCCTTCTAATCCACACACCATCCTGACTTAAAACAATATCACCATTTCTTCACTGATAAACCTCAAACCCTCTTTCTAAGAGGACTGCAGGTGTACCTACATCATGTGGACTACAGTAATTCAAGAAGCTGACTTGCTATCATTTTCTCAAGGGCAGTTGAGTGTAGGCAACAGACGCTGGCCTAGCAATGCTCACATAATAGGGGGAAAAATTAGAAATCAAACTTGTAAAAGGAAAAGGTAAACTCTAGAGTTAATTCTATTTCATCTTGCTGTAGTTCTACATTCTAAACCTGAGAGCCAAAGACAAAATATTTCATTGGGAGAGAATAAAAGATTTCAGGGGAGTACCACCAACACCCAAAGACAAACTTGGATGCTGGGTATACAAAAACAAGTAAGTACATAATTATCTCTAATACAATATTACTTAATGAACAACAAAATGAAATGGCCTTTCCAGGCAATTGTACATATAGTCAGCTTACACAAGTTCATAGCTACTGTTTTATCACAGTCAGATCAGACTTTATTTTTTTTACTTTGTTTTGCATTTATATAATCAAATATTAATACATAAAGAAGATATTAGAAATACACAAATTATTTTCAATTATTTCTTAACATTCTTTCTTGCCATGCACATTTTATAACAATGAAAGGGAAGATAAATGTACGTGATTTTAAGCTTCAATTTTACTTTTTAGAATGACCTACATGAAGAAAAATTGTATAATCTAATAGTTTTATTATTGTTGATTTTAGCCTACTATTAGAATTTAAAAATATATTTTTTAACAAGGTTTGAAGTTTACTTTATTAATGAAAAGCTTTTCTAGTAACTGCAGAAGTAAAGGAAAGGGAACTACCACTGACAGTTAACACCTGTTATTCCATTGTGTTTGTGAAAGGCTGTAATTAGATTTTAAAATCTTAAATATCTACATATTATGCAGTATGTTTGGTTTAGCATTTTAAGTATGAAGAGGACCTGAGATAAAGCAGAATATTTAATTAATTAATTCAATTAAATTCCATTTTTAAAAAAAGTTATTCCATTCATGTGGTCATTGCAAGTTTCTTTCTTTTATGCCCATTATTGTTTCTGCTACTTTCATTTTACACTAGGTTGATTTTCTTCGGTGGCTATGGTTACCAACCTCGAGAACAGCATCAGGGATCCTTTGAATTTGATGAATCTTCGTTTTGGGTAAGTAATTCAGCATATTGCTTTCTTTGATTTGATTTATTATTGTCATGTGTATTAGAATACAGTGAAAAGTTTGTTTCTTGAGCACTATACGAAGTATACTATTCATAGAGAGGGAAAGGAGAGAGTGCAGAGTAGTGTTACAGCCATAGCTAGAGTGTAGAGGTAGGTCCATTCAAAAGTCTGATGGCAGCAGGGAAAAAGCTCAATTGCTACGTGTCCTCAGACTTTTGTATCTTTTTCCTTATGGAAGAAGGTCAAAGAGAGAATGTCTGGGGTACATGGGTCCTTAATTATGCTGGGAAGTTTAGACAGTGTCAGTGGGTGGGAGGCTGGTTTGTATGATGATCTGTGGTAGTTTCTTGTGGTTTTGGACAGAGCAAGAGCTGTGATGCAATCAGAAAGAATGCTTTCTGTGGTGAATCTGTAAATGTTGGTAATGGTCATGACTGACGTGCCAAATTTCCTTAGTCTTCTGAGAAAGTAGAGACATTAGTGGGCTTCCTTAACTGTAGCATCAACATGGAAAGACCAGGACAGGTGGTTGGTGATTGGATGCCTAAAATCTTGAAGCACTCAACCATTTCTACTTCATACTCATTGATGTGGACAATATCCTCCACTATGCTTCCTACGTCAATGGCTGTCTTTTTCATTTTGTTGATGTTGAGGGAGAGATTATTGTCATCACACTAGTTCACCAGATTCTCTATCTCTTTCCTGTACTCTGTCTCATCATTGTTTAAAATCTGACCCAGTTGCAAACTTGAAGATCGAGTTGGAGGGGAGTTTGTTTATAAGTGTATAAGGACTGGTAGGGGCTGATGACACAGCCTTGTGGGACACCAGTGCTAAGGACGATCATGGAGGAGGTATTGTTGCCTACCCCTATTGATTGCGCTCTGTGGATTATGAAGTTTAGTATCCAGTCTCTTTCTTTGCAAAAGAAGATAATGGGAATTAAACCATTGTAACGTCTTTTTCCAGAATGCAAGCCATCCGAGAGGCTGGAACAATCATGTCCACTTCATTGACCTTGAAACTTTTATGTGGAACCAGCCCATTACAAAGGTATTGGTCCTATTATATAATGTTGCTGAAGAATGGCTTTATCTTTTCTAAGTTGCAGTATTTTCCATTGCTGCGAGAATTGTTTTCCTCGTGTTTAGAACAAAAACAGAAAATGCTGGAAAATCTCAGCAGGGGGTTTGATAGCATTTGTGGAGAGAGAATAGAGCCAACTGCAGGAATTTTGCCACCTCACCTGCACGATGTTCACAAGTTTCTGCCCAAAGCCAATGGAGAATACTTCACCACTTCCCCCACCCCGTCCAGTAGAATCGGAACAGGCATGCCAGTAAAATTCCGATCAACATTTCAAGTCTGGATATGACCCTTCGGCAGCTCTGAAACATTAGCTTTATTCCCTCTCCACAGATGCTGTCAGACCTGCTGAGATTTTCCTGCATTTTCTGTTTTTGTTTCAGACTCAAGGATAGTACGGTGGCACAGTAGTTCTCTGAAACATAGGAAAAAACATGCTGAGGCAGTGCATGAAACAATATGTGACAATTTTAGGCCTGAACCAAAAAAGAAAGCAGTGGCACAGTGGTTGTTATTGCTGCCTCTCAGCACCATAAATCTGGGTTCAATTCTGGCATTGGGTTACTGTCTGTGTGGAGTTGCACATTCTACCCATATCTGTGTGGGTTTCCTCAGGGTGCCATGGTTTCCTCCCACAGTCCAAAGATGTGCGGGTTAGGTGGATTGGCCAGGCTAAATTGACCCTAGTATCAGAGGGATTACAGGTTAAAAATATGAAGTTACTGGAATGGGGTCTGGGTGGGATTGTGGTCTCTGCAGACCTGATGGGCCGAATGGCCTCCCCCTACATTGTAGGGATTCTATGAATCCTGCATCCCCTGTATTTTACCTTTTTCTTATTTGGTTTTGATTTGGATAATTTTACCAGAATCTAGTACCAGTCCAAAATAATGGAATCCTAGCCTTTTGAGTGATGAATTGATAATGATGTATTGTTGTAACCAATAGGGAAAACCTCCTTCACCTAGAGCAGCTCATGCTTGTGCTACAATTGGAAACCGAGGCTATGTGTTTGGAGGAAGGTATCAGGTATGTTGTTTTATTTCCTATACAATAAAAAGTTATGCTTTAGTAAATACTGTATTACTTGTACTAACATTATAAATATCGCAATGGGTGAAAATAGAGTATTTCTTAAAATATATTGTGCAACTTCAATCAGATCTCATTAATTCATTTACATTAAAGAAGGGCAGTTCATATTTCCAATGAATTCATCTTTAAAATGTTTTATTGCTTTAAGCGTACAGTTTGCAATTATGTATAGAACATGATACTTAGATGGGCACATGAACAGAATGGGAATGGAGGGGTATAGAAAACTGATTTAAAATAGGGATCATGAGCCTTGGGAGTCCCTGGGAAGTGTGTAAATAGACGATAATATTGATGTACTTGTTTTTATCCTACAGGTGCTTTGGTCCGCCTTGTTGTCTAACGAGGGGCATACACGCGATGGGTTGAGAGAGGGCTGCTCTTGGATGTTTTTTCGAGAGTATCCTAGTGCTTCACGACGTTAGTGTACGCTTGACCTGGACCATTTGGTGGGCAACACGACAACTCAGTGACTATTGCTGTGCTGTGCAGATACATGGACTTGGGCCTGTGTCTGTGGGAGTTTGCGCATTCTCCCCGTGCTTGCGTGGGTTTTCTCCGGGTCTCCGGTTTCCTCCCACATCCCAAAAATGTGCTCTTAGGCTAATTGGCAAAACAAATTCTCCCTAAATTGTCTTAAATTTGGTTTTTAATCCATAGATCTAAAAACATAGACAGGATCACGGGTAGAAGTGGGAACATCGGGATGGCAGCGCGGGCTCGTTGGGCCAAAGGGCCTGTTTCCCGTGCTGTTTTGTTCTTTGTTCTTAAACTGAAATCTTAGTTTTGACAAACAATAGAACAATGCTTTGCTGTGACCTCTTGTTCCTATTTAAAAATAAATTACTATTATAACTATTGAAAAAGGGCATTTTCAGTAATTAAAAATGGAAAATAGAAATCTGTTGCTCTTTGAGGCACAGTCAAGCATTCTCGGATTAGATCTGCTTGTAAATGGATTAAGTGCAGAATAAAAGTTCCCTCTGCTGCCAAATATGTGTTGCATTACTATACAAGAAAACACAATTTCCTGAACTGTTTGTTGTGGCTAGTCTTGTATTTTTACCTTTTTCCAATGGAAGTAAAATACCTGTCTAACAGAGAAGGAAGTTACTAACACCAGTGTGAATGTTAGAATTAACACAGATCCAATGAAATTCAAATCTTTCCATTAAAAGTTCACTTATGTAACAACGTTAGAGATTTATCCCCTCAAAAGACAAAATACCTCCAACAGTTAACCTTGTAATAACTGTCTGCTGCAAATCAATATTCATTTGTATACTTTGTTTTTTTCACTATCTCTATCTAAGGATGCCAGGACCAACGATCTCTATTACCTTGATTTGGATACTTGGGAATGGAATGAAGTGTATGTTACAGTTTCATTTATTTTACATGATTGTAGGTTGCTGAATTAAAACCTATCACTTCCCATTCACACTTTTCTCGATCTCCTCAGTATATTTGCCAGGAATTTCTTTGGTCCTAAACGTAAATTGTGTTTTGAGCACCATTCCCAATGTTAGATCAGCGGAGCAGCTCTAAGGAAATTCCAGCGCTTTGATTTCTTGCTGCATTACAGCTCCAAATACATTGGATATCTTTCAGTTATTTGCCAAGCGACTATTTTTCATTTAGAAATCTTAACAGTAAGTGACAACAAGCTTTAGAACTTCAGCCAAGCCTGATTATTCTCAATCTTAGCATCCATGTACAACTCCTGCATGATGTTTCTTGATGTAGCAGAGTACTAGTTGTGATTTTCCTCCAGGGCAGTGGGGCCAGTTGTATGGCTGTTATTAACATTGCAATAAGTCAAGCCAACAGCACTGATGAGGATTAAACCTTGAACTTTCCTTAAATGTATGATTTAGCTACTCTACAAACTTGCTGAGCTATCACAGGAACAACAAAATCATTTTAAATGATTAAGATTTTTGTTTAAAGAATATTGTCAAACTATTGTTCATTAAATGTGATATTTCTTATTTAAAAAAAAACATTTTCCTCACTGCCTGAATAAGCAGATGAGCAGCTCCTCGATCTCTGCTAGTGTTGAAGAAAGACCATTTGTTCACAGATGCATAATAATGCACTGCAATAAATGTTTTTTCTTTTTAGTAATTTTATCCCTTTGTGAAGCCCCCAATCCCTAACAAAGCAGCTCATTTATACTCCGATCGAGTTGTGGAATGTCAGGCATGGCATGCTCCATATATTAAGAATAAAAATAACTTCCAGATTAAAAATGCATAGTGTTTATTAATATATGGGAAACATAGAGTGGGTCCACCAATATCTGAAAAGAGATAGTACAAGTTAATGTTTCAAACTGAATGCTTTTTGTTAACTTTTTATCTTTATTCAGATGCTAAAGAACCTGCGGTGTCTTTTAAGCTTCATTTCAGATTTCTAGTTTTTCTTTTTATCTCTGCTAGTTTTGCTGTGCCAATCTGAAACAGAAATAGCTTCATAAATCTATGCTTACATCACCATTGCTGGTCATAAATATAGTTCCTAACCTTTCTCCATTTATTGACATTAGTGAAACATATAAGGCAAAATGCTGCACCAGGGGTGCTCATTTCATTGATTCTATCTGTAGTTGAGATTTGGTGTATGCAGTGTTGTATACAGGAATTGAGTGTTTAGGCCATCCGTGAATCAATGCACTTCCATTGGGAACATTGTCTATCACTCAAACCTTTTATTTGCTAGGGTACAATCTCCTGATCAGATCCCCGTTGGCCGTTCTTGGCACTCACTCACTACAATCTCAAATGACCATCTCTTCCTTTTTGGAGGTTTCACGACTGACAAACAACCGTTAAGTATGTTTAACTCTTGTTGCATAAATAATTTACTATTGCAAAGAATTTTTGGAGACTGCAGTTAGAGTTGACCCTGCCTTTGGGCATTAAGGTTAAGGTGGCTTCGAGCTTTCCATTGTGTAACCTCTTCTAGATATTTCCATTTGTGCTTGTGCTATTATTAACTGTATGCATTTATTTTTTCTGTAAAATTATTTGCCTTAAATATTTTTAAATATACATCTGCATTCAGCTTTTGTGCCCAAATTATTAGTGTAAGATATGGCATACTTTATATGACAAAAGAAATCGCCCGAGTCCCTTCAGGCCACGCAAACCGTCTTTAGTGAAAATGTCACCTTGATGGCAAGAGCTATTGAGGTTTTGTGCCTGCTTTGTGAATTAAACAAATTAGCTCAACATAATTTTTTGTGAATAGATTGGTGTGCTTTAGCAATTCACAACTAATTATATAAGATAATTTTGTTTTTCAGGTGATGCTTGGATATACTGTGTGAGCAAGAATGAATGGTTAAAAGTAGAGCACAATTATGCAGATAGACCAAGGTAAAGAGCATAAATTGAAGATTTATTAAATTACAGTTTCCTTTTGAATTTTGCAATCTTGAGATGTTATTTGCACTCTTAACTTTGTGTTAGCTATTTAGTTAATGTTCCAGAATTGTTATTTATAAGGGTTTTTTAAAAATTATCCTTGTGATTTTATTCAGTTACTATCAGGCTTGATTGTTCTCTAAAGTAAGGTGAGTGAAGACAGGACAAGTCAAGCAATGATAGCATACTCTGGGAGAACAGCTGTCTCTCAATGGCTGCAGCTCTTAATTTGCAGATGACATAGAAATTGGCCGTTTAGTAGATAGTGTAGAGAAAAGCTGTAAGCTTCAAAATGATATCGATAGATTGAAGGAGGTAGAAAAGTAGTGAGAGGTAATGCACTTAGGGAGGGCAAACTGTAAAAAGCAATACACGATAAACGGGAATATACTGAGAACGGAGATGACGAGAGAGATCTTGGCTTGCAAGTGTACAGGTCCCTAAAGGTAGCAGTACCAATAGATAAGGATGTAAAGAAGACATATGGAATGTTCTCCTTCATGGCAGAGTATAGAATACAAAAATGGGCATAGAATGATGAAACTGTAAAAGATTCTGCTGAAGCCACAACTGGAGCATTTTTAAAAAATTAACTGGTGCTAGGGGCTATTTCAAGCTACTAAGGTAATTTTTTTTGTTACTTTGCTTGCATATTCATGTAAGAACTCTGTTGCTATTCTAAAAGACTTTGTACAATCTTGTGGGAAAAGATAAGGTGACCCAGTAGTGGTGATTACTGTCTCCTCACAGTAGAAGTAAAATTTAACTTATGGGCACCATTCTTTCAAACAACATAGCAGACAATATAACGCTTATACTCATGTCATTATTTACCTTTAGGCTTTGGCATTCTGCCTGTACAAACGATGAGGCGGAAGTGATTGTTTTTGGTGGATGTGCCAATAATCTTTTGGCTCATCAACAAGCGGTAGGTGTTTTTTTTACATTAAACAATGCCCTGAATTTTACTGTTAATTTAGAATGTAATTTGAGGTGTAAATTTAGTAAAGGTCAAACATTATACAGCAGCTGTGGAGCACATCAGAGGCTGTGTATTCCATAGAAAATTACAGCTCAGAAACAAGCCTTTTGGCCTTTCTTGTCTGTGCCAAACTATTTTTTGCCTAGTCCCACTGACCTGCAATTGGACCATATCTCCCCACACCCCTCCTATCTACGAACTCATCCAAGTTTTTCTTAAATGTTAAAAGTGATCCCGCATTTACCACTTTATCTGGCAGCTCATTCCACATTCCCACCACTCTGCGTGAAGAAGCTTCCTCCAATACTCCCTTTAAACTTTTCTCCTTTCACCCTTAACCCATGCCCTCTGACTTTTCTCTCCCCTAGCCTCAATGGAAAAAGCCTGCTTGCATTCACTCTATACCCATCAAAATCTCAATCAAATCTCCCCTCATTCTTCTACGCTCCAGGGAATAAAGTCCTGACCTATTAAATCTCTCTGTAATTCAGCTTCTCAAGTACCGGCAACATTCTTGTGAATCTTCTCTGCACTCTTTCAACCTTATTTACATCCTTCCTGTAAGTAGGTGACCAAAACTGTACACAGTACTCTAAATTCGGCCTCACCAATGCCTTATACAACCTTACCATAACACTCCAACTTTTATACTCGATACTCCAATTTATAAAGGCCAGTGTACCAAAAGCACGCTATGACCTTATCCACCTGTGACTTCACTTTTAGGGATTTCTGTACCTGTATTCCCAGATCCTTCTGTTCAACTGCACTCTCCAGAATCCTACCATTTACCCTGTATGTTCTACTTTGGTTTATCCTTCCAAAATGCAATACCTCACACTTGTCTGCGTTAAATTCCATTTGCCATTTTTCTAGTTGGTCCAAATCCCTCTGCAAGCTTTGAAAACCTTCCTTACTGTCCACTACACCACCAATCTTTGAATTATCAGCAAATTTGCTGATCCAATTTACCACATTATCATCCAGATCATTGATATAGATGACAAACAACAATGGACCCATCACCAATCCCTGTGGCACACAACTAGTCACAGGCCTCCATTTCAGAGAAGCAATCCTCCACAACCACTCTCCAGCTTCTTCCATTGAGCCAGTGTCTAATCCAATTTACTATTTTACCCATGTATACCTAGTGACTGAACCTTCCTAACTAACCTCTCATGAGGGATCTTGTCAAAGGCCTTGCTGAAATCCAGGTAGACAACATCCACTGCCTTCCCTTCATCCATTTTTCTGGTAACCTCCTCGAAAAGCTCTAATAGATTGGTCAAACGTGACTACTACGCACAAAGCCATGTTGACTCTCCCTAACAAGTTTCTGTCTATCCAAATATTTGTAGATTCTACCTCTTATCACATCTTCCAATAACTTGCTCACCACCAACATCAAACTTACTGGCCTATAATTTCCAGGATTTCTTTTTTAAACAACGGAACAACATGAGCCACCCTCCAATCATCTGGCACTTCCCCCATGAATGCTGACATTTTAAATGTGTCTGTCACGGCCCCTGTAAGTTCAACACTAGCCTCAAAATTCATGGGAATACCCTGTCTGATCCTGGGGATTTATCCACTCTGATCTGCCTCAAGACAGCCAGCACCACCTCCCTTTTAATCTGTAAAGGTTCCATGACCTCCCTACCTGTTTGCCCAATTTCCATAGACTCCATGCCCGTTTCCTCAGTAAATACAGAAGCAAAAAACCCATTTAGTATCCCCCCCATCTTTTTTGGTTCCATACACAGTCTACCACTCTGGTCTTCAAGAGGACTAGTTTTATTCCTCACTGTCCTTTTGCTCCTTAAGTACTTACAGAAACTGTTTGGATTTTCCTTCACTCTGCCTGCTAAAGCAAGAAAAGATGTCCCAAAGCACGGTATGTTGGGGAGACCATGCAGACACTACGACAGCGGATGAATGAGCATCGCTCAACAATCATCAGGCAAAACAGTTCCCTTCCTGTGGGCGAACACTTCAGCAGTCATGGGCATTCGGCCTCTGACCTGCGGGTAAATGTTCTTCAAGGGGGCCTTCGTGACACACGACAGCGCAGAGTCGCTGAGCAGAGACTGATAGCCAAGTTCCGCACACATGAGGACGGTCTTAATAGGGATCTTGGCTTCATGTCACACTATCTGTAACCCCCGCAACTTGCCTGGGTTTGCAAAAAACCTCACTTACTGTGCTGTCTGGAGAAAATACACAATTCTCTAACCAATGCTCAGGATTCCCTTCACACACATTGTTAGTCACTTTAACACTTGAATAGCAGATTCGATGTAAGGATTCGCATTCTAATCAGCAATCTGTGACTGTGCTGATGTGTGCTATTGCAGACCAGAACACTGCATTTGCCTGACGAAGACAAAGTCGAAAGCTCGCAGATTTACTATCAAATAAATCGGATGGATTTAAAATTGGTGTTGCTAGATTCTTACTGAGTTCTTACTACTCCAGTCCAACGCCGGCATCTCTACATCATGCTAAAGCAGTCTCATGTCGTCTTTTAGCCTTCCTGATTTCCGTCTTAAGTAGCTTCTTGCACTTTTTGTACTCCTCAAGCATCTGATCCGTTCCTTGCTGCCTGTACATTTCATATAACTTTCTCTTCCTCTTAATCAGTATTACAATCTCCCTCAAGAACAAAGGTTCCTTATTCCTATTTACTTTGCCTTTAATCCTGACAGGAACATACAAACTCACACTCAAAATTTCTTCTTCGAAGGCCTCCCACTTTCTGTTTACAATCTTACCAGAGAACAGCCTGTGCCAATCCACATTTCCCAGATCCCTTCTCATTTCATCAAATTTAGCTTTCTTCCAGTTCAGAACTTCCACCCGAGGATCAGATTTATCCTTATCCGTGATTAAGTTGAAACTAATGGCATTATGATCACTGGATCCAAAGTGTTCCCTCACACATTCATCCATCACCTGCCCTAACTCACTTCCCAATAGAAGATCCAAAAAGTTGACACCTCTATATACTGATGTAGAAAATTCTCCTGAACACATTTTACAAACTCTACCTGGTCTAAACCTTTAACAGTATGAGTCCCAATCTATATCTGGAAAATTAAAATCCTCTGCTATCACAACTTTGTGTCACTTGCAGTTGTCAGCTATCTCTCTGCTGATTTACTCCTCCAATTCTCGCTGACTATTAGGTGGTCTATAATACAACCCCATTAATGTGGTCATACCTTTCTTGTTTCTGAGCTCCACCCACAGAGCTCCCTAATCTATCCTCCTGAGTACTACTGTAATATTTTCCCTGACCAATAATCCCCCCATCTTTTATCCCTCTGCCTCTATCACACCTGAAACATTGGAACCGTGGAACATGGAGCTGCCAGTCCTGCCCCTCTTGTAGCCAATTTTCACTAAAGGCTATAATGTCATATTTCCACGTGTCAATTCCACGTGCCTTCAGCTCATCTGCCTTCCCCACAATACTCCTGGCATTGGAACAAACACACCTCAAAAGATTATTTCCACCACACTCAACCCTTCCATTTGTGATTTTGCTTGAATTAACCTGTCTTTTTACTCCTGCTCTACTATCTGCTCTGGCACTCTGGTTCTCATCCCTCTGCAAATCTAGCAGTAACACTAGCAAACTTCCCTGTAAGTATATTGGTCCCCTTGTAGTTTAGGTATAACCAGTCTCTCTTGTACAAGTCCCTCCTGCCCAAAAAGAGGTCCCAATGACCCAAGAATCGGAAACCCTGCCCTCTACACCAGTTCCTCAGCCATGTGTTCATCCACCAAGCATCCTATTCTTACCCTTACTGGCACATAGTACAGGTAGCAACCCTGAGATTACTGCCCTTGGGTCCTGCTTTTTAACTTCCTTCCTTCTATACTCTCTTTTTAAGGCCTCCTCATTTTTCCTACCTATGTCGTTGGTACCAATGTGTACCACATCTAGCTGATCACCTTTCCGCTTTAGAATGCTATCGGAGAATAAAAATTCAAAACTTAATACCAGACTTTAAATGTTTGAATTTCAAGAAGTATCAAGTATACTAAAAAAAACTAGAACGTTCACTCAGTGATATTTCAAAAGTGTATTATGAATGTCACTGATTACATTACTGCAACTAGTATAGCAGCTGTTTTCTTTAGCACCATTATGTTCTTTTACATTAACATAATGCTTGTATTTATTTCCAATCCAAAGTATGGAATTCATATGCAAATATTCTGGTGATGCTGTTGATAATATCCAAATATTCTGTTTACACTGGATAAGGGTTAGCTCAATTCTGCCAGCTCTTTGTAAGGCTGTGTGTGTTAACTGGCTCGATTATAAGTGACCATTTGATCTGCAGAATATTTTTTTAACAGGGCAAGCAAAATGGTAATAGAGGAGCTGATTTACTATAACATTTCAGAACATGAATGGAAAATAATTCAGAAATGAAAGAGTGCTGTATATATTTTTTTAAATCAATTAGTCAGATCACTTGTGTTTTCAGCAATTATTTGGTTTCTTTTAAAAAAAAATTATATGGACAAAGTGTTCTAGCAAATCATCTTCTACAGATTTGTTTGGAAATTTCCTCAGCATAAATGATATTAGGACTGATTAGTAATGTAATGCCCTCAGCCAGTTAATGTAGTTTTAAAACATTTCAAAACTCTTTATACACCTAAATTTGCTGGGTTTTTTTTCCTGCAGGCACATAGTAATGACATTCTTATTTTCTCTGTGCAACCGAAGTCCCTTGTCAGGTAAGGACATGGTTTTGCCAAGATAAACGCCTGCCAGTTTTGCTCATTCATAGTGAATTAAAATATGTTTTTTCTTCATGACATGTATGAGCTGTATCGATACTATATTAAATATGTTTGACAGTCTGAATCCTATATTTGTGGATCTGAATCCAAAATATCAAACTGTGCATAATTCAGCAATAATTAGCAGTCTAACTTAAATGAGGTGCATAGGCACCATCCCTCTCATACACTCATTTCTTGAAGGCCCAATATAGCCCCATTAGTCTTGCTATCCTCACAGGCCCTACTGTCCTTTCCTGATGTCCTCACATCCCTGAAGGGAACAGGACTGCTAGACAAGGTAATTACAAACGTGTACATGATACTTTCCTTAAAACCTGACACACAAAAGAGTAGGGAGCTATGCTGGCTCTGTATAAAACACTAGTTAGACCACGTTAGAGTAATGAGTAAAGTCCTGATCATTGCATCACAAGAATGTGATATGATTGCAACAGAGAAGGTATAAAGGAGATTTACCAGAATATTACTGAGTGGATAATTTTAGCATAGAGAAAAAGTTGGATAGGCTACCACTTTCTTTTGGAACAGAGATTTAACTGTGTGTATAAAAGTGAGGGATCCAGAATGGATACATGAATAGGGAGGGATTAGAGGAATACAGACCAAATGAGAGCAGGTCTTTTT
Source organism: Sphyrna mokarran (assembly GCA_024679065.1). Lineage (NCBI taxonomy): Eukaryota > Metazoa > Chordata > Chondrichthyes > Carcharhiniformes > Carcharhinidae > Sphyrna > Sphyrna mokarran. The sequence goes on from JAGIQG010000015.1 coordinate 28,141,458, forward strand.
TTAGTTTAGTTAGGGTATCATGATTGGCACAAGCTTGGAGGATCAAAGGGCCTGTTCCTGTGCTGTACTTTGTTCTCTTTACTTTTTGGATAGGAAGGACCTTTTCCTGTAGAGAATTATTAACAGGGGCATACATTTAGAGTAATTGATAGAGGGAATTAATTTTTTTATTTTTGCTCAGAGTATGCTGAATACCAGGAGCTCACTCCCTGAAAGGGTGGTAGAGGCAAAAACTCTTAAATTTAAGAGGTATTTGAATATGCACTTCATTGATGAAATTAACAAGGCATCAGACCAAGAGCTAAAAAATGGCATTAGGTTGGCTTTTTGTGGCTGGTAATGACATGATGGATTAAATGGCCTCTTTCTGTGGCATAGATTTCTTTGATTCGATAATTAATCTGCCCATCTTATTTTCTTCAGTAATGTGGTCATGTACTCCAAAGTCGTCCTCTACACATCTTGCTTTCTTGCTATTCATTGTGCATTTTTTATGTACAGAAGATTCAATAGTATGTGAAATATATTTTCATCGTCCTCTGACTGTTAATCCCAGTGTATTGTTGTGAACAATTTGCAGTAAAGTCAGAAAACACAATATAAATGGATGATCCCAAATTTAAATTTTCTTTTCTGTCAGATTCAATTATAGAGGCCTTAATGGAAGGGAATTATCTGCAGATTATTTCTCTATCCATTGTATTTCAGGGCTAGAAACATTTAGGGATGCTTAAAATGCAAAAACCAACGGCTGAAATTGTTCAGAGATCTTTTATAGCTGCAGTTTACAAGAGAGCCACAGGGTGGCAGCACTATACTGGGTTAGATCACTGATACCCACTTTTAAAGGAAGGAACAAAGTGGTCCACAAACTCCTGATTGAGAATTGCATTGTAGGGTCATTTGAGTACTTGAAGAAATGGCCACATAAACAGAGTTATGTATTCTGTCACTCACTGAACGTGTATATAGACAAATACCTGATCCCACCTGGTGTACATTTGTAAAATCCATATCATGCTGTAGCATTGAGAGATTCAGAGAACACTTAAGGAAGTGCTCCTTACCCCACCCAAATGGTGTTCTCTTCAATAATGTTATAGGGAAATGTTAGGCAGTGTCCTTTTGTACCATATATTAAAATAGAATCCTACAGTGCAGAAAGAGATTATTCAATCCATCGAGTCTGCATCGACCATAATCTCATCTAGGCCCCATCCTCATAACCTCCATGCATAAACTCCCTGACACTAAGGAACAATTTAGCATGGCCAATCCGTCTAACTAGTAAATTAGTTAAAGCAGTTAAAAGAATTAATTTGCCATCCCCCCTCTTCCAGAACAGCATGAGTGCTAATTGTTAATTGTTTATGCTCTGAATGTGAATTTAAAGAAACAAACTATTTTCTACTTAAATGTTTGCTATACTATAAAAGTGTGCTGAATTTTGTTTTTTGTATTTTTTTCAGACTTTGCCTAGAGGCAGTGATCCACTATAAAGAAATGTTGGCCAATATTTGGGACTGTCTTCCAAAGCATCTGCTGCTTAGCATTAATCAACGTGCTGGGAGCAGTAACACATCTGGATCTTAAAATTTGCCAGAACAATTCCAATTTCAGTCATCGTGTGATTTAGCTACTCTTTGTTCTAGCAGTTGGGAATTTTTGAAGGGCAGAGAAGCATGATTTTTGATTTTTTTACTGGTACTTGCATTTTTGCAGGCAAGTTAATATTTTGTTAAGTCTATTTTTCTTTTGAACATTAAGTTAATAAGCTTGTATGTATGGGATTCATAGATTGTTTTGAATAAATGATGCAAAAAAAAACTGGTTTACTCTGAACATCTATGAAATGTCCTCTGAGCTGTGGAGTGCCAAATGGTTCAGTATTGGCACCTCAACTATTTACAATCTCTATCAATGACTTGAATAAAAGGAGCAAATGTACGCTAGCTAAATTTGCTATTGACACCAAGATTGGGAGGAAATTAAATTGAGGAAAATATAGTCTACAAAGAGACTTAAACAGGTTGAGTGGACAAAAAAATAAGATGGAAATGTAAAGTGGAAAAATATGAATTGTCCATTTTAGTAGAAAGCATAGGAAAGCAGTATGTTATTTAAATGGAGAAGATTACAAAACTCTGTCATAAGAGGGGGATTTGGGTATCCTGATACATGAATCACAAAAAGTTAGTCTTCAGGTACAGCAAGTGATTAGGAATGTGAATAGAATTGTTGTTTGTACTCTTCCCCTTGTAATAAAATAAGGAAGAATTGCTACAACTGTACAGGACATTGCTGAGACTGCAATTAGCATGTACAGTTTTGATCTCTTTAATTGAGAAAGGATATAATTGCTTTGGAGGAGATTCATATGACTGAAGGAGTTATAAATAAATATTGAAGAATGTGGGATTGTATCCATTGGAGTTTAAAAGAATGAAAAATTACCTTATTGAAATATGGTCCTGAGGGGACTTGATTCTTGAGTGGGTGGTGAGGGAATGTTTCTGTAGAGAAAACAACTAGAGTTAGGGGACACTTTAAAAATGAGTGTCTACTGAGATTGAGAAAATTATTTGAGGATTGTTGGTGTAAAATTCTGTTGCCCAGGGAGCATTGCAGTTAGTGTTATTGAATATTTGAAGGCTGATTTTTGATTGATGAGTCAAAGGATCTAGGGGGTAAATAAAGTGGAGTTGTCACATTTAGATCAGCCATGATCTTATCAAGTGGCAAAGCAGGATTGAGGGGCCAAATGGCCTCCTGCTAATTTGTAACTTTGAATACAAAGCAATTCATATTGAACCCAGCCAGCTGATACGATTTATTTCCCATTCATTCAGCTCTTATGCCAAATAAATTAAGTGCACCTTCAAAACAGAAGAGAATGAAATCTCTTTCATGGTTTATCTAATTTCAGGATCTATATGGTACATGTACAAAGAACAGTATAGCACAGGAAACAGGCCGTTTAGCCTGCCCAAGCCTATGCTGTTCATTGGTTCAACTAGACCATTTGTTTGTAACCCTCCATTCCCAGTCTGGTCATGTGACTATCCAGGTAAATCTTAAACGATCCCACTGTGTCCACCTCCACCACCCTATTTGGCAGTGTATTTCAGGCCCCCACCACCCTCTGTGTTTAAAAAAAAAATCCTTCTGATATCTAAGTTATACCTCGCTCCTCTCACCTTGAGCCTGTGACCCCTCGTGATCGTCACCTCCGACCTGGGGAAAAACTTTCCACTGTTCACCCTATCTATACCCTTAATAATTTTGTACAACTCTATTAGGGTTCCCCTCATTTTCTTGTTTTCCAGGGAGAGAGTTTACCCAATCTTTCCTCATGGGTAAGACCATCCAAACCACACAATATCCTGGTAAACTTCCTCTGCACTCTCTCCAAAGCCTTCCACATCCTTCTGGTAGTGCGGTGACCAGAACTAGACACTACTCCAAATATGGCCTAACCAATGTTCTATACAGCTGCGACATTAGACTTGTTTTTATACTCTATACCCTGTCCTATAAAGGCAAGCATGCCACATGCCTTCTTCATCACCTTCTCCACCTGTGCTGCCACCTTCAAGGATCTGTGGACTTGCACACCTAGGTCCCATTGTGTTTCTATAGATGTTTCTGCCATTTATTGTATAACTCCCTCATATATTCTATCAAAATGCATCACTCTGCATTTATGTAGATTAATTTTCCATTTTTCCAGCCTATCTATGTCCTGCTATATTCTCTGATAATGTTTATCACTATCTGCAAGTCCAGCCATCTTCATGTCATCTGCAAACTTACTGATTACATCTTCCAAATCATTTATATATATATATATATAGGTCCCAGTGCAGAGCCCTGCAGAACACCACTGGTCACAGGCCTCCAGCTGGAAAAAGACCCTGCAACTGATACCTGCTGTCTTCTGTGGCCAAGCCAGTTCTCTATCCATTTAGCCACCTCTCCTTGTATCCCATGAGCCTTTTTCACCAACCTGCCATGAAGGACTTTGTCAAATGTCTTACTGAAATCCATATAGACAACATCCACGGCCCTTCCTTTATCAACTATTTTTGACACCTCAAAAATTCCACCAAATTTGTAAGGCACGACCTTAAAATTAGCACTACACAAATGACAGGTAAATACCATCTCCAACAAATCTAACATTACTGCTGTGTAGAGAGAAAAAGATAAATCTAAGTCCTACAGTCAGAAATGGGAATTTATAATGGAAAATAAAAAAAAGCTGACCAATTAAACACTTTAGTGCTGCCTTCAGAAACAAGGACACAAATAACACACCAGACATGTTGGAGAACACAGGGAGAGAGGAATTGAGGAAATCAGTATTAATAGAGAAATTTTGGGGATTGAAGGCCAATAAATCCCCAGGGCTGAGGATCTACAATACTTGAAGAAGTGGCTTTAGAAGTAGTGGATGCATTGGTGGTCACCTTCCAACATACTATAGATTCTGAAACAGTTCCTACAAACCAGAGGGTAGTTAATGTAACCCTGCTATTTAAAAAAAAAAGGTAGAGAAAATAGGGAATTATAGACCAGTAAGGCATAGATTGGTAGGGCAGGAAATACTGAGAGACCACTATAAACAATTTAAAGACAAAGCACTGGGAAAACAGTGGCAGGATTGGACAGATTCACATGGATTTGTCAAAGGAAAATCATGCCTGATAAATGGAATTCTTTGAAGATGTAACTAGTAGAGTTGATGAGGAGCCAGTGGATGTTGCTTACTTAAACTTCCAGCAGGTTTTCGATGAGGTCCACAGAATTTAGTGTGTAAAGTTAAAGCACATCAAATTGAGGGTGGGTAGAAAACTAGTTGGCAGATAGGAAACAAAAGAGGATTGAATAAACAGTTATTTCTTCCAAGTGGTGGGCAGTGAATAGTAGGGTACCACCAGATCTCCTTCATGGAATGAAAGTCAACACTGAATCCCTCAACTCCCTGGATGACAAAAGAGGAAATGTGAAGCAGAGAAAGGGAGTACATATCAGGTTGATAATATAACAGACCCAGACTTAAACATTTAGAAGGGCAGTGAAACCTGACACAGAGCTTGAGAAGAAACTGACAATTAATATCAAGGGGAATCTGAAAGTCGTCTATATGCCTATAAATAGTAAAAAAGGTATTAGAAGGTGCAGTTCTGATGAGGAGCCAAAAATGGATCTGTACTTTAAGACAGAGGGCAAAACAGGTATTAAATGACAGGCAGCATTTTCTCCCTTGATAAAGATGGGTACAACATAGTCATAAATTGAGCTACTCAATGGACTGAAAAATTGAGAAAGTCTAGTTTTACTAGTCACATCTACATCCTATGAACAATTTTTTTTAACCTTTTATCCCAGTTTTTGCACTTTTGGTATTTTGCTACTCTAATCAACCTGCTGATAAAGTGTTTGGAGTTTGTTTTGTAACCCATTCTTGCTTGTTCTGACACCCCTATTCTGTGCTCAGTGCTGCTGATTTGTCAAGGTAAATAAGTCAGCATCAGGTAACATCCATGGCCAGTTATATATGTAATGACTGATTCTTGTAATGCTTCCAGTCAGCTTGGCCTTCATTTCTTCTTACTGTTTTGAGTAACATTTGCTAATCATTGATATGCAATGGGATACTATGACCTGTCACATTTTTAATGACATTTCATCTGGATGTAAACAGTTTTGACAGCTTTGTCACAGACATACAAGGCTTTAATTTAAATAGTTTGATAAACATTTTTAATTTGGCAGCAGCTTTACAATTACAGCAGATTGTGGTAGATCACATCCTTTGTTGATATGTACTGTAAGTGACACAGTTTGGCATTAACTATATAATTGGTGCTGGATTTTTGTGCATGTATTTACTGTTTTCAAACAGCAGTATTTTCACACACTGCATTAGTTGCAATTTGACATTGGTGACATTTAAGAAAATATTCCCTGATGGTGTTTATATTTGCCCAAAATATGATAGCCGATATGATTACTAAATAAACATCATTTACATTCTAAACTCATTTCCTGGGAAAGGTTCATGAATAGTATGGTGGCACAGTGGTTAGCACTGCTGCCTCACAACACCAGGATTGCAGAGCCAGGGTGATTGTGTGAAGTCTGTATGTTCTCCCCATGTGGGTGTGGGATTCCTCTGTGTGCTCCGGTTTCCTTCCATAGTTCAAAAATACGCGATGGGGGATTAACAGGACAAGTACGTTACACGTCGATGCAGACTTGATGGACCAAATGGCCTCCTTCTGCACTGTAGGGATTCTATGAAAGTATTGCACGATGTCTGGTAACTATATCAGTATGTGTACTACTATGGAGAAAAGGGATAATGAAGGGAGTAGGATAAACTAAGTATTCAAAAGGGAATCATTATCATGCACCTTTATTATTGTTACTGTTCAATTTCAGCTTTAAATACAGGAATGATTTGTCAATTTTATAGCTTTTGCTGATGCAAAGGATAGGTGCACAATCTCATTTCTGCTCCAATTAATAGTCATAGAACAGATAAGGAAGGTTATGTTCACTATATACTGTCACTGGGGAAGGAGGCAATGTTCTGTTTTCCCTTAATAAGGAAGGGAAGCCGTGAATCAAATAGATTGTTCTGTGAAGAGCTAGTACAGATAATCAAGGGTGTACATGAACAACGTAACTTTACACTTCATCAACAACTGAACATTAAACATCTGTTGTATGTTTATGCAATTTGAATGGGGCCTGAAGATGGATGGATTAACTAAAATGTTTTGTTATTCCTAACACTACTTTCTAAGGATGCCAGAGTTACTGACCACAACTACTTTTCAGTTGAAATCCTTCAAGTTTCATCTTCTGTTTTACATCAAGAAAGGAACCTGGATTGCAGAATGTATTTTAAAAACAAAAATGAGAAAAGATCAATGCTGCATAATGTAAGTGTTCTTTGAAATCAGTTCTATTTAAAAACAAACTGAGAAACATGATTATCCCACAGCTTAGAATCCTCAAATTAATACTTAGCCTTTCACCGAAAGTGATTACATGTAGAAAGTTGCATGGGATGGCAATAATATTTTGCCACCCAACCAACTCGATTCTTTTGAGTGCAACTGACTTCTGAAGGACAAATCTGCTAGTGAGTGATCCATCCATTCTTAAAAGGATTTCAAAAATCAATAATCTAAAGTCAATTGACAGAAAAGATCAAGGCAGACCTTACAACAAGTTGCATTTTTTTTTAAACATTGCAGACAGGCCAGGTTAAAGAAGAGGTTGGAAACACTTTGCTGCGCACTCAAACTAAATACGAGGCACTCAAGAAGTTTTGAGAATGGTGCTTTACTTTTGCTGTCGTCAATGTATGCGCACTTCTGTATATATCTCTGTCACCCTTCACCAACACTTGTTATTCCTGATATGTCAAAGTTGATAAAAGCTACTGATGATCATCAATAAAGGGGATATTGGATATGTTTTGAAAGGAATTACCTACAATTAATGAAAGCCTCAATTTTGATATTAATTTAAAGAAAATTATTTTTTATACATTACCTAATAATAGAAATTAATGCAATAATGCTCATCATTCCTAAGATTTTTTGCCAGTAATTTGGTAAGTTAGACGTCAAAATGCTTCAGTGGCAACAAAATGGTCTTTTCAAACCAGGCATCAAAATATATATATTTTGGTGGACACTGTTAATTAGTCGGGTGTATTGTGTCTGTGAATGTTCAACAGTCTCTTTTATTTCTAAGTTTTGATCAGCATCAAACCAAAAACAGAGACACGTTTTTCACTTATTCGGGTTGTTTAAATCATTCTTAATAAGCAGTTCTGAAAGATTTTCACCACTAGACATGCTACACCTTGATGGACAGTCCTTGAAGATATTTGACCAACATGGGTCCTGCATAATTATTTCCGTTTCTTGGCTAATAAATTAGGTGCTGAAACCTTCACCCTGCCAGGTATGTTTCTTGACAAGTCAGTATCCTAAAGAAGATAGAAAAAAATGCATTAAGTATCACATAAAACTCAACTTTCCAAAATTTTTGATGGATTCTGTGATGATCAGGAGAACATAGCCTCATACATGATCTTGAAATTAAATTCAAAGTGAGCTTTGTCTCTTATCAGCTGCAGCAGTTACACATTTCATTTAAGATTTGTATATTTTGGGCTGGAGCTTTAAATTTCAGGTAAATGAAGGAAATCATGTGAGCTTGAGTCTACCAGGTTTGATTGTTAGAGATCAATGGTAAATTGATTGTTTTACTGTGAAAGTGATACAAGTTATTTGTCTCCAAGCGTAATGGCCAAAATCCCAGAATATTGCGTAGTTAAATATCAAGTCTCCCAATGTCCCAGAGAAGTGTTTAACATATCTGATAGTTCAAACAGGTGTGGTTTGAACTATCCATTTATTTCTACAATAAAAGGAAGTTGGAATTATGGATAACTCATTAGCTTTATGTCTAAATAGAAATATTAATTTGTTTCCCCACTGTCATGGGGAAGAGTATAGAGCAAGCCATTAGATCAGGTTACAGGCTTCCCCATAAATCAATGACATTACAGCAGTTTTGTCCTGTATGGTCAGCATAGAGAAAAAGGCTACTTTGCAAACCACCATGGCCAGGTACAGCAGACTAAGAGATGCATTCTGCAACCTTCCATGGATTTTGGGAGGCTTGTTCTGGCATTACCAGGAGGAAGAAGAACCATTGGAATAGTCTGGCTACAGATTTAAGAAACTGTCTGAAAACTGAATGAAGTGCCTAAAGACAATCGTCCAAAGTCATTACTCAGCAAAATGGGGATGTGAGAGCTCATTGGAAGTTGGAGTCCACAATTGTGGATTGTTTGCTAAAAGAACTGTAATTCTGTACAGCGTACGATGATGGGTAATAAACATACGAGGGGAATTCACTAAGTTGCTGACAAAAGGAAAACCATGTTTAGTCAATGTTTTTCGTCATATATTGCAGTAAAAGTTTTAAAATGTGAAATCTTATCAGGTCATAGTGATTTCAAATTTCCATTTATCAGTCTCCAAAGAGATCGTTAACACTAAAGAAACACAGACAGCTATGGACTTAACAGATAAACACTTTAGTATGATAGTTAACGAACACGGAAATGAAATATTTCATCAAGTATTAAAACCCAAAATAGAACATGAGATAGGACATGCAGTAGGCCATTTGATCCATGGAGTCTGCTCTGCCAGTCAGTATGATCATGGCTGATGATCACCTGCTTTTTGTATCCCTCAATTCCCTGAAACATCAAATATGTTTACCTCAACCTTAAATAATATCAAACAATGGATTATTTACAACCATTTGGAGCGCAGAATTCCAAAGATTCATGACCCTTTGAGTCAAGAAATTTCTCCTCTTTTCCAATAGTCTCCTTATCCTAAGGCTGTGTATCCTGCACCTCACGTTTTAGATTTGCCAGCCAGCAGAAGCAATCTTTCAGCATTTTGCATGTTTCAATGAAATCATCTTTAATTCCAGAAAATATAGGCCCAATTTACATATCCTCTCATCATAGGCCAACCCTCTTATTCCAGGAATCAATCTAGAGAACCTTCACTGTGCTGCCTCCAATATCCTTAAAAATGGAGACCAAAACTTTCTCAGTATTTCAGGTATGATCTCACCATAGCAGACTAAGAGATTATAGTAAGACTTTTTAATTCCTCTACTCCAACCCTTTCGCAATAAAGACCAATGTGACATTTTCCTTCCTAATTATCTGTACGTTAAATTTGTGTTCCTTGTACAAGCATTACCAAGTCCCTCAACACATCTAAATAAAGTTAATAGTCACTAACGAAGTAGTATGAGCTTCTGGCATTATCCTACACTAAATGACTGTAATGATCTATAGGCTAGAGCTCACCATATATTCAAAGTTAATTTAATATACATTTCTGTAAAATAACATATTATCCTGCACATTTTTTATGTTATAACATGCAGACCATATTAATTTTATAGATACCCAATGATCTTAATTTGACTGATGTAACATGAACCTTCAGGTCAGTGGCAATGCTGTATGTATTGCTGCTGCATGCAATTTTTTTCCCCTCCCAATCAAAAAAGGCTTAGATCAGGTTTAATCTGTCTAAGTTTCCTTCATTAATATCACTATAAGTCACACTGATCTGTTTCCGAGTCTCTGACTCTAGCTCAGAGTCAGAGACATTCCTACAGGATCCCAAGGAGCAGGGAATTGCTCATATGAAGTTTAAAACTTCCCAGGCAATTCCCACATAGGTCCACACATCAAGATGCCACAGGATCCTGACGTGAATTTTCCATCATATGTATGGTCTCCAATAATCAGGAGACTGAATAATTTGGGCCACTGTACTTTTCTAGAAACTGCCTCATCAACCACGTTAATATCTTTCTGCCATATAATGTTCATGAATTGTTATGAAGGAGAAAAATAGACATTTTACATACAATTGTAGTGATCTAGAAACAGTAGCTCAAAAGGTTTCAGTTATACTTATAAAGATATACTTCCTACAGAATTCTTTTGTTTGATACTACATTTGAAGAGAATGAAGTTCTACTGTGCAAAAATAAAATATATTTACCTTTACACTACGTAATAAATCTTTTTCCCGCTGCGTAGCTTCTTTAGAATGCATGAAGTTGTGTAAGGCTGTTTTAGCCGCTAAAAGGCAAAAAACAAAAACCATTTCACAAGGACAATTTGAAACAAAATTGTGAAGAAGATATTGGGTCAAAGATTTTACATACCCTTTCCTTTCTTCTGTGTGCCTGGAGTGAGTTTCACCTTATACCTAAAATAAAACATTACAAGTAAGTGGTTTGATTCATTTATGTGTCAAATATACTTGTTTCTGTTTGGTGACACAGTATTCACACTACAGCAAAAAAATTTATAAGACAAGACACATCTGTACTAAAATTGCAAAAAATTCAATGATTGTATTCATATGTGAAAATATCTACTTTGATTCACACGTGGTATCAAGATGGCACTGGAGACTGTAAAGAATATGGCCCAACAACATTGTGGCAATAGCACTGAAGACTTATGCTCCAAACCTAACTGTACAAGATGTTCCAGGACAGCTACCACACTGACATCTATTTAGCAATGTGAAAAATTACTACTCTAAACTACACTATCATGAATGACTGTTTAGGGATTAATGTTGGCCAAGTCGTCAGAAGACTTCCCACTGTTTGGAAAAAGAAGCTCTTTGATAAAAGGGTCATCTTAATGAAGACATATCCTACAATGCTGGGATATCTCAGTAATATATTGAATTGTCAGCCTACATTATGCACTCGCTGAAATGGGTTTGAAGCAACAATTCTTTCACTTGGGTGAGAATGAATAAATGAGTGAACCATGAAAGTTAATTTGATTAATTACAGATTCAGTATCCTAGCACCCCTGGGACTATAATCGTGGATTTTCCTGAATTTTGAAACCAATTCCTTCACACTGGCTGTCTTTGTAGCACACATTGTACTGATCACTTAAAAATAACAAAGTTGTATATCACAGGACAGAGTTTTTGAATCCCACAAGTCTTTGTAATGATAATGGGTAGGAGCGTTGAAAATTTAAAAGTTTGATTGGGCAAATTTTTAAAAATGTATTATTTTTACAATGGAGTGATTCATGCAGAAAAAGAACATTTACTTGATCTGCAATAACAAGGACAGAAAGAAACAGCTGATTTCTGATCCTTTCAACTGAAAGCAGCTGGGAATGTTGCAACCCAAATGTTCCTGCTGTGGAACAGGCACCTTTGTGTCCAGAGAATAGAGGAGACCATGGATGGGAGGCAGGTCCTAAACCACTGCAATGGACTCAATCCTGTGAGCACACAACTCTCATCGATTCCATCCTCTGGGATTGGCTTACTTCCTTTTCACTTCCTTGCTTACTCTGTTCCGAGACCAGAATCTCAGAGGAAAGCATCTGGTTTCTGGACAATCCCCTGCCATTGGACAAACAAATTTGATACATTGATCTGTACTCACTTATACGTTTCTATTTCTTCCTGCCAACTCTGACCATTTTGAACCTTAAACAACTTAAGTAAATTAATGGCAACTGTTTGTAATAAAACTTACTTATAGTTAATCAGGGCAGTGTATGGAGCACAGAAAGGTACAGCGAACAGCAACACATCTTCTGGGTGAGGCTGACCAGTTAGAGAGTTCAGCAATTTCTCACCTTCCTAAAGTAAAATAAAGATTTATTAAATTTAATTACTTCAATAGTCAATCAAAAGTTTTTAAAATACACACTTGTTCTACTTAAATGCAATTACGATAAAGCAATTTTCTTCATCTACTGTACTATTAAACAGCTATTTTTATTTTTAATTCTGGAAGAAGCTTACTGCTACAAAATCAAGAATATTTGTGATTATTTGTAGTGAAATCACATCCAAAAAGAGGAAATTTTGCTTTCAATTTTTGGCCTCTTTTGCCTCCATGTCTTAATTTTGGCTCCATCTATGTAACTTTTGTCAATCCTACGACCCTTCAAGAAACTCTAGGTTTCTCCAACTTTGATCCCTTGCACATTCTTATACCCTTTGCCCCAGCACAGCTAGCCTTTCCTTCAGCCGTCCAGAAAAGTCACTCATTCCTTCCCTAAATCATTCTGCCTCTCAACTTCTCTTACCTCCTTAAAACCTACTGCTTTACTCATGATTTCTGTTACCCTGCCAGTTGTCCCCTTCATGGAGTCAACATGCTTCTGCAAAATACCTTGGTGTGTCATATTGCTTTACAAGCATTATATAAATATGCATATATCACTGTTATCCTAATTTCTTGCATTAAATGCACTGAATTAGGAGAAAAGTTGTACTTATTTTGTTAGCATTCAGTGTAACTTCAGAATTTCTCAGAAGTTGCTGGAATAGTAAAGATGTAACACATAATTAGTCCATCTAGGAGCAAGTTTCTCGAAAGTTTTCAAATAAACTTCCTAACCGCAGAGAATTCAGAGAAGGGAAAAGTAAATCACAGTGAGGGAAGACAAAGCAAGTTCTTGACTCATATTGTTTCTCCCGGATCAATAATCCTTAATAATATTTTTCTCCTTTATCTAATGCCATGCTCCTGAATCTTCTTCAGTAACTGCTACCTTGTCCGTGGCTTTCTAAAATATACACCACATTCATTCATTGCATTTCCCTTAACTACTATTGCCCATCATTTTGCAAAAGAGATTTATCAGTTTGACAAGCACAACTTTCCAAAATCCATATTAGCTGTTTATAATTATTTTATTCTCATTTTTTTTTTATTAATTTTTTTTTTATTAAGCAACACAGCACGGGAAACAGGCCCTTCGGCCCAACGAGCCCGTGCCGCCGTCATACCAAATAGTAGCAAATACATTATCCTATTTTAATATTCCTATATAATAATATATATATTATTCCTAATATGGAAAATTTTCACCATAGGGACAATTTGTTTCCCAATCAGCCTAAGAGCGAATTTTTGGGTTGTGGGAGGAAACCGGAGTGCCCGGAGAAAACCCACGCAACCACGGGGAGAACGCGCAAACTCCCGCAGACACCGGCCCAATTCCAAGTGTCTGCACAGCCACATCGATAGTCTCTGAGCTGTCATGGTGCCCTTCAGATGGTCCACATAAAGCACCCATTTACGACATGAGGTACCAGGCAACCCATGAATCAACATCCAAGAGCTGTACCCGCACCACCTGCCGAATGCGTGCTCAAATTATGGACCGAATTACCTGTGGAAAAAAGCCGTAGTTAAACAGTCCTAATATATCCCTCTATCTGCATACCGCTCATGTGGCTGTCCAAGAGACCCTTAAACAGCCCCAGCGTGCCTGCTCCCACCACCTTACTCGGCAGTGCATTCCACACCCCCACTACCCTTTGTGTGAAAAACTGCCCTCTAATATTCGTCCTATACATAGCCCCCCTCACCCTATGGCCATGACCCCTCGTCCTATCCATTTCTAAAGGTGGAAAAAGTTTACCTCCATTTACTCTATCTATACCCCTTATAATCTTATACACCTCTATGAGATCCCCTCTAAGCCGACGTCTTTCAAGGGAAAACAACCCCAGTCTATCTAATCGTTCCTCATAGGACAGTCCTTCCATACCAGGCAGCATCCTGGTAAACCTCCTCTGCACTCTCTCCAAGGACTCCACATCCTTCCGATAGTACGGAGACCAGAACTGGGCGCAGTATTCCAAGTGAGGCCTAACCAAAGTTCTATACAACTGCAACATCAAACTCCTACTCTTGTATTCTATACCCTTTTCTATGAAAGCTAACATACTATACGCCTTCTTTATCACCTTCTCCACCTGTGAGGACACCTTCAGAGACTTGTGAACCTGCACCCCCAAGTCTCTCTGCGTCTCTATGCTCCGTATAGTTTTACCTTTTATCCTATAACTCTCTTCTACATTTTTCCGGCCAAAATGCATCACCTCGCATTTATCCGGATTAAATTCCATTTGCCATCTATCTGCCCAGTCTACCAACCTGTCTATGTCCTGTTGTATTGCCTGACACTGCTCTTCTGTACCCGCCAATCCAAGCATCTTGGTGTCATCAGCAAATTTGCTGATCTCACCACCTACCCCTACTTCCAAGTCGTTTATGTAGACCACAAATAGAAGAGGACCTAGTACTGAGCCTTGTGGCACTCCACTAGTGACAGGCTTCCAGCCGGAAAAAGAGCCTTCCACTACTACCCTCTGTCTCCTCCTCCCGAGCCAGTTCTCGACCCATCTACATACCCGACCCTGTATCCCATGCGCCTTCACCTTCTCTATCAGTCTACCATGAGGAACCTTGTCAAACGCCTTACTGAAATATCTAGATATTTAATGATTTCTTTAAATAAATATGTCAATTTTTCTCCACCACAGGGTGTAAACATAATTGCCCTTTCAGCTTATTATGTTAGCCATTCTTTAGTTCCACTGTCAATAGAATCTATTCTCAACTCATTCCCATGTTGTGTTGTTTGCTCAAATGCCGTGGCAGCTGATAAGGGGAGCCAGTTAATAAATACAGAAAATCATATCAAGGAGTTTACTTATTAATAACCAACCAACCTCAACTGCCTGCAGATCTTGTTCAGGTTCCTCCTGGTCCTAAATGTTAACAAAATAACACAAATTAACAAAATAATAATGAAATTCTCAATGAAGTATATTGTGTCACTTTTGTTAGTTGATTGATCTCCGTTTGTGGGATCGGCAGTGGAATTCGAGGTCTGGCGAAATCCAGACCTTACGAATCTTGCAGGCAAGACTGCAATGTCTGATTTTCGCCTGCTGGCCTTCACTGGCAACCATAATGGCAAAAACCTAACACATTTATTTGAATAAATTTGAACATTACTAACACCCCTCCATCTTGCCAGACCTTTCCCCTTCACTAAATTTTCATAACAGCTTTACCCAGACAGAACCTGTTGGATCCCTCCAGGGTGCAAAGATGGGTATAGTCCCTGGGGGAGAGGGATATGGCCTAGCACTGCACCAATTCAATGGCAGCCTCACCAGGGAGGGGATGGATGTTGCACATGTATGTGTAATGGAGAGTGGGAAGGAAGAGAGCGTTCAACGAAGGACTAAGACAATGCCAGCAACAACTGTTGGGATGGGGAAGTGGAGGAAGTGACAGAGATGTCACTGATTGCTGTTGGAGATAGGAATGGGAAGGCTGAGAGTGGGAAGTGCCAATAATTACTTTTAAGGGAGTGGGGCTGAAGAGGGGGATGCAATGATCACTGTTGGAGAGGGGTTGGAGATTTGCAGCACTAATTTGGTGTGTGTGTGGGGGGAGAGGTGGTAAGAGGGACAAAAGAGATGCTGGCATTGAATGGGAAAGGTGGGGAAAAAGAGATGCTGGCAGTCATCAGAGGGGCAGCTCCTGAGACATCTGTGCTGAGGGAAGGACAGCATTATTTCTGTTACTTCTTGGTCTGATTGGAGTGCTCTGATCTCTGTGCAGCCAGCTTTATCGGCATGGTTAGGCCCCATCCTTCAAAATGATAACGCAAATCACGTTCCCCTGCTTGTAACAAAATCCCATAGAGCTGGCTAGAAAACTTGCCCGTTTCTCTGAAGAACATGTTGGTTTTCAGTCAGATTCTGACACTGCACCATTTTTTTGGGTAAGATTCAGTCCAATGTTTAAAAATGAGCTTCAATGTCTTACTTCTTGGTGATCTTCTACAGCAGTTCCTTCTATCGTAATGTCTGCTACATGATGTGTTACAAGTTCAAGATCCTGTCCTTTGCCTTCAACAACACTCGCTCTGCTCGAAGACGACTGCTTATTCTGCTGTGTTTTAACAGGTTGTTTAATTTTGCCTTTTTTTCCTTTCTTAACCTTTTCCTCTTTGCTTGGACCTGCTGACTGGATTCGAGTATTATAAATTAAAATACAATCAACTAAAGCATTTTAAAATATAATCTGTTTAATGCAAACTTGTCCTTACCCCAAGTAATTTCATCATTAATTCACGATCCTCTTCATCTTGATCTTTATATTTTTCTTTAATTTTCTTCAGTTTAGCCTGATTATTGCAAAGTAGAAGACAATACTTTTAGAGGCAGCAGCTGTGTCTGAAGTTAAGCAGCAATATTGTCCCTTTTCTGAAATGCAAGTTCACTGCAGTGTTAGTCACTCACCTCAGTACAAATTCTTAATGACAAAGAAAAGTTGGTGGCAATTTTCACCTGATTATCAAAAAATTTAACAGTCCTTTCTGATTTATACTTTTTAAGGGTGTTCATAAAGATTAGATAATGGAACTCTTCCCGTTACAAGGCATCCAGTATAAATCACGTGGTCTGATTCATCACAGCCAAATTCCGATTAAAGCTCCCTTTACTCTTCAACATCAATATATTTCAAACTCAACACAAGAACACTTTTTAAAAACAAATTCTCCAAATCCTAGCTTGTGGTCTCTCAGCGTCAAAATGAGCGTCAAAGTAAGGAAACATGTTGGGCTTCTGTCCACTAAGAACTGGACTGATCAGCCAAATATATTTCACATAGGACCCAACAGTCAGCAAAGTGAAGATGCTGTCATCCGATAAGGCTGCATTAGATCTGAACTCATGTGGCAGAAGCAATGAAGTGAAAGTAACCTAAACCACAGCCATTCACTTTCTCTGCATCCATACTTTTTCTTTTAGACAGGGACTAAGGAAACTAAGACCTTTTTGTACCAAATGTTAATTCATTCATGGGCCAGCATTTATTGCCTGTTCTTAGTTGTCCTCAAAAAGGTGGTAGTGAGCTGTCTTCTTGAATCACTGCAGTCCAAGTATTGTGCGTTGACCCACAACGCACCTAGGGAGGGAATTCCAGGATTTAGACCCAGTGACTGCGAAGGGGCAGCATATAGTCCCAAGTCAGGATAGTGAGTGACTTGGAGGGAAACTTGTAAGTGGTGGTGATCCCATGTCACAGCATTCATTCTGAAAATCTTCCAAAACAGTCAACGACCATCACAGCTACAGGATGACATAGATTAAAACCAAACATTAAAAATAAAGCATGAATAAAGAACCAGGCAACAAAAAGCATGAGCTGGAGAACAGCAGCATCAATGCAAGACAAATAAGCAAATGGATAGGTTCTATATTCAGAATTTATGAAACATGAATTAAAAGTAAACAGGAAAGTTAAAAAGAATGCCGAAATCCAGTATGGAGACCTGTCCTTGAAAGTCATTCATGACTCTACTTGGCCCAAATGACTAAATCGAGGTTTGTGGAGTTGATTGTGGAACAGACCAAATCATGTTAATACAGTAGAAATGAATTGTTGATAGATAAAGGATGGAGCTAAAAACAAGAGAAATATTCCTTTTAAATGTTTTCAATTATACCAATAAAGATTTCGATGGGTACTTTTTTAGTGGGAAAGCAGTGGCGCTGTAGTAGGCGCTGGATTAGTAATCCACAGACCCATGGTAATGTCCCAAGGACCCAGGTTCGAATCCCACTATGGCAGATGTAAGATTTGAACAAAATTCAAATTCAATAAAAATAAATCAATAACTGAAAGTGGAATTAAAAGATGACCACGAAGCCGTTGTTGACTGTCGTAAAAATCTATCTAGTTCACTAATGTTGCTCAGGAAAATAAATTCATCTTTACGTGGTCTGGCTTGCATACAATTCCACAGCTACAGCAGTGTGGCTGTCTCTTAAAAGAAATTCGGGATGGGCCAGCTGCACCATCGCAGCTAAAACACACTGAGGCTCTGCATTTAGGAAAGTCTTACATTTAGAACTGCATACTTTAAGCTGCAAAAATAAAATTATACATTCAGCCAATTTATGTTGCTAAAAGAAGTACCAAAAAAAAACAAGATTTCAAATGTGTTCTAAAAGGAAAACACATAGTATACAAAGCAATATCTAAAAATAGAAGTGCAGACCATTCTTCGGTGCTGCTGATTGGCCTGCTGTTGCATTTTGACATTTTTCTTTCTCTATTTGAGATTTCTAGCATCTTCAGTTTGATTTAATATCTCCAGCACAAGTATTGGATGATTCTTACACTATTGAATAATTTTGACAGAGTATAACAAACCCCATTTAATGAGCAATAATTCAGAATTTAAGACAGAATACATGACCATCTCCTCTCATACTTTTTGTCCTCTTTTCAAAGGCTGCTGCGGAGGAGGTGGTTTTTTAGCATCGTGCTCTTCGACAGATGGTGTTTTCTTGTCTTCAGATTGATTTGTTAGTTCTAAGTCTTCAGATTCAGGCTTTCTCCTTTTCTTCATTTCTCTGAAACACATAAAAAGAAACACGGAGTAGAACAAAGTTATGTATTACAAACACAGTAGCTGCTAATTCAACATCAGCGAGTCTCACTTTTTAAACCTGTCACTAAACATTTTGCTTAATCTGGGCAACAATTCCAACATTTATTTTTGTCCATTTTTCAATTCCTGCTAAATAAATGCTGTTTCCATTCCAATTGAAAATAGAGGGGATAGAGGGAAAATAGAGGGGGGCAAAATCATTAAATCTTCAGGATACAAAGAAACTCCCATATCCTACTTTCCAAGGAATGCACTCCTTATGAATCATCAACCAAATCTGTGAAGCAAAGGTTTACTTAATTCAACAGAACTTTTTTTTTGTGAAAACACAAAGTAGTTACAAGTTACAGAATCCTATCAACAAGCCATAGTCACAACAATTCCAAAAGCATGCATGTTCTTTCAGTGACCAGCACAGAAGTACAGTACCAAATAATAGCTTTTTTATTTTATAATACTTATAAATATACTCACTTCCTCTCTTTGGCTGTTAGGTGTTTCCGACTTTGTGTTTTCCCATTGACCTGCAGAAAGGTACAAACTTCTATACTTATATCATTGGATTCACTAAGTTCACAACTAATGTTTTGAAACTCTACAATATTACAAATGTAGCATTACATAGGAGAGAATTACAAAAACGTCATTATCATAGCCAGTATGAAGCAGAAAAGTTTTAATCTCACTTCTAACTGAAAACCATGAGAGTCTGAGAAAAACGTTATAATTTTTTCCATTGTTAAAATATTAATTATAGTTCTTTCTCATTCCTTTCTCCTACCCAAAAACTCTTGTCTACAAAAATGCTATACACAAGTCACAAGTTTCACTGACATGTATTATTCAGCAATAAGCATGCTCGCCCAAGAGAAAGTACAGAAAGGGCAGCTGAAATGTTGGATCTGTATACAATAATATGGTGATAAAATTATCCGACACCCTACAGAGTTCACACTGAGCATGCATTGGGATTGCAAAATTGTCTTTGCGTGTGGAGGCAACATTTGAATTCAGCCCAGGTCACAAGTTGAAAGTCTCATGTTGGAACAAGGCAAAAGGAGCTCTATGCCTTTAGACATGTTTTATGACCTAAAAATCCACGTTTCTGAAATTGAAAATATATTAAATTCTATGGCATAGTTATTTTTCTATTTTATGAAAGGAAATCATCCAAAATACAAGTTTGGGAGTGGGAATTCATGCTTTCAAAAATCAATGTTTTGGTGATTTCTTTATTCAATGCCTGGAAAATTTAGAAGTTTATTTTAAAAAGACTGAACATTTGCACAGTGTGCTTAAAACACATTTCAAGTTTTGCTTTTAATTTTTGGGATTGTTAAAATGAGGAACAAGACACTTTATTTTTGGCACATCTGTCAGAAAAGACTCTCAAAAGAAGGTGAGATGAATAACAAAGTAAGAGGTGTTCTAAAAATTTGAGATAATCACATGGCCACAACTAAAGTAAAAAAAAATTTTAATTCTGTTTATTGTATTACCATTTTTGAGATCTATCTGAAGGAAACTACCAATTTAATACCAATTTTCACACAAGTATTAAGCCTGAAACTAAATTTGTTTAAGAACCTTATCAAATCTGGATTCCGGAGATAAAAAGGAGCATTTTAACTCACGGCAACTCTCAAACACGGTAAAATATGATTTTAACAAATACCTTACTAACATTTATGCATCTTCCCAACCCGCCAGGAGTATATATAAAAAGTTAAACTATTTTACCCAAACTCCTTCGATTGGTTCATCTTTATAAGATGGAAAATACATCTGCAAAGGTCTGTTGAAAAATAAGATTTAAAATTGCAGTTAAATAATCAGATATATTTTATAAATATGATACTTTTATAGCCCCATAATGGCTGGTTTATATAAAATATACTTGGATAATTTACATTTTGAAAATCAAAAGAACTTTTAGTAGAGTAGATTAAAGTAGATTGCACGAAAGGTGAATTTTGTGTTTTCCCACTTGCAAAGGAATCCTGCTGTGACACTACATATTCAAACTGCCTCAATGGACCATCCCTCAGTGGCAGAACAATGCACCAGCCACAACAGCTAACAAATTTTATTGTATTCTATGAATTGGCATTTTTAAAATTGGTGATTTTATTTGTGCATATCACAGCTGAATTGTTCCTTTAATAAAAAATCCAAAATATGCTACAAGCGAGGTATAGCAGAAGAACCCAAACAGAAATGGCATCAAACCCTAAACAGAAACAAGGATATAATTTAAGGGAAATGACCTAAGGCATAGTTGAGAGTAAATTTTGATGGTAGATGAGATTTTTTAAAAAACAAGAATTCTAGAGCACAGCCAATAATATTATAGGTCCAGTAGCGTAACTAATCAGCAATTGCTAAAGAATAACATTATTCTAACCAGCAGTTCATCAAAAACAAAATTAAATTAACCAGTGCCTCTAAGTCCAATACAGATTATGGTGCAATTTACTTGAGTAAAAATATGCTTTAAATATTGGGCCATTTTACCAGTGGGATGATAGATAGCAATTATTTATAGCAAAAACAAAATCAACTCTACCAGATATATTGAAAGGTGCAAACATGCCAAGTCAGATCTGGTTCATGAATGGGTCAGCCCTGGTTCAGTTTGCCACAGTCACCTCTAAGCCTGCAGGTTGTAGAATTATAAAATAAAACATGATACCAGATCTCAGAAGGAGTTTTTAGGGAATATGACCAAAAGCTTGATTAAAGAACTATGTTTCAGGAATGTCTTAATAGAAGAAAGCAAATAGAGGGGAGAGAGGATTAGAGAGGGGAATCCAGACTTTAGATCCAAATGGTCAAAGGCAGGCTACCAATGGTACAGTGACTAAATCAGGGAATGTTCAAGAGACCAGAATTAGTGTGATACCTCAAAAATGTTTTGGACTTGGAGAAGATTGCACAGATAATGAAGGAGGCAAGGCCGTGGAGAAATGTCAAGATCTGGGACATTTTTCTGTGACCTCTGAAAACCAGGAAGAACTATAAAATCATGGGACAAAACAAGTAGCTAGATAATCTGGCAATAGTTTGTTGCCTGGCAATGCTACAAATTCTACCCAGCATTAGAAGAACAAGTGAAAACATTCCTGAAAAGTTAAGGAGGCAAGGTTTCAACCCAAGAATAACTGAAACACAGAAATCAAAAATACAGCGAAAAAAGCTAACAGAAGCCCTAAAATTGTAAATTGTAATTGTAAGCCAAATTTATATGACTTAAAATAACTCTAAATGAAAATTACCTCTTTGACTGAAGATGTGACAGATCAATAGTTGTGTCAGGATAACTAATTTCTGTATTTTTTTCTTCATTATGACCTTCCTCAACCTTCTGGCTATCAATGGAATCTTTCAGATCAACTTCCTCTTCAGCTTGTTTGTCTGATTCGCCTTCAGTTTTATGTTGTTGACCCTCTGCAGCCTCTTGCACTTCTGCATATTGGTTATTTTCTGATTCTGTACTGGTGTCTTCACTGTCACTGCTCTCATTATCCTGCTGATCCTCTGCAATGCTTTGCATGTTTTCAGATTGTTTGTTTCTAGCTTCTGTACTGGTCACTTCACTGTCATCGCTACTGCTCTCATCATAGTTTTGCTGACTTTCTGCAATCCCTTGCGCCTCTTCAGACTGCTGGTTTTCAGCTTCTGTGCTGGTCTCTTTATTTTCATCGCTACTACTTCCATCATTGTCTGATTGGATTTAATAAAATAATTTATTAAAAAACATAAACTTATAAATCAGAGTCATATATAATATTAATTGAGCAAGTCACACTTTGGAAAAGAAGCTTAAATAAGCCATAGTTTCTGATGCTATGGACAAAGTCTTACCAAAATGTGGCAGAGTGCTGTTTCAGGCAAGAAAACCAACATGGTTCTGTCCAGATTCTACCACACTCAACCAAAAAAAAATCAAAGAGTGTGACTGGCACTCCTCGCTTGTCTATCCACTCCCTGCCCACAACCGCATCTGCATTAAAACCCCCCTCTCCCCAAGGAGATTCCCAAGGGAAACACAGCTTGACAAGCTGGCACTACAAGGGTGGCATGATGCCAATCTATGCCAAGGAGCAGTGCCATGGGGTACTGCCAGGACCATGTCCCTCGTTCCGCGGGGGCTATGCTTACCTTTATGACCTTGAGGAGATCTCTATGATAGATTCACATCTGTGTGAACCTGTTGTAAACCATGCTGATGTGACGTCATGTCGATGTAGTTTGAAGATAGGGCAAGGAGTCAAGATACGACAAGGGAGCTTGTTAATCATATACCAGTAAAACAATAAAAACTGTGTTTCTGGTTTGCGGACAGAAATGGAAAGCTCATCAAAAAAGAAAATGCTGGAAAACCCCGCAGATCTAGAAGCATCTGTGAGTAGAATGAAGGGCTGACACTTCAAGTCGAGATGACCTTTTGCCAAACTTTTGACAAAGGGTCATCTGAACTCGAAACGTCAGTTCTTTTCCCTCCTTACAGATACTGCCAGACCTGCTGAGATTTTCCAGCATTTTCCCTTTGGTTTCAGATTCCAGCATCTGCAGTAATTTGCTTTTATCTAATGGAAGGTTTATAACATTATCAAAAGACAACTGCAAAGTGATAACTATCATTATTCAAATGAAGATTATTCACCAAATGATACTTCTAATCTTTGAAATTTCACCAGTAATGTAAAGGATCTGAAAGACTGAATAAATGATTTCAAAAGAGACCAGTTTAACACATCCATGGAAAAAACAGAAAAAAAGGATACAAAATACATGCAGATACCATCTGTGTTGTGGAGCAGCCCATGGGGATGATAAAGCAAAACAGTTATTGAACAATTATGACATGCCCTGCAGTAGAACCCAGCTAAGGTATCCAAGATCCAAGTATGCTGCACTTCGCACAATTTTACAAAAGTGGTGTTATCAATGCGATGGGTGAGAAAATGGAATGTAAAGCTTTCTGTTAGCCAAGGTCAAATGGTATTGTTTTGCCTATGGCAATGCTCCAGCCATTATTCCTCCCTAGCAACCAGATAACTTTTAAGGAACAAAGTATGTGCTTAAGGACATAAGATAGTGCATTATCAGTATCGTGAGCTGATAAAAACTACCAACATGTCGATTGTAAGGACAAAGGAAAAGAAAATCTTGTGAATTTCTTCTAATTATACACAATGTTTACACAATAGATGTAAAATTAAATGAAAATCAGTAGTGCTTTTTCTAGTTAAAGGAACAGCATCATACACGGTGATAGGAAAGTCAAAGCTTAACCAAATCACCCAACAGCTTCACTTGCACAAACTACCTTCCTTTAAAAGATGCGCATACACTGAAAAATGTCTGACAAACACCTTTTTCGCAAATACAACCAAAAAGCATAATATGTATTACCATTCTTATATGGTAGCTACAAACCTTATTAAATTCCTCTTAAAATTGAATTCAGCAATTTTATTTTAAAAAGGTTAGGTTAAACAAATAATTTCTCTAGAAACGCTTCAGAATCTTCTGTTATAAAACTTTTTCCATGGGCTTTCTTATATTACCTAAAGGTGCAATATCCTCAGAAAAAAGTTCAGATGTGGTACTAGTTACTGTCTCCATGTCTTCATCCTGCATTTTTACTTTTCGTTCACTTATGTGCCTCCACAGAAATTGCTCATCAACCTAAGTACAAGCAAACCATAGCACTTTTAAGATCTAGCTGAGAAATAGTCATAAAATATCAAGCAAAATACATGTATATGTTCTAGTCCTGATTATTCTACAAAGTACAAATTTCCACAAGATAAGCTTAATTCTAACAAGATGGATAATTAATAATCAAGAAATAAGATGAAATTGGGAGTTAGATTCCAAAGTGAATTAGTTCTGATCCCAACAATAATGGGATGAGAATGTTCTCTTTTTGCTGGCTGCAAGAGTTCCATGTGCTATGATTTTAACAACCCCAAACCATTCCTATTAGGCTTGGACTCACACTACAAAACTCTCTCTAAATTGGCACTAATTGGAATTTTCATTCCAGAAAAGCCACATGTTGTGGGAAATGGAAATGTCACATTACTGCAGCATGGCAAGCTCTTCTACAAGTTGGAGTTCAATCACGTAAGAGCGAAGACAGCTTTACTGAAGTAATTGGGAAGAAAATGTAAAATATCAGAACTCAGCAATGTTAAATAGTCCCAATTCTTGCAACCTTCCATCTCTGAAAGGTGATTGACAAGCAGCAAACAAATCCATTTCCAATGGTGTATCTTCACATGATGAGTAGCACAGTAGCATAGCTACTTCACAGAGCCAGAGCCCTGGGTTCAATTCCTGGCTTGGGTATTGTCTGTATGGAGTTTGCACATTCTTTCTGTGTCTGTGTAGGTTTCCACCAGGTTCTCCACTTTCCTCTCACAGTTCGACAACTGTGCTGATCAGGTGGCCATGCTAAATTCTCCCTCAACGTACCTGGATAAGGGCTAAAGTGTAGTGAGTGGGGAATTTTCACAGTAACTTCATTGCAGTATTAATATAAACTTACTTCATAGAATCCTTATAGTGCAGAAGGAGGCCATTTGGCCCATCGTCTGCACCGATAACAATCCCACCCAGGCCCTATGCCCACAACGCTACATATTTACCCTGCTTATCCCCCAATCTGCAAATCTTGGAACAATAAAGGGCAATTTTGCATGGCCAATCTGCCTAATCTGCACATCTTTGGAGTGTGGGACAAAACCAGAGTACCTGGACAAAACCCACACAGACACAGGAAGAATGTGCAAACTCCACACAGCCACCTGTGACACCCACGCAGACAAAGGAAGAATGTGCAAACTCCACACAGCCACCTGTGACACTAATAAGTAAACTTTAAACTTAAGAGGCAGGTTCTGCCATAACTGCTGCATATGAAGCTACTATGTAGTGTTATTTTCAGTGCTAGTATGTGTTGACACGTTGCTGAAGTCATAGTCCATCATAGTGGTGCGCACTAGTACACAGGAGGTGTCACAATTTTCCTCTGTTGTCAGCTAGTAACTTCGATGCAATAATCAATATCTAGGGTTGTCATGTCACACTTACAAGCATCCTTGTAGCAGATCTTTGGGCAGTTTACTGATCCAGCTACCTCACTACACAGAAAGTCCTTGGGTTTGTAACCATCCTTCATCCTGCAGACTTGTCCAAGTCAATGAAGAAGGCTCTGGCTGATGAGTGATAACAAACTTGGGAACCTGACCTCTAAGAGGTTTGCTGCAATTGTGATTTTTAACTTGCACAGATATATCTGCACAGTGTGCGCTGCAAACAGCAACGGTGGAAATTGTTGAGCAGCTCTTCTTGGTAGTTGCAAGTTGCCCATGGTTCACACCCATACAGCATGGAGAACACCAGCCTTAAAAAGCATCAGATTGGTCCTAAAAGTCAGTTTGATGATATTCCATGATTGTCTACATAATTACATGGAAGAACTACAGTTTCAACCACTGAAGGTGTCAAGTCATTGGTCTTGATGAGTGCAAGATGAAAAAGTTCAGCAACACATCTCTCTTCGCAGCAGCATTCTATCCACTCCACTCAATTTTCAGTCTGTGCTAAAAGAATCAAAGGAGAAGGTTGTTCCTGGACAGACTCCTTGCAGTCCCAAACTGAGTGCAACACTGTATAAATACACTTATTGCACAATGACTTATAATACTTCAGTATAATTGTCAAACATAGTTAAGGGACCTAATAATACTAGATTTTTTAGAGCTCATTATTTTATCCAAAATTTCTAGAGAATTTTCATACATTACCTTAAACAAAAAGCCAAATCCCATCATAAGGTAAGATGGTGGGAGGTAGTTCTTTTTACCTAGAAAAATGAAATAATTTTATTTGAGAGAGCAATAAATGCTGTAAAAATGGTAAAGCATATGCAGCAAACACTGCTCAATATCAGATTTAAGAGAAAAAAAAACTTGTTATGTAAAAAATATTTTCTTTATCTTAAAATCTGTTGGTAATGAATAAAGTTATCTTAGTCAAATCAAAATAATGCACAATCTCCCTAGGCTTCTATCTTCACACAGCCACACTTCAGAAGGGGATCAATAGCTTTATAAGCAGTTTTCTTTTATATAATTTAAGTTTTATATATAAAAATATGACTTGTAGTTCAATAATGATGCAAAAACTCCAACTGGCTGAAATCCTGATGTAATGGATAAATTATTAAAATGATCAAAACAGTCAAATTACCAAACAACCAATCAAGATCAGTGTCACTAACATTCTACTTACCTCTGATCATGAAACTCCCTGTCGTCAGGTATTCTCCTGTTGGTGCTGTTTTTGATACCTGAAGGTTTAAAGGTGGCAAATTTAAGAACATCTTTTTCACACATTCATATTTGTTTTAAAATAGATATAAATTAAAATTATACACCAATTGTGCAGAGAACCGTGGAACAAGCAGCACAATTGGTGTATAATTGCACGTTGGAGTGAAATCCCAGACTAGTAAGTGAAGTTATAGCAGTCAAGGCTGTGAAGGAGGGTAAGTTTTAAAATGTCACTGTGAAAGATTCGGATAAAATATCAACATGGGATTCAGTACAGTGGCATTGGTCAGGAGCAAGGAAGTGTTCTACAAGGGTAGCATACAAAGGATATAAAATAAAATCAAATAAAGTTCGATTTCATTTTTTGAGGGAGAAGATTGGTGTGGCTCTAGAACTTTCCAGATCAGCAGTTTAAACCATTATATTGACCATCTAGGAAAAATATCATTTCTGCTAGTCTCAAAACAGTTACATTGCAGTCTAGAATTACATTCGATTACTTTACTGTCATCATGAAATTGTTTCACAATCATGACTTGTGCAAAGAATTGCACAAATCTTGTAAACTGGCCTTTATATTACTTCAGGAGAATCACAGCTGTTTAAAAATTTACATTACAACGTAGAGCAGTAACAAAAATTTGCAGTTACAATGAATTCCTAATTCACCATGGGCAGCACAGTGGTTAGCACTGCTGCTTCACAGCACCAGGGATCTGGGTTCGATTCCTGGCTTGGGTAACTGTCTGGGTGGAGTCTGCATGTTCTCACCGTATCTGCAAGAGTTTCCTCCAGGTGCTCCAGTTTCCTCTCATAGTCCAAAAGATGTGCAAGTTAGGTTGGCCATGCTAAATTCTCCCTCAGTATACCTGAACAGGTGCCATGGTGTGGTGACTGGGGATTTTCACAGTAACTCCATTGCAGTGTTAATGTAAGCTCGCTTGTGACAGTAATAAATAAACTTTAATGTTAACCAAGCCAGGTACCAAGCGGAGAATTGACTTTGCTTCATGAGGATAAGGTCTCAAAATAACTGACATTCTTTTCTCTAATATTTATTTTAGTGTTTAGCCATATCATGTTATGGAAGCCAGGGATCAGATCTATAGCCCAAATAATATAATCCACATTTCCTCCCTCCCACCCAAATTAATTCTAAATAATAAATGAAAATACAATTAAATCTGTTTTAAAATAGGAAATGGAAGCCCCAAAAGAGAGTTTGGTGATGGAGATGGACGTAAGAGATAAATAGCTGATAGGAGACCACTTCATGCCTCCAAATACCCCAACAATGAGTTAGTTATACCTATTATTGCTGCTCTATTGATGAAAACACCAAATGGAATCTAGGCATTTAGCTATACAGAGGGAATATGGGAGTACAAATAATTCTGCTGCACCTTCTCGTGGACAGACATTCATTGTACAGCAAAGCTTATGCTGATGCTCTATGCTGGGAATGAAGTGTGGTACAGAATCTCCAGAGTGAAAGGTGGAAGGTACTTAAATAGATTTTAAAAGCAATTTAAAAATATGAAACACAAGACAACCAATAAATGGTACAATCATACAATTTGGTCTTTACACATGCTAATATTGATTCCTGATTACTGGGCCCTCACTACATAGGATTCCTAACTTGGCCAGAACTACTGCAGCATTTAAAAAATAAAAAAAGTAAAAATAATTTGCAGGTGTTTGTTTGGCGCAAAATAATTACTAAATAAACCGTATTTTGATAAATTAAACATCTTCACTAACATAATGGTAAATTTTCTTCTTCATCACCTAAGGCATATTTGTGAATTGCCTATTCAATTTTTATGCCATTGGTGTCAATAGGTAGACAATTAGCTCGGTCACATTACTGACCAGATGGTGAAAAAGAAAATGTGCCCCACAATGTTTAAATCACTGTGTCAGCCATGGCTCACATATGGTCGTGACCTCACCTCAATCAAAAGGTTATGAGATCAAGTTCCACTCGAGATTTAAGCATTCAGGAAATGTAACAACACTGCTAAGGTACCATCTATTGGAACAGACATTAAACTGTGCCCTGTCTCAAGTGGATGTAAAAGATCACTACTTGAAAAAAAGCAGATCTATCCCTGATGCTTTAGTCAATAGTTATCAGCAACATTACTAAATAAAATTATCAAGTCTTATTGTATGTATACTGTTACATTTCTACATTCCAACAATGACTACACTTCAAACATTATTCATTGGCTATAGACCATTTTGTGATTTCTGAAAGGAACCATTAAAATGAAAATCCTTTTCTTTCCATTGTACTGAAAAGGTTAACGGTGATTTTTAATTACTGATGTCTAATCCAGGAATCTCAGCAGCTCAATGTTGCAAAATAAACTCTACTGTGTCTGATTACCTGATTATGATAGACCCACCAAGCACTAGTAATTACACGTGCTTCCCATGCAGCACTGTAACAAACAGCCATTGTGCCAGCTTCTGTCAATGTACGTGGAGGAACTGCCTCTCCTGCATATAAAAAACAATTTCAATAAGGCTGTTCATGAAAAAAAAAGTAGCAGAAAGATCAGTTGCAACACTGAATAATAAATGAATTAACCTTTTTGGTTCTTGATAACACAGCTCGTGGCTCCATGGAGATCAGCGTGTACATAAATGTCACCTGGAGAACAGGAATCAGAATTCATTATGATAAAAAAAACCATCATGTAAATAATGTGCAAATATAGTTGCGCCTCAGTATTCCTGCTGCAGGAAAATGCATAAATGGTTAGAGTCCCAGATGATTCCTATTCAGTGAATGCCAATGGAGTACGTATATACACACACACACACATTTATATATATGTAGGATAACGCTTAGTTTAATGCACTTTGATTCTGAATAATTAATCAATACTTATCATTTTGTAGAAGAATAATAGCTAGAGACAGGTTTTGGAAGGCAATGGGTAAAGGGAAATCTGTACAATACAGGATTATACAGATTTCACAGAAATCTGATAAGTCCACATTTAATTTCCTGGAACTCCGGGAAATTCGTACAAGCTTGTTGAAATCACAAAAGGCACAGATTATCACATTTAAACAAGCAGTCATGCTTTCAGAAGAAAGTAGGAGAAAAAATCCTTCTCGAAGTATTTGAAATACAAAAATGAGGAAGTAATGCTTTAGTTCAACACAGTCAAACCACATTGTGAAACTGCATTCAGGTTTGGGACAAACTCGTGAAAGACTCACCAGACAAAATTAGAGCTTAAAAAGTTTAAAACATGCAAAGAATTTGCATCAACTTAATTTACAAATATCATCTATATTTCCTTGAGTTTTGAGGAATGATTTAATCAAAGCATTTAAATGATAAAATGATTTAATAGAGTTGATATAGCGAAATTGCTTCTTTCAGTGAGGATGGTGCTGCAGCAATATTACCGGACCAGTAATCCAGAAGTCCAGGCTGAAGTTCTGGAAAGATGGGATTAAATCTCACAATGGAAGCTTCTGGAATTTAAATTCAAAGAATAAATCTAAAGTATAAAGCTAGTCTCAGTGACCTGGACAAATATATCAATTTCTCTAAATACCTATCTGGTTCACTAATATCTTTTAGGGAAGGAAATCTGACGTTCTTACTTGGCCTGGCTTACATGTGACTCCAGACCCATAGCAATGTGGTTGACTCTTAACTGCCCTCTGAAATAGTCAAGCAAGCACCAGGTTCAAGGATAATTGAGGATGGTCTTGACCGTTATGCCCACATTCCAAGGAAGAATTTTTAAAAAAGTACCCCGAACAAGTGAGCAAAATTTTAAAATTAGAGCTATTAATAAGAGTGAAATCAGGAAGTACTTTTCTACACTAAGCATATGCAAAATCTGGAATTTTTTCCCTGAAAAGGATGTGAATTGAAACCTTCAAGACTGAAAATTCTTTTATTTTAGGTGAAATTCAGGTGAAATAAAGCAACAGTGGACAAATGGAACTGAGTTACAGATTGACCATGAACTAATGGAATATCAGAATAGGTTCAAAAGGTTGAATCGGCTTCTCTGCTCCAATGTCCAGATGTTATAAAAACTTGTAAATATTAAAGATTAAAGTAAGTCAACATAGTCTCAAATGATCATACGGTGCTGTAGCATTAGGGGAAGGAAGAGATGATTGGTGGTGATTTAACCTGAGGAGCATCACACCTCAGGCAGTAGGCAACGTTGAGAGGGTGGGCCATTATGAATAATCTTAGCCAGTGCAGGAATTGAACCTGTTGGCATTACTCTGAATCATTAGCCAGCTGTTCGGCCAACTGAGCAAGACTCTCAGGGCCATTTGGTGAAGCAAGGTTCAAGAGAAGTCCTAGGAAGCTGAGGTGGCAGAAGATTGCCGGTTCCTTACTGGAGGAGGTTAGTGCTCAGAGAAGCCCCACAAGTCATTCGTAGTTCAGCGCAGCTAGACATTGGAGTTCAGAGAAATCCAGGAGCAGCACCAGCTTAGCGAAACTAGTAGTTGGCAAAAGAGCTGGAATTG
This sequence comes from Sphyrna mokarran, assembly GCA_024679065.1. Classification (NCBI taxonomy): domain Eukaryota; kingdom Metazoa; phylum Chordata; class Chondrichthyes; order Carcharhiniformes; family Carcharhinidae; genus Sphyrna; species Sphyrna mokarran. Next base: position 28,173,240 of record JAGIQG010000015.1, read on the forward strand.
TTTTGGTAATTAAAGGTGAGCAGCTTTGTGAATATCTAGGAATGCAGTTTCAGGAGAAGAGATTGAACAATTTGGAAGTGAGCAGTTGTCAAGACAGTCTGAGTCAGAATGACTCAAAGGAATTTAAAGACTAGAATCATAGAAATCCGACAGCGCAGAACAAAGCCATTTGGCCCATTGAAACTGCACCGACAATAATCCCACCTAAGGCCTATCCCCATAACCCCACACATATTTACCCGACTAATCCCTCTAACCTACATATCCTGGGAGTCTAAGGGGCAATTTAGCATGGCCAATGCACTTGACCCACATTTGGACTGTGGGAGGAAACCAGGGCAACAGAGGAAACCTATGAAGACATGGGGAAAATATGCAAATTCCACACAGACAGTGACCCAAGCCATGAATCGAACCCAGGTCCCTGGAGCTGTAAGGCAACAGTGCTAACCACTGTGCCACTATGCCACCCCTTAAAGTCAAGATGTTCAAAAGCATGGTATTGAAATCTCTGGTGAGAAAGACAGTATTTAGCAAGATTTTGAGATTCTCAGCGGGCACTCAGGTCTTTGGAAGAGGGGTGTGTAGAGAGTGGTGGGGGGATGTAGGTTAGTGGCTAACAAAACAATTGGATCCACCTTGGTTGTACCTGCTATTTAAGGTGCATGGTGATGTGGTGCGACTACAGTTTGTCATTCGTATTTACCTCATTTTAATTCTGAATGTTAAAATAAAAGACAGATTAAAGAGCATTTTACTTTTCTGACTTTGTATGGTGGTTTATTCTTTAATGTAAACTTAAGAGTTATGTCAAGAAAAACATCTCCATCTGATAATCTACGGAGCTATGTAACACAGACAAAAACACTAAACAAAATTACATAGCTTGGTGGGAGAACTAATTTATTGGACAAATGAGCTTTAATGTGCAATTCAAACTCCTCCTTTCCAGAAGTTTAAACAACTTATCTTAACTCCCTGCCGATTTTGCATTACACATCAACCAGGCAGAAATGTGTGTTAATAAATGTGGACATGAAAAATATTAGTCTCTGGGAGAAGAAAACAAGCAAAACATACAAACCTGATTTCAGATATCGTTTGACAATCAATTCATTTTGCTGCTGATCTCGACCTGCTATTACTAGGTAGTTTTCGCTGCTGATGAACCACAAGAATTTCTCAAACCTACCAAAGAAAACAAACTTCGGATAATTAAATACAATAAATTAAAATCTTTTTCTGAGGTTTCAGGTTGTTCATTATAACAGGCAAATTGGAAAGCTAATAGCAAATCTTATTCAGCCCAGAGTTAAAAAGATTCACTACAAATTCATAAAGATAATGTTTCAAACATAAGTATTAAATATACCTTTCAACACAAATTAAAATATCTTTAGAAATTGATAAAATCTGACATGTTCATATGCACTACTCAATTTAAAAAACACATCTAAAATAGATCATAACTGCAATTTAAAAATAAAATGAAAAAAAAAATCAATTTATGGACTTCAAATCGATGACTGGCATCTGTACTGTATCTAATCTAATAACACTGGGCTCAATTTAACAGGATTTGTCAAGCAACTTGAAGAAAGCGGCCCACAAAGATTAAGTGATTTCTGTGGTGTGGATTTCCTTTTTCCCAATGTCAGTTCGCAAATGGTGCAATGTCAAGGGGGGCCTTCAGGAGTCCACCAACAATATGGTACATTAAGTAAGCTAAGCAATGAATCACATTAAAGTATACTCACCGACAGTAAACTATAAAGTAAAACACAATGATATTTTGTACACATGGGATTAATGTGAAATTTGAAATATCAAACTACGAAAAGAAATATCTTAAATATGTGAATTATCATAATGGAGAATTTTGATATTTTAGAAATATAACATTAGCTTTGCAGGGCCATTGAGGTGGTTCCATAGTAATTACATACTTAGTTCATAGTTATAAACCCAGCTGTACCTTATTCAATAAGATACCATCTATCCAAAGGTGTTCACAAGAAGACTAACAGCATAGAAGGTCAAGTTTTTAGTGATTGTACGTCCTGTGGGAAACAAAATCAATGACACAACTGCTACATTTCGGTGTTTCAATGAAAGCTAACAGTTTTGCAGTCATCACTGCTACAAATTGGGCCATTCTTAACAGAATTTCAGCAATGCTATTGCAGAATGAAGTCTCCCAAGTTCAAGGAGAATGAAAAGATTTGTCCATTCATCATAAAGTTTCCTAGAAGAAATTATGAGAAAAAAAAGTGCCACACCAGTGACATATGATTCTGTACATCATTAATTAAAAAATTGTTTCAACATTTATTATGTTACACTGTTTCACCTCAACTACATCTAGTTTATTCATGTACAAAATCATCCTTCAGGGATTTAGTAGTGTTGCATATGAGCAGATCATGCTTTCATTTCTCACATCCAGGTTTGAACCTGGTCCAATTAGTCATTTGCTAGTACAGAAATTGAGTATTGTTGAAAAAAAAAAATATTTTGTTAAAGCTTTTCATCTTGCGCTCATCAGGATAATCACAAAAATACTATTAAAGGAGAAATAACTATGTACTGTACTAGAGTGCTGATTAATTGGCAAGTGGACTCTGATTTTTACAGACATTGCCATAGAGTATGTCCAGTTAATGGAAACTGACAGCTAACTGCCAAGCATTATTTGAAAATTTAAACCAGGCAGCATGGTTCTGTTCGATCAAGCAGTGAACCAAAAAATCATATTTTGATTAACTGAAACAGCACAATGTACGCCTATGTTCTTTCTGTCTTCAAAACAGGACACTGCGCATTAATAAATGTAGCTTCCAGTACACAGAAATGCACACACTGTGAAACCTACTGTCAATCTTTGTTGTCAGCGTACATTTTAATACACTGAGGATTATATCTAATGTTACACACTGTATTTTGAGCTTTTGCAAGCACGGGCTACATGTAGTCTGCAGCTTGCCAACTGCAAATAGCAGAAAGGAAATGCTGTTTGATGCAATCCACCAGTCTCTGGGGCATACAGCATAAATACTTGGCATCACACTGGCACATAAAATGCTTAGTTCTGACTGAAATGCTCTAAACATTACATACCAACATATTATGATGTTAATTAAAGAAATTTAAAGAATACTAGTGCTTAGGAGATGCAGTCCTGATCACAAAACAAATTTATTATTATATACTTATGCCCCACTACTGCGATAGCAGGTACATAAGTGGGAGTCAACTTCTGTACAAAACAAGGCAAGAATGATTAACGCAGCAATTTATACCACGAAACCCAAGAAAATAAATACCAGCAGGCTCAAAATCACAGCTCTAACGTGTGAAATGTCACATTAATGCAGAGGTGGGGCAGACTGTAGCTGTTGAGCATCTGAAATTGGACCAAAGGGAACTTTGTACTGAAGCAAACCTTGCTACATGTTTGATGCCAATATAAAATGCATGAAAGAGGAAATCATTCATTTATCAAAATTATTCATCATTCTTCACTGGCACATTGGCTTGATCATTTTTGTTGATTCAGTCACTCTCCTTTCCTTTGAAGATGTACCTGACCCTCCCAGTCATAGCACTGTGAAGATCAGAAGTGGCTGTATGGGGAAAAATACAGATGCCAATTCACATGCTCATTTTTCATGCACTGCAACAACCCAAAAATCCAAATATAAAACATGATTAAACCATCATGAGTTTTTGCTTCACTTACTTTAACCATGAATGCGAGTTAAATTTTCTGGGTTAATTGACCTAAATCCATCGCTCACTCTCAGTTAATTATTACCAGTCATGTTGGTGATATTCTAAGTCTATCTTAGCCAGAATCACTTATTGTTCCTCTAGCCCATTTAATAACTGAATTATCAAAATTAGAAATAGTGTGCAGAGGCAGATTAATCCAATTCAATTAGAGCTCATTCCACATGTATATAATACATACCACACAACCTACCAATACACTTTTCGTGCCTTCTGAATTGTAATGACTGTCTGAACTTCTTTTAGCGTCTTTTTTGTCTTCTTTTCTGCTGATTTAAATGCCTGAAAGAAAAACAAATTAAGAATAAATGAATAAAAACAGATTTAAGTTAGTGATTTTTTTAAAAAAGTTAACTGTTTTAAATTTAGTCACTTTGAATCTGAAATCTGCAGTACAAGTAGATATCAATTTATAATCAGTTAGAATAGTGAAACCGAAACAAATAAATTTCAACCAAATGAGATACATTCTGGAATCCTGAAAAAAATTAAAAAGATATGGATAATGTTCTGGGTAATATATCTTTAAAGAGTGCCATAAACACAGAAGTGGTTCCCAAAATCAAGAGGTTATCTCACACTATCCTAATATTTAAAAAGGAGCAAGATGTTCATAGAACAATCAAGGGTGAACAAGAAGCCCTTAATTAAAAGCAAAATTAAATTCTCTGGCAATAATGACATACAGAATAAAGTTAAAAATAAAATCTCTATTCTTAACCCCCCTTTTTTTTAATTCACAGATGAATGGGGAGGCAGCATTTGAAGGCACCATCTTGACATACAGAAAGAAAACAAAACCAGAACTGAAATTAACACTAGGCTACTCTCATGCACTACACGGCAATCCAAAATGGGCAGAAATTCATGGGCTAGAAGCTAGCCCATGAACCACAAGGATCAATAGCCCAGTAAAATCTAAACCATAAAAAAAGGGGAGAAAAATACAGCATTGACTTTCTAAAAACCATGAGAGAAATTAATTGCTCTGCCCCACTGCTTGCTTTTCATAGCATTGCTACAGACACGTTGAAGGAGAAATTCAATACAATTGTCACTATACGGGCATATGCTGATTTCCAGGTCAGGCAGCACCACAAGGCCAATACATGTGCAACCTGGGCACCATTCTTCAGTGATAACTTTTGTCTTTCAAAGTAGAATATTTCCTACCTTTTCTGCAGCTTCAACCGTTTTCTTTTCCTTCATTGCTGCATTTCTTTTGTGATCATAGTATCTGCATCAAAATATCATTTGAAAAACAAAATGCTTAAAACATAGTTAAAACAAATTAACTGTCAGCTGTAATTAAATTTAGAAACAATTGGCTTTAAAATAAGTTGACGCAACTTTTGAATTTACCCTTTTTCATTACAGGAGGGCTTTTTTATAACTGCATTCTTCAATTATTATGACTACATTAACCATATGTGCAGCAATTATGAAATCTGTTTATTTAACTACAAATTTGTAGCACAAGGTAATTCAATGGTAATATGTAGGATCAAGCTGATAATTTCATTTATTATTGTCTATTAGTATACAGTGAAAAATATTGTTTCTTGCACCCCATATATAGGTAAAGCATACCGTCCACAGAGAAGGAAAAGAGAGAGTGCAGAATATAATGTTACAGATAGGGTGTAGAGAAAGACCAACTTAATGCAAGGTAAGTCCATTCAAAAATCTGTTGGCAGCAGGGAAGAAGTTGTTCTTGAGTCGGTTAGTATGTGTCATCAGACTTTTGTATCTTTTTCCTGATGGAAGATGGAAGAGAGAATGTCCGGAGTGTGTGGGGTCCTTAATTTTGTTGCTTGTTTTTCCCTGGCAGTGGCAAGTGGGTATTGTGTCAATTGGTGGGAGGCTGGTTTGAGTGATAGACTGTGCTTGATTCACAACCCTTGGTAGTTTCTTGCAGTCTTGGACAAAGCAAAGGCCATACAAGCTGTGATACAACTTGAAAAAATGCTTTCTATGGTGCATCTATAAAAAGTTGGAGAGAGTTGTAGCAGACATGCCAAATTTCTTTAGTCTTCTGAGAAAGTAGAGGTGTTGGTGGACTTTCTTAACTGTAGTGTTGGCATAGCAGGACAGGTTGTTGGTGATCTGGACATCTAAAAAAATTGAAGTTTTTGACGTAGCAGGAGCATGTTCTCCACTACGTTCCTAGAAGTCGATGACTACGTCTTTCACTTTGCTGACATTGAGGGAGAGATTATTGTCATTGCACCAGTTCACCAGATTCTGTCTCTTTCTTGTATTCTGTCTCGTCATTGTTTGAAATTAGACCCGCTACGGTGGTGTCATCAGCAAACTTGAAAATTGAATTGGTTGGCAATTTGGCCACATAAGTCGTAAGTGTATAAGGAGTACAGAAAGAAGCTGAAGTCACAGACTTGTGGGGCACCGGTGTTGAGGATGATTGTGGAGCAGGTGTTGTTGCCTATCCTTACTGATTGCCGTCTGTGGTTTAGGAAATTCAGGATCCAGTCACAGTGGGAGATACCGAGCTCCAGGCCACAGAGTTTGGAAATGCATTAGCTGTAGCTTGGAAACTGAGAAAGTATTGAATATAGACTAGAGACAAAGAATAACGAACAGGTCACCCAACTCATGCTTATGCCATTTTCAGTGAGCAACTCAAGCATCTACGGCCTTAGCAATTTCCAATTTATCCCTGCTAGGAAAATTGACTGATCCATAGGAACTTTGAGGTACAGAAAATTACATAAAATTGGGATTCTTGGTAATTTATTGTATATAGGATCACTTCAGAATTTATCAAATCAAACTTTACACTTCAGAAGTGTGAAATATTTAAGGTAGCAGTCCATGGTGCATTGTTTGACAATCTCTAAAAAGTTTTATGAACTTCTATATGCTGAAATGAAAGAGGCTAACTCACCATTAATGCTAAGATTATTCATAAAATATTCCACATGTCAATGATTTCAATAAGAATTGAATCTTTTATTAAATTTTATTAAAATTATTTAATTAGAAAATCAGATTGTCCAATTTGTTTAAATATTAGAGGCATTTTAAAATTGGAATAAATACAAATTCAAATTCATAACATCTGTGTTTATATTATCAATTTTGGAGTAAATATCACAGATAATTTAGGTTTTTCAGATGAATACCTACTTTTTTGCATTAGCATATGCAGACAGACCAAGATCCACATCCACCAACACTGGTTTGTTTTTTTGTACCATTTTCTTCCCCTGTTGCTTTTTGTCCTTTTTCTTCTTGCCTTTTGTTTGTTCATTTTGAACAGCTTCATCCAGAGTAACGTCATCTTCCTTGTCTTCATCATCAGTTATGTATGGGTTTCTAAACAGAATGCAGAAGTAAAATTATACACTGTATACAAGTTCCTGACACAGACTTCACAATAATCCATTGAGCAGCAGTTGCTGAGGAATGCCAGCAGTTTCCCTCCAAGCCAATCATCCTGACTTGGTTATATGTAGCTGTTCCTTCACCGATGCTGGATCAAAATCCTAGAACTTCCTTCCTAAAAGCGTCATGGATATACCCAAACCACATTAATTGCAGCAGTTCAAGAAAATGGTGGTTTCTCAAGGGCAATTAGAGATGGACAGCAAATGGTGGACCTGTCAGTAATTCTCACTTCCAATATACAAATTTTAAAAAAATCCTAGACCAACCCACTTTCCTCTCAAAATATAAGAAGTACAAGCAGACAGAAATAGCAAAGCAGGAAGAATATATCAAGATAGAGATCATCTTTACAGTCTCACCCACTGCAGAAATCGTTGCAGACAAGACCATGGCTTTCATCTGTAAGTAACTGGTTCTTTAAAAAGGCACAACTATTTAACAAATTGCCTTGGCAGGAATAGTGACTGGGCCAGTAAACAGGACAACAATTGTCATCAAAGGTTTGACAGAACTTTCTATCAAACATAGTAGGCACATGGGAACACCACCATCTCCAAGATACTCTCCAAGTCACACAGCGTTAAGACAATTACAATTTACATAATGAAATGTGCCAAATACTTGAGCATTATAATATGAAGTCACTGATCCATATAAGGAGAATTAGGAGAGATGATTAAAAGCTTGGTCAAAAGAAGTACATTCAAAGACTGTCTTAAAGGAAGAAAATAAGGCAGAGATGTGTGGGGTGGTGATATTCCAGAGTTTAGGGTCTAGGTACAGTAAATGGTGTAGTAATTAAAATAGGGAATGCACAGCAGGGCAGAATAAAAGAGAAGTGCAGATATCTCAGAGGATTGTGGGGCTGGAGGAGATTGCAGATATAGGGAGGGGCAAGGCAATGGAAGCATTTGAAAAACAAGCTGAAAATTTTAAAATGAGGACACTGCTAATGTAGCTCATGATACTGGGGTGAAGGGAAATGAGACTTGGTGAGAGTTAAGACATGAGTAGCAGGGTTTATGATCTGGGTAGAACATGCGACCCTAACCAGGAACGCACTGGAATAGTCAAGCTTAGAAGTAGTGAAGATGTGAATGCGATTTCACAGCAGATGACAGGGGTGAAGTTGGGCAATAAGCTGAAAATAGTGGTCTTAAAGATGGAAAAAATGTGAGATTGGAAGCTAACTTTAGGATCAAAAAAAACACCAAGGTTGTGAGCAATTGGTTTATTCTCAAACTGTTGAAGGAGAAGGGATGTAGGCAGTAGCTAGGGGACAGTGTTTGGAATTATGTCCAAAAAATAATGACTTCATTCTTCTCATTACTTAATTGGAGGGTTTCTGATTATCCAGTAACAGATGCTGGATAAGCAGTCTGATAGTTCAGTAACGGTGGAAGATTTGAGAGAGGTGGTAGCAAGGTCAAACTGATTGTCATCAGCATACATGCGGAAATTAATATTGTGCCTTCATATGATATTGCCAAGAGACCGCATGTAGATGAGAAAGATCCTTGGGGATGTAAGATTTCAAAAATATAACAAATTTAGAATTTTAGATGAACTAGGCCTAACACTTGGGATTTCATATTTGTCATACTTTAAATAGACTAGCTTAAGTTCTTGCCTACTGGAGGAGACGCAATTAGTCAAAAACAAGCTGCTCGCACAATTTGCAGCTATGAGGCAGTTTATATCAGCTGGAAGTGTTAGTTCTCTGTGAAGAATGTACCTACAAGGGCCTGAAGTTGCAACATTTCCTTTGTTTAAAATTCTCACACACGGTTTCCTAAGAAATGACGGTTCAACTCTCAGCATGAATCCCTCACTATAATGATACAAGATAGGTGCTGCTAGTTTAACACATATAATTTCAATTAAGATAGTCTTTCAAAAACCTTGATTAATTAAATATATCAACAGAGTAAGTCATTTATCATTTAGGAAGACATCTACTTTTCTTATCTCTCCTGTGCCACAAGCTAACATCTGATACTGAGAAGTCCCAGGGTATGCTTCAGCAAATTCCCATACTTATGCAAAAGCAATCAACCCACAATTTGTGATAAGAATGTGACATGGTTTACACCACCTGTCCATTAATTCAAGTAACTCCATAGATATCACTGAATAAAGCATCTGTCTCTCAATCACTGACTACATGACTTCAGCAATGAAGGTGGAGAGAGGTGTGACCTCACCTTAAATTAATTGAAGAGTTAATATGATCTTGTATGATGCAAAGAACCTCAGAATTAAGGATAAACATCTGAGGTTTTAAGACATCGTTGGCACAGTCACACCACTGTTCCAATGGTGACAATTCTCCTAAGTCACAGCTCAACACTGAATCAGGACAGAGACAAAAACTTTGCTTGTACTATCAGCACCTGAGGGAATCTAGACTCCCAGGTGGGAGAGGAATATTCTTGCTGTCTTTACTGGCTTTGTTAATTATATTCATCATTACTGCTTATTAAATTCCTATTTTGCCTTTCTCACTTGATTATATCTTGTCGGCTAGCTCAGTGAGACCTACAAAAATTATGGATTTGGGATACGAAGCTAAATTAACTAAAGTTACCAGCAGCCTAAATTTTAATCATATTCTAATTCTTACAGTAATGTGGCAAGTAACCACACTTGGACAGGATGAGAAAGCGTTGCTAGTGATGCTCTGGTTATAATAAGGTAGACAACAATGTAACCATGTGTGAGTAGTTCCACCCAGCTGGATAAATCAACAGGCTTTGGAGGAGGCTGCAGATAGGTTAAGGAGAATAAGGAGGTCATAATTGCATAAGATGGCATGTGATTTTGTCAAGTGCTAATTTGGTACTGTGGCAGGAGCAGAAACCTGATTGGAGGGATATATTGTGGACAATATATTACCATTCCTCCCAAGATGATGGATCAAAATCCTAGAGCTCCTATCCCAACTGCACCGTGGGAACAGACTGTTAAGTTTCAAGGACTCAAGTGCAGTTAAAGATGGACAATACATGCAGGCCTTGCCAGTGATGCCCACATCCTTGAATGATTAAAAAATGTAAGTGCACAGTGCTCTGTGTGGTCTTCCCAAACACCGAATTCTGTTCTGGTCATCAGGTCACAGTGGAACTATTTATGTGACAGAGACTCTGTAGGAGAGAGCCAAATGGTTGTTCCCAGTGTCACAGGTCTGTGTTATTAGGAAACACTGGAAAACAGCCTTCTAGTTTGGAAAGGAAGGAGCTAAAAGATGATCTATATAGATAAGACAACCATGGAAATAGACCAATGGGCAATTCTTGCCTTAGGTACATAACACAACATGCAACATTAAACACTTAAAGAGACTAATGCATTCTCTAATATTTAACCTTACAATGTTGTCAGGTGGGTGATCACCACATGTTGGTACAGTACCAGTTCTCCATCTGGCCCTGATGCCATCTTTAAAGCTCTGGTTAATAGAAATGAGTCATTTTAATCAGTAATATATTGTGTCCTTGCCAAATTGGTTTGGTTTGTGTAACTGCAAATATACCTTGGATCTAGTAATATAAAATGATTCAAAGGTCAGCTAAATTTAAATCATCTCCAATCTTTGACATCTGTGGCTGAAATCCAGCTCAGGAAAATTATTAATTTGATTGCTTATATGGGGTTTAGATTGAACATCAGCAATTCTATGAGTATATTTTGTACATACAGATATGTTTTACAATCTATACAGACATCTTACACCAAAATACAATTCCAAAGCCTATTAGCTTATTCAACAAGTTATTTACAGTGGAACAAAAAGCACAGAAACCAAACTAAAGGCATCATACATAGTTTACTGACCCTAACAATTTGGATGCATGTAACAATGTGCTGTTGTCAGTTTTTTTTTTAAATGTATGGAGGAGTTTTAAAGTCTCTTTAACAAAACCCTAAATGACATTTCCAGTGGGACATTTTTCCATTCTAATATAATTAAGGCACATCATAAAATAATTTAACAGGGGCATTTCATACTTTACACCACGAAACTGAACTTTACAGTGCTATTGTCACACATTTATATAATTGCTGCAAACTGTCTTAAAAAGTTAGAAACTCAAACATTTGTTTGTCTCAAATGTAAATGTTAGTATTTTGTCGAGCCCATAAACGATTAGAATACAAAGAGTTATTCAGCTTGAGAATTTGAACAACCATCTACACATCGTCAGGTATTTATTGTACTATTATCTGCCAATTTACCATAAATTTGGATGAGATAAAACATCATTTTTTCATATTTGCAAAATAACAAATGTTTAAACTATTTTTGCATTTAAATTCTTCTTCAAAATACAGTACATCTTTAACTATATTTCTTAGATTAAGATTGATGAAAGTAAAAAGCTTACTTCAACAACATTGTGATATGATTTGTGTCTAGCTTCAGCTCTTTTATGGCACAAGCTACAACATCTTCTTGTTCCTGTGCTTCTTTTACAATACTCCCAATTTCTGTCCAATCAATCTGATTGGCTAAGGCACTGCGTATCACTTGAATAGCTTTATCAACAATGTTCAAATTGATTTCAATTAACTCTCCCTTAATCTTATCGTATTCCTATTGAAAAAGAAACATAGATAAAATATTAATTTTAATTTTCTAATATTGTAAATGTAGACACATACATAAATATCACTTTTAACAATGTGCCAAGACATTTCAGTGGTATAGTGGGATAAAAAGGGGCATGGATCAAAGGTCTGAAGCAATGTAAACAAAAGGATCAGAATATTAAATTCGAGGCATCGGGGGTAGGAACCAAAGTAGGTCAGTGAGGACCAGTGATGGAATGATAAGTCAGCAAATGAAAGAAATGGGAGAATTTGTGCAAACCACAATCACCAGGGGAAGTAGTACTCGACAAATAGTTGGAGCTGTGAGTTAAGAAGTCCCCAGATCCTGATGGGCTTCACCCAAGGCTTTTAAAAGAAGTGGCTAGTATGTTAGTTAATGTGCTGATTTTAATTTTCCCAAAATTCCCTAGACTCAGGGAAGATTCCATTAGATTGCTAAATAGTGATTGTAATTCTTTTATTCAAAAAAGGAAAGGAGACAGAAAGCAGGAAACAACAGGTCAGGTGGTTTAACATCCGTTGTAGAGAAAATGTTAGAAACTATAATTAAAGCTGTTATAGTAGGGCACTCAGATAAATTCAAGGTAAATGAGACAAAATCAGCATGGTTTTGAGGGGAAATTATATTTAACCAATTTATTGGGAGTTCTTTGAGGAAGTAACATGTTGTGGGTAAAGAGGAAACAGTGAATCTAACCAGTGAAGGCATTTGAAAGGGTGCCACAGAAAACAAAAAGTCACGATGAAGTGGATATCATATTGGCATGGATCGAAGAATAGCCAGCTAACAGGATTAGAACGTAGACATAAATGGGTCATTTTCTAGTTGGCAAACTGTAACAAGTGGTGTGCCACAGGGTTCAATGCTGGGGCCTCAATATTTTACAATTTATATAAATAACTTGGGTGAAAGGACCAAAAGGTATTGTTGCTAAATTTACTGATGACATAAAAATAAATAAAACATAAGAAGGTGACAAAGAGATATAGATAGGTTAAGGGACTAGGCAAAGATTTGGTAAATGGGGTATAATGTGGGAAAATGTGAAATTGTCTGTTTGCAGGAAGAATAAAGAAGAAGCATATTATCTACATGGTGAGAGCTTGCAGAACTTAAATAGAGGGATGTGGGTGTTCTTGTGCGTGACTCACAAAAAGGTTAGTTTGCCGGTACAGCAGGTAATTAGAAAAGCTAACAAAACATTAACATTTATTGCCAGGAAATTAAATAGAATTTAATTTCTATTTAATTTCTGAAGGAGCAGTGCTCTAAAAGCTTGTGATTCCAAATAAATCTGTTAGACTTTAATCTGGTGTTGTGAGACTTCTCAGTTGTAGAGGGCTTTGATCAGAGTAAGTGACCACTTGACTGAAATATACAAGATCCTGAAAGGTGGATGTGGAGAGAATATTTCCTCTCACGGGAGAACACAGGTGGAAGCAATCTTTGTTTTTTTTAGGCAAAGCTATATAGATTTTCTACAGGCAGGGAGTAAAAGGTTATTGGGGTCAGGTGGATACAGGGTTAAAGGCAGCTCAACTATGATCTTACTGAATGACAGAGCAGGTTTAAGGGGCTGAGTGGCCTATTCCTGCTCCTAATTCATACATTCATATGTTAAGTCATGGTAAACATAATTTGGTGTAGGATGATCGAAGCAGCAGCATTTTGGATGAGCTTAGTTTATGGAGCAGAAAGGTGGTAAGAAGAACTGGAATAGCCTATTCAGAAAATAACACAGCAGGGATGTGGTTTTCAACAGTACGTGGACTAAAGTAGGAGAGACATAATGGGCATGATTCTCTATATCAGCACCGTGCCTTTGGCAGGATTCATGACCAGCGCCCAGCTGATCACAGCTATCCCAGAAATGTAGAGGAATGTGGCCTTTTATTAAGGTGTAATCAGCCTCATGCTGGAAATCAGCATGAGGCAGCATCATCCAGGCTTGCTAATGTTTCCCACCCCATCGAGATAGATTCCCACCAGTGGGGATCATGTATGGACCCCATGAATGGGAAGCAGGTGTGGACATGCTGCTGGTGGGGACAGAGGCCATTGAGGTCCCCCCCCAGGATGTGGGAATGCCCCTTGGACAGTACCAGCATGGCACTTTGGCAATGCCAAGGAGATGGGGGGTGTTGGGCTGGTCACAGAGAGTAGGGGTTGGGGTGGACATGGAGGGAGGGTCACAGAAATCGGTGATTGGGTCATGGAGGCCTGCAATTGGGAGGGAGGGTTATGGAGGCCGATGATCAGGAGGCTGACAATGTGGGAAGCCAGTGTGCATGCGCCAATCTCCCTGCTGACAGATTGGCACATGTGCACTGACCTGCTCAGCATGATGATTCTGGTTTCTCTGCCAGGTTCAGGCTCTATTCACCTTTCCCACCCCCCCCGACCAATGTGAATCAGGTTACAGACTCTGTGCTGCACAGATTCCCAGAGATTCATTCCACTCAGCTCGCCCAAAAAATGGGCTGGAAAATCTCCAGTATGCTCGCCGATTGGGCACTTAGTGTTTTTTTGAGAGAATTGTCCCCATAATGTCTTCAATCTAAACCAACGGGAGTTATCCATACAAAGTAAAATTATAAATGTACATAATATCCCTTAAGATTACTATTGATGCATGGATGATAAGTTAATGTTCACAGCAGCAAGCTTTCAATTAGCCATCATATATTCTACTGTTATAGATGTATAATTAAGCTTACCTGATTTGCTTGTAAGGCATCTAATCTTTTCTCATGATCTTTACGAACATTTTCCAATTTCTTCAAAGCTTGCTTTTCCTTATAACATGGAATATAAGGCATTATATATATCATGCATTTTGTCCACAGTGATCATCAATCTTTTCACTTGAAAAACTGAAATATTTTCAACTCTTTTGAAAACGCCTGTAAACCATGCATTAATCTGCTTACACGTCAATATAAATTACGTTTTTATACTATCATTATCAGGGAATAAACCATCGCCCTGCAATTTTGTGTGGTTTCTATTTTGGTCAGAGCCTAGCAGAACTCGAAGTGCAAAAAAATAAACAACTAGTTTTAGCCTTTGCACTATTACCCTCACCAAAATTAGAGCTGGAGACGAGGAGAATCTCCACAGAATCTCAAAGCCCTAATGTTCGTAGAACTTCAGAATAGCTGGTCTAGTAATGTTCTTCATGTTCTATTTAATGAAATAATCATAAATATAATACTAAATTATGTATTGCAGTAATAAAAGTACTGTGAATGCAGCCAAAAGTTCTGATTTTTAAGCCAGAAATAAATTTTGGATATAAATAGTAAACAGTCACCATACAATATGTAAAAAGGTTTTAAGTAGGGCAAGGCACAAATAAATTTTGAAAACTTCCAACGGCATAAAATTTAATAATAAAACAGTAGAACATTCTGGCTGCAATGGTAATGGAAATTACTATTCCCATTTGAAAGACACAAAGTAGTATAAATAGCATCTAGCACATTGTTGAAACGGATAAATGTGGATAAGTTTGGTTAAATCTTTTTAAAATCACATAAATTAAAAAAAGATCTGTTTGTTGAATTTAGGAGATTGGAAAATAATTTTAGGAGCAATACTTCACAGATGAATATTTCAGCATTATGTCCCCAGTCATGTGTCAGGAACAGATGGTTAGGGAACTTGATACACAAGGAAAAGTGAGATGTCAGGAATAAAGTTGTTACCTTGCTGGGTCCACCTGACGAAGGACCAGCCAGTTCCTAAAGCTAGTGGCGTTTGCTACCAAACAAACCTGTTGGACTTTAACCTGGTGTTGTGAAACTTCTTATTGTGTTTACCCCAGTCCACGCCAGCATCTCTACATCATTGCATAGTTTGGGCAGAGATGGGAGCGATACTGTAAGGAAGGGATATATCTGAAAGGGGGAGGTACTAATTTACCTGTAGAGGATCATCATCTTCCCAGGCAGTGAAAAATTTAAAAAAAATTTTTGTTGATATTTATTATGAATGTCCATTAGTGCTGAAACTATATTGCCGCAAAGATGAACATAAAGTCATTTAACAAAGTTGGTGAAATTTGATAAGGTATTCTACACAGAAATGGGCCATTCAGCTCAACTACTCCATAGCAATATTTACGTGCCACTTAAAATTACTTTTATTTAGATTACCAGAGTCAGGAATCCTTCTAATCACGGTAACTAAGTTTTTGACTGTGTAGTTGCAGAGACAACATCAATAAAATAAATTAAGTAAAATAGTGTGAACTTTTTCAGTGCTTTTTAAAGATATTGAAATCTTACCTGCTGCAGAGCCTTTAAGTCTATTTTCTGGCTTTCTAATTTTGAGTAAAACTCATCAACTGCCTGAACAAAAATTATATTTTTACAAAATTAGCACACAAAACAAAACACTAATAAGAAACACAGAGTAGAATTTATGTTGAAGTTCTATTGTATCAGTGTTGGGCATCCACAATTTCCCCTGCCAAAGTGGTCTTTGAATTTTGATATCAAATGGATATCACAACCATGCCAAATCTTGCCTTTACACACACTACACACACACTTGCAAGAGAAGTTGCTCTTTAGTGATTAGGATAGAAAACTTATTAACTGATTGGTACTACAGTATACCTACCTACATCTAGCTGACATGAATGAATCCAATACAGACCAGGGACGAATGTGGGGTCTTGCTAGTTTGTATGATTTATCCAAAATTATTTATTTATTATTGGAATAATATTTCTTATGACGGTTTTTACCACTATAAATTTTATCCCAATTTTGCAAAGGATTTTATTTTTATATAATAGTTACAGATAATTTAAAGTTTTTTATTTTATGTATAATTTGTACTTATACTCAAATAAAAGCAAAGCATAAAATTATTCATTCACACTTTATCTTCAATGTTAGGACAGTGAGAGTTTTCAGTAAAGCAATATTTGCAGCTGATCTATTACAGTTTACCAGACAATTATTAATGTATGCCTCTAATTCTCATTAACCATTCCAACAGTCAATAACTACTAATGAGACAAAATGCCAGTGATTGTTTTATGTAATCTCCTCTATCAAGCAAAGAGATTACTGCAGGGAACTAAAACATACAGAAGAGAAAAATTGACTTATCTTTCTCCACAAAATACATAAATCTGAGTTATTTTCTTTCTGTTCCTTTATAAAAGCCTACAGTTAGCGGACCAACGTGTGTTAAATTGAAATTAAGTTGAAAAATAACTTGAAATATGCTATTGGCAATAAGAAACCATATTTTCATTTTTGACTTTTGCTTAGACAGTGCAAGAATATGAATGGGATGTGCCCAAAAAAATGATGATTCAAAAAAAATTGAGGCTTTTTTGCATATGTTGCAACCAAATAATCTTACGTTTAATACAGAACAGCTGTTTAATCACTGATGTCTTTGCCTCCATTTTTATTATAAAAAGCACTTACTGTTACTGAAAATACAAGCTATATCAAAACCACATATACTAACATCAAACTGAAATGCAAAATCCAAAAAGCACTAAGGGGCAGAGATTTAAGGTGCGAGGGGCAAGGTTTAAAGGAGATTTTAAAGCAGTTTTTTTTTTACACAGAATAGCGAGTGCCTGGAACTCATTGCTGAGGGAAGTAGTGGAAGTGGATATGGTAGTGACTTTTAAGGGCACCTTGACAAGTACATGAATAGGATGGGAATAGAGGGATATGGTCCCTGGAACGGTAGGAGGTTTTAGTTAAATTGGGCAGTTTGGTCGGTGCAGTCTTGGAGGGCTAACAGGCCTGTTCCTGTACTGTAATTTTCTTTGTTCACTAGTAAATAGAAAGAGTAATGAAGCCGTGCAAGAATACTCGTGTAATTAGAGTATCTTTAAGTTACTGCACTGTTCGTGAGAAGCTTTGTTCCCATGCAACTCAAAAGAGAAAATCCATATAAGTGCTGCCTATTTTTTTCTAGTGGCAGCATGTACTTTTAAATTTGCTTTCTACATGCAAATATTACAACAAGGAATCAATGTGCTTCTTCAAGAATCTATCATATTTGTTACATAATTAAGAAATAAGTACAATATATCCATGTCCTATTATTAGGTATCTTACATTTATGTTTAAGTAAGACTGAACATTTTAGAAAGAAACAAAAAGAAAATAAAATCCAGAAGTATATTATTACCTTATCAAACGAGTCAAACACTATACAAGAATAGTTTGTATGTTGTTCAAAAAGAAATGGATGAAATTCCTCATAGCTGTAAAAGACAAAAACATTTTTTTCAAAGTGATAGTCTAATAGTCCTATAACCATACTATAACGCAAGAAGTATAAACTTACGTTAGTAACTCTTCAGGTGGCTTGTCTGGATCCAAACTTGGCTTTTTTTCTCGTTTCTGTATAATATAACCCTATCGAAAAATAATTAATACAATTTGTCTATTTCATGGTTATAAGCAATTTAAAATTTAAGTGAGTGCACGATTTTAAAAATATCTCGAGACACATCTTTTGTTTCTTTTCTTGTCCCATTTCCACTCTTTCTGTTCTTGCACCATTTAATTCTGTAATTTAATCTCTCCTGTCCTTCACCCTAGCAGAGGCATTCTTTTCGTTCTTCTTCCTACCCATTCCACTTACACTTTTTCAAAACCTATTATATTTTCCCAGTCCTGATGTATGACCACAGACCTGAAACATTAACTTTGTTTCTCTATAAAGATAGTGCTGGATCTGCTCATTTCCAGCATTTTCTGTTTTAATTTCAAATTTGATATCGTGAGCCTTCAACGTAAGGATATCTTTGGAACACCTCAGATATTCATGCTTGAAGTTTTGCTTTGTTGTGCTACTTGTGAAAACAGACCATTTTGCTCAATGAGTTTATGTAGACATTTATTTGCCACAAAAGAAAACAGTACTAGCCACACTTAGCTGTCCTGTTCCAATATCCCGGTTTTCTTTATATATCTGTAATTTTACACTGAACGTTACCACATCCTCAGGTTTCTGTAAAAAGATTTGCACCTGGTTTCTAGCCTTTCGCAATCTTGCCAGCTTTGGATATTTAAATATCATTAGTGAGTCTCAGATGCAATCGCCCAGGCTTACTTGTCTTAATGACCTCAACAGTAGAATTCCTCACCAGTAAGGATTACATACGGTCCCTACCAATGGGGAGCTGATGTTATAGCCTTTTGGGGGGGTGGGGGGTCGTCAGTGTCCAAGCACCTGGCAGAGTAAGGGGTGGGACCATGTTAGATGCAGGGCCTAAGGGGAGATTACGAGAAGGATGTGCACTCAGCAATTGAAGTGACAAATTGACCGGGCCAGGGGGATGGGGATGATCAGCTGGGGAGGCCAGCGAACAGAGAGGAAAAACTGACAGATCTCTCTGCTCTGTTGTACGTAATACTGAGATCATGACAGCACCTTCTTGTGCGCGCAACTAGCTTTCTGGTGAGAATAGACTCCATCCACTTGCAATTTTCACCTTTTTTTTGCACTCAGTACCAAAAGATTGTGTCTGAAGGCTCACTGAAAAAATGGTTGTGATTCCCTCCCATTTTCATGCTCATTCATCACTTAGAATTTATTTTGGTAAGATGGTACCCCCCTCATCCCCCACTCACTTTAGACCCCACAACCATTACAGACTTTAGCTACTTCATGGTATTTCTACACAAGTTATTTTTAACATCAACCCCATAATCAGAATTATACTCACTGTAAATCTCAATATCACTCCTGCGACTTGAAAGTGAATATCACAATCAGTAGTCTAACTGACATTTATAAGCCCATCATTACTATTGGCTTGTGTTTTGTATATATAGAATTCCATTAATGTTTTGGTTTTTAAAAGAATCTAATCAACCTGAAGTCAAAGTCATAGAGCAATGCAGCATGGAAAAGCCATGGTGTTGCCTAAAATGTTCTGTGAGCCTGTACCCTTTCCACCAAAATCCCCAAGTTTTCCCATAGCACTATATTTGCCTTGAATATATTTACTCCTATTATAATTTTAAATTCAAAATGTCTTGTCTCACACATGCTGACACGAAATTAGAGTTGCCATTTTAAACCCACTATTTCAAACTTATCAATATAATGTTTTAGTTTCCTTCGGCATGCTGAAGAATTGAGCTTTATTTCCTGTTTTGAAATCATTGACAGGCTATTTCTACAGTTATATATAATTTAGCAACATACACTGGAAAGCATGAGCAGAGACAAGGCAAAAATGATATCTGAAACAGGGAGATTCAATTACAGAATATGGGAAATTAAGTTGCAGAGAAGAGATAGGCTTGGCATCACAAAGGAAATAATTTTACAAAAGTCTACCTGTCCTTTAAAGTTATTTGTCTTCTCCATAAATTCCTCAGCCTCCTGTAGAGCTGCCATAAGCTTTTCTCCATCTGGAAAAGGAAAATATGATCAAAGGCAAAATTTAAAACTGAAAATTAAAACAGAAAAAAAAAACTCAAATTGTTCTTTCATTTGTCATACCAGAGATTACAATTATTCTTACAATAATGTTATGTCATTAAACTCTTTTCATAAAATGTGTTATTTTCAATAACATTGCAATTAAAATCTGCTCTTGTAAACTTACCTTTAGACAAATCAAAATCATGGCCTACTTTTGCATTACCAGATATTCCAGTCTTCATCAGGCAATGTTCAATCAATGTTGCTCCACAAGCTTTAAAATGAAAAAGGTATTTTGATGGATAGAAAATTTCATCATTTCAAATCTCAAGAAAATCAAAGTATTTTTCAACGTCTAATCTGTAAAATAGCTGGCCATTCTAAACTAGTTTTATTTTAGTGCTGAATTGGAAATAATTCACATGTTGCATGTGCTTGAAAATGACATTCTACAGTTGACATGCAGTATTAGAACTATCAAAATTAAAAATCTATTAGAACTGATATAATTGGAAGCACTTCCTGAAAACAAATGAAATTTATTACTTTTTTTTAGATATGTCAAGTAAACCAGCATTAGGCCTTTAAACCCTGACATGAGTTAGAGCTGTATTTGCTTGTGACAATATTATTTTGATTCCCTTTGTCCTGGAATTAAACAATTTCGATTTATTGAAGAAAATCAGTTATACTATTGTGGGAAGGCCTTACAGAGGGTCTCCAAATCAGATGGGGAATGATGGCAAAACAGAAGTATATGTGATGCTATTGTTTTTCAAATTTGCCATTTTATTTTATATCATTATATTGTAGCTTAACTCTTTGGAGGTTCTCTTGAGCTCGGCAGCCTATTATGTGAATTACAGATTTAATAATGTTGTTATTATTGTATCACAAAAATAAATTTGAATTAAAGCTCTGAGAATCCGTTTTTTTATATTCCTTGCTAGTTTATTCTCATGTATTTTCTCATGCTATTAATTTTTGTCATCATCTGCTGGCTTCTAACTCTCCAAATTCTCAGGCTTACTACTTTTCTTGGCAATATTATAAACCTCTTCTGTTAATCTGATAACAACCTTAACCTTAGTTAGCCACAAACAGGCCACATTCCTCTGGACATTTTATTTCTCACTGAAATGTATTTTCTTGATAATGAAATATTTATTTAAATGCCTGCAATTGCTCATTTACAAATGTACCTTCTAAGCAAGTACAAAAGCTTTTGTGTTAACATTTAACTCACTGCCATTTAGCTTCCGGTAATGCTCATCTTGAAGAGGTTCTGCTCTTCTGACAGAATTTCCATTTGTCTCTTCTACAATCTCCCTTTTATTCTTTTAACCCCACTCTCCTTTCCCCAACTCTTGACTTATTTAAATTTATTACAAATAGAACTTTCTCCAGTTCGAAGAGAAGTCATGAGCCTAAAATGTTAACTGTTTTTCTCTGCACACATGCTGCTTGACTGATTAGCATTTCCAACATTTTCTGTTTTTATTTCAGATTGCATTAGCAATTCATTTCAGCTTTTGCATTAGCAATACTCAAGTACTTGCTTTTCTTACTTTTATTCCACAGTGCTGTCACTAAGTTACCACCATTGAGCATGTTGTAACACAACTAGCATATTGATACCACAAAGATTTCTAAATTTACTGACTGTACTTACAAAAAAAATGTTACTCACAAAGGTGGGGGTTCAGAATTTTCTTTATTTGTTCTCCTTTTGGTGTATTAGCCAATACTTCTGTCAACCTGTACGACAATTAGAATTTTCTGTAATTACCAAGAATGGCAAGGGTACAACTTTCTATTAATTACTGCAGCATACAGATGCATCAAGACTTAAAATCATATTGTTTGGGTGATTTTCTACTGCATTGAATCCAATTAACTTATTTTCTGGAATCAAAGTCACCTTTTACAATGTGTGCACACTTCTAGAGTATGTGAGTAGCATGGGCAGAGTGGTACTGTCTTAGAATGGCGGTCTTGTTGAAATAAAATGTAAATTGAGTGGCTGTAGAAAGCCATATGTCATTTATTGGGGGCACCAACCTGACAGTGCCAACCTTTGCCAGGGCAGGACTCAAGGAATGCCAGTGATGATGAGAAGGCCAATGCTGGTGATAAGGAAGCTGATGCCATTGTTGATCAGAGGGAAGAGGATCCATACCATCCATGGTCGGTGGGGCAGAGGATAGGGATTCATTTTTTTTCCCAGTGATTGAGGTAGCTTTTAAAATCCCCACCTTGCCAGACTAACAGCACAGACCCCCACTCCCACTCCACTTGCAATTAATGGCCCAAGAACTGGAGAGAAAACTGGCCAATGGAGTTGGAGAGTTCCATGCCAGTTTTCTCACCAGAACTCTCAATCTTCCAAACTTTTGTAAATTTCAGCCCTTTGGGATATGGAGGATTACAGAGGAAGAGACAAATAGTGGCTTAATTACTGATTGACAATCTGTCTGGACAAAACTAAGCAATTCCAATTTTATAGCAAGCACATGAATGGAAAAAAAGACTTCAATGTTGGAGATCTGGGGCGATTCTGCCAAAAGTGTTAAATTGGCAGAAAAACTGTTTTAAACCCTTCTTCAAGGTGAGTTCAGCTTCTCATCTGAATTTCTGCACTCTGCACTGCAGAAGGTCCCAGTCATGAATATCATTAAAAATCCAGCGGGGGCAGAGCCTATTCACGCCAGAGTCTGACAGTTCTGGAACTCTGCGTATGCACAGTAAAAAGTCTGACAACACCAGATTTAAATCCAACCATTTATTTGATAATAAACTTTGATAGTTAACCAGCATCTCTACATCATCACTCTGCATATGCGCAGTGTCCCAATCTGTCAGACTCCCCGTTTGCTGGCCACCTTGATCGCTGGCCAGCCTGGAACTCCCGCAGTGCTGCCCCTCAGCCAACCCCATGGCCTGTTCGCAGCCCCCACAACAATTCCCGGGGTAGTCCTGATCCCCCTACCCACCAGAGCACCCCGATGTACAGCCCACCCCCCCTCCTTCATTATGTTGCAACTGTACAAAACTCTAGTGCGGCCGCACTTGGAGTATTGTGTGCAGTTCTGGTCCCCACATTATAAGAAAGATGTGGAGGCATTGGAGAGGGTACAGAGGAGGTTTACCAGGATGTTGCCTGGTATGGAGGGCAGGTCTTATGAGGAGAGGCTGAGGGATTTGAGGTTGTTTTCGTTAGAAAGGAGGCGGCTAAGAGGAGACCTTATCGAAACATATAAGATGATTAGAGGTTTAGATAGGGTGGACAGTGATAGCCTTTTTCCTAGGATGGAGAAAGCTAGCACGAGGGGACACAGCTTTAAATTAAGGGGTGATAGTTATAGGACGGATATCAGAGGTAGGTTCTTTACCCAAAGGGTGGTTCGGGAGTGGAATGCCCTGCCTGCAGCAGTTGTAGATGCGCCAAGTTTGGTGGCGTTTAAGAGGTTAGTTGATAAGTATATGGAAGAGAAGGGAATGGTTTAGTTTGGAGGGGCATTGCTTTTTATATTGGTCAGCGCAACATCGAAGGCCGAAGGGCCTGTTCTGTGCTGTAATGTTCTATGTTCTATGTTCATTATGGCAGAGTCTCCAGCTGGTCCCTGAACATGAAGAGCTAGTCTGAACGCTGCTGGAATGAAGTACTCATAGCGTGGTGGGAAATTCAATCGGGACCTGAAAGTTCCCTATAATTAACTGATAAACATATTTAAAATGCATTTTTTAAAAATTTAAATTACTTACCTGCTTTCCCACCAATTTCCAATGTGATCTGACTGACAACTGTTCGCCACTTCTGGGAGATGCGCATGCATTCCCAGTGCAAGCTCAAATCCCAGTTCAAGGCCGGTGACATGCGCCTCCCACCTTGGCCTACCAGAAAAGTTGTGGGTTGCGATGAGAGAATCGCAGCCCAAATCTCCTAAACTTTGGACCATTTAAAATTTAGACCGACACTAATTGATTCCTCTCTACCCTCTCCTCCTTTTAAGGCACTCTTTA
Organism: Sphyrna mokarran; assembly: GCA_024679065.1. Taxonomy (NCBI): domain Eukaryota; kingdom Metazoa; phylum Chordata; class Chondrichthyes; order Carcharhiniformes; family Carcharhinidae; genus Sphyrna; species Sphyrna mokarran. The sequence goes on from JAGIQG010000015.1 coordinate 28,197,496, forward strand.
AAACTTGCTTGTTCCCAGTCTTTGGTGTTTTGATTGACACTTGAGATGAGCTTCCAAACACATATGCAATCCATCGCTAAAACTGCCCATTTCCCACCTTCATAACATCACTCAATGTAGTATATATGGTATCACATTTTAAAATATATCCTTACAACAAAGTCAAGCAAGAAGTTTGTTCACAAGGCAAAGTATCACACTTCATCCATCAGAAGTACACGACAATGTTAAAGTGAATGTTGAAAATATTTTTAGATTTCATGTACACGATGACCTTACCTCTCTAAAGATAGTGGAGGCTCTGGACCTTTTGCATTATCAACTGGGTATCGCTCACGAACAGCAAATTTCACATCTTCTACCTCATCAGTGCGGAACCGCAGGAGATTTAGAATTGTGTATTCATGGTCAGTGAGAATTATGTTACCCTGTAAATAGAAAAGTAGGAAATATCATAATAGAATAATAAAAGCTAATAACTGAAAGTAGAATTAAATATCATAATAATAATAAATTACGATACAATATTTGACTTTGCTTAGCTTTAATCATTGGAAATAAAGAATACAGGAGTTCCTTCTATCTGTAAGCATTGAGTATTCTGAGGTCAACTGTAAGTGGAAAAGGAGCAGAATTACATAGAATGCAGAACACATGAACAGACTATTCAGATCAGCTAGTCTGTACTGGTTTTACAGACCACACAAGTTCTCTTACATTTTATCTGCCTCATTTCATATAATTCTGTTCTCTTGCCCTGAAGAACTCATCTGATTTCCTTTTGAAAGCAACTATGCTATTTGCCTCAACTATTTCCTCTAGTAGTTTCACATTCTAACCACTCACTTAGTAAAGGAATTTCTCTTTATTTACCAATTGGATTTATTAAAAATAACTTTGTATTGATGAAACCTAAACTTGGATCCTCAACAAGTCAAAACATTCTCTCTACATCCACGCTGTCCAATCTATAATTTTAAAAACCTACCAGGTTATATCCAAGTCTGCCTTCAAAAAAAAACTCCAACCTGACTAATTGTTCCTTGCAGCTATAATTCCGTTCTAGGACCGTCCTTGAATTTTGCTCTACTTTTTCATGCACCTCCCTCTCCCTTTTCTAGTATGCAGACCAGAATTGTACACATTAGTCCAAACGAAGTCTGACAAAGTCCTGTACAAGTTTATCAGAACTTAATTACTTTTGAATTATGTAAATATTTCAGTGCTTTGTAACTTTTTAATTGCTTTGTTTATCTACGATGCTGCCTTTAATGTTTTGTTGACTTCTAATCCCAGGTCACTTCATTATTTTTTAATTCATCCATAGGATGTGGATGTCACTAACTAGGCCAGCGTTTATTGCTCATCCTTCATTGCCTTTAAGGTGGTGGTGAGCTACTTTTTTGAATGCTGTACTCCATGTAGTATAGGCACACCCACAGTGCTATTAGGGAGGGACTTCCAGGGTGTTGGTCTAGCAACGATGAAGGAACGGAGGTATATTTCCAAGCCAGGATGGTGAATGGCTTGGAGAGGAATTTCCAACTGCTGCCCTAATCTTTCCAGATGGTAGTAGTCCTGGGGTTTAAAAGGTGCTGTTTGAAGAACCTAGGTGCATTCCTATAGTGCAGTTAGCAGATGGTACACACTGCTAACACTGAGTGTTAAGGATGGAGGGTATGAATGTTTGTGGATGGGGTGCCAATTAAGCAGGTTGCTTTGTCCTGACAGTGTCATGCGCATCTTGAGTGTTGTTGGAATTGGTCATTCAGACAAGTGGAGGATTCCACCACACTCCTGACTTGTACCTTGTAGATTGTGGACAGCCTTTGGGGAGTCAGAGTGAGTTATTCAACACAGGATTTTTCATTGATTCATAGATGAAGATAATCACGACCATGCCAGTCAACAAAGTTCTGACGATAATAACCCCATTTTCCATCACTTGGCCCATAGCCCTGGAAGTTACATAACGCAAATGAATATCTAAACCTAAGAACTTCTTAAATATTACAAGACTTCTGACTTAACCATGCCTCCAGGCAGCAAGTTGCAGACTCCCACCACCCTCCGGGTGAAAAGGTTTCTCCTCAATTTCCCTCTTAGCCTTCAATCTCTTACCTTAAAGCTATGCTCCCCTGGTTACTGACCACTCCACAAATGGAAAAAATACCTTCCTATTCACGCTATCTTTGCCTCCCAATCCTATACATCTCTATCAGGTTTCCTTCACTGCTCCACTGAAAACAGCCCCAGCCTTTCTAATTTTTCCTCAAAGCTCAAGCCTTCCAGCCCAGATAGCATTTTGGTAAATCTCCTCTGCACCCTCCTTATAATATGGTCACCAAAACTGCACCCAGTACTCCAGTTGTACCTTAACCATTGTTTTAAACAGTTCCAGCATGATCTCCTTGCGCTTATATTCTATGCCCAGTCTAATAAAGGCAAGTATCCCATATGTTTTCCTAACCACCTTACCTTTTGTCTTGCTACCTTCAAGGACCTGTAAATATGCAGTCCAAGGTCCTGCTGATCGGCAGTATTTTCCATAGTCCTACCATTGATAGTGTAGGCCTGTGCCTTGTTAGCTCTTCCCAAATGCATTACCTCACATTTTTCCAGGTTGAATTCAATTTGCCAGTGCTCTGCCCACTTGACCAGACCATTGATATCCTCCTGCAATCTACAGCTAACGTTCTCACTATTTACTACCCTACCAATTTTCATGACATCCACAAACCTTTTGGTCATACCTACATTTAAATCCAAATCATTAATATACACTACAAATAGCAAGAGCCCCAGCACTGAGCCCTTCAGAACCCCACTGAAAGCAGACTTCCAGTCATAGGCACATCCATCCATCATCAGCCTCTGCTTCCTGCCTCTCAGCTAATTTTGGATCCAAAATGCCAATTGCCTTGGAACCCATGGGATTTTACTTTCTTGAACGAGCCATAAAAGTTTTGCTAAAGTCTATACAGATCATATCAATGCTTTAACATCTTCAATACTCCTGATCACCATATCAAAATTCAATGAAATTTGTCAAACATGTTTTTCCTTTAACAAATCCATGCCGACTATTCCTGATTAATCCATATCTATCTAAATGCAGATATATTCTGTCCCTCAGAATCCTAACTTCCTCACCACCAAGGCTGGACTGATTGCTAGCTTCCAAACAGCTCTTGTAGCTATAGTATTCACATGGCTAATCCTGTTCAGTACTGAATGAGAAAAGAGTTCTTAAACACCATAAAAACCGAATTTCCTTTCCTCTCTTCGGTGCTTCTTGCTTTCAATTTATTTTGGGGAAGTTGAAATCTCCAATGGTTATTCTTTTGTGCTAGCTACTGACCTTGCAGATTTACTTACATATCTCTTACTCCAAATCCCTCCCACTATTTAATGGCCTATGGTATTTCCAAATGGGTTGATGAATCCCTTCTCATCTTCTGGCTCAATCCATATCCATTCTAAATTTGTCTTTTATTGCTAGTTAAATCCTATTTTCTATCACTGTTACATTTTCTTTAATGAGTACAGTTACACAACTAATCCCAGCTTTCCCAATGTATTATTATATAGCAATACCTACTTATCAAACCTGTTCACTTAGTTAACCAGCTTACTACGACTGGATTCCCGATTAAATTATTGATTTCAATCGTCCACTTTTTTGCAAATACTGTGTACATTGTTCAAGTATAAACTGATTTTATTATTTCTGTTAGTATTTGTTTTGCCTTTCCGTTCTATGAATTCATCTGATATCTGGCCATTCATTTTGCCATTCTTCCTTCCTTAATTTGTCCTATATACTCTCTTACTGATATTTTCATTGTTAATTTTCAGTCTTTTCCAGTAATTGCCTCGGCCTTCCCCAGACATTCACGTTACTAAAATACTTAAAACAGCCCTGGTTATTCTTCTGATAGCATCTTGGTTCCAGCCCAGTTCACATACGGTCCAGCCGCAATGCAGCCCGTTCTAGTCCCAGTATTATTGCCAGAGTTCCATAAAATGGAATCACTCTTTCAAGTATCACTATTTGTTTGTCTCTTTGCCAATTTTCAAAAATCTTGGGCAACAATCCTAAAATTATTACCTGCCTTTCAATTTAGCTCCTGACTCTTGATAATCCCATAGCTCTTTCCATTTCTTTTGTAAAATATTATTTTGTAATGCGGGTCAAAACAACTGAATTCTCCTTTGTCCATTACCAGATTCCTTTACAGCTATTCAAGATGTCCCTTATCATAGCTTTGGGTCAGTAATTCAGCTAACAGAATCTTGATTTTGACTGCAAAAGAAAATGATCTTTTCCCCTAAATATAGCTTAACTCTAGGATTCTATCACATTCTTTCCCAATAGTAAGTCTCAATGCCAAATTCAGAAGGCCACCCTCTAATCCATATTAATACAATATTTGTCCACTTGCTGGATCAGTCACCCCCATCCCTTCTGAACTAATATGCTAATCTGCAAGTGGATCTGTATTATGTGTCATTTCTCCCAAAAGGCGAGTTGAGGTTTCCCAGATAATTTCACAAAGAAATAGTCATCTGGAGAGGGGGAAACATTTAACTGTTAACCTCAACTTCCATTTAAACCAATACTAGATACAATATGTTAACAATTGCATTAGTCACTTCTTTGACAGATAATTGATTTCTTACCAACTAACCAGGAAAGTGGTTAGTTGATATAGAGTGGTAGTGAATCCCTGCACAGTTCTCCAGGACTGATGCAAAATATCTCAATATAAGTTATTAAAAACTTAAAGGTGAAAACACATATGTGAAAGAACTACAGCTTTAAACAATAAAACTCTACTGAGGATGTATATATACACACAAAGCAAGACAAAAACAAAACCACGTCAAATAATCCACCATGTTCAAGCTGTGCATAACAAATTGTGAATGTATCCAACTGGGCAACTAATGTCAATTGTGTAATGTTAACAGGTACTGTAAAAAATGCCCAAGATAAGTGTCAATTCCCATGTAGAAAACTCCTTTAATGTTGCTACTTTTGTTAAACGAATCTATCAAAAATATATGACTACATTGTTTTTCCAAGAAAAGTGATATTTTGTATTGCGACTTACTCGGTCATACAGTTCAACAATCAAGTGATAGGCTGCTTGATCAGAGCCAAACTGAAAATCTACTATTCTGTCAACCCCAAGTTGCTTAATGTGGACCACTCTTCGTGATTTTAGATGTTTACGGCACTGCAACAAACAAAAATGACAGTGTTAGTAGAAATGTGCTGTAATCAATAACCCTAGTGACCAGCTGAGATTGATAGAAGGGGAGAACTGCTATTTTGTAATTGAATGAGGACTTAAAGAAACTGGAAGATACTCTATGTCTTAGCATAATCTCGAAATAAACATATATTATGTGCATCAGGAAGTAATTTACCAAACTATAAAACATAAAATGGTTGCAGCAGATGCCATTCAGCCAATTATGTTTGTGCCAGCTCTCTGCACGAGTAATTCAACTTGTCCTGCTCCCTTGTTCTTTCTCCACAGCCCTGCAGATTTTCACTTTTCAGCTGCTTATTCAATTTCTTTTTGAAAACTACAATTGAACTTGCCTCCACCGTATTTCCAGGCATTAACCATTTGCTGCTTGTTACTACTGGTTCTTTTGCCATTTACCTTAAATCGGTGTCCTCTGGTTTTAATCTTTTTGTCAATAGGAACATTCAAAATCGTGAACGGCAGACCATTGTGACACTCAAAGGCACAGAAGCTAAACTTCCCCCAAAACAATTATCTAACTTTCAACAGCAGCAAACTTATATCTTGCAACATACCATATTCTTCCCACTTCCATCAATTTTAGAATTTTAAATCTCATATCCATAAAGTTAATGCATTTTACATTTTGGCATTGAAGAAAAAACTCAGCTCAAAAATGTTATTTAATCACTATTTGCATTGGTAGATTCTACTTAATATTACACCTTGTGTAGGTCTATTACATATTTAAGGATATAGGTATCCAACGTACTGTTCATTTCACAAAGGCCACTGTAAATTTGTTAAAACTATAAAACTATCATGGATACTATTGGATGGAGATCAGTTTGTACCTTCATCGCAAAGCCTGAGGGCATCATATTCTTTGGCCATTCAAACTCTGTTGTGTGGATCCGGATGCCTGATTCAACCAAAAGCACTGCTTTTGATTCTGGCCTGTAAAGAAATGGAAAGGAGAAGTAGAATGGAAATAAACCTGTTAAATACAATGTGCGAATGTAGCATTATGTTAACAGTAAATTAGCATCATTCTTCATGTTTCTAATTATACCATTATTGTTGGTGAGAAATCTACTTTGGTCTTAAAACTAAATAGTAAATTATATCAAAATCGTATTTTCAGCATACAAGTCTTCAACTAGATATTAAAGACCAACTTGATGCAGTAGCAACAGTTGTATTTAAAATTATATTGTTCCCTATCTGGAAAAATAGGACATAGGTTTAATAATTGAGAAAATAACTGGACTGTTCTGAAGTGGAACAGAATTAAATATATTTGTATTTGGAGTTGTTTCAAATTAATACAAAAACAAAAGGACTTTCACCAGCATCAGTATTTCATTCAAATTCTTAAATTCTTGTCTATGACAGAAGAAAGTTTCAAGTTAAAGTATTAAGATTATGGGCATTCATGTGCAACCATTGATAGTGCTCTACATGTTGAATGGAGTACAGTGAAAGAACAATGCATTCTACCCGACAGAATGACATTGATCTCATCTACTTATCCTTTCTTGAGCTGTACTTCATTGCTGTATGCATGCATGCGTGGGGAGTAATGTTAAATTTTTAGGAATGTATTTAGCTACAAGAACTTAAACGCAAGAACACACAGATTCAAGGGATGTTGAAGTATGCAAGCTAGTTTAAATGGGGTGACATTTATTTGGAAATAAGGTTGATTCTATGTCCATCATTTCTGAGACATTGTTTCCACACTGAACAAATTAGCCAACCAAAATAGATAATAAATTTATTTAGATACAGACAGACTCACCACCTACTCATTTTAGGAAATAACAAAAACATATAATAAATAATCATTCTAGCAAAACAAAATAATTCAAACACCCATTTTTATTAAACATTCATAATTTTGTTGCTGGTAAACAATATTTTATGCAACAAAACACAGATTACAAAGTCAAACTTACTTCTGAAGTCGAATAAGGTAAGTTTTGTTGTCCACATCATATACATTGTTTACCCTCATCCCCAGTAAGCTAAATGAAATAAAAAATAATTTTAAATAAACACAAATAATGAAAACAGTTTACATTACCTCCATACAATCACAGTTTATTATCATGGAGTGGTTATAGCACAGGAACTCCCATTCAGCTCATCCTGGCTGTGTCAGCTCTCCAAGAGCTACTCAGCTTGGCCCACTTCCCTGTCATTTCCTTGTTGCCCTGCATTTTTTTCCTCTTCAGGTAACTAATCAATTTTCTTTTGAAAGTTACAACTGAATCAAGCTTTAGGACATTTTCAGGCACTGCACTCCATATCCTAACCACATATTACATTATACAATTTTTCTTCATGCTAGTTCTGGTCCTTTTTCCAATTATCTTAAATTGATGTCCTCTGGTTCTTGATTTTTTTTTCACAATGGGAACAATTTCACCCTCCACTGTCTAGGCCCCTGAAGATTTTGAACACTTCTCTTAAATTTCTTTTTAACCATCCATCTCTAAAGATAAACAATCACAGCTATGCCAATCTATCCTCAACTGAAGTCTCTCATCTATTTTTATAAATCTATTTTTCACCTTCTCCAATGCCTTCACATCCTTCAAAGATTGAAAACAAGTTTCTAGTTGAGGCCAAACCAGTGTTTTTAAAGGTTCACCAGAACTTCTTTGCTTTTGTACTTTATGTCTCTTAATTATAAAGCCCAAAATCCCATGGGTCTTATTAACCCCTTTCTCAACTGCTGTGCTACCTTCAATGATTTGTGCATTCCCAGATCCCTTTAGAACTGCATTCTTTCTGGTGGCACAGTGGTAAGTATTGCTGCATCACAGTGCCAGGGAACCGCATCTGATTCCTGGCTTCGGTCATTAGCTGTGTGGAGTTTGTACATTTTTCCCACGTCTGCGTGGGTTTCGTCCAGGTGCTCCAGTTTCTTCCCACAGTCTGAAAGACATGCTAATTAGGTGCATTGACCCAAACAGGCACAGTAGTGTGGCGACGAGGGGAATTCCACAATAACTTCATTGCTGTGTTAATGTAAGCCTTGTGACTAATAAATAAACTTTAAGTTGCTTTGTCATCCTTCCTTTCAAAATGTATCACCTGACTTTTCTCTGCATTAAATTTCATTTCCTACATTCCACCAGCCTGTCACTATCTTCCTCATGGTTCACAATACTTAAAGGGTACATGTCATCAGCACATTTTCAAATTATGCCCTGCGCAAAGATATCTAGGTAACTGATGCAGGTCAAGAAAATAAGTTTAAATATAAATTCTCAGTAATATTTACAAGCATATTTACACATTATTTATTATGTGCAATACATAAAAGATTTTAAAAATTAGCCTATTTTTTAATTTGTCTCTTACTCAAAAACAAGACAAATTGTTTCAGATACTGCTGTGAATTCTTAGGCACACATAACATATTGCTTTTATCCACTATTTTAATGCCATCACTCATGCTTATATACTAGCAATCCAAACAGCAATTTTCAGGATATTAGACACCAACAAAGATCAAAAACACATAATAAATCAGAATTTAAAAAAAAAAGCAGTGTGTGTCCATATGGTCAGTACATAAATGACCCTTATTGTGGGTATTAAACCATATGAATCAAGGATATACGAAATCCAATGCACGATCTAAGCAAAGTTAACTAGCAATAGTGGCTCTGCTCATCACTTGGAATGAGTCAACTATGGAAAGTTCTCTCTTACTGTTTAAATTTTCAGAAAGTTGCAAAGTTCCAGAAAGCAGTGGTGCCTCAAACTGCAGGAGAAATTGTGATTTAATTAGAGGAAATTGGATTTTACCAGAGTTAGAACAGCTATTGTCACTAAACATAGGGTTGATGAAGTTTGTAAAATATGGTAGGACTGAAATTGAAGAGATCATAACTCAAGTTCTATAATCTTTGTTGATAAAAAGTAATTTGAAAATCTTAATGTCTCTACCTCAGAAAATACTTGTATTTATTTATTCAATGGTGTCTTTCACATCCTCAAGACAATCCAAAGCATTTGACAATAAATGGATTGATTTTGAAGCACAATTAGGCAAATAACTTCCATTTACAGACAGTTTTAGTTAATTTATGTCTGATGGTTTAAAAAGCTTGCTTAGAGGCACTGATATTTTTGCAGACAGAGTGCATGTAGGGGCGCCTGAGAATGTGTCTAAGAGTCAGATCTGAAACACTCTCAGTTTCAAATCCATCCAGCACTTAGGATCAAAATGGTAAAATAGGGCCCAGTAAGTACCACCTCTGCAAGATACACAGCAGCAATCTATCAAGCCTTCTCCCACAGCAGTCACCATACCCATAAATTAATCAGCTAGAAGTACTGGGCAGCAGTTGCATGGGAATACCTCCACCAGTAAATTCCCCTTTAGTTACACACCATCCTAATACTCCTTCACTGTTATTGGGTCAAAATCCTAGAACTTCTTCCTTACAGGATCAGGTGGCTTTCCCAGAGACTAATCAAACAATAGCCTAACATAGTCATGCATAATGAATCATAACTTACAATCAATATCCCAGACTCTATGTATGGTCTATCCCAGCCAAAAGGACAGATCCACCAGAGGTGGTGTTATAGAGTTGGAAGGAAATAACAATTGGACTCCTCAACTCCCAACACCAAGTGGCATCATACGCAAGGAAACCCCTGCTAATTACCACCTACTAGCCTTCCTCAGCTGGTGAATCAGCGACCAGGATAGGTTGTTGGTGATCAGGACATCAAGATACTGGAAGCTCTCGACCATTTCCACTTCATCCTCATTGTAGTTATCTTACTTCCCCATGTAGAATAACATTTGTAATAAGAACCAAGGACACAGAATATACTCTTCAATCTCCATCACTAAGAGCAGCCCAACAGTACCACCACAGAGCTAGTTGAATCCTGAAGCACATATTAGTCAGATTTAGTCAATGGCAGGTATTGTGTATTACATCTCTTTAATCTCTGCCTAATGCTCTCTCCACTCACATTGTTTGCATCTTTAAGACTTGAATAACAGGTTAGCTGTAAAGACTCACATTTTAATCAGTATTTTGTAAATTGTGTGTGAGCTTTTATTGGCCTTCTCTGGCAGAACCTTCCCCACACCTGACGAAGGAACAGTGTTTCTGAAAGCTTGCGGGTTTACTATCAAATAAACTGGTTGGACTTTAACCTGGTGTTGTGAGACTTTTTACTGTGTTTACCCCAATCCAACACCGGCATCTCCACAGATGCATCCACCCATGACAGCACTGATAGGAGTGACCACTCCATAGTCTTTGCGAAGACAAAGTCCCGTATTCAGCCTGAAGATATCTTCCATCATGTTGTGCAGCACTGACACTGTACTAAATGGGGTAGATTCAAAACAGATCTAGCAGTTAAAAACTGGCCAATAAGGTGTTGTGGATCATCACCAGAATTGTACTCAACCACAACTTGTGACCTCATGGCCCAGCACTTCTCAACTCTACCATCACCATCAAACCAAGATACCATTCATGGTTCAATGAAGAGTTATAAAAGCATATGCCTCCTATGCTAGGAGGCATATCCAAAGGCTCAATGGACATTTAGTGAAGCTACAACAGAGGATCAGATGCACGCTAAACAGCAAAAGCAGCATGTTATAGGCAGAAGTAAGCAATCCCACGACTAATAAATCAGATCAAAGCTCTATAGTCCAGTTATGAAGAACAGCAGACAATTAAACAACTAATCAGAGGAGCAGGCTTCACAAACATTCCCATTCTCAATGGGAGAGCCAAGCACGACAGTGCAAAAGAAAAGGCTGCAGCCATTTTCAAGCTATTCAGCCAGAAGTGCCAAGATCCCCCGCATCACAGCTGCCAGTCATATGCCAACGTGATCAGTCCGTCTGATATTAAGTGGTTACAGCCAAGGCTCAGGCCTTTACAACATCCTAGGTGTAATCAAAAAATTAGTATGCCAAACTAACTATATCCTTACCCAACCTAATCTATCAACAGGTTACTACCTTAAATATTCATTCCCTCCACTAGCAGCAGTGTAGATCATCCAAGATAGATTGCAGCAACTCAATTCCTTGCAATTACCTTTCAAACTTGCAACTTCTACATGATATGTTAATAAGACACAGCATACATCATTACAGGTAGCGACGCAACATCTCAATCTTGCCCTCTCTTGTAGGCCCCATGGCAAGATGAAGCCGGTCATTTGGTTCTTGATAAAATTAATGTTTTTCTTACCTTAGCAAACTCTAATATTTACAACAGCCCAACAAGATCAAGAATATTATAACTGACATCTGCAAGTTGGGGACGGCACAGTAGTTAATACTGCTGCCTCACAGTGCTAGGGAGCCGGGTTCAACTCCAACTTCGGGTCACTGTCTGTGTGGAGTTTGCATATTCTGCCTGTATCTGCATGGGTTTCCTCCATGTGTTTCAGTTTCCTTCCATGGTCCATAAATTTGCGGGTTAGGTTTATCACTCATGCTAAATTGACCTTAGTGTCAGGGGGATTAGTAGGGTAAATATGTGTGGGTTACAGGAATAGGGCCTGGGTGGAATTGTGGTTGGTGCAGATTCAATGGGCCAAATGACCTCTTCTGCATTGTAAGGATTCTATGATTCTTTTAACTTCTAAAAATCACACACTGTCTTTAACTTAGTTCCTTCACTGTTGGTTAGTCAAATATCTTACAACGTCCTCCCTAACACTACTGTATGTGTAGCTACAACACATGGACTGTACCATGCTCATTACAACCATCTTAAAGGTAAATTGGGATGGGCAATAAATATTGGCTTAGTTGTCAGCAAGATTCAGATCCCAATTTAAAAAAAGTAAGGCAGTCAAAAGGTGTTCCAAAACTGGGCGATGGCCAATGCTGAGTAGGCCTTTACACGATCCTCGGTGTAATCTTAAAGACTTACATGCCAAACTTTCCCAACCTATTCTATCAATATGTTGCCATCTTCAATATTCACTCCCTTCACCATCAGCACAGCAGAGTGGGTCATCCAAGATAGACAGCAACAGCTCAGCAAGCCTTCCCTGAGAATACCTTTCAAACTCGCAACTTTCTACTACCGAGGAACCACTTTCTTGCTGAACGACCTGGTTAACATTGGTGGTGGTAGTAAGGGTGGGGGGGGGGGGGGGGGGGGGGGGAGTAGTGGCAGCCCCTCTTGACGACAAGAGACGCTGAAGGCGCTACACAAATGCAAGTCGCTCTTGACAGTTTGGCGTGTGGGGCCCTGGAATTCGGACATGTCCCTAAAAGCGGTGGGTAGTTTTTCAGATTATCGATCCCAGCAGCAGGCACGTAGTCAGATTCACAGAGCGGGGGTAAGGATCAGCCTGAGGTACCTCTGCAGCTCCGACACGATGGCTCGGATATCGATGGTGTTGAAACGCGACTTCATCTTCAGCGCCTGTTGGTGCCTCTAGCGCCGTCTGCGCACGCGCCAAACTCCTACGGCGAAGGAGTGAATCAAACACTCTGGACCGCGATCGCTTAACTCAAAATATTCTAGGATCCTCCTAAACTATTCTATATCTAAACATTCACTGTTTCTATTGTAGATTATTTTTTAAAAATTGCCTTAATTGCACATGTAAGATATTTACATTTTTCTTTCAATTACATTCTAAAGGGAGAAAAAAGAAGTGTCACAAGTGTATTCAACATCTTTCTCCTCAAAATAGCTCCAAAGGACCATTCTCACTTGGTTACCAACAGAAGGCAAAATCCTATATTTTCTTCTTATTTTGCACTGCAACTCTTGGATTATAGTTCCCCCTCTCCCAACATTCATTTATTGGCTAGCTTTTTTACATGCTGGTTGCCCTCCAGAAACATTAACCACAGTCAAGGGATCTCTCCACATCTGGTCACCACCACTTTTAACACCACAATCGCTTTTATTGTCAGACTTCATCCAGATTCAAACCTTGGATATGCCAGAACTCATTCCGACTGAAAGCAAGCTGAACAGAGAATTTTTCAGCCCCTATCTTAACTTCACACTCTGGCTGCTATGTGCCATCCTATTTCCCAGCTGTACAGCACCTTCATGCGTGAAAGTGGAACACTGAGCTAGAACAAACCATGACCTTGTAACAAAGGTGGCTTAAAGGGCTCCCACTGATTCTATTTCATAGGGAACCTGAAGCAAGCAGTTCACATCTCTGTGCTTTGACCAAACAAGATCAAAAAGTAATATTTGCATTTATTTCATACTTTTCATGACCAATGAATATTTCAAAGCATTTTACAGCCGATTAAGTACTTTTTGAAGTGTGGTCAGTGTTGTAAAGGAGGCAAAACAGCAGCTAATTCGCACTCTGCAAATTCTTACAAACGACAATATTTTATATGTCAGCTGAGGGATATATATTGACCAGGATAACAGGGTTAGCTCCCTGGTGTTCTTCTTTGAAATAGTGCCATCAGAATCTTTATTCCCAACTGAGTAGGCATATGGAACCTAAGTTTAACATGTGAGATAATGCCACTGATGGTAGAATGTTCCCCTTGAAGCAGTGAAGTGCCAGCATTGATTGCTGTGCTCAAGCTGTGGAGTGGGATTTGAAACTGACTACCAGCTGTTCTATGGCTGACACAAAATCTGAAATGAATGTCAAAACCCATACTGGATCACCAAAGTTATTTGCTTCCATCATCTGAAGCAAGTCTCACCACCACAGTACATCTCTACCTACTTTTGTAACAACAGACTTCCACAGTCACTTCAAGGGATAATTATTATGGAACTGATGTCACATTTAGATCAAAACAGGCAACCATGGCAGGTTTCCTTTCCTAAGCAAGTCAGTGAACCAGTTGAGTTTTGAGGACAATTCAACAAACTCATGGATATATTTACCAGCTTTTTCTTTGCTAGATTTATAAGGTGAGTTCAAGTTCTCAAATTGCCATAGTTGGATTTGAACTTGTGCTCTAATTGAGATTATGAATGCTAATCTCTGGATTACTGGTTATCACTACATTACTTTACACATTTGTACTTATGGATGCGGAAAAGTTATAAATGTCCTCCTTGGTTCTGCTCTGCATTAAACTTATCAAAGATTCTATCAGCAGCTAACTGTACCACAGTAAGTTCTGTCTGTTTTTCATCCCTGTTCTCACTGATCCTCATGAACATCTTGTTTTCCAATATATTGAATTAAAAATTCTTATCCCATTTACAATTCCCTCATCTCCTTGCTTCACTTTATCTTTGAAACCACCTGCACACCTACATGTCAGTCCCTGTCCTTCATTCCTCCAATCCTGGTCTCCTTTCCCATATCCATAAGTACAAATGTGTAAAGTAATGTAATGGTAATCAGTAATCCAGAGATCAGCACTCATAATCTCAATTAGAGCATGAGTTCAAATCCAACTATGGCAATTTGAGAACTTGAACTCACCTTATAAATCTAGCAAAGAAAACTCTGGTAAATATATCCATGAATTTCTTAAATTGTCCTCAAAATTCAACTGGCTTACTGACTTGCTTCGGAAAGGAAACCTGTCATGGTTACCTGTTTTGATATAAATGTGACATTAGTTCCACAATAATTATCCCCTGAAGTGACAGAGAAAGCCTATTGTATCAAATCGCTACAAGGAATTCAAAAGATTCACTTCTTTATGCAATCATTGTTATTGTTGTTCTATTGTTAGACAATGGGTATGGGATTTCTTTCTTAGTCAGACTGAAGACACATTACTAATCCATGGTTTCTGCTTAACACTTGTTTATTGTATTACATCTGAACAGGTTACAGATTAAGCATGTTGCTCTTGGGCATGATTCCAGCCTCTTTCTCTTGACTAACACATGACTGATTTCAGCAGCACATCATCATCTAAGTAACAAATTAGTGTATGCCGTCTGCTAACCCTTTATACTACACTTCCCCTGAAATATGCTATCCTACTTTTTAGCAACAACATGAAACTAAATCTTTAATTATTTACATTACATTTCTGTAACTCCCATTTTACAACAACAGATTTTAGCCAACTCCAACTCTTGCCCTTCCCCTTCCCATAGGAAAGATGCTTCAGAGGCACGAAAATTTTCTTCAGCATCTGGTAGGACACAATCATATTGCAATGTAAGTGCACCACGATAGCTCCATCGACTACACCTTCCACCACTTTGGTAATGATCAGGACTTCATCTGCACCAGATCAGTGAGGCAGTCACTCATACGTATATTGACATGGGCTGATCCATTTGTGACAGGTTGATAGGTAAGAGCAAGTCCTAGTAGTTTTTTCCCACTCTTGTTGATTTCATCATCACCTGTTGCAAATCCAGTCTGGCAGTTCTGTCCTTAGCCAGTTTGACTTTCTGTGGTGTAACCAAGAGTACATTCTGTGCCCTTGCCATCCTCACTGCTTTCTCCACCTTTTGTTCAACAAGGAGGAATCCTGATTCATCAGTCAGATAGAGCAGTAGTTGATAATCAATAGGATGTTTCATTGCCCATCTTTGACCTGAATCCATGAGACTTTGTCGAATATGAAGACACCTTTGAGGAATTCCAGGGCAACTTCTTCCTGACTGTATACCAATGATACCATCTCTGTTAGATCTGTCCTTTTGGTGGGACAGGGCATACCCAGGGATGATAATCATGATGTCTGGGATATCAGTTGTATTGTATAATTTGGTGAGAATGACTATGTCAGGCTGTTGCTTAAGTAATCTGTGAGGTAGTTCTTTCAATTGTTGGTACAAGCATTATATGGGTCTGAAGATATATGTAGGTCAGAACAGGTAAAGACAGCAGATTTCATTCCCCAAAGGACATTATAATAAAACTTGGCTCTGAATTTGTCACACTACTTGCACTAGAAAGTTGCACTATTCATCAGTGGGATAACATATAAGTTATCTGAATATGTTAATTAATACTTGAACAGGTGTAGATTCTAGCATAACTTACATGGAAAACATTTAAGCCACTGAAATTTGCTCCTGGATTGCTTCAGAGAGAATTGTAACCATTAATTAACATAACAATATTTGATTGGATAGAAATGGTTGTCATTAGATATTCCACAATGACTAATCACTTACCTAAGTAATCACATAGTTACTAAATACAGTTCACAAGTGAAGAAGCCTAACTCACTCACAAGAAAATTATGAAGAAAATACTTCTGAGGGGTGAAATAAAAATCATATTCAACAATTTCTTTTGCAGTGTTCCTTTTACATATTTGGTCTTGTTTCATTTTATTGTATCACCAACTTCCACTAAACTCGCATTTTAGCAGTGAAGTTTTAATTCAATAAAGTGCACTATATTATAAGGAATCAAATATTGTGAAATAGCAACTGTACTATATTATAATTGCTGAGTATTGGCCTCTGTCATAGTGAGAACGTGTGCCAAGATTACAATAATTTTTTTTCTGTTTTGATGATTAGAAAATCATTACTAATGAAATTTGCTATGTTTTCTTTGTCTTTATTATTTTACTTGATGTCTTGAGCCCTCACATTATCATACTATTTGCAGTTGTGAGATATTTCAGCATTGCTACATATTCTGTTAAATGAGATTTCAGTTTTGTATAGATATTTTAATATAAAGACATCCCATGGTCCAAGAATCTAAGTAAAGGTTAAAAACAGCTATGCCATTGTCATAAATCTCTGTAGCACAAATATGTTAAATATACAATATTGACATAAAGAAACCTCAACAATAGTTACTAGTTGCTGTTGCTATGGTTGCAGTGAACATTACTTTGTGGTGACAAGCACAGTTTGGTTTTATTTTGAACTGTCAATGGCTGTGCTTATGGAAAAGTAGTTTATCCAGGCTATTTAAATTAATTTTGCATCCACTCATCTGATAGGAACCAAGCTACATTAGGTCACTGTTTGCTTTCAGACTTGGAACATATCCTGTTCTGGTTGGGTCAATCCTAAACTCCAGAACAGCATTTCCTCTTTAATCCATTCAAAATATGTTTAGCATGATCTAAACATTTTAAATTAATTCAAGGAGAAAATGAAAACAACAAAATGTACTGGAGTTAAATATATACAATATACTGAAATCATTATATTAAAAATCTCCTCGTATTTCATTGAAAATTAGAAAGCAACTTGAGGTTACCCAATATGATTATATATATAAAATGGTTAGAATTTGCAGAAGGGTATCTGGAAGTGAGTGCTGTGCATAAGATTTCCTTTTTTATTCCTCAATTCAAATGAGTTTTGTGTTGCAAATTGATGGAAATGAAATTGAAAATAGGAGGGTGAACACACCAGGGAATCTGAGATCTTGTTGCACTATTGACAAGTATTAGGGGGAACTGCAGTCAGATTTAAATACAGAAAGAAAATAATAAAGATTAGAAAAGATAGATATGGTTAAGATGGAAAAATTAAACAGAATGGAAAAGAAAAAATAAAATTTAAATAGAAACTAACTTCTTTAGGAACAATTTACTACCTCCAGAAATGCAACATGATAGTTTCAGTTGTTCCCCTCCTGGGCATTAATGTTAAGAGGCACATCAGGATCATAATCCATCCTTTATAAGAATCAACAGTCCAAGTTCTCTACAGCCATCTTAATTTGTATTTATAATGGCAATTTAAAATCTGTGGGTCAATGGTTTTGTCACTGGGTGATGGTATGTGTCACAATGGTATTGCCACTGATTAGCTTATTGTGAAGAGGCAGTTGAGTATCAGTACACAGTCTCTGCATCACCAAAATTCACTGTAGTCCCTCCCAACAATGACAAAGAACAACTAGGCACCCCACAGTCCGGGTTAAACTGCAGGGGGTCTTGGAAGAAGCTTGGTCCCCAAAGGTGTGATTTACAGGTGTGAACACACCCTGGCATCTATAAGCAGGTCCTAGTTAAGGGTAAAAATGGTACCCTCTGCTATGTGGGTCTGGCTCAGGAAGGTCTGGCTCCCATGAATGGGAGGCTATAGATGGCTCGTGATCCTTTTAAACAAACACTTTAATATGGTTTTGACAACCTAATTACTTTATCTCCATTTTCTCACTTGCTGCTTCTGTTGATAGCATCCTTTTGTCCATAGTCCTGTCTATTTGTACTTCTCATTCCACATTTCTCTCACTTCCCCTTCACCTAATCTGTCTATTGTTGGCCATCACTTTTTGTCTATTATTTACACCCCTAAATAGTGTAAGTATATTGTCAGGGGATGAGGTCTCACACTCTGTTTTCTATAAAATTCTATATTTCATAATGGCTATTGTATAATTTTAAAAAACAAATAATTTAAAAAGACTGAAGTCATGACTGGCTATGATTCAGACAAAAATAACTTTCTGGTATTCGGAGAATACCTCTGAAAACACGCCAATGACAAAATGAGGTGCAGAAGACCAACTTTCAAGGGAATTATACAAAAGGCTATTCACATTTCTTAAATAAGGCCTGGCCAAAGGAGACTCCTAATCTGCTATGGCAATGGACCTTGAAACCCCAACTGAAATTCTTATTGACTGAAACATCAACTATCTCAAGTGTCAGACTAAGAAATATACATTATTTGTCAAAGACAAAATGGAGAAGTGGGAATCATTTTATATGACCATACCCCTCAAGTTGGAATAATCAGTTATACTCTCTTGCGGTACTGCCAATGAGTCTGCCATCTTCCATCAAGCATACAGTAGATCAAAAAAAGGGCTCTGTCCGAGGTAAAAGCCTGAATCTGACTATGCTGTTCTGTCTGAAACCTCTGTACCAGCGTCAAAACTAGTTTGCTTCCATGCACCTGTCTAGTTGTAGAAGTCATGTCTAATTGAAAAGCGGATTATCCAGCATTAATATCAGTCTGCTGACCCCTGTAAAGGAATACACCATCGGATTTTTGATTCTACTTTCTGGTTTCTTGTGAAACAATTATTTTCTGTGGTAATGAAATTTCTTTTCATTATCTCTGGTTTACTGTATGAATGCCAAAACAGAGAGGGTGCACCCCCCATTTTGAGTGCGTACAAAATAAAGTAACCCTGTGATTTTACCCTATCTGCAGTTTGCTATAGGATCATTATATAAATTGAACCACACCAAAACCAAGGGGTTGGGAGAATACACCACTGCTTAAAAAGGGGGAAATAAAATCATAAACACCTTTCTGTTCACCGACGGTTGGTGCGATCAAAGCCCTCCTATCGGTAGCAATATAGAGAAAGAAATTGAACCATACTGTCACTTTGTCCTAATCTATTCTGGTATATAGGGTACGGCTACTGCTGTACTAAGAAAACAGCATATATACACCATTATACTTATATGCATTTTAAGTAATCGCACTTGTATTATTGCATAGATAATTTTCGGTCATTTGACTGGGAAACCAGAGAAAAGCATAGAACTGGGTCTTGAATTACGCACTTGAACGGATATCACACAAAGTCAAAACTGCAAGTTTTCTATGTTGAATCGCTGCCAAGTTTACTCGAGAAAATTAACTGAAATAATGCATGCCAGCACTTTCTTTAATTGAATAGTTTTAATCAACCCGATTACTCCATTGCATTCATTTGCTGAATGCCATTCCGTCTGGTGGTTCCACTCAGATGTTTTTGAAATCCACTCCAGGTTGCTTCGTGTTACATTTGTTTTGGCACAAAGCCATCTATCTGTAAAGCTAGCGACTGAAAAGTGTTGGAACAAATGACGTGATCAGTGTTTCTGAAGTTCAGAAAAAGCAACTGAAGCACTAACATATATTTGAAAGAGTAAGTCTATGAGCATTTCAACCATTATACATTCCCTCAATTTGAAACTTTATATTTGGAGACTAGTGCTTTAAATTGGAGGGGAAAAAAACTTGTGGTCAAAATCTCCTAGAAACCGAAGTAAACAAATTGCAGAATCGGCGGCAATCCCGCCTCCCGCACCTCTACCCCCCCCCCCCCCCCCCCACGTCCCCCAGCCACCACCACCACATTGGGGATTACGTGCGACCGATTTGGAGTACAATAATCATATTCGGGATGACAAATATGTTAGACTTGTTGAACGATGAGACTCTTAGAGGAAAACCTCATTACAATCAAAAGATGCTAGTTCATTTCACATTCGGCGATCTACTCAGAGCTAAAGGTAAGACAGTATTTTCATTCTTACCGAATATTGTGAAAACAAAGATAATTGTAAATGATTTAAGACGATCGGCCGTCCCTTTCTTTCGCTTGTCTTTTTTTATGCTCATCCACTTTTGGATTTAAAAAAAACACGTACACAATGCGTGTCGAAAAACTATTTTTAATGACATTTATCTCAAACAGACGGAAATACAGAGGGAATATCAACCCTTAAGTTGAATAGAGCTTTGGTCAGACTCCAGAGAACTGCGTTTAGTTTTGGACAGGGGGCAGAAGGCAAGACATAAAAGCGAAATACTGTGACCCCGCAAATCTGAAATAAAAACGAAGCGCTGGAAATACTCAGCTGGTCTGACAGGATCTGTATATTGAGTTATATTGGACTAAAATGTTTACTCCGTTTCCTTCTCCAGACATGCTGTCGAACCTACTTTCCAGTGTTTCCGGCACTTTCTTTTTTTACCTCAGCAAGGGCATGATGAACTTGCGGAGTGGGTACAGTACAAATTTACTAGAATGTTATCATGAGATAAAGGGTTAAATTTTGAGGACATTTTCCATAAAATTAGCTTTTACACCCTTGAGGTTAGCATATGTAGAGAAGATCCAACAGATGACAAAGGGATTTGATACAGTAGATATTTCTTTGCTGGGAGATCTCCAATAAAAGAGCATAATTGTTGTGATGTTAGTGTACCTATAAGAGATTTTTTAAAAATCATGATCTTTGCAGCTTTCACGATCAGTGTTTCTCAATTCATACTTTAGCTGATGTCATTATGTTGCCAGGCTGGCTACAATGAGTCCTTTTATTGCTACTTAAATGGCTTAAATGGGGTTGTTTGTGTTGTTTGTGTGGGATTCATTTTATGATCCTGCATTATTAGGAGAATGGTCAGGTGTTTTTGAACCTTTTTTCAGTGAATTTAAGGTTTCATTTTTAGTTCTGACTGCAGGTTTTAGTTTCGGAAGGGACAGCAAGCTAAAACGAAGTGTTTCCCTCTCTTCCTGGTGTTTTGAGAAGCTATTTTATATTCAAACTGTTCAAACTGAATTCAGAGAAATGCAGATTTCAACCAAAGGACTCAAATTCCCTTATCACATGAACAATAGGCTTCACTGTATTTAATTTGTTTAAAGGGTCTTGACTATGGCAGGGGTTTTGGTTTGACTAGAACACATCAGATATCTTTGTTCAGGTTTATACATTATAGTAGTTATTTTGCTTCTTGTTTATAATTGATAGAAGTTCTTACTCATTTTCTTACCATACATGTTGACTATATTTTTAAATAAACTTTGTTTGATAAAAGCTCCCAAGTGGGAGCTTGAATCATACCTGAAGTGAAACATCCTAGCCAAATCAAGCTGCAAAACTTATTATTCAGGTGGACTTCATAAAAACTTTGGAGTTTCTGACCTGAACAATTACATTATAATATTAAGCCAACTCAGAAAGCACACTTCCAAACAAAGGGTAGTGTAAACATAGAACTCCGTTCTCCAAAAACATTGTGGATGCTGAGTTAATTTAAATTTGCAGAACTGAAATCAGTATATTTTGTTAGGGAAGGATATGGTACAAAGTTGCTTAATGATTTTGAGTCCAAAGAGGTGCAAGTTAGGTGGATTGGCCATGCTAAATTCACCCTAATGTCAGGGGGATTAGCAGGGTAAACTCGTGGGGTTACAGATTTAGGGCCTGGGATTGTGTTCAGCATAGACTCAATGGGTTGAATAGCCGCTTTCTGTACAGTAGGGATTCTACAGGTGGAGATCAGACATGATCCAACTGAAAGCAGAACCAGCTGAAAGGGATGAGTGACTTAGGCTTGTTCTTATGATTGTTTTGGAATAATAGAATGGTTACAGCACAGAAGAAGACCTTTAATCCTGTTGTGTCCATGCCAGTGCTCTGCCAATCCCACTCTCCACTCTTATCCCATAGCCCAGTACTTTTTCTATTCAGGTGCTTATCTAATTCCCCTTTGAAAGCCATGATTGAATCTGCATCCACCATGTTCACAGATAGTGCTTTCTAGGTTCTAATCATTCACTGAGTAAAAAGGTTCTTTCTCATGTTACTGTTGCTTTTTTTGCCAATCGTTTTAAATCAGTGTCCTTTGGTTCTTGATTCTTAAGCCAACAGTTTTTCCCTATCTGCTATGTCCAGACTCCTCATGATAATTAACACACCTATCAAATCTCCTGTTAGACATCTATTCCAATCCATCCATGTAACAGAAGTTTCTCATCCCTGGAATCATTCTTGCTTATCTTTGCTGCTCTCTCTCTGAAACCTTCATATATTCCCTGAAGTGCAGTACCCAGAATTGGGCAATTAACCTATTTGAGGCCAGTGTTTTATAAAGCTTCATTATAACTTCCTTGCATTTGTAATCTCTGCCTCTTTTATAAAGCCCATATGTCTCTTTAATGACTTTCTCAACCTACTCTAGATTTATGCACAATTATCCAGGTCTTTCTGTTCCTGCATCCTTTAGAATTATACCTTTCATTTTATATTGTATCTCTGCATTATTTCTACCAAATGCAATACTTCATTTTGTCTGTATTAAACTTCATTACCCAATCCAAGGCCTGTATACATCCTCCTGAAATCTATCACTATCTTCTCACAATTTACAATGTTTACAAGTTGTGCATAATCTGCAAATTTTGATGTAGTTCCTGTTACATCTGATGTAAATCAGGAAAAAGTAGTTCTAGTGCCTGAGGAAAACCTCTCGTATTATTTCCTCCTGTCTGTAAAACAGCTGTTCACCACTATTGTGTTCCCTGTCACTCAATCAATTTCATATCCTGCTGCCATGTTCCTTTTTATTCCATGGCCTTCAACTTTGCTGGCATGCCCACTACATGGCTTATTATTATTCATGTTTTCTTCAGACAGCTATGTAGATCATGTCAACTGCATTACCCTCATCAAACGTTTGTTACCTCACCAAAATATTCATATCAAGTTTGTTAAAGATGTTTTGCCTTTAATAAATCTATGTTGGCTTTCCTTAATTAAATCCATTCATCCAATTGATTGTTAGTTTTTTCTTGTATCATCTTTTCTCAAGGCTTTCCCACCACCAAAATCAAACTGGCAGACCTGTCTGTAATTACTGGATTTATTATTAAATAGCCTATTTGAACATGTTATATTTTATTATTTCTAAGATACCTTGCATATTCCTCATTTTTAAACAATGTAGTTAAAATACAGAAACTGAAATAAAGCTGATTTAATTAATTTATTCATTTAAATTATTCACTGGGGTTAGCACTGCTGCCTCATAGCGCCAGGGTCTTGGGTTCGATTCCTGGCTTGAGTCACTGTCAGTTTGGAGGTTGCATATTTTCTCTATGTCTGCTTGTGTTTCCTCTGGGTGCTCTGGTTTCCTCCCATAGTCCAAAGATGTGCAGGTTAGGTGGATTGGCCATGTTAAATTGCCCCTTGGTGTCAGGGGGACTAGCTAGGATAAATGCATAGGGTTATGGGGATAGCACCTGGGTGGAATTTTGGTCAATGCAGACTCAATGGGCCAAATGGCTTCCTTCTGCACTGTAGGATTCTATGATACTATGAACATTTCAAATGAATTAGATTTAAAATGTGCAGCTTGAAATTATCTATAATTACATAGAACATAGAACATTACAGCGCAGAACAGGCCCTTCGGCCTTTGATGTTGTGCCGACCAATTAGGAAAAAGCAATGACCCTCTAACCTAAACCATTCTCTTTTCATCCATAAACTTATCTACTAACCTCTTAAACGCCACCAAACTTGGCGCATCTACAACTGCAGCAGGCAGGGCATTCCATTCCCTTACCACCCTCTGGGTAAAGAACCTACCTCTGACATCTGTCCTATAACTACCACCCCTTAATTTAAAGCTATGTCCCCTCGTGCTAGCTTTCTCCATCATAGGAAAAAGGCTATCACTGTCCACCCTATCTAAACCTCTAATCATCTTATATGTTTAAATAAGGTCTCCTCTTAGCTGCCTTCTTTCTAACGAAAACAACCTCAAATCCCTCAGCCTCTCTTCATAAGACCTGCCTTCCATACCAGGCAACATCCTGGTAAACCTCCTCTGTACCCTCTCCAATGCCTCTACATCTTTCTTATAATGTGGGGACCAGAACTGTACACAATACTCCAAGTGCAGCCGCACTGGAGTTTTGTACAGTTGCAACATGACGTTGTGGCTCCGAAATTCAATCCCCCTACCAATAAAAGCTAAGACTGTGTATGCCTTCTTAACAACCTTATCGACTTGATTGCCAACTAATTTTCATATTTGATCTCAGCTTTATAATTTGAGAGGTTATTTTCCAATAATTTTTCATTCTTTATATTGATTATAATGAAATAAAAATAACAGCTTGACTTAAAATGTGTTTGACGTTCAACTGCCCCCAAGGGCAACTAAAGATGGACAATAAATGCCAGCCAGCAATGCCCATGTCATAGGAATGTATTTTTAAAAATATCTCAATGTTAACTTTATTATTTTCAAAAATTGAATGCTCAGTATATTATGTTTGCTGGATTTTCCTTACTTTAGGACTGTTTCTAATCATTTTATGGATCTCTAGATGCTGTATAATTGGATACATTTTGCCAGAAGCTATACTATTTATGGTCCAAATATTTCTCTTCCATCATGATACCACAACAATGGTATGGTATCCAGGAGATAGTAATCCTAAATTGAAAAGGAAGTAACAGGTTAAAATTAGTCGTTATGTTTATTTGAAATGCTTTCAATGTTTTGATGTAAACTGTCAAATGGAAAGCACAAACAGCAAACACTTGGTAGTGCATCTGATGAATTTGAAGAGTGTTGGTGATTCAGATAATGTTGCTTAGTGACAAGCAAGAATGTAAACTTTTAATCCATGCATCAGGGCCATTTCTTTCTGACATGTAAGCAAAATCCCAGGTTTCACGTATTGAAAGACCAAGAAAAGTAGGAAAGGGCCGAGGGGCAGCTTGACCTAGAAAGGATAGAAAGGGTGATTGGCAACAGGTTGCTATGTTGCCTAAACAGAACAATTTTTGACGAGGTAGGAGTGAAGAAGCAGATACTGTGTTAAGTGTGGTTTCCAGCCTTCATGTCACTGACGATCTTTTCTCTGTACACCCTGATTTTATCTACTGCTTAGAGCTCCATCTCGCTGAGATCCTAGACATACGTTAGTACTCCAGTAGTTCTATTCTCTACCTTTATTGTGAACCATTTTTTCCTGTAGAAAGAGAGAAAGTTGGTGAGTAGCTGTTGAAAAGATTGTGCAGATATGTGAAGCACATATAATGTGTAGAATTAGAAGCAGAAAAGGAACAGGTAATTTACAAGAAGATCGTAGTACTGATGAGAAATAAGAAAGCAATCAGCAGAAGAGTGCAATGTTTAGCAATGTAAGAGCAAATGTAGCATAGCTTGGGATTAAAAGGCTAACAGAGCAAGGTAGATTAGACTGGAGCGAATAGATTATAGAGAAGTTAGCACTGCTGCCTCACAGCACCAGGGACCTAGGTTCAATTCCCAGCTTTGGTCACTGTCTGTGCGGCATTTGCACATTCTCCCTGTGTCTGTGTGGATTTCCTCTGGGCGTTCCAGTTTCCTCCCACAATCCAAAGATGTGCAGATTAAGTGCATTAGCCATGCTAAATTCTCTCTTAGTGTCCCAGAATGCATGGATTAGAGGGATTCACAGGGTAAATATGTGGAATTGTAGGGATAGGATCTAGGTAGGATTGTCATTGGTGCAGACTCAATAGGCCAAATGGCCTCCTTCTGCATTGTAGGAATTCTATAAGTTAATATAACCACTGTTGAAGAATTTAGGCATGTATTTTTGAAAACATATTCTGTATTAAAAGCATGTACCTTGGTTAATATCAGAACGCTGTAAGGCATGATGGGACATAGTTAAGTAAAAAGAACCATATTCCTCTGAACAATGCAGCTACAGAATCTCAGTACCTCTTGACAGTTCTAATGAATAGGACGTTCACTAACCAAGGATATACCAGGGGTCCCAGACAATTTGAATGAATATATATTACACCAGTTGAGAGGGTCTGTGAAGTGACTGTGAGAAAGATTTTCAAAGTTCACAAATTGGTCACGTTGTCCCGTGATGACAGATATTGGCCAAGTTAAATCATCTATATTTATAATGATTGGCTCATACCTAGCTGGGGTGAGCAAGAGATAGATAAATAACTTTCAAAAATTGTATAATTGTAATATTGAAAGTGATGTAATCTGAGTAGAATTGCAACTGCCCCAAATCTTTCTCCCTTATACATTGATCAAGTTTGAAAAATAAAGAATTTTTTTTACTAGAATACAGTCTCCATGAGTCTTTGTGTTAGCTGAGCTATAACTAAGAAAGGGAATCCCTCATGTAAAAGCCAGCTTAATACATAGTTTTGAAAACTTTCTTACAACCAGTCTGTTACCAGGTAAAAAAAGGATGCTAAGGTAAAAGCAAATTACTGTAGATGCTGGAATCTTAAACAAAAACAAAAAATTGAAAAATCTCAGCAGGTCTGACAGAGTCTGTGGAGAGAGAATAGAGCTAATGTTTCAAGCCTAGAATACTCGTAGTCAGAACTCTCCATTTTGTTAAAAACAGAATCTTGTTTGTGCCTGTTGCAAAGACAGCCAGCAACATGGGTGTTTCATTTAAATTAATAGAGTTGGTATATTCTGCATATTTGAATGGAAGGGAGGGAAGTAAAGGAAATATTCTATGTGCAATGTGGGGGCAGAGTGGGGACATGGGGATACGGAGGCAAGGTTTGTCTAGAATTGCTCCAGCTGAGTGTCACATGGAAAAATAGAGCTCAAAGAATCTCAGGCCCAATCTTGCTGCTCTGATCAGATTTTCAAAGGGCATACAGCCTTGAATCCACATTCTTTACGTGAATCTTGGATATGGATACATATAGTTAAATAAATGGGTAAAAAATTGGCAGATGTGAGAAAATCTGAGGTTATAAACTTTGGCATGAAGAATAAAAAAGCAGAGTATTATTTAAATTGAGAGGTTGTACAAAACAGAATCAGAAGGATATGGGTGCCACTATACATGAATCGCCAAAACGTTAGCTGTGTTCTAATCCTTGGCCACATCCTAAGACATGTAGCAAGATCTGATTAGGGACAAATTTAGTTTAAAGTAGAGAAAGATGGAGATTTTGGAAAAATCCACAAGATTCATGGGTTTTGAAAAATTAAAATAAACTTTATTATACAAGTTCAGAAAGATAAAACAATTTACAATATGTATCTTATACTCTGACATTCAGGCTAAGTATGAGGTATGTGTGAATTAACTGATGAACTGTGGCCAGATAAACCACACTACAGAGGACAGGATTTTCTCACCCTTCTGGAATCTTCTGGTCCAACCAAAGTCGACACCGTGTGGCAGGTTACCTGGTGGCAGGACAGCCAAGGCCTGCAAAGGTCCAGAAACTTTCACAAGACTGGAAGATCCTGCCTGTGGCCAATAGCTGGTTGGATCCACCAAGAGAAAACCCACTCAGGTGGGTGAAGTGGGGTGGTCAATCTCACCACTTAGAAGGTGCTGGTGGCATTACTATTCTGTCACAATAGGTAGCCAACTATGTACCAATAGTTGGCTACCTACCCCTTCTTGGCAGGTACCTTTTGCTGTTCAGACCCTGTCTTCAGCAGGTTCACAAGAGGCAAACTGCATCAGACATGCAACCCAAACTCCCCCTTTGCCTTCAAAACCATGGCTTTGAAAAAATTCTGCACGTCATCTGTGATATTATAGAAAAAATACATAATTTAACAGCAATTTGACGATAATTATATCAATGGTCAAGGTAATGTTAATGTCGTATCATCTTGGTAGATTTGACATTGGATATTTTTTATGCCTTATTGGTGGAAAATATATCCTGATCACTGTGGCTTGTACTGTTGAAAGATGATGTAATAATAAACTGATATGACCTCATGGACTGAAGTTGAAAGGTCTGATGTGGATAAATTTAACAGATTTCCCTACTGAGAGATATTAAAAAGTTATAACTTTACACAAAAGTGAAGTCAAAAGGGTCCACCTGAGAACTGAGAATGGACAGAGGTAGATTTTAATACAGTGAGGAATAAGAATGAGAGGTTTCTGCAATTCAAAATATCTTGGCTTTTACAAAGCTTTTGTAAATGGATTTTTTTTAATTACAAGCGAATCAAAACATTTTATGGAATACCTCTTTAACAATAACTACTTTATATTTATCATCTTTTAAATTTAGAGGACCAAAACACCAGGAAACGTTGCTTTCTACGTAAGTACATACATAAGCTTGCTTACAGAATAGATAGTGTTGTGATATTGGGCACATTTATTTATTGTTAACTCGCTGCCTTTCTGTGAATTTCTAATAGTTAAATGTCAAAGGAATGAACACTACTACACTGCGCTTAGACAAATAAACATGATACAAGTAGTATTTAAGCAAATTGGAAACACAAAAGGTAATTCTTAAAGACCTAAATGTATTGGGTCAGATTATGTGGTCAGTAGCAAAGCAATGATACTTGTTGCTGACCTCCAACTAAAGTGCCCACTTAGTGCAATGATGCAGTGATGGCAGGGATGACAATTTCACCTGGAAGTCAGAAAGAACTCCTCACAATCTTGGCTATGCTAAAGCTCTGCAGTGTTCTGTCATGAACTGGAGCTGAGCAGTAAAAGATAAATAACATGATGTAGAGAATAGAAGACGTGCTCACAGAACCTGTCAGAATTAAGTTACTGTCAGTGAGAGAATCGTGTTAAAAAATTATTTAAATTTAATGACTTAACCATCAGACAACTACTAGAATCATGTTAAAAGTCATTAAAATTTAATAATTTTTTACAAGTCAGATAAATTATATCAGAATCATGTTAAAAGATTAGATTGAATCATTTAAAAAGTCCCAGATTCAGAATGCTTCCAACTGCCATTTTGAAAGTTGAAAATTCCCATTAGTATCAGTGTCTCACTGGCTCAGATTTTTTAAAATTCATTTTTGGGATGTACTTATCACTGGCAAGACCAGCATTTTTTGCCTCTCCCTAATTACTCTTGCAAAGGTGGTGCCAAGTTGCCTTGTTGATTTGTTGTTGTTCATTGGGTATAGGTCCCTCCAGGTTGCTGTTAAGGAGGGAATTCCAAGAATTTGATCCAACAATAGTGAAGGAACAGCAATATAGTTCCAAATTAAGAACAAAGAACAAAACAGAACGGGAAACAGGCCCTTCGGCCCAACGAGCCCGCATCACCATCCCGATGTTCCCACCTCTACCCGTGATCCCTGTCTATGTTTATAGATCTATGGATTAAAACCAAATTTGAGACAATTTAGGGAGAATTTGTTTTGCCAATTAGCCTAAGAGCACATCTTTGGGATGTGGGAGGAAACCGGAGCTCCCGGAGAAAATCCACACAAGCACGGGGAGAATGCGCAAACTCCCACAGACACAGGCCCAAATCCATGTATCTGCACAGCACAGCGATAGTCACTGAGCTGTCGTGTTGCACATCAAATGGTCCAGGTCAAGCGTACACTAACGACGTGAAGCACTAGGATACTCTCAAAAAATCCAAGAGCAGCCCTCTCACAACCCATCACGTGTATGCCCCTCGTTAGACAACAAGGTGGACCAAAGCACCTGTAGGATAAAAACAAGTACATCAATATCATCATCTATTTACACACTTCCCAGGACTCCCAAGGCTCATGATCCCTATTTTAAATCAGTTTTCTATACCCCTCCATTCCCATTCTGTTCATGTGCCCATCTAAGTATTTCTTAAATAACTCCAGAGTACCTGCCTCCACCACTTTACTTGGCAGCGCATTCCATACCCCCACCACCCTCTGTGTGAAAAAATTCCCTCTAGCATCCAAATTATACCTTACCCCCCTCACCCTAAGCCCATGACCCCTCATGCTATTCGAGTCCATCCTAGGAAAAAGCTTAACCCTGTTTACTCTATCTATACCCCTCATAATCTTGTACACCTCTATTAGATCTCCTCTAAGTCTACGTCTTCTAAGGAAAACAGCCCCAATTTGCCTAACCTCTCCTCGTAACTCAGACCTTCCATACCAGGCAGCATCCTGGTAAACCTCCTCTGCCCTGTCTCCAGTGTCTCCAAGTCCTTCCGGTAGTAAAGCGACCAGAACAGGACGCAGTATTCCAGATGAGGTCTAACCAAAGTTTTATACAACTGCAACATTAAAGGCCACCTCTTGTACTCTATACCCCTTCCTATAAAGGCTAGCATACCATATGCTTTCTTCACAACCTTCTCCACTTGCTCTGCCACCTTCAGAGACCTGTACACCTGCTCCCCCAGTCCCTCTGCGTTTCTATACTCTTAATAGGTCTACCCTTTATCATATACCTCCCCCTACATTCTTTCTCCCAAAATGCATCACCTCGCATTTATCAGGATTAAATTCCATCTGCCATCTATCTGTCCAAGCTACCAGCCTATCTATGTCCTGCTGCATCGCCTGACAATGCTCCTCACTATCCGCAAGTCCAGCCATCTTTGTATTGTCTGCAAACTTGCTGATCACTCCACTTACTCCCTCTTCCAAGTCATTTATATATATTACAAATAGAAGAGGTCCCAGTACCGAGCCCTGTGGCACACCACTAATGACCGACTTCCAACTAGAAAAACACCCTTCCACTATTACTCTCTGTCTCCTATAACTAAGTCCTATAACTCCTATAACTCCTGTAACTAAGCCAGTTACTTATCCATCTAGCTACCTGTATAGCTCCAATATAGCCCCTTCTCTAGTCGGGCTAGCCACATACTGCTCCAACAATCCTTCCAGTACACATTTTACAAATTCCTGCCTGTCCAAACCCCCAGCTCTAGGTACCTTCCAATCCACCCTAGGGAGATTAAAATCTCCCACTATAACGACTCTGTTCTTTCGGCACCTATCCAAAATATCTTTACATATGCTTTCTTCAACTACCGGCGGGCTGTTGGGTGGAAGATGGCTTAGAAGGGAACCACAGGACATGGTGTTTCCAAGCATCTGTTGCCCTTGTCCCTCTGGGTGGTAGAGATTGCAGGTTTCAAAGGTACTGATGATAGACCCTTAGTGAGTTATTGCAGTGTATCTTATAGGTAATTCTCCTTCAACTGAGTCGGCATCACAAACTAATATCCATATTCCACCAACACTTTTTAAATTTTGAATGAGATTAGCAATATAATAATGATCAGATAATCATCTTTGTGATATTGATTGAGGGCTAGATATTGGCAAGGATACTGGGGATAACACCTATGCTCTTTGAAGTAATTCCATGGGATTTTTTATTTCCATCTCAGTTTAAAATTGCATCCGAAAGATGTTATCTGTGATGATATAATCTCCGTAAGAATTTAGCAACACCAATTATTAATCCAACCGATTTATTTGATAGTAAAAAAGCGAGCTTTCAACACTCTTGTGTCTTCCTCAGGCATGTGCAGTCTTCTGGTCTGCAATAGCACACATCAGCACAGACAGTCAGAGATTGCTGATTAGAATGCGAATCCTTACATCTAACCTGCTATTCAAGTGTTAAAGTGGCTACCAATGTGTGTGAAGGGGATCCTGAGCATTGTTAGAGAATTGTGTATTTTCTCCAGACAGCACAGTAAGTGAGGTTTTTTGCTAACCCAGGCAAGTTACGGGGGTTACAGATAGTGTGTCATGAAGCCAAGATCTCTGTTAAGACCGTCCTCATGTGTGTGGAGCTTGGCTATCAGTCTCTGTTCAGCGACTCTGCGCTGTCGTGTATCACGAAAGCCCCCTTGAAGAACATTTACACCGCAGGTCGGAGGCCGAATGCCCATGACTGCTGAAGTGTTCGCCCACAGGAAGGGAACAATCACCAGGCAAAACAGTTTCCCTTCCTGTGGGCGAACACTTCAGCAGTCATGGGCATTCGGCCTCCGACCTGCGGGTAATGTTCTTCAAGGGGGCTTTCGTGATACACGACAGCGCAGAGTCACTGAACAGAGACTGATAGCCAAGCTCCACACACATGAGGACGGTCTTAACAGGGATCTTGGCTTCAACGACACTATCTGTAACCCCTGTAACTTGCCTGGGTTAGCAAAAAACCTCACTTACTGTGCTGTCTGGAGAAAATACACAATTCTCTAACAATGCTCAGGATCCCCTTCACACACATTGTTAGCCACTTTAACACTTGAATAGCAGGTTAGATGTAAGGATTCGCATTCTAATCAGCAATCTCTGACTGTCTGTGCTGATGTGTGCTATTGCAGACCAGAACACTGCACTTGCCTGAGGAAGACACGGGAGTGTTGAAAGCTCGCTTTTTTACTATCAAATAAATCGGTTGGATTAATAATTGGTGTTGCTAAATTCTTACTGAGTTCTTACCACCCCAATCCAACGCCGGCATCTTTACATCATGATATAATCTCCCAGAGATCTGTACTGAAGTGTCAGCCTTGGTTTTTATGCATTCAAGGGGATTTGAACCCAGGATCTTGTGGTTCAGAGGTGATAGTGCTCCAACTGACCCACAGCTAACATAAATATTAGATGCTACTGTCACTATATGCCCATGGTGTAGGGGTTGAAAGTTTATGATGGTGGGTAAGATACTGATCAAGTGGATGGAGTTGAGCTTCTTGGATGTTTAAGTTGCACTCATCCAGTCAAGTGATGGGTATTCTATCGTACTCCTTACTTGTGCTTTATAGATGGTGAACAGGCTTTGGGAAGTCAGAAAGTGAGTTATGTACCAATCCCAGTCCCTTGACATACTATTGTGGCCACAGTATTTACATGGCTGGTCCACTTAAGTTCCTGGTCAATGTTAACCCTCCAAGTGGTTAATAGTGGAGGATGCAGCAATGTACTACTATTGAACGTCAAGGGGAAATGGTTAGATTATTTCTTATTCCTGACATGAATTTTATTTGCCACTTACCAGCCAAAGCCTCAATCACGCCCAGATCTTGCTGCTTAGGACATGGACTGTTTCAGTATCTAAGCAGTTGTAAGTGGTACTAAACATTGTGCAACATGAACAAACTTCTCACTTCTAGCCTTATATTGGAGAGGAGTAATTGATGAAGCAAAGATGGTTACACCAAGGACAATATCTTGAGGAATTCCTACAGCAATGCCCTGGGGCTGGAATTTTTGGCTCCAACAATCACAAACGCCTTCTTTGGTGCTGGGTATAACTCCAACCAGAGGAGAGATTTTCCTCCTATTCTCATTGATTTCAATTTTGCTAGGGCTCCTTGATGCTACCCTCAGTCAGATACTGCCAAGATATCAAAGGAAGGTATTCTCACCCCCACCTCTGCAATTCAACTCTTTTGTCCATATTTCAGCCAGGACTATAATGAGGTCTGGACCTGAGTGGTCCTGGCTAAACTCAAACTGAGAATAGATGAGCTGTTTGTTATTGAGCAAGTGCTGCATGATAATACTGTTGGCAATACCTTCCATCACTTTGCTCATGATTGAGAATGGACTGTTGGGGAGGTAATTGGCTGGATTGGATTTGTCCTGCTTTTTAAGGACACAATAGATCTTTACACTTTCCATATTGTCAGGTACATATCCATATTGTAACTGTACAGGAATAATTGGCTATAGGTGTAACTGGTTCTGCAGCACAAATCTTTCTTTGTACAGGTGTCAGGGCCCATAATACTTACTGTGGGTATCCAATGCCTTTAGCCTTCTTTAAATATCACAAGCACTGAATCAAACTGTCTAAAAATTAGCAGCTATGATTGTGGGGATCCCTAGAGAAGGCCAAAGTGGATCATCCTCTAAAAGTTTGTTGCAAATGTTTCAGCATTATCTTTTGCACCGATATGCTGGGCTCCCTCATTATTGAGGATAAGGATGTTTATGGAGCCTTTGGTTAGTTGTTTAACTGTCTACCACCATTTCACAGCTGGATATGGTAGGGTAGGATTACAGACCTTTAATCTGATCTGTTAATTGTGGGATTTTTGTTTGTAAAAACATATGTTATTCATAAAATATTTTTTAAAAATTACAAAGCATTTCAAAATTATCATTAGAGAAAATGAAATGACATTTTCTACCTAGATCATGTTGCACTTTGAGATGCTTCAGTACAATTGTGATATATGTAATATTTACTATCTACATTCATGTGACTCATAGGGCCTGATTTTACCACTTTCATTCTAAGTGCTGAATCTGGGTGCAATTCAGATCTGACTTGGAAACCTATTTTCAAGTGTCCCCATTAGCACTTAGCCTGAAAAAATTTGTGAGTTTGAATCGTGCTATGGACAGAGCTTATCGCACCTGAAATGATTGGAGCTCTGAATTGCGCATGTGCGGTTGAAAAAAATGTGAAAAAGCATGCCCATGTCAGATTGCTCCTGGGCTGCAAAAAGTGGAACGAGTGGTTCGGGACCGAAAAGCAGGAGTGATGATCCCTATAGACATCATTGTCCCCCTTATTCACCCACACTCACGCTGCCCAAACCCCTTGTCCCTTTCCTCCCCGCTGATCGCCTGCAGACTGGCACTGGACCTCCCCCCACCAGAGATACATCTTACCTGCCTCTCTCCTCCACTCCCCACCCAGAGAACAAAGTGACCTCAATCCCCCACCCCACCCTCCCCGAGAATGATCTGGTCTCACTCCCCTTCCCCCCCAACCAGAAAATGATCTGACCTGCCCCTCCACCCTTCACCGATCTGAGTCAGAGAACCATTGGAAGGTCTGAACTCACCTCTTCAGCAGCTAGAGTGCCAGATTCACTTTTATTCAGAATGTTCATTTCGGCACGATTCCAGATCGGAGAACACGGTGGTAAAGAGGGAAATGTTGATAAAGTTGGGCGGCAGTTCATTAATTCAATTTAAATGCCTATTTCAGGCGCGAATTGGATCATGGCCATATTTGGTCTCATTCAAGTGGCCATCTGCTCAGATGTGGGCACAAATCGCATTTATGGTCTCATATCCGACTTTACTACCCTGTGCAATGCTAAAACAGGGCCCAGCCAGACCAAAGAGTTCTATATAGTTTCCAGCCCCTTGGTGTACCATGACTGAAAGGCCTTACTAGAGTGACTTAACCCCAAAGTGCCTTTGTGGTGGCTTCGCCAAGCTTTAATGCGTCCCTCAATATGTTATTCTGGACCTTGGAAGGTGCCAGTCTGGAACTCTCATTTGCAAACAACTCTTTACATTGAAGACCAGTATATTTTGGGCAGACCAAAGAATGTCTTTCACCAAGTTAATGATCTTCTAGCTACAGTTGCTGTTTGTCTCAGCGTGCTAGGAGTATGGTTCAAAGGGGCCGGAGCATTGCACTAGAAACTGGAAAGAGTTAATAGCTCTGTTAACAGGGAACAGTCCATGCAGTACAGAGTCATGCATCACAGAACTCTTCAGGATGATGAATCGTGACAAAAGTCACTGCATCTCTCACCAAACTCTCTTTGCAAGATCACATTTCAGGTGGAGGTGAATATTGGTTGGGGATGAAATTCCAGGCGCATAGGAAAGATCTGACAAATAGAGCATTTTTCACCATTAGCCAAACCATGCCTTGGTGCTTGTTTGAAAGTTCTGGCAATGAAGCAGAATGAGTTTGACAGTTTGCTCAATGAGCCATTTAATAGGATCCATCATCTCCTTTTCCTACAGGCCTCTAGTTCATTACATGTAAATCACCGCCTGATGAACTTGTAGTCAAAGGTTTTCTCTGCATAAGGTTTTCCACAAGGAATAGGTGGCACAGTATGGTCTGTGGCAACGTGACCAGACCATCCATTGCAACATGGGGAGAGGTGAAAACCTGAACACATAGTGACACTTGGAGTGACATTTTATAGCCACACTCGGCCCAAGATCGTAAAATCCTGCCCAAGGTCAATGCACTTTCCCATGGGAATTGTAGCCGGCAAAGGGCGGGCCATTGAAAGGTCTGTTGGTCTCAGTGGGATTTCAGGTTTTGGGGAGAGTGTAGTCAGAAAATCCTGCCCATAATGTCCACAGAATTTAAAGGGCTGAGGGAAATGTCTTGGTTAGAAATGTTCTGCCTGGATGTCCATGCAAGCAGTGAGGAATGGATTGTTCTCTGTTGGAGAAAATTTTCCCATCCATTCCCCCTCATTGTTAGTCCTGGCTTCTCAGAATTTGGCACACTGATGCTTCACCACTCCCAGCTTCTTGTGGCTGAGGCACCCTAGCCTTTTCAGTGTCTCTAGTAGCATAGTGGTTCGTACTGCTGCTTTACAGCTCCAGGGACCTGAATTCAATTCCCGCCTTGGGTCACTGCCTGTGTGGAGTTTGCACATTCTCCTCGGTGGGTTTCCTCCAGATGCTCCAGTTTCCTCCCATAGTCCACAGATGTGTGGATTAGGTTGATTGGCCAAGCTAAAAAATTGCCCTTAGTATCCTGAGATGCGTAGGTTATAGGGGTTAGTGGGTAAATATGTAGGGATATGGGGGTAGGACCTGGGTGGGATTGTGATTGGTGCAGACTCAATGGGCTGACTGGACTCTTTCTGTACTGTAGGGTTTCTATGATTTCTTTGAACTCTGGTATCTTCTCCTCCAGCTCGCTAGAACTTTGTTGCTTCTACTGTAGCTGCCACCTTTGTGCTCTGAAATTTGAAGAACAGCAGCCCTGTCATCTGTATTGGATGGGATTTGTCTCTTGCTGCTTGTCTAGTAAGTGCTTCTTCCCTTTCTGGCCCCTTCTTCTTTTTGATCCTCCTACCAATTGTTAATCATCTGGCTCTCTGCTAGTTCTTCCTCCATTGATTTGGTCTGTTGAGGTTCAGGAGGCAGTGTTGGTGTATGGTGCTCTGATGCCACATTCTTTTCCTTTCTCTTGTCTATCTCTGTGTCCTCCTTTGTCCCAATTTGTTCACTAGAGGTGTTACATACCCCTGGTTTGGGACCCCACATGTGGCATGCTTCACCTCTTAAGGATCCTTATGTTAGACAATGAAGCTAAGCTTTAAGTTTAAGCTTACTTATTTGTGTCACAAGTAGGCTTACGTTAATACTGCAATGAAGTTACTGTGTAAATCCCCTAGTCGCCACACTCGTGCCTGTTTGGGTACACCAAGGAAGAATTTAGCATGACAATGCACTTAACCAGCATATCTTTTGGACTGTGGGAGGAAACCGGAGCACCCAGAGAAAACTAATGCAGACACATGGAGAATTTGCAGACTCGCACAGACAGTGACCCAAGCCAGGAATTGAATCCAGATCTCTGGTGCTATGAGACAGCAGTGCTAATTACTGTTCCATGATAGTGTCACAAGCCCACCATGGAAAACAAACAACCAAAAAAGACATTCCAATATAAAGGGGTAAAAAGCTGATGTTTTTGCTAAAACTCCCCAGAAAAAAAAATGAAATCCACAAAAAACACTAGCATATATCCAGGGTCAACCATGATCATGGTCTCTCCCCTGCCAGGTAAGTTGGTTTTGGGATCACAGCTCTGTCTTAGTGTGCTAACTGCATTCTGCAGCATGGATGTAGTTCTGTTATAGCTTCAACAGATTGCCACCTCATTTCTAGGTATGGCTGGCTCCTGGTATGTGCTCCTGCATTTGTCATGAAACCCATTAATGTACATGTCCCTGGGTTTTAACTTAGCAGTCTTTGGGAATTGTAACATTTAAGGTACAGGATGTTCCAATGCTTGTTACAACAAGTCCCACAGAAACAGGGATTGACAGAAGTCTCAGTTGAGTTAAAAAGTTAAGAGAATTGTTGGAGAAAATATATCTCTTTGGAGCAGTGGTGTCATAGATCTGAAAATGCGCTTGTGAAATCCAGGAAGAAGAAATTTTGGAAGACGAGACTGAAACCCTGTGAGGTTCACCATTGTTAAAAGCCATCTGAGTGGGAGTGACTTTTGAAGAGAATTCCAAAGAAAATCTTCAAAGATGGAGATTGAGTACTTGATTCATGAAAAGGAAGTCGTACTTGATGAATTTACTGGATTTTTATGAAGATGTGACTGGTGCAGTAGACAGAGGGGAACCGGTGATTATGGTGTTTTTAGATTTCCAGAAGGTGTTCAATAAGGTGCCTCACAAAAGGTTGCTGCAGAAGGTTAGCTTATACAGAGTTGTGGGTAAAGTGCTAGTGTGGATTGGGGATTGGCTATCTAACAGGAAGCAGAGAGTTGGAATAAATAGGTGCTTTTCTGGTTGGCAGTTGGTGACTAGTAGAGTGCCGCAGGGATCACTGCTGGGGCCTCAACTGTTACCATATACATAAACGATCTGGAGGAGAGGGCTGAGTGTAGGATAACAAAATTTGCTGATGACACAAAGATGAGTGAAAAAGCGAACTGCATGGAGAACGTGGAAAGTCTGCAGAGAGATTTGGATAGGCTGAGTCATTGGGCGAGGACCTGGCAGATGGAGTATAACGTTAACAAAAATGAGGTTATCACTTTGGAAGAAATAATACTAGGATGGAATATTATTTAAATGGTGAAAAGTTGCAGCATGCTACTGTGCAGAGGGATCTGGGTGTCCTTGTGCATGAATCGCAAAAACTCAGTCTGCAGGTGCAGCAGGTGATCAGCAAATGGAATATTGGCCTTTATCACGTGTGGGATAGAATATAGAAGCAGGGAGGTCTTGCTGCAACTGTATAAGGCACTGATGAGGCCGCAACTGGAGTACTGTGCGCAGTTTTGGTCCCCTTATTTGCAAAAGGATATATTGGTCTTGGAGGGAGTACAGAGAAGGTTCAACAGGCTGATGCTGGAGATGAGGGGGATAGCTTATGAGGAGAGATTGAATAGACTGGGCCTGTACTCGTTAGAGTTTAGAAGGCTGAAGGGAGATCTTATAGAGGCTTACAAGATAATGAAGAGGGTAAATAGAGTGGAGATAGATTCTTTCCACTTAAAAAAGAAACCAGAACTAAAGGGCATAGCCTCAAAATAAGGGGAGTGGGCAGTTTAGAACAGAATTGAGGAGGAACTTCTTCTCTCAGAGAGTGGTGAATCTCTGGAATTCTCTGCCTGTTGAAGTGGTGGAGGCTACCTCGTTGAATATGTTTAAGTCACGGGTAAATAGATTTCTGATCGATAAGGGAATTCAGGGTTATGGGGAGCAGGCGGGTAAGTGGGACTGATCCACTTCAGATTAGCCATGATCTTATTGAATGGCGGGGCAGGCTGTAAGGTCTAGATAGCCTATTCCTCCTATTTCTTATGTTCTTATGTACTCTTATATGACGCAATTTTGATGAGATTAATTAACTCACAGTGGGACTAATACATGAGTGATTTGTTGAAAGGTCCATGGAATCTGTTGTAAGAACATAAGAAATAGGAGCAGGAGTAGACCATCTAGCCCTTCGAGCCTGCCCTGCTATCTAACAAGATCATGGCTGATTTGAAGTGGATCAGGTCCACTTTCCTGCTTTTTCCCCAGAACCCTTAACTCCCTTGTCTATCAGAAACTTATCTACCCATGACTTAAATATATTCAGTGAGGTAGCCTCCACTACTTCAATGGGCAGAAAATTCCAGAGACTCACCACCCTTTGAGTGAAGAAGTTCCTCCTCAACTCCGATTTAAACTGTCCCCTCCTTATTTTGAGACTGTGCCCTCTAGTTCTGCTTTTGGTTGCACCTGTCATTTAACTCTGTAGTGTGATGTTTATTACTGCAGTTCATCTGTTGATTCACATGTACATTAAACTTAACCTGAATGTTAGAAATATCAGGTTTACGTACTGTAAATTGTTTTAACTTTTTGCTTGTTCAAAACCCATGGAATCTTGTGGCTTTATTCCCTGAGTAGGTGTCTTAATTCTCAACCTTTATCTACGTTAAACAAAATGTTATTGGTTCCTAACCATATCTCCCCCCATATCCTTGATGTGACCAAGGCTCATAACAAACTTCTCATTAAACTAAGGTTGGTCTACTAGTTTGGTGATAATGTAAAGTATATGGTGAACCATTAATTGTCAACCAAAGGGAAATTAACTCTGTGAATTTAACTTGGAGCCAAAAATGCAATGCACACAATCAGGAACCAATCTATATCATTGGACACTGACACATAATGTGCAACCATTGCACGTACATAATGTGATACAATGCAGATTGGGAAACCAATTTAGTACTGAAGACCGACAGACCATGACTATGGGAACAAAAATTATATTACAGGTTGGATTTCCAAAATCTGGCTGTTTGAAATCCAAAAACCGGACATTTTTAAAAAATATTCCATTTGATATTCAGTTAAATTAAATTTTGATAAATTTGGGGCAATTTGGCTAGGCTATAGTTTTAGTGGTGTCCTGGACTAGTTATTGGATTTTCTGTTTTGTTCAGTGGTAGACCAGTCTAGTTCTTGTGCTCCAAATCAACGCAAATGACTCTCAACTCCACCTGACTTGGCTGTCTGAAATCAGAGAAAATTTTAAATTCAGCATGGCCTTAATTCAGTGGGATTTTGATGTCCAACCTACATTTATATATTGCACTTGTACACTGTGTAAATGAACATTAGAAGGCCCCTGATGAAAGCAAGCATATTGCACCAATGATATCCCAGGCTGTCCACTCGTAGGGTTGATGCCTGGAAATAATTCGGAGCCTTAAATAAAATCAGCCGTGACATTATTGCACCACCTTGATTTGCTGGCAGCAGAGTATATGGTAAAGTTGTTGTAGAACTGAATATTCCCAAAACTAGAGAAGTAACTTTTGTTTCAATTCAATAAATAAAGGATTATGAAATATTTGATAATTTTTATGCAGTTAAAGGGATTGTGTGCAGTTTGATGACTTCCAGTCTCCATTGAGAAAACTCACACATTTCTTTGTAAAAAAACTTCCAAGATGTGTGCATTTTTCTTTTTTAAGTTGTTACTTTGCATTCATCCTTCAACTTGTAATTTTTAAAATGTTGAACTATATTCAACCTTGTTGAATATTTTTCATTAATTTAGGCAAGTAAAGGTTGTGCACCACACCAACCTTCATTTTTGTTGCTTCATACAATTTGTCTAGTTGTCCCAAAGAGTGGCCATTAAACAAGTTGCACTATATAGTTTTAAAATGGAAGCGAATAAATGTTTGAAGGTAAAAAGACAAGGAAGGATATGAGGAAAGAGCAAAGAAATTAGACAAAACAAACAACTCTTTCAGGGAACTGCTGATGGTGGTGCCAAGAATTGAATGACCTTTTCTGTATTGTAAAATTCTATGATTTCCAGTTTTGGAGCATTGATTTTTTTCTTTTTTTCCACTCCTTCCCCAGCAAAAGAATGCTTGGAGGCAGGACTATGCCAGCATTAATGCAAGTATCACACTCTGTTAAACTTCTAGGGTATACAGTTTTAACAGAGTGCTTTCACTTACATCATACCATCTGGAATAATCCCACCTTCCCATTCTGCTGCTTTCTCACTCTCCATGCAGGCAGAGGAAGCAAGAGATACATGATACATGTGCCCACAAATCCCATGGAAGAGCAGACTTTGAAGAAAGCTGATAAAAAGAGACAGAGAAAGCAAGGTAGAGAAAATGAGGAAATAAGAAAATACAGAATAGAAAGCACTTGAAAAAATAAATTAATGCCATTTTACACTTTGATCTGAAGGTTGCAGCTTATGTCAATTTATAGAAATCATAGAAAATTTATAACACAGGAGGCCATTTAGCCCAGCATATCCATGCTGATGACAAAGAGCTATCCAACCTTACTCGCACTGATTTCTACCGGTCACAGAAGTTTAAGTAGATATTTAAGCACATTTTAAATATGCTGAAAGTTTCTGCCTCTGACATCTTTTTTCGAGTGCCAAGTCCCTATCAAATCATTGGGGAAGCATTTTCCCAAAATAGCTCACTAGAGTATTTTTTAAAGTGTTAAAAGCTTTTTTTGTGAGCCATCATACCAACATGATTTTCGACAGCAATTGATGCCCACCCAACTGGGTGTGAAATCATTTCAATGTATGATTCATATAAGACATTTGTCTGAAAGAAGCAATTATTCCATCAGTATTAGGAGACTCAGTCTTTCCAATAATAGATAAAGTGTCTGTCAGATCAAGCCCAAGATGGGGTGCAATGCCTTATCTTGTGAACTTGAATTTTGTTTAGACTTCCGAATGGGAATCTTGAATTGGATTCAATTTGAATTTAGTTTCTGGAGCAAGCGAAGAATGGTTTGGGTTTGCCTGATTCATTCTGAGCTTTGGCTTTGTAATTTTAAAGATGGGGTTAAAAAAAAATAACTGGATGGTGGAATCAGTGACTGGACCCTGAACATCAAATTGTGATATCAGGAGAAATTTCTTCACCTCGAGGGAGGTAAATGTATGGAAATTGCTATCACAGAAAGTTAATGAGGCCAAAACATTGTCTGATTTCAAGAAGAAAATAGATTGGGGGGAAGGGCAGATCAGGATATTGGATTTGATGAATGCTGGAGCAGGCTTGAAGAGCCAAATGGCGTACTCCTGCTTCTTGTTTCTCTAAAGTTTATTTATAAGTCACAAATAAGGCTACGTTAGCTCTGCAATAGTTACTACTGTGAAATTCTCCTAGTCACCACACTCCAGCACCTATTTGCGTCAGTGCACCTAACTAGCATGTCTTTCAGACTCGGAGCACTCAAAGGAAACCCACGTAGACAATGACCCAAGTTGGGAATCAAACCCAAGTCCCTGGTGCTGTGAGGCAGCAGTGCTAACCACTGTACCACCCACGGTTATTACATGCAAACTGGGATGAAATCAGATGGGCTGCAAAAGCCAAGGTCTCCCTCACCCACTGACAGCTGCTTTAAGCTGTGTTTATGCTCTTGGTCTACACACCTCTTCCCAGTGCCGGATTTAGGCATAAGTTAAACATGCTACAGCTTAGGGCCTCACAGTCTGCAGAGGCCTCACAAAATTTCAAAAGGTTTACAATGAAGAGAACATTTAACAGGGGTTACCAGAAAAGAAAAAGAAAGCACCAACTTGAAGCTCTATGAGAGAGATCAAAACAGCTAATTGATAAATATGTAATCAGTAAATGCATTCATTTGAAAATAATTTGTATTTTTCACTTTAAATACCTTGTTATTAAATAATTAAAATGCATAATTATGTTTTCAATCTTTCCGTGGCTACCCAAGGTCCTGTTTTGGTACGCACCTTTGTGAGACCTTTTGCTGTAACTTTTTAACAAGGGGCCTCCAAGCTTTATATGGCTTAGGACCTCACCAAGTCTAAATCCGACACTGCCTTCCCTCGCCAACGCCCCCCCACCCTTTTAAATGTGGATCATTTCTTTAAAAAATACGTACAATCGAATGGTTTTAAAAAGCCTAGCGTCAAATACGAGGAATAAAACAAAACAAAACGTTGATTGACGAAGGATGAGATCAGAGATTGCACTCACACCAGGGAAGGCAGAGCGGCAGGTGCCCTGAACACACCTGGCCACCCGCTCGGGCCCAGGCAGTGCCCGGTTTCCAGGGCAACGGCGATGTGAGATGGCGGCTTGTCTCTCCCCTTCCCCCAGCCGCTTGTCAGTTCTCGAGTGTTGCTGAGTGGAGGGTGGGGGGGGAGGAAATGAAGGCTCGAATCACGG
Organism: Sphyrna mokarran; assembly: GCA_024679065.1. Lineage (NCBI taxonomy): Eukaryota > Metazoa > Chordata > Chondrichthyes > Carcharhiniformes > Carcharhinidae > Sphyrna > Sphyrna mokarran. The sequence continues at coordinate 28,241,628 of JAGIQG010000015.1, forward strand.
ATATGCATTTAGACTTTAAACCCACCAACCGATGATGAATCGTAAGAACTATATATATATATATATATTTAACCGAATAGAGCAGAGGTCGGACATTTGCTCCTCGGAGATCACTCTGCCATCTTGTGCACACCTGAGTATCTGCTGTGAGTGCCAAGCGAAAATGAGTGTTACCTGCTGCTGGAAAAGGGCATAGAAATCCATCAATGTTAAAAATAAAACAGAGCCGTTCGGGTTTGTTGTAAACCAGCGTTGCTTTGTTTAACTAAATGTTGATTTCTTTTTGAAAAGAATATCGACTAATAGCTAAAATCGGCGAAGGGACATTTTCAGAGGTCTGGAAAGCGCAAAGCTTAAAGGATGGGACCTACTATGCATGTAAAAAAATGAAACAGCATATTGAAAGGTAAATTCAAATTATGTTCGCACTGTGAATCAACTTATTCACCACGGTTTAATATGTTGTGCAATCGCTTTTTAAGTTAAGTTTAAATTTATTTATTAGTGTAACAAGTAAGCTTACATTAACACTGCAGTGAAGTTATACTGTGAAGGTCTCTTAGTAGCCACGCTCTGGCCCTGTTTGGATACACTGAAGGAGAATTTAGTATGGCCAATGCAACTAATCAGCGCGTCTTTCGGAATGTGGGAGGAAACTCAGACGTGGGGAGAACTCAGCACAAACAGTGACCCAAACTGGGAATGGAATCTGGGTCCCTAGTGTTGTGAGGCAGCAGTGCTAACCATCACCACCCTATTGATATCATTTTGGAGTTTATGTTGGAGAGCTAGGATTCTCTGGATTACCCTAGATTACCCTAGTATTCTCTGGGAGGCAAGAGAGGCAATTGCAGAGCCTCTGGCTCTGATCTTCAGGTCGTCGTTACGGGTATAGTGCCGGAAGACTGGAGGATAGCGAATGTGGTCCCATTGTTCAAGAAGGGGAAGAGAGACTTTCCGGGGCATTATAGGCCGGTGAATCTTACTTCTATTGTGGGCAAAGTATTGGAGAGAATTATTAGGGATAGGATTTATAGTTATTTAGAGAGAAATGAATTGATTGGGGATAGTCAGCATGGTTTTGTGAAGGGTAGGTCGTGCCTTACTAACCTTATTGAGTTTTTTGAAAAAGTGACCAAAGAGCTGGATGGGGGTAAGGCAGTTGATGTGGTATATATCGACTTTAGTAAGGCGTTCGATAAGGAGGCCCTTGGAAGGCTTCTGCAGAAAATGCAGATGTATGGGATTGAGGGTGATTTAGCTAATTGGATTAGGAATTGGCTAGCAGATAGAAGACAGAGGGTAGTGGTTGATGGAAGATATTCATCGTGGAGTTCGGTTACTAGTGGAGTACCTCAGGGATCTGTTTTGGGGCCCCTGCTGTTTGTAATTTTTATAAATGATCTGGATGAGGGTATTGAAGGATGGATTAGTAAATTTGCGGATGACACCAAAGTCGGAGGAGTGGTAGATAGTGAAGAGGGGTGTTATAGTTTGCAGAGAGACTTGGACAAGTTGCAGAGCTGGGCCCAGAGGTGGCAAATGGAGTTTAATGTGGAAAAGTGTGAGGTAATTCACTTTGGCAGGAATAACAAATGTGTAGAGTATAGGGCTAATGGTAGGACTCTCAATGGTGTTGATGAACAGAGGGATCTTAGTGTATATGTTAATAGATCCCTGAAAGTTGGCAATCAAGTCGATAAGGTTGTTAAGAAGGCATATGGAGTCTTAGCTTTTATTGGTAGGGGGATTGAATTTCGGAGCCGCAACGTCATGTTGCAACTGTACAAAACTCTAGTGCAGCCACACTTGGAGTATTGTGTGCAGTTCTGGTCCCCACATTATAAGAAAGATGTGGAGGCATTGGAGAGGGTACAGAGGAGGTTTACCAGGATGTTGCCTGGTATGGAGGGCAGATCTTATGAAGAGAGGCTGAGGGATTTGAGGTTGTTTTCATTAGAAAGGAGGCGGCTAAGAGGGGACCTTATTGAAACATATAAGATGATTAGAGGTTTAGATAGGGTGGACAGTGATAGCCTTTTTCCTAGGATGGAGAAAGCTAGCACGAGGGGACATAGCTTTAAATTAAGGGGTGGTGGTTATAGGACAGATGTCAGACGTAGGGTTCTTTACCCAGAGGGTGGTAAGGGTATGGAATGGTAAGGGTATGGAATGCCCTGTCTGCGTCAGTTGTAGATGCGCCAAGTTTGGTGGCGTTTAAGAGGTTAGTAGATAAGTTTATGGACGAAAAGGGAATGGTTTAGGTTAGAGGGTCATTGCTTTTTCCTAATTGGTCGGTGCAACATCGAAGGCCAAAGGGCCTGTTCTGCGCTGTAATGTTCTATGTTCTATGTTCTAGCTGTCTGTTTATTTTGGAGAACTATTTGTGTGGTCTGTAAATTTCCAACTTGTGTCCTCCATGTTCAAGTCCAAATTATTAACATATAAGACAAACATCAGGGGTCCCAACACTGAGTCTGTGGAATACCACTTGAAACAGCTTTCCATTCATAAGGGCAGCCATTGACCATTATTACTATTGACCTGTTACTAAACCAAATTTGGATCCAGTTCACCATTCTACCCTGTATCCCACGAGCTTTAACTTTTTTGACCAGTCTGCCATGTGAGACCTTGTCAAATGCCTTATTAAAATTCAGGTAAATAACATCCATTGCATTATCCTCATCGATGCTCCTTGTCATTTCCTCAAAGAATTCAATCAAATTTGTAAGGCATGACGTTTCCTAACAAAACCATGCTGGCTATCGCTCCCTGTTTCATGTCTTTCTAAGTGGCAGTTAATCTGATCTTTCTGTATTGATTCTAACAATTTGCCCAACCTCAAAGTAAGGTAACTGGTTGATAGATTGTTTAGCAATTCCTTCATACCCTTTTTATACGATAGAACCAAATTTACATTCCTTCAGTCCTCTGGTACCTCACTTTGTCTCATGAACATTTGAAAATAATCTCAAAATAAATGCTATTTTGTCCCTGACCCCCTTCAATGTCCTAGGATACAATCCATCCAGCTCTGGTGACTTTTCCACTTTCATGGATTCTTTACCACTTCCTCTCTCATTACGATTATTTCATCTAACATTTCACACTGCTCCTCTTGAATTACTGTATCCACATCATCCCTTTCCTTTGTGAATACGGACACAAAAAATTCATTTAGAACTCTTACCATTATCTTCTATGTCATCACACAAGTTCCCTTCTTCATCTCTGATAGGTCCCATGTTTTCCTTAAGTATCCTTTTGTTCTTTGTGTCCGGATAAAACATCTTTGGGTTTTCCTTAATTTTGCTTGCTGATATTAATGTGTTGGGAAGGAGGGCTGGAGTATTGGTGGAGCATTTGAGCAGAATTTTATAAGATTTTTTTCTAGATATCAGGCACATTGCTGGTGCTCATGGTCCAAGATGCACCTCCTGCCGACCTCTCCAGATCAGTCGTGTGCAGAGTGGCAAAAGGCCCCCTTCCACTCCCCCAGAGGCCCTGACCCTATTGACCTGTCTGGTGTCAGGGTAGCACTACCAGTTTGCCATTGCTCTAGGGGCACCCCCATTTTGCTCTTAACCTCCCTAGGGGGCTTTGATAGTCTCTGGTTCCATTGGCGAGGCCAACATGACTGTTCCCCATTCATTGGGAGCAGGTGTTTTCCTCGTTGGATAGAATCTCTCCTGGTGAGGCCATAAAGACAAGCAAGCAGAGACAATTAGCACTCAGCTCAATAAATACATGTTAATAAAGATTTAAATAAACTTAACTACATTAACCAGCCTCTTGCCCATTTCCAGTGAGAGGTTGACTGCTTCAGCTGCTGTAAAATTCTGCTCTTTATGTCTACTCCATCAATTTACAATTTCCACACTGAGGGTTAAGGTCCTTGAAACAGCCAAAATAGAGTCTGTTTGAACTCAGCATCATGTTCAAATTTTCTTCCTGAGTTCAGATTTCCCTCCTGTGTGAATCACACCCTGTCCCGTCTTCTAACTTGCAAAAATTGGATTTGTCTGAGATGGTAATGGGACGTACACATTCAGGTCTTCCTGACCTTGTGAAAATACAGTTCTTAGTTCTATTTTATGATGTTCCTGGTTGTTTTGTGCAGTCTTAATATGCAGCAATGATTTGCAACAGGCAATTTTTCATTTGCATTCTGTTTTTAAAATTTCTTCTCTAGGTCAGGTTCAAAACTTTTTCTAGTTTCCAATTCCCAGCCTTTTGCTCATGACTCCCTTGCTATAGCAGAGCCTGTACCCAGTTCTTGACATACACCATCCCTTTCTGCCACCCTGTCACGATTACATTTTTTGTATGACAGTTCTCAGCCAAAACTGATTACAAATAACTTATCATTTACCTCACTTCCATTCACTTACTGTTTTCTGCAAAGTGAATGACAGCAGGAAGAAATAACAATTCTGGCCCAGCTGTGCTGTGGCGAGTCAACAAATTTGGACTTGAACAGCTGACTTCTCCCCATCTGTCACACCTATCTTTTGATCCCTTCACTGGGAGCGGGCTGATGGATTTATTTAGTCTTCATGCTCTGTATAGCTCAGTTATTAACCAGATAAATTCACTGAAAATCATGTTTAGTTTTAAACTTTGTAGTTTCATGCTCTTGAATTAGATCTAATGCTAGAAAGCTCCCAGATAACCAGCCGTTGTTCTCGATTCAAATTTTGTAATTAGCATGGAGCAAGTGAACAATCTACGTGAAATTCAAGCCATGCGCAGACTGTGTTTACATCCTAATATTCTTCAGTTACATGAAGTGGCCTAGTAAGTACTGCTTCATTGATATATGTTGTAATTAAATATGTGTATAAATAACATTTATAGATCTGATTGTTTTATACTTGCTTCTGATTTGAATTTTGTCTGCTAAGCAAAATGTCTGAATCTGAAAAGTGATTTGCATTTTCATGAAACATGATGCCAATACTCAGTACTCACCAACAATGTATATATAACCTCCATTTAATACTGTAAAGTATTTTGAATATTTTTATACTCTTAATTCTGCAGCATATAGAATGGTATTCTAACAAATAACATCTCACCTAATTTTTTAATAAACTATTATCGTAGAAAATCTTAAAAATGCTAAATACATAAGGGATTTAATTACTGCTTCCACAATGCAATTAATCATAATAAATATTTCTATTCATGGCCACTTTTTTCCCCTTGCTGATTTTTCTTCCCTCTCTTCTCATGAAGGCATTCATTGCTTGCTGATATTAATTGCCTTTAGCCATTATCTATTTTCAGCTTTAACAAGCAGGATGTTTGTCTACCAAAGAGAGAATTAGTTGAGAAGAGATAACACACAATTAGAACTGCATTGCATTAAGATAGCAGGTGGTCAGATGTTCTCCAAGTTGGACATAAATCACATCTATCTTTAGCTTGAATTGAATGAGTCTTCCCAGAAATATGTGATGAACAACACACACCAGGGGTTACACAGATATATTCGATTGCTTTTCAGGGTCTTGTCAGCTTGCACCATATTCCAAATCATCACTTCAAGGGCTACCCAGTGTGACAGTGTACTTACATTGTGTTCTTGTCATGGCGGCTTCGGAACAAGAACACCGGCAAATTTAGATGAAGGTTTGCAGTGATTCTCAAGAGCTGGAGTACATTTGAAGAGGAAAGAATGTGCCTTTCAAGCAGCTGAAGTGACCAATTTAGGCTATTGTGTAGATGGAAAAGGGTTACACTCAATTGAGAAAAAATAAAAACTGTCAAAGAAGCACCAACTCCAAGCAGCACTATGTAGTTATCCTTCTCGAAATAGTAACTTATATAGAAAATTTATCCCAAATTTGGCTTCTATACTGGCCTTTTGCAAACCCTATTATGAAAATACCAAAAGTGTTCTTGGGATCGTCCACAAGCAGAGGCTTTTGACAAAATTAAATGTCAGCTATTGCCATCTAACTTATTGGCCCATTTTGATCCCAAGAAAGAACTCATGCTGTCATGTGATGTTTCACCATACAGTGTTGGGGCAATACTTGCACATCACTGGAAAGACAGGACCGAAAAGCATATCGCATATGCACCCACCACCCTTTCAGATTCAAAACAAAGGGATTCTCAAATCGGGGCCATTTTATTTGATGTAAAAGAAATTCTATTAATATGTCTATAGCAGATGTTTCATAGTTACTGGCCACAAGCCCTTACTGTGACTATTTAAAGAAGACAAGGTAAGCCCACTCCCACCCCATTCCCTCCTACGGGATACAACTTTGGGCCTTATTACTTGCAGTCTATGAGTATCTTCTAGGGCACTGCCCTGGAAAACAGATAGCTAACTGTAGGATCATATACCTTAGTTTAGACAAGATTGGGTCTTTTTGGGTGCACTGAGCTGCCTCCTGTTGCCAAAAGCCTGGCTCCTCTACTGCATTAGAACAGGACCCTAATTTTTTTTTTGGAAACTCTGCCAGTATCCACAAGGCAGGTTAAGACCTGGACCCAAAAAGATCCAATTTTGTCTAAAATAAGGTATATGATCCTACGCGGTGAATTTGGATGATGGCCCTCTGAAGAATCGAAACCGTGGCTGGAATTCTGCAACTTCACTTGCAGCTGAGATTCTCTGTCCTGTTGCAGTGAATGAACTGAATTCTCCATTCTCACTGGCAGTGATAACAGGATGTGTGACATTGGAGAATCTCGACGCCTACCTAGATAAAACAGATGAGCTTAGTGTCAAAGATGGGAGCATTCTCTGGGGATCCCACCCACAGTGCAATATTTGACATTAGCAGAACTATATGATAGCCACCCTTGAGTATCAAAGATGAAAATGCTAGCTAGTAGTTACGTCTAGTGATCTAACCTCTACTCAGATATTATGGATTTGGTAAGTGGTGCGATTCAAGAGAATCAAAACTCTCTCCCTACATCCTTGGGAATGGCCTGGCAGATTGTGGGTATGTGTACATGTGGACTTTGCAGACTGCTTCATGGGTTCCATGTTTTTAATCATGATAGGTGCATACTCCCAAGTAGTTGGAGGTGCATCGCATGGGTTCCACAAGCTCTCATGCTACAATCGAGAAATTATGATAAAGTTTCTGCATGCATGGAATACCAGAAATACAGATTTCTGATGATGACGCAGCCTTTAACAGCAGTGATTTCCAGAACTTTTTTGGGTCCAGAACTTTGTGCTCTCCAATAGTATCTGACACATTCAAACAGCATCTTATCCCCAGTTGTCAAATGCAGTGGTGGAATGGGAGATGCAAATTTTCCAAATTGGCATGAAAAAGCAACCGGTGGCATCCATGGAGACCAAATTGGCATAATGTTTGTTTGCCTAGAGGAGCACAGCTCACACAACAACAGAAATTGGTCCAATGGAACAACTAATGGGCTGGCAGCTTATACACGACTGAGCCCACTATTTCCAAATCTGACAGGAGGATAGAGTCCCAGCAAGAAAACCAGAAAATAAATCCCAATTCTGCAAGAGCAGAAAGAACATTTATTTCGGATGATCTGATTCACATGAGAAACTTTGGAGATGGTCCCTGGGATCATTTTGGAGAAAACAAGACCAGTGCCTTATAGAGTCATAGAGATTTACAGCATGGAAACAGGTTCCTTAGCCCAACTTGTCCATGCCACCCCTTTTTTCCTAAACCTCTAAGCTAGTCCCAATTGCCCGCATTTGGCTCATATCTCTCTATACCCATCTTACCCATGTAACTGATTAAACGCTTTTTAAAAGTCAAAATTAAACCAGCCTCTACTACTACCCTGAGCAACTTGTTCCAGACACTCAACACTGTCTGAGTGAAAATATTTTCCCTCTGGACTCTTTTGTATCTCTCTCCTCTGACCTTAAACCTGTGTATGCCCTCTAGTTTTAGACTCCCTACCTTTGAGAAAAGATATTGACTTTTTAGCTGATCTATGCCCCTCACTTTTTATAGACCTCTATAAGATCACCCTCAGCCTTCTATGCTCTACAGAAACAAGTCCCAGTCTATCCAGCCTTTCCTTATAACTTAAACCATAAGTCCTGGTAGCATCCAAATAAATCTGTTCTGCATTCTTTCTAGTTTAATAATATTCTTTCTAATATTAGGGTGACCATAAATGTACACAAAATTCCGAGTGTGGTCTTGTGCAACTCCAACAAGACATCCTGTATTCAATGTTCTGGCCAATGAAACCAAGCATGTTGAGTGTCTTCTTCATCATTCTGTCACCTGTGACTCCACTTTCAAGAAGCTACGAACATCTCTTTATTCTGTAACTCTCCCCAGTGCCCTACCATTAACTGAGTAAATCTTGCCCTGATTCAATCTACCAAAATGCATCACCTCGCATTTATCTAAATTAAACTCTATCTGCCATCCTTCAGCCCACTGGCCCAATTGATCAAGGTCCCATTGCAATCTGAGATAACTTTCTTCACTGTCCCCTATGCCATCAATCTTCACGTCATCTGCAAACTTACTAACCATGTCTCCTATATTCTCATCCAAATCATTAATATAAATGACAAATAACAGTGGACCAGCACCGAACCTTGAGGCATACCGTTAGTCACAGGTCTCCAGTTTAAAAAACAGCCCTCTACATCCGCCCTCTGGCTTTGTCATCAAGTCAATTTTGTATCCATTTAGCTGCATCACCCTGGATCCCATGAGATTTAATCTTATGCAATAATCTACCGTGCAGTAGCTTGTCAAAGGCCTTGCTAAAGTCCAATGTAGACAACATCAGCTGCACTGTCCTCATCTATCTTCTTCATTACCCCTTCAAAAAACTCAACCAAATTTGTGAGATATGATTTTCCACTCACAAAGCCGTGCTGACTGTCCCTAATCACTCCTTGCATCACTAAATGCCTATAGATCTGGTCTCTCAGAACATCTTCTAACAACTTACTCACCACAAATGTGAGGCTCACTGACTTGTAGTTGCCAAGCTTTTCCCTGCACCCCTTTTTAAACAAAGGCACAACATTTGCCAGTCTCCAATCTTAGGCACATCACCTGTCACTATCAATGATTCAAATATTTCGGCTAGGGGACCCCAATTTCCTCCCTAGCTTCTCACAATGCGCTATGATACGCTTCGTTATGTCCGGGGATTTATCTGCCTTGATGTGCTTTAAGGCTTTTGGCACCTCCTTTTCTGTAATATGTACACTCCTGAAGACATTCATGCTTTTCTCAACAGTAAATACTGATGAGAAATATTCATTTAGGATCTCACCTATCTCTTGTGGATCCACACATAGAATGACTTTGTTGATCCTTAAGAGGCCCTACTCTGTCCCTAGTTATTCTTTTGACCCTTATGTATATTTGTAAAGCTCTTTAGATTCTCCTTTGCCTTATCTGCCAGAACAATCTTCTGTTCCCTTTTTGCCCTCTTGATTTCTCTCTTAACTCTATTCCTACACACGCTATACTCTTCAAGGGATTTATTTGATCCCAGCTGCCTGTGCTTGTCATGTGCCTCTTCTAAGGCTAAAGTCCAGAGTATGATCGTAAAGGAACATTTGGACCATCTTGGACAAGGCATCCACTCCTGAGCAGATTTCATATTGGCCGTGGAGATGGTCGCCTCCAGTGTTTGCCTACATCTAAAGCTGACTCTGTGTAAGTCCCTTTGAATAACAAGGACATTGACAGGAAGCAGGCATCCTGGCTGAAACTGAAACTGAAGAGGAATTTGGTTTTTAATCCATAGATCTATAAACATGGACAGGGATCGCGTGTAGAGGTGGGAACACTGGGGTGGCGGCACGGGCTCGTTGGGCCAAAGGGCCTGTTTCCCGTGCTGTTTTGTTCTTTGTTCTTTGAATTTGCATTGGTAACCCTGTGATATTCCCTACGAAAGGGAAGTCTTCCTTTCAGTTCATGCTACCTAATCTAAACCTTTGAACCTCAGGCCCACTGCGAAGCAGCGGAAAAGACCTTCTCTCAATGGGTGTTTTGAGGGAGAAATGGTCCTGAGTGGGGAGGGATGTTGTAATGACCACAAAAGGCACAGGGATCATTGCTAGATCCTGTAGACTTTGTGGAATATGAATATCCTTATTGAGCAAAAGGAGGTTCACCAAATGGGGAGTGAGCAGTAGGGGGATTAAAATATGTTGCTTCAACCAGGACCGTTGTTGTAGGACTCTGGGTACAAACTCCATGACATAAGCCATGGGTGTGATCCTTCCCTTTTGTTATCAATAAAGGGATTTTTGGACTAGTCTGAAGCAGAATTATTACATAATCTAAAACCTTCTGAAAATCCAGATTATGTACTCTGCTAGTTACATCCTCAGAACAGGTTTGTCAAACAATTTCCTTTTGATAATTCTGTCTGTGGTCTTGCACTTTCAACATTAGCAATCATAATGAGATGATTTTTTTCCTGCCTAACTTAATTAAAGCATTAGCTGAATTAGCAGAGTTCATTCCCATCTGCATTTTCTCATATTATGCATCTGAACTTCCTGAAAATCCATATATATTCCATCTATGCAGTTACTGGCCCAATTATAAAATTGGCTAACATTTTTGTAACAGTTATTTTTGTCTTCTGATGCAATTTTTTGCTATAAGAACAAAACTCAGGAATCTCATGATGTATATAGTGTTAACTTGCTCCTATGTTCCTATAGTATGTGCATGCACAGGATCAGTATTTTGTTCATGTATTTACATGCATTATGGCACTTCAATTTTTGGAGAAAACCAGAACAAATACTACCCACGTCTATCTCTGTTAACATGAGGATAACTTATCTTTTATCTCTTCCTGTGCCTAGTGGTGTATGAGGCAGACAAAGCACATGCTTAAGTCTGTTTCAATGGCTAGTTTTTCCTAGAACAGGTCACTAGCCTGCCACCAGAGGCTAGCTTGGGGGAAGGTGCCACTCTGCATCACACATTGCTGACCTGGAGACTCTCTTGCTCTCACTACCTGCCATAGATATATTGGAAGGATTTATAGGCTATCAATCTACCTGTTTAGTCACTTTATGAATGCACCTTCAGTAAACGAGGACTTGAACTTGTAGCTGTGACTCAGGGCTACAGATGCTGCCCTCTACACCGCAATACCTCCTCAGAAAGCCTCTCTAGAACTTAGTAGTAAAAGCTAACAAGTATTTTTTAAAAAATGATTTACTGATGATTGTCTCAAATACTGTGGTTGCTGTAAGCATTCAACTTCAAGTGTAACTAATGAAGCCACTGCAGAGAGTGACAATTCCTGGTAAATCTATCATTTTATTGCTTCCTTTTGTGAATTTTTTAACGTCTTTACCTTGTGTGAAGTTTGAGCTTGAGGCCCTGATTCCATCAGTCCTGGTACTGTTCAATACCCAGCTAGTTTTCATGTATAAACTAAACAGTGAGCATTGACAGAGTATTTCACTATTAGAGGCAATGAGAAAAAAGGGCTGTTTTTGTCTTTATTTCATATAGTGTTTAAGTTGGAGTTGAAATTGAAACTTTCTTTGCCAAATTGAAAACAGAGACTGGAAAATGCATTGTCTATAAGACTAGACTGGATAGAGTAATCTGGAAATTATTCAGGATACAATTGCTCCTGGATACTTTAGATATGTGAGCAGCAAGTCATTTGTATGATGTACAATATCTTCTATTGAAGATCTGAAAAATACTTTTATCCAAATGTCCTGTTGTTTATCAAATTCTGCAAGATATGTGTCCTTAAAATTTTCTATTGTTAACTGACCATGTTACCATCATGAAGCTTTACACGCTCAGTTTCATGCTGTCTTAATGTTTCTATGGACGAATAAATCTAAATTAACTTGTTTGAGCCTATGTGTCTTAGTCTGCATGAAAGAGATCTAAGTGATCTCCACAATTAGAGAAAATTATTCATCCTGAGTTCACTTTCCTGTTGATTACAAATTTTATTTACGGTAACTATCTTTTTGGTTATGATCAGAAGAATAAAATGCTGGGAGAAAGTCCACACTCTGGCAACAGTATTGTAGTATCCTTATTTATGCTATACAATAGAGGTTGTTGAAAATCAATGTTAAGCCAGAAGCCTGAACAACTTCCTCTCATTAACCCTTAAGTACTGAAATCAACTGCAGTGCATCAGTTGTCACAAGCGGAAGTTGCTAACTCAGCACAGCTCAAATTTGGAATATGAGAATTTACAAGATTGTTTGCTGTTCACTATTTTGCTTCTATTGGGGGAGCAAATCCATTAATCCAAATCCATCAAAAGGGTTAGAACCAGCTTTCAATGTGTTTGCATCGTTTTTGCAGGGCGCAATCCTGCATCCACATCACATCCATATTAAAATTCCCTCCATCTTTTCTGTCTGCAGTAATAGAGTTATTTTGTTTTACATTTCATCTTCAAGAGTGCAGTATAACACATTTAATCACTGACTCATCTTGCCATTTGGGATGTGCAGTTAAGGATTTTACCTCATGGCATCTGTACAGTACAAAAGGAAGCCATTTGGCCCATCAGGTCTCTGAAAGAACATCTTACCCGGGTCTACTGTCCTATCCCTGTAAACTTGCGCATGTACCATGGGTAATCCATCTAACTTGTAAATCTTTGGACCCCAAGGGGCATTTTAGCATGCCCCATCCTCCTAACCTGCACATCTTTCACATCTAATCTATACATTTCTCTTGTCTCTTATTAATACATGTAGTAAATACATTTATTAAAATAGCTGTTCCTCCTTTGCATGTCATTTCCTGCACATACATAATTTATTGCAATGGGACAGATGGATAATTTTGACTGTTATGACCAGAAAAAGGTGACTAAGAGTAGGCTCACTGATACTTCTGAGCCAGTCACTAGGGAGTGCTCACCAAAGAGTTTCTTCTTTTCTCCTTGCATTAAAAAAATACAGTACTCATGTTCTCAAAACTTTAAAAGCTAGAAATACTCAGGATGTCAAGCAACATATTTGGAAAAACAAAAATTATTTCTTGTTTCAGGTCTTAAAACCCTTCCTCAATAGGTATTGCCGATGAACAGAAGGTAGAAAGGAAGTGCTTAAATGACAGATCTAACTATGTTAAAAAGAGGACTAATGAGTGAAATCAGAGACATGTGTGCTACAACAGAATGTGTGAATAGTTGAAATGGGATAGCTAGAAAATGAAACATAAATATTAGCAAGGGTTCACCAGGATTGCACCAATAGTGCTCTGATGGGATGGTCTGCACCCTTGATGTTTACTTTTTCTTCAGCCAAGTACCCAGAGCACTATAACCTGTACTCATTGCTGATTTTTAATGCTTCCTTTCCGAAGTATCTCATTTTAAGTATTTACACACTTTTTAGTATTTATCTTTATTTCTTTATCTGTTATTATGTTTGCCTTTGTCTCCTGCTAATTTCAAATTTGCCACTTAACCCTCTCTTGTTCTTCACTCAAGAATTTCACCGATTACTCTATTTCTTTACTCTTTCCCATATCAATAGTCCATTTCTTTTTAAATTCTGTTCATCTAAATTTCAGCCCTAAGAAAGGGTCTTGAGATGCCTTCTGCCTTTCAACTGATGGTGGCCAAGCTGCTGATTATTTCCAGCTCTTATCATATTTGTTCTTTTTTTCTCTAGTGATACCTTTAGTCTTTCTTCTGGATACCTGGATATATTTGTCAAACATTTTATTTTTAACTGTGCACCAGTTTCTCAATCAAATTACTGCTGTTGTGAGAATTGATATTCAATGAAGGTCTGTGAATCTTTAAACACTCAGTCACAATCTAACATAAATTGCACTTATAACTCATATAAAATTAAAATTAAAACCTAAATGGAACATTTGAGGAAAAACACATTGTAAAATTAACTCCATAACATTTAATAAAAATGTTAACATTCTCTAAGTAGATATAACTAACTAACTGGTTTTGTTTCTCTTTGGGTTGTTTCTTTCCAGTGACAAAAGGTCTGGGTCTCTTGCTCTAATATGTGAATTAATGGACATGAATATCTATGAGCTTATACGAGGTCAGTATTGTTTTGTTGACAGACTTTTAATAAATTGTTTATTGCTTACATTTTGTTCAATATTAGAAGAATAATATCCAAGTTATTTTCTGTTCCACAATTGTTTCTAAATGATTCCTGGCATGTGGACATCACTGACAACGCTAGAATTTATTGCGCATCATGATTGTAGCCAACAGACTGCAGGTATAGTTATTGAATAAGAGTACAGTTGAATTTAGTGAGATTTACAAAACACTCTATTTACAGGGCGGAGGAACCCATTACCTGAAGGTAAAATAAAGAATTACATGTATCAACTATGTAAGTCCCTTGATTACATGCACAGGTAAGGAAAGTATCAGCAGTGAGAATAGGCATCATAAATATTTTTCAGAAAATATTAAGTTGAGTTAATTTACAAATAATTTAATATGTATAATTTATTTAATTTGGATTATTTTAGCTGATTGTAGTGCCTGTAATTTATTTGAAGTTGCAGATGCAAGTAAAAAAGAATCTCCATTAATAACAGAAAATTGTTGCATATTCAGGAGTTTTATTTGATACTTGCAGGAAAAAGAAGCATTTAAAAAAAACTTGTCACCAATATCACAGTGATAAAATTGGTTAGAAAATTTATTAAGATAGTCATGGCTCAGCTTATTTGTTTACACGTGCTTCTTATGTTTGCCACAGAAATGGGATTTTTCACCGCGATGTAAAGCCTGAAAATATTTTAATTAAGGTAATTATTCTTCTGTAGTCATTCAGCAATCAGTAGTTTGGAGTAATAGGGAGGATGCTATCTTATACCTGCACCTGTATGTTTAACCACTCCCAGCTGTTGTCAGAAGAAAGTGCTTGGCTATAGACTGAGAAGTGGGAAGTTCCCATTGAATTGAATGGATTAATTTCTGAAATTAAAACAGAATGGAGGAAATTTGCTCTCTATCTAAGTGTACATGACCAAGAATTGCTTGCCATTAACATGAGGTGGCGAAAATGCTAAATGTTCCATTTGACATCTTGTCATCTTCATAAGCACAAACAACAAAACCACAAAATGCCATTGAAAAATTGAAAAGATATGCATGCAAAATGTAAAAAAAAAATTCAAGATTCACAATCTTTGACTAATTTGGCTTTGCATAAAATTGTAGGAAGGGTGTAGGCTTACTATGCTTTAATACAAGTTGAGACCTGAAGAACAAAAGGTGCAAAGTTATTTTGTTTCACCCCTGCTGTAAATTGATGGAAAGGCAAAATGAACAATTGGGTGCAGGTGATGGATGAAAAACTATACCAAAACTTTTAAGTGCAGGGATTGTAGGCTTGCATTAGGAATTCTGTGATGCATTTTGGTACTGAAGCCTCTATTCACCCCAAAAATGACAGTGCCATAAGAAATGAGCTCACACTCTTAGTGTGACTAAGTTCATAAGATATTAAATGAAGCCAGGAGTATCATGTCAACCAGGGGCAGAAAGTACCGAAGTGTTCAAGAAGGGTGGAATTCTCTCAAGCCCCTCCAGCTGCTTCAGTGGCAGGAGGAGAGAAAAGGAGTGGCAGGGGACAAGGTGGGGGTGGGGGTGGGGGAGGTGGCAGCAGAAGGCCTAGAAATTGGTTTCAAGTTGACATGAATTTGCAGTGGGATTTTGCTGGTATCTGCCTCGGTGGGTCAGAAAACTTGCCAGAGACCAGCATGAGCTTTTTTTTGCTTCCTGCTAATTGGATGCAGATAAAGGCCTGACCCCCCATTCCAGATTCACCACAATGCCAGTGGAGAAAACACCTGCTTGAAACATGTTTACAGCAATTTAGTGTGCCAATGTTGGGACTCAACAATGCGTGTTCAGGATGGAGGCAGTGCACAACCCTGGATTTGGAACATCACAGCAGTTGATTGGGGGAGCCTTTGCAGATGGTCCATCTAGATTTGATGCCCTGGAGAAGATCAGTCTTCCAGCTTCAGAAAGTTCCTTCAGATCCATCTTAATTCTCAGGAGATCCATCTTCTGGTCTCAAGAGTGCTCCTGAGATCTGTGTTCATTTCAGGCAGTCAGTCCATCTTCTCTATAGTGGATTAGTGAGATGTTGAGTGCCTTTTCAATATGGCATCTGGACACAAGATGGACTATGCATCATCGAGGCCTACCCTCACCACTGTAAAACATCTAGGTGCATAACTAATGAGGTCGGGGCTGGAAGATTTGGCGTGTTTACTGTCTGCTTCCGCAGAGGGAAACATTCCACGTTTCTGCCCTGTCATGGCACTTGGTTTCAAAATGGAAGAATTCCACCTGTCATTTTAAAAAAATGTTTTGTAAATGTGGCAGTTCTATTTCAGTGGGCCCCATGGCACCATTTCTAATTTATTTCCAGATTCTTTACAATGGCAGACAATCTAGATGCAGGTGTCTGTCATTGCAATGTAGAGTACAGAGCTTCTCTAATTGGAAAGTCGATGGCAATGAATAGTAGAGATTTATAATGAATTAATCTCTCCCCATTGTCAGGATGTTCCATTTTGCAGACTCCCATGACCCTTGTGTTTTTGTTCCACCAGGTGACACAATAAATATAAATATTATTATATAGTTCCTGTATTTTTAAAAACTCTTTGTAGTTTTATTCACAAAATACTCCACATACGTTACCCTGTTTTCTGTAGATTTCATTCCCTTTAACAGTCTGGAAAGCCAATAGAGCATTTATACAGCTCTAGCAGCATATTAGTACTACAGTAAATGTAGTGCATCATCATTAGTTTATTTGCTGTTTATGGCATTGTGTTAAACAGAAATTGGCTGCAATGTTTGCCTATGTAGCAATACCAACTGCACATCAGAAAGTAAATTTATTGCCAGTGAAACAATTTGATCTGTCTTGAGAAAAATTGCTGTAAAATTTGTTCAATCATTTCTATTAAAGGTTATTCAGTGACCTGGATACCAGAGACTCTATGTTGGGCCCTCTAGTTATTGCTGACCATTGCTACCCTACCATTGTTAATAATTATTTCAGACATTTAGAAATACAAGTACAGTATGTATCTTCCATACTTGTGTTCCAGATTGAGCTTTTGGCTGAGCTTATTATTTATACAGTGGGAGCTTCCAAATGGAATGCATCAAGAGCTGAGAGCTCCCTTTTTGGTATTTGAAATTTTTAGTGCTGCTGCAGCCATGTAAAAGGAAGATTACACTTAAAGACCATTGTGAAGGACAGAGAAATTTTGGTTCCTAAAATTGGGGATACTAAGAAAGGACAATTCACTGTGATGTTTAATGAAAATAATTGTAGAAGTGAGGAAAAAGAGTCTCCAATTAAATGACAATGCATTCAACCTCCTCATTTGATGGAAAGTGAAGAGTAAATTTTGCTGAATGAGAAGAGGAATGTAGCATACTTGCCAGGAAATGAATGTCAGTATTGTGAGTATATCTCTGCTAAGTTTCGAAATTTCAGCAGAGACTCCATCTGTTCCAGAGACCTTGTTATTTTTAAGCTTTCAAATGGCTTTTTCAAACTTGTTATAGACAGGGGTATGGCTGAGACCAAGCTGGATGGAGCATTGAGGACATTCAAGTTGAAGATGGTCTTGGTTAAGAAGTTCTCTCATTCCAGCACTGATTGCCTCCCTGTCCTTGATGAATTTCCATTGATGCTTAGCTGCCAGTAGAGTGGGGCCTTGAGTGCCTGGGCCATTGATCATTTTGATATGTCATTGGAATCTTGAATTGTTTGATTTCTGGGCTCTTTCCACTCATCACTGAGACAAGTTCATTTTTGTTTCAAAGTCCACCCTACAAAAGCTTTGTTCCTTTCTTGGAAGGCCTGTCCAGAAACTGTAATACTTGTTGTCTTATTCCTTCAGTTGGCCATCCCCTGCATGTTATGTCATCTTAGGGTGGCAATGCCAAGCCACTGGAGTTCCTCAGCTTTGGAGCAGCACGATATCATGTCTGTTTGGAGTCTGCACGTTCTCCCTGTGTCTGCGTGGGTTTCCTCCGGGTGCTCCTGTTTCCTCCCATGGTCTGAAGGATGTGCTGGCTACATGCATGGCATTGTTAAATTCTCCCCCAGTGTACCTGTCAGATGCTGGAGTGTGGCAACTAGGGGATTTTCACAGTAATTTCATTGCAGTGTTAATGTGACAGTAATAAAACTTCAGTGGTGCGGCACTGAGGATTGGAATTGACCATGAATCCTGACATTTCATTTTGCCACACGATCTCAGCAGAACAGGATCTTGATCTGATGGCAAGGATTTTACAAGATGACTAGAAGACTGATTCTGTGCATGGTCATATGCAGATGCATATATAATTATGGCCAGGAAGAGACTGAAGCTGGAAAAGCAGTTGTGCAAATAGCCAAACACAAGTTCAATAGGAGACTAAAGTCTTTCAATTATTGCAGTGGTAAGAGAAGGACAATAGATTGAGGCAAGATACTTTAAATGTTGCAGGGGATCAGCAAAATTTAGGTTTTACAGATAACCAGTGTTACTAAAGCAGAAAGCATGACCTTGAAATTTTCCTGCACCAACTTTCTTCTCCATGTTTTCCAATGCTACACTGTAGAACTTTAGTGACCTTAAGCTAAAATCACTTCAAACTCAATCATGGACTTCAGTATGCAAATGATGCTTGTGTATATTCTCACTCAGAAACTGAGTTCAGGGTCATTGTTGATGATGATTCCTCCTAAGCATGTGAGAAAATGAACCTTTCATTAAATGCCCTGGGAAAACTAAGATCTACTTCTAACCAGTTCTACAGCATAACACCTCCACATGTTGATTAAAATCTGTAGCCAGATCGTGAAAAATTGGATCATCATCCTGGATCTTAGGAGCCTCCTCATGACGAAGGCAGACATAAGTGACAAAATTCATCTTGCGTTTAATGTGCCAGCTCAGCCTTTGGCCAACTGAGGAAAGAGTATTTGAGGATCAGAATCTCCAACTTGAGACTAAGATTATTAAGTAGCAGTGATGTCTGTGCCATATGATTCATAGACTTGGAGAACCTACAGCAGGCACTCAAAGTACTGGAGAAGTACCATCAGTGGTGCCTTTACAAAATCCTCCAAATCTAGTAGCAAGAGAGGCAATCCAACAGCAATGTCCTCTTCCAAGCCAACTTCCCAGCATCAAGGAATTAATCATTCAAAACTAGCCCTGCTGGGTAGAACATATAATTCCTATGCCTGACAGACACTTTAGGCTACTGCTCTACTCAGAACTCTATTATGGCAGGAGACTCCCAGGAGTTCAGTAGAAATGTTTTGGGGATGTCTTCAAAGGATTCCTGAAGTCAAACATACCTACTGACTCATGAAAGCCCCTGGTTTGTGACTGACCTAAATGGAGAAAGTGTGTAGTGACAGAATTGAAGTATCAGTGGGAATATGCAAACCTCCAATCTATCTATGCAACCTTACAGGCACCACATGTCCACAGGAATGCTCGAGAGAGAAACTGGGGTCAATATTATTTCCTGCATCTTCTATTCTGCTGTGAGAATACATACAAGTGAAAATATTGATCTTCAGGAAACTATTAAGTAACTTGACCCAAAGATACCATGCAGATGACTCATCTAAGCATATTTACTGCTGGTTCTTGCCAAGCCCTTGGACAATCTTGCATCTTTCATTACTTACATGCATGCCCATACTCCAAAAACAACATAGAATTGAAACAATTGGCAGACTAATATCTTAGAAAGATTTCATGTACAAATTATTATGCATCATGCAGATAGGTTTTGTTGCAATCAGTTACTGACTCAAAAGATGAACTTCTGGTTTGTTGCATTTTTCACAGTACGTGCTTATTCACTTTATGGCATCTCATGACCACTTCTTTGCTTGCAAAAGCAAATATGCTTAATTCAGTAAACAGGCCTGAACTTGAGGAAGATCAGAAACTTCAAGCACTGAGGTTTCTTCAAGTACCTTATCTACGAGAGCTTATAGGAAGTAAGGACGGTGAAGCGAGAGATCTGATCATATATGATGCTATCTATTCCCGATAGGCATGAATTGCTTGAATGCTCAGAATATTTTTTAAAAAATGGACGCGTTAAAATAAATGTCCTTGAAGTAGTCCCTGCAATTTTCTTTCATTGGATTAAATGGAAAATTATATTTTGCACATCAAGTTGCTGTCATTTGGAATGTACTGAAAGGACACGGGAAGCAGATTCAATAATAATTTTCAAAAGGGGAAATGAATATAAATTTGAAAAAGAAAGATTTATGGACTACTATGGATGAAGCAGGTGGGAGTTGAGCTGATTGGAAATCTCTTTCGAAGAGCTGACACAGGCACAATGGACTGAATGGTTCCTTTCTGTGCTGATTGATTACACAACTACCTTGACTAGGCAGTCAAGTCGAGAAGGTTGTTAAGAAGGCATATGGAGTCTTGGCTTTTATTGGTAGGGGGATTGAATTTCGGAGCCGCAACGTCATGTTGCAACTGTACAAAACTCTAGTGCGGCCGCACTTGGAGTATTGTGTGCAGTTCTGGTCCCCACATTATAAGAAAGATGTGGAGGCATTGGAGAGGGTACAGAGGAGGTTTACCAGGATGTTGCCTGGTATGGAGGGCAGGTCTTATGAAGAGAGGCTGAGGGATTTGAGGTTGTTTTCGTTAGAAAGGAGGCGGCTAAGAGGGGACCTAATCGAAACATATAAGATGATTAGAGGTTTAGATAGGGTGGACAGTGATAGCCTTTTTCCTAGGATGGAGAAAGCTAGCACGAGGGGACACAGCTTTAAATTAAGGGGTGATAGTTATAGGACGGATATCAGAGGTAGGTTCTTTACCCAAAGGGTGGTTCGGGAGTGGAATGCCCTGCCTGCAGCAGTTGTAGATGCGCCAAGTTTGGTGGCGTTTAAGAGGTTAGTTGATAAGTATATGGAAGAGAAGGGAATGGTTTAGTTTGGAGGGGCATTGCTTTTTATATTGGTCGGCGCAACATCGAAGGCCGAAGGGCCTGTTCTGTGCTGTAATGTTCTATGTTCTATTCCCTGTGATAAAGCACTCTTTCACTCTTGTCATTGACTCCAAATGGAGCAAATGGTCTTCTCTACTCCCTCTGAACAAATCCTTTTTATATATTTTTTTAGAAGCTGTATCTTAGCTCACCTCTCAGCTTCTCTACTTGAGTGGAAGTAGTTCACTCAACTGTCTCTTTATCAGTATAATTTCTAATCCTTAAAGTTGCCCTTGTTACATTTCTCTTTATTTAATTCTAATCATCAGTCATCTGATTCTTTTCATCTTGTGTGTGAACTGTTGTTTGAGTATGAAGGATTGTTTGCTGTCTAGAAATCAAGCTTATCTATTTATTGTTGGTCATATTTGAGGAATCATGAATAAAAGTTGTACATGGAAATTATTATCTTATTCTGAGACAAATAACCATTTTAAGTGATTATTGAGGGCTGTATAATTGAGATTTACATGAAAATAAAATTTTAAGACTGAATTCAAATGGTTATAGCTTTATTTTGTTTAGTGAGTTTGATTACGAATAGGGAAACTTATATGAAAGAGAAGCTGACTATGTATTGGATTAAAATGCCATAACTTAATGACCTATGTTAAATTAATGACCTGTATTTATTAATTTTAACTTGTTAGTTTAGCTTACTTCTTTCAGCTCATCCCTGTGATGTTGCCAATTTGATATCTGAACAAGTATCTTCAAATTGGAAACTGAAATGAACAAATTAAGTGCATACTTTTCTCCGTAACTGATTGTTAGAACAGTTTATTAATATAGAAAGATAATATGGATAATTACAATTTTTTAAAAATATGCTGGGTTTACCGTTGCAGCAAAACTTACTGAAGTTGGCAGATTTTGGTTCCTGTAGGAGTGTCTTCTCAAAGCAGCCATATACAGAATATATTTCCACTCGATGGTATCGAGCCCCAGAATGCCTTCTTACAGATGGGTACTACAGTTTCAAAATGGACATCTGGAGCATGGGTTGTGTATTTTATGAAATAACAAGGTGAAGTTCAAACTCTACTATCACAGAAACATTATTTGCTGTCATTGAAAAATGTCCATCTCTTTGAACTATTTATCCGACAGCTGAAAATTGTACATTTAGTTAATCCAAATAATAGCTTAGGGGATCCCTAATTATGAATTTTTAATTCATGGTTTTAACAATTTTCAAGTTTGCCTATTTAACCTGTTATTAACATTACTTAAAAATCATAAACTACAGTGCCACCTTCAGGTCAGTGCAACATGTAGACATGCTTGTTTAGTGGCTATGAAAGTTATTTAGCTTTTGGGAAATGCAATTCAAACAAAGGACAAAAGTAGTACAGCACAGGAACCGCCACTTTGGCTCACCAAGCCTGCACTGACGTACAAAGCCTTTCTAAAATGAAGACCATTAGCCTCTATTTGGCCCATATCCCTGTATTCCTCCCTATTCGTGTAACTGTCAGGATGCTTCTTAAACATTCCCATTGTATCTGCTTCTACCACATTCTCTAGGAGCATATTCTCAGGCATTTATTAGCCTTCCCCCCTTTTACCTTAAATTATGTTCCCTAATAATTGATAATTCTACCTTCGGGGGTGGGGGGAGGCTCTGAGTATCTATTCTATCCAAGCCTCTCATAATTTTGTAGACTTCTTTCAGGTTGCCTCTCAGTCTCTGATGTTCAGGTGCAAATAAACGAAGTTTGTCCAATCTCTCCTTGTAGCTATACCCTCCAAACCAGGCAATATCCTGGCAAACCTTTTCTGTACCCTTTCTAAAACTTCCACATCCTTCTGGTAGTATGGCGACCAGAACTGTATGCAATATTCCAAATGTGGAGTAACCAAAGTCCTGTACAGCTCCAACATGATTTGCCAATTTTTATACTCTGTGCCCTGACTGATGAAGGCCTTCTTATTCACCTTATCCATTTGTGTTACGACTTTCAGGGAATTATAGATCCATGTGCCAGGAACCCTCTGTATTTAATGCTTCTAAGGGTTTGCTTACTATATACTTCCCTCCTGCATTTGTGTTTGCACCTTGTGTTTGTTCAGATTAAATTCCATCTGCCACTTTTCTGCCCAAGTCTCCAACATATCTTTATTTTGCTCTGTCTTCTGACAATCCTCCTCACTACCTGCAGCTTCCTCAATCTTTGTATCATTTGCAAACTTACTAACAGACCACCTACATTCTCCTCAAAATCATTTACATGTGGCCTCCTTCAGCAGCCTCCTCCAGCCTTGTAAACCATTCCCTCCCAAACTGCATGTTCATCTGACCTTTTGTAATCCCCTACCTTTCTTTGACCCACCACTCATAGTCATGTCTTCAGTTGGGCTCCATGCACTGAAATTCTCTCCCTAAACTTCTCCACTTCTTAACCTCCATGTCTTCCTTTTAAGACCCTCCTTGACTTATTGCAATTTTTAAGGATGGTCATCATATTAGTCTGTTTCAAAACTGCTGGTACTTTCTGTATGTGGAAATGCCGGTATTGGACTGCGGTAAACATAGTAAGAAGTATCACAACAGCAGGTTAAAGCCCAACAGGTTTATTTGGTAGCAAAAGCCACTAGCTTTTGGGCTGAAGGGTCAGAGCCTGAAAGCTAGTGGCTTTTGCTACTGAATAAACCTGATGGATTTTAACCTGGTATTGTGAAACTTCTTACGGTACTTTCTGTATCCATTGACTAGATAATGATTGTCAACACCTCATAAATTTCCTCCTTAGTGTCTCTTAGCTTTCTTTGATAAATATGTTCCATCCAAGGGGATTAATTGGTTTTCAAATCTTTTAAACCTAATTTAGGACTTTTATCTTTTTTATTTAAAGATCATTCATTTTGCCCTGCGCTGTGTGTGTATGAAAGAGGTGGCCTTGTGAATACTTGGAGAAAGAAATTATTCAGAATATTAAATTTCCTCAGTTTCAGGTTCATTTGTTCAAATACTGTAAATATCTTTTACTGTTATGATTTGTCTCTGCAGCAATTCTTCTTTCTAGGCTTCTGTTGCCTCCTTTGATTATTGTTAACATATTGCTGCATAGAATCATTGAATAATGTAGCATAGAAGAAGACCATCTGGCCCATCATGCCTATGTTAACTCTCTGAAAGAACTAACTAATTCCTCCAATTTCTTTACTATTTCCCCATACCATTGCAAATTTTCATCTTGAAGAATTTATACAATTCCCTTTTGAAAGTTATTATTGAATCTTGCACAAGATTTCAGACGGTACATTCCAGATCACGATAACTCTGTAGGAAAAATTGTTTTCCTTCTTGCCTGTTGTTCTTTTGCCAATTACCTTTAAATCTGTGTCCTCTATTTATTGACTTTTCTACAACTGGAAACAATTTCTCCTTACTTAATCCATCAAAATGTTTCAAGATTTGAACATCACTATCAAATCTTCCTTTGGCATTTGCTCTAAGGAGGACAATCCCAGTTTCTCTAGCTTTTCATATGTTCCTCATAACAAATTTCTTTCCTTTTGTTGCATAATTTGTAGATGTTATTTTTCCTTTGTGTTCCTCTTTTAATTTATTGGTTTATCTGTTTAGGATCTTGCTTGTTAGTTTGTGCTCACTTGTCTAATTGTATTATTATCTTGCATGTTCAGCATTATGCTTTTAAAGATGTTCTATATACCCTCCATTGGAATGATCTTGAATGACACTGCAATCCACTTTCTCCAGTTGTTTATTCATTTTTTGGAAGTTAACTCTTTTTAAAAGTAATATTAGAAGTTAGGCTGTTTGCTGACGATTGCATGTTATTCTGTTCCACTCATAACTCCTCAGAAAATGAAGCAGTCAATGCTCAATTGCGGCAAGATCTAGAAACAAAGTTGAATTGAAAACTGGCAAGTAATATTCACACTATACAAGTACCAGGCAATAATCATCTCAACAAGAGAATCTAATCACTTTCCCTCGGTATCCCTTGTTGAATCCCACACCATTAACTTTCAGAAACTTAATTGGATCAGCCGTGTACATACTGTGACTGCCACAGCAGACCAGAAGTTGGATACTCTTTGCCGAGTGAATAAACGCCTTCCTAACAACTACAAGATAGAAGACAAGAGTGTGTATGAATATCCCCCACTTGCCTGATTGAGTGCAGTTCCTTGGCCCGCAGGGAAGCTTGACACCATCCAAGTCAAAATATTCCTTCTTGATTTGTTCCCTATTACTTTAAATATTCACTTCCTTCACCACCAGCACATTGTGGCTGCAGTGTTAACCATCCAAAATGCTCTATAGCAACTCACCAAGGCTGCTGGCACACCAGCTTACAAATCCATTCAGCGTAACTCCTACATCTAGCTTGCTAGTGGCAGTGAATGTATGGAAACATGATCACCTGCAATTTGCCCTCCAAGTTAACACTGTCCCTTAGTGTTAAGATTTCTACTTGTTGTAGTTGTTCAGGTCATTTATGAATATCAGGTCAGTATGAGCATTGCCTCTTGTTGCTGTTTTATGGTACTGAGTCTTATATTAGATGTGCATTATGCTAACCACCTTTGGCCCTCAATAATTTGGATTCTCCCAATTTATATTTGGTGATAAATTACACTGAAAAGTAGTGCTTATTTTTAAGAAAGCAAAATTTATGATTCAAAATTTATGAGTAATATGTCACCAATCTACTTAAATCTGTATTTAGATGCGATCAATAAAAATACATTGTATTTTAAATTTGTATGAATGAAATTTTAAATAATATTTTACTGAACATGTATATCCATATATATCTGAATGCAATAAACATATAACTTAATGCCATAATCTCCTATTTCCATAAATCCTGTTCAGCTATTTTATTCCACTTTTTCCTGACTCAACAGGAGAAAATTGCACAGCCTAGAAATTCTATTTCAAGGTTGTATTGAATGTGGATGTGTGCCAGAGAACTGAAGAGTGGTCAATGCAGCACCCGTTATTTAAAAAGGCAATGGAGTTAATCTGGGTAATTACAGGCAGGTTAGCTTCTGCAATTGAGGAAATTTCAGAGATTTTAGTGAAACATGTCCACCTGTTGAGAGGAGAATGGGAAACTGAATTCAAATTGGTCAGACAAGGGAAAACTGAGCAGAATTAGGAACAGTTTTCATTGTGGTTGAAAAAGGGTCTCCCACAGGGTGTTCTCTTAATCAAGCTAATCAGTGATTTGGTGTAGCTGTACAGACAGTGGTGTCAAAATTTGCAGCTTACTACAAAATAGGTATAGTTCATTATTTTAAAAATAACATATAAAGTTACAAAGGGATATTCATAGAGTGATGACAGCACAGAAGGAAGCTATCGTGTTGTGCTTGCTCTTGTATGAGCAATGACCCAGTCCCACTCTCCTGCCTTTTCCCTATAGTCCTGCATTTTTTTTATCTTTTTACAATTATCTAATTATTTCTGAAAACCACAATTGAATTTGCCTCCATCTCCCTCTCAGACAATGCACTCCAGATTCCTGCCATTTGCCACTCACCTATAATCCATGCCCTCTTGGGTCTTCAATGAACAGGAACAGTTTCTCCCCACCTTTTCTGTACAGACTTGTCATGATTTTGAACCCTTTCTTTCAAATTTCCTCTTCCTTAAGGAAAACAATCCTTCTCTCTGGAACCATTCTTGTAACTCTTTCTTGTGCCCTATCCAATACTTCCACATCCCCTTCTTAAAGTGTGTGCCTAGAACAAGACTCACTAGTTTTTATCCAAGTTTATAATGACTTCCTTGCTTTCATACTGTATGACCTAGATATAAAGTTCGGTTTTCTGTATGCTTTATTAACTGCTTTAGCAGATGCTTTGCCACTTTCACTGATTTGTGCACCTAATTCCCCAATTCCCTCTACTCCTTATTTTCTATTGCTTTTCCATTCTTTCTACCGAAATAAATTATTTACACTTTGCTGCATTAAATTTTATCTGTCATATGTTCTTGCATTCTACTTGCCTGTTTATATCCTCTTGACATTTTTCACAATCCTTCGTGCAGTTTATAATACTGCCAGGTTTGTGTGACTTGCAAATTTTAAGATTGCGTCCTGTACATTCAAGACTAGATCAGTAATAATTAGGAGATCTTAGGGTCTTAACTCTCTAGTGATAACGTACACCTTCCTAAACTCCAAAAAACAACCATTCACCACTACTCTCAGTTTCCTGTCACGTACCCATGTTGCTATTTCATAAAATTAGCTTAGCTGACAAGCAGGTTATGTAACACTTCAATAACTATCTTTTTGGAAGTCCATGTACATCACATCAGCAACATTATCCATATCAATCTTCTCTGTTACTTCATCAAAAAAACTCAATTTGATTAAATATTATTTTCTCTTAGCAAATCCATGCTGGCTTTCCATAATTAATCTAAATATGTCCAAGTGATTGTTAGTGGTGGAAACAATAATTTAGAACAAAACTGAGGTTAAACTGACTGGCACCATAGTGTGGGCTCATCATCTTGGACAACATACTTGTATCTAAGGAGAAATGGATGATGATAGCCAGTGCCTCCAGAATTTCCACCCTTACATCCCTCAGTATCTTTCCTTTGATGCATCTCACCTGATTCTGATGACTCACCAACTTTAAGTACAGTCAGCCAAGCTAGCGCTGCTTTACCATTCTTTAATTCATCCAATGTTTCAATTGCCTCTCAATTGACTTGGACAGCATCATTTTCCTTGGTAAAGATACAATACAAAGTACTCATTTAATACTTTAATCATGCCCCCTGCCTGCCTCCATGTGTAAGTCCCCATTTAGGCCCATAATCAGCCTCACTTCTCCTTTTTAACACCCTTTTACTATTTATATGCCAACAAAAGACTTTGGATTCCCCCTTATGTTAGTTGCCAGTCCATTCTCATGCTCTCTCTTTGCCTCTGTCATTTATTTTGTCACTTCCTCTCTGATCCTTCTGTATTTAGCCTGGTTCTTACTTGTATTACCCATCTGACATGTTTCATATGCACTTTTTTCACCCTCTATCTCTTGCATCTTTCAGGGTGTTCTAGATGTGTTGCCCTATCTTTTTCCCCTTGTGGAAATGTATCTTGACCCTATCCAAGTATTGCCTCTTTAAAAGTATCCCATTGTTTTACTTCTCAATCTTTTGATGCCAATTTACCTGTATTTTCATTCCACTGAAGTTGATCCTCCCCAATTAATTATTTTTACCATGGATTGAAGTGTAGCTTTTCCATAGCCAGTTTCTTAATGTTCATTCATGGTATATGGGTGTCACTGGCTAGGCCAGCATTTATTACCCATCCCTAGTTGCCCCTTGAGAAGTGGTGGTGAGTTGTCTTTTGAACCATTGCAGCCCATTTGGTACATCCATAGTGCTGTTAGGATGTTTAAAGCTTTTGATGTGATGACAATGAAGGAAAAAAGTCAGGATAGTGTATGGTTTAGGTGTGACCTTGCAGATGGTGGTGTCCCATGTGTTTCCTGCCCTTATTCTTGTAGATAATAGCGGTCTTAGGTTTAGAAGATGCCATCTGCGAAGTCTTGGTGAGTTCCTGCAGTGCATCTTGGTGGGGTGCCAATCAATGCTTTGTCATTGGCATTGAACGTTTTGAGTGTTGTTAGAACTGCATTCACCTCAGTAAGTAGAGAGTATTCCATCTGTGTCTTTTTCGATGGTGCACAGACTTTGTGGAGTTAGGATTCCTAGTCTCTAACCTACTCTAGTAGCCACAGTATTTACATGGGTTGGCTGGTTCAGTTTTTCATCAGTGGTAACGCCATTGAATATCATGGGGTGATGGTTAGATTCTCACTGCTTCACTGTCTGGTATTTGTGTGTCACCAAATGTTACTTGCCACTTCTCAGCCCAATCCTTGATATTGTCCAGGTCCTAATGCATTTGGACATTGACTGCTTCAGTAACTGTGGAGTTGCAAATGGTGCGAATTGTTTTTGTTATTAAGGAGTTGCAAATGGTGCTGAACATTGTGCAATTATCAGCGAACATGCCCACTTCTGACCTTATGATGAAAGGAAGATCATTGATGAAGCAGCTGAAAATGGCTAGGATACTATCCTGAGGAACCTCTGCGGCAATGTCCTGAATTGATATGCTTGACCTCCAAAAACCACAACTTTCTTCCTCAGTGCTAGGTATAACTCCAACCAGCAGAGAGGTTTCCCTACGATTCTCAATGACTCCAGTTCTGCCATACTCAATCAAATGCTGTCTTGATGTCAAGGGCAGTCACTCTCACTTCATCTCTGGAGTTCAGCTCTATTATTCATGTTTGGACCAAGGCTATAATGAGGTCAGGAGCTAAATGACCTGGCAAAATCCAAACTGCATGTTAGTGAGCAGGTTACTGCTTAAAAAGTGCTGCTTGATAGATAACCCCTTCCATCACTTAGTAGATAGATAGGGTGGTATGTGACCAGGTTGGGTTTTCCTATTCTTTGTGTACAGGACATACCTGCGCAACTTTTCACAATGCTGGGCCAGTGCCAGTGTTATAACTGCATTAGAACAACTTGGCTAAGGACACAGTTAGTTCTAGAGCACAAGTCTTCAGTACTATTGCTCGAATATTGTCTGAGCCCATAGCCTTTTCAGGGTTCAGTCACGTGAAGTGAGCTCATATCACATGAAGTGAGTTCATATCACGTGAAGTGAGCTCATATCACGTGAAGTGAATCAATTTGGCTGAACACTGGCATCGGTGTTGCTAGGGACTTCTGGAGGAGGCCAAGATGGACCAACCACTTGGCATTTCTGGCTGAAAATGGTTGCAAATGCTTCATTAGAACTTTATCAGTTCATTCAGTAGTGTTGCTATCAAGAAGCTCTTGGTGATGGACAACTTACCATCAAGTGCTGTTGACCATGGAAGAGCACTGATTCATCAAGCGAGGGAGAGGGTGGTGCATGATAATCAGCAGGAGGGTACCTTACCCATGTTTGTTCTGACAAAACTTAATAGGGTCTAAAGTCGATGTAGAGGGCTCCCAGGGCAATTTGCTCCCAACTGTATACCATTCTGCCACCAACTCTGCTGAATCTATCCTGCTGGTGGGACAGGATATACCTAGCATAGATTATGCCGTCTGGACATATTCTATAAGACATGATTCCATCAATATAACTGTCAGGTTGTTGCCTAACTCATCTGTCAGACAGCTCTCCCAAAGTAAGGTGGACTTTTGAGTTTGCTGTTGCTGAGTAGTCCATTGGTTTCATTCTTTTTAGTTTCTTAGCCATTTGATTGTGGCATGGCTTGCCAAGGCTTTTTCAGAGAACATTTAAGAATCAAGCACATTGCTGTGATTCAGGAATCACCTGTAGGCTAGAGCAGGTAAGGACAGCAAATTTGCTTCCCTAAAGGGCATCAGTGAACCAAATTGATTTTTACAAGAGCTGACAATGGTTTCATGGACATCATTAGACTTTTAATTCCAGATTTTGTACTCAATTCAAATTTCACTTTCTGCTATGTTGGGATTCAAACCTGGGTTCCCTGAGCGTTACTTTGGGTCTCTGGATTACTGGTCCAGTGACAATACCGCTTTGCGACATGCTACCATCTCCCCACCTGAACCTTTTGATACTATTATTGCTATTCCCTAAATGTTCTGCTACTAACACTTTATTAATTTGACTCATCTCATTCCATAGAACCAGATCCAACAAAGTCTCCTTTATCATTGTTCTATCTCAGTTTGTTTCTGGTCCATCCTTGTGAACACATTCTTGGAATTCCTGCCCCTCTCTGTCTTTTATACAATTGATATCTTAGTTTTTATAAGGGATAATTAAAGCCTCTCCCTCCCCCATTCTGACTACTCTGTAGTTATTGCACTTTCCTGTAATTTTCTTGCAAATTTATTCCTCTATTGTTAGTCTTTAGAATACATCCAGCAATATAATGCTAACACTATCGTTTCTCAGCTACAACGAAAAAAATTCGGGCCTTGACATTTCTAGGACATCCTGTCTCTTTAGTGTTGCACTGTTCTTCTTCATCAATACTGCTACCCTTCATTTCTTTCCTTCCCTATATTTTGTGGAAAACTTGTTTCCAGGAATAGTTAGTACTTGGATTTTTTTTTTAAACCAGGTCTCTGATATCACCACGTCATTTCCATATGGCTATCTGCACTGGCAGCTCACCAGCCTTACCTGTCACACCCTTCCTACATTCACATACATGCATAGGAAACCTAATTTAGACAATATTACATTCCCTCTATGGGGAGAGAATAGAGCTGACATTTTGAATCAGGATAACCTTTTGTCAGGGCTGAGCATCCTTGTTCAAAATTTAAGCTCTATTTGCTCCCCACAATGCTGTCAGACCTGCTAAGATTTTCCAGCATTCCCTGTTTTTGTTTCCCATTCTACATCTGCAGTATTTTGCTTCTATGTAATTACATTCCCTCTTATTCTGACTGCATATACTTTAATATTTCCTGCCCCAGTGTTATCTGATTTTCCCAATTCCCTGAACAGCTTGGCTTTCCTCTCTAGAATTTCCTGTCTAGGATGCCACCTGGTTCCCACACTGTGCCATGTTACTTTAAATCCTTTCTAGTACTACTAACAAATTGACTCGCAAGCACACTGTGCAACCTATCCAACCTTCACACGCATTCTAAGTATCATTGTGCACTTTAAACTAGCATTCAATAGTACAAGAATAAAGAATTCTTGCTGCAATTGTTCATGTTCAGGGCTTTGATGCAATTACATTTGGAGTAAGGTGGGTAGTTTTGATCTTGCATTGAAAGCATTACAACAAAAGTTATTGTAGATTGGTCCTGGAATAAGAGAGTTGTCCTATGATGAGAAGCTGAGTAAATTGGCTCTATGTTCTCTGGAGTTCAGAAGAGTGAGAGATGATCTCATTGAAACATGTAAAATTCTCAAGGGCTTGACAGAGTAGACACTGAGAAGATGTTTCCACTGGTGGGGGAATCTAGAATATGGGGGCACAGACTTAGGATAACAAGTTGGTCATTTAGAACTGAGATGAGGAGAAACTTCTTAATTCAGAGTTGTGAATCTTTGAAATTCTTCATCCCAGAGAGTTGATCATTTACTATATTTAAAGATTGGGTAAATAGATTTTTGGTCTCTCAGGAAATCAAAGGATGTGGAAACTTGGCAGGAAAACAATGTTGAAGCTCAAGATAAGCAATGATCGCATTGAATGGCCCAGCATGCTCTATATAACCATATTGTTTACTCCTGCTTCTCTCCTTCCTGTTCTGGTATAAAGCACCTTATTTTTCCTCATGTCTGAATAATGGATACTTCCCAAGTTTGTACTCAGAGTTTACATGATACTGTTGTACTGGAATGTTGAGAATTATGTACTGTAGCTTAGCCTTGCTGGAAATTTCCACATCTTGGAGTTGTGAGGAGAGGATGGAGAATAGTAATCACTTTTTGATGAATGAGTCTATTCACATCTAGTTCAGTAATTTTGTGAAAGACACTGATGCTGTCAGAAGTCATTCCAAATCCCTCACTTCCCCAAATTTTTTGCATGCGTACAGGACGATATGCTGGAATTATCTGTAGCATTTCACTGGATTAATCATCTAGCTGATAGGCAGAGCCCTGAAAAACTGTCAGGAAATGTAATATTTTGTTGGACTTTGGACTAGGTGTTTCAAACAATATAAGCGTTTTTTGATGCATTTATCTGTACAGGTTCAATTTGACTTGCCCACCAGTACATACGTGACACCTGTACGTATAGGTGGAAGCTTTTGTCCCAGTACTAAAATTCATTTGAGAAAGAAAGATGGGACAGAGGAGAAGTGATTTTTGACCCTGGAGAATATTCTGTAGCACAAAAGCTGTGTTTCCTATAATCCTGTCTGTACAATTGGGGTGTGCAGTGGGACAAGGTGATGTACCCATTGGCTTACATGAGCTAATGATTTGTCCCATTTCCCCCAAGCATGCCATTAATGATGCAACTCACAGTGTTGTATTGCCTCTGGTCCTGTAAATGTTTTTTGTTCTTGTAGAATTCTGGTGCATGCTGAGCCCCTCTCATCCCATAGATGGTTGTCTTGGAGCCTCAGTACTTGAGTGTTGTGTGAATCTACTGCACAATGCAGGGACTTAGATGATATCAGAAGACATTCTTAAGTATTGATTAGATAGGGGAATAGACTAGAAGTGACAGCTGGAATTCTAAGTCAGTAAGTGTGAGGTGACACACTTGGATTAAAAAAAAAACTAGTAGTTATACTCTAAATGAAACTGGCCTTTTTGTGGTGAAAGAACTAAGGGATTTGAGGGTACAAGTTATTTAAGGGTCATGAAGCAACAAAGGAAGGTTTGTTAAATTCTTATCTTTTATACTTTGAGATAAGATCTAAGAGGTAAGAGCCTAGGTAAAATTTTAAATCTCAGTCATAGTACTGTGCCTAGTATTAAGCTGCATCCTGTATGAAAGATATTGTTACTTCAGAGAGTACAAACTCAAAATGCTGTCTGATTTGAAGTTTTCTTTGCATTAGAATAATGCAGATTATATGGAAATGTGATGAAATTTATTAAATTACAAAAGGATAGGGTATGCTTGATAAAAGCCAACTGTCTTCTATAGTTGAAGCATCATGATTAAAGGTAGGAGATTTAGAATAGAGGACAAGAGGAACCTCAGTTATTCCAGAAAGAGTTGTGAGACTGAGAAATTCATATCCAGGATTTGGTGGCTGAAGCGGAAACTGTCAACATTAAATATTAAATTGAATTGGTAATGAAAGGATGTGGTAACAAAATGGGTGAACTTTGTTGAGGATTGATGGCTTGTGGGATGGGTAAATGTTGATAATAGCTGGGTGAGCCAAATTATATTTTTAATGCTACAGGAGATCCAATACATGTGCATACGTAGCTGATTTTGATCATAGTGAAATGTAGGTTCATTACTTAAAATTTATTTCAAAAACTTTTTACCTGCAGCCTACAGCCACTTTTTCCTGGTTCTAATGAAGTTGACCAAATTGCAAAAATTCATGAAGTTATTGGAACTCCAAACCCTGAAACCTTAAGGAAGTTCAAGCAGTGAGTACATCCTAAATTACATTTAACATTGAAACCTTTCAGAATTTTGATTTGGAACATTCACTTTTTTGTGGCCCTACATGATGCATATTACTAAGCCAATGACATCTGTGGTGGCTGGGCCACGTTCATCGGATTGAAAAAAGCTCCATAACCAAAGACCTCTTCTGTAAAGTGAACTTGCCATTGGGTTACAACTGAGGGATATCCATGCTATTGTCAAATGGATTAGGAAACTTTCACCAACAACCATGACCTTTAGAGGGGATTTAGAAGACATAAAACCTCTCTCTCAGCCTGCTTTCTTGATCTGCGGCAACTGCAGCAGAAACACCCTAGCCAGAGTAGGGCTCCTGAGCCACTGCAGATTATGTTTAAATGCAGTTGGCTGCCAGTGTGCAAACCATCATCTCACAAGAGAGGAGGTTGCCATAGCAAGACATAATG
Source organism: Sphyrna mokarran (assembly GCA_024679065.1). Classification (NCBI taxonomy): domain Eukaryota; kingdom Metazoa; phylum Chordata; class Chondrichthyes; order Carcharhiniformes; family Carcharhinidae; genus Sphyrna; species Sphyrna mokarran. The sequence continues at coordinate 28,276,199 of JAGIQG010000015.1, forward strand.
CATATACCAGGAAAGAACAAAAGGAATACATATTGACTGGCTCGTGCATTTTTCTTTTACACATCAAACATTTTTCCCTCCCTAAGGCATCTTCTCTTGGTGACCTTATTGAGATCAAAACTTAATACATACATATTACAGTTATAAAAATGAAACTGTTCCACTACTCCATGGTGAGGTGCTTTGGAACTTTGATAAACAGCGCTGCTAAGTAATTTTTAATTGAATGTCTGTAACCATTTATAATTATGGCTGTATTTCCTTGTGGTTACCATGTTGACTTGTCTCATGCAGTATGTAATTTGTTTGAAATCATTGGGGCAGAAGCATGTGGGTGGGAATCTTCCTTATAGATTTATTTGGATCTAAACAGGTTCTGCAACCAAACCAAACTGCAGATGCCTTGCAATTGCGAATTAATATTTTATTTCCGATGTAGTACTTCAGAAAAGAATACTTGAGGATTGTAAAATAACTTAAAGGCACTAAATTATTCTTACTTACTATTTTTGCATACTTAGCGTTGAGGTGTGTAATTTCATGTTAACCTCTTTCTGAGCCATAAAACATGAAGCCAATAGATGTTTTCACCTAATGACAGCACACAAATTCACCAGTTGATGTAAGTAATCAATGTACCTTTTTTTGGAAATAAGAATACGAGAAATAGCAGGAGTAGACATACTATCCCTCGAGCCTGCTACACTATTCAACATGATTGTGGCTGATTTTCTGCTCAATTCATTTTCTTGTCTGCTCACCGTGTCCACTGATTCCTTGTGAGACCAAAAAATCTATCTCAATAATGAATATACTTAACGATGAAGCATCAATAACCTTCTGTGGAATTTCAAAGATCCATCCCTCTGATTTGAGGAAATTTCTCTTCACCTCAGTACTGAATAATCAATCCTTTATTCTGATAGTGTGTCTCCCTGTTCTAAATTTCCCAGCCATGTGAAACAACCTCTCAGGATTCTGCAGTGGATACTGCAAATTTTAATTCAGTTATTTTCCATACAAATTCATATAACATAGTTTATTTTATGAAACCCCTTCAGAATCTTGTATGCTTCAATGACACCATTTTTCACTGTTAATTCCAGAGATTATGGCTGGAATTCTCCAGCCATTCTTGACCTGCTGCCAGCAAGAACGGAGAATCTGGCACCCAGCCAAATCTCCGTTCACTGCAGTTGGATCAGAGATACTTCACTCCAGCTGAGGTCAGAGAATCTGGCCCTATAGGTCCAATGTACTCAGCTGCTCACCACTGGACTACCCTCTCATTCCAGGGATCAAGCTAATGAATGCTGCTGTACTGCCTCAAGCTGCAAGGCAAGTATAGTCACATTAAAGAAGTAAAACCCTAAAAAAGCACCAAGCAGATGGAGTGAGAAAGATTATAGCAGAGTGAAACCCTTAAAAAAAATCCAAGCAGATGGAGTGAGAATAAATTACAGCTGAGTGTTTCAGTGAGAAAGTCCACGTTCACTTTGGTTATATGATAGTATAAAACAAATTTTCCTTGGTCTTTTTCTTGACACCCATTGCTGAATATAAATTGGAAAGTATTAAAAGGAAACTTCATTGTATTTGAAGCTCTTGGATATACATTTGAGAAATATATGAATACATAATTGATTCTTAATCTTCCTTTTCATTCTGATTTCTTTTCCTCCATAAGGCCTGCAAGTTCTCTTTTTCTGTGAGACCCTTCCCATCCTAGTTTATCAGGCTGAAATTTGGGGTTTATTGTTTCTTTTTGGGAACACAACCTCTCACAATTCACAACCTGACCATGCAAATGTCCGTGTACCCATTTCATCTGCATTAGTGTACATTTGGGCAAAGCAAATCCTGGACTGCTGTCTCCTCCTCCAATCCCCCTGCAGCTTACTCCTCCAACAGCCTTTGCACAAAGCAGGATTAGGATGACAGATTTGTTTGGCGATCAACTAGCTTACTCTTTGTAAAGGCATGCATACCTTTAAAGGAAGCTGCACAAAAATATTATTGTGATGTAAATTACCACAAAGTGAATACACAGGTCATGTCAGAGTAATGAATGTAGCCCTAGAGGAATTAAAGTGTGTTGGTTCTGCAGAAACTCTCTAGGATTACTGTCATAAGGGGGTGGAACAAATAGTCAGGGAGGTCAACTTTCAAAGTTGGAGTTCTGCTTTTACTATTGGACTGAAGATGACTTTACAATGTTTAGAGCAGGGATCAATGGGTTGACGTATTCACATTACTAAGATCAAAATTTCTTTAAAGGATTAATTAAAGTCCCTGTAATTTCCCTGTTAGAAATCTTTGTTTATTCGTGTGATGTGTGGAGGTTGTCAAATGAAGATGTTTATGCAAGGTAGGGAATTTATAATACCACGGGTATTGAAGTTCAAACAATTGTGTGCTGTTTCATCTGTTAATTTTTGTCATGTCTTGTACTTAATGCTTGAAACTTTTTTTAAACTGTTTGAGTAAAATAATTACTATTTTATATGACTTTCAATGTAGAACACGGGCTATGAGTTTTGACTTTCCACAAAAAAAGGGAACTGGAATATCTTGTCTCATTCCACATCCTACCTCTGAGAGTATTTCACTGATGCATGCAATGATGGAGTATGACCCTGAAGAAAGAATTACTGCTAAACGTGCATTACAGCATCCGTATTTTCGTGAATTGAGGTAAATTTGCAACCAGCATGACACTTGCTACTTCCTCTCATTCAACGTTACATTTGTTTTCGAGCACAAAAATCCTAACGCTTTTTTCAGATACTTCTTGTGAACAAACCCTTCTGTATCTGTCAATAGATACATTTTCTACAATCATATTGATATTTTAAAAATGATTCCATTTAAAATGTGATAAAATCATAACTTTTTGTTTTCAGAAATTGATTTGTGTTTATAGGTATAAAATTTAATGTTTCCTCCTTCCACAAAAGGAATTTAAGTAGCACATTATGGATTGTTCACCTTAAAATTTACTTGGATTAAAAAAGTAATATTTCCAGTGTTTGGTGTGAAATTTTATTCAGGGATTTTGAAAGAATTATCATTATAACAAACATTACTGACATGCTGTTGACTTTGTTCCTGAGTTTTCCCATTCTGTATCATCAGGACTTTGGGATAAAAATAGTATATTCCAGAACATGAACAATTCCCTAGAAAGGGAAAGATAGAACTTACATTTATGTTGGACTATCTCTCATCTGAGAATCATCTTAAAGTGTTAATTTACATAAATTAATGTTGAAGTAGTCGTTTTTGCTGTTCACTTTTGAGAGGCAGATATCAACTCTTTTTGAATTAGATGCTTGAATTTATAAAGGAAAATGTTTTTTATCAACAAATCATGAACTTAGAAGTTTCAGAAGGTAGGTGAAAGCTAAATCTTTCGCAACAAAAACGTCAATTTGAAAGAAAGCATTCAAAGCATGATATGTATCTGTATCAGAGATGAACACATCTCTCTATATCTATAAACCAGAAAAAATGTGAATTTATCATTTGAAAAGATTTGCAGCCAATTTCCTGAATTGTGAAATTCAGTTCAATCCAGTCAGATCTGCAAGTTGCTACATCGAAGAATGCTATCACAATGTTATTTTTCTTTATATCCACGTAGCATGTAAAACCTTTTCTAATCTCATGATAGTTTTGATTTAAGAATACTGTAATAATTAATAGGATACTTTATCATGTATATACACTAGCACATATTCAAAAATGATGGCAAACAGGTGCAAATAACTACAGAATCATTAGTCTCACTTACATTCCATGTAAAACAATGAAATCAATTATCAAGAAAAAAATCTGAGGATTATTTGAGCAACTCTAACATTGTAACCATCTCAAGAGAAGATTCTGTCTGTGCAAAATGCTTGATTTCTTTGAGATAACAGTATCCAAAGTGGATTGTTTGGGACCATATAACATGTTGGCATGAAAATAGAGCCATGCAACACCCATTATACAGATTCCTAAGCTTCCAGTAAACAATGCTGAAAATTCATCCTCATTACAAGCCTTAAGTGTGGCAGCCACCATTTTGATTGAGGCCAAAAAATTGGTATGCATTGATCATGCCTGAAATAGGCATTAAGCTTTTTGCATATACAAACAAAACATAGCTGGTGATACCTGGCTGCAATCAGAAAAAGCCAGGCATAAAAGTCAGTTCTTAAAGGGACTGTCTATCTAGTTGCAACCAACTATCCACTCTTCCTTCCTACTTCCCTTTAACTAATTACCCGAAGGTCAATGATAGCGTCATTTTAGCCCAGTCTTTCATAACATGGCACTAGCGAGCTGTATTAATGTCCAAAGCTTGCTGGCTCAATTATATTGTAACCCAAAGCCCAAAATCTGTAACTTTGATATTCAGCCAAATGGACTTTTCCCTGTGCCCACACTCCTACCTTGTGTTGAGTAAAAGCATTTTAAATTGACTTGAATGATTTATCAATGAATGGTGGAAATTGAGAGAGGGAACATTGAATAGAAAATGTGGTTTTGGCAATTTACAATGGTAGAATTTACACAATCATGATCACAATATGACAACTGGAGGAAGGTTTATAAACAGAAAATGCAGACTGATTTAAAAGTTTTTAATCTATATAGATTATTTAAATTGAAAAAGAATATTAGTTTATGTTAAGTCATGAAAATAAATATATACCTTGTGATTTCTCTTTCCTGTAGATTCGCTGAGAAACAAGCTGCTACAATAGAACGTAGGGTTAAATGCTTAGAAGGGAATGAGAATAATCTAAACCCAGCTGTCGTGCACAACCTCTGGCGAATCCATAAGAGTCGTAAACAGGTAAAGTGAGAAACATTGTCACTTGCCACCTTGCCTTACTTTATTCAGTCAGCTAATTAATTGTTCCACCATTGAATCAAATGCCAAATTTTTCTAGTGAAAAATTACCTGAAATAAATATATAATTAGGATATGCTGTGATTATTTGCAGGATATTTATATGGTTTAGAATGTTTCAAAATTGGAAAAGCAACTCTAGACTGATTTTTAAACCGAATTGCTAATTTTAAAACTTGTTCTGGTCTTGTGTCTTGTAACAGATTTAACTATTTAGTACAGACATAATAGACAATATTCCTGAATTAGATGAACAAATCTAAACTGATTTTTTCACCTGGACTTAATATCTTTGATAAAATTGTTAATATTATTTAATAACAAGCAGGTATCCATTGTCAAATGGTAATCTGGCAGAGAAGATCATCCATTCTTTATAGACACACAATATTCATTCCATTGTTGGATAACTTCATCCAGGTGACGAAGATGAAAATTTTATTTAATATTTTTCCATAGAGTTATCAATGTTAGCTGAATGGAAATCCCACAGTCTGAGTGTGCACAGTGTGGACACTTTCCCAGGGTGCCTCTGTTGAGTTGTCAGCCAACAAAAAGCGTGATTTTCTTCAGCCTCAATTGATTTTTTTTTTAGTCATTTGATTGTTTTCCCAAAATAATTGACATTTGGAAGACAATTTTCAAAGACTTTAACTGGTTAAAACTAACATTGCACATTGTTTAATGGAGAAGCTGCCCAACAGGTACATGGAGACAGATTTCATTTTAAATTTGAGATCCTACTGAGGTTCAGGTTCCCATGCCTTTGATTATCTTAAAATTTCAAGAGTTCAATTCTTTGTTATTTATTCTCAGTAAACGCTGGGGAAAATTTTGAAGATAATTGTGTACCATCATTAAATACAATTTGGGCTCAGGGATGTTGAAACAAACATGATGTTTTGTATATTTTAAACATTACTTTAATCTTTTTGTATGACAAACTTCAAACAGCAACTTTGTTCAAAATAGTGAAGACAGCATGCTATTTATAGACAGCCCTTACTATTCAGGACACTATGATTATTTTGCCATGGAAGTCATACCAATAGAGATTTTTTTGTGCCTGTGAAGGATCCACTGTAGCTTCTCATGTACCCTCTATCTTTATACTTCTTTTTTCTCACTGTTCAAAATGCTCAGCTTCAAATGCCAGCAGTAACTTCCCTTTGTCTCACAGACTTTACATATTCTTCATTGCACGAAGAAAGGAAGATATGTCATGGAAATGAGTTCCTGTTACTGAACCAGAAAAACATAGTTATTGAAACATAGTTGATAGGAACAGGAGGAGGCCATTTAGTTCTTTGAGCCTGCTCCACCATTCATTACGATTGTGTCTGGTCATCCAACATAGTCTAATCTTGCTTTTATAGAAACATAGAAGGTAGGAACAAAGCTCAGTGGAGGATTGTTACCCATCCAAAATTTATTTCAGTTACAAATTATTTACAGGGAATTCCTATACGACGTCAAATACCGCCATATCCTGTGGAACTACCAAAGCTGAATGTGCCAGCCTCAACCAAGATTGTGGCTTACCCCAATCAAACTTTTAAGTCTGTCTTTCCAACAGCATCACGGGCTGAAAATGGAACTCTACCCCAAGTGCCATCTATACAATACGTTAGAAAAAGCAAGGTATGAATTGTCATCTTTTATTCAGCTTTATTTAAAGAAAGGCCACATTAAAAAAGATTCTAACCATTTTGCACATGATACTCACTCCTAAAGATTTGTTGAACAGAATCCTGATTATTGATTTTAACTGTCAGTAATATACTACTTCTCTTCAGGTGTAATGATCAATTATTTGATTGAAAGTATGCATACCATGGGTAACCAGCTAACCTACCCTGGAAAATTACAGGGAATCAACAGCTTTATATTGTTTCAGTTTGAATTTGCTGCCATTCCTACCTCCATTGCAGGTGATATTTCCAAGCAGATATATTCATTTTGTTTTCATTGCTAAGGCATAGATAAATGAAGAAATTCTCAAGGTCGCTGAATATATCAAACAAAAAAGATGGCTAATTTCGGAACTATACACATGCAATCTGATTTTTTTGGTACAATTTAGTTGCTCTTCCTAAAAGTGACTCATGCCAAAATGTTATTAATTTGTCTTTCATGCGAGAGTTTTTAAACTGAGTTTTTTAAACTTATCTCATCTGGTGTTTACATATGCATTCTTCCAGCTATGTTTATGTATGGTCCTCTGAAGTATGAGCATGGACAATGTGTCAATGGGTAGAAAAATGATAGTCAAGAGTAATGTGGGTCCTTTCGTAGGAAAATGAAATGATAGACTTGTTCATAATTATCTTGTATTAGTTTTCACAGTGGAAGAAGATTGCATATCTAATTTACCAGGGAAATGAATAAACAGCCTTAAAGATTAGCATATTCCTAGGATCTAATGGCTTTCACCTCAATGTTTTAGAAGACTTTGGTGAAAAATTGAGTAGCTTTAGCCATTACCTTCCAAAGTTCATTCAATTCAAAAATTGTCCTTTTAGATTGGAAAATTGCAAATGTAGTGTCCGTATGTTTTTAGGAAACCCTGCTGATGTTATATGTATGAGTGTTTCTTTTTGGATATTAGCGAGAAATGTATATGGAAACAGATTGTAGACTTTTCTTTCACTAAGTAAACAAATAAAGGTATTTATTAACATAAAAGAAAGATAACAAAACATTACAAAGAACAATCTTCATCAAATTAACAGTAAGCACTAATTCTTCAAAGACTGAAAACCCAAAAACACCTGTTTCCCCCGAACCTAAATTCTGTTGAGGTTCTGTTTCCCAAACAATAATGGTAAACTGATTTGTTAAATCTAGCCGATAATTACTACACTGTACAGCTTAAGAGATCAGGACAGGTCCTTTGTTCAGTGAAGAACACCCTGTTCCTGATTCTTTCCTTTCTCTTGGGTGCTGCTGAGACATGGTTTAAAAAAAATACAAGGCAATTTGATTTTATTTATGCAAAAAACATATTAATAGCATCTTATTATTTCATGGCAACATATGAAAAATGAGAGAAACAAACCAGGAAATTCTAGATCAGTTAGTCTAAAATTTGTTGTGGGTAAACTGTTGAAATCTGTAAGAAAGGTTAGTGACTAAACACTTACAGAAATTTGAGTTGATTGCAGATAGCCACTTAGCCTGGGAATTTTTGAAGTGTATGTCATACCTATTGAAGCCAGTTGAATTTTTTGAGTAGTAATCAGGGAATGGATGTAGTTTATTGGAATTTGATAACGTTCCATACAAAAGGTTGTTACTTAAAATAAAAGCTTGTGGATATCATAGAATCCATACAGTGCTGAAGGAGGCCAATCGACCCATCAAGCCTGTACTGACAACAATCCTACCCAGGCACTACCCCTGTAACCCCACATATTTACCTTGCTTATCTCCTTGACATTAAAAGGCAATTTAGCATGGCCAACCAACCTCACCTACGCATCTTTGAATATGATGGTAAATTGTTGACCTGGCTAGAAAATTGAAGTGGAGTTGCTGATATTGAATTGGGGTAGGTACAGTAAGTAGTCTCACAACACCAGGTTAAAGTCCAATGCTAGCACTTTGGTAGGACCTTAACCTGGTCTAGAAAATTATATGGATAGTAGAAGACGCAACTAAACAGAATACACTGCACAGTAAAAGGTTATTTGGCCCAACCAATGCATCCTGACTTTTATGCTGTACTTGAGCCTCCTCTCATCCTTCCTCATCTAATACCTCATCTAATAATAGCATAACTTACTATTCCCTTCTCCCTTCTTCTTAGGCAGTCTCTTAGAATTGAGGATAAATTGTTTTCACTCTGGTTTGATGGCTGTTAGATCCAATGCGCAATGTGCAGACCCTGCCACATGTGAGGCATGTGATGCTTAGAGAGTTGGGTAGACTAGTTATTTGGAAATTTGTGTGCTTTTGCTGAACTCTTGACTTTACCCCTATATATTCCTTACAAAGTCTCTTGATGTATTTTTTCCTTCCTGAATGAACCTTTTCCAATTTAGTCAGTCACAAGTCAGAAACCTTCATGTGTTGGTGATGATATTTGACTTCTTCAAGGATGCTTTGAGAACATCCCTAAATCATTTTCTTTGTCCTCTTGTGAGTCTCCTGTTGACTTGGTTCTTCAATTGGTTTAGATTCAGTTGTTAGGCATATGAACAATCTGCACAGCGGAGCTGGATTTAAGTGATTAGCATCCCGATGCTGAACATTTTGAATTTGCACCTATAATGTTCACCTCAATTATTCCATTATTGCATAGTTGGATAGACTGGGACTTCTTTCTCTGGAGCATAGGAAGCTGAGGGATCATCTTACAGAGGTCTATAAAATAATGAGGAGCATAGGTCAGCTAGATAGTCAATATCTTTTCCCAAAGATAGGGGAATCTAAAATTAGAGAGCATAGGTTTAATGTGAGAGGGGAGAGATACAAAAGTGTCCAGAGGGGCAGTTTTTTCACACAGAGAGTGGTGAATGTCTGGAACAAGCTGCCAGAGATAGTTGTAGAGGTGGGTACAATTTTACTTTTAAAAAGCATTTAGATAGTTACATGGGTAAGATGGGTATAGAGGGATATGGGTCAAATGTGGGTAATTGGGATTAGCTTACTGGTTTTGAAAAAAAAAGGGCGGCATGGACAAGTTGGATCGAAGAGCCTGTTTCCATGCTGTAAACATCTATGACTCTATGATTCTATGTTATTGAGTTTCATACTCTCACCACCCTAAGTAAAGGAATTTCTTATGAATATCCTATTTGACTTCTTGGTGACAATCTTATTTTGAAGGCCTCTAGTTTTCCTCTTTCTCACAACATTCTCTCTGTGCCTATTCTATCAAAACCTTTCACTATTTTAAAGCCCTAAAGAGAATACTGGGAATGGTTATATACTCTTATTGGAACAAAGTATCTAGGAGTGTCCCACAAGGCCCTGTATAGGGGCTTCAATTATTCACTCTATTTCTTGCTGAATAACTTTGGTGTTATAATATAAAACCATATATCCAAGTCAGGCCATTCAGAAATATCAGGATTCACTTATACAAGGAAAGAATGGTAGAAGAGAGAAACTCTCTCCTACAAAGAATACTTGGTGCTAGTTCAGTAATTTTAATCCAGGATAGATAAACTTTTTGCCAGCTGAAGTATAAAGCAATATAGAACAAAGCCAGAAGGATGGAATTAAGATACACATCATCATTGTTCTCACTAAATAAAGAATAAAGAACAAAACAGCATGGGAAACAGGCCGTTCGGCCCAACGAGCCCACACCACCACCTCGATGTTCCCACTTCTACCCATGATCCCTGTCATCCCTGTCTATGTTTATAGATCTATGCATTAGAACCAAATTTGAAACAATTTAGGGAGAATTTGTTCTGCCAATCAGCCTAAGAGCACATCTTTGGGAAGTGGGAGGAAACCGGAGCACCCGGAGAAAACCCACGCAAGCACGGGAAGAATGCGCAAACTCCCATAGACATAGGCCCAAATCTATGTATCTGCACAGCACAGTGATAGTCACTGAGCTGTTATGTTGCCCATCAAATGGTCTAGGTCAAGCGTACACTAACGACGTGAAGCACAAGGCTACTCTCGAAAAGGTGGAACAGACTCAAGGGAATGGTCTACCTACCTTCGACTGGAGAATTGAACCTCCCATTCTGTTATTTAAGAAAGTTGACAGAGAAACATCAGGGAAATTTAGATTAGTTAGCTTAACACCTGTTTTTGAGAAATGGCTAGAGTTTATAATTAAGAAAGTGATTGAACACTTTGAAAATTTTCAGTTGATCAGAAAGAACAAAGAAAATTCAGCACAGGCCCTCCAAGCCTGCACTGACCATGTTGCCCAACTGAACTAAAACCCCCTATCCTTCTGGGGACCATATCCCTGTATTCCCATCTTATTCATGTATTTGTCCAGACACCCCTTAAAAGTCACTATCGTATCTGCTTCCACTTCCTCCCCCGGCAGCAAGTTCCAGACACCCAACACCCTCTGTGCCTTGTACATCTCCTTTAAACCTTTGCCCCTTGCATCTTAAACCTATGCCCCCTAGTAATTGATTCTTCCATCCTGGAAAAAAGCTTTTGACTATCCAATCTGCCAATGCCCCTCATAATCTTGTAGACTTTTATCAGGTCATCCCGCAAAGAGCCAACATGGATTTGCAACATAGAACCGTTGAATCCCTACAACACAGAAGGAGGCTGTTCGGTCCACCAAGTCTGCACCGACCACAATCCCACCCATAACTTGCCTCATATTTACCTCACTAAAGGGCAATTGAACATGAACAAGCTAACCAGCACATCTTTGGAGTGTGGGAGGAAACCGGAGCGTGGGGAAAATGTGCAAAATCCACACAGACAGCCACTCAAGGCCAGAATTGAATCTGGATCACTGGCTGTAGGAAGCAACAGTGCTAACCACTGAGCTGTCCTGCATATCTGATGAATGTAATTGAATTTTTTAAGTGGCTAATGTGAACAGGGAACTTCTGAATGTTATTTCGATTTCCATAAGGTATTTGAAAATGTTTGCTCATGTGAACCCTGTGAAATTAAAGCAAATTATTGATCTGGTTAGGAAATTAGCTGAGTAGCAAGGAACAGAGCATAGAAATAATGGGCAGATACTTTAATTGTCAGGAAATAACTAGTTGTGCCCCGCAAGAATCTGTTGGGGTCAAAACTACTCACTTTATTTATTAACAACTTAGATGATGGAAAAGAAAACCACATTCCAGATAGCACAAAGATGGACTGTGTTTAAAGCAGGATGGATGAAAGCATAAAATTATAAGGCGATATTGATACATTAAGTGACGAGGCAAAACTGTGACAAATAGATTTTATTTTAAACAAAAATGAGGTCACCCACTTTGAACCTAGAGAGGATAAAACAATATACTTCCTAAATACTGAAAAGCTAGTGATAGTGATAGTCCAAAGAGACTTGGAGATTCTGTTACATGGATCATTTAAATATCATGAACATGAACAGCTACAGAAAATTAATGAGAAAAATTACTGAAATGGTGGATTTCATATCTAGAAGAATAGAGTACAAATGGATGAAAGCCCTGCTTCATTTATACAAAGTCCTAATTAGGCCACACCTGGAGTATAGTGAGCAGTTCTGAGCACCACATCTTAAGACAGATATATTGATCTCGGAAGGAATAGAGCATAGATCCAGCCTCCCATCCATTTACTCTGTCTACTCTGTCTACATTCCCCGTTGCCTTGGCAAAGCAGCCAGCATAATTAAGGAGCCCACGACCCCAGATATCCTCCCACCTTCTTCCTTTGGGAAAAAGTTATAAAAGTCTGAGGTCACATACCAGCTGACTCAAAAACAGCTTCTTCCCTGCTGCTGTCAGACTTTTGAATGGACTTACCTTGCGTTAAGTTGATCTTTCTCTACACTGTAGCTATGACATAACACCACATTCTGCACTCGTTTCCTTCTCTATGAATGATAGTTTTGTCTGTATAGTGCACAAGAAACAGTACTTTTCACCGTATGTTAATATACGTGACAATAATAAATCAAATCAAGATTTACCAGAGTGATATCAGGATTCCAAGGACTAAATTGCAAAGATAGATTAGAAAGTTAAGGGATGAGATTATCAAAGTTTTGAAGACAATAAGGGAATAGACAGATAGGGTAGGCATCTAGCCAAAATCTATGAGGAACAGTAGGCATCTGTATGTGTTAGAGAGAGATAATTTGTTACATATATTGAAGGGCACCTCCATAACAAGTTTGAGACTGCTGAGGAGATGGGTCCTAAGTCTATTTCAACTGGAATGGAAGCTCACATTGCCGATGTTATTCTGAACCACATGCTAGTCATTTAGCCAACTGAGCTAATTGGCCTCAAGCAGATAGGGTAGATAGAAAGAATCTATTTCCATTGGTTGGGGAGACTAAGACATCTTCAGAATTGCCTAAAAATTACAGCCAGATCTTACAGGAGTGAAATCAAGAAACAATTGTTTACAAAAAATGTTGAGAGAAAGCTGAAACTCACCTCCAAAATGGCAATTGATACTAGAATAATTGTAAATTGATAGATTTATGTTATCTAAAGGCATTAAGGGATATGAGAGTAAGATTGGATATATGGATTATATTATAGATCAACTGTGATTTCATTGAATGGTAGTTCTAGAGCTCCTGTTCCTATGTTCCTGATTGCTAGTAGAGAAAGACAGAGTATAAAATTTTCATTGCATCAATTTTGTCACACTATCTCATGCACTGATTATTTGCCTGGCATGACATTGATTACTTATTCATCTTTCCTAACTTCCTGTCCATTATATTGGCTTGCAAGATGAGCTTGGTTACTGACATGTATTTCCAGTCCTCCATCATCATATGATATTTTGAAGCGCAAGTTCTACACCAATCTTGGTATATGAGCTCATTGTAGCTAACTCATTCACTTAAATGGTACATGACTACAAAATATCAAAGACTGGTTCTTTGCATTACAAGAACATGCCAGGGTTCAGACAAGCATAAAATATATTCTCAGATCAGATAGAAAATTTGAAGGTGAGAAGAAACACGAAGCAATTGCTGAGCATGTTCTGCAACAGCTCACAGATGGTGCCTTGAAATAATCTCATGGAACATCAATCTGCCAATGTATCTAAGACCTTATAATAAACATAACAACAGGGGAAGATTAACTGCACATGGTTTGAACTAGGAGATTTTCTCTGTACAGTGATGTGATATTGAATCCAAAATCCAAATCTCTGGTGGATAATGTAACGTTATTAAAGAATCATATTTTGCAGAGTTAAGAGAAGGTACATTTTCAGTGTAATAAACTCACTATCTAATTAACAGAAGGCATAACACTACTTCCTTGATAAAAGAAATATTATTTCTTATTTATCAACATCAATTACATGATCTATTAGCTCTATGGATATCAGTAAGAAAACATCAGAGATATTTAACAAAACTTGAGTTAATTTAATCATTCAGTTGTTTCCTAACAAATAGAAGGATACTTTGAGCAGGTTAGAAATGTTGGATTGTGCTTGTTACTATAATTTCTGTCAGTATATGTAAAATCATAGAATGTATGTGATTTTACTCTGTACACTATTCATATTCTTTTGAATTTATTTTGCTTTGTCCTATTACAAACATTCTTTGCTATTTAAATGATCATATGAGTTTGAAGAAAGTAGTTGCTCCTAACTTATTTTTATTAGTGATAAATGACCTAGCAGCTGAGTGAATCAGGCTACGATATGACCTCTTATTATCGATATTTTAAATATATATATAATTATATTTAGATCAGGTCATAGATGATCTTCTGTAATTTGTAGCATTCATTTCAAAGTTGTCTTTCTTTTTATTATTGTTCTCTATTATGGATGAGATGTATTCAAATCCTAAAGGATGATATTTTTTCAGTTATTTCCTTTGCAGTGTTTACCATTATCTGATTTTGCATGTGTTCGGGACTCAGCCATACTTTTTCTCACACTCCAGATTTGGAATTGGTTTTTTCCAACAGATGTTCCTGCTGATATTCACAGCCTTTGACATCTCTTGTATGGCATTGATTTTCTAATTTGTATCTCTTATATGGTTCTATTATGTATTTTGTGCACAGTTGGCTGGTTGAGAGAAACAATGGTCTTGACTAGCAAGATTAACCAAAGATTAATTCCTCTGGGAAGGAATTTCTGTTTTCTATTCAGTTGTGGCTCTTTCTCATAACCAACAGAATGGCTTTGGCAGAAATGAGTTAAAGTGATAGGCCCAGAAATATACTTGTAGAAGGCAAAGCATCAAAGACTTTGCGTGTATGAGCAAGGAAAGAGCATTATGTTTGTTTTTTTTCTCTCTTTCTTTCCCTTCAACGCCCCCAAACATAGGAGGATCCATTCAAACTTTCTACTCTTCCGAACAAGGTTGTGTCATTCAAGACTACTGATGACTGGAGATAAATTAGTTTAGGTAAGATTTTCTTTTACATGCTTCTGGAAATCCCTAAATTGACACCGAGCAGCTCTTTTTTAAAATTTGGTTCATGGGATGTGGGCATTGCTGGCTAGGCCAGAATTTATTACCCATTCCACAAGGCATTTAAGAGAAAACCAAATTGCCGTGGATCTGGAGTCACATATAGGTTAGACCAGGTAAGGATGTCAGATTTCCTTAATTAATGAATGAGATGGGTTTGTACAACAATTGACAATAGGTTCATGGTCATCATTTAATTTTTAATTCCAGGTTTTTTACTGAATCCAAATCTCACCAGCTGTCTAGTCCAGTGACAATACCACTATGTCTCTGCCTCCCCTGAAACTCATTGCAAACTTTTATTTCTAAACTCAAATTTAAAAAAGCCAATCAGCAATGTAACAATAAATAAATAGTACTGCAACCAACACATTTCCTAATGCAAAAGTAATGAACATGGTGTGCTGGGAGATGGGAGAATTCCATTTTGAATAAAGCTAGACATACGCTATTAAAATTCATACATCAACTAATTTTATTTAAAAGAAATGAGAAAAACAGCATAAATATTTGTTACAAAAGTCTAATGAGAAAATCAAATACCATGATTATTCCTTTATTGTCAACATTTTGAAATATATTTAACATAAAATATTTAAATATTAGAACATAACACAAAAGACCATGAACAAACCTATTAACTATACAAAATAATTAGAAGGGATTCAATGAAAAGATATATTATGCATTGACCAATAAGGAATATAAAAGAATGCACCAAAGATCCATACCTTGCAATGTGCATTATGCCTATATGTGCAGAAAAAGATAAACTTGAGAAAAAGTTTAGATAGAAGGTAGTGTAGTCACAGACGTATGAGCAGGAAAGGGAAAATCAGTAACTCAAAGTAAATGAACATGCAGGATATAGAAATTGGCCCACAAGAAACAAGAACAAAAAGGCTAATATCTATGTCTTATGGTTGAAGTCATTCAATATATGTTATTTGTCCATAGGCCTCTCAGTATCATAGGCCTATCATGTTTTGTTAGACTTCTTTTCCAAAATTCTGCTACCCTAAATGTTGCTCCATTAGGCCATTTGCATTCAGGAAAACTAGATCAATATTGAGCCTGCTACCAAAAAAATTATAGAATCCTTATAGTGCAGAAGGAGGCCATTCGACCTATTGAGTCTGCACTGACTCTCCAACAGAGCATCTTGCCCAGGCCCACCCCACCTTATCCATGTAATCCCATGCATTTATCCTGCTAATCCCCCTAACTAAACATCTTGGGACACTAAGGAGCAATTTAGCATGTCCAATCCATCTAATCTGCACATCTTTAGACTGTACTTGAATTTATTGTATTCTATTTTTATTGTATTCCATTCTTATTACTTGATGTTAATATTATTCTTTATTTTAATTTCTTCTGTTGTTTCATTCATCCATTTCTAAATCTCACTTTCCATCTTCTTCTTCCACCCCACTAGGGCCATCTGCAACATGTCTTAGGTTGTCCTCTGAGACTCTGCATCTTTGTTCTGCCATTTACATGTTCTGATCTCTTCATGAATGCCATTATCAACATTCTCAATTTTTATCACTACTTTACACATTCACTTTATCTTTTTGTCTGTGACATCTTGTCAATTACACAATTCCTCCTTCACCCTTACTGGATAAATTCTTTCTATTTTCTTCAGCTCTGGTGAAGGGTCATCCAGACTCAAAACGTTAGTTCTCTTCTCTTGCCACAGATGCTGAGATTTTTCAGGATTTTTTGTTTTTTATTTCAGATTCCCAACATTCACAGTATTTTGCTTTAAATGGAATCTTTGGGCCATATTTTATCAATTTGATTCTAAGTGCTGGGTGAACTTGAACTTTCAGCTCCGACTTTTAGATCTCTTCTCAGATGCCCCCATACGCACTCTGCCTGCAAAAATATCAGCAATTCCAAATCACGCTGTAGAAACCTGTGGGCAGGCTTAATGCACCGAAATCCTGCAGCTCTGATCAAGAACTCCAACTGCTCATGGACAGACAAAAAAAAATAGAATGCCGCTCCCCTGCCACATCGCGTACAGGCCATATAATGCCCACCCGTCCCCCACAGACATTGCCCCCCCCCACCCCCCCCAACATTATTGATCCCTTTTATCTCCCCACCACCCAGACTGATTGCGGGCCTCTCCCTCCTTCTCCCCGATCAATTTGAGGCAGATGGCAGTAGATTCCCCCCCCTCAACTTCCCTCCACCCCCTCACTGATCTCAGGCAGAGTGTCAGTGGACCCCTCTCTCCCCCACTGATCTCAGGCAGTGGCAGCGATTCCCCCCTTCTTCCTGCACCCTCCTCCCCCTACTGATCTCGGACGCTAGGCACCTACCTCTCACTAACTGGAGCGTCCAAATAAGACTTTTATGGAGCATGTTTGCTTTGTGCCAGTTCTGGATGGGCAAATGTGGTGGTACAGGGGGAGGTGCTGGTAAAGTTGGGCGTTGCAGCCTATTAATTTAATTTAAATGTATGCAAATGCATTTAAATGGCCATCCAGGGTAGTCCCAATCGCATCCATTTTCGGGCCTCAGTAAAGGGGAACTGGGGCAGAGACAGGTGCAGATTGGGCTACCCGCCTCACACCTGACTTTATCAAGTATTTGCCCCCGAAAATGGATGCAATGTGATGGTAAAATTGTGCCCTTTATTTTACCTAAATTTGTGGGAAGAAGAAGTTATTTTATATATCATATGCTGAGACTTCTTACTGGTGCACTAAATTATCCAACAACTGTAGTAGTCTAAATCCTTTTTAATTAGTTGTTGCTTTATTCAGTTTCCCCAGGACTTATGTTTAAATGACTGCTTTCATTCTAAGCTTAAATCTCTGTTGCTACTGCTGATTTTTAAGTCTCATCTTTCATTTTCTGTTCTGTCAAGAAGAGTTACTATTTAAATATCAGAGCCCTGTGGGGCAAGGAAGCAGTTGACCAAAATACCCATTAAAAATATTCAGGCTCCTCCTGAATTGACATTTGACATTTTTAAAATATTCCCTCTGGTAATGGATGGCTTGAATTTATCAAAGTTCAAAAATATTAAGATTACATAAACAACACAATAAACTGACAGTGCTGGATGAATAAAGCAGAGAACAAAGAACAAAACAGCACAGGAAACAGGCCCTTCGGCCCAATGAGCCCGCACCGCCAGCCCGATGTTCCCACCTCTACCCACAATCCCTGTCTATGTTTATAGATCTATGGATTAAAAACCAAATTTGAGACAATTTCGGGAGAATTTGTTTTGCCAATTAGCCTAAGAGCACATTTTTGGGATGTGGGAGGAAACCGGAGCACTTGGAGAAAACCCACGCAAGCATGGGGAGAATGCGCAAACTCCCACAGACATAGGCCTGAATCCATGTATCTGCACAGCACAGCGATAGTCACTGAGCTGTCATGTTGCCCATCAAATGGCCAGAGAGACAGCTGACAGCTGATAAAATTGCATTCATTCCTTCAGTGCTATGGGGCTAGATTTTGCTGTTAAAATAATGATGAGGCTAGACCACGTAATCATTATTAAAGCGTCAATCTTCTGCTTTCGGTGACTGCATGCTTGTACTTCCTGCTCCTCACTTGCTGTGCCATATCCACATTTCAAGAGACCTGGCATTGAAATAAGTGGAACTGGATGGGTTTGCTGTACTTATGTGATAGATAACCATTAACTTCACCAAGAAAAGTCAGAGTTTGTCTTCCAATGTAAGAAACGTTTTAGCTGCATGATCCGTCTTACTGCCAACCTCCCTGACTAAAAATGAACTTTAAGAATTGTTGTTACATCAGATTTTAATTATTGTTGCAGCTATTAAAGAAGGTTACTCACATTTTCTTCATTTTTTTTCTAATCATCACTATGTTATTCACATTGCTTAAATTTGGAGGCATTCAATGTGATATGATGCAGAGCTAAAAAACAAACTTAAAATTGGTACTAGATGCCAAGACTGATAATTTTGTAATATTTAAACAGCAATGTAAAAGAATTGTTAGCTAACAGCTAATAGGCTCTAACAAAGTATCAAGACTCAAAATGTTGGCTGTGTTCTCTCCTCACAGATGCTATCAGAGTTGCTGAGTTTTTCCAGCATTTTCTGTTTTTGTTTCAGATTCCAACCTCTGTAGTATTTTGCTGTTAGCTGATAGGAATTGCTGGTTGAAATGAGAAAGAACAAAGAAATAGCATACTAGACTTTTCAAGAGCATAAGAAATATGAGCAGGAGGGAACACATGGCCCATGGAATCTGCTTAATCAATCTGTCACATCGTTTTCTGGAGTGCATTTGCACTCACCAGGGCTACCATTGTATCCCAGGTGAGGGTGGTGACTGCTGAAAGACCTTTTCTTCGAGCAGGAATAGTATGTGTCCTGCCTGTGTTCCACTCACTCCATCCAGCAATGTGGTCAGGAATCCCTCTGAAAAGCGAGGTTCAGACTTCTTGGCTGCCATTCCTTGTAGTCATTCTGGAACAAGTCATTTATATGGAGTGATTGCAGTGGTTAACTTGTTTCAGGGCAGGTAAATCAAAGGAAAAATGCCACAGATGCAGTGTAATTCTTGTGGGCATAAAAATTATTACTAATGAGGAATAAAATTTGCTCCTAAATCATGCTATGCCATTGGCTGGAATCACTCCATTTTTCACATCGGAAGTAATACAAGCCATTTCACCCATATTATTTGCTTAGTTTCTCTCGCATTTCCTTATTCTCCATTTGTTAATTTTCACATCTGCCTGTAGTGGGTCCATATTTGTCTTTGCTAATCTTTTTCTTTTTAGTTACATATAGAAGCTATTAAGTCCATTTTTATGTTTCTCACTAGTTCTTTCATACTCTATTTTCTCTTTTTCTTATCAATGTTAGTTCTCCGTTGCTGAATATTGAAATTTAAATGGCGCAGCAGGCTCAAGGGGCCAGATGGCTGACTCCTATTCTTATTCTTAGTTCTTATGTAAATTGAAGTCCCCAAGATTACATTATTATCCATGTCATGTGTATCTCTAGTTTCCTAATTTTTACTGTGCCCTACATTACCACAATTATTTGATGGATTATAAACAACTCTTACCAATGTTTGCTGTCCCTTAGCCAAACTAATTCTATGTCTTGATTTCCAATCTGAGATCCTTTCTCACTAATGTGCTGATCTCGTTCTTTATAACAGTGATACCCTTCTTCTTTTTGCCTGTCCTCCCTAAATGTTGGGTAGTATAGAAATCCAGTTTCCAGCCTTAGGCCACTCTGCACCCTGTACCCTGTAATGGCAATTAGATTATACCTGTTTATTTCCATTTGTGCCATCAATTCATCTGCCTTGTTGCAAATACACTGTACAGACAGATGTGTCTTTAATTCTGTCTTTTTATTATTTTCACAACTTTAT
This sequence comes from Sphyrna mokarran, assembly GCA_024679065.1. Taxonomy (NCBI): domain Eukaryota; kingdom Metazoa; phylum Chordata; class Chondrichthyes; order Carcharhiniformes; family Carcharhinidae; genus Sphyrna; species Sphyrna mokarran. Next base: position 28,296,619 of record JAGIQG010000015.1, read on the forward strand.
CTGCTGACGCATTCTTAAATTTGTATGCTCTGTCCTTCCTGCCTCACTCAGATTATGAATTCCTTTATGCTACCTTGCTCTGTTGCTTTGTTCTCGTGGGTGGCACAGTGGTTAGCACTGCTGCCTCACTGCCAAGGACCTGGGTTCAGTTCCTGGCTTGGGTCACTGTCTTTGTGGAGTTTGCACCTTCTCCCCATGTCTGCAAGGCTTTCCTCTGGGTGCTCTAGTTTCCTCCCACAGTTTGAAAGATGTGCTGGTTTAGGTGCATTGGCTATGCTAAGTTCTCTCTCAGTGTACCTGAGCAAAAGCTGGAATGTGGCGACTAGGTGATTTTCACACTAACGTCATTGCAGTGTTAATGTAAGTCTGCTTGTGACATGAAAACATTTATTTATTATCTCTCTTTAATTTACCACATCTTTCCTCACTTGATATTGCATCTGCACTATTTAGTTTAGACCTATCTCTACAGCCCTAGTTATACACAATTCGCCATAACACAAGTCCCCACAAGGTTCAGGTGAATATTATCTGGTACAGTTCCTGCCTTCCCCTACTCTATTATTTTCCCACACCAATATTTGTGTTATGAATTTAACTCAAACCTTATTTGCCCTACTCAAACATACTTGTGCCTCAAGTAATAAGCCAAAAATCATTAGGCAGATGAGTGTTTTATTATAATTTAAAATATTTTTTAAACACTTCAAACATTTTTACAAACCATAAACTTAAAACACTTAACACACTTTGAATGCACAATTTTATTTTATTTGTTTAAACAGGAGGTGCAAGTCCATAATAGGCCTTGGAACCTGAAATATTTAAGGCCATCAGAGAAAAGAGCAAACAATATTTTTATAAAAACAAATTCAGACCGATTTCTCAGTAGTAGCGCATGAATCTTTATACTCTCTCCTGGTCTGGAGCTGGATTGAAACCGTCTAGAACAATTCAAAAGAAGCCTCTTTCCTACTGAAACCCCACCCAAAACTCCCACTCTTCAAACATGGTTAGAGAAAGGATGTGTAAAATTTAGGATTTATAATTCTTATTACACTATTAACACAAAGTGCTTTCTGAAAAGAAGGCAGTGGTAAAAGGTGTGTTTTGTTTCAGTATACTTTATTAAGCTCACAGTATAGCCATCTCCACTTATTATCCCTTCTACCTTGTGCATAATTTAGTGGTGTTAACAGATAATTATTAACGAATGTATTCTGCTTCAAATACTCATTTGATTTACAATGATCATATTGCCCAAGCTGTCATTCTAAACCCATTTATTTCAAATGTTCCTTCTGCACGTTCTGCCGTTAAATAAAGATACAAAGATCCTCCATCAAAGAATGCAATGTCACCCCATAATTCTTTGTTCTGCTTTGTTTTAGATTCATTAACTTGTGTTTCAAAAAGCTATATTTTATAAATATTTAAAATGGAGGTGAGATTTTTTCCTTCAATGGTCATGAGTCTTGGGAACTCTTTCCCAGTCAGCAGTGGAGGCAAGCTATTTTCAAGGCAGAGGTAGATAGATTTGTGCGTATCAAGGGAGTCAAAGGATAATCGAGGATAGGAAGAATGTGGAGTTGGGGCCACAATCATGTTGGCTTAAATCTTAGTAAATAGTGGAGCAGGCTTAAGAAACCAAATAGCCTATCTGCATTCCTAATTTGTATACATGTTGATATGGATATATGGACATATGATGCTATTTGTCATTTCCTGATCTGCAGTTACTTCTTCAATTTTTGTTTTTGGGTTATCTTTATTTATAAACTGATTAAAATATTGGCTCCATCTCTCAATGTCATTTTTCTTTTACTCTATCTCCATCCTTAATTGGATGTATATTTCCCAATCTTTTGTTAATCCATCTCAAGTAGCTGCTATTCCAAAAGTTTGATTTTGTCTCTCTTTGGTACTTAGTCTTTCATAGATTTCTTCCATGGCAAAGGAAATCAAACTGGGTTTCTTTTTTTTTTTTGCATCACTTTCTTTGTATTCTCTTTTGCCTTTTTGTACTGTTCTTTGTCTTCTTTGAGACTGTTTCCATCTCATATTTTACTGCATTTTTTCATTCCACCATCAAGTTTCTTTTCCGGGTCTTTTGTTCCCTGATGATCTTTCACATACTTTCTATTTCTTGTCTCTTTTGTATTCTTGGTGTTTTGCAATCGGTTTTACCATCAGCACTTGTGTTGGGTGGCCAGTGCCTCACTTGGAAAGATTATGCGGTCCTTTGCTTCCTATGCAAGTTCTTCTCTGAACATGCTGTAATTCAACTGTTTTTTGTCTACCACTATTGTAGGTTATGAGGTGGTTTCTGTATTTTTTAGTGTTCATATACCAGTCAGAATGACAATGATACAGCAAACTACTACTTGGCTCCTTCTTAATTTGCTTCACCAAAAGCTTGACTCCATGGACTACCATCCCACTCCTTTGCTCCCCACATGTCCATTAGGTAACATGCCACCACTAGTCTGTCAATTATCTATAAGATAATTGTGAGAATGACAATGTTTTTAGTGCAGAAATTTGGGCAACATTAAGAAGTCAGGGACAAAGAATGGATAGTAATGTGATGCAGATACTCAGATGGATGTGTGAAGCAATGAGGAAGGAGAAAATCATGAACTAGCATATCAAAAATCAGTGACCCACTGCACAAGTGTTATGAATTTCAGGCTGTCTTTGATATGGGTTTATGAATAGCTTTAATAGAGGATTAAGTAGTGAGATGATTTAAATGTCCTGAATGGGTTTTCATGAATGTTTGTTTTGTTTTAATAATGTTTGCAATAGATATTTAGAATATTATTTCATCTCAGCATGGCTCCTCAGGTCTGCCAATGGTGGCTACTGGGTGAGTTGATATGGAATGTGTAAGTGCAAAGGCTGATGGATGAGTTGGATGATGGGATGGGAAGGGAAATATAAAGGGCCATAAAAGTAATGGGATCATGAGGAGCCATTTGATAGGAGGCATGGTTGGAGTGGATAGGGTATGAAGAGTGCTGGGGACACAAGGGATGAGAGCTAGAGGCCCTAATGTTTAATAAAATGATGATGACAAAGTCTCAAAGAACAACGTGGGCCTTTTAATAGCACACCAGGGCAGGAAAAAGGCTATCACTATCCACCCTATCTAAACCTCTAATCATCTTATATGTTTCGATTAGGTCCCCTCTTAGCCGCCTCCTTTCTAACGAAAACAACCTCAAATCCCTCAGCCTCTCTTCATAAGACCTGCCCTCCATACCAGGCAACATCCTGGTAAACCTCCTCTGTACCCTCTCCAATGCCTCCACATCTTTCTTATAATGTGGGGACCAGAACTGCACACAATACTCCAAGTGCGGCCGCACTAGAGTTTTGTACAGTTGCAACATGACGTTGCGGCTCCGAAATTCAATCCCTCTACCAATAAAAGCCAAGACTCCATATGCCTTCCTAACAACCTTCTCGACCTGACTGCCTACTTTCAGGGATCTATGCACATACACACCAAGATCCCTCTGTTCATCTAGACTACTAAGAATCCTACCATTTGCCCTATACTCTACACATTTATTATTTCTGCCATATAATAAATGTGTAGAGTATAGGGCAAACATATCAATCTCTGAACAAATAGGCCATGCTGCTTCATATTTTTGCTTCTTAGAGTGTTAATTTTCCTGAAATACTTCTGCTGCTGACGAGAAATACTTTTTTTCAAATTGTCATTGTAGGTCCTACTCTCAGCACTAGTGGTGTTTTTTTTAATTGGTGTAAAAAATAGCTGACTGCATCTCTTCACTGAAACATAAATCTGAGTAAAATTGGTTTCCATGAATTTATTCTCTAAGATATTTATAAGGTAAAAAATAGAATAAAACCTTTGTTAAACAACACATTTGCAACAGAAAACCTCAAGATTTTAACAAGTGATGTTTTTGTTGCAAATTGCAGTGAAATTTTAAAATTATGGACAAAAAAAGACATCCAATGCGACTAGTAAATTTGTCAACATGCTGCTGCTGGTGTCTTGCTAATGGTGGATGCCCTCCTGAACAGGCTGTACTTCTGCTAATATCAGCTCTTGGGGAAAAAAAAATCCATGAAAAGCGTGTAACTTATGCACAGTCAGCCAAATTGTCAAATTACAAATCATGGTCACTTTACAAAGCAGCTCGGCACATCATCATCATACATTCCTTGGGAATCCATTGACATGCACTGCAGTCTCTGGTGCCAAAGTTATGGTACTATTCTGACTTTCAGTAATGGCAGTGGTCTGTGTTTGCCACTGTTGGGACCACAAAATACCAGCTGTAGTTTAACTTTGGCATAAAGATAAAGATCTTGATTGATAATTGTGCATTATTAATGGCTTTTGCCTTACAAGAATGATGGATTGAATGTTTGGGAAATGCCTTTTAAATATGTCACTCAAGAACATAAGCGTCGTGATCCAGTCAAATGAACGTGTCATCTATATGATAATAGTATTAAGGGTTTTTATTGTACTTATTTAGGTAGCCCTGTAGTTACTGATTACATAGAAGGAAAGTAATTCTTGTTATCGTTCATGTGATTAGACTTTTACTTTTCTTCATCCATTGTATTGCAGAACATTCTGATTACATAAAATATAACAGTTCAACAGTTGAGGGACAGTGAAGGGTTTAGTTTTTGTAGTATGGGGAGTCAATGTGGTTCTGTAAAGAACAAAAATGATTAATGCACAGCCTTGTTGATGGGAAAGGACAAGCTGAAGGTTGTGTGATTTGAGGCAGGAACACCAGCGTAGATCACTGGAAATTCAGGCTCTGATGTTACTGTTTTTTTACTGAGGTCACTAGAGAAGAACATGACTTGGATAATCATAGCCAATCAATCTTTCAAGACCAAAGCAATGTCCTGATGATTACCAACTACTGTTTCCCATTAAGTTGGCAAATCAGTATACTCCATATTAAACACCATTTATAAGAAGCACTGGGGGAAGCAAAGGTATTAAATATGCTCTGATTGGGGAATATCAACATCCACTATCAAGAGTGCCTGAATAGTACCACCACTGACCAAGCTGGGCAAGTCCTAAAGGACACAACTGTTCGACTTGACCCTGTCTTCACCTATGTGCCCCAGACAGCTCTGTCCGTGGTAGGTACAGGTGCCTCTGTCTACACAGTTCTGCTGAAGGTAAAGTCTCATCTTATGGTGAAGATAGTTTTAGTGTGCTAAGCGACTTCAATTTTGCCAGGGTTCATTGATGCTGCAATTGGCTAAAAGCTGATTTGATGTGAAGAGTAGTCACTCTTGCCTCACCTCTTGAATTCATTGCTTTTGTCCATATTTGCACAAAGGTTGTAATGAGGTCTGGACTTGAGTAGCCTTGATGAAACTCAAACTGAGCATTAATAAGCAGATTATTGCTGAGTAATTGCTGCTTGATAGCACTGACAACACCATTTTCTATAGCTTTAATGATTGAGAGTAAATGGCAGTAATTGTCCCGCTCAGATTTGTTCTATATTTTGTGGACCGTTGCAGGAGGAAGCTCTAAGTTGTGGTTTCCACTTAGTACTTCTGCGTAACAATGGTTATAAATGCAACAGCCTGGTCTTTTCCACTTCATCAGGGATAGGGATATTTATGGAGTTCCCTCCTGTTAGTTGTCCATCACCATTCATAAAGACTGCAGAACTTTGATGCAATGGTTATGGAATCGCTTAGCTTTTTTTGCCTAGTGCTTGTGCTGTTTAGCATACAAGTAGTCTTATGTTGTAGTTCCATCACACTGGCATCTCATTGTTGGTATGCCTGCTGCTGCTCCTTTTGGTGGCATTTCTGACAAATATTTCCATTGCTCAAGATAAGGTTGCATATATTCACATGGGGCACAATCAGGTGGAAAACTAGCAGATTTTTTGAGCAAAGATGGTGCTTGAATTTTTGCAAAAGTTTTCTTTTGCTTACGAGTGTTTCCCCAATACCCAAGGGGTGTTATCAAACAACAGTTGGTACAATTGGGAAATTGCTGACAAAGAAACGGTAAGGAGATCAGTAATGGTTTCCACAGTAATGGTGGACTGACAATCAGACCCAAAAATAAGTAGAACTTTTTTTAGGATTTCACAATCTGCTTTATTAGACTATCTTTGATATATATATCCTTATTTTTCATTTGGTATTAATTTAAAAGCTTTCCATTTTTCTTAAGTGATTACTCAGCAAATTTCTTTTAGTTTAAGTTCTCATTTCTGTCAAGTTCACTTGCTAAAATCATAATCTATCCCTGTGCTCATTGGTTCCAATTATTGGATGGTCTCAACTTTAATTGTATTATAGCTACTCTTTCCCATGGATTCCACTACTCTCTTAGAGGCAGCCAGGTAAAACATGTAATAAAAACAGAAGTTACTGCAAAAATGGAGCATTTGTAAAGAGAATGAATAAGTTTCATGGTTTGAGTGTAAATCCATTACAATCATATTTCATAATTCTAGCATTTGATTCTTTCAGCTTTGCATTTTTTAAATCTGTAAATGGCAGGTATGAAATGTGTCAAAGTAGTTATCTAATATAAAGGTAAAAGAGATCTGCATTTTACATTTCATGGCACTAAGCAGCAAGTAAATTAAATATTGGATAGTACTGCCAAATCAGAGCATGTCATTCTAAAACTGTTCAGTGTTTTGTTTGAGAACTTGTTCAGTTTTGATTACCAAGGTGTAAGACAGACATTCAAGCCCCAGAACTACTGTAGAAAAGAAGCAGGAGACTGAAGGCTCAGGAGAAGGCAAACTTGTCTTTGAAAGCAGGCAAGTAAGAAGGGACCTCAAAAATAATTAAAGATATAGGAAAGATACAACTGAGACACAACAAACTGTGAAAATAAGACAAACAGCAAGGGTTCAAACTAGTGAATAGCAAAGGTAACACTATTAAAACAGTCTCTACCAAAATAATGAACAATAGTCTATTTGACTATCATAAACTATACTTTCTCATCCTTCTCAACTTAACTGCAGCCTTTAACACTCTTTCAATGCTTCCTTCTGGCATCCAGCTGTGTGGTACTGATTATAAAGTCCTGGCTATACAGTAACTAAAATAGTTACTCTTCTTGTCCTTCCTATTTCTCATTTCCAGCCTCCGCCTCTTGATATAATCTGAAAATAGTACCACACATCCTTTGACGGCATCTAACTCTACTTCATAGAACCCCTCTTGATCCCTCCTTGCCTCTGTCAGATGGCTTATTTGTAATCCAGTTTTAAATGGACAGAAATTTCCTTCAGTTAAATATTGGGAAGATCAAGGCTCTGCTCTTCATGCCTCGTGCAAAATTCCATTCCTTAGCCTTATTCTTTCTGTCAAAAGCTGAACCAGATATTTGCAACTTTGACATCATCATGACTGCCTTTCTGATGAAAGCCTCATCAAGTCTTTATAAATTCCAAATTTGTCTATTCTATGATTTTCAATCTTGTAATTTAAATTTGAGCTCATCCATAATTTTAACTTCCCAAAGCTCACTCATTACTCTTGTGCTCAAGGCTCATAGTTTCTCAATGGTTTTAAAATCTCATCCTTGTTTTCAAATTCCACGTAGGAAGACAATCCTCAAATCCTATGTTGTTGACAAATCTTTTAATCCCCTGTCCTTCTGGGCTTTGAATTGTACGAACTGTTGTTTGATAACACCTCTCTTCGATGTTTTGCATTATTGAAGGTGTGATAGAAGTGCACCTTGTTGTTTTGTGGCTCCTTTCTTATTGAAAAACTTAAAAATAACTATCTCTTCCAATCTTCAAAAATACACTGGCAATTTCCAGAGTTGCATAGCTTTTTTACCCATGGTATGTGCTGATATAAGAGCAAGAATAGTACTTAAATACTTTCAAATTGAAGAGAATGTGGTCTTTCAACATTTGTGATATTAAATGCAAATAGGGAAATAATTTCATTAGAAGTTTCACTTAGATTAAATACCTGTTTTGCATAGCAATTTGGAAATGATGCATTAATTTTAAACTAATATTAAAATGAATGGACAGTTTTGATACTCCAGAATAGAAGCTACTTACAATTTTAAAATGGTTGCACAGAATGTATAATATTTGCAATAGAGTTTTAGATTTTGAATTAAATGTCAGAGAAACAAGTTGAGTTCATAGTATTAATATTGTACCATATTCATTCTTAAGTTTTCATTTATTTGTACAGTGTCCAGGACAACGGAAATCTACTACAAAATGTTACAATATACCCTCTTCTACAGAAAGAAAAAGTGATGGCTACTGAGAACAATTGAAATCCAAGAATATTCAATAACCATTCCTTTATACATCTTGTAATGATTTTTTAAAAAAGTTGTAAGAGACCATATTTAAACTGTCTTCCACTGGACTACAGGCCAATCAATCATCGGGTTTTAATCCTAACTTCAGTTTTTAATCAAGTGACGCAATAAGGACTAGAATCAAATGTTCATTTGGTTGACGTTGGAAGGTCATATTTTAAAAGCTCATGCTGAAAAGAAAAATGAAATAAGCCAGAAAATGTGACATTTAATATGTTGATCTAAAAAAATTGGCACTTTAACATGTAACAAGTTTCAGTTTAGTCAGAGAATTAACCAATAATAGGGTTCCTATTACTGGATAAAGTTGTTTTGCTTGCTGATCAAAAGCTGAAGACATGGGTTTAATATGTGAAAAGTTATAAGTGCTTTTCTTCTCCAATCTCCACAAAATGTCTATACAAAATGGAGCAAGAGTTTATCATTCCTATAAAATTATTCAGCTTGAGTGAAATTTCACACTTTTCATTTTATAAAATGTAACTTTTATACTGTTATGTATTTTCAAAGAAATATTACAATATTTATAACTGCAAAAAGAGATTTTTAATTTTTTTAGGCCATAGTTCCTACATTGAGCATTTTAATGGATTGTAATATCAAAGTTATTTTACAAACCTATTAAATGGCAATTTTATTTAAAAAATGAAATCAGTAATTAAACAATATAGCTTACTTATACACTGCAACCATAAAATTTATTTTAAAGACAACACAGATATATCAGAGTTTAATAAAATGGTTGAACATTTGTTTTTGGAATTAGCTGTTCAATGAGTGTGTTTCTCTCAGCAAATATATTATTTTCCATTTTTGGCTCTTTGAGAGAAAGAAGCAGTTTGCTACATTTGTCATCACAATATTTTAAATGGACTGAAGATGAAATTAAAAAAAAAACAAACATTGCAGTGGAATAAGCAGTGTCTGTAAAGTGCATGGAAGCTTATTTCCTGTGGTAGGTTTGTTTTTCAACTACTTGCATGATTCAAAGTCAATGGCAAGTCATGAATATTTACTTCTCTGAATTCTAGTGTTGAATATTTAATATGTTACAGAATTATGGAATAGACTAATTAAGTAGCATTTTGATATTTATCAAATCTATTTGAAAAAAATCAATTCAATAAAAATATTACGTTGTATTGTTTCTTAGTATAATGTTAAAATGTAGTTTGTATAATATTTTTTCATAATGCTTTTGAACTGCACAACGAAACAACTTGTATTTGTATAACATCCTTAACATAGTAAACTGCACAGGGTGTTTCATAGGAGTATTATCAAACAAAATTTGACACTATGTTGCAAGGAAATAGTGTAATCAAAAGCCTGGTCAAAGAACACCTTGTAGGAAGTTAGAGAGGTAATTTTAGGGAGAGAATTCCAGAATGCTTAGGACCTTAACTAGTAAAGACTTTGTTGACAATGGTGAAGGTGCTAGATTTGGAACACAAATGTCTTGAAGTGTTGGAGGACTGGGAGATTATAGAGAGTGGCCATGGAGAGATGTAAAATCAAGGATGGAAATGTTATTATCAATTTAGGTCAGTCAAAAAAGGGGTGATGGGGGAATAAGCCTAGTATGAAGTAGGACAGGAGCAGCAGAGTTTAGGGGGCAAGTTTTCATGGCAGGCTGGTTAGAAATGTCTTGGATTAATCATATCTAGAGGTAACAGAGGCATAGTGACAGTTTCAGGAGAGAAACGGAGTCAGAGAAGTCATCTAGCAGTTATGGAGGGAGAAATGTGCAGAGATGTGGCCAGGAGATCATAGAGTCAGTCTGGTTCAGCCTTAAAATAGTTGTTGATAAAGGAATCAAGTCAAAGGAAAGGTACAGAGTTTGTACAGATGGTGGCTAACGGCTTCAGACTTAATATTTACTTAGGGCAAATTTCTGCTGGCTAAATAGTCTGAAAATTTAGAGACACTGGAGAAATTGAGAGGTAGCAAGGAGGGAGAGTTTTAGATTTCAGAATTTGTAAAAGATCATTCGCCTGAAATGCTAGCTTTGCTTTTCCTTCTACAGATGCAGTCTGGAATAAGCCAGAAAATGTGACATTTAATGTATGTTGTTCTAAAAAAAAATTGGCACTTTAATAACATGTAACAAGTTTCAGTTTAGTTACAGAATTAACCCAACACAAGGGTTCCTATTATTGGATAAAGCTGTTTTGCTTGCTGATCAAAAGCTGAAGACATGGGTTTAATGTGTGAAAAGTTACAAATGCGTTTCTTCTCAATTTCCACAAAATGTCTATACGAAAGTACAATGCATATTGCCATCTCTGATTTGTTGCTAATGTCACGTTCTAGTGAGTTGAGAAACAGGAAAAGAGTGCATATTAATATGTGGCTGCAGAGATGGCATAGGAGAGAGGGTTTCATCTACATGAAAAATTGGAGCACGTTCTGAGAAAGGTGGGACTTGTACAAATAGGAAGGGAACATTTACTACGGTTCTTCATGTGGCGGGGGGGGATTAAACTAATTTGTCAGGAGGATGGGAAAACGAGCTGTAGTCCAAAAGCCAGTGTTGAGGATAGTGAGGTATGAAGGTGGTACCAAGGTTGCAGGAGTGTACAAGGAGACAGGATGGTGGGTTGAAGTGTATCAACTTCAATACAAGGAGCATCCGGAATAAGGTAGTGAACATGGAGCGTGGATTGGTACTTGGGACTATGATGTTGTGGTCATTACAGAGACATGGTTAGAACAGAGCAGGAATGGTTGTTGGCAGTTCTGGGGTGTAGATGTTTCAGTAAGAGTAGGAAATGTGGTAAAAGATGTGGAGGAGTAGCATTGTTAATCAAGGATAGTTTAACGGCTGCTGAAGGGCATTTTGCAGGGGATCTGTCTACTGAGGTAACATAGGCTGAATTTAGAAATAGGAAAGGAGCGGTCACGTTGTTAGGAGTTTTCTATAGGCCCTCAAATAGTAATAGAGATGTGGAGAGGAAATGGCAAAGCAGATTGTGGATAGGTATGGAGGTCACAGGACAGTTATCATAGGTGACTTTAACTTTCCAAATATTGATTGGAACGTTCATAGGTCGAATATTCAGATAGGGCACTTTTTGTACAGTGTGTCCAGGAGGGTTTTCTGACACAATATATGGATAAGCCGACAAAAGGTGGAGCCACATTGGACTTGGTACTGGGTAATGAACCGGGCCAACTGTTAGATTTGTTTGTGGGAGAGCACTTTGGAGATAGTGATCACAATTCAGTGACTTTCATTATTGCAATGGAGAGGGATAGGATCACATGGCAGGGCAAGGTTTATAATTGGGGTAGGGGTAATTATGATGCTATTAGGCAAGAATTAGGGAGCACAGGATGGGAACAAAAACTGTCAGGTAAGGGCACAGATGGAAAGTGGAGCTTGTTCAAGAAATAAATACCACATGTCCTTGATAGATATGTCCCTGTCAGGCAGGGAGGAAATAGCCAAGTGAGGAAACCATGGTTCACAAGAGGTAGAATGTCTTGTCAAGTGGAAAAAGAAAGCGCATGTAAGGATGAGGAAACAAGGTTCAGTTGGGTGGCTTGAGGGTCACAAGGTAGCTAGGAATGAGTTAAAAAAGGGCTTAGGAGAACAAGGAGGAGGCATGATAAGTCCTTGGCGGGTCAGATCAAGGAAAACTCGAAGGCTTTTTACTCTTATGTGAGAAATAAAGGAATGACAAGGGTGAGGTTGGGGCCAGTCAAGAATAGTAGTGGGAACTTGTGCATGGAGCCAGAAGAGATAGGTGAGGCGTTGAATGAATACTTTTCTTCAGCGTTCACTAAAAAGGGCCATGTTTTTGAGGCTGATAGGATGGAGGAAGTAAATATTCTGAGGGAAGACGTATTAGCAATTTTGAAAAACCTGACGGTCAGTAAGTCCACTGGGTCAGATGGGATACATCCAAGGGATACTTTGGAAGGCAAGGGATGAGATTGCAGAGCCTTTAGCTTCGATTTTTGGGCCCTCGTTGTCTCGAGGAATTGTGCCAGAGGACTGGAGAGTGGTGAATGTTGTTCGTGTTCAAGAAAGGAAATAGGAATGACCCTAGTAATTATAGGCCAGTTAGTCTTACTTTGGTGGTCGGTAAGTTAATGGAAAGGGTCCTGAGGGGTAGGATTTATGACCATTTGGAAAGATGCAGCTTAATCCAGGATAGTCAGTATGGTTTCATGAGGGGTAAGTCTTGCTTCACAAATTTGATTGAATTCTTTGAGGAGATAACTAACTATATAGATGAAGGTAGAGCAATTGATGTCATATACAGGATTTTAGTAAAGTGTTTGATAAGATTCTCCATGGTAGGCTCATGAAGATGATAAGGAGATGTGGAATATAAGGAAATTTGGCTGATTGAATAAGTAACTGGCTGTCTCATAGAAAGAAGTCTGACAGCACCAGGTTTAAGTCCAACCAATTTATTTGATAGTAAACTCGCAAGCTTCTTACTGTGTTTACCCCAGTCCAACGCCGGCATCTCCACATCATGTCTCATAGAAGACAGATGGGGATGGTGGAGAGAAAATTTTCAGACTGGAGGCCAGTTACCAGAGATGTACTATAGGGATGAGTGCTTGATCCTCTGCTATTTGTGATTTTTATCCATTACTTGGAAGAGGGGGCTGAAAGATGGATTAGTAAATTTGCTGATGACACCAAGATTGGTGGAATGGTGGATGAGATGGAAGGCTCTTATAGGCTGCAAACAGACATTGATGGGATGCAGAGCTGGGCCAAAAAGTGGCAGATGGAGTTTAATCCAGATAAGTGCAAGGTGATTCATTTTTGTAGAACAAACTTGAATGCAGGTTACAGGATCAACAGCGGGGTTCTGAGGCATATGGAGGAACAGACACACCTTGGAGTTTATATCCACAGATCTCTAAAGGTTGCCACTCAAGCAGATACAGCCGTGAAGAAGCCTTATAGTGTTTTACTGTTTATTAACAGGAAGTTTTGAGTTTAAGAATCGTGAGATTATGGTGCAACTATACAGGATCTTGGTGAGACTACATTTGGAATATTGTATGCAGTTCTGGTCACCTCACTAAGGACGATGTGGAAGCATTGGAGACAGTGCAGTGGAGATTTACCAGGATGCTTACTGGTTTTGGCAGGTAGGTATTGAGAAAATGTTGAGGGAACTAGGGCTTTTCTCTTTAGCGCAGAGGATTATGAGAGGCGACTTAATAGAGATTTATAAGGTGATGAGGGAGATTAGAGTAGATGTTCAGAGACTATTTCCTTGGGTGGATGTAGCTGTTATGAGAGGGCATAACTATAAGGTTAATGGTGGGAGATATAGGAGGGACGTCTGAGGTAGATTCTTTACTCTAAGTGATTAAGAGAGTGGTTGGGGTGTGGAATGCACTGTCTGCTGTGATAGTGGAGTCAGACACTTTCAAGCGTTTATTGAATAGGTACATAGAACACATCAAAACGATAGGGAGTGGGATAACGTGATCTTGGGTTTGGATATAGTTTGGCACAACATCGACGGCCAAAGGGCAAGTACTGTGCTGTACTGTTTTATGTTAAAATGGAGCAAGAGTTTGTTATTATCAATCCTATAAAATTATTCAGCTTGAGTGAAATTTAATTTTTCACTTTATAAAATGTAACTTTTTTATTGTTATGTATTTTCAAAGAAATATTTGAATATTTATAACTGTGCAAAAATAGATTTTGCATTTTCTTTAGGCTATAGTTTCTACATTGAGTGTTTTAATTGGCTTATTTCAGGCTATGTTTGTGAAAGGAGAAGCAAAGTTAACATTTCAGGCCAGTGATCTTTCAGGAATTCTGAAATCTAAAGCTCTCCCTCACTGCTACCTCCCTTATTATTTCCAATATTTTATCTCTTTAATAACACAATTTGTGAACTGAAGAAAATGGCCACTTTGCATCTCAAATTTGGTACTTTAATTATGTACGCAGAAGTCAAGGCTGTAATTTTCAAAACCATGTTGCACTAGGTAAGATCCAGATAAGGAATAAATGTTTTAAAAATCTCAAGATAGACTCTCACCATTGTCAGGACAGATCCTGCAAATCCCTCCCTACTTACCTGGTAAATAAAGCAAATGGAAAGCATCAAGACCTGCACTGGTCGAAAAAGAACAGTGAAATTAGAGGAAGTTAATTATAAAAGCATCATAAATAAACCAAAACACGACAACCACCAAAGGTAAGCTTGGTGCAGTACAATCATCAAAAACTACATCATCAGTTGTAAAATAAATATCTGGGAAGATTGATATTTTATAATTTACACTCAATAAGAATTTCCAATAATCTAAAAATCAGTTCATTGTTATAGCAATCTAATTGTCAACAAGGTTCAGATTGCAGAGACCAAAGCTGGAAGTCAGAGAGGTTGAAGCATACTTAAAGAACAATTTCGGCCATAACCATCTGTAAACTGAACTACATATTTAATATATATATAAAACAAAACTAATGGATGGACAGCTAGAGGACACGTATTTAAGATAATTAAATAAAGAACTAGATGTAGCAATTTGTGATCAGCAGTTTTGGTAGCAATTGTCAAATTAGAGTAGTGTCACAGTTTTTGAATATTTATTTTTAAAATACAAAGATCAATGTAGTTAAGTTTACAAAACTGGAGTCTTAAGTGTTTTTTCCCTGTTGTATATGGTCTTAAATCTTGAGCTTTTTATTTGGATAATGTGTAATTATCAGTTACATAGTTCAAAATAATATTGAATGTATGATCATTTCTGCTTCAAAATAGGATAAAAGTGAAATTTTGCTCCTGTTCAACTGTTCTCAAGTTCCCATATACAGATAGATGAATTATTTTATCTTATTTCTTCCTGTGGGTAGCAAGTTGATTCAATAGTGATGCAATGATAAGTAAAAAAAAATCTGACAGAACTTGCCATTCTCAGATTAAACTTTTTCCTATTATCAGATTTCATTTCCCATTTGCATTTCATAATAATTGGTCTCAAAGATTTTGCTGAGTATAAGAAGTCAAATTTTGACTTTAATATACAATATTAGTTGTATTGAAATCTGATTAGCAAGATCTCCTTTATTTAATATGCACCAATCAAAATAAGATTGTTTAAATTTAATATGCAGATATTTGCAACTAGCAAAAAAATTCTCTGTACATACATTTGCAAGGGCAAATTGTCAAAAGCAGCAGCTTCTGGATTGCAGTGAACAAAATTTAATCATTGCTATTAACATTTGAGATAAGTAGTGTTCTGTAATATACTGAATTCTCAATAAACAAAACAATGAGCAATAAGTGTAGATAAGGACTAGGTGTGCAGCGCTTCTATAATATTCTCTGTTTAGAAAATTGTTGTTTGGAGAGTATATTCAAAACACAGACTAGCAACAATGGCCCACCCTATGAGCTAGCTAAACTATCATTGGTGGTCTATAATGACATTATACAGGATCATAGAATAGTTACAGGAGGAGGTCTTCAGACCATCACATCTGCGTCAGCTCTCTGAAGGAGCAATTCAGTTAGTGCCACTCCACTAACTTATCCTTGCAGGCATGCTCATTCTTTTTCATATAATCAATTCCTTCTCAAATGCCTTGGCTCCATCATTCTCAAGCAGTGCATCCCAGAAACAAACTACTACTTTGTCAAAGATTTTCCTTGTGTCATCATTGATTCTTTTGCCAATTATTTCTAAGTTTGTGCCATTTGATTCTCAGTCCTTCCAATGGGAACCATTCCTCTCTATCTACTCTGTCAAGACTCAGGAATTTGAATACACTTATCAAATCTTCATGCTAAAGGTCTCACATCTGTGCAAATAAAGATTGGTTTCTCTACCTGCACAGCAGTTTAAGAGAGTTAAATCAAGAACAACAGATGTACTCAGCAAAGCTCAATGTTAGTCAGGTGACTAGGCACGCCAAGTGAACATCTAGGTCATTTTCCACAAGAAATTTAGACATGAATCTTGCACAGCTTCTAATATTCACTGAACAGACCATTAGTTTGTTAAAAATCTTTAAATCTCGTTAGCTATTCTTTGAATGGCTTGTGTCATGGGAAGAAATATATGAAAGTAGACAGGAGGAAAGCTATACAGGAGTAAGAAAGAAATTAATACTAGATTACCTAAACCAAGATAAAAGAAAATGATTCAAACTCCATACTAATCTGTGGAAATCTGTAAGCTCAAATTCTGTATTCATAGCTTGATTGAGCTGCCACAATAATCCGTAGGCCTTATTTTGAGGACATCACTCAAGCACCAGACTGTCTACAGCTATTATGATCAAGAGTTACCATATAACAAAAGTTGTTTATCTGAAGATGAAAGAATTTAAGGGAAAAGGCATGGATGTGGAACAACCGAGTTTCGCTTGCAAAGCACCGACACAAATATGACAGGCTGAACGTGATGTAACCATTCTGTGATTCCAAGGATTGTGGTGTATGAGAAATTTAAATTAAAAATTTTGAATGCAGTTCTGTTGCGGGATGTGAAGGTCTTTCTGTTGTTTCTACATATGGAAGTGAGGGGCTGCCTCAAAACTTTGAAGCTGGGGGGAGGGATTGGGCGGAGAAAAACTGACCTAAAACAAAGCTATAAAAAGTGAGTTTCCTTGACTGTATATTTTCTTCCCTACAGGATTCAAGTAGTACCTATTTTTAAGGAAACTCTGAAGAACTTCATAGGAATGAGAAAGAACAACAGTAAGTAATTAGATATATATACACACACACTGATTTTAATAAGCAAATTCTGATTTTTTTCCTCTATGAAAACAATTACAATTTTGTTAAATTGTATTGTCTTTCATCACTTCCCAAGTCCTTCAGCAGGTGAAGCTAACTTTGCACTACTCAACAACCACAAAAGAATATCTGATGCAAGAGACACAAAATTACTTTACTAACATTTCTTCACTAACTAAAATTCAAGAACAACATGCAAGAAATAAAGAGAATCAGTTGGAGATTTACAGGATGGATCAATGTAGCTTACCAGCCACACTGGTCTGTGGGCTGAGATATTACTAATTTAAGGCACACAACACTCAAGTACTGTGCTGGATGCTAGTAAGGGCTGCTGTAAAAATTGCCAACATCTTACTTAAAGAGATATGAATGTACAAAATAACTAATTAAAAGACATATATAGCAGTAATTTCAAATGTGTAGCTTTAAATTAATTTTGTATTTAAAAGGGACAGATTCAGAATTTGAAACAAACTGCAACAAAAAAATTAAACTTTAATGCTAATGTTCAGCAAAGTACAAGACACTGTTCTCATATTTTTATTCTGCATGTCAAGTTTTCAAAGCCTGGCTACTGGAAGAAGCCATTCTCTTTTTATGAGAGGGTTACTGCAGACATTTATTGACAGCTAATTGCATATATTCAAACTTAAGTATGCGCCTCAAACTAAATGCATTTAACACTTCTATTTTTAATCAAACTAGTCAATTAGTGCAATAATTTGTTGATTTTCACAAGTGCAAAGCTAGGACATTATAAATGGAACTGTCAAAACCAAAGGTAGAAATCAGTGAGGTCATGATTTTCATATTCAACAGAAAAACAATAGCATGACCTCGTATCAAAAATGTCTAGTCAGTTCTCATCACTGGAGACTTTGAAGTACATGTTAAATGGTCTACCAACTGGAAAAAAAACTGTCAAGTAGTATGCAGAATATCATTTATTCAAGCTTTATCTGTCTTTTGCATTCTTCTAAAAAAAAAAAAATCAGCATTAATCTGTACAGTAAATTTATAATGTAGCATAACTCAACCCACAATTCTGGGCTAGACTGCATGACAACTATAAAGTGTTTGGCACATCCTAAATTCTTTTACACTGATCAGAGTTATTATGACCTTGCAGTTCTAACCCACAAGAAGTTGCCCCAACCAAAAGCTCAATGCAACTGTTCCTAATCGGCATCTTAATAGGGCCAGGTGCTAGTTTTTGGACCTTGGAGATGCATCAGCCACCAAAACACAAAGCTCAAACTTAAAAAAATGCACTGCTCATGAGAACTCTACAGGTGAATAATCTTAATTTTTCATACAAAGATTATCTCTTGTACCAGTTTACGCAAAGGATTAATTACAGTCAAATTTATTTTTTTAACAACTGAAAATAAATGAACAGAAAAACTATATTCAAGATTTTATGTATATTTTCTGAATTAGAAGTCACTTTCATTAGAGGATTAAAATTCAACTAGTGTAAATGATTATTGCTCCATGACAAACAGTATTTATACATATAGTACACAGTTGGTTTAATCTGATACAATATTAAAATATGCTTAATAGGGAAGAAATATCTTCTTTGTCTGCAAAATACTTCTTCTGGGAGTTCTTGCACATCCCATTTAAGTCATTCTCTACTTGCATTAAACTATTAAGTGCAACTCTTTCGTAATATAAATCTATGATTGCAACATCCACCTCCTGAATCACAAATTCAGGCCAGAAAGTAATGACTTAATTCCACCGAGTGCATTCCAGCTGCCTTTCAACCAGTTTCAATTTATAAATGAAAAACACAAAACAAAAATCAGTGCAAAATACAATGAGATATTAATCCGCAGGACTATTTAATGTATGCAAATAGACTTTTTTGTTTTAGTAATTTTCTTCATTATATACATGATTAAAATATACCAATAAAATTGAAAAGTTAAGATTGATAAAATGGTTTTTTTTTTAAACTGCTAATGCTGAAGAAATAAATTAGGATTCATGAGGTTAGCAGCCTTCTGATTTTACTTGAACAGATAAGCCTATGTCAAGAACTTACACTCAACATTGTTCCTCCAGTGTTAGCTCTACACAATACACAGCAGAATCCTGAACAAAAACACCACTATAATAAAACTGCTAAAGCTCTGTGGCTGAAGACCAGCTCCTGGCTCCAATGTCATTACTTCTTATCCTGTGACGAGATTTGCTAGCAGTAGTGCGATGGCTATACTACAGTCCCACTCGGCGAATTGGCTTGGTTTTGGGATGACAATAAGCCCTGCAAATACAGCATTTCAAATTGTTATACCTTTTGTCATTTGGACTAAGTATTAGTTACTTTATTATTTATGACCCAATAAATGTTTCAGGTTTTTTCCACTGATCCATCATAAAGTATAGGTAAATTGGGAACCTTTTCAAAAGCAAGGAAATATTGATAAATGCTTTTAGTAAATTACTTTGAATTCAAAATGAGATAAAATGTAAACTCATTCAATAGGTCCAGTGTCAACAGAAAGGACCAAAATATTAATATAGAAATTACTGAATCTCTACTTTACAGATGACTCCAAATGAAATCAGATGGCTTAAGTATTTAGCACATAACAGTAGATAATTGGAAAACATTTTAATTCCAGGATGACAAACTATTATGACAAATGCAAAGCAGTTTGGAAAAGAAATACATTGCCTGGCTTAGTCATACAAAAAAAGGCAAGCTCAAATTTTATATTTTCCAATTAGTTTACAAATACAAAAACTGATGTTTAAGTGGTATATTTCCAAAATGAATTAAAGGTGTCTGGCAATATTTACACCCTCTATATAGCCAAGTTACAAAGATTGTTCACTTCACTTAATAACTTCTAATACTGAAGCATCAAAAGAGCACAAAAATCGATACTATTATTTTGGGTATGGTGTAAAAGAGGTACGCGTGTCCAAGAGAGATTTGTATGGTATGTAGAAGAGAGAAAGATGGGGCATGAATGAGAAGGGGCAAGAGTGAGAAGGGATGCGAATGGGTTGTTGGACATGCAAGATAGAGGGCACTCAAGATTGAGAAGATGAGAGATAATGGGTACTGACGTGTGTGTGTGTGTGTGTGTGTGTGTGTGTTAATGAGCATCTGTGCAAGAGAGAGAGAAGGGAGGGTGCAAAAGAGAGGGGAAGATTCATGAAAGAGATGGTTCCTGGGCACTGGCATGTGCAGATGTGCAAGTTAGAGGACACTGTCATGAGAATGAATTAGAGGGCACATGCAAAGGAGAGAGAGTAAGGGGGTGTAAGAGAGGTAGTTGGCACTGGTGCACGTGCAGCACAGTGTGCAGTTTAGTGGGGACGTGAGAGAAAAACAGAGGGCACTCTGTGCAAGAAAGTTCATGCAGGCTAGAGAGCACTAAGGCAAGTGTAAGCACGGGCTTGAGGGCACTGTTGCACAAGAGGACGAGCTACAGGATACTGGCGCAAGCTAGAGTAAGCTAGAAGGTGCACGTGTGAGAGAGAGAGAGCGCAAGCATGAGCTAAAGGGCACTTGCACAAGAGCAAGCGAGGTAGAGGTTATTTGAGTGCACATGCAAGCAAAAGGGTGCTTGTTTATGCATGAGTGTGCACGCAAGCTAAGATGTTCGCATGTGTCAGACAGACAGTGTGCGAGCTAGAATGCGCATGCATGGCTGCACATGCTACAGGGCGTGAGCTATAAGCTGCAGGCATGAGAAAGGTCTAGAAGGTGTTAGTGAGAGAGAGCAAACTAATAGGCTTGCACAAGAGAATGAGTTAGAGGGTGCTTTGTGTGCCATGTGAGTGAGCAAAACTGCATTCACACAAAAGACTGAACAAGCAATGAGCTAAAGCATGAAAACAGCGATCAAGTGAGCTTGAGGCAACTTACCCCTGAGAGACCGAGAATACGAGCACACACCTGATGGAAAGTAAGCTGGAGCTAGCATATGTTTGAGAGAGATAGCAAGCTGTACAAAAGTGAGTGCGTTACCGAACATGATCGAACAAGCTTGAGGACGCTCGAATGAACGCAAGAGAAAATTAGGGAGCATTTGAATGATGCATGCATGCTACAAGAAAGAACAAATGAGCTAGAGGGGCCTGTGCATCAGAGAGAGAACTCAGTAAGAATCTAGCAACACCAATTTTAAATCCAACTGATTTATTTGAAAGTAAATTTGCGAGCTTTCGACCTTTGTCTTCATCAGGCAAATGCAGTGTTCTGGTCTGCAATAGCACACATCAGCACAGTCACAGATTGCTGATTATAATGCGAATCCTTACATCTAACCTGCTATTCAAGTGTTAAAGTGGCTAACAATGCGTGTGAAGGGAATCCTGAGCATTGGTTAGGCTTGCAAATTTACTATCAAATAAATCGATTGGATTTAAAATTGGTGTTGCTAGATTCTTACTGAGTTCTTACTACCCCAGTCCAACGCCGGCATCTCTACATCATCAGAGAGAGAGACAGCAAGCAAGCCAGAGGAGACATGAGAAGACAGAGACCAGTGGGCACTTGCTTGTGCATGATAGACAGCAAGCAGGAGGGTGCTCACTCACTATAGTAAGTGCAAATTAGAGGGTGCTTGCTTGCGTACGACAGTGCATTTGCCTGACGAAGGCACACTGCATTTGCCTGACGAAGGCACAACATAGTGTTGAAAGCTCACGGATTTACTATCAAATAAATTGGTTGGATTTAAAATTGGTGTTGCAAAACTTTACTGAGTTTACCCCAGTCCAACGCCGGCATCTCTACATTACGACAGTGCAAGCCAGAAGCTGCACAAAATCACAGTTGCATGTGCAACAGATAGGGCTCAATCAAGAGAATACGCAAGTGTCAAGAATGTGTTCAGGAAGGAAGGGAGCAAGTGCCACGTGGGCACTTGCTCACTACAAAGCACTCTGTCCAGGAAAATGTGAAAGCCAGAGGGCACCGATGAGAGACTGAGTGAGTGAGCCAGCCAAACAGCGCGCCCTCACTTATATGCAAGGCAGAGGATGATGACGCAAGTGAGAGAGAACAAGCCAGCCACAGAGGCTTGCAAGAGGGAGAGAGATAGTAAGCCATCCAGAGGGTGCTCATGCACAAAGGAGAGCAAGAGAGCCAGAGGGCACTTGTGCTCAATAGACAGAGTGCGCTTATGTGTACATGAGATTGCACAAACCAGAGGGATCTCGCAAGAGAGAGGGATGTGGAGTAAGATTGGGGCACTCACGTGCATATAACAGCATGCCAGCCAGAGGGCACTTGCAGGATGGACAGAGAGGGACGTCTGAGTGAAATGAAGGGGGAATAGGATACGCACGAAGGCGAAACAAGGGATGCATACATGAAATAAAAATAAGGTGAAAAACAGCGTATTTGTATACCTGAATGAGAGATACATGCAAGCATCCCTGAGAAACAAGTGTGTATGTGCATGTAGAAATACAGATGTGTGCGTGAGGACATCATGCCTGAATGTGCACAGTATGAAAGAGGTGTAGGTGTGCACAAACATTGAGAGAGATGCATGAGTGTGTGGGCGCACACAAGATGCACGAGAGGGTGTTGTGCATGTGAGAGGGAAAGTATGAAGGTAAGTGAGAGGGTTTGTGTGCCTAAGTATGTCGTTGTGAGCATGATGGTCCTGTATGTGCACGGAGGTGTGTGCTCACATGTCCATGTGCATGAATGAGCATGAGGGGCTGTGTGTGTGTGTTTCTCTGCATTTGAGTGTGAGTGGATGCATGTTTGCACATATGCACATCCCTGAGAGAGCAAGGATGTGTGTGTATGTGGGTGAGATTCTGTGTGCATGTATGTTGGGTCAGTGTGCAATGTTATTGGGGTTGTGTACTGTGCACATGTTGGGATCCTATGTGTTTGGCATATGCAAAGGCATGTGCTAGGTGCACGTGTCGTGTGCTGATGTCTGAGCAGACAAGCTGGTTATGTGCACGCATGCAAAAGGTTGCAAGCAAGGTCACAACTCAGGGAGGCCAAGGATGGTTGAGAGGTCAGGTCAGCATGTGGTGTGCAACATAGAGTGACCAGGGTTTTCCAACTTCGTTTTCAGGAATAGCAGAGGGGACTGAGCATCAAGCTGGAGTTCCAAAACAGCTTTTATGTCAGCAGGATTTCCCCACTAGATTGTCACTGCCCTCCCATCAATGATGTAAAGGTTGTCCCACGTTTAAATCGGATCCCCGTTTACATCAATTTGAATCACACTGTGTGGGTTTTACACCTGATAGTTCTCCATGTTAAATTATCTAATGAATCACTACTGGTTCCCCATGACATGCAGCTGCTGAACAGGACTCACCAGAGGTGCACATGCTAGAGAGTGAAAGCGTGCATGCATGCAATGGAGGCGGGAGGAGGAATACGGGGGGGGGGGGGGGGTGGCAACCTGAGAAACAGTGTGCATGTATAGTCTGTGTTTGAGAGACAGAGGTTGGGATTTTCAGGCAGCATGTGGATTTGCTGTGGGAGATTTGGTGGTAGAGGTCCGTTGACTTTCAGTGCATCTGGACAATCCTGATTGCGGGCCAGAGTGCATGAGCTACTGCGTGAGACAGAGTTGGTAGCAGGCAGGCTTACAATGTATCGGTAGTGCTCGGTAGAAAATATGAATGAATTTTCACCAATTCAAAATTTATACTGTAACCCCAGACAATTAACACTGGAGACTCATCCACAGAAGTTATCTTCATTATCTAGTCATCTAACATATGCACATTATACATATATATATTACACATACCAGTCTAAATTAATCTAACTAAACAACTTAATTGGCCACAGACATCCCCAAATGACCATGAAGGATCATGGAGGACTTTCCAGAGGGGAAAGGTTAATGGACAGAAACAAAACCAGCCAAGTATTGAAGCAATTATGGGACCAATCGTCTTATAAATACATAAATATATTCACACACTACCTCAAAGACTTAGCTTTTCCTTTGTGAAAACTAATGAGTTTCCCAAATTACCTAGATATATGAGCATAAAATTACAATTACAACATAAAATTTTCACATATACTCATCTACTGCATTTACTAACCAATCTGAGTATTTAGTCATATTTAGTCACAAAAGTAATGATATTTACTTTCAAAGTTAATTTTCATTATAGTTTTCAGATTTAGTTTGAATTTATAATACTAAACCAATATGAAATAAATAAATTTACTTTAATGTTAATGGAATTAGAAACTCATCACCTGATGCCAATAGGTGGGAGGATCTACTATTGGGGTTTCTCCAGGATTTCCAAGGTGTTGCTTAGCTAAATAAAGACTAAACACATCACGTGGTTAAAAATTCTTGGACTAAACCTTGCTACAGCAATGCAAGATTAACATATTACTTCCAGAAGCCAATCTCAAAATTAAATGAATATTTCTGTAAAGCAACTTGAAAACAAATTTTTCCAGGTATACCAATATATATTGGTTAAATTAATCATTTTGAGCTTGTATTTGCGTGATTATTTTTTCAAAACATTAAATACTAAATTTCTAACTCAAAATTGCAGTTATAATTTATGTTTTAGGTTCTAATCTGAGCCTCCATTAGCATTCATATTTAAATTTTCATTTACAAAGAACTGTCGGTCAGTTATCAAATCTATCAGCACCAGGTCCATGTGCCATACTGACTACTCAAATCAGGCTGTTCCGTTTTATGTCAAAAGAGCTGCTGCAACTGCTTTCAATCTTCAACAGTACACAAAGTCTGCACAAGAAACAACGGCAAATCTTTAAACGCACCTTCTCTTGTCTATGAAACTGTCTCCGTGCAACCCAAGTTACCTCAAATGCCGTTCCCTGTACCTGAAGTTGAAGAGGTGAACCATGGATATCAGAATATTCATTAAGCCATAGAGAAACTTGTGAATTGCCCATGTCCCGTTTAAATTCTCCTAATCTGATCATTCCAACAAACACTTGCAGAAAATCTGTCCTTAAAGTGCACTGGAGAGAAGGGCCAAAATCAAGTGCAAGTCATTCACAGCAGCTTCCAACAACTGGAACAACGGCAGTGGATATCAATATAAGCCTACTCACCAGCTTTTCTGCATTTTGAAGGATCAGCAGTGCATTTTACCTTTAGAAACTGCACACATACACACAAAGCTTCAAAGTGACTAAGCTTAAACATTTTAACAAATTGTTAACGTTTCACAGCATTTTTAATTAAAGATCAAATCATAATTATGAAAATGTAGTGCAACAAAGCAATTAAAGGAGAAAGAACCTGGAAAATTCCAATTAGTTACTCACCATTCATACTGTATTAACCACATTTTTTGTTCTACACAATACCGGTGCACATTTCATCAAATTGTTGACTCGAACAGCTTTTGTTGTTTTGTTAAATCTTGGAAAAATATGGTATTTTGGAAGTGGCTCAAGATTTTTTTAAATGTCAAAATTTAGCAAACCAACACTGCATGTAGTTCAGTGTTGGAAGTTGCAACTCTCCATAATGAAGCAGTATGTATTGAGAGTAAAATGACAGACAGCTGCAGGATAACATTTTGAAAAATTTACATTTTAAAAAATATTCGTCAGATTAAGCTCTCCTTTAAGGTCTTCATTTCACATTTTTCAGATTGTGCATGACTATCCAGTTCCATTTGTCAGTGTGAACTAAGTTAATTCTTTACTGGACCACTAAGTAGAGCATTACCCTAGGGAGAAAACCAAATACCAGATCACCTTATTGAGACATGATCTTTTTTCTAACAAACAGCACCAGTGCCAAAAAATGAAAATGCATGAGGCCCATACAGTTACATAAACCCCCAGCTAAAATAATTGTAGGCAGCATCTGCTATGGAATTGAAGAGTAGGGAAAAGAGAATCAGATTTAAAACTTTCAGATCACCTTTAAAATTTATTTTATTAATGCAAGATGATTACTAAGCAAGATAGATTGCTTTTACTTGATAATTAGAATTATGTGCAGCTAAAAAGGAGTTTGTTCAGATACTTTAGACCGTTATTAAAAAGAACACTGCCACTTCTTTTAAGGTGGCAAAACCATGTCCGATGATGCAGCAAAGTTTTAGGGGAAATTAAATGCATAATTTAGCAGAAGGTGCACAGCAGTACTAACTTGTTAGTCCCAATTACACTTGTCAATTGAGAGGTAAATCATGAAATCAGAGTTCCAGCGTTTCAAAAGAGATCAAACTTACTTTGATTTTTTCTCAATGATGGTCGCTTGTTTTTATGATGGACTAAAGCCACTTCTTCTGTCAAGATTACAATATCTGAGCTGTAGCAAGCCTCCAAAACGTTTATTAAACTATGCAGTATTTTACTTCCTTTAACTGTATTGACGACCCAAAATACACAGCATCCAACATTTATTAGTGTTGTATTCAAAATAAATTGAATTAATTATACCATTATTCATAGCCAGTTACGTAAACAACTTCCAGTCTCCTAGTGAAGAGAACTGTTTCTATCTTGCCTCAATAAAAGGTGGCAACCTTTAGTGAGGCTGTCTTCTCTTCTGCAATCACTGCTGATGTTGTTCACCACTGGCCTATTGAAAGCTTCCTCGAAAAGCAGAACACTGACAGTAGTGCCTACTTATAAAACCGAAATTTCCTATAACCCCAGCATAGGGTGTACTTAGGACAATCTGTTGGCAAGTGAGAGTGTCCCAATGAAATTCACCATTTGAGACACTGGATTATCAATTCCTGCCAGAACAACAGATCTGTGGTGCACTGTATTAAGTAAGCACATATGCCTCAGCAACCTCAGGTGCAGATAGATACATGGAAATGCAAAAGTTGCCGTCCAACTCAAACCTGTTCACTGTTAGCTTCATAAAAATGACATTTCACTGTTTGCTTCCCTATTGAAATGCACTGAGCAGCAAAACATTGCAGTAGTTTGAGTAGTAGATATATACTAAATTTATCACAGAATATTAATATTTGTTCATTTCAGTCCACATATATTTTTGACAAATGTGATAAGTGTCAATTACTGCTAAACCACTTCTCTAGCATTGAAAATTAACTATTGCAAATGTGGTGTCTCATTACTTCAGGTTTGAATTGATAGGAATATTAAAATACAAAACTTGTTTTTTCAAACACCTTTTTCTTAATCCAGTCTCTCCCTTGATATTTCTGTACCTGATTGAGGTGAAATTCAGAAATTCTATTCTGTCCTTGTGTTGTTAATTTCACAATATTTCAATCTGATCCATTAGATATGTAGTTGCTTGTCTTGTTTACTCAGGTCACAAATGCCCAGTTTTCTTCATCACAACATTATCAGCTCACACTCAAGCAGCTTGTGGATTAAAATATCCTCCAAATTAAACGGGCCGTTCTAAGATAGATGCCATTTGATATTCTGCTACAGCAAATGACGATCTATTAAGATGCCTTTTTTCAAGTGAAAGAAACACAGATGGATTGGTAATGGTATCAAATTTTACTTGTTTGGTCTTGCATGAAAATTGCTTATGGATGCAATTAGGTTACTGCCTAAAAACTGACTGTTCACCTAAAATAATCAATTTAGAAAACTGAAATGATTTCATAAAATGTAAGCTTCGCATTTACTTTGAAACTAGATTGAACATTTAAATATGTATATTTCAGACAACTTTATATTTGCATACATAATATATACATCACCTATAAATAGTTTGCTGAATTCAATTTTCTTGTTAATCCATGAAATGATGAGAAATGTTAAATGTAGATTGGTAGAGCCTGACTGTTTTGTGTTACAATAGATCATTGCTGCTACATAGCACAATAAAAAAAAACTAAGAAAACTTGCAATATTTGCATGAATTCAGTTACAAATTACAAACATATTGCAATGTAATACAATCAAAAACAATAGGAATTAGTTTCTCATCTCAACTTCGTGAAAATCTTTAGAAAATAAAATGGGTCATGATATCATGATGATGGTAACTCAACAATCAACATAAATGCAAGATCAAGAAGAACAATAGGTAAAAATTCCAGTTTTGTTGTTAGAAACAAGTATTTTCAGTCTGAAAGTAATGTTAAAAAAAAGTAACTGTTGTTTAAGAACAAATAGTGAAAGCAGTGCATAAAGCAAAAATATACAATTAAACAATCAATACTTTTGACACTTGTTCATCCACCAAAATTCACGGTATCAGAAAACATTTGTCGATAACAAATTGGGGATGACACGTATGGGGTATTTCATAGGCTTTGTAGTAATGACTTGATTGTGCAAGATCTTTGAAAAATCAGTTTTAAAGAATTCAGATTTTGATTTAATATCTGTTCAAATTGTATAAGGTTTCATAGTTTTCTCTAAATTTATCCATTGTGCCATTTTATTTATTAGTGAACATAAACAGTTAAATCATTGACAATTAAGATTTCTATGAAAAGCACTAGACCGTAAATCTATCTCAACATTTATTTAATTGATTGTTACTGAATTTACTTAAATTGGAGAACTGTTGATTGCTAGCATGCTTCCAACACAAATAAAATTGAAACGGTGCAAAGTCATAATTCTATTTTCTGAGTTACAGAAAAAACGAATCTGAAATATTTACCTTTTAAAAGAGAAATAATTTTGCCAAGTATATTCTTCTCACTTTATGTACAGCAATACAAAGATTTCAAAACAAATAAAATGTACTTTTTAAAAAATGTGCCCAAAAGACTACAGTGTTAATGATTGTATTGAGCTTGTTTTTTGATTCAAAAGCTTTCATTTTTAGATGTGACGGCACTTATTGTAAATGAAATTGTGTTACCACAGTCAGAAAAACTGAAACAACAGCATTTATATACAGCATACATTCATTTAATATACACTAGCAGTATTCACTGGTCTCCTTGTCCAAACTGTGAATTAAAGAAATTGACATCTCACTGAATTCCACTGTAAAAATTGTGGACTGTTCTGGTACACACCAGATCATGAAAACATGCACAACTTTTTACAGAGATGTACAGTAGTAGTTAATACAGGACATGATAAATATACCCCATGTTTAAAGACATTATACACATTACTCCATTTAAAGAAGCACTTAATCTTCATTAGAAAAAAATTATCCTTTTATAAATGATGCTTTTCATATACAGAGATATATATCTCTATATACACATACATATGTATATATACACATCTATAAATATATATATATACACACACACATACAACCATTTTGATACTTTATATTAGTGAAAGGGAAATATACCCTAATCACAAATTCTATTTGTGAAGGGAAATAAATCAAATGGGATACAATAATTCTGACAGACCACCCTAATGTTAATTAAAGATGGCCAAATCTTTTCTGGAAATTATTTTGTAATCCCTCCACAATGTGGACCTGAAATGGCAGGCCTGGCGAAAGAAATTACACCTTCTCATTTTGTAATTTAAAAAAATATATTTACTACATCTCATGGTTCATTAGTATTACGTCAGTGATTTTAGCATTGCTTTAAGAGCAAGTCGCTGCAGAACAATTAGTATCTATCAATATTTGGACTTAACAGTGACTGTGAAAAGGAAATCATGATTTTGGTCAAAAAGCAGCTTTTTGAAAATAATTTATTTGCTCCAAAGAGGAATTGAACTTAGATTTTTTTTTATAACTTAGGTCTAAGAGCTCAGACTTACCACTTTACCAGGCCTTGCCCATGTGCAAATAAATCCCTCTTGACAGGCAGTGACTATACAGTCTTCAAGAAATATTAACACAGTCAGCCTTTCATGTGCTATCTTTTTACAGATAAGAGGCTCTAACAAGGGCACATCATCCATTCTAGGGCAGAGAGAAGTTCCCAGAGTCTTAGCTGAGTCCATTTTAGTTTTGGTGACTAGGTTTAGTTTGTCGCTGCTTTTGCTAGAAATGTGACCCATGCTGTGGTTTCTTTTGTGATCCTTCTCATGGTGTCTTTCCTTGCGGTCGTGTAGTGATAAAGTTGCAAATTTACTGACTCCAGAAGCAATTGCACCATCCATGACACTGCTTTTGTTATTGACATTTGTAACTGCTGAATGCGGAAGGCTATTCGATCGAGGAAGAGGAGGAGGTAAGGAGTTGCTGGGTGTTGTGATGCTGCTGTTGCCATTGCTTCCAGTGCTGGTTGCAACATTTCCAGCTGATGGGCTTGTGGCATTCATCACATTTGTGTGTGTCCGAGCACGTGAAAGAGGTTGATGAGGAAATAGAATATCTTCTGTCAGATCCCATAAACAGAGCTGTGTGTCTTGACCAACAGAGCCAAACCTATACGTGACACTTACAGGGCGACTGTCTGTAGAATTCCTTTTTGACAACCTAGATTGAGTACTATTTGCTCGATCTCTGCCAAAATGTATTTGGTCTTGGAAGTCCTCATCACTCCCACTGAATTCCATAGGATCATTTTCTTCTACACTAGTGGTATAAGGATCAAATGCAACAACGCTGACCCATGACTTATGTCCATGTCCCCTGGCTATTACACGACAGTCTATAAAAGACCACACGGTCACCAGATCATCCTCTCCACCTGTTACAATGTATTTTCCATCTGGACTCCAACACACACACAGCAGTCCTCCAAAGTAACTTTTCATTGTACCATGCAACTCCACCGAATCAAAATTAAACACACGGAGAAATCCATCCTGACTTACGCAAGCAAGGTACTTCCCATCAGGAGAGAATGCAAATTCATTTAGGGCCCCCTCGCCAACTGTCCATTTGAGTAAAGGATTTCTTGTAGATTTGCTTTTGCAGGTGTGAACTGCATAATTGTCTCCTTGTTTCAGTGGCTGATAATGTGGTGCTGTGGTACCACAAGAATGTTCCACATTATACAAGTACATATTGCCACTGGAATGAGATACTAAAAACAGGCTTTCTGAACCAGGTACCCATTTTACACAGGTTACTCGTGACTTGTCTATTAACCTCTGTTGAGGAAAAATACAAATCAATTAATACTTCTGTGCAATATTATCCAAACTGCATTGAACCATATAATGAATAAACAGCTAACAAAGTTAAAACAAAATACATTAAATTTTCTTTAGAGACAATTAAAGTTGTATTAAAAACATATTAGCCTACTACAAAACAATGATTGTTATTTTGATAACTAAAATAATGAGCCATATACTACTGAATAAAAAGATCCAATGATCAAAAATATGTATCACAATAATGCCTCTTGAGTTAGTCATTTTGATCTTTAATAAATCAAAATACATATACAAATAGTGACTGCATCATGTTTAATGAGTGAATGGGTCACCAAAGCAACATAATAATGTAACTTCAGATCACAATGTCTTCAAGTTAACAATCCAACTTAGGAATAACAAGTCAGGCAAAAAAAAACTATTTGGCCCGTGTCTAATCAATAGTCTTCCATCTCACACATGGCACACTCCCTCGGTGACTTGTGTTACAGCCCGGATTTTGCTATATTAACATTGGTGAGGCCAAGAGCACTTCCTATTATTACTGGACAAAGCTGATTGCAGCCTCCAGCATTCATATATGCATGAAAAAGTGTGGAAATCCAAAAGTGGTTGAGTGATAACCCTGCTCTTTCAAAGTCTTTCCCAATGTAATTTACAGAGATCATGGTGTGAATTAAGGTTAATTACCCACTATTTTCATACTAAACAGGATGAAAAGGCTAGGGCTTGCTCAATCAAGAGTAACTGAAATGTTAAAAAATATAGCGAAGAATAACTGAATAACCTTGCTGACCCTAAAAAAGTAATTTTAAAAGTGTGGAGTTTCATTCCCTCAAAAAAAGTTGCAATATTTAAATAGTTTTTCTGTTCTTTATATCTTTCACTTAATTCCATTTCTATGTCCCAATCATGTTTCACATCATGATGTAATAACTTAAATACAATTTATATTTCAAAATTTTTATTTTAAGACACTTGTGTCTGCATATCTCAGTGAGAATTCTTTAATCTGACTAGTTGACAAGCCTCTGTGCTGCTTTCCTTGTTCACAAATGCTATAAATTCCCTATAATGAGTGAAATCTAAACCGGTACGGTTGAGTAAAGATTCCACACAAGCTCACTAAAAGTCTGTGAGCAACTGTACAAAGGATGAAGACAAAAGCTGTTCCTTCATCAGTCACAGCAAAATGCAGAACACTGCCTTCAGTATTCCACTATTCTTAATTATTTTAAAGCATATTTAAGAATCATTGAATGGTTACAGTGTAGCAGGACATCGGCTAATCCCATTCTCATGCCTTTTCCATGCAGACCTGCAAATCTTCTCTCATCTAATATCCCTTTTGAAAGTCACAACTAAATTTGCCTTCACCATGTTCTCAGGCAGTGCATTGTAGATCCTAATCGCTTGTTGACAGAAAAGCTTTTCTTCACATTGCCTCTGGTTCTTTTACCAATTATTTTAAATTGGTGTCCTATGGTTCTCTTACACCAATGGGAAAGTTTCTTCCTAACTATTGTCCAGATCCCTCATGATCTTGAATGCCTCTACAAAATCTTCTCTTAACCTTCCACTTTATCATAGTTTAATCTCTTGCATCCAATTAAATTGCTTTAACATATTTCTTTCCGGATGAAAGCATAACATTCCAACTATACAATTTCAACAGCAGTTGAATGAATTACTTCCATCTCTGATCAATTAAAGTTTTAACATAATAAATCCATAAGCATAGATTGAGCATGAAGAAAAATAAGTTTTGCAGAGGCTTTCAATCCAGTATCACAAATTTAGATGATGCCAAGAATTCAGCTGATTCCTCAAATGTTGAAAAGAAAATGAAAATCTGTTACCTTTTCATATCATACATTAAATCATGCTTCAGAAGTCAGTATGTTCCTGACATTAAGGGAATTTCATAGTAAATTAGTTGTAGTGTTAATGTAAGTTTTACTTGTGACTAATAAACTCTACTTTGATATTATGGGATTTAATTGCAGGTCAACTGGGAAAATTTCCTTTTCCTCAAATATAGCTCCAATGGGGTACATGAATCTTCCATTATTACCCTTCTGTTATTAGTGATGGGTGAATGGAGAAACAGGCCTTGAATAGCTCTTTTCTGTATTTATTGTGTGCATGGGCAGACATGCTCTCTTTCTCCTACTCGTACAATCATACGATATCCTGCACTTTCACAAAATGGCTTGAGGATACTTAATGCCTTGTTGATGCAGGGAACAAGCAACATCTTCATCTCTACCTTAATACTTTGCTGTTACAAATTTCATCTGTTAACTTCCTAACAGAAGAAGTTGTAGTTTTATACTTGCATGTATGTTTTTCTTAATATGAATTCCTAGCAGGATTTTGTTTCTTTTTCAAAAAAAAAAGGACCCTGAAAGCAAGATTATACATTTAAAATAGTTCCAGGCAATACAATGAAGATGATCCAATGGCTTGGAATGATATGGCTGCACTGGTGAATTGAAAGAGTACAATTAATTATGCTATTGGATGATTCATCTAGATAGCAGTCAAAATTGCACTCCTTCACTTCTGGGGAGATGAAAATAATCAATATGAATACAAGGTATCACTAAGAGAAGAGGTACATTTTACATCCAAGCCAAAATCTTCATCTTATAGTACAGAAAACCTGGCCAACTGGATTGTCCAATTTAAGACAGCAAATCTGAATGACAAGGGTATAGCAGAGAATCAAATCAGAGTTGCAGAGTTTTACTAGCGCTCAAAATAACCTAGCCAACATTGAAAAACTAGGTTGGGCACAATGTTTTATTATTCGTGTTCCAAAATGTACCATCCAAGAAATAACTAAAAACTCTGGAAAATTCAAAGCTTCAAAAGATGTGTTATGGTCTTAAGACACTTTTAAGACACTTGGTCTTAAAAAAATTGTCCAAAATATTTGGTAGCTATTCTCTGATTCACCTTCAGATTTCTTGTCTTGATCCAAAATAAATTGTCATTGTAAAATCCATCTGATGTCTAGTGAAAAGGAATGATGAGCCACGTGATCAATGTACTGGTCTTACCCTTTTAGAAGTTGGAACTTTGCTCATGAAATTCTGCAATAGTAGTGACTATAAGTTACAAAAATTAGCATAATCATAGGTACACAGGGAAATACAGGCCAGAAAAGGTAATGCAATCATCTTCTACTGGTGCCAAAACTAACACCTCAATAACTCATTTGTACAAGTAATGGTTAAATCTCAACTTTCTTTACCACATTATCTCCCTCCTATGGTGATCTATTCCATTTTTTCCCACCAGCTGAATAGTTTAATATAAACTAATTGTGCATTTTCCCTATTCTAAACATAATCCTTTATATCTTATATTTGAGTTGCTCCAGAACTAAGAATAGGAATGGGGAATTTGCCCCCTCAAAACAAAAATCCATGAAATCATGGATGATCTGTGACGTATTTCCATATGCCAGTCTTTGCCTCCATATTCTTTAATACCATAGCAAAAATCTAAAAATCTCATGTTTACAAGTTCAATGGTGGAAGTAGTTTGTACCTATCCAATTTATTATCTTGAAAATGCAATAAAATCACCCCTAACCTTTTAGAATTCTAAGGAATTTCATCTCTACAAATTGTCTAGTCCCTCATGCCTGTTCCACTAGTTAATAGCCTCAACTCTACTTTCTCATCTTCCCTCTATAACCTTTGACTGTCTTGCTAATCAAGAATCTATCTTACTTAGCATTAAAAATACTCAATGGCCCTGTCTCTAATGCTCTCTGTGTGGAGAAAATTCTACATACTAATGAACTTCTGAAAAAAAATTTCTCATTTCCATCTTAAATAGAAGTCCATCTATTTTTAAACTGTGTCCCTTGGTTCAGTATCTCTTACGATGTGGAGATGCTGGCATCGGACTGGGGTAAACATGTAAGAAGTCTCACAACACCAGGTTAAAATCCAGCCAGTTTATTTGATAGTAAACCCACAAGTTTTTGGAGTCTTCCCATTTTGTTAGGTGAGTGGAGAGTTCTGGTCTCAAACACAGCATATCAGTATCTCTGACAACAGGAAACATCCTTTTGGCATCAAGAATGTCACGTCCCATTAGTCTTTTATGTTCCAATAAGGTAATTTCTCATTCTTTTAAACTCCAATGGATACATAATCAACTTGTTCATCCTTATTGAATGGCAGAGAAGGTTCAACAGGCTGAGGGGTCTACTCCTGTTCCAAATTTGTACATTAATAAGTTTACCAAAACATGACTTCTTGTTTACTCGTCATTATGTTATTAGTCACAACATGGGTCTCAACAACTGAATTCATCCTTCCCTCTTCAATATGCTTTCATGTCCTAGCACCAGCTAGGAAATTTATCATGTGGGTACTGATCTTGCTTAAAAGAATGATATACAGCTCCTAATTACGGAATTCCTTGCAATTAACATATTATATTTTCTCTCTTCGTGCTCCAGATTGCCATAGCTCAAATTCTAGCTATCTTTTCTTTTCCTCAAAATGAGCAGGTATATTTTCTGCTGATTCTTGTATTCTATCCCATGAGTTCCCATTTCTCTGCACATTTTCAGACATACTGAACCTAAATCTTTCTAGAACGTGTGACCAAAGTCAGAAGCAAACTGTTTAGATACTTGTCTCACTTACATGTTGGAAGTGTCTGCAATCCACATCCAGCTCAATGACTCTCAATTGGAGAGATCTGAGATGAAGGCATTATAAATGTGTTAACTTGAGGAAATCTGACAAATCTGCACATATTGCAGTCCAGTCACATAGCCTGCTCTGCCAAATCTTAGTCTAGCTTTATATATATCTATTAGTTTGTATTATGCACATTATAATTTGCCTTTTAAAATGTTTTCTACATACTAACTTGCACAAAGATATTGAAACAAACTTTTAAATACTTACTGCTTCGAGCCAAGAGGTACCAACAAATACAAATGCTGGAAGAAAAAAAGAAACACCTCCATCCCTTTTGCACAGAATTCTCACTGTCCTAATCTCCCAAATTTTAAAAGAGTAAGATACAGTAAAAAAAATCTGCTTTTATTTTGAAAATGCTGAAAATACACTGCAGGCTACATTTGATTCCACTGCCTATCACATCATTTCCTCCCCTCACCTTCCAGGCTTCTGGCACTGGCCAGTCTTTAATCATCTGAATACAGCCTTTCCCTTCCCCTCACCTTCCCATACAAGTGCAGAAGACGTAACACCTATCTATGCTTCTGCCACCTCTCTTCACTCTTCAACATCCCAAACACTCCTCGCAGGTGAAATAACAATTTACTTGCACTTCTTTCAATTTAGTGTTACAATCACCTTTGGAAATAGACTGGTATCATCTGCAGACTTAGTTAACAGTTTTGCTTCTGATCATTTATATCCACTGCAACAGTTTTGTTCTGGAGCCTAGTGAGTGATGTCTTGTCATAATAACATTATAGCAAATGTTAGCTTTCCTGGTTTAGTAATTTTCCATCCACTTCAAGCCTTTTCTTTGTGAATGTACTTGTGTAGTACTGTTCCAAACGTTCTGCAATCACATCAAGAGAACTCCTAATGTCAATAACGCCCATCATTCCCTTTTACCAATTGCTCTTTCAGGACATTTCTTTTTGGAATTGATGCAGAATGATAGTTGCATTGATATAATCAATTTTGTTGGCTACTTTAGGTATTCTCATGAAATCCATCAAGGCCTAAACCTCACCTTCCTTTCATTTCAACAGTCCCAGTCTCTGACTATCTCATCAGAAATTTCCATTTATGTTACTACCTCCTTTGCTTAACTATTGATATAGTGAGACTGCCTAAAGTCTTCCTGTGTGAACACAGAATTAATTTCATCAGGAGCTAGGTATCAGATAGTAACCTGGCTACAAAAAGAGTTTAAATGCAGCTCCTCAGGTTTGCAAAAGATTTGAATTGATGCTCCATAAGAGTCAGTGCTTGGACCACTGTTGTTCCTTATTTACGTCAACAAATTGGAAGCTTAATTTCAAATTTTACAGATGAGCTGAAGTTAATACAGAGAAACATTGCAACAAAATAAAGAAAGGTTGTAACAAACTTGCAAAACAGTTTAAATTGACAAGTGAACTACAATGTAGGTTAATGTGAGCTAGTACATTTTAGTAAAAATAAGGAAGCCATGCAGTCCTTGGAAAACAGATGTCTAAATAAATGTTGTAATAATATAGAGGAATGGAGAGATCTGGAAATATAGATGCACAGATTACTAAAAATAGTGACACAGATTGATATGGCCACAAAGAGTAAACAAAGTACTCTGATCAGACTTTTTGAAGAGGTAACAAACAGGGTTGATGAGGATAATGTAATTGATGTGGTGTGCTTGAACTTCCAAAAGACATTTGATAAATACCATATTACAGGTTTGTCAGCAAAGTTGAAGCCCGTGGAATTAAAAGAACAGCTGCAGCATGAACACAATGTTGGCTTAGTAACAGAAAACAGAAGAAGAGAATTGTTATTTTTTGGACCAGGTCAGGACAGTGGAATTCTCCAGGGGTTGGTAATTAGGACCATTGCTTTTTTGTTTTAAATTCATTTACAGGATGAGAGCATCACTGGTTAGGACAGCATTTATAGCCCATCCCTCGTTGCCCCTGAGAAGATGAACTACCTTCTTGAACCACTGTAGTCCCTGATATATATCAATGACCTAGACTTAGAAATGCAGGGCACAATTTTAAAACTTGCAGTATTGTGAACTGTGAGGAGCATCTAAATTTGCCATTTTAGCTATCTATTTCCTTCCACCTCAAATGCTTACTTAGCTTTTCCTTAAAAAGAGTCCTAACCTGTCAATCCTTTTATGTGTATCCATACATTTCTGATATCATTCTTGTAAACTCTGCATCCTGCAGTGCCTTTATATCATCTTTTATTGTAATATGACAATCAGAACTGCATGCAATAGTGAAAGTATGGTCTACCCAAGATTCAATACAAGTTTAGCATAACTTCCACATTTCAACTGTTAAGAAAAGATTAATTAGGCATATGGGATCCTAGCTTTATATAGAAGCAGAGTGTATAAAAACAAGGAAGTATTGGTGATTCTTTATAAAACACTGGTTCAGCCTTAACAGGAGTAGTACGTTCAATCCTTGCACCACACATTAGAAAGACCATCAAGGTTTTTAAAGAGGATGTAGAAAATATTTTCAAGAACTGTTGTGAGGTGAGGAACAACAACTGCATGGACAGATTGGAGAAGCTGGAGTTGTTCTCCTTGAAAAGAGAAGGTCAACAGGAAATTTGACAGAGGTGTTCAAAATCATGAGGAGTCTTGATAGCCTAAACAGGGACAAACTTTTTTTTTAAAACGCAGTGAGCAGTTAGAATCAAAAATGCAATGCTTGAGAATGCAGTGGAAGCAGATTCAATCACGACTTTCTCGAAGGAATTATCTCAAGAGGAAGAAATAATGTGGGAGAAAGGCTGTGAAGTGGGACAGCTGAGTTGGTTTTAGAGAGAATTGTATTTCTAAAGGATAGAACTGTAAAGCTGAGAAGTTATGTTTAACTTGTACAGAAAAAATTCATAATTACAAAAGAGTGACTACGGCCTGACTCTATTATGTCTAAAAATTGTCCAACGAAACCCCAATTAATTACTGAATAAATACTGGGGCATAGAAGGGTTCTTTAGCTTTTAAATATCCTTGACAGCGAGATGCAGCTAACTTATGAGCAAGAGATCACAGGCTGTGTATGCAATAAAGATGATGTTGACCTCTCAAGACTGTTGCAAATATACTATTAAAAAGTATGGTGTCTTGTGACTTTAAGTCTTTGATTAGCCTAATTTAATTAGGACAAATAAAACTATTACCAATTTGTTTGAAAGGAAATTAAGTGTTTTAAACAATAACTTTTCATTCTTTGTTAACACACACTCATCGTTCAGTAAGTTTCCTATACTGACGCATCTTGTTTTTGATATTAACTTTTAGCTGCAATTTTTTAGCTTTTGAACACTTACCTCAAGGAGCCAAGTAAAATTATACACAGACAATAATGCGAAAATAATTTATTTTTGCAGACATCATTATGCAAGATAGAATAGCTTTATTAGTGTCACAAGTACACTTACATTAATATTGCAATGGAGTTGTGAAAATTCCTTAGTCGCCACATTCTGGCACCTGATTGAGTAGATCACGGGAGAATTTAGCATAGCCAATGCACCTAACCAGCACGTCTTTCGGACTTTGGGACGAAACCGGAGCACCCAGAGGAAGCCCACACAACACAGGCAGAATGAGCAGACTCCGAACTGACAGTGAAGTAAGCCGGGAATAAAACCCAGGTCCCTGGTGCTGTGTACTAAGTGCCATGTCAGAATAGGAAAGTTGTATGGTCATCGTAATGTCAGAAAATTATAAAAGGGAGTCTGATTTTGCAATTACATTTCTTGAGAACCACATTTATGCCTGCAGTACGCGATTGTTACTGAATATGGGACAATGACCAGTTTATAATTGACAAAAGCATATATGGATAATTTTAAAAAGTGCAAACATAGGCTGACCAACTACTGCTGCATAATGATAAGATCAAGTCCTCATCATATGATACTCACTTCCTCATTAAATAACTTGCTAGTTTCTTTCTTTACAGGGTCTATAAGTTGAACCTGTCCTGCAGAGAAGCCCACAAGTAGGGAGACACTTTCTGCTGTTGCTGTTAGATGGTTGAAGTCATGGCAGGTGGGCTGCGTTCCTTTGTATATCCGCTTGTCAATAGGTTTACTTAAATCTGCAGCCTAAGGAAGAAAAAGGCACATTCATCACATTTTTATTAGTCACTCAGATATAATTAGATTTTAATTTATAAATCTTCTAAATTTCCAATAATTTGAAAGCCATTTTGCCTACTTCAATTGCATCTCCAGCAAGTTTTGTTTGTAATTAAAATTCTCTAACCCCTACATGTTCCTAAATCACAATTTTGTAATCAGAAGCTGAAATGTTACTAATGACAATCACAAAGGGTTTAATGAGGGAATGGGGGAGCAGTGCATTTGTGGAAAAAGATTTAAAATTGCTCAACAGTTACTGTGGATAGGAATTTGATTTTATATAGCACACAAACTTTAATGCTGCTTAAATTTTATGGACCATCACTATTCTTTCTTTCGCTTAACACACAATTTGGGACAAAACCTTGTACTGCAAATATAGTTTGGGGTTTCACTAAAAATGGCACAGGAATACACAGAACTTGATTTGTTTCTCTAGATGAAGTGTGTTGAGCCAAACAGTAGAAAACATTTACACTTGTGATATGTAAAATATTGAAGTTTGTCTCAAGTATCTGTGCCTATGGGAAGGTCCAGAAATGCTCCACAGAAACTTTTATTTTAAGAAAAATCTAGAAATTAAAAATCAGGCAGATATTTAAAACTGTGCCAAATGTTTATCTCCTCAATGCTAAGACAGGCTTGTGGTCAAAGATATCTTTGTCTTTTATCGAACAAAGTTACACAAAAATTAAGCTGATATAGTGAAAAAAGATGAGTTGGAGTTTTACTTTGTATTTTCTTTCTCCCTGTCTTCATTTTCAATTTTTACTTCAAACTGTGAGCTGTCATCAGCACCAGCCTGCAAATTATCTTCCAACGTTACTGAATTTCCATTGGTGAAAAGTTTGACATTGTTGAATTCAAGAAACAGGAAATGCTATCATAATGGTGAATTGCCATGTTAAAGTGGCTAAAATAGTTTAAAAAAATTATTTATAATGCTGCTGCTTAAAACAGCTAGAAAGGTATCAGACTTTTGAAGTGAAGATGCTGATGAGGTGAATGATTATTTATTTTCTCCAGTATTATGGTTCGCAGATTGAAGCAAAATCTCCTTCATGACTGTGTTAATAGAACATATTGTTGCCAGAACTGAACTGATCCAGATCTTATTGAAGATAACACTTTGATACACATGAAATATCCCTGAATAGCTGTTGAAGTACTTACTAAGTACTTGCACATAAAAATACTTTGCATATTCTCTGGAATAAAATAATTAATTTTAAAAGAATGCCAGCCATACAGTTGTAATGTTTGTGTAGTAAATACCAAGCCAATTCAGGTCCAAAATAACCCTGGCAACCAGCAGGCAAGTTTTGTTGATACTCAGTGATGAGCGCTAAGTATGTTGACTGCTTAGTGGCATATTATTTCATTTTCACATTGAAAGTAGTATAAACCAGTTCCACTGAACTAAAAGAAAATCTTCTACTCAAATCTTGAAACCAGCAATGGTGGCAGCAGTAGAGCAGTCCTCTCATACTAACGTAAAAACAAACTTACGAAGTGTAGCAGCAGAGGCTATAAGACAGGAATATCCATTTCACCTGAGTTCACATGCTATTTAATCCAGGGGTAAAGACTGCAGTAGAAGGTAAAATCTATTCATTTTTGTGGAATGGTAACTAGGTTTACCCTTGCATTTTTTGGCATCAGACAACATGAATGGTATAACAAAAGTCCTTCCTACTTCAGAAAAAAGATTCTCAGGATTTTCTACTCGAGCTCATTTGTGCTCTCATCCTCCAATATCTAATCACTATGTGCCCATCACAATAAGCCTCTGTTTTCCAGTAGCAAATAAATTTCTTTGCTCACTGGTTTAGGGCAGTATTTTTTTTAAACACACATCAACAAATAGAACCGCTTGGCAGAAATAATGAGTGAACCCTGGATATTGGGCTCATTAAAAGGCCAAGCTTTGTAATGAAGAGTTGAAAGAGTTAGTATTCTAGCTGATGGATATCAAATGGGCTGAAGAGTAATTTCCATTGAGAAGAATTTTGTCACCTTGCTGCAGTTTGAAGTAGAACAAACAACAAATTGAACTGTGACCCGATTTCAAAACAAAGTTTGGAATTTGTGACGGAAAATGTGGAGATATACAATATAAAGCAATAAATGTTAGCCTTGAGGGGATAGGATGTTACCTATTATGTTAAGGCTGCTCCTTGTTTCACAAATATATTGGCAGACATTCAAATTTGCTTCAGTCCTGACATTTTGGCTTAAAGCAAGAAAGTGAAGATGATGGTTAGAAAGCTGATAGAACCATCGGAAATCACAAGACAAACGGTTACAGACCTCATTCTCTCTTCACAGATATTACCAGACCTGCTGAATATTACCAGGAATTTTTGCTTTTCTTTTACGAAACCTCAAGAAGTGTACAATCACTTGCTTCTGCGCTCACAATTTGATAGGTTTAAGAAAACCCAATTTTAACAAGCATTGCATGTCAGTTGCTTTATATTATATGCATCATGTCAAGATATAACATCTAAAGAGTGAATATAATCCATGGGTGAAAGATCCCTTCATTCCCTCTGCTTACCCTATAGTTCCTCATATACTATTAACATTTCTACATAAAGGTTCCTCAGCCTTTTGACTAAGATCAAGTGTAGGATCAAGTGCGAGATCAAGTGCAATGCCTGTTCTTGTCTGCTTGGATTTAGTATGTCTCTCTTGTGGGGACCATGAATTGGATTTAATTTGAATTTGGATTTTGGAGCAAGTGCAAGGAGATGGATTCGGGACATGCCCGTTCTACTCTGCGCACTGTCAGTGCAACTCTGAGAAAGGAATACTTTTTTAAAAAAATGATACACTACTTGAAAATGCAAAAACTCTCCACTGTTTTCATCGCAATATTAACAACAAAGCCAAGATTTTGCATTCCAGGTTCAAACAATCATTGTTTACTATAATCGTTCCATTCTCATGGAAGATTGGAAACTGGTCTGAGTCAGATAATTCTGGACCTACTGCAATACATGTAAGCAACACACACACACACAAGTTAATAATAGGAAATGAAAGAAATACCCAGCAGGTTAGGCAGCACACAAGAAGAGAGAGAAACAATGTTGATCTGTCCA
The DNA here is from genome assembly GCA_024679065.1 of Sphyrna mokarran. Taxonomy (NCBI): domain Eukaryota; kingdom Metazoa; phylum Chordata; class Chondrichthyes; order Carcharhiniformes; family Carcharhinidae; genus Sphyrna; species Sphyrna mokarran. Next base: position 28,339,662 of record JAGIQG010000015.1, read on the forward strand.
GTTGATGACCTTGAATCAGAAATAGGAAAAAACATATATAGCAGAGGCAGGGCAAGGGCCTTCGACATCGACATCCATGTGTGTGTTAGGTATAACACCAAACAGTGGAGAGTTTTCCTTAATTCCCAGTGAATTCAATTTTGCTAGAATTCCTTGATCCCACAGTTGGTGAAATGCTTTAATGTCTACGGCATTCTCATCTCACATTTTGAATCCAGCTCTTCTGTCCATGATTGGACCGAGGCTGTAATAACACATAGAGCTGGATGATCCTGTTGGAACCCAGCTAAGCATCAATGAGGGTGAGGGAACGCCATTGATCACACTGTCAACAACTTCTTCCATCATTCACTGATGACTGACAGCATATCCTGAATAGTGAATACAATACACTAAATGAAAAATAAATCACCGTTCTACCAAAGTTGAGTGTTTAGGGCTATGAACATTGAAGTATAAGGAGGCAAACAGACAAGTGTTTCATTTCCTATGCTAGCAACGGAAGACATCATGAGAAGAGCAAGGGGTAATTGAAGTGTGAGCTGGGAAGAAAGCTTTGGAATGTGGTGGAAGTGATTTGATGTAGATGAAATTGTGCTGAAGATGGTAGAAAATAATCCATTTACTGTGAAGGCTGGGCACGGAAATTGAGGACAAGGGAGTGCTAATATGACTCTTAAGGAGGGAGGAAGATATGGGAACACAACTGCAGAAATTTGGAGGGGGGGGGGGGGGGGTTGAAGAAATATTGGTAGCACTGGAATCAAAACACATGTATTTATTGTAAAATGCAAACAGGTCAATTATCATTCACTTTATTTCCAAGGTCATGAATATTCAAACACATCAAAACATTAATGGTACAACTTATTAATACAAATGATTAAATATTTTAAATATTTTAAACCATGGATACAAAGGTAACACACACAGTAATTGCCACAGGGTGCATTTCCATTTGGAGCTCTATATGAGAGAGACACATTGACATTATTCTTTGCATATTCAGGAATCACAGCAATTGCAATTTCCTGCCACTGGCAATATCACAATTTAGTCATCTTGATATTGTGAAGATGTAAATTGATGTAATCAATCCTAATTTTTTTTGTAAGTGACAGTGTGGCTATATTTCTATCCATCGGTAGCCTGTCCTGCATCAGCAAAATATGTAAATCATAGTAAGCCCCCCATTAAAGCTGATTCTAAGATATCAGATCTAGGCACAACTGGTTGGATTAATACCTCAGTTATTTAGAATTCTAACATAATATTCCAAAAGGTTGAAATAAATTATGGCAAAATTTAATAATTATGTACAACATAAATGATATGCTTTGTATAGAAGAAAATTGTAACAACACAGCATATTAAAAAACTCAGATTAAGTGTAAATGGCAAATGAACTTCATTATACACAAGTCTAATGTGCATTTCACTTAAAGGAGTTAGAAGATACCTACATCTTGGAAAATCAGTGTAAATGAGATAAAGGAGCAAGCATATAGCACAGGCGGCACAGTAGCACAATGGTTAGCACCGCTACTTCACAGCTCTAGGGACCAAGATTCGATTCCCAATTTGGGTCACTGTCTGAGGTTTGCACATTCTCCTCGTGTCTGTATGGGTTTCCTCTAGGTGCTCCAGTTTCCTCCCACAGTCCATAAATGTGCAAGTTAAATTGATTGGCCATGCTAAAAATTGTCCCTTAGTGTCCAGAGATGTGTAGGTTAGGAGGATTAGCGAGAAAATATATGGGGATGAGATAGGGCCTGGGTGGGATTGTGGTTGGTGCAGATTTCATGGGCCAAATGGCCCTTTCTGCACTGTAGGGTTTTGATGTTTTTTCTATGTTCCTCTATACACATTCAGAAATGGCAATGCAGATTAATAAGGCCATAAGAAGCGCAATGGTCCATTTCCAAAGGAACAGTATTGAAAGGCAGAGAAGTTATGCTCAATTTCTTGTGATTAAACCATTAGATTGTGTGGGACCATTGTGCACAGTTCTGATCTCCATAGCACAAAAATATTCTAGAACAGGCTTGCCCAACTCGGATCCCACAAGTTGCATCTGGTTCCTGAAACGTCTTTCATAGAAATCATAGAAACCTTACAGTGCAGGAAGAGGTCATTTGGCCCATCTAGTCTGCACTGACAACAATACCACCCCTACATCTTTACCCCCTAAACTCTCTAATTACAGGACACTAAGGGGCAATTTTAGATGGCCAACCTAACCCGCACATCTTTGGACTTGGGAGGAAACTGGAGCACTGAGACGAAACCCATGCAGACACAAGGAGAACGTGCAAACTCCACATAGACAATGACCCAAGCCGGGAATCGAACTCAGGTCCCTGAGCTGTGAAGCAGCAGTGCTAACCACTGTGCTATCATGCTGCCCAAAGTCACATTACGTCACATCTTTGTGACTTCTGAAGCCAGCTTTCAAAGTGCTTGTCAAACAGGTAAGTTAGAGTAGAAGATTCTGCAAGGAGCTGCTTCTCAAATCATAGGCCTTTGCTCTCCCATATTTGCTCCTGATAGACTCACATGAGACGGAGAGGTCCCCTCAAAGGATGGAAAGGCCAGCAAATGAAAGCGAGTGTGTGTGGCAGAGAGGGTGAGAGGGACTGTGAGTGGGGAGAAAAAGGGACTGAGAATGAGTGCGCATGGGAGAGGGTGAAAGTGTGTGTGTGGGATCAGGAGAGGCTGAGAGCAAGTGGCACGTGGTAGAGAGCAAAATGACGGGAACGAGTGTGTGGGGCTGAGAGCAAGATCAGTTGAGGAAGATAGCACGAACACATTTAAGTTTTACTTTACAATAATAGCTCATCCTATCCATAGATAAAAGCAAAATACTGAGGATACTGGAATTTGAAACAAAAACAGAAAATGCTGGAAAATCTCAGCAGATCAGACAGCATCTGTCGAACACTCTAACGAAGGGTCATCCAGACTCAAAACATTGGTTCTATTTTCGTCTCACAGATGTTGTCAGACTTGCTGGGATTTTCCAGCATTTTCTATTTTTGTTCGAGCCCATCCTACCCAATTGTTCAATACTGGTTTTTACATTCCAGACAAGCCTCCTCCCACTCTATTTCATCTAGCCCAATGAAAGCAACCTTTTCTTCCTTATCTAGTGTTTCTTCAAATGCATCTATTTCACTTCATATACTCCTTGTATTAGCAACTTCTACATTATTACTGTACTCTAGGTGAAGAATTGCCTAACCAAAACAATTCATAGCTTCCCTTTTTGGAATCTTTAACTATGGTTATATGTTTTCCTTAAGAGGTTAGAAGGACTGCTGATCCTGCATATACACAGCTCAGCTGTTTTGCATCCAAATGCCAATTTAAATTTATAGCTTTAGGTTAGAGCAAATGGCATGCATGGTGCTTTTTTTTTTATAAACAGTTTGAAAACTTGCAAGATTGTACAATGCCAAATAGGATTTGTAACGCACAGCTTTCAAGTTGGCAGGACCACATTTTAATTTGCCTTCCAAACGGATGCTACTGCAAACAAAACCAAAGTCCTCAATATTACACTGCAGTGTTGACAGATTATGTGCTAGTCCCACCATGAGAAGAATCTGACGTTTGCTTCACAACAGTTGCAGCTTTATTTGAATTGTTTTCATTTGATGTATAAATTAACCAAGCACGACTTGTTCCTAACCTTTATAGAATACGTGAAGAGATTTCAAAGACAACATTACTCCAAGTCGAGTTCAAAGCCTGTGCACAATAGAGGCCAGTATCTCTTTTCCCCCACAATTAGCTGACTCCAACTTCAAAAGCAGGGGATTGATATTTCTAAACCCAAATGTCAAAAATGCTAAGTTTCTTGAAACTACCAATCTTGCAATTGCAGAGCTTGCATATATATTTGCAACAACTACTGATCATGTTTGGATTTGCTGCTATGCTGCTATTTGCTGCTATTCATGTATACTGAATATTTATACAAACTGAAAAAGTTTGAGAGGTGTAATGGGTTAGCATAAAGTCTTAATTTATGACTTGGGCTCAATAAGTGACCAATGGTATGCCATCCACTCCCTCTCCTATCAGAATCAAGAGGAAGTGTACTTCTGAAATTAGTATAAGGCACGGTAAAAGAAATTTCACTGTCCAGTCAACTTTTATTGAGTCAGGCACACAAGTGCTTTACAGAGTATCAAGTGCTCCAAGTATAAAAAGGCTCCATTTCCCACTTCTCATATCTTATTAAATGTATTTCCTGTTAAAATCTATCACCTATAGCTCTCTTGGAAAGCAAATTATAGATTCATGAATTCTCTAGAGCAATTACTAAGGGAGCAGTCTAATTAAGAGAATTAAATGGCATCATAAAGAAAGACAAAGTTCAAGATGTTAGTAAATTATTTGAACAAAGACCAAACTCAAAAACAACAGGTGCAAATGAATAGAGTTGGCACCTACCTCCTACTTTTAAAAAAAGGAAAGCTAGCATAGCAATAATTTCACACAAAGATATTTTTCTGCAAAATATGAAGAACCAAATAAACTACAGTCCACTATCAATCTGAATATGTACATTGACCTTTGTATTTGAATTACAGCTAGGAAGAGTCTGAATTAATCAAAGTTTCAATCATATCTTAAGGATATAATAGCATGCAACTATATTGTTGCCACAAACATTTTTTGTTATGCATCTGCATAAGATAAGCTTTGGACAATATCTATAATAATTAAAAAATTATTCTAATTACTATAACATTACAGGAAGCCTGAAATAAGATTTATGTTGAATGAAACAGAGTTTGAGTTTGCTGGTTTGAGTTATAAGGAGAGGCTGGATAGACTGGGACCTTTTTCCTCTGGAGTGTTGAAGTCTATAAAATAACAAGGGGCATAGAAAAGGTAGATAGTCAATATCTTTTCCCAAAGGTAGGAATCTAAAACTAGAGGGCACAGGTTTAAGGTGAGAGGGGAGAGATACAAAAGTGTCCAGAGGGGCAGTTTTTTCACACAGAGTGGAGAGTGTCTGGAACAAGTTGCCAGAGGTAATAGTAGAGGCGGATACAATTTTGTCTTTTAAAAATCATTGAGATATTTCTATGGATAATATGGGTATAGAGAGATAGGGGCCAAATGCGGACAACTGGGATTAGCTTAGGGATTTAAAAAAAAACAGCAGCATGAACAAATTGGGCTGATGGGCCTGTTTTCATGCTATAAACTTCTGACTCTATGAAACATAGAATCTAGTAACCATTTGAGCACCACTTCTCAAAGTCAGTCTAAAATCATATTTAATCATTCTGGAGCACTTCAGTGTTATAAACATAGTTAAACTTAGAGCCAGACGTCTAATTCATTTTAATTCAAATGTATTACAGGATTTTTCTTAGTTACATGGCATGACATTTTTTTCGATAAGGGGACAGAAAAGGGTTGGAGCTAGAGTGGCAAAGAACAGAATCCTGGAACACAAAACAGAAAATGCCAAAAATATTGGGCAGGTTAGCATCTGGAGAGAAAAACAAAATCCACGTTTTAGATGCAACTCCCTCACCACATTGTGCTTACAATAAGTCACATTTACAAGTTACTTCAAAAAGAAAATAAGTTTTTCATGAAATAAACATGAGACTGAGCTATGCTGCACCAAGGTCAGAATTAGAGTTGTTATAGTGCAGGAGACCATTCAACTCATCGTCTCAACACCAGCTCTCCAAATAATCTTATGACTTTGTGCCATTTGCCACTTGTGCCATACCACTGCACATCTTTTTCTCTTCAAATAATCATTTAAAACACTCTTGAATGCCTTGGTTGAATTTGTCTCCACCACATTCGAGGCAATACATTCCAGATCTAAACCACTTGCTGTGTGAAAAACTTTATTCTCACATCACATTTGTTTTTTTTTAACAAATCACTTGAAACCTAGTTTTTCCCTGTCTACTTTGTCCACCTCCCTCATGATTTTGAACAGCTTTATCAAATCTCTTCTTAGCTTTCTATACTCCAAGGAGAACAGTCCCAACTTCTCCCATCTATCCTCATAGCTGAAGTTTCTCATCCTCAGAATCATTTTTGTGAACTACTTCTGCACCCTCATTGATACATTCACATCCTTCTTATAGAGTGGTTCCCAGAACTACACAATAAGCACAACCTTCTTGTTCTTACGCTCTATGCCCTATTAATAAACCCAGGATACCACATGCTTTATTAACTGCTCTATCCACCTGTCATGCTACCATCATCAATCTAGGCACCTACATTCCTCTTTTTCTGCATCCCTTTAAGAATTGTACTCATATTGTCTATGTTCTTCCTACCAAATGCATTGTAGAACACTTCCCCGCATTGAACTTCATCTGCCAACTCCAGCAGCCTTTCCAAATTCTACAGTCCTCTCCTCAGTTTACAATATTTCCAAACTTCAAGTCATCCACCAACTTTGAAATTGTTTCCTGCGCACCAAGATGTAAGATCATGAATATATAATCAGAAAAAGCAAGGGTTCCAACATCAAGCCCTAGGAAACTTAACTACAAGCTTTCTTCCAGCCTAAAAAATATCCATTGATCATTACTCAGCCAATTTTCTATCTACATTACTACTGTCCTGTTCCATGAACTATAACATTTTTCAAGTATGTTGCGTAGCACTGTACTGAATGCCTTCTGAAAGTCCATGTACACCACAGTAACGGCATTATATTCACCAGCCCTTTCTATTACTTCCAAAAAGATAGTTAAAGCGATTTTCCCCTTTAGAAATCCATGCTGGCTGTTCCCAATCAACCCACATTTTTCCTTGTGACTACTACTTCAATCCCAAATAATTGTTTCTGGAAGCTTCCCCACCACTGAAGTGCCTGACTTATTTTTGATTGCTGGGTTTATCCTTACAACCTGTTTGAACAATGGCATAATGTTTGAAAGTCTCTAGTCCTCTGGCATCTCCTCAGAATCTCAAGACTGAAAGATTTATGGTCTGCGCCCCTCCAATTTTCCTCTTCACTTCCTTTAGCATCCTTGGATGCATCTTAGCCAGTCCAATGCTTTGTCAACTTTAAGTATCAACAAACTAACCAACATTTCCTCATTATCAATTCTGAACACTTCTGGTGACACCTCTGACACCACGGTATGGGTAGCATTTACCTCCTTGATAAAGACAGATGCAAAGTAATCATTTACTACCTCAGCCATGTTCTCTGCTTCCATACAAAAAAATCCCTTTTAGATCCCTAATCAACCCTAGTCCTTCTCCTTTTACTATGAGCCTAGAGAAGACTTTGGGATTCCTCTTTTCTCATAATCATGTCTCTTCTCAATCTGTTTCACTTCTCTAATATACTTTTTCACCTCCCCTCTGAACTTTCTCTACTCCTTTTGGTTCTAAATTATATTTTCTAATCACCTGTCTTAAGCACACTTTTTCTTTATCTTAATTTCTAGCCCCTTTTTTATCCGGGGAATTCTATTTTGTTTGCATTACTTTATCCTTTTGAAGGGAATAAACGTTGACAAGGTCACTTACACCATTAACAGGTGGTTAAACATGCAATCAAATTTTACAAATTGCTAATTGGCTAGTTATTGACAAATCTTTATTGTCAATGCTTAAAAACATATAATTTTAACAGGACTTGGTAAGGATAATGTTTATTAATTGTAGAAGTACGAATTGTAATGTAGAAGTACAAATTGCAAATAAATTTATGTTCATGTCCAAGTAAAACCTCATTTATTTCATGGTTGGTTGAGAGATAGAGCAAGTTGGTGAGAATATCAAGTTACTGAAATTTTCAATGTATTCCAGATACTTGTATATTTGCCATTTGAACACAGAATAGAAAACCATTGTTTTTTAATGTAATGTGCTTACAAACTGTGACACAAACAATAGAACATATGAATTAGGAGAAGTACGCCATTCGACCCATTGTGCTTGCTCCGCCATTCAAAAAGATCATGGCTGATCTGATTGTGGCTTCAACCCTACACTCTGCCTACCCTTGATATTCTTTGATTCTCTTTTCAGTCAAGAACCTATCTACCTCTGCCTTAAAAATATTCACCAATCCTGTCTCTACCACTCTCTAAGAAAAAAGCTCTCTCTCAAATGGGAGATATCTTATTTTCAAACTGTGACCCTTAATTCTAATCTCTCCCACTCTACTAAATCCTCTCAGGATCTTGTATACCATTAGTGATTTTACATCAAAAAATAATCTAGTGCTTGCAAAGTATTTTGGTGCATGAGGAATGATAAGGCATTGTACAAATAAAATTGTTTCTCTCAAGCCAGTTTCTAACCTTGAACAGTACGAGCTTAAATGAGATGCAGAATCAAAAATACCCAAGCTGTGAAAATCTGGCATGTACAGGACAGTATTGTATGATATACCCCAAACACTGTCATACCCAGGCAGGAATTTTCCAAATTTGTAATGTACATCATCTGATTTTGCACACACAAAAAGGTCTGGCAGCAACAATTTAAAATGGGAATGATGACAAGGATCATCCATAAACAAAATTAGACTCTTTGGTCAGAAAGATATTCACATCATTATGCAAAGAAGCAAACAATGCAAAAATTATTCATAATTGATTGCTCTTAAAGCAAAAAATTTTGGAAAAATATACTGTACTTTGAATAATGCCATGATGACAAAAATTGATATTTCCATGAGTACAACTTAAATGCTTTAATTTTAATACATCCCTTTTAATAAAGGGAGATGGACCAATATAGAGAATATGTTTTTGGCATTTTTTTTAAACAATCCCAGTTGACATTATAATTGACAAGAAGATCTCAGAATAGTACCCTGGCTCAATAGATCGTAATGTTTTATTTATTTTAAGAAACGTAGGGGAACAGAGTCACTGGATTACTAATTAGTTTTAACAACAAGGAAAAGAATAAATGTGAAAAGTTTATGATTCAATACTTCTTTACTCCCACTTTAGCATCATAAATATACACAGGTTTTAGGCTTAATACATTACAAAGTATATCTTAGGCAATACAATGGTCTCAATAGCACAGTCCCTTCAAACGTACAGGCTGGCTGCAGTAAGACACACTCTGCTCTGAATCCAAGTGAATGTCTTTGGATTTCTCCTCAAAATGATTCTTATACAGTGAGCAACCTTGTTTCACTAAACTCTGGCTCCCACATGCTGGATTTCAAACTCAGCTTTCACAAAAGGCATTCTCTCAAATCTTCTTCTAAATACTTTCCTCAGCTGCCTTTAGGTTTTCTTTGCATCGACTGTTGCACAAACTGTTTTACCTATCAATTCATACACTGCATTAAGATGGAGCCAAAGTTTTGATTTATCTCTGAAGTCTGTTTTCCCACTTTAAATTTGGTTACTGTAACTATCTTTAACTCAGAACATTATCTGCTATTCTCTGATTCTCCTGAACAGTACATTGTCTTAAGAAGACTGAAGTTAAAGGAACAGACACCAAGGAATTGAACAATCATTTTGTCCTAACCCCCTAGTTATCCAGACTCTGTCTGGTTCTTTGGGATATTTGCCTTTTCTCGGTCCTCTTGTACTGTTCAGCTTTTCTTTTGGCAGACTTGAAAGATGATTACTCCTCGACACCCCATCTCCAACTGCCACGGCTTCCAGTTAAACTAAGGAAATGTCTTCCCTCTGGACGTGGCCCTGGTTACGAAGCAATGACTTCTACTTCTACCACAGCTTTTATTCACTGTTCACACCGTAATTTTTTTTTTTTTTTTAAGTACAACAGAAGCATAGTTTGAATTGAAATCAAAATCCCACACATATCCCACACCTTTGATCAGATTTACTCTTCCTTGTACAAAAACAATAAATTAAATCCATTTAAAACACCTTATTTCCAATATTTTCCAGTACAAATCCCTTAAATTTGGGTTTATTTTCCTAACACAGTGCTGAAATGTTTTTTTCATGGGCATGAGCATCATTGGTAGGACATTCATTTGTTGCACATCCCTAATTGATGTCAAGAATGTGATGGAGAGTTACCATCTTGAAATGCTGCAGTCCATGTAGTATGGAGACACTGACAATGCTGTTAAGAAGACATTTTGTTTTTTTGGTCCAGCAACAGTGAAGGAATGGTGACATAGTTCAAAGTAAAGTTGGGGTACAACTTGGAGTGAAACTTGTAAGTGGTGTTGTTTTGACATGCCTGTTGCCCTTGTCCCTCTGGGTAGTAGAGGTTTGATTTGGAAGATGCTGTTGAAGAGGGTGTGGTGAGCTGTTGAAGTGCATCTTTTAGGTGTTAACACACTATTGCCATTGTACATCCTGGTGGAAGGAATCAATGTCTGTAGTATTGATTGTGGCACTGTAATGTCCTATCTCAGGGGCTATGGATTTTAAACAAAAAGGAAAGGTGTAGTTTGCACATGTCGATTCAAAGTTACACACAACAGATTTATTTGAGGAGATCTTGCCTATACAGAGTACAAACAAACTAAAATAGCAACCTCTGTAACACCCTCATAACATTACCATTAAATTATGTGACTGGCTCTTAAAGCAACATGCAACTGCTTAAATATATAACAGGTGCAAAGCAGGCTGTTTTGATCTGAATTATGTTGAGATCCTAAATGTTATTAGAGCTATAATCATTAAGGCAGATGGAGACTATTCATTATAATGAATAAACTGAATTGTGCCTTGTAGATGGTGGACAAACTTTGGGGAGGTGATTTAGTCACCACAGAATTCTCAATCTCCAATCTGGTCCTGTAACCACAGTATTTTTAAATAACTGGTCGAGTATGTTTTTGCTCAATAGTAACACAGGATGTTGATGGTATGGTCATTGTCTAGGATTTATGCTGCAAATGTTATTTTCCACTTGTCAGGTCAAGCCTGAATGTTGTCTTTGTCTTGATGCATATGGACACTAAACCGCTTTAGTACCTGAAGAGCCACGAAGCCCACTTATGATCTTATGATGGAAGGCAGGCCATTGATGAAGCAGATGAGGATGGTTGTGTCTCGAGACTAACCAGTGAAACTTCTGCAGCAGTGTTCTGATACTGCGATATTTGATTTCCAATAAATACAATGGTACAGACTCGATGGGCAAAATGGTCTCCTTTGACATAGTAAGGATTCTATAAATATCAAAATGTATAGCAAAGGGTTTCCTGACTTTCGTGGCAGGAACCCTATTACTTCACCAGCAGCAGGGAGAGGACAACCAGAACAGAAAATTCTGAAAGCGTAAAGGCTGTCCGAGGAATCTCTGACTCTGCCACCACTCCCACCTGCCAAAAACAGGAGTAAAAAATCCCACCCTTCCTTCACCCCATAATTTGAGAACTTTAAATTTCCCTCCTGATGCTTTTAAATTTCTTTCTGTAAGCTTTCTTGAACTCACTGTTCAGCATGTTTTCCCCAAATCTGTATGACATATACTTCCACAATTAAAATATGCCATGAAAATACAATTGCCAGTTTAAAACATTTTTGAGAGCCAGGATTTTTCCATCCCATTCCACGTTAAAATTGGATACAGATCAAGGCAGGATAAGGCCCAGTAGGAAGCCTTCTAGAAAATTTTACACATTACCCCACCCACTCCTTATAAACCCACTGGTAGGTTTGTCGACTGATTGTGGGCTTGCAGCTCAAAATTCCTCACAATCAGTCACAAATTCATAGCATGCTGTCAAACTCAAATCACCAGACAGAAACAGTCTGTGCTGATGCAGTCCTGAGGTGATCCTTCCAGTTTGAGGTTAAAATATATTGTTGCAGGAGAGTAGCGAGAATTTGGGCTCAGCAATGAGAGAGAGTTGCACTGTTAACTTTCAGATAAAAAGATGTTCTCTGATTCAAAGTGATTTGCAAAATAAGCAAATGCGATGCAAGGAAAAAAAAACACCAAGTGGTATGGGTCTGAAGTGCACTGCTTGGAAGTGTGGTGGAAGCAGGTTCAAGTGAGAGACTCAAGAGGACATTAGATGATTATTTGAATAGAAACAATGTGAAGGGATACAGGGAAAAGGCAGGAGAACGACAAAGACATAATGCTCATTTAGGAGAACCAGTGCAGGCATAATAGGCTGAATGGCCTTTTCCTGAATCATAACAATTCTGTGAAATGTTAAATTGAGGGTCCACCTCACCTTTCATGTTAACATAAAAGATTCTGTAATACTATTTGAAGAAGAGCAGGCCATATTCTCCCAATTACTTGGAATTAATTTTCAACCAGTATCTATAAAACAAATGATCTGGTTATATTTAAGCTGTTTGTGAACCATACTATGTACAAGTTGGCTGCCACGTTTCCCTACTTAGTAACAGTGACTACACTTAAGTTGTAAAGTACTTTCAATCCAGAAGTCATGAAAAGCTCTATATAAATACAAGGTTGATCCTTCTTTCTTTACTCTCCACTTTTGTCTGATGAGAATGTTTGATGTAGGGACTAAAATAACAAAACTTAAACTAGTTTTAATTACTAGCTAATATCCCTTACTACAATGAGCACAAAAAAAATCCAAAGAAAATTAAATTTTAGTATCATGTCTTTCAAAAAAAAATCTAAAATATAGACAGGTAGCACACAGCAAGTGGATAGCACTGCTGCCTCATGGTGCCAAGTTCAATTCTGGCCTCGCGTCACTGTCTGTATGGAGTTTGCACATTCTCTCCATATCAGTGTGGGTTTCCTGCCACAACCCAAAAATGTGCAGATGAAATGGACTGCCCATGCTAAATTGCCCTTTAGTGTAGGGGGACTAGCAAAGTAAATTCTTGAGGTTACAGGGATTGTTGTACGTTCAGGCTCAATGTGTTGAATGGCCTCCTCCTGCACTATAGGATTCTATGATGCTATGATAGACCTTGCAACTTGGTTTTATTTAAGTATCATCAAGTAGATTGAAATCAAGTACTTTCATTGATGCTGCTATTCCATTGAACACAAATCAATTTTACATTCCACCAGACTTGCAATCCATTTTCACCCAAAAGCAGAGGCTTTCGAATGATAATTTTTAATGCCATTTTCAAGAATCAGGGTAATTAGAACGAATATCTAAGCTCATATTTCACTTTAAAAGAGATTTACAACAGTCAAATATCTTCTTGTCTTCAACAAATCCCATCCACCTTTAGTGCTGTCCATCCTATTCTAACTTGGAGGATGTAAGGCACTAAGAACCAATCACATCCATACGTTTGTAAATCCCTTCATGGCCTTATTGTTCCTTATCTCCAAACAATTACAACACCTTTTCAAATTATCTTCCACTTCTGACTCCTGCCTTTTTCACAACTCACTCCCTTTGCCCACCACTATACCTACATGCCATGCAGCCAATTTTCTGGAATTCCCTCCCAAACCAATCACATCCGCACCTTTGTCTCCTCCTTCAAGATGTGTTTTTTAAATCCACTCCTTACTGGTCACTCCACTCAGTAATTCCTTTGCTGTACCTTTTGTCCTGATATGCTTTTATGAAGTTTTACTATGTTAAAGGCATTACATAAATTCAATTGCTGCTGTTTGCCAGAACTAAAACACAAGTCAGTTGGACAGTTTTTCAGAAACTTACTGCAAACATTGATTTTACCACAGCAATTTCACGCGTGCATATATCCTTTGTACTAATATTTCCTTTCTGAATTTTCCAGCTGTTTTTGTTTTTTTTTGTTCACTGCAAACAGGCAGCACCCTTAATCAAAAATGTTTGCACTGGCTAAATCCAAGCCATTACTTATACTAAGCAAACTGATCATCAGAATGTGAATGCAATCTTGCCAAGTTACCCTTCAATTTACCCTGCAATCTTGTGGCAAAGACTCTATCTGCACAGCAGTATGATGGATATTCATAATTCAGTATGGGAAATCATGGAAATACATCCTCAATTTGTCTCTTAAATGTATTCTTGGCAAGCGTACTTTAACAATAGCAATACAAAGTAATTCTTCCAAACAGTCTACCTGGCCGACTGACAGGGAGAAAGGGGGAGAATTTCTAAATAATTATTCTTTGTAAGCGAAGTATTATATGAAAATTTAATCCCATCAGAGAACACACCAGAGCATGTACAACTGTGTACAATTGTACAGAAGTAGTCAACAGCTTAATACTACCAGAAATTTCATACAAGGACTAATATAGATAGGGACAGAAGTAGTAAGCCATTCAACCTGTCAAACCTGCACCACACCATTCAAACAGTTCATGGCTGATCATCTATCTCAGGCATTTTCCCCACTTTGCTCATATCCATTGATGTATCCATAAGCATCCAGAAATCTATTGATTTCCATTTTGATCATGTAAAATAATTGAAATTCCACAGCTTTGTGGGATAGAGAATTCCAAAGATTCACCATGCTCCAAGTGAAGAAATCATCCTCACTTCAGTCCTGGTTTGCTCATTGTACTGAGATTGTGCACCCCACCCCCAGTTCTAGACTGACCAACCAGGGTAAACATCCTACTTACATCTATCCAGTCCTAAGATGTGCGGGTTAGGTTGATGAGTCAATTTAGACTGGACATAGTGTCAGGGAGATTAGCAGGGTAAATGTGAGGGGTTACAGGAATAAGGCCTGGATGGGATTGTGGTCGGTACAGACTCGATGAGCCAAATGGCTTCCTTCTGTACTGTAGGGATTCTCTGATTCTATCTAAATTGTTATGTTCTGTAAGAATGTTGCAAGTTTCAGTGCAATTGCTTCTCATTCTTTGAAATTCTCCTCATAAGGCAATCCCACTCTACCAGGGGTGAGTCTGGTGAGCCTCTTTGCACTCCCTCTATAGCAAGCATATTCTTTCTTAGATAAAGAGACCAAACCTGTACACAATAATACAGATGCAATCTCACCAAGATTCCATACAAACGCAGCAGGACATCTTTATTCCTGTACTCAATTCCGGTTGCAATGAAGGTCAACATGTTATTTGTCTTCTTAATTGCTTGCTGCACCTGCATGTAGCTTTTCATTGAATCATAGAATCCCTACAGAACAGATGGAGGCTGTTTGGCCCATCAAGCCTACATCGACAACAATCCCACCCACATATTTACTATCCTAGTCCCTCTGATACCAAGAGGCAATTTAGCATAGCCAATCAACTTAATCTGCATATCTTTGGAGTGAGGAAGGAAACCCAAGCAGACACAGGGGAACTTGTTACCTCCACACAGCCAGTCACCTGAGGCCTGAATTGAACCTGCGTCCTCGGCAGTCTGAGGCAGCACTGCTAACCACTCTGCCAGTGTGCCACCCTTTTAGTAACTCATGAACAATGACACCCATGTCCGTTGAGACATCAATAGTTCCCAATCTATCATTTAAGAAATACTCTGCCTTTTTATTTTTTTCATCATGAGGACAACTTCACACTTATTTACTTCTTATTTCTTGTCATGTTCTTGCTCACTCGTTTAGTCTGACCAAATCCCCTTGAAACCTCCTTGTATCCTCCTCACAACTTACACTCCCACCTAGTTTTGCATCACCAGCAAATTTGGAAATATTCATTTGGTCAGCACATCATTTCAGACTGAATTGTGGCTCCAGCACTAATCCTTGCACCACCTCAGTAGTAAGAGTCTGCCATCTTAAGAATTACTCATTTCTTTCACTCATCTGTTAACCACTTCTCAATCCTTGCAGTACATTACCCCTAATGCTACGTGCTCTAATTTTCTTTACCAGCTTCCTGGACATGGCCTTATCAAAAGCATACCTGAGAATCCAAATACACCATATCCATCGGTTCTCTTTTGTCTATGTTACAGGTAATATCCTCAAAAAACTCCCAACAGGTTTGTCAAACATGAGTTCCCTTTCGTAAACTACATTGACTCTGAGACCAGATTATTATTTCAATAGATTCTAATATTTTCCAAAGACTAGTGTCAAAAGTTCTTCATTTTCTCTCTCCCTCCCTTCTTAAAAAGTGGGGTTACACATGCTACTTTACAGTCTGCCAGAGATGGCACAATGGTTAGCACTGCTGCCTCACAGCACCAGGGACCTGGCTTGGGACATCTGTGCAAAGTCTGCATGTACTCCCCATGTCTGTGTGGGTTTCCTCCAAGTGCTCCAGTTTCCTCCCACAATATGAAAGATGTGCTGATTAGGTACATTGCCCATGCTAAATTCTACCTCAGTATACCCGAACAGGTGCCAGAGTGTGGTGATTGGGGAATTTTCACAGTAATTTCATTGCAGTGTTAATGTAAGCCTACTTGTAATACTAATAAATAAACCTTACATCTTTCCAAAATCTACAGAAATGTTGCATTTTATCCAGACGACAGACATTCAAACAAGGGGCTCTGATAAGAGAGAGAATGATAGGAGTACATGAAGTTCTCTTAGTCCAACTTGCATCAGTAATATGACTTTAATTCTATCAAAAAATTCTATAACAAAAAATAACAAGTTCCCTGTCAATTGAGTCAGTATCTGAGGCACAGATCAGGAAAGTTCAGGTTCAATACTCAATATGTTTTGAGTTAGATCAAAGTGATAAAAGTAAAGGGCATTAAAACTAGCTTCAGTATTGCAGGTTGAGGGAAAGTGGTAACAGGGAAAGAACAATGACAAGGTTTGGGCTTCTGTGCATTATTAAGAATATCCTTCTAGGTATATAGTCAGAAGTGAACTAATGTCATCTGCATTTCAAGAATCTGGCTACAGTTATTATTGAGGTTCATACATGATCAATAGTCAAGTACATGAGTTATTGAATGATCCTGGAAACAAATGATTAGCATTTAAGAAGTCAATGTGTTAAGAAAGGAGGAGAAAAATAACCAAGAAAAAAATTGCAAAAATAATTTTATCTTCTCAAAGATTGGGTGAATTCTGCAAGTTATGAAAATAATTTGTATTCTCCAAATATTCTCTCCGCCAAAGATGCTTGCCCCTGTTTTGCACAATAAAGTTAGTACAAACTGGCCTTTTATATGTTTCTAGTCCCAACTGTCCTGCACATTTGAAAGAAGGCCTAGTGACACCAAGTATTTGAGTGCTGGAAGATCTAAGATTCTAGCTATCCATATCATCCTTAGAAATCTTAGTGCTGTATCAGGTGGATTCACAGACTTTTTAAAGCAATTTGATTGCATAGGAGATTACTGTCTGTTAGCTTGAATACATTTTTAAAATACTGGGCTATTGAAGCAAATAAGCAACTTGTTTATCAATAAGCTTAAATGCAATTTGCTCAAAAGCATAGTACTTTCATCAGCAGCTTTGCCTAAATTCAAACTTTTTTCTCAGGACATGTGTTTTTCTCTGTTAGGAAGAATTTTTATACAGACAACCTCAGCAAAACTCGCCACAGGCAGAGCAGCAAAAAAAAATTGAGTGTTTAAGTAAACCAAACACTTCTGAATTTGAAGCAAGCAAGAAGGAGTCAGAACAGCTCCACAATCAGCAGAAGCAAGAGTCTAAGGTTTTTAAAAAGACAGGTGGTCAGATGGGTCCTGAAATCAGATCTTGATTGTAAGATGAGCTAAATGGGTTGCATTCCTTCAGCAGGATTTGTTCTTTTGTTTGATTATAAAATATCTTCCTGATACCTGAAGGTTGAACCTTCTCTTTCTCTCATAAAATTATCTTTATTTTCCATACATTTTAAAAACAAAATCTTAAATCAATGGTTGAAAACAATTTCATCCTATAAGAAATGCAAAAATTCTTATGCAGCACTACAGTTAATATTCAAAGAAGCTTAGCATAAGAAAGTTTAATTTGGGTGAATAGGTCATACTGAAGGGTGGGTACCTTTCCTTTCCCATTTCTGAAAAACAAAGCAAGCAGAAGTAACACGCAAGCCTTCATGCCTGCAGCAAAAACAATTTCCCTGCTTTCTCTCGCTCTCAAGGGAACTCAGGAAATATTTGATACAATGCTTTATAGAAAGAAGTTGTTGTACACCTGTTGATCTTTAAAGTAAACCTGTAAAATTGTTAGGTAGGGCTACATTTGGCACAAAGGGAGATTTGAGCTTCCTTTTGTCAGAAAATAATGATAGGTGGGTCACTTTGTTGCAGGGTGGAAAATCACTTTGTAATCACTTTAACTTTATTTCAAACTCAAAATTCTACATATATGTAGACAACACTCATCAGGTTAATACTGTTACCATAACAATTTCCAATTCCACATGAACGAGGCATAAATCTTTCAAAAATGGAGAACAGCAACAAAGATGAAAAAGGTGATCAAGAAGGCAAAAAGACAATTTCCTTTGTTAGCTAATACATAGTGTACAAGAGTAAGAAGATTATGTTAAAACTGCATAAAATGACAGTCAGAGCACAGCTAAAGTACAACATACAGTTCTAGTCATTAGAGGAGTGAAGTGACCATGTTCAAGAAGGGTCACTGTCCATGAGGAGTTTGCACATTCTCCTCGTGTCTGCATGGGTTTCCTCTGGGTACTCCAGTTTCCAGCCATGGTCCAAAGATGTGCGAGTTAGGTTGATTAGCCATGCTAAGAAATTGCCCCTTAGGTTAGTGGGATTAGTGAGTATAATATGTGGGGATATGGAGGTAGGGCCTGAGTGAGATTGCGTTGCAGACTTGAAGTGCCAGAGGGCTTCTTTTGGCACTGCAGGGTTCTATGATTCTATAAAGGTACAAGAGTTGCACAAATGGAGAATTTTAGCTATCAGGAAAGAATGAAATTGTGCAGGCTTTATACATCGAAGTGTATAAAATTATCAAGGATCTAAATAAAGTAGGTAAGAAGGATTTATTTCTCTTAGCAGAGAACATAGCTTTAAGGAAATTAGTAGAAATTAAGGGGAGTTCGGGAGTAATTGTTTTTCACTGAGTGTTGAGGGTCTGAAACACACTGCCCGAATGGGCGGTTGAGGCAGAAACTCTGATCGCATTTAGAAAAGTACTTGGACAGGGACTTGAGGGCTATGACCAGCTGGAAGGTGGGATTAGGCTGAATAGCTTTACTTTTGGTCAGCATTGTCATAATCAGAACTCTGTTGTCTATATTCAATGCTGCAGCAGGTCCCAATCATTCATCATGCCTGTTTATGTTTACTCACATTGCTCCTGGGTATCATAACACCTCCAAATTTAACATTTCCATATCTTCAAATACCTTCACAGTCTTACTTCTCCTAATTCTGTAATCTCCGCATCTCTCCACCATCTTCACAATTGACTATTCTAACCATGTTGCTCCCTTGGCATCATCATGGATGATATTAAACCTCCCCTCCACCACTGCCACCATCATAGCTGCTTCTTTGGTGCAATATCTATCATTGTCCAAGGACAAAAATAATTTATGCATTAATTAGCCACTGCACTATTTTTACCAAATGAAGCAGCAGAAATATTTTTCTACCTTCAAGGCTCTGTATAAATACAAGCTGTTATGTCTACATACATGATAAGAATTGCATTGCCTTTCATACTATCTACTTATGGTGTCACTTCTAATGACGAGCACGTGCACATCTCTGTTCTATATAAAAAGTTACAATTTAAAATATATTCCTTTTCCTAATTTATAAAAGATAGCTACCTGAGAAGCTCCTGCCATTTATTTTTAAAATGAATGTGAATTTTTCATAAATTTATCAGCTCCCACATCAGGTAGTTCAAAGAAGAGTGCAGGAGGGCACGTCAGGTGCAGTACCAGAAATACCTAAAAGTGAAGAATCAACCTCGTGAACCTACAAATCAGGAGTACTTGCATGTCAGCAGGTATAGCATTCAATTGACAGAACTAAACAATTCCACAATAAACAGATCAAATCAACGCTTTGCAGTCTGCCACACCCAGTCATGAATAGTGTTGGACAGCTAACAAGAGGAGACACCACCACCAATATTCCTTTCTGTAAGAATGGAGAAGCCCAGCACATCTGTGACACTGAAAAGACTAAAGCATTTGCAACCAACTTCAACTAGAACTGCCAAGTGGATAATCCATCTTGCCTCCTCTTGAGGTCCTCAGAATCTCAGATGACAATCTTCAACCAATTTGATTCACTTTTTGTGATATTAATAAATGGCACTAAATACTACAAAGACTATGTGCTCTGACAATACCTCAGCAATAGTACTGAAAACCTATGAAGAATTCACCACGGTTTGGAATAATATCTAACACAAAGGAAGGTTGTTGTGATTGTTGGAGGTCAATCATCTCAGTCTCAGGACATCACGACCGAAGTTAATAAGCTAATATCCTAGGCCCAATCATCTTCCACTGCTTCATCAGGACCTTCCATAAAGGTCAGAAGTGGGGATGTTCATCGATGATTGCACAATGTTCAATACTATTTCCAACTCCTCAGATTCTGAAGCAGTCCACACCAATATGAACAAGATATGACAACATTCAGGCTTGGATTGATAAATGGCAAATGACATTCACACAATTCAAACGATCATCTCCAACAAAAGAGAATTAATTCACCACTCTGTGACATTCAATGGCATTAATACCACTGAATCCTGCATTACCAACATCCTGGGATTACCATTAACTAAAAACAATATTGGAGTAGCCATTTGAATACTTTGACTACAAGAGCAGGTCAGAGACTGGAAATTCTGTGTTATTGCACACCTCCTGAATCCCCAAAGCCTATTCACCACCTGCAAAACACAAGTCAGATTGTGATGGAATTCTCTCCACTTGCCTGGATGAATGGGCTCCAACAACAGAGGAGAAGCTCAATACTGAAAAATGTTTCATCAGTACCCATCCATCAAAGTAAACATTCACTCCCTCCACCACTGACACACAGTGATGGCAGCGTGCTTCATATGCAAGGTATAATGCAGCAACTCACCAAGGTTTGTTCACAGCACCTTCAAACCCCATGTCCTCTGCCACCTTGAAGGACAAGGGCAACGCGTGCACAAGAGCACCCACCACTTGCACACTCCCCTTCAAGCCACACACCACGCTGACTAGGAACCATGTTGCCATTTTTCATTGTTGAAGAGTTATAATCCAGGAACTTCCTTCCCAGCAGCACTCGGAGTACCTGCACCAAAGAGACTGCAACATTTCAACAAGGTGCCTCACCAACACCCTGTCAAGGAATTAGGGATGGGCAACAAATGGCATCGATACTGCATGAAAGAATGAAAAGAAAATCTGAGCATTTACAAAATAGATGGTATAAATGGAAATGCTATGATCCAAGACAGGATATCGTCCACCATAAAATTCTATTTCAAGTTTAAAAAGGATAGCTCAGTTATCAGTAATTTTGTTTTGTACATTATTCCAATTTATTATTTCATGCCTTTGATAAAACATATATACGCTTAAGCACAAAGTTCAATTCAGTTCTTTGGTGCTCAGATGGTTTGAACAGAAGGGGGCAGGCCAACAGCCACTTCTTGAGAAGGCCTCAGTCCAAAAATAGGTTAGGTGGGTTGGCCATGCTGAATTGCCTCTTCATGTCAGGGTAAATTAGCAGGGTAAATATGTGGGGCTGTTGGTGCTGCAGGCTCAAGGAGCTGAAGGGCCTCCTTCTCCTCTATATGCATTACATGACTCTAAATGATGATCTAATCTAGCCTGGAAAAAAAAATTAACAAGAGAGACAAAAAACAGAGGTGAGTAAGTTTATGGAGGTTAATTCCAGAGAATAGGGCTGAAGCAGCTGATAGCTTTCAGTCATCAATGGGTCATCACGAACATGCACTGAATATGTAATAGGCCAGAATCAATGAATGGAATATTTGGGAAAAAAATAAAGGCGGAAATTGCAAAGGATGGAGCAAGATCATGGAGGGAGGTGCAGAAAAGGTCAAGGATTTTGAATTAAATGTTGTGAGGATTAATAGTGAAGATGTAATTAAGAAGGGAGCAGTGTTTAGTGAGGGAAAGGATCTTTGTGAAATTTGTGTTCAGCTTTATATAGGATGAAGGGTCAGACATCAAAGAGGGAAGTAGTCAAGTCTAGAGGTGACAAAGGTATGTGTTAGGGTTTTAGTGGCAAAGATGTTAAGGAATGGAAAGAGGGCAACAATGTTTTAGAATTGAAATAAATGGTTGTACTGACAGTTTGGATGTGGTGTCGAAAACAAACTTCAGGGTCAAATAGATTGTCAAGATTACAACAGCTTAATTCTGCCTGACAGAACTGGTGAGGGGGATCAGTCACAAAAGGGCAGAATTTCTGATGGTGGATAATGGCTTTGATCATCTCACTATTGACCCAGCAGAGCACATAACTCATGACAAACAGTCTGACAGCACAAAGGGAGGCATGAGACATGATGGACAAGAAAGGGACCGTGCAACATAAATGAATGATGGAGGAAGCCATATACATTTAATTGACACTTTAAGGAATCAGACTGCACAGAAAATTCAGGCAGATGATAACCATGGCTCAGTTAAGAATATTCTCATTTGAGTCAGAAGGCTGTGGGTTTAAGTCCCACTTAAAAGCTTGCGCACAAAAATCAAGGCCGGCAGTCAGAAGTGAGAGAATTTGGCATTGTTGGGTTGCCAACTTCCCAATGATCCTTCAAGTGAACACAAGAGATCCCATAATAGCATTTCAAAATAACATGGGAGTTATCCCCCAGGATGTTAGGCAATATTTATCCCTCAGTCAACATCTCAAAACAAAAAGATGAATTTTAACCATGCTGTGCTGTTCCTGATACCAGAAAGAAGATAATGCTACTTTCAATATCTTCTCTTTTGCAGTTCCCACACAATTTTAATTAAAATTTATAATGGCAGCAGTGTACCCAGGAGTCATATGTAATTCTTCACTTTATGTGAAAACAAATTGAATGCCACGAGGTTCTCATGCAACACTAGCTTTATATTTTTTTAAATATGCTAATGAGTATTCATGGTATGCACATGTATTGAAAATGGATTCCACCACAGGACAGCATGAAGCTTGACCCACCACAAACATCGTGTCGGGGCGGCACGGTAGCACAGTGGTCAGCACTGCTGCTTCACAGCTCCTGGGTCCTGAGTTCAATTCCTGGCTCAGGTCACTATTTGTGTGGAGTTTGCACATTCTCCTTATGTCTGCATGGGTTTCCTCAGATATTCCCATTTTTTCCCACTGTCCGAAGATGTGCGGGCTAGGTTGATTGGCCATGCTAAGAAATTGCCCCTTAGTGTCTGAGGATACGTAAGTTATAGGGATTGATGGGAGTAATGTGTGGGGATGGGGCCTGGATGGGATTGTGTTCGGTGCAGACTTGATGGGCTAAAGGGCCTCTTTCTGCACTGTAGGGTTCTATGATTCTAATAAACATACCGCTGACTTGATCTCTGCATCACAACCCACTAACAGGAGATCAGGAAATTCAACTTCATCTAATTCAGTTACTGCAATGAAATCAGATCCCCTCCCCAACTTGCCAGATTATCTAGTCTTCCTCACAATGTTATTGGTGGTGGGATTTTTCACTGCACAACTTGGCTGCATTGTTTCTAACGTTATAATACTAAGTATGCTTCAAAAATATCTAATTGGCTGTAAAGCACTTCAAGATGTTCAATGGTCATGAAAGGCACTATGTGAAGCAAATCTTTCTATTAACAGTAGAAAAACTGGCCATCTTGAGAGCCTGGTGATAATGCATAGCTAACAAAACAACTATAATGACTCTAACATGTATATTTCATTGTTAAATATTTAAAGACAGATACCCTAACAAATGCAGCTTATTAAGCCCTCTATTTTACCAACCACAATTCCAGGGCTTTCGGTACAGCTGCTCACAATCTCTCTCAGTACGAAGCAAGAAAATCACAGGAAAAGGCTGAAATTGATTCTAATAACACAATAACACAAATAATAGCAACTGGAGAAAATTCTCAAGTCCCTTTGTGCTAGATTGTCTTCAAATAAATGTTAATTATAACATCATAATGAGCTACCACACTAAAATACATTGTGATGCTCAATTCGTGCCACAGGATGGCAAGGCATTTGCAGTTCCCTCTGCTCCCTGTCCTACCCACCTAGCCTCATTGCATCTGGTTTGGAAAAAGACAGGAAATGGCAAATGCTCCCACTCCTGATCAGAATTCAGCAACCCTTGCTGAAAGTAGCATGCATGTATGGATACAGACTATGGTAAGATCACATTCAACTGTAATAAATCCCCACAGATAATCTAAATTCACATACGAATGACAACTTGGTCAAGCTAACTGCATGAGTGTGATTTTCCATTGCCCGTACTACCATCAGAACATAAAATGCATAGTACAGCACTCTCTTATGATTTTCAATAGCATATTAAATAATTATTCTTTGCTTTTATTACTTTGCTCGACAGATTAAAAGTTAGTTGCATAAAATTTTACTTTCAATTTATTAATTTTTATTTACATCCTTCAGTCCAACTTTTCTTTTTGGTTTTACTCATCTATATCATTTATTGTAGTGCTCCTTGTATCATGACCCTCTTCTAAATTTGATCCAAGCTTTAGCATATCCTCCGTTCTGTCTATTTAGGCAGTACCTGTTTTAATTGCTTCTTCGTGATATAAAATCACTTCATCTCTCTGAGCAAAATTATTAATGAGAGGATAGTTCTACAATGCAAGTAGATGATCTGGAGGATCTAGGTTAAGATTGCCAAATTCATTTCACAAAGCTTTGCTTGACCTTCATTCCATCAATCTAGGCTGGATTTCAATCCATGTTGCAAAGATGATAAGCCAATGTCTAAACCACTGCATTCTTACCAAATACCTACCTTTTAATAAAAACTTCAGCAAATTTAAAGACCAAAAGTTTTAACAACTTGTACCTGTCCTCCTCCTTTCCAGTGAGTTTTTTAAAAAAGAAAATCACAAAGATGTTCTCAGAAAAGTATCTAGAATTATTTAAATATCATTTCACCAAACACCAACATTTGAATGTAATTCACCTAAATCAAATATTTTAATGACAGCGAAAATTTTCTCACTCTTCTGTGAAAGCCAAATTGATAAAAGGAAAAGAAAATTCTTGCTGTAGCAATTAAATATCTAGAAAATGTTGTTAATACAGTTGTATATTTTTCCATATGTGGCACCTTTACGTAAGATTGGAATGCAGCTTCATCATAACAAATTTTTGCTGCACTCTAAACCCTACAGTAAGTTATTTTTCATTTGCAAGACCAGCATTTATTGCCCAATCCTCACTGCCTTTGAGAAGGTGATAGTAAGTCATTGAATCACTGCAGTCCATCTGGTGCAGGTATACCCATCATGGTGTTACGGTAATTGTTCCCAGGAATTTGACTCAGCAATAGTGAAGGAAAGCCTTATATCAATGGTAGGGAAATAACTGGAGAGAATTCTTTGAGACAGAATTTATTCCCACTTGGAAATAAGTGGATATAATAGTGATAGTTAGGCAATATGGTTTTGGAACATAGAATACAGAACAGTACAGCACAGTACAGGCCTTTCGGCCCTCGATATTGTGCCATGCAGATGTTTGATATTTGTGGAGGAAGTGACAAAGATGACTGGTGAGGGTTGGGCAGTGGACGTTATCTAAATGGAATTCAGTAAGGCCTTTGACAAAGTGCCTCATGGCAGACTGATGCAGAAGGTGAAGTTGCGTGGGATCAAAGATGAGCTGGCAAAATGGATACAAAGCTGGTTCGGTCAAATAAGACAGAGGGTAGCAGTGGAAGGATGCCTTTCTGAATAAAAGGCTGTGGCAAGTGGCATTCCTCAGGGATCAGTGCTGGGATCTTCACTGATTTGGAAGAAAATATAACTGGTTTGATTAGCAAGTTTGCGGACAACAAAGGCTGGTGGATTTGCGGATAGCAATGAGGACCATCAGAGAATATAGCAGGATAATAAATCAGTTGAAGACTTAGATGGAAAGATGGCAGATGGAGTTTAATCCTGACAAATGTGAGGTAATGCATTTTAGAAGGTCTAATACAAATAGGAAACATACAGTGAACAGATCCCTTAAGAATATTGATAGGCAAAGGAACGTGGGTGTACAAGTACATAGGTCGCTGAAAGTGGTATGCAGATGGAAAAGGTAGTCAAGAAGACATATGGCATGCTTGCCTTCATCAGCTGGGGCATTGAGTTTAAAAATTCGAAGTCATGTTGTAGCTTTAAAGAACCTTAGTTAGGCCACACTTGGAAGATAGTGTTCAATTCTGGTCGCCATGCTACCTGAAGGATGTGGAAGATTTGGAGAGAGCGTAGAAAAAATTTTCCAGAATGTTACCTGGTATGGATGGCATTAACTATGAGGAGAAGTTGGAGAAACTTGATTGGTTTTCATTGGAACGACGGAGGTTGAGGGGCACTGATAGAAATCTCCAAGATTATTACAGGCATGGACGAAATGGATAGTCAGAAGCATTTTCCCAGGGTGGAAGAGTCAATTACTAAGGGGGCATAGGTTTAATGTGTGAGGGCAAGATTAAAGATGTACGAAGCAGATTTTTTTTTATACAGAGGGTGGTGGGTACCTGGAACTCATTGCTGGGGGAGATACTGGGAGCAGACACGATAGTGACTTTTAAAGGGCGTCTGGAGGAATACATGAAGGGAATAGGATGGTAATAGAGAGATATGGTCCCTGGAACGGTAGAGGGTTTTCGTTAAGTCAGACAGCATGGTTGGCACACGGTTGGAGGGCCAAAGGGCCTGTTCCTGTGCTGTAATGTTCTTTGAATGGTGATATAGTTCAACGTCAAAATGATACGTGGCTTGGAGGGAAACTTGTAAGTAGTGTTCCCATTTGTCTGCTGCTCTTGTTCTTCTAGGTTGTAAAGGCTGCACGTTTGGAAAATGCTTTCAAAGGAGATTTAGCAAGTTGCTGCAATGTATTTTCTAGATGCACGTTTATACTGGTGCTTGAGGGACTGAATGTTTAAGGGAGGTGGATGGGCCTGCTCAAGCAAACTTCTTAGTCCTGGATGGCATCAAGCTTTTTAAGTGTTGTTGAGGCTGCATTCATCGAGGCAAGTGGAAAGTATTCCATTACACACCTAACTTTTGCTTTGTAGATGGTGGACAGACATCAGGGAGTCAGGAGCCAAGTTACTTTCTACATAAAAGCAAATTATTGTAG
This sequence comes from Sphyrna mokarran, assembly GCA_024679065.1. Lineage (NCBI taxonomy): Eukaryota > Metazoa > Chordata > Chondrichthyes > Carcharhiniformes > Carcharhinidae > Sphyrna > Sphyrna mokarran. Next base: position 28,366,768 of record JAGIQG010000015.1, read on the forward strand.
ATGTTGGAATCTGAAACCTAGAGAAACTGCTCAAAAATCTCAGTGGGTCTGGTGGCACCTGTAAGGAGAGAAAGAAGCTGACGTTGAGTCCAACTGACCCTTTGTCAAACCTACTGAAATTTTCCAATCTCTCTTTTGATTTTACTTTCTATATAAGCTACAGAGTTCCCAGCCTCTAACCTGCTCTTGCAGCTACAGTATTTTATATATTCTTGAACTTTAGCAATTTTTTTCAGTAGAAACATTTTTACAATAAAAGGAATTATCTTAAAAATGTTTTCTTCACAATGTTAAACTTACAACCAACATAAAGGATATCAATGTTCTATATGCTGCTCAGAATTTTTGTTGCTATTACATGGAAATCTATTCCCCAAACCACAAGAACTATTCCCACGTTTCTCAAAAATCTTTTTTTTTTACATTAAAAGAATTATTTTGAAGTGCAGTTATCAGAGCAATTACACATAGGTAGACAAATGTAATAGGCATTTTACACAAAGCTAGATCTCACAAACAGTATTTAGATGAATATAGTTACTTATTTTGAAAGTGTTGCTTGAGGAATGGATGGTGTTGAGATACCTGGTGGACTCACTGCTATTCTTGATTTGTGTCATTGAAACTTAATATCAACATTCACTGGGGCTGTAAAACTGAACCTCAGTTTAATGTCCCATCCAAAAGATGGCACTTCTCCCTCAGTATTTCACTGAAGGGTCAACCTCATTATTGTGCTCAAGTTCTAAAGTGTGACTTGAACCCATAACCTTCTGATTCAAAAGGGAATGTGTTTTGCATCAGTCATTATTTCTTTGTATTCGCAATTGGTTTTGTAATTTACTAATAATCTTACAATATAGGTTTTATTTTTGATTAGATTTTGGGCACCAAGTCAGACTTAGCATAGAGGGAAGTCTTTCACTTTGGACTGTTCTTGCACACCATTTAGTTGTTGAATTTTCTTTTGGTCAGCTAGGTGCCTGACATACAAAAAGCTCCTTGTTCTAGATTCAAGTCTCTAAGTGAAGCTGCGGAGAAATCCAGTAGTGGAGTTTCTCTTCATTCAGTATTGAGTATATACTTTATCCTTCAGGAGGGCTCCTCACTTACCTAAACCCAGCGAATTTTGATGCAGACTTACAGAGCTATGATTTAGGAATTTCAACCCATACATTGCACGCACCCATCCCCCTACAGTCTTTAAATATCACCACGTAACAGTGGAGTTTAGTCAGCATGAATCACATCATCTACTAGCGCAGAGTACTGTTCCTCCATCCAAGCGCACTGTATACACAAGGTTGGATGTCTGGAAAATTAGGAAGCATTTCAGATTTGAATGACAAACCTACCTCTCCAAGTATCAGTTAGTAAGCCAGGTTAGCTGGTTGACCATCAACTGTGCTCTAGTGTGCTTCAGATCTGACTGTCTCAGAGATGATTTCACTGAGTCCGCTATAGAAAGTTAACCTGGCTATGAGCTTCTGGCAGAGGGTATCATCTTGATAAACATCTCGACCCAGTAAAAATCTTGCTTACTTGCACACCCACCAAATGAGAACACAACAATATCAAGTCATGGTGGAAATCACCTGCTATCAGTGGAATGTTGTATGCTTTAAGACACAAGTAAGTTATAAAGTAGGAAAAGCAAAATAAGCTTATATATTTTACATTACTGAAATCTATAAAATATTTAAAATAAATCAGGACATTGCAAAAGTCCATCTGATAGGATGCAATAATACCCAGTGGACACAGATTTGTTTAGTTATTATATAATTTCTAAGACAAATCACATTGCAGCAGCTCAATCTTAAAATCCAAAATATGTGGAGGGGAGATTACAAATCACCTGAGAAAAATGGGAACTATTATGCTTCCATAACCAATATTATGTACAGATTTCATTGATTATGATCAAGTCAAATGCAACAAACTGATTACTAAAAATGGTTACCTTGCTGTTTATGAAGTCTTATTACAAAGCCAGTAGACAACTCATGTATACTTTATTAACATCTTTATAAAATATTTGTTTTATAATGTATCACCCTACAACTGTCTTTTTCAATCTGTGATTTTAAATATTCAAATCCCTTTCTATAAAAATGCAATTGATGAAATTCTAATTTCACATTTTTAGTTTGTCCATATTCAGATGATATTTACTTCCATTACCATATCAATAAAACAATTGTATGTTCTCAATAATTCACCACATCCTGCAAAGTCCTTCTGCATTTTCTATCTTTTTTCTCAATGATTAAATAACTCTGGTAGTGTGAAACAATCTTTCTTCCAGATTGCTGTCTCCACATACACAAAATAATATTAATACATCGTCAAACTCACTGTTTCAGATATTGTAACCTCAAGAAATGCACTCAGCATCCATTTTTCCCACACTTTGTTTTCTTACTGCCTCACTTTTTTTTTAAGAAATGGACAAAGTCAACACATTCAAATGAAGTGACCTGTCTCTTCATTTCATCCTCTGAAACTCTATATACATTAATTATATTAAGTGAATATATTGTTAATTAAAAATAAACAGTTGCATTTGAACCTTGGAGTAGAGGAACAGTTGAACCCTGTAAATAACCATATATGCAAGGTTATATAATCCTTGCAAGCAAATTGCAATATTTATAAAGCTGTAAGACATGTCATGCCATGCCACTTTTGGAAATTGGCAGAAAACATGTCAAAATTGAATTTAATGTCTGATGCTTGTAAAAAGGTCAGACATTGAGAGCTATAGCCTTACTGGATGCATCTGCTAACCTTCCTACCCACTCCCACACAAATCTACTTAATTTACATTACATTTTGAAAAGATACTATGTTCAAAATCAGTGACATTATTTTTGTTCAACTAAAGTTTTAAAAGATGTAAAGCAAATCCCAGATCGTTTCTAATCTTACACCCATTATTTACAGAATTAAACTGCGATCTTTTGACATTTTAGAAAACGATTTAAACCACAACGATTACTTATTATTACCATTTTTTAATGAAATAAGGCTAAAACGCTCGAAGAAATGATTAAATGTTTGCATAAAGCAAAATACATTAAATACGCAAAATGAACTCTGTTAAATAAAAGGGGAAAGGCATCTCTCCAGACGCTCAATTACAAATCCATTGCACTGATCCAAACGTGTTTGCAAACTGAATACTACTTGCATAACTGTTTGGGGGCGGGGGTATAGGTGACAAGCTAGCCTAAGGGGTGAGCTCCCACCCTGAACACCCGCAATAACAATTGATTGCCAACCAGGTACTGTACACTATCATACCTATATGCACATACTTTTTTAAGGCCTTGCTCGCCATTTGCTTCCCCGCGCCCAAACAAACACATGCAAAATACCCCGATGTTTACCTTCCTTATGCCTTTGTAAATGTAAAAGTACAACTCCCGGCCCACATTAAAACAGATTCTGTCCCCATTGCCGGACTGGTCGTTCACATTTACGAATGACACCTTGACTGGATTGGATCCTTGGGAATTAAAAGGCACCCTATTCGGCCGGCTGTACTCGGAGTGGGTCAACACTTTATAAACACCTTCCCTGGTAGTAAACTGAGTTTTGATTTCGTTCATCTCCTTCCCTCCTCCCTCGGTCGCCATGTTGTAATTTAGGATTCATCCTACCCGAGCCCGGATGTAACTCAGGGCGCCTGCGTAAACCGCTGGCTTTCCAGGGCGTGGTGACGTTCTGCACGCACTGCACGTAATGACGTACATACTTTATGTGCATACGTGACGACGTGACTCCGGAAATGTTACAGGATGATGTCAGAAGGTAGAATGCAGGAGCACGTTCCGGTTGGAGACTTGTGTTGAGAAACTAATGCATTGAAATATTCTCGGAGCGCGGGAAATTTTGTTTTATATTACTTTCCACTTATTTCAAATCGGTATCAGATGTGCTTGTACAGACACAGTCCCGTTTGGTTCCATTCACTGTGCAGCCCAGTACCGATAATTGCCGTTTACTCTATCACACATTCGGCTGATTTTTCTCCTCATTCTATCGGTAACTGCAACACTATGTGCTGCACTAGAGGGGCATTTTTTCACACAATGGTGAGTGTTTGGAACGATCTGCTAGAATTAGTAACAGAGGTGGTTACAAATTTGTCTTTTAAAAATCATTTAACAGTTATATAGGTAGAGGGGGATATGAGCCAAACGCAGGCAAGTTGGGCCAAAGGGCTTATTTCTATGCTGTAAATCTCTATAACTCAACAACTTCTGTTTTCTCCCCTAAGTACTCTATGAACAAAATGTTTTCTCTATATATATACTTTAGTTGTATCCCAATACATGTGACAATAATAAATCAAAATAAAACTCCAGTGCACCAATGAGGGACCATGAAATGTGCCATCCTCTGGCTAAAAAGTTAAATCAATGAGTAATTTCCCTGCTGGTGAGATAGGGTGAAGGTCCATGACATGATTTACATGTATTGACCATCTGTTTGCATTTTACATGGGTGCACTTGTTTGGAGAGAGTGCATGTGCTATCCATGTCTCCACTTGAATTGCATCTTGCAGACCCAATCCTTACTCTTAATTGCTGGGACATCTGCTGTTTCAACAACAAATTATTTTTACATATGTCTTTAGTGTAATAAATAATTATCATGGTGCTTATCACAAGAAAACTAAAATTTGCTACATCAAGAGATATTAGAGCAAGCTATTTGGTCAAAGTGGTAGGTTTGAAGGAGGTAGAAAAAGAAGATGGAGACAGTGAGGTTTGAGGAGGGCACTGCAGAGTTTTGGGTCTAAGCAACTGAAGACATGTCTGACAATGGTGTAGAAGGCCAAAATTAGAGAATTGAATGGTGTTGAAGAAGACAAAGAGATAGGGAAGGGCAAGACTGTGTAGAGTTTTGGACGCATGCATGAAAATTTTAAAATGAAGATGTTTCAGGACCAAGAGGCAATATAGGTCAGTATGAATGATTGTTGAGTGAGACTGTGAAAGCTAGGATATTGGCAGCAGAAATTTGAATGAGCTCAAGTTTATGGAAAGGGTGGCAGCCAGGAATAATCACAACTGAAGTTTAAAAAAAAAAGATATGAGAGCTTCAATTGCAAATAAACTGAGCTAAGGGAATGATTGATATTATGGGGATGGAAGCAGGCAGTCTTGATGTGATGGATGTGGAGTTGGAAGATCAAGCTTAGGATCAAAGAGAAAATTGAAGATGCAAACAGCCTCAGTGTCCAGCAAGTGGTTGTCAACTTCACTTGGATACCTTATGCTCTGGATATCTTATGCTCATTTGTATAAATTCTTGCTTGATCCAAAGTACAGTGTGACTTCACATGCATGATGCTGAGAATGTAGTATTGTCTAAGAGTCACACAGAACCTCTTGTGATTTTTCAGACTTTGGAAAACAAAATACTATATCAATTCATTGCTTAGGTTAAAAACTACACAATAAGCTTATTAAAATAAGGAACAGATAATCAGTAGCAATTAACAGAACAATAGATTGAACTTTTGTGAGGTCTTATATACAAAAAAAAGAAAAAAAATGACTTTTCACGTTCGATGCTAATTTTAAACACGAGCACATCTATTGTAATTGTTATGTTTAAATATTCATAATAATTACTGGAACTCTACAAAATCTCTCAACACGAGTAGTGAGGGTTTGATTTTTTAAACTGATGTGATCAGGAGATGATGTTGTCAATTAATGGGTGGCACAGTGGCATAGTGATTAGCACTGCTGCCTCTCAGCGCCAGGAATCAGGGTTCAGTTCTCAGTTTGGGGTCACTGTCTGTGTGGAGTTTGCATGTTTTTCCCAAGTCTCCATCGGTTTCATCTGGATACTCCAGTTTCCTCCCACAGTCTAAAGATGTGCAGGTTAGGTGGATTGGCTATGCTAAATTGAGCTTTAGTGTCAGGGAGCTTAACAGGGGAAAGACATGGGATTGTGATTGGTGCAGACTTGATGGGTCAAATGTCCACCTTCTGTAGGATTTGTAGAGTTGATTCCATGATTCTATAATCCCTGACTCAAATTATTTCCTCATCAAAAATGGTTACTTTCATGAAATGGTTCCCCATGCAAGACTTCTTGAGAGGGTGAGAGGGCATGGGATCCAAGGGTTTTGGCCTTGTGGATCCAGAACTGGCTTGCCTGCAGAAGGAGAGAGTGGTTGTGGATGGGTTGGGTCTTTTTCTGCATGGAGATCGGTCACCAGTGGAGTGCCCCAGGGATCTGTTCTAGGACACTTGCTGTTTGGCTGATAGGATTAAGGAGAATCCTAAAGCTTTCTTTAGATATGTTAAGAATAGAAGATTGGTTAGGACAAGATTAGGGCCAGTCATAGACAGCAGTGGGAAGTTGTGCATGGAGCCTGAAGAGATTGGAAAGGCACTGAACAAATATTTCTCTTCGGCATTCACGCAGGGAGATGTAAATGTAGTTGTGGAGAACACTGAGGTACAGGGTTGCAAACTGGAAAGTATTGAAGTAGATAGGGAGGATGTGCTAGATATTCTCGAGGGGTTGAAGTTGGATAAGTCCCCTGGGCCGGACGGGATTTACCCTAGGATTCTCTGGGAGGCAAGAGAGGAGATTGCAGAGCATCTGGCTCTGATCTTCAGGTCGTCATTGGTTACGGGTGTGGTTCCGGAGGACTGGAGGATAGCGAATGTGGTCCCGTTGTTCAAGAAGGGAAGAGAGACCTTCCAGGGAATTATAGGCCAGTGAGTCTTACTTCTGTTGTGGGCAAAGTATTGGAGAGAATTATTAGGGATAGGATTTATAGTTATTTAGAGAGAAATGAATTGATTGGGGATAGTCAGCATGGTTTTGTGAAGGTAGGTCGTGCCTTACTAACCTCATTGAGTTTTTTGAAAAAGTGACTAAGGAGGTGGATGGGGGGAAGGCGGTTGGTGTGGTATATATGGACTTTAGTAAGGCGTTTGATAAGGTGGCCCATGGAAGACTTCTGCAGAAAATGCAGATGTATGGGATAGAGGGTGATTTAGCTAATTGGATTAGGAATTGGCTAGCAGATAGAAGACAGAGGTGGTGGTTGATGGGAGATATTCATCGTGGAGTTCGGTGACAAGTGGTGTACCTCAGGGGTCTGTTTTGGGGCCCCTGCTGTGTGTAATTTTTATAAATGATCTGGATGAGGGTATTGAAGGATGGATTAGTAAATTTGCAGATGACACTGAAGTCGGTGGAGTGGTAGATAATGAAGAGGGGTGTTCTAGTTTGCAGAGAGACTTGGACAAGTTGCAGAGCTGGGCCGAGAGGTGGCAAATGGAGTTTAATGTGGGAAAGTGTGAGGTAATGCACTTTGGCAGGAATAATAAATGTGTAGAGTATAGGGCTAATGGTAGGATTCTTAATAGTGTTGATGAACAGAAGGATCTTGGTGTATTTGTGCATAGATCCCTGAAAGTAGGCAGTCAAGTCAATAAGGTTGTTAAGAAGGCATATGGAGTCTTAGCCTTTATTGGTAGGGGGATTGAATTTCGGAGCCGCAACGTCATGTTGCAACTGAACAAAACTCTAGTGCGGCCGCACTTGGAGTATTGTGTGCAGTTCTGGTCCCCACATTATAAGAAAGATGTGGAGGCATTGGAGAGGGTACAGAGGAGGTTTACCAGGATGTTGCCTGGTATGGAGGGCAGGTCTTATGAGGAGAGGCTGAGGGATTTGAGGTTGTTTCGTTAGAAAGGAGGAGGCTAAGAGGGGACCTGATCGAAACATATAAGATGATTAGAGGTTTAGATAGGGTGGACAGTGATAGCCTTTTTCCTAGGATGGAAAAAGCTAGCACGAGGGGACACAGCTTTAAAGTAAGGGGTGATAGTTATAGGACGGATATCAGAGGCAGGTTCTTTACCCAAAGGGTGGTTCGGGAGTGGAATGCCCTGCCTGCAGCGGTTGTAGATGCGCCAAGTTTGGTGGCGTTTAAGTGGTTAGTTGATAAGTATATGGAAGAGAAGGGAATGGTTTAGTTTGGAGGGGCATTGCTTTTTATATTGGTCGGAGCAACATCGAAGGCCGAAGGGCCTGTTCTGTGCTGTAATGTTCTATGTTCTATGTTTGTCATTTTCATAAATGACCTGGAATGAGGAAGCGGGTTAGTAAGTTCACTGATGATACAAAGGTTGGTGGTGTTGTGGATAGTCTGGAGGGATGTCAGAAGTTGCAGTAAGACATAGATAGGATGCAAGAATGGGAGGAGAAGTGGCAGGTGGACTTCAATGCAGATAAATGTGTAGTGGTCCATTTTGACAAGACTAATGGGATGAAGGAGTACAATATCAAGGGTAGAAGTCTTAGCAGTGTTGAGGAGCAGAAGGATCTTGGGGTCCAGGTCCATAGGACTCTTAAATCGGCCTCGCAGGTGGAGGATGTGGTCAAGAAGGCGTATGGTGTACTGGCCTTCATTAATCGAAGGATTGAGTTTAGGAGTCGGGAAGTAATGCTGCAACTTTATAAGACCTTTGTCAGATCCCACTTGGAGTACTGTGTGCAGTTCTCGTCGCCTCACTACAAGAAGGATGTGGAAGTTATTGAGAGGGTGCAGAGGAGATTTGCAAGGATGTTGTCTGGATTGAGAGGCATGCCCTATGAAGATAGGTTGAGGGAGCTAGGTCTCTTCTCCCTGGAGAGACGAAGGTTGAGAGGCAACCTGATAGAGGTTTATAAAATGTTGAGAGGAATAGATAGGGTGGATGCTCGGAGGCTATTTCCCAGATCTGAAATGGTCACTACGAGAGGACACAGGTTTAAGGTGCTGGGCAGCAAGTACAGAGGAGATGTTAGGGGTACGTTTTTCACTTGGAGGCTGATGAGTGAATGGAATCGGCTGCCGTCAGTGATGGTGGTGGCGAACTCGCTGGGGTCTTTTAAAAAGACTTCTGGATGAGTAAATGAGATTGGGGGTTACAGATAGTTTTATGGCCTATTAGATATAGATGTGATCGGCGCAACTTGTGGGCCGAAGGGCCTGTTTGTGCTGTAGTGGTCTATGTTCTATGAAATATTTAATTTATTCTCTGGACAAGGATAATCAAAACAGTTGCACAAATAAAAACAGATGCAGCACATCAGGAGGCACGAGATTGACCATTTGTTAGTTTGACTGGAGACCGATCATTAGGAATCAATCCACTGAAAATTATTCAGATGACATTAGGAGATTTTGTTGCGACTTAAAATATTTACAAAATCCAGGGCATCTAGTCTGGGCCCAATTTTGTTTCCTGCCATTATGCTGTCACAATTTTAATAGGATGTATTTCTCCTTTGAGCTGGCTTCCCAGTCTCAGGGTCATTCAAATATTTGCACCAAGCTCCTGATGAGATTTTAACCTTTGTTAGAAAGTTTGTTTAAAAGGTAGAGAGGTAAATCACTGCTCCATGCCTCAGATCCCTACAGCCAAGTTGCCTGCCACTGGGAGAGCAAAAAAAAATTGCCTTTGAAAATATTTTGTAAAATTGGAATGGAGGGAATGGTTACAATCCAGCCTCACTGCTATTGCAGCAGGATTTCATGGCATTCCTTTAACATAAACGTAGGAGATATTATAATGATTTCCCATCATTTATAAATCAGGAAAATACATGCAAAAATTGAATGCCCATCATCATTTTCAGAGAGCCCAGCAACAGGAGGTTGTTGGTGGTAGGATTGAATACCACATCTTCCATCTATCTGATTCCATCTAAGGACAAGGCAATCATGGAATACCATTGCTAGTCATTTGAATTTGAATTATAGCATTTCACAGGATCACAGAATTGTTAAAGTGTAGAAGGAAGCCATTTAATCCATCATGTCTCGATTGGCTCTCTAAATGAATATCTTCCCTTGCGCCATTCTCCTGCCTCTTCCCATAACCCTGCACATTGTTTCTGTTGAAATGATCATATAATTCCCCCTTCAATACCTTAATTGAACCTACCCCCATCACATTCTAAGGCAATGCATTCCAAACCTTAACCATTTGCTGTGTGAAAAAGTTTTTTTCTCATATTGCTGTAGTTTCTTTTACCAATTACCTTAAATATATGCTCTCTGTTTCAGGGTCCTTCCGCCTATGGAATAGCTTTCCTCTATCTACCCTGTTCAGGCCACTTGATTTCGAATATTTTTTAAGAAGTTCAGTAATAGGTTTGTTAAATAAAGACAGGCCTGAAGTAATTATCCACCTTTCAGATAAAATTCACAGTACAACATTCAAAACAATTGTTTAAGCAATGGTGTGCAGAAGTCAGGAAAGTATTTGTCTGATCCATAACATTTGCTAAGATGTAAGGTGAGGCCAGCAATACAATTGCTTTATGAAAGAGAGATATACTACAAATCATGACTGGTATTTTGTAACATTGCTCAGGTGAGGCTTGTAAAATCCTGCCTGAGAAACAGAATTCCTTTCTGTGGGGCAGGCGTGGCGGTAGAATTCTGGCCCATGATTCTATGATCCCTACGAGAAAACCAATTATCTGTAGTTTCAAAGATGAAGGATAATTTCACTGCACCATGATTTGCCACATTGCACATCACTACAAAGTAGCTTAAGTTTTGAAAATTAATGACTCAACATCAAAAATTAAGATTTGGGTAATTACCTTAAATGTAAAACTTTCAAAAATTCATGCAATTCACTGTCTCATCTGTATGTTTTCATTTATTAATTCTTGGCATGTGGGCTTCACTGACTAGGCCATTTATTGTGTTGAGGAAATGATGGTGAGCTGCCTTGTGAGTCATTATAAAAAATGCTCTGTAACCCTAGTTTGCTTTCTGTCAACAGCACATTTGTTGATTGATGTTTAGCACAGAGGCCAGTTGCATTGAGACTCTCCACCTCACAGGGGTCCTATAGTTGTCAACTACCAAGGTGAGGAATCTTTAATTGACTTTGCCTGGTTTTCATAGAATTAGCCCTCGTAGCCTTAAAGGGATATTGTTTCATTAAGCAACAGAACAATACATTAAACATTCTATATTATGATATTCCTGTCCTTATTTTAAAAAGGTTTCCCATGAGTGAAAAGTTAAAATCAGTCTTGCATGTTTCACCTATCGCACTTCATTATAGGTGCAAAACAATTTTAAGAAGGAAAAGTTAACTAATTAACTTCTTACTTGCAGGGTGCTTGCACCAAAAGTACTATACTATCCACTTAAGAGGAAAGCCACAAGAAATTATCTAGTAAATAATAAACATATTAACATTTTGATGCAAAATAACATGCTGAAAGTACAACCTCAGTAACTGTTAATAACAACTGGGTTACAATACATTATATGCAAAATATACATTAAGAACTACTTTGGTTTTCTTATCAGCTTGCATTTCACACTATTTCCTTCTCATTCGTATAATAAGCTGATAAAATTTGTATTAATGATTTTTATTGTTAACAGAGAACATTTGCTATATTTTGTAATTACAATTAGAGCAGTAGAATTGTAAACAGGGTATAAGGTATAAATGACGTAGGTAGATTTCTGACAAGTAGATTGTTCTAGATGTTCAGAAGTTGTGTGGCATGGAGTATCAACATATAAGGAGTCCACACTTTTATATTTTCATGGACTTTGTTCTGTCCTTTGTTCTCTGAAAGTCATTGACTCTGCCCCCACTGGAGCTTCCAGAATGGGCAGGAACTCATAATGTTGCTAACAGAATATTTTTTGTTGAAACTAACTAACCCAGCACAGCCTAAATCTGATACATTCCTTGTCTATACAGCCAAGCTACTAGGTGGATAAACTCAATGGGTCAGTTTTTGAATCATAGCATCCCTACAGTGCAGAGGGAGACCATCAGGCCTTCACCAACAACAGTCCAACCAGCCCCTACTCCCGTAACCCCACATATTTACCCTGCTAATCTTCCTGACACTAACAGGCAATTTAGCGTGGCCAATCAATCTAACCCACACATCTTTGGAGTGTGGGAGGAAACCAGAGTAGCCAGAGAAAACCCATGCAGTGGACTGCAAACGAATAGCAGCTCCAGCTGTTTTTTGGGTGTGTATTTGCCCAGACAATAGGTTATGCACTGTAAGTTGTTATAAGTGAGATATCTGAATGGTGCAGTATCTTCTAATAGGGACCCATGTCAACAAGTCAAAAAATCATGCACCTCTGCAACCAATCAGGTTGAAGAAGAGTTAATAAACAGTGCAAAACTTGAACTAGGAAGTATAAATTAAACAGTGAATTTAACACCAAATCAAATTTTACAAGTGAGATAAAGGGAAAAAGATTAGATTAAGAAAGGGAGATACAAAAGAAACAGAAAAAAGTCTTAATTTTAAAAAAAATTAACTTAGTAAATCTCCAACTAATAAGAAATGAGATTTCACAATTGTTAATTTTCAGTGTCAGAGGTTGTTTGTTAACAATTAAGAATTGAAAGCTGTTAAAAAGGGTTCTTAGACTACATTAAGAGTGAATACCAGTAGTATAAGAATCTTATGCTGTCAAATAGATTTCAATAGGCAACTAATTGGCTGAATGCCATTTTTGCACAGCTTAAGAATGTTGAACTGAAGATGTGAACTTGCCAGAAGTTGCTATCCAATTTGCGTGTAAATAAAAATGAGAATCATTAATTTTTTTTTTAGAGCAACACAGCACGGGAAACAGGCCCTTCGGCCCAACGAGCCCGTGCCGCCGTCATAACTATATAGTAACAATAATTGTGTCAATGCTTGCCTCAACCGTTCCAAACGACAGCAAATTCCACATTCCCAGAATTGTCTGAAATTACTTCTGAATTCTTTATTTTAGTTGCTTATCGGTTATGCTATATTTATGTAGTTTCATAGAGCAAAAGATTTTCATCCTTTCTTTACGTTGACACTGCTATTTCCATACCAAAGCTCATCCCGCTAAGATAGTTGGGATTGAATCTTCTGAGCTGCATCAATGGTGGGTACATTGCAGCTGTGTGTGAAGATCCTGATGAGCCACTGCTGCTGCAGATTTCTTTCAGAATCTTCCAAACCTACCTGACATAGAAATATGCAGCACAGCAACTCCCAGGGAACTTCATTGGAATCGAGTCGGGGGAAGAGAGGACAAGTCTCTCTTTTACAGCCCTAGTTGTCATATCTGTCTGATAATCTTAAATGTCCAATCTTTAAATTGAGTTGGTGAATGGAGTGAATGAGTGAGTGGATAAATAGGTAAGGGAGGGGGTGCTTACTGGTGTTCATCTGGTCGTAAAGATACTTCAGTTGCAAACAATAGAAGAACTAACTTCACAAAGTAAGTCAAAGAGAAAAGCTTAATAAAGAAACATCATTACTCATTCCCTAGACCACACAAGCTTCCTACATTTCCCACCTGCTTTCTATTTATACCAGGTCAATGGACCATCATATCATTTTGCCATTGGTTACATCGTCTACTGGTCAGCAGCTGACCCTCACAGCATTTTACCATTGGTTACATTATAATAGATGTTAATATTATTGGTTATATTATAAGAAGTGGGGAAGAAATGATGTAGTATAAGGTTCTGGCATAAAGAAGGTTAATGTGGAACTGAGTGCAGTACCGTTCACAAAATGATGTAGGAGTGTACACGACCAGCACTCAGAGTTAGTGTGGTTTTGGACTGAGCCGCATGGAGACTTGTACCTTGATTACACTCTTGTAGTAGTCAATAAAGACTTACAGTTAACCTGCTGAAGACTTTATCAAAAATACTGATGTGTCATCAGAGTCCCAGAACAAGGTGGCAGCTTGTGGAAAAATCCAAAATCTCACAAAAATGCAGGGACAAACCAAAATGCTAGAAGACTAAGGAAAAAAAAATCTGAAAAGCTTTCTGACTTGAAAAGATACTCCAAAAGAAGAATTGCCTGGAAAAGTTCCAAAGAAAGGCTTGAAAGCTGAAGTATTTGGTTGGTTTAGAGGGTAGCCAGGTGCAAGTTGGTTGTTGGGGGTGGGAGTAATTAGGTTGGTTGAATAGTTGAGTGGTAAGGGGCTAGTTGACTGGTGGGTTTGATTGTTAGCCAGGTGTTGAACTAAGATTTTAAACTAACATTTCCTAGGTAACTATTTCTCCCAATGCTCTGACTCTATCTCAGAAGTTCAGAGAGAGCAGGGGAATTGTCTATCAAATGTTTAAACTTCCTAGGCAATTTCTATCTAGGCCCGCCATCAAGATTTCCACAAGCACTGCTTCAGTCATACATCTGGCCTCTAATGATCCAGAGACCAGAGGTTCCGATTAATGTAATTCTAGAGGGACAACTAGGAGACTCTGATGGTTAGTGGTCTAGGTGTGACTTAACCCAGGTGTTATAGGAATAATAATCAGTCCCTGGGATAACATGGTGATACAGTGGTTAGCATTGATGCCTCACATCACCAGCGACTCAGGTTCATAAACTAAATTTACTTTGACCAATCAAATCATTACGTTAAGTATCTTTATAATAGTCTAGACTGACGTCAAGAGTTCTCTATTCTCTCTCACCCTCCCTTCTTAAATAGTTGGGTTACACTTGCTACTTTCCAGTCTGCTGGAGGTGGCACAGTGATAAACAGTGTTGCCTCACAGCACCCTGGACCTGGGTTGATTCCCAGCTTGGGTAACTGTCTGTGCAGAGTCTGCACGTGTGGGTTTCCTCCGCTTACTTTGGTTTCTTCCCACAATCTGAAAGATGTGCTGGTTAGGTACATTAGCCATGCTAAATTCTCCTTCAGTGTACCTGAACAGGCACCAGAGTGTGGCAACTAGGGGATTTTCACAGTGATTTTATTGCAGTGTAAATGTAAGCCTGCTTGTAACACTAATAAATAAATGTAAACTGATGTAGTCTGCTGTCGAGTATATTCCCATATTCACCATCTGTATAGTTAGGTGATAGGATTGTTTTCTTGTCTCTTGTACTTCTGCCTATGAAATTAAAAAATCCCCTAGTAACATAATTTTCTAATAGAATATTGGATTCCATGTTAAGTTTTTTAATCTCCAATACACGTATTACATGCATACTTTAAAAAATATCAACTTTAAACTAAAGAGTTTCTGAAGTAAGTTTTGTAATCTCAGTTATTTGAAAATATAACAAACTGGTATTTTGGCTCTTCTGTCAACAAATGTTTAATTAAGAACACACTTAATTGAAATGTTTATGCTCTCACATGACTCGCAATCAAATAGCGCCATCTGCTGATCACTTGTGATATGTGCAAAATGATAATGTATTATTTTAATTAGTTCTGCGTTCACCCGACATTCCCTTCTTATGCTCTTCCAACTTGTTACATCTCTTCCTGTCTTAAAATTTTCTAAAAACTTACCTTTTCAATTAACCCTTGGTACCCTTGCCAAACTCTGCCCACTTCCTGTAAGATAACATATTCCCTTGAAATCCTAAAGCAACAGCTAAGGTGCAAATAATTGCTTGTTTGTTTTTGAATTAAATTTAGCAATCACCAAAGAAAACATCATTAAGATCATGATATAGAGATGTGATTGTGGCTGACAAAGGAGCAAGTTCCTAAAGCTTGTGATTTCAAATAAATTTCTTATGAACATGTTTGAATTAAAAAAGTTCTGTAAGGGGGTAAAAGAGCTGACATTTCGAGTCCAGATGACCCTTTGTCAAAGCTAAAAGGCATAGAAAGTGGGAGATATTTATACTGCAGGGTGAGGGAATGGAACTTGAGTCATAGCCACAGAAACTAGGAAAAAGAGGTAAAATTTCGAAAGGGGAAGCAAAGACAGAGAAAAGGCAAAGGAAGGGAGGCAATGTAAGGAAAAAAGTGGAGGTGAGTTTTACCTCTGTACCATCAATTTTCTCCCCCTCTACCCACATCTTCATCTGTCATAGCTTACCCATGATTTTAGCTTCTCTGCTGTTTGGCCATTCACACCCTTTATTTGCTTGATGGACTGCTATTAGCAGTCTTTTCCCCTGGTTTCTGTGGCTATGACTCATCTTTCATTCCCTCACCCTGCAGTATAAATATCTCTCACTTTGTATGCCTTTTAGTTTTGATAAAGGGTCATCTGGACTCAAATCGTCAGCTCTTTTCTCCCCTTACAGAATTTTTTTTAATTCAAACATGTTCATAAGAAAACTCTCAAATAAAGCATTGCAAAACGACAGATCCAAAAATTACAAACAGTGCCAAAAAGGAAACATTTTTCCAGTACAATACTATGCTTATCTCCACGACATTATATTTCATTATTTAAAACTGTATACATGCCTCAGATTTTACTGTGTGCTATTATTTTTCAGTTTTGCACAGTTACAAAGGCTGAGGGCAGGTGTTGCAGTTACTGGGCCCTCGGTCTCCTGAGGTTGAAAGGCTTTTTTTTATGAATAAACTATATTTTTGAAATAAAAAAAGAATCTTTTCTCTCCTTCCAGATGCTGCCAGACCTGCTGAGATTTTTCAGCATTTTCTCTTTTGGTTTCAGATTCCAGCATCTGCAGTAGTTTGCTTTTATGGACGATAACCTGTGTCATGTGACCTCTCATCATTAAGATCAGAATAGACAGATATGAAATTGAATTTTAAGCATGCAAAACAATATCAAATGCAGTCTTATATAGATCAGATCAGATAGAGGCTTCCTCAAGGACAATAATGTCATTTGTCAGATGTCAACCAATGAATTAGTTATTGAATTCAACTTCATTACTTGGAGGTGGGAGCTTGAACTCACAGTCTCAAGATTATTACTCCAGTAACCGTTAGACTACTATAGTCATTATAATCAGCTTTTACGTGTATTAATAATGATGACATTTCTTCGCTTTTCATTAAGATTGCTGCATATTACAATATACATGAAGGTTTTCAAATTGTTTCCTTTAGATAGGGGGATCCTAATTCAATGGAACATGGCAACAGATTGCCTGCTAACTCTTACTGGCAAAACTAGCAGTGAACCCTCTTTCATTGGGTATACCTGTTCTAGGTTTCTGCTGCCTCTAATGATTAGTAATGATACACAATTACTCAACAATATAGAGATTACATATTTATTTATTTTCTAAAACTGCATCCAGTGACAACAATGTTATCAATAAAGGTTTCTAAACCTAACCCAATTTCAGTTTTTAGTTTTAATCCCTAAATCTTTTGCCTTAAACTATGAGTGTCAATAACACAATACAAAGCCAGTAATGGGGTCTATAGTAGGTGGTGCAGGTTGGTCACAGTGTCAATAGTTATTCAAGTATATGCATATACATATATCATTAAAAAGATCATGCCTGCACATACTTTTTGTCTATAAAACTTTACTTCTTGCATATGAAAATGTAATTCTTGTTGGTTGGAAATGTTGCATAGGGTGGATGTGGAGAAACCATTTTTCTATATAGTTGAATCCAGGCCACAAGTATAAGATAACTAGTCACCAACCAAATAATTTAAAAGCTCTGGGAATACGGAGAGGTTGAAACAAAAAGCATTGACGTTTAATGGGAGATTGATACAAACATAAAAACCATAAAAACTAGGAACAGGAGTAGGCAATTTAGCCCCTCAATCCTGCTCTGCCATTTAATATGATCATGGCTGATCTTATCTCAGCCTCAACTCCACTGTCCTGCCCATTTACCATAGTGCTTAAAACCCTTACTAATTAAAATTCTGTCTACCTCTTCCTTAAATTTAACTCAATGACTCAGCATCCACTATGCTCTGGAGTAGTGAATTCCAGACTCATGACCCTTTGAAAATGAAGGGCAAACTTGGTGCAAGATGACAAGAGTTCTTTTGAAAGGTAGAATCCTCATGTGGAGTATTAACACTGGTGAGCAGTTAGGCTTGTTTGCAATAGAATGTCACATAGGATTCTATATAACTCTACGTGACATAGTTTTTTTAAATCAACTTTTTTCCCCATTATGAAATCCTTTGTCCATACTTAAAATGGAAAAATGCAGTACTACATATAATCAGTGGGTGGTTTGCATTTGATTCTGAATTTGGTGTCAAAATGATGGTGAGACTAATGACTCATTTTAATTGTACATTAATAAATTGTGCTTCAGGCAGAAGCCAGTATCCAAAAGTTGTTGTTTAAGTTGCACACTTCAGCTTCTGCTTCTCAAAACAGCCTCACCAGTGACATGCATTGAATATCATAAATTTGCATGATTTGTGTGATGGATACAAACTAAGGCCATTGAACACTAGTAACCAAAGCCTAAATACCATTTTAACAATATTAAATGTGTTCATCACTGCCAATTCACCTCTGGCACCAAAAACTAATTACTACAAGTATGGAGTATCGTTTCTTCAGGTTGCAAATTATTTTGGGATATTCTGACAAGTAAAATTTTAAACTAATTATTTTCTTCCTTTTCCTTTCTGGTGCATCTTTTTGTCTATAAGTACAATATTATCTCTCTTTGTACCTGATTGCCTCTGCCACTCAAGATGGGTCATGGTAATGTCTTCTCCCCTGATGGTGTACAATATATCGCAAAAACAAATGGATGGATTTCAACAGAACTTGGTACACAAATGGGATATGGCCCATGGACCAACTAATTCCTTTTTGCCAAGGATCTGGATTCTGTGTTTTTTTAAAGTACATGTTAACACTGAGAGACAAGGTGAATTGACTTGTTTTTTACAATGCTATGTGTTTTTTTTTTGGAATGTTGTTGATTGTCTCAGCTGCTATGCTGGAATTTGTCACAGCTGTCAAAACATGAGCAGAGTTTTCAGAGTGGGTTGTTGCATATGGATTGGCTTGAAGCTTCCTCTGTGGGATCTTAATTTTAAAAAATCATTTTTCAGCTTTGTAGTTACAGAGCGTCACTGAGGGAGGGAAGAGTCTCAAGGAAGAATAATACATAATGATGTCAAGTTAACATGGCATCGTAAAGCTATTCATTCTACTGAGTGCCTTCTTCACTTGTTTGATCATGATATTCCCAGATTCCCCAGCCTAAGGAAACAACCTCTCAGTGTTTACTCTGTCAAATGCTTCAGAATTATGTCTGTTTCTATAAGATTCTTGTGAAGTCCATGGAGCATAGCCCAACTTATTCAGCATCTCTTCACAGGACATTGTTATCATCCCAGGAATCAATCTAGTGAATGTTCGCTGAACAGCCTTCAAACTAATGTATGTTTGTTGAGAAATCTGCACATAATATTCCACATGTGGTCCCAACAAAGTCCTATACAATCAAGTACAGTTTATAGTGAAACACAAAATACATCCTATCTGCAATGGGACCCCAAAACAACAGGAGACCCCAAAATAATTGCGCTACTATCCTCTATGATTGAATCTCACTAATTAATCTGTGCTTTGAATGTCATAGAAACCACAACATATCACAAAATAAGGAAATAATATCAGCAAAGTAATTCAAAAATGGGAAGTGCTCAGTTCTGAGATACATAAATTCTTCCAAAGTGCTCAGTGGAATCATTGTTTCTAAGTTCATTTGGAGACCTTGCATTTAAGGGATGACCCTTAAATTCTGATACTGAGAAACCAAAAGCCATAGTGCAAGATGCCATGGAGACGAGAACTACTGGCAGCAAGAATATCTCATTTGTGATGCTGCTCCAGGTACAGATAAATCCCGGCCAACTGTCGGCTTACTTGCCTTTTTGTTCAGTTGTGAGCCATTCCAATTCTCACTGGCAGCAAATCCACGCTGTGAAATCTGGTCATCAAACTGTCATAAATGCATTATAAAACAAGGTGGATCCAGGAAAAAGAAGCTAACGACAAAGAGAACCTCCTGAATCTTTCACTGTTCGTCTCTTAGAAGTCATATGCATGCAACCCTTTATCGGTTTGGTTTGAGACGATTATGATTTCCCACTGGCGTGATGCTAGATTGGAAGGCCTTACAGCTTGTGGTGGCAAGTCGTTTTGATGAGCATTCATGAGATGCAAATGAATACAAACACCACCAGACCAACCTACCACTGGGAGAATTGCAACAATTTTTATACTAGTGGATTTCTGACTTTATGGCTCCTGCTAAATTTTCCATTCTGACCTGCCACCAAATCTGTCACAGGTGGGATTGGAAGTATTCTGCCCATAGTGTCTAATGAGTCTATGAAATGCTTCAAATTTCAGAAGCACTTAATTGCCAAGTATTAGAAATATAAGGACATGCCACTTTTTTTTGTAATTGTATAACTATATTTTATGCAAAAAGAAAGTGTTGTTTGACCTTTCATAACATGGTGGATCCTCAGAAACAGAAGGGTTGAGAACTCCTGCACTAGATGTTCCACTTTAATTTATTTTTAAATTTACTCCATCCTTATTGTTACAAAGCTAAAGCTCAGAGCAGACCAGCAAACTCAAATCCATCTCCTTGCTTGCTCCACAAACCAAATTCTAATCGAATACAATTCATGGTCTCTACAAGAGACAAACAAGATCCAAAATAAGGCATTGCATCTCATCTTGGGCTTGATTCAATACTTGAAGTTAGCCAAAAGGCTGAGAAGTGATCTTACATTTTCATATTATTTCATATTATAAGATTCTTCCATGAATTTGCTCAGGGTATATTGCAGGATATAATGTTCGCCTTACCAGTCAGTGTCATCTTCATAATGGTTGTATATCTGGTTTGATTGTCTCTATTTATTCTGTTGTTTTGTGATTCTTTTGCTTATCTCTTTTGAAAGTCTGTGTTCTAATCTTTTGACTTTTCATGTCACTTTATTTTTCTCCGTTTCTTTTGGATGGGAAGTGATGTATAGAGGAATGCAAGCTGGGGCTGCAAGCATTTGGGCCAGGTTGCACGGTAATAGTCAAAAGTAATGTGAAAGTATAACTCGCGTTCTTTCCAATCTTTCTGTTGTGCATGGTAAAAGTGAAAAATAAGGGTGCAATATCCTTCTGTGTCCTTATTATAGCAACAAGGTTAAAAACAAGGTTTCAGCTGGAGTTCAGTTTGCAAGTGAGGCTGTAACTTTCTTGCTGCCTGTTCAACCTACTCTTTAATTTGTAACTGATAATGTGGGGTTTGCTGGTGATGCAGTCAATTCAATTCGCTTGATGGCTCACTTGTAGATTAGATTAATTTCAACATCATGGGTTTATTTTTTTACCCCATTCTGGCTGAAATAGACTCAGGGCCTGCCTCCTCACAACACCAGTAGTAAAATATTATGGTACTTTGTTGAGGGTTAATGAATAATCACCAAGGATCTGTCTTCGGGCAGAGAAGAACCAATAACAAATGCGTTTAAAAATATGGGCCTTTTATTTTGCACAACTACACATTCATAGTAACTTAAGAGACAGATTTATGCTCAGCCTTCATGAGAAATTGTCAGATGGCAGAGAAAAAAACATTATGTTAGAATTTTGCTGTGGTCATGGGAAAGGTAAAACTGAATTGTTTGTAGGTCCTGAACCCCTCTCTTCCCCATCTCCCCCAGAAATAGATATGAGCCCTGAGTTTCATGCGTGAAACCTTTTAATTGATATGAGGATCAATATGGGTTTGGCGGTCAATTAACTGTCATGGACATGAGAACAAAGGTGGGACACTGAAGTACAGGTCGGAATTAAATTCACCATAATAGCCATTACTGTGACTACCATTTCACAGCTGTAATCGGAGAGTGAAGAACAGGAAGCTTTGGGTATGATTTTTCACTTTAATAACATCTCAGGGAGAACCTGGACCTCATTTTTCAGATGCCAACTTGGAAGGAGGTTTCTTCACCCAAAGATTGGTGAGCCTGGGGAATTCATTACCACAGAAAGTAGTTGCTGTCAAAACATTAAATGTATTCAAGAGGTGGCTAGATATAGCACTTGGGGCGAATGGGACCGAAGGTTATGGAGAGAAAGCAGGATTAGGTTATTGAGTTGGATGATCAGCCGTGATTGTGATGAATGGTGGAGCAGGTTCACAGGCCCAAATGGCCTCCTCTTGCTCCTATCTTCTATGTTTTTATGAGGTCCTCTTTCTGAAAGGTGCCAGGAGGAAGTCTCCCACACAGACTAAGCAGCCTGCGGTGGACAATTGTTGTCACTGTCAGGGAGAAGCATGGTAAGAAGAATTTGGATCCAGTGCAGGAACAGGTTCAACAACCTAATACCATCATGTGCTTTCCTCAAACCCCAGGACAGGCCTCTGAGTACTCAACCTTCATTAGACACACTAGTTTAGAAACCACAGGGCAAATGCAACATGAGACCATGGGAGTTCTATTGTGCAAAGAAATTATTGACCCTTTATCTGAGCCAAAGAGCTGCTGAGATCCTGCTAACATTGAAACGTGCATCCTCCAATGAAATGAAGCAGCTGTCATTGGTCAGAGGACAGCAGTGCCTTATCATGCCTTCTTTTGTTATTGCAGAGGAAATAGTTAGAAAATTCCCAAGAGACAGTCCACACAGCTGGGGAAAAGCACCCCTAATTTCAGATCACACCAATGGAGAATAGAGGAATGGAAATAGTCAGTGCCTGGCGAAGTGGACACATGTTGGAGATGTTAATAACAGAGAGCAATACCCACCCTGTCCAACAGCATGCCAAAACACTGAGGTGCACTAGGAAGCCTCCTCAGTGCTGCAAAGGAATCTATCTCCTAAGATTGTTATGATCTCTCTGTGTGCCACTGTGCAGACATCCAATCAAGACCTCAGGTCAATCAAGATCCGAATAAAGAGTACTGTCACATCATGTAAGTGCACTGTACAGATACATTCACCTTAATGGATCCTCGCATATGTTTAGTTGGATAGCACCGGGTGACGAACAGGGCACTAATATGCAGGAGGTGATGCAGCTGTGAATAGTTTCCCTTGGAGGATAGATGACAGACAGAGCTCAGCAGCTTGCCACAGATGAGGATGCAGGGCCTTAGGAGTCACTAGAGGAGGCTCTACCAAGACCAGCAGCAGCTGTGTTTTCACATGCTAAGAGTTCCCTGAAGCAGTGTAGTATCATGGTCAGAAAATGAAGGAGCCATCTAGCTCATGTTGTCATAATAGCTGAGGGCTATGAATGCATAAGCTCCTCCAAGGAGAGAGGGGCCAATCTCATGGAGAGCCGCATTTGGAATGCATGCAGAAACTGCACTTATATAGACAAGATGCATACACTTTATAACTTGGACTGGTCATCAGTGCTGGTAGCAGAAAAGTTTGGAGGGAGTGCCAGTTGTGTTCCCCAACTAGTGCTCCAGCCATCAACGGGTTAACAATGTCACCAAAGACCATGAAAGCACCACTCCTCAGGGCTTCCTTCATCATCCTCAGTCTTTTTGGTTCCTATGACAGTGGGAGCATCTGTACAGCAAAGCCCAGCTTTTGAGGTTTCCCCTTCAGTGATGCAGGTACAACAGCCTATGGAGATGCCCCCATAGGCACTTCTATCCACCAACCTCATCTCAGATGCAAGCTGACACAATTGAGCAAACTGTCTTCATTTCTTCCAAGGCAATAAGGGAAGCACCACATTAAAGTGGCCAACTACAGCAGCCACCTTCTCCCACAGAATGGGTCACTAGCATGTCTTCTTACTGTAACTGTGCAGTTTATTTTCTGAGCACAATGTAAATAAGAACATTTTAAGTCACCTGTGAGTCTTACTGTTGTCATGTTGGTGTACCTTTAAGAGGTTTTTTGAAATCATGGTCACAGCTTTGGATGATGTCATTGGCAGGAAAAAAAACTGTGTGCCCTTCAGGTGACAAGCTCCTGAGTTTTCAAGATCATTTGAAATCAGTATTCAACGCAGGGAATTGGATTCCAGTATTATATGAGCTTTAGCCTGTGCAGTGGGTTTTATTGATTGGATGTTGGTTTTGATCAGAACATATATGTATATAGGTTAAGGGTTCTAGATTATAGTGGTTTTTATTTTTGTTTTGTGTACGCTGTTAGAGACAGTCTTAAAAGCAAGCTGGAAAAGAAGTCCCTTTCTCTGTTTTACTTTGAAAGTTTTACCAGTTAACTGAAAGAAAAGCTTGTTGTTATGCTGCAGTAAAAAAATTATGTTTTGAGGAACTGATGATTACAAGCTGCTGAGTTTTCAAGATCATTTGAAATCAGTATTCAACGCAGGGAATTGGATTCCAGTTTTACATGAGCTTTAGCCTGTGCAGTGGGTTTTATTGATTGGATGTTGGTTTTGATCGGAACATCTGATATATATATATATGTATATAGGTTAAGGGTTCTAGATTATAGTGGTTTTGTTTCTTGTTTGTAATTGATAAACATTTTTGCTCATTTTCTTACTATATATATTAATTATATTCTTAAATAAACTTTGTTTGAGAGAAGCTCTGTCGTGGGTCACTTGAATTATACCTGGTGAAACACCTCATGCTTATACAATTCAAAATTAAAATGCAAAATTTGTTATTCAGAGCTTCATAAAACTCTTTAGTTTCCAACCTGAACCATAATACCATGAAGTCATGAAGACTTGGGAACCTGATAAAGTTAGCTGCGAAATATTGGGGACAGTTCGCATTATAATAGAGGTGATAGTTGTATTAAAATGTATGAATGTGGATAAATCTCCTAGTGAGTCTAGATTACAATTTGAGAGAGCCCTGGCTGAGATATATGCATCATCGTTAGCCATGGGTGAGGTTCCAATAGTCTGAAGGATACCAAATGTGGTGCCCTTATTTAAGAAGGGTTGCAAAGAGAAACCTGAGAATTATAGATTGGTAAGCATTACATCTGTAATGGGTAAGTTACAAGAGAGGATTATGAGGGCTAAAATATAGACATTTGGAAAGATAGGATTTGATTAAGGGTATTAGCACAGCTTTGTTATGCGAGATCATGCCTTACAAATTTGTCGGGGGAACTCATTGATGGAGTGACCAGGAAGATTGCTGAGGGCAGTAGCCGTAATCTATATGGATTTCACCAATGCCTTTAAATTCCACGTGATAGGCTGATCTGGAAGGTTAGATCATATAGTATTCAGGGAGAACTGGCAAATTTGATATACAATTGCTTTGATGATAGGAAGCAGAGAGTAATGGTGAAAGAATGCTTGTCAGACTGGAAGCTGGTGACTAGTGGTGTGCCTCAGGTGTCAGTGCTGGGCGCATTGCTGTTTGTTATCTACATCAATGATTTGGATGAGAATGTACAAGGCATGATCAACAAGTTTGCAGGTGATACTATTGTAGACAGGTCATCAAAAATTACAGCAAGATCTTGATCAGCTAGGCAAGTGGGCCAAGAAATGCCAAAAGAAATTCAATACAGCTTAATGTAAGGTGTTGCATTTTGGAAAGTCAAATCAAGGTAGGACTTTCACAATGAATGGTAGGACATAGGCAATATCATGGAACAGAGGGACATTGAGAGTTTGACTCTTTAAAGGTGGAGTCACAGATAGGTAGGCCAGTGAAGAAGGCATGCTGGCCTTCAACAGTAAGGACATTGAGTATAGACGTTGGGAAGTCATGTAGAGTTGTGCAGGATGTTGGTGAGGTCACACCTGGAGTATTGTGTTCAATTTTGGTTGCTTTGGGATTGGAAAGATGTTATTAAACTGGAGACAGTGCAGAAGAGATTTACAAAGTGTTAACAAAGAATAACAAAGAACAAGACAGCATGGGAAACGGCCCCTTCGGCCCAACGAGCCTGTGCCGCCACCCAAGGGACTGAATTATAGGGAGAGATTGGATTTGGAGCATAGGAGACTTGAGGGGTGATTTTGTACAGATGTACAAGATCATGAGGAGCACGGGTGAATGCAGTTTTTTTCCGAGGTTTGGGGAATCGAGAACTAGTGGACATGGCTTTATGAGAAGAAAGAATTAATGGGAACCTGAGCAGCAACGTTTTTACAGAGGGTGGTACGTAAGTGGAATGAGCAGCTGATTGAGGCAAGGACATTGCCATTTAAAAGGCATTTGGAAAGAGTTAAAGGAATATGGGCCAAATGCAGGCAAATGGGTCAGTCACCTTAGATGGGCATTTTGGTTGGCATGGAGCAGTTTGGACCTGTCTCCAAGCTGTAGATCCTATGACTCTCTTTTTATTGACAGCAAGAGATATAAAGTGCTGAAGATTAATGATTTCTCAGTTGTGACAGCAAAATCTTTGGGCAAACGTGCATTCTAAATGGGCTGAATTTTCAATTGATGTGTTAGCAGAGGCACCTCAGAGTGAGTTCCATATCATATTCATCCTGGATCAGAGGAATCAGTTGAAATGTTCTTGCCCTGGTGATCTTCAAGCCCTGCACCAGTCTTCCTGGTATACTCATAAAGATTAGCTAGAAAGCACATGTTTTGGCATTCCCTGGGTGGCAATATAAATGCTGTCCATGGGCACCAAGCTTTTCAAATTAACATACCTGTAAACCTCTGCAGTAACTACTACTTGAAAATGGTCAATAAAATGACATTAGCATCGTTGTTGATTTCAATGAACTGAAGCAAAAAAATTTGTAATTTTGGATTCTCATTTTAATGGCTAAATATTATGACCAGAATGATGATGATTGATATATTACAATATTTGGCCAAATATGGACTTATTGTAGAACTAGTCTTCGTCAGGGGAATCCTTTTTCAATCAGATTTTTCCTCAATTGTTGTATAGGAACGGTGTTTTACTTTTCCAGCTGGACATCTAAAAATCAAATGGGAAAACGGAGAGGTTTGTACATTCAAAATTGTAGTTACGTGTGGGCTTGTTTTAATTTAACCCATTTTTGCTGTTTTTACCCAGAAACGTTTTCTTACATTTTTTTATTGCACAACATACTTGCTCAATTTCTTTATTTAATTTTTAAGATGTTAATTAGGTTTCTTCTTGGAGCTGGTTATTGTCACCTTGGGTGGGGCTGTGCTCACATTGTGCAACTGAACACTAGGTTCGCGGTTGGAGGAGGACATAATCGTATCAATTACACTCCAGCAGCAGCTCCTTTCATGCTGAATGTTCCCTCTTGATCCTGAAAGAACGTTCCAGAATCGGAAATAAAAACAGCAGTAACAAATTTTCAATTGGCATAGCTTTGCATATTTAAATATATCCTCATCTTCCTCCCTTCGTTATCTGCGGTATGGTCAATGGTGATACATGCTTACGTTACACTGCAACAAAATTAGTGAAAATCCCCTTCACAACGTGCTTAAAACTTTCATGGCGAGTGGTCATCATGGCGTTGGATGAATTAATACATTAAATTCAATCAAGATTGTCGACTGGGACAATCAATCCGACGGGAGAGAATAATCGATTTTTTTTTAAAAAAAGCTTTTGAATAGAAGGACTAATCCGGACCACCAATCATTTTAGACAACTTATTCACATTCGGAAGACATTTCTAACAATGAACGTGTTGTTTGAAACGCGGTCTTTTTTTTACAAGAGGGAGGAACATAGGTTTTTGACTGGTAGCTAAATTCAAACAATAAAATTGCCGTTACATATCTCAAATTATATGGTGGCTATATGTGTTGTTTGCCACGAGATGCGCTATCCCCTCCCCGTTCGTTGGTGTTCGTTCGGCGGTAAAGACGCCAACTCGCCCGCACCTCACAAACGGCTCAGAGAAAATTCCAGCAACCCGAAAGGCGGTGAATCATTCACAGGCTTTCCGCAGCGCCGGCCCAGGTCTCCGCCCCTTCCCGCCATTGATTGGCCCGTTCGGCACTGGGGCGCCGGTGGCTCTGCTTTTCTATAGGCCGAGGCGACTGTCAATCAGTGCGATGCTCCCGCCCATCCAAGGTTCGAGATGTTTCTGGAACTTCAGCTTAGGCGAAGTCGAGGCGCCGTATAAAAACCAGTTCGCCGCCTTTTCTCATCGCATAAGCTAAGGTGTTTTAGTGGAGGGAGGCTGTGCGGTGGGAGTTGTGGCGTTTTTTTTCCGTTAAAGCGAGTATCTCCTGGAGGAAGACAAAAAGTTAAAGGCAGGTTTGGAGGGCGCTGGTGTGTAGCGATTAGCTGAGCACAATACTGGATTTTAATTTTAAATATTATTGTGAATCCCGATTGGGAAAGGGTGGTGTTAATTTGATGAGCGATTTCAAATCGTTGAGTTGATTGATTGGAGGGATATTTTGAAATGATGTTGTGTTTTCGCGGGGGGGGGTTGTAATTTAACGGCGCAAAAAAAATCGAATTCGTACAGTTGGGGGAACCTGATTTTTTTTTCCCCCCTCGAGTGATTGCTCATTGTCAAGCGCTATTAAAATCGCGCTATGGCTTCTGGTAACTCGGAGACTTTTCTAGAAGCTTGTTCTCGGGGGTGGAGTCAGCCTGCGCATGTGGAGCAACCGGGCTTCTCTTAACCCTTTAAAAAATCATTAACGATCGCTTGTTATTGTCTTTTAGTTATTTTACCCCTATTGATCAAACATTCATTGCTATTTTTTTCTTTATTTTATTACATGAACAGATGCCTGAAGAAACTCCGGTCGCTACGCAAGATATGCCAATGGAGGAAGAAACTGAGACCTTCGCCTTTCAGGCGGAAATTGCTCAGTTGATGTCTTTGATCATCAATACATTTTATTCCAACAAAGAGATTTTTCTGAGAGAGCTCATTTCCAATTCCTCTGATGTAAGTCATTTTTTCAAGTGACTTGTCCCGATCTAACTTCCCTCCTTTTTCCACACGATTTTAGCCCCCCTAATAAAGATTAAGTGTCGTTTGTGGTGATTTCTGCAGTAATGCATTTTCTAATTATAGTCAACATCAAACCAATTTACAGACTAATGATAATAGTGCCAGATTGTTCTAGAAACTTCAGTAGGTGGGAAATGTGTTTATACCATCTTCCTCCACTCTAGTGGAGAGTGTACCCTACAGTAGTGTAATTCACTTGAACTAAATTGCACTAATCATAAATGAGAAGTATTAATGTTTTGGTAAACTCAATGAAACAAACCATTTCTAATTGAAACAATTGATCTACTTCACAGCTTGGTTTGTGACGGTAGAATTTTTTTTAAGATTCAAATCTGTTTGGGTAACTAAAATTTATACACTTAATACCTCCTAAAGTTGCAAACTACTGTTTCAGTACAGTAACATTGGCATCGAATTGGGCTTAGATGAGTCATTTGGGGTGCATAATGTTTTGTAATAGCTTTCCCACTTTGGGTATAATTTTGAACTAATTTCAGTAAATCTTCACTCAATTGAGTCTAGTATTTGATGCATATCCATTCTATATTTAAAAATCTTAGTGAAGAAATCTTAACTACACAAGTGATCCCAGTGAACTTTGAAACAAAATGTTAATATTTGGTTTGAACTGCCTCCAGAAGCGCTCTTTTTAAAAAAACCATGACATTGAAAAATTGGAACTAATGTTTGGTATTGATTTGAGGGATCATTGTTCTGGGAGGAGGAACTGATGCAGGATCTTGATCTTTTAAAGATGGCCATTACTTGAGCTAAGACTGAATCTGCTTGCAGCAAAATCATCCATGCACTAGCAACTTGCTAATCTTTCTTTAAAAGATTATCTGTAGTTGCCCTTGATAACGGATCATCTTTGGTAAGTTTCAGGCTTTTGACCAGTGACAAGGGGACAAAGATACATGTCAAAGTGTTGTTTTGAAACACCTGCCAGTCACTTTTTTACTTAGCGAAAAGTTACAGAAGCTTAATTTTCTCCAGTGGAGAAGCTTCAACATTTTGCAAATCAGTCATGCAATCATAATACCCATTCCTGTTCCCAAGATCTTTTTAATGTCTTGTTAGCTATACTTGGACTTTTTTCCAGTGAGGTATTAAGCAAAGTGCTTGCACAGCAGACCTAACACCATGAGGGTCACCATAAATCTCAAAAGCCAAACTGACAAAACATTAATTTTGCTATTTTAAACAAAAATTCATTGGTTTTCATCTTCTTCTGCAAGTAGTTGTATTCTGCAACCACTTGGGAGTTTTCAATGAAATGGCTTGCTTAATCATACTGCATTGAGAGATATTAGGAATTGCAGCACAAATTTGGTAAACACCTCAGTCAAGTCAACACAATGAAAATGTCAAGCATTGATTTTTATTTAAACTTCAAGCTTTTATAAACTTAAATCCATTAACATCTTGCCCAGTTCCAGCAAGGTTTCCTGTTCTTTGACAGCGAATGATTAATTCTGACAAGAACTGTTATCTGTATAGATGCAATATCTTTAATGGTGTAGAGTTCTGTGAACGAACCATTTCTTACCCTTCATCCCTGTATGGATACCATTATACTGTTAGTGCATGGTCCTAGATTTTCTCGGTCATTAATATAGAATATAGTAACTGTACAACTTGGCCTTTTCTGTTTTACATTGGAATCTCAACATCCCCTTGAAACTGCATGATGCCACTGTGTCCAGGGATTTTACTTAGATTTAACTCTGTATTGGGACTTTGAACTTGTGCTAGTGTTGAACTGCCATTCACCCTGTCTAAATTAGCACACTCTCTGTTAAAGCTGAGGTGGTTGAATCATTTCATTGCACTTGGGGACTCCAGAGCATAAGAGCAAGAGGTTCTCTCTCTCTACTTGCCTCCAACAAACTGGCCAAAAATGAATTGATCAGTTAATTTAATATTTTCAGTCAGATTATATGCACACTATGGGCATTCTCTGCTTAGTTCCAAGTTAGACTAGATATGACAACGTAGTATAGTTGACAACATGGATGTCACTAGTTAGGTATTTTATTCCCCATCCCAAATTGCCCTTGTGACAATAGCAATGTGCCACAGCATTGAACTGCTGCAACTCTCATGGTGTAGGTATGCCCACTGTTGAAGCTCAAATTTTGACCCAGGAATGGCAAGATAGTTCCAAATCAAGATGGTGAGTGGCTTGGAGGGAAATCTGCAGGTGGTGTTCCCATGATCTTGAGCAACCACAACTCCAATTTCCTTTGCACAGGTGGTCAAACCTGGCACAATTTTGCTAGGGCTCCATGTTGTGACACTTTTATCAAATTCTGATGTCAACAGTAGACTCTTGCTTAGATCAAGGCTGTAAATGAGGTCAGAAACTGGCCATGTGTTACAATCATGGCTAGGGTGGCAAGAAAGATTTAACTTAAGACAAAAGTCTGACAACAGCGGAGGAGAAACTTACCATACCTCAGTGATTCATGTCAGGAATAGAAGAGGGTTTGTGACCTATTATGCTGGATTGAGGGTTAGTTTCTGTCCCTGGAAGTGGTTTTCACCTTGGAATATTCCTGTATTGTTCACATAACTATTGTGTAAAATTAAACAGGTATTTGCAGGTAATGTTTTGATGATGGTTTAAAAAATGGTTAGCAGAGAGGATGCAAAAAGTTGGCATAAACTGGTCTTTTTGGCTGTCAGTGACTAATAGTATCTGCTAGGACTCCAACTGTTTATATTATAAATGATTGGGAAGACAACTGAATTATTATCTCCAATTTGCAGATGATACAAAATCGGGGGGGGGAGGGTGGTGAGCTATGAGGAGGATGCAGAGATGCTTCAGCATGATTTGGACAGGCTGTAGGCATATGCATAGCAGATGCAGTATAACATGGATAAATGTATGGTTATTCACTTTGGTGGCAGTAAGAGATTTACAGTGCAAGTTGAAAGTGGATTCTCAGTGAGACCTTGGTGTCCTTTTTTGCATTAGTCCCTGGAAGTAAGTGCACAGGTATAGCAGGCAATGAAGAAGGCAAATGGTATATTGGCCTTTGTAGTGAGGCTTTGAGTATCAGGATGTTTTGCTGCAATTGTATTGGTGAGGCCACATCTGGAACATTGTGCACAGTTTCTGAGTCCTTATCTGAGGATGCCTTTACTATAAAGGGAGTACAGCAAAGGTTTACCAGGCTGATTGCTGGTATGGCAGTTCTGTCATGAGACTAAATTGATTAGGATTATATTCAGTGGAGTTTAGTGAGAGGAGATCTCACTTCTAAAATTGTCTAGGGTAGATTCAGAAAGAGTTCACCCCATGATGGGAGACACCAAAACTAGGGGTCATACCTTGAGGTTAAGGGATAACGTTTTTAGAATTGAGATGAGAAATATCATCATTCAGGGTATTGTGTGGCATTCACTCTAACAATGTAGCTGAGGCCAAAACATCTGATTTCAAGAAGTTAGATATAGATCTTGGGGCTAAAGGAATCAAAGGTTAGGGGAGGGGGGAAATTGGGCTGTTCAGTTTGATCAAAATGGCAGAGCTGGCTCAAAGGGCAGAATGGCCTTCTGTTTCAAATGTTTCCATGTGCAATTAGGGTTTTAGCTTTCCAACTTCTGCTGAGTTCCAGGTTAGTTCTGATCCCTCACCAATATCTTGGCTATCATAATTGGCTTTTGAAATAAAATTTCCACTTCCTTAAAGGGAACCATCCCAGATTTTCTACTGATTGCAGTCACATCCTTCCTGCAATGTGGACACCCAGTAGTCAAACTTTGGTCTAATTAGTGTTTCATGTGCTATACCTTGAGCAATATTAACCATCTTCTACCTCCTGCCACTTTAAGGCTGTGTTGCTCTTCATTTCTTTGAAATCTGTATTCCCTTGCTCTTGTTGTTCTCCCAAATATATTGCTTCAAATTTCTGGTCAGTCCATTTGTATCTCCTGCAGTGTTCTGCTTTGCATTCAACTACATGACCAAATGTGTTCATCAGAGGTCCATTACTATGCCCTGCAAGACCCTCCTTGAAATAATCTTCTGGCCACAAACACCAGTTGACCACAATCCTTTGCTTTCTATTTACTGATGTAGTCCAAGAATGTGTGTTTAATTTTTTATTGTTTAAGGTACTGGAAAAAGACAGGCCTGAGGAGAGTCAGTTAAACTGAGTCCAGTATGATTTTTAAACTAATTTTGTACCATAATGGACCTTCACAAAAACCCTAGTAGTTTGTGTACACAAGTCAGATGAGAGTAGCACATTTCTTATTTTTGGATATTGGTAACAGGGTCAGTTGAGTCAGACATAATCTTCAAAACAAATCTGTTTGATTAATCCTTGCACTAATAGTGACAATAGCATAGATGATTCTGTATGCTTGTTGCCGTTGACCCTCATGCTCGAATCTTAGTACTAGAAAGCATCTTCATTTGCATTCCATACACACTGGAAAGCCTACGACCTGTGCAATGAAAGATGCCTCTTTCAATTTAATTATAAGATTTGGGTAACTACAATGGATTAGATAGAAACTTTCAAGAACTGAGATGCTCTCTGGTTTGTGGCAATTTTGGCAGCAGGCTTTTTGTAATGTCAAAGGTTCCAATCCAGATTTGCTGAATTTGGATAGTGCATCCAACAGCCTGTGAATGCTGTTACTGCAAAAATTCCAATGGATGGCATTGTTAAAAGTACCACTGCATTATTGAGGGATAGGTGATAAATGGCAGAGCCACCGTATTCTAAACAATGGAACACTTTTTTGTTACATGGTGTCTGACTTAAAAGTCTTGTGAAGATAATATGCAGTGAGATCCAAATAATGAGGACTGATACCCAAATTAAGTTTGCTGACAGTGAGTAGCAGAGAACATTTAGATTGATCTGGTTCCTAAGATGAAAAATAGTTGTTTCAGCCTGGTAGCCAGAGAAATTTAATATAGTTGATAGCAAATCTCTTGTACACATCCTGAAAAGATGATAGCAACAGTTTTGGTAGTGCCTTTCATTGGCTAAATTTTGGATGGCCTTTTTTTTTTAAATATAGTGCACACTCACTCTGACTTAACGTAGAAGTAAGCTTCAGTTGGCCATTGTTATAGTCCAGTTCTTTATGATTCAGTTGACTTGTTTCCTTACTGCTTTCCTTTCCTCATTTCTATAATTGAGTGTTTTTGTTTGTTTTTAAAGGCTCTTGACAAAATTCGTTATGAAAGCTTAACTGATCCAAGCAAACTAGATTCTGGCAAAGAACTGAAGATTGATATTGTCCCAAATCAAAAGGAGCGCACTTTGACCATTCGGGATACTGGTATTGGAATGACCAAAGCTGACCTCATTAATAACTTGGGTACAATTGCCAAGTCTGGAACAAAAGCCTTCATGGAGGCCTTGCAGGCTGGTGCAGATATATCAATGATTGGGCAGTTTGGTGTCGGTTTCTATTCTGCTTATCTGGTTGCAGAAAAGGTAACAGTCATCACTAAGCACAACGATGATGATCAGTATGTGTGGGAATCATCTGCTGGAGGATCTTTCACAGTGAGACTAGACCATGGTAAGTAATTGGTGCAGAATGATTTCTATTACAGATCCGAATTTGAATAGGCTAGTTTTCTAATTGAACCTAGTTGAATGCTACTCAATGAAAATGGAAAGAGATATTGCATGATAAATAGTAATGCACCAGTGTCATGTAAGAGGCTTTCTTATCCAATGTAAGAAATATACAAATCTATTTTCTTTGTGTTTAACTTATCAAGATGAAGATATTGGTCGTGGGACTAAAGTAATCTTGCACTTGAAAGAAGATCAGATGGAATACATAGAAGAAAAAAGAATAAAAGAAATTGTGAAGAAACATTCCCAGTTCATTGGCTACCCTATTACTTTGTTTGTAAGTATTTTTCTTCATTCAGTGTTTTGCCTTGCAGCAATTTTGGTTAGTGATGATTGATAATCCATAAGATTTCCCTCAGTGTAGTTTTTTTTTCTAAACAGGTAGAGAAGGAACGAGATAAGGAGATCAGTGATGATGAAGGGGAAGAAAAAGAAGAGAAGAAAGAAGATGATGTTGCAGAGGAAGATGATGATAAACCAAAAATTGAAGATGTTGGATCAGATGAAGAAGAAGATGAAAAGAAAGAAACTGACAAGAAGAAGAAGAAGAAAATTAAGGAAAAATATATAGATCAAGAGGAATTGAACAAGACAAAGCCTATCTGGACAAGAAATCCTGAAGACATTACCAATGAAGAGTATGGTGAATTCTACAAAAGTCTGACAAATGACTGGGAGGAACATTTAGCAGTGAAAGTATGTGTAATATTGCTTACTGTTTAATGATAAATTGATCTCCAATTGCTTATACAACAAACTAATCGCAAATGTTTTTGCAGCATTTTTCTGTTGAAGGCCAGCTGGAATTTAGAGCCTTGCTCTTCGCTCCAAGACGAGCACCTTTTGACTTGTTTGAAAACAGAAAAAAGAAAAACAACATTAAGCTCTATGTGCGCAGAGTCTTCATTATGGATAACTGTGAAGAACTCATTCCAGAATATCTCAGTATGTATTTATTTGGGCAGGAATAACCTAATGCACTTTTTGTAAATATTTAATATCAAGTGGATGTATCTCATTTGAGGTGCACGTTTTCTTAGTAATTCAATACACCTTTTTTTTTCTCCCAGATTTTATTAAAGGAGTAGTGGATTCAGAAGATCTTCCCCTCAACATTTCCCGTGAAATGTTGCAGCAAAGCAAAATTCTGAAAGTTATTCGTAAAAATCTGGTGAAGAAATGTTTGGAGCTCTTCACAGAATTGTCTGAGGACAAAGAAAACTATAAGAAGTTGTATGAACAATTCTCCAAAAACCTCAAGGTGATCCTTGTGGAGCTTACGTTGGTTTTTACTTTGCCACTTCTTGAAATAACATGGCTGTTGGTCTGCTTGTCTTGGTGTGATTTCTGCCTTGATTTTTAATACTGTTAAGTAACTGACTTTATGGAGAGTTTTTTTTAGATTTGAAACAGTGGAGGTGTTTCTGCTCAACTGGGAAGAAACTTCATTACGGGAAGTACATGGTGGAATCAAGGAGGATGTCAAGAGTTTCCTCTTTGAAACCTTGTGTGATAGTATGCATACGTGACCTATAAATGCCCATCTTTTAACACATGGGCAAATGTTTTCACTGGCAAGATATTCCACTACATATTAGAATCAAATCTAAGCATAAAGGGCAATCTTGCTCCCAATCTGCTAGCTCAGCAAGAGTTCTACAATA
The DNA here is from genome assembly GCA_024679065.1 of Sphyrna mokarran. Classification (NCBI taxonomy): domain Eukaryota; kingdom Metazoa; phylum Chordata; class Chondrichthyes; order Carcharhiniformes; family Carcharhinidae; genus Sphyrna; species Sphyrna mokarran. Next base: position 28,402,701 of record JAGIQG010000015.1, read on the forward strand.
GACTTTGACATAAAATGGGCGAGGAGAAGATCAGTTATTCCAATTTGATGGGTTTTTATTCCAGACCTACTTTTAAGTTTAAATTTGGCATGGTTTGTGTGCTTTTGTATTTCAGGTGTAACTTTCATATTGCAGCAGCAAATAATGCTTGATAACACTTGATATTCTCACAACTAAAATTTAAAAGGTTTGTTTTTGTGCACATGTACATGACGTCAAAACTGTGGCCCTAATTTCTTCTTTATAACTACTTCCACAGCTTGGAATCCATGAAGACTCCCAAAACCGCAAGAAGCTTTCGGAGTTGCTCCGGTACCATACTTCTGTGAGTGGTGATGAAATGGTATCCCTGAAAGATTATGTTTCCCGTATGAAGGACAACCAGAAACATATCTATTATATTACTGGTATGTATATGTGCAATTATGAAATTGCTTCTAAAATATATATAAATATATAGAGGCATGTATGGTCATTCTGAACTTTTTATATAATCAGGTGAAACCAAGGACCAAGTAGCCAACTCTGCATTCGTAGAACGGCTAAGAAAGCATGGTTTGGAGGTGATTTACATGACTGAGCCAATTGATGAATACTGTGTGCAACAGTTGAAAGAATTTGATGGGAAAACTTTAGTCTCTGTAACTAAGGAAGGCTTGGAGCTTCCAGAAGATGAAGAGGAGAAGAAAAAGCAGGAAGAGAAGAAGGCAAATTTTGAAAATCTGTGCAAGATTATGAAAGACATCCTGGAGAAAAAAATTGAGAAAGTACGTTTTAATTATAGTATGAATAATAGAATACAGAGCAATGAAGTAATTTTTTTTCCTGCAAATCCTACTTCAGTTGATTCTTGTAGCTAAAGCTGAGTTGCAAATTCTCCATTCCTTTTTGTTGTAATCATAAACACAAGTGAAATGGGTAACAATAGATCTGGATATTTTGGTTAAATACAGAATTGTTCAGCTGTATTATAATGCACTAGTTTCTCCACTGAGCATTTTGAGAGGCTTAAAAGCTTCAGGATGCATTTACCAGAAGTAGTTAAAATTCCCAGTTTGAATAGAGAGTCTAATGAAAGATCAATTTGGTTGGATTTGATTTGAAGCAATTGCACATTCAAGTGTTCAGATCTGGAATGTATTTATTGAAGATGGTAGAAGCCCTTCAGTAGTAAGCTGTAAAATGCACTAGATAAATAATGAAGATGAGTTAGGCAATTGGAAAAGGGCAAACAGTGGAACTATTAGTTATCTGAAATAGCTATCTATAGACAATTGGCTAAATAGTCTTCTATAATCTATTGTTCCATGATGCTTTAACTCTGTAATTGTATTTTCTTTCCCCAGGTAACTGTTTCCAATCGTTTGGTTGCTTCTCCATGTTGCATTGTTACCAGCACCTATGGATGGACTGCCAACATGGAAAGAATCATGAAGGCTCAAGCACTTCGAGATAATTCAACAATGGGTTATATGGCAGCTAAGAAGCATTTGGAAATCAATCCTGATCATCCAATTGTTGAAACATTGAGGCAAAAAGCAGAAGCTGACAAAAATGACAAGTCGGTGAAGGATCTTGTCATTCTTCTCTTTGAGACTGCACTGCTGTCCTCTGGTTTTTCATTGGAAGATCCACAGACTCATGCTAATCGCATTTACAGGATGATCAAACTTGGTCTTGGTAAGTATCTTGACAAAAATATTTTTATGGGATAACATTCTGTGCAAACACTAATCAAATTCTAACTACTTTGGTTTCCAGGTATGATTTTTATTTTCCCCTATTCTTTAGTAATTCTTTTTATTGAAGGGAAAAACTGCCATTTTCTTTTCATTAGGTATTGATGAGGAAGATCCTGTCATGGAGGATGCAGGCCCAACGAATACAGAAGAGATGCCACCACTAGAAGGTGATGACGATGATACATCACGAATGGAAGAAGTTGATTGAACAAACTATAAGTGACAGCAATCCATTTCGCTCAATTCTGAAGAACTATTGCAGTCAGAGCTTAAAACTAGTAATAGATAACTGTAAAAGTATCACACTTCTGTGAAGCACAGTTGATGCTGAGTTTCTGTAAACTTGTCAGTACTGATAAACAAGTTTAACAATTGAGCATATGTTAAAATAAAAATTTAGTTTAAATTCTTTGCTGTGTTTTTTCTGAAGGCACTGTAAATATTGTTTAGCTTATTTGTCACTCCTTGGCCAAAGCCAGTACTTGATATTGAAATTCTTGTTTCCCTTATTGCATGTGGATATTACATAGCAATAAGTTAAATGTTAAGTGTCTCTCCAACTATCCCATTAAATTGTGCTTGGGGGAGGGGAGGGAATGTTTTTTGATTCTTGTGGGGGGGGGGGTGTTGTCTTCTGGCTTAACTCATGAAACGTGTAGATCAGAACAATTTGGGATTATTTTTCAAATAGTCTAGGGACTGCAATGCTCAAAGAAAAAGCCCTTTAACATTGTCAATGGGCTTGTTAGTCCTCTGGCTGATGTCTGTCCTGCCTTGTGCCCCTTATTTTCCCATTTAAATTAAAAGGATCATTTCAAAATTGATTACTTGTTGGATGCTGTTGTTAAAATCTTGAGCGTTCAATAAAAATAATTCAAGACAATTTGGGCTAGATTTGTGATTTACTTTAGATTGGTATTGCTGTACACTTTTCTTACAATGTCATTTACTCTGCATTTGTTTTCTGAAATGAAATATCCTGTAAGGTTTGTATGTTAGTGTAGCAGGCCAATACATTGAACAATGATTTGTAACAAGGGCCCAAAAATGAGATTTGCAGCGACCTAAAATGGAGTTCTGGGAGAAAGTCATTTTGTTGCTGTCATTTTGCTAAATGAGGAACATTTTGGCTTCCATTAAGACATTGGACAATATACAAAATACAACAAAGTAGTGGAGGTGCTTTTTCAGGTTCCAACTGAACTATGGCTTTTCTTTGAATGGCATACTGATTGTATCAATTATCCATTCAGCAAATGAGATCTATTGGCCATATTCAAAGTCTAGCTGCAAAAACTTCAGTTTAATGCAGTGACTAACCAGGCCATCAATTTTTGGTGGCAAGAATTGGTGTTCTCCAACAAATCATTTGGACAGAATTGCGTTATTGCAGTAACTCTGGATATTTTGGATATATCTGATCCTGTTATAGGCTAAAGAACAGGTCTTCTGACTTCAGGAACTGTATTCACATATCTGTTTATAGGATGAGAAGTAGTCTTTTTATATAATATTTTCACCACAGTTTATGGTGCTGGACCATCTGAAGATTTACTGACTTTGGACCACAGAAGCTTGGTTTGTGATTTCATGTTCTGATGCAGTTTCTATTCTGAAACAAGGCCCACTTTTTTAAACTGATCAGCCAGCCCTTCTGAATTGCTCCTGTTCTGAAGACCCAGTCTTAAAATGCCAAATAGTGAGATGTAAATTTTTCCCATGCTCTTCTTAGAGTAAAGAATGGTTGTTTTAGTGTTTTAAGCTTGTATATTGGAATGTAGCAAATTTGCTATCAAGCTTTGACAAATAGGACAAATGGAATTTGGGGAAGTGCATTTTAGTAGAAAGAGAAATTTGTGCAGTGTTAGACTGGACAGGGGCTTGTGTTTACACTTGCAAATGGTTATTAGGATACAGCAACTTAAGCTGGTTAAATTATCAGTTATTGCAAGGGGAATTAAATACCATTGTCCTAAATAATAGAATTGTAACTCCAACTAGAGTACTGTGTACAGTTTGTTTTTTCAGGGAGCAGTTCAGGAGATTTTCTAAATTAGTACCTAGAGTGGGAAAATTGTGAGAAAAGGTTAGAACAGCTAAATTTGTATCCACTGGAATTGAGGCAAGTTGATTGAAACACAAGACATGATGGTGTCTTGACAAAATAAATGTGGATTGTTCCCTGTTGTAGGAAAATGTAGAACTAGGATCACCTATTTTAAAATGAGATCTCTATCTTCTGGTTTGACCTCCAAGGTGGTGGAATCTGTCTTTGAATATTTTTAATATTCTGGCTAAAGTGCTGTTTTGGAGAATCAGGCAGATGTGATGGACTAAATGGTTCTATTTCTCTTTAGAGGGCCTAACTGCAAATGAAATTTACCAAAACAGCTCAAGTTATATTGAAAGTGTGGAGGGGGGTGGTGTTGGTGGAGGAAGATTCTATTAACTTAAAGTAGATAAAGCTCTCTCCACTAACCAATAGCACAAAGTCATGGGAGATGAGGATGGTAGAAGTTGGGATGCTTTCAAAATGAAATTGCATTGATATGAGGGGAAACAAACTTGCTGAACTATAGGGATTGAATGTGACTATGATGCCTTTTGAGAGCCATCATGAACTTGAGTTGGTTATTTAGTGCCATAATTGCTTAAAAGCTTTGACAAAGACTCTGTCCTTGCAGATGCCAAACTTGCTGAGATTTTCCAGCATTTTCTCTTTTGGATTCTTAAGTGCATTGAGTTCACTCATCTGTCATGTTTATAGGAAATCTGTCAAATTACCAATCTTGAATAAAAACTCTCCAATTTATTTTCCCAGAATAAGAAATACTGGGCTTTTAAATCTCTCTCAACTTGCTTGAAAGACCAGCAGTAGTCTGATGCCTCTATTGTGGTGCAATGACTTGAAGTGCTCAGAAGTATCATGGTACAAACTGCCTTGTGTTATGCATTCTTGGATCTAGAATGCTTTCTGTTGTGTTTTTAAAATCAAAATCCTGCAGATGTTTCTCGTGTGTACATCATCTGTAACTAATTGCTGTCTATTCTCACCTTGGTTTCTTTGATTTAAATTGAACTTGTTGATAAATGTTCACCTCTGCAGTTCACTTCCACTCACCATTTTTATTTTGCCTATAATTTGAACTCATCTCTCACTTCCCCAATTCGATCCTGATGTCTTCAGTCCTCTGATTCAAACCATTTTTAAATAACAAAACATTGTTGTCATACAACTATAAATTGCTCTAGTGAAAATTTTTAAAGCCAATTTGAAACAAAATTACAGTAACTGGGGAGCAATTGCTTTTTGACAAAAGGATCCAAACTTCAAATGCTAAAAGCTTCAAGTTGCCATAAAGAGGATAAACTGGAATCTGATGACAGTCAACAACTAATGAAAAGCTGCTGTTGAGAAATAGGAACCAGCCTATTTTGCCCATCAATGAAATCAAAAAGATACAAATTGTGCAATGTTACAATGATTTTTCAGAAGAGCCATTGCAGCAGTTGACCAGAACGATGAAAAAAATCTTGATTTCAAGGATTAGGAGCCAATTTCCCTTGGTTCCTGAATTGTGATCCCCAAAACCAGCTTGTAAGATTAGCCATCCAATAAAACCAATTGTGACTTAATATCAAGTATAAGTTAGACAATTGTGAAGTCTGGTTGGTTCTTGACTTTTTTCAGTAAGGTGTTTGACAAAATCCTTCATGGAAGGTCAGTTGAAAAGGTCAAGGCTAATGGGATACAAGGACAGGTAGCTAGATGGATAAGTAACTGGCTTGGTAATAGGAGACCGTAATAGTAGTAGTAATAGTTTTTCTAGCTGGAGGTCGGACATTAGTGGTATGCTGCAGGGCTCAGTACTGGGACCTCTTCTATTTGTAATGTATAAATGACTTGGAAGAGGGAGTAAGTGGAGTGATCAGAAAGTTTGCAAAATGATACAAAGATGGCTGTACTTGCAGATAGTGAGAAGCATTGTCAGGTGAAACAGGACATAGGCTGGTAGCTTGGGCAGATAGATGGCAGATGGAATTCAATCCTGATAAATTGAGGTGATGCATTTCAGGAGAAAGAATGTAGGGGGGTGGTATATGATAAAGGGTAGACCTATTAAGAATATATAAACGCAGAGGGACCTGGGGGGTGCAAGTGTACAAGTCTCTGAAGATGGCAGAGCAGGTGGAGAAGGTTGTGAAGAAAGCATATGGTATGCTAGCCTTTATAGGAAGGGGTGTAGAGTACAAGAGCTGGCCTTTAATGTTGCAGTTGTATAAAACGTTGGTTAGACTTCATTTGGAACACTGCGTCCAGTTCTGGTCGCCTTACTACCAGAAGGACGTGGAAACTCTGGAGAGAGTGCAGAGGAGGGTTGCCAGGATGCTGCCTGGTACAGAAGGTCTGAGTTACAAGGAGAGGTTAGGCAAATTGGGGCTGTTTTCCTCAGAAAGACATAGGCTTAGAGGAGATCTAACAGAGGTGAACAAGATTATGAGGGTATTTATAGAGTAAACCGGGTTAAGCTTTTTCCTAGGATGGACTCAAATAACACGAGGGGGGCACGAGCTTAGGGTAAAGGGGGGGGAGGGTAATGTATAATTTGGATGCTAGAGGGAGTTTTTTCACACAGAGGGTGGTGGGGGTATGGAACGCACTGCCAAGTGGTGGAGACAGGCACTCTGGAGTTATTTTAAGAGAAATGAGCATATGAACAGACTGGGAATGGAGAGATAGAGAAAACTGATTTAAAATAGGGATCATGAGTCTTGGGAGTTCCCTGGGAAGTGTGTAAATAGTCAATGATATTGATGTATTTGTTTTATCCTACAGGTACTTTGGTCCGCCTTGTTGTCTAACAAGGGGCATACACGTGATGGGTCGTGAGAGGGCTGCTCTTGGATTTTTTTTAAGAGTATCCCAGTGCTTCACATCGCTAGTGTACGCTTGACCTGGACCATTTGATGGGCAATACAACAGCTCAGTGACTATCGCTGTGCTGTGCGGATCATGGATTTGGGCTTGTGTCTGTGGGAGCTTGCGCATTCTCCCTGTGCTTGTGTGGGTTTTTCTCCAAGTGCTCTGGTTTCCTCCCACATTTCAAAGATGTGCTGTTAGGTTGATGGGCAGAACAAATTCTCCCTAAATTGTCTCAAATTTGGTTTCAATGCATAGATCTATAAACATAGACAGGGATCACGGATAGAAGTGGGAACATTGAGGTGGCGGCATGGGCTTGTTGGGCCGAAGGGTCTGTTTCCCATGCTGTTTTGTTCTTTGTTCTTGAGCCCAATGAAAGCTCCATGCTTTACTTTGAAATGCCCATCCTCAGCACAAAAATCAAGTCTGGCAAGAGCATTGTCATATTGGAGGTGCCATCTTCTAGATGATAAACCAAGACCCCTTCTGCTTGGACATAAAAGATCCATGGCCATTACTTATACCTCTCAAACAAAAAAAATCTGGTCATCATCGTCTGGGGGGTTCGCTGGGTGCAAATTAGCTACTGTATTTCCTACATAACTACACTGCAGTCACAACCAATGAAGTACTTTCTTATGAGTTGTCAATGTGCTTGGAGACATCCAGTGTTCATGAAAAATGCTTTATAAACATAAGTTTTTAAGATTTACAATGCACTACCTGATAGGAAGGTAATTTAGAAGTAGCCTTCAAAATGAAATGTGACAAATACTCCAAGGATTTATTTTAGTACTGCTAAATCTGAATTTTATATTTCAGTACTTCATTCAGCTCAAATTCAGTCTCTATGCTGAAATTTGCAGGTATATTATGAACACAAGATAATTTACAAGTTAATGCTATTCCTAGATTATATCACTTTTGATATCTTTTATAGTCTGACAGTTTTTCCATTTTATGTGCTGTACTTTGGTTTTTATATTCATCCTCACATTTATATGCTTTAAGGCCATTTATTTTGTTTTTATTCTCCACGTTATTTATATTAATGACCACAACAATTTTCTCCATGCTACATTTGTAGTGGGCATTTATTTTTACACTTGCACCATGCAAAAAAATACTTCGTCCATTACCTTCCCCTCCCTGTTACTCTGTTATCCAGTCTAATTTCTTAAACATTAATTTTATTTTCCATCACAAGGCTCAAATCTTTGTGGTTAGTGGTGCAAAAAAACTAACAAAATCTTAAATTAGTTATTTATTCTAGAAAACCTCTTATTTACATTATTAAATTCAATCTGCCAGAGTTAACACAGGAGTCACGATCAATGTATGTTTTTATCACACAGCCTATTACCTGACCATTGACACAATATAGAAGCTGGTCTGAACTCACAAGTGAAATTAGTTAGATATCCTTCATGAACCAGGGACAATAGTGGGAGAATAATACGCTCGGTAATTGTCTCTTAATGAATGATAATTAAATAAAAATATACAATTGAATGAATTGTCGTGATGAAATACCGACCAATCCCTATAATTAAAGTATGTGATAGGGCATGAGGAAGTATGAATAAAGGAGGAGAGCAGGCTCTTTATGATTGCTAACATTTGTTTTTGATTTGATTTATTATTCTTACATGTATATGTATTCAGTGAAAAGTATTGTTTCTTGTGCACTATAAAGATGAAGCATACCATTCATAGAGAAGGAAAATAAGTGCAGGATGTAATTTTACAGTCATAGCTAGGGCGTAGAAAAAGATCAACTTAATGTGAGGTAGGGCCATTCAAACATTTGATGGCAGCAGGCAAAAAGTTGTTCTTGAGTCAGTTAGTACGTGACTCAGTTTTTTGTAGACTGAGAATGTGGAAAAGGGAATGTTCAGACTGTGTGCGTCCTTAATTATGCTGGTTGTTTTCCAGACACTAGGAAATGTAGGCAGAGGGTGGTTTGAATGATCGAGTAGGCTTCGTTCACAATCATTCATAGTTTCTTGTGGTCTTGGACAGAGTAGGAATCATACCAAGTTATGATACAACTAGAAAGAATGCTTTCTATGTTTAACACCCCGACCATCTAAACACGTGCAAGAGATTGTTACAGCTGGCAGCAAAGATCCAGCTATTCTATCCATTCATTCTGAGATGGTAAGCCTTCTCCCCTGTCATAGGTTATTTATCTCCCATATCCATTATGATTATGTGTAGTATTTGGATGGTAACTTCTTAATAGACCACTTTAAACTGAATCATTGTACTTACGAATAAATTATTACCCAGCTCAAAATCCTACGCTGTTGTCAAAGTGGCACAGTGGTTAGCACCAGGGACCCAGGTTCAATTCCAACTTCGGGTGACTATCTGGGTAGAGTTTGCACATTCTCCTCACGTCTGTGTGGGTTTCCTCTGGGTGCTCTGGTTTCCTCCCACACTCCAAAGATGTGTGGATTAGGTTGTTTGGCCATGGTAAATTGCTCTTTAGTGTCAGGGGGCTTAGCAGGCTAAATATAGGGGGTTACAGGGATAGGGTGGGATGGAATTATAATTGTTGCATGATTCCGTGGGCCAAATGGCCTCCTTCTGCGCTGCAGGGATTCAATAATTCTATCCCTAACTGTCTACCTTACAATCTTATGTGATTACTAAATAATCAACACAATCGTGCTCTCCACTTAATAATCCAATATTGTGTCTAATTTTATGTTTTTAAACTCCCTGAATAGATTTCTTAAATTAATTTACCTGAAACGATCTATCAATGACAGCTATTTATTTTTTTGTTTTAATCACAAAGAAATTGGTCTAATCTCTATTCTGACCCATTTGGTTAATATATAGCAGGACTCCATATTTAGTTTTGATTATCTCATGTCTCTCGACTCTATCTGCCGGATTTCTGTTTTATGCGCACTTAACCCTTTGGGTGGTACAGTGGTTAGTACTGCTGTCTCACAGCGCCAGGGACATGGAAGCGATTCCTGGCTTTGGTCACTGCCTGTATGGAGTTTGCACATTCTTCCTGTGTCTGCAGGGTTTTCTCCCAAAGATGTGCACACTTAACCGTTTGCAATTGGAATTGTCATCAACTAAACCCCAGTTTTGTTATGCAATATCTAGTGCATCTTTTCTGCATGGCATTCATTTATTTTCTAAGTCTGTTCTCTTTCATTCCTGCTCTATTTTTCAATAGCCTCTTCACTGATTACCTTATCTACTTTCTTTACAAGTGGAACATGAAGCGATTCTGAGATTACTACCTTTACTCAATATTAGTGTTGATAGAGCTGTAATGCCGATCTGTTGCCTGCATACAAAACAAAAATTAGTGAAACTATGATCTAAAATACTCAAAACTTTACAGACCCTGTGTAGTTACTTAACAATGTGACCAGATACATTTGTAAGAGATTAACATCATTACAATCGCACAAACCATTTTTCATACAAACTTGAGAAGAAACCTACTTTAAAACCTCTTGGAAGTGTTCCCGTGTTTTATTAACACAATTGAATAACGATGAAAACAAAATAGGAAAGTGAAAATTGGCGGAGGCCACTGCTCAGAAAAACAAGATGGAAGTAGCAGAAAGTTCTGCATCAGTTGGTGTTTAACTGCAATCCCGTGTTTATTTTTCTTTTGTAGAGGGAGTGTCCATCCATTTGCAGCTGTTTCTCTTTGAGTGATATTAAGGGGCACTGCTCCCACTTCCAATTAAATTACTCCCCGCATAGAATTGTCCCATTGGTGATTGGAGATCCTAAGCTGGTTGGGCTGAATGTATCTTCCTCTGAGAGTAACGTTGAAATGAATCAAGTCTGTTATAAGAACTAAAATTAAATTAGACACGTTTGGTTTGGTAGTTTGCTTTTTAAGGATCAACCATGCCAGGCAGGAGGAGAAGGAGGCGACTTCGCTGCTATACTCCAGATAAAGGAGGGTGTTGTGATTTGACCGGCGTTGTCTAATAAACTCGTTGACGGTTTTTTTACCTTTCTTTCCAGTGAGCCAACTAGATTTAGATGATTTAATATCTAACTGGACTGTTACAAAACGAAATCGCATAGACGGAGTGCAAAGTATAGTATTATTCATTGGTTGTTGCGCTTCTTGTTTGTTTTATTCGAACGATGAACAGACGACTTGCGTTCTTTAATTTGATTATATCCGCTATGGAACATCAGCCTGAAATCGGCTGTTGGAGGAAAACATACTGATAGCCACTACTTTAGTTTCGCAAACATGCACGTTATTATGTATCAAGTGGATTAATTATTCTATTAAGGAGGAGACATTCAATTTTTGTATCTCCTTTGGAAATTAAAAAAATTAATCTTCCTGAATATAATAACCCAATGTTCCAAGTTAATTTGTAAATGATGCACAAGTGATCATTTGGCCTTGGCCATATCTATGTCACTCAAAATTGGTTATTAAAACTTACTAGATATTGGTTATTAAAAGTTGATCTGAGACAAGTCAACATAACAGCTTCAGGAGTATTTAAGGTGCAGTTATATAAATGAGGTGAGAGGGAGAGATTCCTGATCAACCATGTGGTTGGGGAAAAAATTACAGTCTTGACCATCTCTTTCCATCCTTTAATGTACTCTGCATTGCTGAGACTTCATGGGGTGGGGGAAAAAAGGATCCAGTTGGTACAATACCACTGTGGGTCAGATTAGTACCAACAACAATTCCATATGTAGTAAAATGCCACAAGGCACTTCAGGATGGTTGTCAAATTCCAAGCCCCTGGAAATACTGGGACAAGTAACAAAGAGCTTGATGGAAAAAGGTACATTTTAAAGTTTGTCTTGAAAGAGCAGAGAAAGGTTTGGAGAAGGAATTCCATGATGTAAGGAGCCAAAAGAGAAAACACTAGAAAATCTCAAGTCTGGCAGCAAATGTATGGAGAGAAAAGAACTGACGTTTTGAGTCCAAATGACCCTTAGTAAAAGCTGAACTTGAAACGTCAGCTCTTTTCTTCCCTCAGATGCTGTCAGACTGGCTGAGATTTTTCAGCATTTTCTCTTTTGGTTTCAGATTCCAGCAATTGCAGTAGTTTGCTTTTATCTATAGTGTAAGGCAGCTCTGCCAATGGTAGAGGAAAGGAAGTGGGATGCAAGACAATTTACTTAAGTCGTAATTTTATTGGTTTTTTTTGCTTGTCCTATATTACAATAATTTTATTTTAACTAATACTTGTTTTCTTTCAGAATTTGCAAGTGTAAATGTACATAAAATTCCAGACTGCATGGAAGTGTTGGCAACTCAATACCATGTAATGTAAAAAGTATTAAACACTTAATCTTATGAAAAAAGGATAAATAGATAAGTAAACATGTCTTTTCTCTCCCCCACCCCACAAGGGAAAATGTAAAGTGGAATCAAGTACAGAATCTGAATCTGATGCTTGTACAGCTAATGAGGTAATTTTCATTTTCACTTAAAAGGTTAAAATATTATAAATATTTTTAAAATGTTGCTTTATTTATCCCCTACAGCCACCGATGAACCCAATTTTAGCTGATCCTATAAAGGATTACAAAACAGTGAAACATGTAAGTACCTGAAGCTTAAAGTAAATATTGGCATCTCATTTCATATGTCTAATGTTGCTCCTTTGCATGACAATGTTTGTCCCCTGACTTGATTATAATTGCAGAATGGGGATATGTCCAATCATGAACTAACATGCTGTGGCTGATTACAATCCTTCTACCACTGATAGCCTACAGTGTCTTATGGGTACTTAGTTTTGAGATTCTCAATTTGTTCTGAATCTATCCAATCTGCAGATGTGACCTTCAAGCGCAATTAGTGGCTCAGTAGCATCAGCACTTGATAATGGACACTGAAGTCACTCCCAGCTTACTTTTCAGTGTCTTTAGTACTTTCAGTGCTTCCAAGTGATGCTCAGCATTTAAGAGTGCTGGGGGAGGGCAGAAGGTGGTAATCAGGAGGAAGTTTGCATGGTGCAGCAATTATCATGGGGGATTTTTATCAACATGTTGACTGGTCAAACCAGATCGATCAAGGCAGCCTTGGGGAGGAGTTCATAGAATGTTTCCTCAACAAGTTCCTTTACATACAGTTCAATGAAGTTATGTGGAAGCAAGCCATCCTAGATCTGGTACTGTGTAATGAGACGGAAATAATTAACGATGTTACAGTTAGGGATCCTCTCAGAAGTCATCACAGTATGGATGAGTTTAAAATACAGATGTGTGAGAAGGTAAAATCCAATACCACTGGCTTGTGCTTAAACAACAGAGACTAAAATGGGATGAGGAAAGAGTTGGCTAAAGTAGACTGGGAGTAAAAACTTTATGGTGGGACAATTGAGGAACAGTGGCAGACTTTCAAAGTGATTTCCCCCTCCCCCTGCCACGGTGCTCAAAGGACTGTAGAAAGAGATAATCGGCTATGGATATGTAAAGAAATAAAGGAGGGTATCAAATTGGGACCTGGGTGTCCTTATGCGTGAATAGAAAAAGTTGGTTTGCAGGTGCATCAGGTAATTAAGAAAGCAAATGGAATTTTATCCTTCATTGCTAGACTGAGTTTAAACGGTGAGGTTGTGTTGCAGCTGCATAAGGTGCTGGTGAGGCCACACCTGGAGTACTACTCAGTTTTGGTCTCCTTACTTGAGAAAAGATATACTAGCTTGGAAGGGGTGCAAAGGAGAATCACTGGGTTGATTTTGGAGTTGAGGGTTGGCTTATGAGGAGAGACTGAGAAGACTCGTGCTATATTCATTGGAATTGGGAAGAATGATGGGAGAAACGTTGAGGCAATAGATAAAATAGAAGCAGAGAAGTTGTTTTCAGTGGTGGATGAAACTAGAACTAGGGGACATCGCCTCAAAATAAGGGGGAGCAGATTTAGGACTGAATTGAGGAGGAACTTCTTTGCACAAAGGGTTGTGAATTTGTGGAATGCCCTGCTTGGTGAAGCAGTTGAGACTATCTCATTGAATGTTTTTAAGGCAAGGGTAGATAAATTTTTGAACTTTAAAGGAATTAGGGGTTAAGGTAAGCAGAGCTGGGTCTACAAAAAGATCACTCATGATCTTATTGAATGCCGGAGCAGGCTTGAGGGGCCAGATGGCCTACTCGTACTAAAGTTCTTATATTTCTTTGCCCTGTGTTTAATGTGATGTCATAAGACTTCAGGTACTCTGGAGTGAATATTAAGGACTCCCAGGACCACCAGTTTTCTTCACAAATACTGCCAGACCTGCTGAATATTTCCAGCATTTTCTTTGTTTATAGCCTTTAAGGAATCTGGTATTTCCTGTTTATCTTACTAATTTGATCTGTAATTATGGATTCTAAGAATATCTGTAACTTGGTTAACTGATCTATAAACCTCCTATTTTATCCTCCTTTCCCTTTTAATTAAGGAACCACTCCACAGTTTTACACTGCCGTCTCCCTTTAATGGCACAAGGTTTGAGGACGATTTTAAAGTGCATCTCTTGGATCCACTCAAGGACAAAGGAGGGAATTTATGCATGGAGTCAGGAAGTGGGTGAAGTCCTTAATCAATATTTTGCATTGGTGCTCACCAGGGAGAGGGACATGGTGACTGAGTCTAGAGAGAGGTATGCTGATATTCTAGGGCATGTTGATTTGTGGAAAAAGGTGGTATTGGGCCTTTTGAAAAGCATTAAGGTAAACAAGTCCCCTAGACCTGATAGGATTTATCCCAAAATACTGAAGGAGGAAATTGCTGGGGACTTGTACAAAATCTTAATAACCATAGGAGGTGTCCCAGAGGACTGGAGAATAACCAATGTTCTTACTTTAAGAAGAGCGATAGGGATATTCCAAGAGATTATACGCCAGTGAGCCTTTCATCAATGATATGGAAGCTATTGGAGAAGATTGTTGGACAGGATTTGCTCACATTTGCAAACATATAGATTTATTAGCGATAGGCATCCTGGCTTTGTGCAGGGGAGGCCATGTCTCTCAAATTTGATTGTTTCTTGAGCTGACAGTCAATTGAGGGCAGCATAGTGGATGTTGTCTACATGGACATTAGAAAGGCCTTTGACAAGGTCCCTCAGGACAGTCTGATACAAAAGGTGAGGTCACATAGGATTGTACTGAGCTGCTAAAGTGGATACAAAACTGATTTAGTTATAGAAACATAGAAAAACTACAGCACAGTACAGGCTCTACAGCCCACAAAGTTGTGCCGAACATGACCCTACTTCAGAGATTACTAGGTTTACCTATAAACCCTCTATTTTATGAAGTTCCATGTACTTATCTAAAAGTCTCTTAAAAGATCCTATCAAATGTGCCTCCATCACCATTGCCAGCAGCCCATTCCACACACCCATTACTGAGTTTAAAAAAAAACTTGCCCTGATATCTCTTCTGTACCTGCTCCCCAGCGCCCTAAACCTATGTCTCTTGTG
Source organism: Sphyrna mokarran (assembly GCA_024679065.1). Lineage (NCBI taxonomy): Eukaryota > Metazoa > Chordata > Chondrichthyes > Carcharhiniformes > Carcharhinidae > Sphyrna > Sphyrna mokarran. Next base: position 28,417,811 of record JAGIQG010000015.1, read on the forward strand.
GCAACAATTTCAGCCCTGGGAAAAAGTCTCTGACTGTCCACTCGATCAATACCTCTCAACATCTTGTACACCTCTATCAGGTCACCCCTTATCCTTCGTCTCTCCAAGACGAGAAAAGGCCAAGTTCCCTCCTTATAGAAGACCTATTAGGGGCAGAAGTGCATTTTTCTGACTGGAGATCTGCAACATGTGGTGTTTTACAGGGATCAGTGCTAGGACCCCTGTTGTTGGCAATATATGTAATTGATTTGGATGGAAATGTAGATGGTCTGATTAGAAAGCTTGCAGATGACCTGGTGATTGGAGGCGCTGTGGATAGTGAGGAAGATTGCAAGAGGATAAAGCAGGATGTAGATAGGTTGGAGAATTTAATCAGGAAAAATGCAAGGTGATAGCTTTTGGATAGCCTAATGTAGGAGGTAAGTACATAGTAAATGGAAGAAGCCTAAGCATTAACATAAAGGGATGTAGGACTTAACTTGCATTAAGTTGATCTTTCTCTACACCCTAGTTATAATTGTAACATTCTGCATTTGCTCATTTCCTTCTCTATGAACACTGTTTTGTCTGTATAGTGTGGAAGAAACTATACTTTGTCACATGTATTAACATAGTGAAATAATCAAATTGAAAGATGTACAGGTCCACAGTTCCTTAGAAGTGGCAAAACAAATGGATAAAGTCATAAGGCATATGACATGCATCAGTCAGGGCATAAAAGTACAAAAATCAGCAAGTCACATTGTAGGTACATGGAACATTTAGAACATTGTGTACAGTTCTGTTTGCCACACTACCAGAAGGATATATGGAGGCTTTGGAGAGGTCCAGAAAATGTTTACCAGGATATTGCCTGGTTGGAAGGTATTAGCTGCAAGGAGCGATTAGACAAACTTAGTTTATTTTCACTTGAATGTTGGAGGTGGAGGGCTGATAGAAATTTACAAAGTTATGAGAGGTATGGTTAGGATGGAAAGGGAATCTTATCTCTGGGATAGAAATGTGCATGCTTGTGTACAATCTGAGAACAAAGAACAGGTCCATTGGCCCACCAATTCTGTGCCAACATAGATCTCTAAAATATTTTCTTGCCTCTGTCTGTCTGTATCTTTCCCTCGCTTATTTATGTATCAATTCAGATGCCTCTCAAGCGTTGTTATATAATCTTCTGCTGCCTCCAGCAGCGCTTCCTAAGAATTTGAGACTGTGTGGGAAAACTTGTCTTGTGCATCTCTCGTCAACTTTCCCTTTTCTCACTTTCAACCTGTACCCCCAATTAATTGATCCTTAAGTCTTGTTGAGCTGCAACATGGTTTTCCGATTCCTACATTCAATCCCCTAACTGATGAAGGCCAGTATGCCATATGCCTTGACCACCTGACTTCCACCTTCAGGGAACTGGATCTGCACACCTAGATACCCCTATATGCTAATACTCTTATGGGTACTACCATTTTACTGTATACTTTTCTTTTGCAGTAGACTTTCCAAATCATATCACCTCTCATTTGTCTGGTTTAATTCCATCTGCTGTCTTTGGCCCATGACTCCAGCCAATTTATATCCTACTCACTCTCTGCTATTCCCCCAGTTTTTGTATCATCTGCAAATTTACTAATCAGATTACCTGTTTTTCTCCAAATTATGTGTACATATTGCAAACAAGAGGCCCAGGATTGATCCTTGTGGAACACTGCTTGTCATAGACCTTCAGTTAGAAAAGTACCCTTTCACTGCTGCTCTCTGCTTTCTATGTCCAAGCAATTTTATCTCTTAGCAGCTCACCTTAGATCCCATTTACCTTTTTGTATCAGCCTGTCATTGAGAAGTCTTATCAAAGGCTTTACTAACATCCATGTATACAACATCCACTGCCTTGTCCTGATCAAATTTTTTGTTGCTTCCTTCACTCAATTAATCTTGAGATATGACCTCTCCTTCACAAAATCATGCTACCTATCACTAATAAGCCTATTTTCTTCTGGATATAAGTACATCCTGTCCCTAAAAATCTTCTCCAATAATTTCTCTACCACTGATGTAAGGCTCGTGGGCCTGTAAGTTTCCAGATTCTCTTCTGCCCTTTTTAAACAGAAGAACAATATTGACTGCTCTCCAATCCTCTGGTACCTTGCCTGTGACTAAAGGGGATACAAAGATTGTGGCCAAGGCCTCATCAACTTCTTCTCTTGCCCCTCTCAGTATTCTGGGATCAATCTTTTCTGGCCCTGGGTTAGAAGAACAAAGAACAACACAGCACGGGAAACAAGCCCTTCGGCCCAACGAGCCCGCGCCGCCATCCTAACGTCTTAATGACATATAGAGACCAATATTGGGTAACAAATTGTCCCTATCAGCCTAAGAGCACATTTTTGGGATGTGGGAGGAAACCAGAGCACCCGGAGAAAACCCATGCAACCACAGGGAGAACGCGCAAACTCCCGCAGACACAGGCCCAAATCCATGTGTCTGCACACCAACAGCGATAGTCTCTGAGCTGTCATGTTGCCCATCTGATGGTCCAGTTTAAGCATACACTAACGACATGAAGCACTAGGCCACTCCTGAAGTAACCTCCAGGAGCAGCCCTCGCATGACCTGCCGAATGCATGCACCTTGTTCGTCAACAAGGTGGACCGAAAAGCCTGTGGAAACAATTAAAGTACTTAAACAGTCCTCATATATCCCTCTATCTGCAGACCGCTCATGTGGCTGTCCAAGAGACCCTTAAACAACCCTAGCGTGCGTGCATGCTCCCACCACCTTACTCGGTAGTGCATTCCACACCCCCACTACCCTTTGTGTGAAAAAATGCCCTCTAATATTAGTCTTATACATAGCCCCCTTCACCCTAAGGCCGTGACCCCTCGTTCTATCCGAATCTAATGGTGGAAAAAGCTTACCACCATTTACTCTATCTATACCCCTCATAATCTTATATACCTCTAATAGATCCCCTCTCAGCTGACGTCTTTCAAGGGAAAACAACCCCAGTACGTTCAACCTTTCCTCGTAAGACAGCCCTTCCATACCAGGCAGCATCCTGGTAAATCTCCTCTGCACTCTCTCCAGGGATTCCACATCCTTCCGGTAGTACGGCGACCAGAACTGGACGCAGTACTCCAAGTGAGGCCTAACCAATGTTCTATACACTTGCAACATCAAACTCCTACTCTTGTATTCTATACCCTTTCCTATGAAGGCTAACATACCATACGCTTTCTTTATCACCTTTTCCACCTGTACTGACACCTTCAGAGACTTGTGAACCTGCACCCCCAGGTCTCTCTGCGTCTCTATACTCCAGATAGTTTTACCTTTTATCCTATAACTCCCCTCTACGTTATTCCGGCCAAAATGCATCACCTCGCATTTATCCAGATTAAATTCCATTTGCCATCTATCTGCCCAATCTACCAGCCTATCAATGTCCTGTTGTATTGCCTGGCACTGCTCCTCAGTCCCCACCAATCCAAGTATCTTAGTGTCATCAGCAAATTTGCTGATCACACCACCTACCCCCTCTTCCAAGTCATTTATATAAATCACAAATAGAAGAGGTCCTAGTACTGAGCCCTGTGGCACACCACTAGTGACTGACCTCCAGTTGGAAAAAGAGCCTTCCACTAATACCTGCTGTCTCCTCCTCCCAAGCCAGTTCTCAACCCATTCTACATACCAGGCCCTGTATCCCATGCGCCTTCACCTTTTTTATCAGCCTACCATGGGGAACCTTGTCAAACGCCTTACTGAAATCCATGTAGACGACATCAACGGCTTGTCCTTCATCAACCGTTTTTGTCACCTCTTCAAAAAATTCCACTAGATTCGTAAGGCACGACCTCCCCTTAACGAAGCCATGCTGCGTATCCCTGGTCAGATCGCAGCGCTCCAGATGCTCATACATCCTGTCCCTGAGGATCCTCTCCATTAGCTTACCTATAACTGAAGTCAAGCTCACCGGCCTATAGTTCCCTGGGTTATCCCTCTGACCCTTTTTAAACAATGGTACTACATTTGCAATCCTCCAGTCCTCTGGGACCTCACCTGTGTCCAAAGAAGAGACAAAGATTTGCGTCAGAGGCCCAGCAATGTCATCTCTCACCTCCCTTAGCAGCCTGGGATAAATACCATCAGGCCCCGGAGCTTTATAAGTCTTTATGCTACCTAAAAGCCCCAACACTTCTTCCCTTTTGCTCCTTACATAGGAGTAAAATGCCTTAGGATTTTCCTTAATCCTACCTGCCAAAGCCATTTCGTGGCCCCTTTTTGCCTTTCTGACACTCCTTTTAAGATCCCGTCTACACTCCCTATATTTTTCCAGCGCTGCCTCTGTCCCCAATTGCCTGGATCTAACGTACGCCTCCCGCTTCTTCCTGACCAATGTTCTTGTTAAGAAATTAAGGTTCTTGTCCACCTTAATGTTTTTCAAAAATCTCCAATACCATTTCCCTTTTTATTTCAATATGTCCAATATCTTCCTTTCTAACACTCCATCAACCACAACCACATTCTTTGTGAATACTGATGCAAAGTATTTGTTAAGGACCTCACCTGGCTCCACACACTTTCACTTCACCGTCCTTGACTGGATCTACTCTTTCTTTAGCTACCCTCTTCCTCTTATAAGCATAAGTCTTGGGATTCTCCTTAATCCTGCCTGCCAACATGAAATTTAATCCAAAAGCACCAGTGAACAAGAATACCATATTTGGGGAGGGGAGGAATTACTTTATCACTGTAAATTAGGGTCTGATGCCCCCTGCATGGTATAAACACAGTTCCTGTTGTATGACAGTACATCCTCAGTTACTGAGCAATGTTACAAGAGATTTACTAGTAATTACTGAAGTACTGAGAAGCAATGAAAATAAAGCTCAATACCAATTTGAGTTGTCATGTGAGTTAAATTAACTTTTCAAACTCCTATATGATAGGTTGAATCTGGTATGGCTGGATGCAAATAATTAAATATATTGTAGTGGGATGATAAGTGTTTCATAGAATATTGGATTTTGATTCTAAATTAATATCTCAAAGCCTTAATATACTGTCATTTTGCTTTAATGAAGTGAATGTATTAATGGTTTTTATCTTGAAACTTTTATTATTTTAACTGCATCCTTAAAGATTTGTTATGGAACTGCATCTAGAGAAGGAAGATGATTGTTGGGTCTTGTATTGTCAGTAATTGTTTTTTCTAATAATGGCTTTCCCAAAATGTAGTATTTAGACATACTACATGTCTAAATACTACATGGAAGGCTGAATGCCTCAACCATTCTTTAGAGAGTCAATTGCGGTATTGAATACCTCAACATAGAACAAGTCTCAAACTTGGAATTTTTGTTCTGTATGATTTAATATCAAACCCAACTAGGCACTTGGCTGTTAAGGCATTGTGCAAGCTCTAAGTATTTATTAACATGATTGGTGATTAAAAGCTGCATCTTTTAGATCATAAATTTTTAAGTCTTGTTTGAATTTTTTTGGTGTAGTTTTTTCAAAAAAAAAGGCTATGGATAGAAGTTTATTTCTTTTGCATTGAGCAGTTTATCAAAATTGCTTATGGCACATCCTTAATTCCACTGCTATTTCTTTCTAGAGGGAAATTGTCTTTACAAACTGCATCATTTCTACTCCACTTTTGAGGCAATGCTTTTGCTGAAATAGGGTATTATCAGGTTAACCATGTCCAAGTCTGAATTGTACTTGATGGGAAATATAGTTGAGAATAATTGTCTAGTGACAAGGATAGGATATGCTACCTTGATTAGTAACAAGTGAAAAGAAACCACAAATTAAAATCTGTTTTAATGTCATAAGTAACACTGCAATGAACAAACAAACAAAGAGCAACACAGCATGGGAAACAGGCCCTTTGGCCCAACGAGCCCACACCCCCATCCTAACGTCTTAATGACATATCCTTGACTTTACGCTATGCCTATTGTTGAAGATTCCCATATAGGGACAATTTGTTACCCAAAGAGCACATTTTTGGGATGTGGGAGGAAACCCATGCAACTATAGGGAGAATGCACAAACTCCCGCAGACACAGGCCCAAATCCTACACAGCAACAGTCTGAGCTCTCATGTTGCCCATCAGATGGTCCAGTTTAAGCATACACTGACGATATGAAGCACTAGGCAACTCCTGAAGCAACCTCCAAGAGCAGCTCTCGCACGACATGCCGCATGCATGCCCCTTGTTGGTCTACAAGGTGGACTGAATTGCCTGCTGAAACAAATAAGACTTAATTAAACATGCTAAAAAAAAACTAAGACATTCCTGAGATGAAACTAAAAGATAGTCTACTACTATTTGGTCCTCCTGATATTCAAACAGTCCTGCTATATCCCTCTATCTGCAGACCGCTCATGTGGCTGTCCAAGAGACCCTTAAACAACCCTAGCGTGCCTGCTCCCACCACCTTACTCGGCAGTGCATTCCACACCCCCACTACCCTTTGTGTGAAAAACTGGCCTCTAATATTCGTCTTATACATAGCCCCCCTCACCCTGAGCCCGTGACCCCTCGTTCTATCCATTTCTAATGGTGGAAAAAACTTACCACCATTTACTCTATCTATACCCCTCATAATCTTATATACCTCTAAAAGATCCCCTCTCAGCCGACGTCTTTCAAGGGAAAACAACCCCAGTGTTTTCAATCTTTCCTCGTAAGACAGCCCTTCCATACCAGGCAGCATCCTGGTAAATCTCCTCTGCACTCTCTCCAGGGCCTCTACATCCTTCCTGTAGTACGGCGACCAGAACTGGACGCAGTACTCCAGATGAGGCCTAACCAACGTTCTATACACCTGCAACATCAGACTCCTACTCTTGTATTCTATACCCCTTCCTATGAAGGCTAACATACCATACGCTTTTTTTTTACCACATTCTCCACCTGTACTGACACCTTCAGAGACTTGTGAACTTGCACCCCCAGGTCTCTCTGCATCTCTATACTCCGGATAGTTTTACCTTTTATCCTATAACTCCCCTCTACATTATTCCGGCCAAAATGCATCACCTCGCATTTATCCGGATTAAATTCCATTTGCCATCTATCTGCCCAATCTACCAGCCTATCTATGTCATGTTGTATTTCCAGGCACTGCTCCTCAGTACCTGCCAATCCAATCATCTTAGTGTCATCAGCAAATTTGCTGATCACACCACCTACCCCCTCTTCCAAGTCATTTATATACACCACAAATAGAAGGGGTCCTAGTACAGAGCCCTGTGGCACACCACTAGTGACAGACCTCCAGTTGGAAAAAGAGCCTTCCACTACTACCCGCTGTCTCCTCCTCCCAAGCCAGTTCTCAACCCATCTACATACCTGGCCCTGTATACCATGCGCCTTCACCTTTTCTATCAGCCTACCATGAGGGACCTTATCAAACGCCTTACTGAAATCCATATAGATGACATCAACAGCTTGTCCTTCATCAACCGTTTTTGTCACCTCTTCAAAAAATTCTACTAGATTCGTAAGGCACGACCTCCCCTTAACAAAGCTATGCTGCGTATCCCTGATCAAATCGCAGCACTCCAGATGCTCATACATCCTGTCCCTGAGATTCCTCTCCATTAGCTTACCTATAACTGAAGTCAAGCTCACCGGCCTATAGTTCCCTGGGTTATCCCTCTGACCCTTTTTAAACAACAGTACTACATTTGCAATCCTCCAGTCCTCTGGGACCTCCCCTGTGTCCAAAGAAGAGACAAAGATTTGCGTCAGAGGCCCAGCAATGTCATCTCTCACCTCCCTTAGCAGCCTGGGATAAATACCATCAGGCCCCAGAGCTTTATAAGTCTTTATGCTACCTAAAAGCCCCAACACTTCGTCCCTCATAATGTTTATTTGCTTTAACAGGTCCTCAAATTCCTCAAAGCCAGCATCAGACATGAAGTCACTACACTCAGGGTACCTGTTCACTGAGGGAGAATTTAGCATAGCCAACACCTTGCCAGCACATCTTTTGGACAGGAAACCCACATAGACATGAGAATTGTGCAGATTCTACAATGACTCAAGCCAGGAATTGGACCCAGGTCTTTGGTGCTATGAGGCAGCAGTACTAACCATTGCTGCCCCAGACAGAACATGTTTATTGGCCTTGAACCACTTTTAAAGGACTTTAAGACAGCTTCTTTCACTACAGTAATGGTCTGGCAAGGGAGAGAAAGCCCATCAGTTAATTGGAGTCCTGGTCTTGGAGCAGATCAGTTTACACTCAGGCCCCTATTGTTCCATTCCACTGCCCCATAAAGAGGGGAATAGTGTGTAAAATTCAGTTGAAAAAAAATATTCCATTAAATGAGGCTGAAATGTCAGCATGGAATTAAATATGCTGAACAGCCTATTTATTCAGTATATACCATGCAATCCTGTATACGAACATATGACTCATTCCATTTAAATGAGCCATTTGATGAACACATTTGCCAGAGTACCAACTTAGTATCTTACCCAATCCTTTCCTGCACTCAATTTCCCCAAAACCCCACATTTCCCATGGCTAATCCCCTTATTATACACACCTTGGGACACAGGGGCAATTTAGCATGTCCAGCACATCACCAGACTGTGAAAAGAAACTCCGCTCCCTGGCACTGAGGCACCATTACTAACCACTCCTATTCATGAATCAGAGTGAAGAAAATTTGTAAACAATTGAAGATTTGCTACAATCATTGAGTTTGCATAGACATTTGAAAGTAAGGCCATAGTTTTCTCTAGTCAGTTGATTGGCAGGCCTGGAAATGGCCTTAGCTGGTCTAATACCCAATTGCTGCAAACACCTTTGAAGTAGGAGGAGTACTGCTCCTCTAAGATCAAAATGGTATTTGACTCAAAGCTATATTTAACATGGTTAACTGGGAGGCATTGTGCTGTTCTTCTGCAAGAATAACTTGGCTACTCCCACACTCCAGTTTTCACAATTTTCTCACCAGGTAATTTTCCAATTCTCTTTTAAAGTCAAGATTAAACTCCACCACACACACTAAACCTTTAACTTATGCTGCCTTTGATTCTTTTCTATTAAAAGAAATACACTTTTGCCAATGAGAAGTTTCTCCCTTTGCACTGATCTAGTTACACAGGAAACATTCTCTCTATTCTCTAACCACAGCCTTTCAATCTTTTCATTTCTGGCATTATCCATGTAAAACTTCTGTACCTCTATCCACTGCATCATAGCTGTGTGAAACTGATAGCTTTACTTGTCTCAAACTTTGAGATTTTTACTATTTCACACAGTTACAAAGCAGAAATAATGAATGGCATTTTCTACCAACAGGATGTTGTCAAGTCAAAAAAAACTTCCATCAACCACAATGAGTAATATGGTATATGAATTTGAGAGATTATGGATACCAGAAACGTAAGTAATTCACTTGCTCCCTTTGAAGTTTGGCATTCTTCCTGATGAGTGCAAGACAAAGCACGCATATGTCCATTTGCAGCGATATGAAAATCATGCAGGAACTTGAGGCACAACTTCAAAGCAACTCTAACATGTGAATTTGAAGGTAATTCATTACCATACATTCCACTAGTTAGCAATTCAATTTTGAGTACCATTAACTATTATAGAAAACAGACTTCAATCATGATGTATAATTTTATTAACCATAAAAGCAGAGAACACCTTCAAAATTGATTACAAAATACATTTTCCAACTTTGCTGAATCTCAGTACCATCATACCATTGCAGTTACAGAACCCTAATAAAAATCACTCATTACTGTGAAAAGGTTACACTATTCAGATCTAATAGCACATGCAATTAAGTAATGTCATTTCAAAGCAATTTCCATTTACTCTGTGCAAAGCAGTGCAACACCACGCTCATAGAAGCTGCGCGAATCTTCCTTGGTTGCAATTTCAAAGTCAACAGTGAAGATCAGGTCAGCACGAGTGAAGTTTAGGTATACTGGAAGTGTCACCTATAAAAGGGAAAAATGAGAAATGATACATGCAAGTTAGAAGGGCAAAATAAAACCTTTAAACAAGTGTTTGGAAAATAAAAAGGATACAACAGTATTCCTTTGAAAAAAGTGAACACAGCATAGATGCTGGAAACCAAAATAAATACCAAAGCACTCAGCAGGCCAGGTAGGTATGGTCAGGACAAATGACATTACAGGATCCAAACCAGAAATAAACTTGGGTGTTTCTCTCCACTGATGCTGCTTAACCTATAAGCACTTTCAGAGCTTCATAGTATACCACTCCAATGAAACAATCTACATTAAGCATTCAGGGAACAAAATATAATATTCAGCATTAAACTTTAAAAAATTTTAATCTAGAGACTAAATCAATTCTCACCACATTAGCTTTCCTTTCAGCGTTTGTTTCCTTAACCCATCGAAGCTGTGTAAGAGGCAGTTCAGTGGATATTGAATTGGACAAAGACAGCTTGTTGTTATTACAAGTGGCACCCTGAAGTGTCAGGCCTGTACAAAAGGAAAGGTTATATTAAATCAATCCTTTTAAAAAAGGCTGTCACTGTGCTACAATTTGCATATCAATATAACATGACTTTACACATGCATCCACATGGCAGCAGAGATAATCAAGTTATCATACAACTCCTGAATGTATTACCAAATCAAGATTATCATCTAACGCCACACAACTTGATGTCCAGTGTAGTAAACCAGCCAGACATCATTTGTCATATTACCCACCAGCAATATATTAACATAATGTAGACTGCATAACTTGTGAAAAAATCCCAAAGACTTTCACTAACAATTTTGTCCTCTCTCAAATGAACAGCAGTTGATAGTGTAAGATGCTTTGGTACAAATACCAGTTGGAGAAAATATTACAGATGGCATTGAGAAGTGACCATACCTGCTACAGAATCAAAGCCATCAGTATTAATAAAAATCACAATCCTAAACTATTATCAGTCTTTGACACTAGGTTCAAGATTGTGCTATGAAGAACTGAAATAAATTCTGTAAAACATTCCAAATTGAACTGTGTCATACATGTTCTAATAAGCAGAACTCACTTCCAAATCAATTACATACACAGATCATATTAATTGCTATCTCAACTAGAAACTTGTATTATCATCTGTCAACATAGATACAAGTGACTGGCACCAACCTGTTATCCCAAAACTGCAAGCATCCAGTACAGCATTCTGATTATTCGTAACTGTGACTTCCAATCGAAGCTCTTCCAATGACCAACTATTTGCCTGAGCCACATACTGCCGTGTTGCTGTGATGTAAGCCTCTGGCACATACAAGCCACCCAGGCAAACATGGATATTCTACAGCACAAAAATGTGAAAACATGGGAAAATATTTTATTCTAGCAATACAAACGGTGACCACTTGATATTCTTTGATCACCAACTCTCTGGTTTATAGGGAGAGATGATTACTTGCCCTACTGGAATGAGCCAAGGTCTTAATTCAAAACACTTGTCCTTCTGATCCTAAGACAATGCTAAAAAGAATATGTTACATCCTTCTGAACTAATCTGCTGGTACACCATTGTTATCAGATGCCACAATTGTTTTAAAGGTAAAAAATGATTTGCAGCATAGATACTATTTTATGCTGCCAACATCTATGGGGCGTGCAAACATCAAGAGTGAGAATAGTAAACATAATGGTTTAATAGTTTATAGAAAGTCAAAAAACAGACAAGTACAACCTAAATTTTTTTTCTACATTTCTGTATGGATTCAAAAGACAGTTTTTTTGTAATTGCAATATGGTGGCAACTTCATGACCCTTCCTGTATGGTGTCCTTGCTGGAACAAAATGAATACACATTTGTCTAAAGTACTATGTTGCTGACTTTTCAAAAAACGTATACATAGTTAGCAGCTCCGAATGATTTGCAGCAGTCACCCAGTTTGTACTGAGGTACAGCAAGTACTCAAAGTGGTCAGCTGTAAGGCATGGGTCCAAACCATATACCAGTAGAATTATTTAAGGTGGGAGGAGAATGGGTAGTGAACAGGATATGGGGCATTATGGGGATAGGCAATTGACTGCAGAACTGGCATAGTTCTACTGTTACCCATCTTCTGAAGAAAGACCTAAAGAGTGCACAAGTTATAGAACAATTGCTTTGACCTCTCATGCTAGTAAAAACCTGCTTACGATCTTCCTGGAACTGCACTGGAAAAATGCCAAAATTGGTGATGAAAAAGATATATTTTGATGTCAAATACGAACCAGAGATCAAGTCACTAATTTTCAAATTTAATTCAGTCTCATACGATAAACTCTGGTTGATAAAGTTAGACATGGGACACCCCCATCTAAGCAACAAACTAGGTTCAGAATTGCTGGCATTTTCTTAAGGATTCAGAGTCCAAAAGGGTGTTAGACAGAAGTGTGTCCTCTCACCATATTTAATGAGCAGCCTTGCAGAAATGATTGAGGAAAACATTTAACTGATACAAAGATGGGATATCAATTGGAGAGCAACATGTTTTGAGTCTTTCATATGATGACAAACTTCTGCTGGCTAACTTGATGGACGGGTTGGTAAATCATCTTCATCAAGGTAATAGGAAATACAATTTCAAACAATGTTGGCATAAAAGATAAAGATAATGGGACTGATAGGAATGACTTGCAAGATTCTAATGAATGCAGTTCAGCTTGAACACGTTGATATTTTTCACTATCTTGGATCACTCATTTATAGAAGGTGCAGAATGTACTGAAGGAATTTGGTCAAGTTAACAATGGTCATGAAGTTGCCACAGTATTACGATTACAAAAAAATTGTCTTCTGAAAGCTGGCGTGGCTGGTAACAGTGTATAGCTGTGAAAGTGCACCATCAAGTAAAGTGACAAGGCTTAAATAAAAGCATTCAAAATTAAGGGACTCAGATTGGAACTACTTGCATCATTGACAGACGAGAGGACAAATGAGTGGGTGCTGAAGAAAGCTGGTGTCAAGAGAAACTTGTTTGAAACAATATCAATAAAGCTCTCAGTTTGGACACAATGCCAACAGGAGTGTGCTTGGAAAACGGAGGTGATGTGTGGCAAAACACCCAGAAAATATGCAAAAGGACGATCCAATAAGGCATGGATACATAATCAGAACATTGAGTGGACTCTCGAAACAGGAAGGCCAGTGAAGAACAGAAACCAATGAAGGAAGATGGGCCAACCCTCAGAATGAGAGCAGATGAAACACAAGACAGTTAGCAACTTCTTTATCCAAAATCACAAAAGAGTAGCTATCAGAATTTTGGTACATGTACTGCGAGTTGTTTTGTTTGCATTTTGAAACAATGCTCTACACAGAATTACAACTAAAGAAACACAGCATCACACTAAATTTAATTCAGTTTTATATTAAAAAGACCTATTCATGTGTAGCTGATCATATCAGTTCAGAGGCTAGCAACTTCCAAATGTGTACACTTCCAATTTAGTAATGACTCGATCAGCTGGGCTTGCAGTTTTACAATTTTAAGGGTAATATATACATACCTTTAGTTCTTTAGCTCCACCAGTGGACGCTGCTTGAGATATCTGTTGCAACTGCTTTATACGTTCACTGAAGTCAGATACCCATTGAATAACTGTCACATCTGCAGGAATCGTATAGCGGACCCAGCTGCGAGGCAGGATACCTTTTTTGATAGTGAAAGGATGAGAAAAAATTCTGAATTGTAATTTTTAACAGACGGTCAGGCATGCATTTATAAAGATCTTTCATAATCTTAAGGTATTCCAAAACACTTGAAATACTGATGAAGTGTAGTCAATGCAGCAGCCAATTTGCACACTGCAAGCTTCCATAATGGCTAGATAATCTCTTTTAATGATGTTGATTGAGAGATAAATCTTGACCAGGTCAACAGGGATGTTCTCTCAAACTGCAGCATGGATTTTTTTTTTTTTTTACATCCACTTCCAAGAGATGGAATTTGGTTTAATATTTTATCCAGAAGTCAATCCAACACTCCCTCACTGGCATTTCCATCTAAGACCTTTGCAGGTAATTGGGACAGCACAGTGGTTAGCACTGCTGATTCATAGAGCTAGAGATCCATGTTCAACTCTGGCCTTGAGTGACTACGTGAGTTGGCACATTCTCCCTGTGTCTGTATGGGTTTCCTTATGCTTCAGTTTCTTCCTATACTCCAAAGATATGTGGGTTAGGTGGATTGGCCATGCAAAATTACTCCTTAGTGTCATGAGGATTATCAGGTAAATCCATGGGTTTATAGGGATAGGGTCTGGAGGCTGAAGGCCCTTCTGCACCTTAAGGATTCTATGATTATTGAGTTAGACTAGGTATAGGCACAGGTTATTAACCACAGTATGGTTATTATAATGAACCATTTAATTAACTCCACAGGAAATCCATTGCAAATATATTCAAACTATTTATAATAGTTGGTAGACTGGGCAGATAGATGGCAAATGGAATTTAATCCGGATAAATGCGAGGTGATGCATTTTGGCCGGAAAAATGTAGAAGAGAGCTATAGGATAAAAGGTAAAACTATACGGAGCATAGAGACGCAGAGAGACTTGGGGGTGCAGGTTCACAAGTCTCTGAAGGTGTCCTCACAGGTGGAGAAGGTGATAAAGAAGCCGTATAGTATGTTAGCTTTCATAGAAAAGGGTATAGAATACAAGAGTAGGAGATTGATGTTGCAGTTGTATAGAACGTTGGTTAGGCCTCACTTGGAATACTGCGTCCAGTTCTGGTCGTCGTACTATCGGAAGGATGTGGAGTCCTTGGAGAGAGTGCAGAGGAGGTTTACCAGGATGCTGCCTGGTATGGAAGGACTGTTTTATGAGGAACGATTAAATAGACTGGGGTTGTTTTCCCTTGAAAGACGTCGGCTTAGAGGGGATCTCATAGAGGTGTATAAGATTATAAGGGGTATAGATAGAGTAAATGGAGGTAACTTTTTCCGCCTTTAGAAATGGATAGGATGAGGGGTCATGGCCATAGGGTGAGGGGGGCTATGTATAGGACGAATATTAGAGTGCAGTTTTTCACACAAAGGGTAGTGGGGGTGTGGAATGCACTGCCGAGTAAGGTGGTGGGAGCAGGCACGCTGGGGCTGTTTAAGGGTGTCTTGGACAGCCACATGAGCGGTATGCAGATAGAGGGATATAGTTGGACTGTTTAACTACGGCTTTTTTCCACAGGTAATTCAGTCCATACTTGACCAACATTGAGCATGCATTCGGCAGGTGGTGCGAGTACAGCTCTTGGATGTTGATTCATGGGTTGCCTGGTACTTCATGTCGTAAATGAGTGCCTTATGTGGACCATCTGAAGGGCACCATGACAGCTCAGAGACTATCGATGTGGCTGTGCAGACACTTGGAATTGGGCCGGTGTCTGCGGGAGTTTGCGCGTTCTCCCCGTGGGTTTTCTCCGGGCACTCCGGTTTCCTCCCACAACCCAAAAATTCGCTCTTAGGCTGATTGGGAAACAAATTGTCCCTATAGTGAGAATTTTCCATATTAGGAATAATATATATTATTATATAGGAATAATAAAATAGGATAATGGATTTGCTACTATATAGTTATGACGGCGGCGCGGGCTCGTTGGGCCGAAGGGCCTGTTTCCCGTGCTGTGTTGCTCTTTAAAAAAAAACATACGCTTAAAGCAGCAACATGAAGTTCTGTATAGATTATACAATTCTGACTAGAAATATCACATTAATATCCTTACCTTTCACCATCTCACTGATCAATGTCCGTAGATAGTTGGTCTGTTTCTTTTTCCCTTCACATACTTGCACTACATCAACAAGATCTTGGCGAATATCTTGCAATAACTTTGCACCACTCTTAACCTCTCTTTCAAAGAATCTAAACAGTGGATCCTAGAATGATAAACATTTGTATAAGTACCCTCTTTGATTTGTAATAATTTGCTTGCAATGGCCATTTTAATTTTGTTAAGGGATATGACGACACCCTGGGGGAAATGAAAAATCAAATGTAGTTACAAAGGACTATTCTACACTTTCTACATAAATACATTCTCCACTAACTTACACATTTTTCCTTCATGCCTGATATAAAAGTTTGATGTAATCATCCACAGCTTCAAAAAATTCAGCTTTTTAATAAATGGAAAATGCACAGTATGAATAGATAACAAGTACAATGGTGACCTACTAACCCATGAAACAAAATTACTTTAATATATTCAAGGCCATTACTTAGCCTTCCAAAAAAATCATGTAATGCAAATATATACAGAAGCAAATCTCTTCTGAATGTTTTTTTTTTAATGATAAGAAATCTGCAGGGAGAGAAACAGTTAATCTTTCAGGTCAAAGGCCATTCATGATGAGGGGCCATCAGTCTAAAGCATTATCTGCTATTCTCTCTTTAATGAAGTATTTCCAGCATTTTCTATTTGGATTCTGAACATCAAACAAAACAAAAGTGTTTTTCTGTGACTGAAAATCTCAAGAGCATTTTGGAGGAGGAGGAAAGAAAATTCAGGCCATTCTTTCATGCCACAGATGAAAAGTAAAATGTGAATCCCTTTCATCGACACATTCAAACTTTATTTGTATAGTGCACTGGTAACTTGTTCAAGTACACCAGCAATGTGGGCACAATAATTGAGTGAGTCAATTTATGCACAACTGTAAAGGAAGTTTTGGGTGCTGTACACTTCAGATGTAATATTGCTCATTACTGAAAATTCAGGGCAAACTGCCTCTTTCTGAACTCCTGATGAGTTCATCTGCCCCACACAATTTAAAAAATAAAAAGGGTAGATGTTAAATTTAAACAAATTTTTGCAGATTTGGGATTCTGAATAATAAGAAATAAAAATGATAAATGATAACAGTATACATTAATATAGTACCTACAACAAAATGATATGCTACAGAATTTATTCAAAATTTGGTACAGACCCAAAGGAAGAGACATTAGAAAAAGTGACAAAAGGAGCTCTGGTTACTAGAGTGTGGTGGATGGATGCAGCAAAGAACACCAGAGCTTCATGCTCAAGACAGCTGAAGGCAGAATTGCAATAGTTGGGTGAAGGGAGCAACATATATACAAGTGGTCACAGCTGGAGGAACGTTCTTGGAGGATGATAAAAGCAATAGAAGAGGGGCATGGGATGAGAATTTTAAATTAGAAGATTTGGGAATCTGGTGCTAATATACAAGGGAGAAGGACATATGGGTTTTGTTGCAATTTAGAATACAAATGGCAAAATTTTAGATAAGCAGAGACCAGACAGTGACTATCAGAACAGTCAGGTTTAGGACAGGATCAAATTTGGATGAAGGCTTTGACAGCAAGAGCTGAGGTCAGGCAAAGATAAATGTTACAAAAAGTGCAAGTAGATGGCCTTCGTAATGGAAAAATTATGGGGCAATGAGCTCTGTTTTGGGTCAACGATGATTGGGGACCAGAGGCAAGAGGAGTTGGCTCCAGTCTCATCTATATCAATCAAGATCAGTTTTACTGATGTACAACGGAAGAGTTATACTGGAGGATGAGAATGTGGTATAGTGGGGGAAATGAGAAGTTGTCCAAATGGAGCAGAGATTCAAAAATCACATTTAAATGGAGTAAAGGGGGATATGGATGTCCTCACATGAGCATGTAGGTACAAGTAATTAGAAGAACAAAGGAATACTTACCTTTATTGCAAGGGGAATGGAGCATGAGTCTGGTTTCCTTATCTAAGAAAACACTTGCCACATAGGAAGTTCGAGAAAGTTCACTAAACTGATTCCTATGATGAATGAATTGTCTTATGAAGCAAGGTTGGGTCTACATCCATTGGAGTTGAGAGATGTTCTTAATGAACAATGCAAGATTGAGGGGGCTGGAAAGGCTAAATGCTGAGAAGGCATTTCCCCTTTTGGGGAATCTAGACATTTTTAAATGAAGTTTTTTTTTTAAATGAAGATGCATTCTACTGAAAATCCAGAGTGCTATTGCTGAGCCAAGACTGACACTGGAAACAGCACCAAGTATATCAAAAAATGTTGTTCCAATACAAGACTATATGCTAACTACCTTGAGGTGCACATTTCAGCAGGTTAAATGATCCCTTTAAAAATGGGCTCAATCAAAATTCTACAACCTACCATTTTCATTTGCAGATGAAGATATTCAAGGCACCAACAGGAGAAGGCTCCAAGAACTTCCTCATCCTTTGTGGTGCAGAAGCTCAACTGTCAAATCCAAGAATATTTGCAAACGTCTGCAATCCCAAGTTTTTATTCTCCAGAGTTCACCAAAATTGCAGATGTTAATTTGCGGCTAATTTGATTCACTCTACATAATAAAGAAATAATTGCGGCTATGGACTTGGACAACATTCTGGCTCGACCTAAGCTCCACTATTAACCAATCTCTAAACAAGTTGCTCCAGTTTAACTACAACATTGGCATGTACTTGATTTCACTGAAGCAATGCTTTCAAGCATCAATCCTACTTCTTGTGTGTTATTTGTACCTTCATATCTGACAAATACCTGCAGTCCTACCAAAATTTTAAAAAATGATTTGCAGATTTATTCCAAAATTGAGAATCTGACTCTAATCCATACCTGAACTATAAACACAGCCTTAAAAATGACGTGCCTCATTATAAGGAAGCAATTTCTGCATGAAGGATCTGAAATCAAGGTCAAAACACCATGTTTCCAAATACAATTAAGTAGACTTCTCCCAATTAGCATGCACAAGAAACAAAAAACTTCAAGTTTGATGTTGGTTGGCTTTCATTTCTGGTAACTCAATATTAATAGAAAGTCTAGGCTAAGCTTCACATGTGGCCAGTGTATGGTATACAAAGCCTTTTACACTCTCAGTTACAACAGTTTTTTTAAAAACATTACGCCTTGCAAATTCCATAACCATTTAGGCCCCTCTAAAATTATAGATTAGCATTCATACATACATCACTGCTCCTTCACTGTAGGCAGATGTTAAATAATACTTCACATTTCTTACCTTAATATTGTCAACAGTACGTTTAAGATGGTTGAGAGATTGTGGAATAAGTTGGAGCCAGTTACATGCTGTGGTATGAAGTGTCCGCATCCAAATTGGGCGTCCATCTGAAGTAGAACCTGTCCGCTGCTTCTTCTCTGTCTCAGCGTAAGCTAGATCATCCTCATCCTCCAACATCTGCATTTTCAGCATTTTACTGAGCATGTCAGTACCTGGACCAAAAAAGGATCAAGGGATCAAAGACAGTCTAGCTAAATAAAGGTGGAGTTATCTAATCAACTAACACCAGAGAATGATGGTAAAATAAATTAATTTAAAGTAGTTATCAAAAGGATAAAAAAACAGGATAAATACATGAAAATATGGTATGCTGCCAAAGAGATACCCAGGTAACTTGTTCAATAATAGTCTAGGAATATTTTCATTTAAAATAAAAAGTTGTGTAAACTCAGGCTGCTGATAATCAGCCAAAAGCATGAAAGTAGATGTCTGCTGAAGAATGAGATCAGGCTAGTTTTAGTGACTGTGTTGCTAAACAAGACAGAAAAACATACCAGGCACAGAAGTAATAGGAGGAAAAATTGAAAAATATGAATTTTTGTAAGCAAAGATACAAGTTGTGGCTAAAAAGATTTTGAAGCAGTCTAATGTCCTTAGCGTGCAATGATCTGATGGTCAATTTCATGATCAGCAGTGGTGACACCACCTGCTGCAACTGTGGAGAAAGCTGCCCACAAACATGTAGGAATTTTTCTGATGAGGCTTTTCCCTTTCACAACAATTTGAATTTGGCATCTAGTCAAAAGGATCTCCATGCGTCCAGCAATAGTGATATCAAGTAGAGTAAGCAGCATTCACATGGAAATACTCAGACAGCAAATCAAAGTTGGATGCCCAATTGTTTTCACTTTAAAATTTGAGAGTTAAATAAATAATTGGGGCACAGAGTTTGGACTAAGGTAGATGCAAAAATATCAAAATGAATTTCAGCTATAGAAAAAAGGAAACATCATAATAATGAAGAAATTCAACAGTTTCACAGATATTATCAGTGCAAAATATGGACCAGTACACTTCAAAGTAATACATATAGTTGATAAAAGCATATGGTTGATAAAATTATGATAGTGTAAGAGAGAAATCTCTCCAGCAGTTGGATAGTAATTGAAAGTTAAACATATGACTGGAATTTTCCAACTGTTCACGCCAGCAGGATTTTCCCATCTCACTATACTGCATGGAGATTTAGCTCATTACCAAAATCTTTGCTGCAGTGGGAGCATGGCATGAATGGATGGTTAAGATCGTGCCCAAAATTATTTAACTGATGAATTTGTCTAGTTCTGCATACATTAAATTTAGTTTCAAGAAAAGGCATTATGAAATATACTCTTATTGCTTAAATGTATTACTATTTAATCAATATTAAGCTTATTCTACACTAGACCACAGAATTACCCATCCTTTAATAACTAACTCTTGTTCACATAGCTCACTACACTTTAAATCTGACCATCTAAATGAATTACAAATAGAAATAACTAGAAAATTTCCTCCAAATAATTAGTTCTAATGCACTTTAAATCTTCAGTGAGCAAACCTGATTGCATAACCAATGAAAGCTTGGAATTTGAACATCAAATACATATGGATTTCCAGAGTGTTGAAGTATTTTAGGGCAGAGGGCGAGTAGCAAAGGGGACAAATGGGAAGCATGTAAAATGGGAACACAAAAATACAGGGATCACTTTCAATCCAGATTTTCCTCCTTAGGTGGAAACCAAGTGCAAGTGAAAAAAAATCAAAACAAGAGCCATCTAAAATAAATACCTCTGGGAGAGGAATTAACTATTTGAATCAGAAATGCAATGAGTCCAAGTTAAATGAAGAGACAAAGAGATATTTCTGACTGAGCGCAAAGTTGTAATATTTTGATATATATTTTCAAATCACAACAATACTAATTATTTACAATGGTTAACAAAGTTCTAATATTTGGAAATCTTAGTTACCCTGTGTAGTTAGGAGCACTTTTTCAGCATTGTTTGGTAGACCCAGCCAGGATGGTGTCTGAGTATCAGGAAGCAGCTCAACCCACTGAATGAACTCCTCTCGTCTGCATAAAATATCACCATTTGTTAATTCAAACTAAGTAAGTTTAGAAATATTGCTGGATTCCATAAAGTAAGTACATTTTAAGCAACTCTCAGAATATTTTCCAGCAAATAATTTTATTTTCTGAAGTCAGCATTTAAAGATAAAATATAATTTCAGTTGACACAATTGTTACTTGATTTTAGATTTTTACCTGATGCCATCTGGCATTAGAATATCTTTATGTCCATCGACCTTGCATGCCAATTTAAATTCACTGTCAAAGCTAGCAGTTGTAAATAGACGCTCCAAAAATGAATTTAACAACCGCTGGTCAAATTCATTATCAATACGTCCACCATAAATGGACTGTGCCATCAGGGTTTTCAAGGCAGCCCAAGGAATTTTATCAGGTGAAATGTTCTGGCGTCCCTGAAGAAAACAAGTAATTCCATTTTTAAAAATCACTGAAATTGGGAATATTTGAGATTTGTAAGTTCACCATATGACACTCTTTCAATGCCTGTGCTGTAAATACATCACTAACACTAAACATTAATAATAATGACAATGATTTTACAAGATGTAGGCATTGCCGTAGCTTCTAATCATTTGTGCAATGCATGTACAAATTAGGAAATGTTCAGCCAAAATTAACTAGCTTGGTCTCTGGGACAACAGGATTGTCCTCTGAGGAGATGCTGAACAAACTGGCCCTACTCTACTCAGGATAATGGGAGTTCTCATTGAAACTTCAAGATTATTAAGAGGCTTGACAGCAGATACCGAGATATTGTTTCACTGGACTGGGGAATCTAAATAATCAGATCAGTTTCAGTTGACCATTTAGAACCAAGGTAAGGAGAAATTTCTTCAAAGGATTATCTGGAATTCTCTACTCGAAGGTTATGGATGGATGCACCATTAAATCCATTTAAGGCTGAGATGAACAGATTTATGGTCTCTCAGGGAATCAAAAACAAGATGTGGGGAAAACGAAGCAGAAGCCCAAGTTCAGCCATGATCATACTAAATTATGGAGAAGACTCAATGAGCCATTTAGCCTTCCCTGTTTCTATGTTTACTCAATTTCATGACTTTGTTGAAAGCTAAATTAATGCTCAAAATGTTTAGAGACTCAGTTTTCCTTTGATGGAAGCAAAACAAATTTAAACATACAGAAAGTCAACCTCTTCTGCTGGATTTAGGAGTTTTCAGGATGAATGTCTTAGGAATAGTCCATAAGCAAGTATATTTGACCATCACTAATCAACTAAATGCTTCATTTCACATTTGTAGAATAATCCCAGAATATAAAAGCAATTTCAAGGTGTTAAAACTACCTATTACAACATTATTAATCTTTCGTTATATCAGGTAGCTAAATTACAATTACAAAAGGGTATTTTTAAAAGAGGACATTTTTATTAATAGTTACACTGCAATGTGTTTACAATTCCACAACTCAAATTTTAAATACAGGTGGTTTCATACTCTTGAACAACAGTTAGGTGAACTGATCGTGCTAAGTTCTCCCTCAGCGTATCCAAACAGATGCTGGAGTGTGACAACTAGGGGATTTTCACAGTAACTTTATTGTTATGTTAATATAAGCCTACTTGCGACAGTAATAAATAAATTTAAACAAAGATGCAAAAATTTCAGTACACAAATAGGAATACTGTCAAATATTTCTCATTCATTAAGCAAAATATAGTCTGCACAAAGTAAATGTTGACTTTCCATTTAGGATTTGCTTCTGGAAGAAACTTAATGTAAACAATTATGGGCATGCTCTTTCAGGATATATCAATAATTTGCAGAGTCTGCAACAACTCGCAATAATTGCAGACAACCTTGAAATAATGTCAACGTAAGCATCTATAATTACTGTAGGCAGAGTTTAAATAAAAATGTATGTCCCTGACATGTTTTCCTCAAGTTATATTTGAAGCACCTTTTTGATCTTCTAAATCTTGGTAAGATAGAACAAATAAATTACTGCACTTTTACTCCTCTCTCATCCAAAACTAAACACATTTAATACATACTATTTAGTTATGGTAGTTTATTTAGCAGCAAGAATTCTAATGTAATCACACTGTTATTTCCATACTGTTTTGGTCTGGCATCATGTTTTAAATAATTTACCTTTGCTGTATCATCCAACCAGGTGTCCACTGTATCACAAGCAGATCTCAAATCAGATTCACCGAACTCGTACTTCTTGGACCAACCCAGAGGAGCATATCGCAGCCGTTCTTGTATAATAGCATGGAACCAGCCCAGAAGGAAGTACAGACGCGCACGTTCATTTGGAGACTGGAATAATATTTAATGTTATAAATCTTGAGGATTTCCAAAACTGCTCAATATTTCAAATTATAATAATTTCTAATTTGTACATCAAATAATTTGGTCAGACTGTAAATCAATTTAAATTGTTTAAATCACAGCAAAAGAAAATATGCTAAAATACAAGCAAAATATTCTAATGTGCCTTTATAACAGTAAAAATAAATGAAATCAACATAGTACATGGAGAAACAAAGATTTTTGCAATAATTATCTAAAATCCTGAAATTATAAAAGCAGAGGGGAATCAGTTGACTGGCAAGTAGCTGGTGAGTCAGTCTTTATTTAATTATTTCAGTAGTAAGTTTAATTGTCTAACAAATAGAAGCACAGCAGGGCAACTTGGACACTTGGGAGTGCAGAGTTTCTTGTGGGAATTACTTGTAGGAAGTGTAGTGAATTGTACAAGATCAACCTTCTGGTTTTAGATCTTCAGCAGTAGCTGGCATCTGCAAGGTTGAACATTTCATGGACAGCACGTTTATAGAAGTGGTCAATTAGCAGCTAAAGGTATGCAGGCAGAGGGGAAATGGATGACTGCCTGGCAATTGAAAGGTAGGTAGTGCAGGAGTTCCTGGAATACACCTCATTCTCCAACCAGTTCTGAATCCTGATGAATTTGCTTTGGATGGTGCATGGTATTACAGTTTATTCTGCATGAGCGGGAGGAAGATTGAAAAGCAATTTTAATTAGGGAGTTTGAAATTAAGAGTGCAGATAGACATTTCTGCAGTGTAGATCGAGGATAATATGTTGTCACACTGGTGAAAGCACCAGGGTTGTTACTGAAAGGGATGGAAGGTTGGGGTAGAGTCAACAGCTGGCATTTGCTGTCCATATCTGTACTAATAACATTGGCATGAAGATGCACACCATCCAACAATTTAAGGAGTAGAAAGAGACTAATGAGCAGAACTTGCTGAGTATTCTCAGTATCATATGCAAATCAAAGCAGATGCATGTGGGGCTGCAGGAGGCTTTAGATTCCTGAGATACTGGGACTGGTTCTAGGGAAGATGAGGCTGTACAAACTGGACAGATTGCACTTGAACATAACCAAGGCCAATCTCCTTGTGGGCAGATTTGCTCCCATCATTGGAAGGGATATGATGGCAGGGGTATGGGAACCAGGAGGTAATTTCAGCAAGGAAAACCAAGGTATTTAGTGTACTGAGTAAAAGAGCATATAAGGTCTAAATTACAGTTACTGTGTAAGTCTGGCACCCATAGCTACATGAAAATTTGATGTAATATTGAAGATCTTGTTCAAAAGGCAAGACTGAGTATTAAACATTCCTGAGTACAAGGTGTTCAGGTGTGATAGGGAAGTGAAGTTGAATAGCAACATTGATCAAGGAAAACACTGCAGTGTTGGAGAGAGAACAGAGGTAAAGTACAAAATCTTTTTTGTTAGAGCTGAGAAATAATAGAGATACCATTACATGGCCACATTACATATAGGCAGTTAATAGGTAAGATATGAAGGAATACATTTGCAAGAAAATTGCAGAGGGACACAAATTACTTACATTATATAATGGAAAGCTTCAATTAGCCTAAAATAGACTGGGATAATAGTCTAGTGTAATGGGCAGAGGGGGACAAGCTAGGGCAAACAAATCAGGATTCCATTTATTGATAAGCGATGGATGACAAAAGATAAAGATGAAGCAGAAAAAACAATGCATTAGACAGATGTCAGGTGAAACATACAATTGAGACCCAGCTCAATATAGAAGGTTCAGAGGGAAAGTGAAAAAGAGAGAAGCAAAGAGTGTAAGGGACTGGCAAAGTCTTTTATACACATAAAAATTGGAAAAGAGAGTTGTGGAGACAATGGAGACCTAAAAGGGATTAATGCAAAACGTGTCTAAGGTACCATTCAAGTACTTTGCCAAAGAAGGTGGTGCTGCCCAAATCGTATCTAAAGAGGACATTAGTTGAAACATGAGATGGGTTAAAAAAAATTAAGGACATAAGCATTAATTTAAGTTGTACTTAAATTTGGTGAGTTACCAGGATCAGATAAAATGCATCCAAGGATATTGAGGTAATTGTTGTGGAACTAGTAGTCTCAACTTTCCCAACACCCCATCATAGGGATGTTCCTAGATAAATTAATGAATTGTAATCAACACATCTTTGTTCAAAGGTGCAATGATAAACCCTGTTCTGTGAACTTAACCTTGGTGAGGAAGTTTTTAAAAATGGTAATTCAAAGTATACTGAACTGTGAAGAGAATGGTTTTGAATCTAAAGGACAAACAAGACTGGTGCAATGAACAAAAGCAGCAGATGACATGTATTGCATTTCATTTCAGAAGAGAGGATTCATTTTTGTAGAAAGAATTGAGGGGGATCTGGGTGGAGTAAATCAGAGATGACTGTTCCCATTGGCTTTGATCAAGAATCAGGGGGCACCAATTTAAGTTGATTGGCAAAAGAGTCAACAGCAACAGGAGGGAAATCTTTACCAAGTGAGTAGTTGGATCTGAAGTACATTGCCTGATAGATGGCAGAAAGGGAGGTGGTTTCAACTGTGGTATTCAAAAGAGAATTGGCTAATTACCTGAACAGGGCTATGGGGTAAAAGGAGGAGAATGGGACCAGATGAGTTGCTCTTAGAGGTGGCACAGACAATGGCTGAATATGCTGTAACCTCTCTATGATTCTATTTTGTTTTAAGTATGCACAGTTTTTGGTCCCCATGACAATACTGAGTGAGTGCACCATTACTGATGATCCTTCAGAATATGGTTCTTAGACCAGCAAGATTAACTAAAGGACAAAGAAATCCCAAAGTAGATCATGTGCTAGCAAATGAATCTCTGTACAATTATAGGCAGGACATACCTTTGAAATTCTGTCAAGCAACAATCATTGTCTTGGACATGAAATTCTCCACTGAATGGTATCAGAATGCATGCTTGTAACAACTGTTACAAGAAGCATCTGCTGCAGAAACTCTGAATTATCAACTGTTAAACTAGACAACACCTGTGTACATCTATTTTGCAGTTAGGAAGATAATGCCAAGTGTCCATTTTATACTGTGCTGCTCAGCACATCACACAAAAAACCCTGGTTTCTGCCTCCATTCAAGATCCAAAAAATGTTTCTCTGTACTCTAATAACCAGACTTGTAAGTAGCTTCTGCCCACATGACATGGGAAATTTGACATGTCAAT
The DNA here is from genome assembly GCA_024679065.1 of Sphyrna mokarran. Taxonomy (NCBI): domain Eukaryota; kingdom Metazoa; phylum Chordata; class Chondrichthyes; order Carcharhiniformes; family Carcharhinidae; genus Sphyrna; species Sphyrna mokarran. Next base: position 28,444,447 of record JAGIQG010000015.1, read on the forward strand.
ACAAAATAAACTTTCCCCAAGAAAATATTGAGATTGAATCTTTTCTTACTTTGCACATCCGGGAAACCGGGATACTACTGAAGGTTCTCAACATGTTGGCCTTTACACCAGGTGGTGGTTCAAATACAAATATACGCCCAGCTCTCAACAAGTTTACTGGAACCTGCACATAAAAGTTAATGGATTAGTATTAAATTCATTGTTCTACAAGTACAGGTATACCCAAAGATAGCAGGAATTTAAAAACTCAATTGTATTCTTTTAAAGCAACTGGAGAGCAAAATTTGAATCACTATAAGCTCACTATTTCTAGCCTACAATGTTGTTTATTTAAATCTGTTTCAAAGTATTTTACTTGTTTTCATTCATAAAAGACAATAATTTCCATACATGTTCCTGGTAGGAATGAAAGATTAGGTTGCTAGAGGATCATAATTGGGCTGACTTCATATTTTTTGTTAGATGGCTACAGCATACTGACAGGTTAATCAATCCACTTTTACTCAGTAGCATATAGTAATATAAAAAGTGATTTTCTTATTTAAATAGGCACATAGAAATACTACCATTAAATAGTAAGCTACTTATAGATATAGATTCGTTGTAGATTTAATGAATGCAAAATGTTAAGTGTGGATAGCTTCTGCTGAGTCTTCCACGATGTGATGCATAGTTTGTTTTCTCTCAAAGGCACAGTGGACTGGCACTAATGCCCCATTCTGTGGAGGGTGGCTTAACAAAGGCTGTGGTTGATCCTGAATCAGAGTAGACCACTCTTCCCTTGGAAAGTTGAAACAGGAAGACATTGGGTTGGTTTTAAGACCAGATATTTCCTTGTGAACGATTCCTATTCATTTGCCCATATGAAGTCGTGTGGGAAAGGACTTTTCCAGATTGGCCTTCTTAATAGAAGTTGTATAGATTTTCTGATCTTATTGAATGCATGGCAGGCTCAAGGGGGCCAAATGGTCTACTCCAGCAACTATTTCTTATTGCCAAAATTAGCCGTCATTCTTATTCTGTTTGCTGATGTTTGAATTTAAGGTTTGCTAAAAAATGATCAATGTGTTCAGGACAAATTTAATTTGTTTGATTTCTGTATATGGATTAGTTTTAAAAATCTTTTGGCAATAAAGAAAACTGAGCAAATATTAATGGAGTTATATCTCCAGTAGAATGCAAAATATACAAACAGTGCTACCAATTTATTGAAATTCTAATATTTGGATTTTAAGTGCAACACATTACCTTGGGATTGATCTCCATGGTAAGGAAAAGGCGGAAATTAGAATGCGGTTGCAAGGAATGCAGCTTCTTCTCAAGTTGCATGAGCCAACCAGGAGCTAAATGCACATTCTTCAACATTACCCACCTATTAAGACATTAAGTTGGTTACAAAGTGACATTAGCAGAAGATCAAGGTACACAACCTGCCATTAATTCTCAGTCAAGTAATAAATCTTGTCATATTTGTGTATCACATGAATTACATTTTATCAATATGCTGATTTTTAAATTGACAAAACTAGTTTTTATTTAAACATTTATGGACTTTATACACTCAGCAGATAAATTCTAAAACACTAAGATCAGATAAGTGTGTGCGCGCGCAAGGTGTACAAATGCTAGACCACCAACATTGAGCAGGTTCATTAAAAATACTAAAAATTTCTAATAGTGCAAATGTTTAATCGTAAACAAGAAACATGCAAGTAGTCTCACATACCTGCCAGATTTGACAGCTGTATTAATAGCCTTTTCTGCCTGGTTGAAGCCTTCTGCAGAACCTATGTTGTACATTGGTAAGCTCAATTAAGGTTGCAATGATTAAAACACAATAATTGTATTTTGGTGATCAAATGCTAGTTACTAAAACAGCAGAATTTTTACCAATGGCAATAGATGTAATCTGCGTATTTTGCTCAGCTGCAAGATCCTCTCCACGCCCGCTGGCATCATAACCAGGTACAGAGCACATAAGCACAGGAGTGTTTGGTTTCACCTAAAAAGAGAGCAAGTTAACCTTAACAGATATTGCCAAAATAACTTCCAATAAATTATCAAATTAAAGTACAAATATATGATATTATGTCCAGTAATAGCTTCTATTCACATGTATCAAAATGATTGGAAAGGAAAGGGATAGAGACACTAAGTTCCCATGAATATTAGGAAATGTGAAGTATAGATCAGTAGAAAAAAAAATTGAAGTTTTCTACTCTTTTGATAACTACCAGCTACGAATGCTGATTTTGCTGAGGAAAATGGAATTCAATTCCCTAAGTGCCTGGAAACTCGTTTTAAAAAGTTCAATCAATAACTCTTCAAATGTTGTGCAAATTGTTTCTTCTGCATACCTCAGAATCTACAATGGTCGACAGATCTAACGGCTGTTCGATTGTTGACATGAAACTGTCTCCCAAAACTGTAGCCACAAAGATGTGAGCCATTGCCAAGAGGCGATCTGGTCGGAAAGCCTGGATCAGCAGCAGTCGGTGCATAGCCTGCCCAATGGGAGCTGGATAAAAGAAAATAAGTTTTAACCTTGCGTGGAGCTTGGAAAACGAAAATTCAAGCACAAATATTCAAAGTTTGAATTTAAAGACTTATACTTACAGAAAGGTTTCTCACTAGTCCACAGATAAGGCACAGTTTGTTCAGGTGAACTACTCTCCAGCCAGATGTTAAATTGCTGCAATGAAAGAATACTTGGAAAATTATTGACCAAAAAAGTATCAAATATTTGAACAATTGCTTGAGATTATCCTAATATCAGGCAATTGTTTTCTGGATCAGTTAAAAACATAAGGTCAGACAGCCATAGTTTGCATTTGCAATATCTATTTTGATGTTACACGCACATTTTGTACACAGTACTTTTCATATAATGATGTTCCACAACAGATTCTATGATGGATTTTGAACAATGTACAAATGCTGGAATGTGCTGGTAAAGCATTTCAATTAGAGATAACAAGTAGTATTTTAACATAACTAGATCAGTTATTTAATCTCACTTTTTTGTTCACCCTTTTCCAGAGTGGGGGAAAAAAGATTTCATGATGTATAATGAAGACAAGTTAATATTGAAGAACAGGTGTTGTGTGCACAGATTCTTATCTAGCTTATCGCTAGAAATTTTAATGGTGAAATTATGCCAATTTGCTGATAACTTTTTATTAAAACAGTAGCAAATTAATTTCTTTGGAACAATCCGAATGGCATTAAGTTGAATAAATACATACTATGCATCAGTGCACTGGACTCTCCAATCCAGACCAGAAACATCCTTAATTGTGTGAACAAGTTTGAGGAGGAAGGAAATTGAGTACCACAAATCAGTGGTCTGAAACAATGTCCTTCCCCACCCCAAGAAAAAGTTAGTCAACTCAAATTTGTCTGCAAAGTGAAGCAGCTTGGGACAAAATATTCAAATATAATTGTCAGATATTAATTCATTTAAAGTTCAACTTACATCATCCACCTGAACTTTGGAAATTAGATCAGAAAAGGCAAGTAAATGGCTCAGTCTCTCCATGCCTTCAATCTGTTCTGTAGTGAGATAATCTATCTTGCTCAAAGAACCATTCAGCACAATCTCTCGACCACGAAGGAAATGTTGGAACTCCGTATCATATGATGGTTCACTGGAAAGAAAAACAGGAAGATTTATATTTGGGGAGAAATTAATATTTATAGCCTACTTGTTAAGCAAACTGATGTTTTTACAAATAAAATTAAATCTCCAAAGAGCAAAAATAAAATGCATATTAATCTTCCTTGGAACGCAGAAAATCAGAAATGGATAAATGCTATAAATTAACCGACTGTTTTAAAAAAAGTTCTCTCACACAAAGTGTTAAAAACGATTCATGGACAGCAAGCAATTTTTTACCTGGTTAAACCCTTGAGACGAATCTTAGCCAACAGCATTGCAATGGTGATATGATCATTGTGCACCATACCCCGTGCCACTCTATTAAATGTTCCCTGCAAGATAATAAAACAGTGCATTATCTGTATGCTTGCAAAATAATAGCCTTTTTTGTAAGGAGTTTACAGTTAACTTTTTTATTGATTGTCCATACATACCTGGAAAAGATCTTTTGTAATAATCGAGAGGCGTTGTGTATGATCAGTAAGCCCTTTCAGATTTGGATTCTCATACAGAACAGTGTGATACACATCCAGGAAGAACTGAAGTGAATACTGATATAGGAAGTGAATCTATTGATAAATGAACAACAACATAAGCAACCTGATCCTATTATCCAAAAAGTATTATCACGTATTTTTCACAATTTGAATTCTTAAATCTTGGGAATCAAAAGTGGCAAAATGCATTTGATTATTAACAATGTGTAAAAGAATTGAACATATTATTAGACGTGCTATGAATTATGATTAATAGCCTTACCATGCATTTGCACAAGGTTTTCTTAAAGCCTCTACTGGCTTTATTCTGATTGCAAATTGATTAACTGATTACTCCAAAACAAACCTAGTCAAGCCTGTATCAAGAGCTAATGCTTTCACACAAATTATGAAGGATTTTCTATTTTCATGTTATACCCATTTCAAAAATATTTCCCAGATTGTTTTTAAAATTAAAACACATCATACATAATTTAATGAAAAGAATCAAGTCTTAGTTGCATGTTGTCTATATTACTTCAGTTCATGTTATATACGCGCACACATTTGACCATATTCTACCTGGTTTAGTGATTCCATTGTGAAATAGATACTGCTACACGCTGTAGAAAGTGGCAAGTACTGTTGGGAGACAGCATCCACTTCTGCCATAACAATATCTGTTTCTTCCACCTTCCTAGTGACCTCTGCTGCCTCTCTCTTTAGGTTCTCCAGCGTAGTGATGATGGTGTCATCATCCAAGATACGACCTTTAACTTCGTTCAATGCTTGTAGTAAAGACTTCTCCAACTGGCGCAAACGAAGCTGGAATTCACCTATGAAAAACAAAATTACAGCTCTTGTTTAACCATTACCAGAATTATATTCAAATTGCAGAATACACCAGTTTCTATTTTTAGTAAAAAGAATAAAATCAAATACTTATAAAAATCTACATTGGACAGATTGTAGAATGTGTCCAATTCGTGCAATACCAACACATTAAGGGTTTCACACAGTAGTCCAAACAAGGATAAGAAAGCAAATTTAGTTTTACATATTATTTAGAACTGGAACTCCAGTCTATTCACCAACGCTTAAATAAAAGCTAGTTCACAGTGGATCAGTGCTCAGAACAGTTGGAAAACCAACCTTGCAACTTCAATAGGTCTGAACGTTTCTCATCTACATCTGGTCTTTCTGCCTTCAGCACCTCATTCAGGCACTGGCTTTGTAAGCTGCTACGAGTCACTGTGAAGTTAACAAATGTAACACGAGAGCAAAGGTCTGGTGGGAATTCAACCTGCAAGAGAACGTGAATAATAACTATTTCTATTTAAATCCGCTTCATATCAAAAACCAATTAAATTATCTGAAGACTCTTAAATATATCTCTTCTGCAACACCACCCCCCACTAAATTAATCCATCTCAAAACAGAGTTGCTGAAATATAGTCCTAAGGGTGGCCTGTGGATTGCTATAAAGTTGATACAGGTTATTTTCACTGTCAGACATTTTGATTGGGCAGTTACCAGATCAAACAATGTCAACACTCCCACATTTCAGATCATCATGACTAGATTAATTGGTTTCCAGCTCCATAATCAGAGGTGCTTGTATTATTATGCTTTCAAATGTAGTCCAGGATAACATCAGCCATTTCAGCACAGATAAAAGTGTTTCCAAAATCAATTTGAAGCTTTAACATGGAGGATTTCTAAAATAATAAATTCTGAAATTTTCAACTAAATTCAAATGACTGTAAAGGAAACCAAAAATGGTGTCAAATAGTGACTCTGCTTTGAATCAAAGCACTGATTTCTAAAAACTTCTAAAATAGAGATTAACATTTATCTAGAAAATGGGGAAAAACAAAGCACTGTGAAATGTACTTAAAATGAGATCATTCTGAACATATTAATTCCAGTGACTTACAGTTGGGTCTCGGGTAGACAGGAAGATGACAAATGATGGTGACAGGTCAATATCTTGATCACCAAGCGTAATGAGGACTCTACCCCCAGTCCTGCGAACCTCACGATTCAGCACTGGGTTCAAGATTGGATCATAGCTTTCAACATCCTAGAATTAAGAGGGATAGGCTGTGTAAATATAAAGAAACTAGCAAAAACAGAAGATATTTCACGTTGTACCTTTACTACATACCTGGACCAGTAATGGATTACCAAATCTCAATGCACTCTCTAGATTCTTTCTGAAGGCATCATCCAAGAAGCTAGTTCTAGTAATCTTGCGTTCCTTGTACTCATTCATGATAAACTCAGTGGCCTGACCAGATGGGTCAATAATTAATGGGTACCTTTTCAAAAATAATGTTTGAGGAAATTACAACACGAACACATGAACGAGATTCAATTCTTTTAAAAAAACGATCAGAAACTTATGTCAAGGAGCTACTATGAACAACCCAATTTGTAAACCTGAGCTTCAAAAAGGTAGAAGAAAGAATTGAACATTTGGAATCTCAATCATTGCAGAATAAAACATCTTGCAGAAGACAATACTTTTTTAAAAATGAAAGGAAAAGTTATCATTGGATTTCACCTCCAAGCCTGCCTGGCCCAAGATTCCATTCGTTGATATTGCACTGTATTCAAAAGCAAACATGTGAATTTGGAATGACTGACTAAATGCAGGAGTGTGCAACTACAGCATGGAGGTACACGAGTCACTAACTAGACTAGGTAGTAGTAGCTGGGCTAAAGTTGTTAGGGAACACATAATACATCCAGATTAGAAAGTAGATGCATGAATTCTCAACATCACAATCAGATTAACTGATTTTCTCAGTAGTTTAGCATTTGTATTCATATGGGACAGTGTCACAAAGTCTGAGCAAGGGAAGGTTTTTGAAGGAGATGGAAACAGTACATGATGACTCTCCCATCCCACTGTGCTAGCATCACCAGCTCCAAGTTTTTTTGCATTCATCAACGATCAGCTTGGAGAGCTGAAAAGGTAAGCTGGACACCTGACACTGCCCAGATGGCACAATTGGTGCAGGTGGGGGCTTACTGCCATTTGGCATAGAGAGGGATGTGATTGATCTTGCTGAGGTGGGTGGAGGGAGGGCAAGATATAGTGATGGGGCGTTGCTGTTCTGGTCAGCAATCAGGAGGCTGGCAGTACAAATGCCAATCTCCACTCTGATAGATCAGCGTATACACAGCAGCCTGTTTAGTGCTATGCTGTCAGCCTCTCTAGTGGGGAAGACCTTGCCCACTGATTTTCAGAGTGACTCACACTAGGGCATACAGCAGTGGTCAGAGTGTGGGAGATTCATTCCGGAAATCCTGCTAAAGAAAACAGGGGAGTTACTCCAGTTTTCACACAAACTCATCCTTTGAATTTTTTTTGGAGACTCACACCCTTAGTATCTCTCTCTTTAAATTTAAAGGCTCTTCCCTAATACCCGTTAGTTCCAGATCTGGTCGCCTTGTTCATGGTCCTGTACTGCTGCCAAAGCCCAAACTCCATTATCCTAATGGATGGAGAATGGAACACATTCCTCCTTCTGCCCAACACAGCTTTTTCACTTTCCTCCATATCCTCTTAAAATTGTCTCATCCCACACTCAATTTCAGTTTCTTTACCTCTCCAACAAGTTCATCAATTCCTTCCATCCCTAATCTTCCTAATCTGATTTCTCAGATCTAAATCCCCACCTCTCCATCCCTTTTTATTCTTAGATTAAAATTCCCTCTCGAGTCCAAGTCAAAGGCCTATCAACCTGAATCCTTGCGTTTTGCCTTCACACTGCTGCTTCAGTGTTCATTCACTGAAATAAGAATTGTTCAGAGATTAGGTTTTATGAGAAAAATTGACTTCAGGCACATTTTTTTGTCAATAATGACATTTTTCACATTTTTATCATCAGATGGCTTTAAGTGCCAATCAACAAAAAAGTGAAGGGAGCAGGGAAATATGTAATCCTTCAAATGTACAGTAAGTTACATTCATAGAATTCCTACAGTGCAGTAGGAGGCCACATGACCACAATCCCATCCAAGCTCTATCCCCATAATCCCATGCATTTACTTTAGCTAGTCCCCTCCTGACACTAAAAGGGCAATTTATCATGGCCAATCAACATAACCCATACATCTTTGGACTGTGGGAGGAAATCAGAGCACTCAGGAAACCCACACAGACATGGGGAGAATGAGCAAACACCACACAGTCATGACCCAAGCCAGGAAATGAACCTGGGTTCTTGGCACTGAGAGGCAACAGTGCTAACTAATGTGCCACCATACCAGTTAGAGACCATGAGTGAAAATATTTTCTGTCCATTCAAGTCCATGGTCTTTTCTCAAAAAGATTTAAAAACTTAAAAATAAGTTTCTAATTTTACAGTATGGATTTAATAGAGCCAGAGTGTGGTTAAAACCACTTCAACCATTAATCCAAACTTGCAAGCTTAACCTATTTGAACTAGAACACCTCCAATACTATCTCAAACTGCTGTATCCAGTTTTTTGGTAGTTGAGAACTTGAGTACTACTGAAAAAGACACATTGTTAAAGCGCCAGGACAAATCGTAAGACAGACAAAGAGAATAACAATCAGGGGAGATAGTGGCTTAGTGATATTGAGACACAAGGCCACTGCCTCAAGGACCAGGTTTTGAATTCCATCATTGTAGATGGCTAAATTGGAATGAAATAAAAATCTGGAATTAAAAGTCTAATGATGACCATGAAACCATTATTGATTATTGCAAAAAAACCCATTTGGTTCATTAATCTCCTTTAGGGAAGGAAAATAAGCCTTCACTACCTGATCTGGCCTAAACGTGACTTTGGATCCACAGCAATGAACTCTGCAAACCATCCAGTTCAAGAGTAGTTAGAACTTAGACAGTGATGTCCACATGAAACGAATAGAAAAAAAAGATCATATTGCACGAGTGTGCTGATTGGTTGACAAGTGGAATCTGGTATGATGCACCAGTTAACTGGTGCCAAATTGGTATATTCTGCACTTTTGCAGACACATTGTACAATTCTCAGGTTCATTTCCCAGGGCCATATCAATCTGCCTAGTTTGAATTTAAAGAAAGCTTGGTGGTTAAGTCATCAGTTAACAGATGCTTTTTCCATGGCAATGCTTCTACCAATTAGCACTTACAAAAGACTTGGTACTCTTGCAAATTGTTTTTACGAGTGCAAGATAAAAAACTTCAACAATGCATCTTGTTTCAGCAATATCAAGCAGAAATTCTTTTGTTGATTTAATACTTTGCCATACTATGTTTCCAAATCAAAATTTACACATTTTCTTTATAACACGTACCTATTGAAACGTTTCAGCATGATAGCGTTTTCCGTGCACAAGTCATCTGCAGGTAGGGAATTTGCTTGCCAGCGCAGGCGTTCATCAGCATTAGACAAATATTCCGTTCTTGCTATATCTGTTCGGAACTGAAGTTAAACAGCAATCACCAACCCATAGATAACATTTTGTCCATTTATGATCAAATTAAGAATATCTAAAACAGTTTGAAAACAAAGATAACAGAACGGAATCATTCAGCTTCTCTTTTCATGCTGCATCTATCAAATCAGACCTCTGCTGATTTACTAATCTTCAAACCATTTTCCTTACTCCTCTTATTTAAGTATCATACACATTCTTGAAAATTTAATGGAGCTGACATTCTCAGCCTTTCGTGATACAAGAGTTCCAGATTTCCACTGGAAAGTAGCAGCACCTTAGTTCACTTAATTCTAAGCACAATTCCCACCAGAAAATTTATTTTGCTTGGATTTTAAACAGTTAATTTATACAGAGGGTAAATCACTAAAACAGTGTAGATTTAATACAATCATTTTAAAAACAGGCTAATGTTGGGGTTAAGTTTCAGAGGAACAGAAATTATTGACCTGAAACGGTCTGTCTCCACAGATGCCACCTGACATGCCAAATATTGGCTATTTTGTTTTTATTAAGGAATACAAACCTTGTTTATATAAGCTGTTCTCATATTTTAATCCCTTAAGCTCTGGTGCCACTGTAACCAGGTCTCTAATGATTGTACCATCATAATACTTAAAACTGGATTTGCGCTTCTCACTAGTTTTATTTCTTACAATCTATATTTTTCTTTTTGTTCCAAGTATTTAGTGTTTTTGTACACGTGAGCATTGAGATTGCCAGTTAATTTTCCTTCCACTGGACTCCTCCACAATCCTTTCTTCCCCTGTATTGTGGTTGCAACCCAGACGCAGGTTATACCCAATACGTTTTCCTTTTCCCACAAAAAATCCTTCAGTCCAAGTTCCTTAGCCACACATTTTCTGTTTATTGATGTACTATAAGTCAATTTGCATGTGGCTTGGATACTAATCTGATGATCACTATCCATTCATTGAATTCAACACCTCGATTGTGATACTCCCTTATCCTTCCCTGTTCCTTCTTATGCTGTTAGTTCAGACTTGGATTTTGAAAAATGTTATCCACATCAACCCCTTTCCCCACCCCTTTTCCAGTCTCAAAGAAATCTCTTACCCTCGTGCCATAGTAGGGAACACACCCTTTAGGTTCCTGATAATGGTGATAAACTAATATCCTGGAGCTAAAACCTTTCTATTCTGCACATCTATCATTAATCAAAAAGATTAGGCTTACAGATTTTACTTATTTCATCGTTATCTCTGATCAACATGTTAAGTTATTGAAAATTATTTATAATTACCAGAATGCTTGCTTGCTGCAGGTGATGTGCCCAAGTGGTAAACAAATTTTGGCGCATTTGCTGATCAAAGTATCCTGCATAAGCGATGAAAGCAGCTGATAATAAGCAGTCTCCAGCAATAGTAGCCATCTGATTCTTAAATGTTTCACTGGTCTTTTCCCAGCGGTCTCGTTCAGCAGACAGACTCTTCAATAGTGCAGTACTTCGGTTAACCTGAAAAGAAATTAATGGATTTTATGGCCAATAATGCATTTTACTGACAAATTAAACAATATGACTGAACTGAACAGGTAAATTATCCAAGCCCAACTTGCTGTCCCACTCCTGTGCTCTGTTAGAAGGATTTCTATAGTGCAACTGGAAGCTCCATTAGAAAGGTTTTACTTATGACAATTACCTTCGCTTCTACAGCTGCAAGATCTGCTTTAATGGCTTGGGCTTCCGATATCAGAATAGCGTACTCCTCCTTGTAACGAGCAATACTGGTTTCCAGGTCCCGGATCATTTGCTCGACTTCATCAGCCTTTTGTTGGTTCTCTTTTGCATCATCCTCCAGCTTCTGTAGTTCATTGCGCAAAGGTTCTACTCGTTTCAACATATCAGCGTAATTGAGCTTCAAAACAAAAAAGGTAAGAAATTAGACTGGCTATGCAAGGCTACAAATAGCAGGGGGGAGGGGAGCAACTCCCAAGTGAACCTGTCTTTTAAAAAGGCTACATAGTACAGAATGTGCAAATTCAGAGTAACAGCAAAACACTAGTTCACCATTTTAATTTGAAGTATGTCAACCCAACAAGTGACAAAACAATTCTCTTCTAAAAATTCAAATTTATTACATATCATTAAGGATAACCATTGGGGTTAATAAGAGCGAGAAACTTAAGGTAATTAATATCAGTGGGAAAAACTTGACTGGAAGAGACAGCAGTGGATGCAATTTATGATTATCCTAAATTATCTAGATTTTAGAAAAGTCACAGCAGATTGGAAGTCAGCAAAATTAAGAAAGGAATAATAAAGATGCAAGCCATAGGCCAGTGAACCAGCCTCCCACATCTTTCCATTAAAAAAATTTGGACACCAAAGCAAACAAATCCATTTCAGATGGGGTGTCTTCATTTGGTGCACTTTTGCTGATGGCAGAGACCAATCCTTGAGGAGGCAGGTTCTGCCATTAGTGCCATACATGAAACTACCAATGCCTTTGCTGGTTGTTGTTTTAAGCATTGGTATCTGTTGCCAAGCTACTGTGGACACTGGTCATTGTGGTGGTGCATACTAAATCACAAGAGCGCCCCCATTTTTCATTGGTCAGCTAGTTATTTCCAGGTACAATAATCGGTGCCTATGGTCAGTAGATTATATTTATAACCATCCTACCAGTCACTTGGCTCCAGCTACCTCACCATACAGAAAACCTTACAAATGACCTGCAAATGTGCCAAAGTCAATGTAGTCACCCCTGTTTAATGAATGCTAATAAACCTGGAAACTCTGCCGCTTTCATAATTTTTGCTTCATCATATATATTCCCATGCCTGTAACTTGTTCTGACTATAAGCATGAAACCATGAACATGGGACACAGTGTTATCCCAATCACACTAAATAACCTCCCACTAGAAGTAAAACTGCTACCACAGTTCCATGGTGACAGAATCTGCTCCTTGATGCAGAACTCAATGTAAGCATAGGGGAAAGCAGTTACCACCTTTGGCAAAATCACAAAACCTGCATGAAATATCAAGCTGATCTTGGGACTAAACTGAATTTATTAAGTCGTGTTCTCAGCATCTTACTGTATGGCTGTGAAACATGAACCACTTAGCTTACTTTTCATGGAAGAAAAGGATATACTTGCACTGAGGTACAGTGAATGTTTGCTAGCGTGCTCTCAATCAAGGAACCATTATCTATCATAAAGACTCAATAAATTGGGCCTATGCAGTTTAGGAGAAAGATAACCTCATTGAACCATGCAGAATTCTAAAAGGGCTTGACCAGGTGGACACAATTATTTTCCTTGTCTGGAAAATTTAGAACATAAGGGTAGAGTCTCAGGATGGAGGTCAATCATTTAGGACTAAGACAACAAGAAATTTCTCCACTTGAAGGGTAGCGAATCTTTGGAACTGTCTACCCCAGAGAGTTGCGGATGCTCCATTATTTATAATCTTTAAAACTGAGGTATAAATATTTTTGGTCTTGCCTGCTACAGGAACCGTAATGAGTAGGATAGAAAATTTGGTGGACCATTTAAGTGGGAATTTCATGTCTTCGGCGTGTGCATGGCTGAAAAATTCCACCCTTGAATTTAAGGAATTAAGAGATATGGGGAGTGCGCATGCAAGTGGAGTTGAGGAAAATGATCAGTCATAACTGTACCGAATAGCAGAGCAGGTTTAAGGGATGACATGACATGGTCTACTCCTGTAACTATTTATTACTCACCTGTGCAATAGCCCACTTCACCATTGGACCACAAGCCAAAGATGCTCTGTTGACTATTTCGTAGTTGTAGCTTGGATTGGACATGTAGTTTTTCTTCATCTTCTCACGAATAACGTCACTGATGAATAAAAATGAACAATGTTACTATAATTGCCCCCTTGAAATTTTAGGGATGGAAATTTATCAGTGTGCTAGAGCGCTAGTTAAAAATTAGGTGATGCATAGCAATGAAGAGCTGCAACACAAGTCAAAATGCAAGATAAATGTGATTTTTAAAATAAAAATAATGAATACCTTAATTCTTCAGTATTAAAGTTGACTATGCTGGTGATGAAATTATCTCTGATAATAACTTGTCTGATCTTTTTCCAGTCATTTGTCTCCTCACCCAGCAGGAGACAGATTGATTCTAACGCGAGTTTTACTGCAGCAGGTGGATTGGCCATGGCTCTCACTTCAACAAGATGCTGCTTCTTTATAGAGCTCACAGCTAATAGAGGGGTGAAAAGAAAGGGGCCATAAATGGACATGCAAAAGGATAAGGGTGTATACAGCCACTGGGGTTTGAAAGGAAATCTTTTATTTGAAGACCAGCAATATATTTTGTCACCCAAACAGCAAATTTCTTAGTAATAAATGCTATGCCTAAATCTTTTAAAATTCGATTCAATTATTAATTGCTTTGGTAGTTTTTCAGCTTTAAGGTTTGGCTGGTCTTCTGGGCAATTTCCTTCTAACCCAGCAACTGCATGCACCCCATTATTCACCTGATTTCGTCAGCTGAAAAATTTACTATGGTCGGAATGAAGTTTTCCCTCATAATGATCGATCGGATTTGTTTCCAGTCAGTTGTACTTTCGCCCAGGAGAAGACAGATTGACTCGAGTGCTAGCTTCACTGCACCTGGCGGATTAGCCATTGAACGAACCTCTACCAAGTGCTGCTTCTTGATCGATTTTACAGCTAATCAGACCAGCACCGTAGGCCACAGTGCAAACAAACAGTAAGAGAAAGTGAAGATTAGGAGAGAAGAAAATCGAGAGATAAACACCACACAGAAAAGATCAGTTATTCAGTTGTTTAAAAAGGTAGAAAATTAATAGGATTATAGTTCCAAAAATATAAACTAAATAAAATGTTACTACAGATAGCAATTCAGCATACTAGATAAATTTCATTAAAAGATACATTTTATAGAAAAAGCTCAATTCAAAACACATCTAACCATTCTGAGCCTCAATAACAGCAGGCTCTACCATGTCCAGATCTTCCTTTACTTTCATCTGTTTGTCAGCAATAACTTCCTGTTGCTTGTGAAGCTGCTCCTGAATTTCTTGACTCATAACCTATCAAAGACAGTAAAAAAATGCCTCATTTGATCACTTTGCTCTCTGGACCAAAATTTTCATTCCAAATGAAGAGTTCTTAAGCTATACAGTACCTTTTTCTTTTCAGCTTCTTGTTGATCCTTCACCATTTTCTTCAACTTATCATTGGCTGCTGCATTTTTAACCTCTAATTCTTGGCTCTTAATTCTCAGATCACGCCTCAATTCCTCAACCTGGAATGAGTGAATTTTTAGAACTAGCAAGTGTTTATTATGACATTTCCATTGCAAGTCAGTCAGAACCACCTTGCATTAGTATCCAGGTCTACATGTACACGGAACAAAAGCTGTTAACATTCTTTGGTTTACTGGTAAAAGAAATATTTTTACACATTAACAAATAAGTGAACACTAGAAAAATATATAGGATATCCTTAGAAAGGAAGGATGGCCAAAACGTAAGAGAAAAAATCCATATTGGATTTTCAAAAATGTACGTTTAATAAGGTTTTCTGCCATTTGTGCTTAATACAGGTAGTGGTGCAGATGGAGAAACCAACTACCATTTGGGGCATTAGCCCTTTAAGACTCCAGTATCATTGAGACCTCAGATACTACAAGACATGAACTGCCATTCCAAAGGGGAATTTAATTTCATTCAATCTTGCACACACATTAACATCTCAAACCAATATAGTATACAAGTCTAATGTGAAAATCTCTCAGGATTAGTTCAGACAAAAGCAGTGAATTTACTGTGTTAATAATCACTGACTAATATTAACATTAAATTATTTGAAAGAGTAATACTTGGGGAATAGTTATATGATATCCAAAAAGGTGGGAGAAATGGGGAAGAAAGGAAACAAGTCATGTTAGAGTTACAAGATGCAACTGTATCTTTTTACTAAAAAGCGAAATCCATATTATTATGCATTCTCACAAGCACAACACAAGATTCTTGTATCTTTACCAGTTGTTAGTTAACAATATAGTATCATATCTGTACCTTGCTTAAAAACAAATATACCCAAGTTTTTAGGCCAAAACTCAAAACAAAAGCCACTGCTCAAACAGTTTAAACAGAATCCCAAAGCTTAGTGAAAAATTCCTTCAAACAGGAAGCACAGTAAAAAGTTTGGCACCATTACTATCAGGAAAAAACTCAAATTATGCAACGCAATTTTATGACTTTTTTGACCATACCTGATCTACTGTTTCCTTTATCTTTCTGAGACCAACATTTAAATGCATCTGTTGCTCCTCTAATTCACTACGCTTTTCATTGAACATGTTGGCATAGTGGTTAATGAAGTCCAGGTAGTGGCGAGGAGTGATTGCCATTATTCTGCCTCCACGTTTGGCCAGCCGAGTATTTGCCTATGAAAAAGAATACTTCCACTTCAGCTTATTTCAGATTCTCAGATGACATCTTGAAATTCAGGGCCTCAGATATAAGTATTAGCAAAATATTCCTATAACTGCAACTGAATAGTTGAACAACTGAATCAGTAATTATGCAGAACAATGAGGAAAAATTAAATGATTTCATATTAACCTGGAGCTTTAGATAAACATATTCATCTACAAAATTGCTTGAAGATGATTTTTGAAAATTGATGCTTAAAACCATAAATTTGAGGTACCACTTCAGTCAGTATGCAGCAAAAGCTGCAAAAAACTTTTATCACCAACATTTTTCTGATCAGAAAATATCAAAATGGCTTCAGATTGCATCTGAGGTCAGATGGCTAGCTTTGTTGGTTTCAGATCCAAGATCTGTAAAGCCCATTTAGCCTTGAAATCCTCAGATTTAGTGTTTTTTTTAAAACACCACCTCACCACTCCCCCCTCCCCCAATCTGATAAAAGATCACAACTTGAAACATTAATTCCTCACAGTACTGCCTGACCCACTGAGTTTTCTCAACATTTTTTTAAAATTTGATTTCCAGCATCTGTAGTATTTTGCTTTGTATTTGTTCAAATTCGTGTTTAAAAATGGGATTCACTTATGAATTATACATCTAAAAATGTAGCTCTGAATTTATTTGCGCACAGTATTCTCACCTGATGCAATGTTAAATGAACAAAAACACAACTGTTGACAATAGCTTCTCTGTGGGTTGGTGGTTGAGGGAGCTTATCATATGCTATTGGCATGTAATCAGGGACAACATAATTGGGTTTTTCAAGGTCCATTTTGCTGGTGAACTCTTTGCCAACTTGATACAAGGCTTCAGTGGACCAGTCTCCAAACCAGTTCAAGACACATCTAAGAGAGTTTAAAACAAAAAGGAAAAATAGTTGCAAAAAACAGATAGAATGTTCAAAAATTAATTCATTCAACTAATTCTACACAAGGTGATTTATGTTTGAATAAAATAAAGACAACATAAATTAATATGAAGCTGTGCCAATTAAAGTAATACATAAACCTACCTTTTATGTGACTTTAGTTTAGAATACACTTTAAAATCAAACAAAGAAAAAATGGAGGCAGGGTATCAAACATTTCTGCATGTGGGTTCTTCCTCATGCTCTCCCAAAGGCCAAAAAATTAAATTTCAATTTTTTAAACATTAATGAGCCAACAATCCTGGCAATGGCTATATTCCAAATGATGGATTTTGGCCAGTGAATAATAGTTCTCTGATCCAATAACTTTAAGGAATTAAAATTCAAAGCTGAAGTTGCTTTTGTATTTTACAGGCCAGAATGAAAGGGTGCTTTGGGTCACATCTTGGTTGTGTTACAACACTATTTGCTTTCAATATTTGATTGGCATTCAGGATGGTTCGAGTTGTGTACACTTTGGGCATTTCCTCAAATTCTATTCAGAATTTGATTTTAATTTTATTTATTTCTTTGTGTCACAAGTACACTTACATTAACACTGCAATCAAGTTACTGTGAAAATCCCCTAGTCGCCACACTCCAATGTCTGTTCAGATACACTGAGCATGGCCAATGCACTTAACCAGCATATCTTTCAGACTGCAGGAGGAAATCAGAGCAGAGTGGGAACGTGCAAACTCCACACAGACAGTGACCCAAGCTGGGAATCCCTAGAGCTGAGGCAGCAGTGCTAAGCACTGTTCCACTGTACCACCTTAAATAAGCTGACCCACCTGCACAACAAGCGGATGTTACAAACCAATGATACCATATGCAAATAAACTGTAGTAAAAAGAATTGCCAATAAACAGCAGGAGAAGATGGAAAGACAACTGTTAATTGTAAGTGCTGAATACATATCACTATTTGGCTAGCAGGTGGCTTCCGTTTTATTTATCCCCTCAGATTTCAAAAGGAAATAAAAACGCTCAGCAGTTATTTCAGAGCTTCAGGATTCAAATCCAGGACCGAGGACATCAACTGATGACCCCTCATAAGCATATTTCCCCTTTTAAAGGCAAACAGGCACATACTGTACTTTGAACAATGTAACTAGAATTGGAAAGGCCATATAAAAATCAATTTACCTGTTAAAGAGGGCTGGGGAAGTTGCAGCTCTGTCTTTCAAGCCTT
The DNA here is from genome assembly GCA_024679065.1 of Sphyrna mokarran. Lineage (NCBI taxonomy): Eukaryota > Metazoa > Chordata > Chondrichthyes > Carcharhiniformes > Carcharhinidae > Sphyrna > Sphyrna mokarran. The sequence continues at coordinate 28,462,610 of JAGIQG010000015.1, forward strand.
CAGATGATGGATTCATGGTGAATACAACATGCAAGTTCCTGATAACTTGACCTGTGAACCACTTGTACAGTTCTTCATGTGTGTCAAGCATTAAACCTTCCTTTTGAGCACCTTCTTTGCATTGCGTCATTAAGGTAGCATACTCATCTCCTTCAAATAACCCAGGCACCTGTTCAGTAGCAAGTCCCAGATTAATATGCTTGATTTTGGTTGGATTTAATTTTATTACCCCAAGCATAAGCTAAGGAAATCTGAAGCATTTTGTAGTTTGCCTCATTTCAATTTATCTAATAAAAGATGGCCAACCTGCAACATTAACTTTCACCCACCAAGATTTATTTTCCATAGCATTTAGCTATCAACATTTCTACTGATTCCAGTGGCAGCACAAACTCAAGTTGACCAAGTTTGAAAGTCATCCAATGTAAAGGAGTTATTTCACTCATCTAACGGCAAGAAAATCAACATTTTGTAAAGTTCAGTGCTAAAATTTTTAATGAAAATGCTTGATCTATTTTTAATGCAATGACAGCTCATTAGTTTGCAAGAATAGTTCACATTTGGAATTTTTCAACATTTTAAATATTTACCTCCCCATTGGCCAACAATGTATTCATACGTTCCAAGAAACTGGAATCCAGTACGTTGGACTCATCCATGATGAAAGCAATCTTCTCATTTTTGCAGCCAGAACGCCTCAACACTGTCCTCAGATCCTCATCAAAATCTTCACCCGTATACTTCCTATGAACCTGAAGACAAAATCTCATTTTTAGAAAATGAATGTTTTTTAAAAAACTCACCTCCATTTTCAGTTTGCTAGAATAGGGAAAATTAGGGCTAACCTTTATTTGATAAACACTAAGGCCATTCATCCAGGCAACAAAACGAGAAAGTGTAGTTTTTCCTGCGCCACTAACTCCAATAAGCAACAAATGGCCTTGCGGTTGCCGGAATATCCTACAGAGTTTGAGATGTAAGAAAACAATTATATCGACATTCCAATGTTTACTCAAGTGTAAATCAAGTTAGAATTCACTTTTGAGCATTACACAGAATACAAATATATAGCAGTTCAGAAAATTCTTGACAATAAAGGGTCACATTCCTTACAGAAGTTTTAAGCGTCAACTTTATACTATCAGTCTTGCAAGTTCTTTTCATCCAGCCAGATACCAAACTCAGTTATTCTGTTTCCCTATCAGAACAATGCTGATACACCAGTCACAGACTGTAACACCATGACACATTTTCAACATAAACTTCAGTCCCCCTGAAACCTCTTCTCCTATCTATCCATTCTCCCCACATGCTGAAGGGCTAAACCTCAAGTCTATTTGTTCTGCTAGTTTTTCACCCTGTCACTCACCAACACTTTATGCCTGAGATCTCTGTGCTGCTCAAGTTCTGGCTTTTAATGCATTCTTGATATCCATCACATTATTGTCAGTCATGCCTTCAGCTATCTAGACTCCAACCTTCTCCATATCAACTTCCTTAAGATGTTCCTTAAAAACTGAATCATGCATGGAGATTTTAGCACAAATAACTAAAAAGCTTAGGGCCTAGACAGCTGGAGGCACCAACGGCAAAGCTAAGATAATCAGAAGCAAAATAGGTCAGAATTGGATGTAATGTAGGATTCAAATGTAGGGTTGCTTGTGGTTAGAGAGGCAGGGCAAGGCCATGAAGGGACTGAATGACAAGGGTGAGAATTTTAAAACTGAGTTGTTCATAGAGTGGGAGCCAACGTTGACCACAGCTGAATGGGACTTGATGCCAGCTTTCTGCAGAGTCGTGCATGAGCTAAGTTAATGGAGTATGTAAAATGGAGGTATCAACCTGGAGAAAGTTGAAGTCACTGAATCTGGAGTTAAACCATCATCCAGCTGTTAGGTGGAAAACGGTGGGGCAAAGACCAGTGATACCGCAGACGTGAGAGCACAGCGTCGGAAGCTCATTTCAGATTCAATGAGTATAATAAATAATTCACAGGACAAAAGAAAGTTAATTGCACTAGATGATAGGATAGTGGAATGGGAAAAAAGTTGCTCATGATATTCAGGGTCAACAAATGCAAAATAGTACATTTTCGTAATGTAATTATGATTTATAAAGAGATGTTTATGGAGGCCACTTTCTACTTCTTTCTGCTCTGAACTTGTTATGCTTCATCTTTTATGTGCAAGTCTCTCTTCCTGGGCCTTTAACTACTAGAAAGGGTTTGCTTTGAAATTGACCCTATCACACCCCTTTCATAATTTTAAAACTTTTATCATTTTGTCGTATAGTACGCACTGAGAAAAAACAATTTTCCAAGTTCTCTTTGTATCTCTTCATATCTGGCAGTGTTCTAGCAAATCAAAGTTATAACGTCCTTATCATTTCTAAATCTGTCCTGTCGTAGAATTTTTCATAAATTTAAATACAGATACAAATTTTTGCCACATTAGCTTCAACTAATCCACGGATTCACTGAAAATTAAAGATTTCACAAATACTTGTGCATAATTGTTACCTGTCAATTCTCAGCACATGATCCAAAACTTCATTAAACAGTACCAAGGGAACATCCAACTCCTCCTCATAGAAAACTTTGAGCCTTGCTTTGACATAGTCTCTTAATTCTTCTTGATCTACTGGTATATAATCCTAGAGAAAAATATACACAGGACTTTGGAAAAGACAGACCAGACTGGTCAACATATAATTCAATTCATAGTAGTCAATATATAACTCAATGTAGAGTGTGGAATAGAGGAATTCCAATTGTGGCCCAACAACTTCTAGGGGAATGGAAAAACTATAACGTTAGTATAGTCTTCATTTATGGGTTTAAATCAGCTAATATGAATGTTTCACAATTTAAACAATAAGGGCAGAACACTATGGATCTACTACCAAGGTGAATCAAGGTGATGCAAGAGGGAAGACCAAGAATAATCAAAGATATGCATATAGTAAATCCAAAATACTGAAATGTGTCTTGGAAACAACTGGATGCCTCAAGACCCATTTCTACCCAGCCAAAGGAGGACAAGGAGTGGAAAATGGAATCAAGTGTACTTCAGTAAAGTTTACAAAAGAAGTGTCATCTTATGGTTAAGAAAATTTACATGCTCTTAAAGAAGGTAATTAGGATCCAACAAGTATTTATGATTTGGAAATAAAAGAAAGTTAGTTAGTGACAGGTCCCTGCAAAAATACGTCTGGGTGTGCTGTTTTGAGGAGTTATAAAGACTGCCTCCATTGTACATACAGGTGTTGAAAGCTAAAATAATTTAGTTGGGACATACACTTGCAGGAATTTACTGAAATTCACCAGAAAGCCTTTTCAAAACCTTGACCACTTTTCCACAAGGGAGAAGGTAATATGAATTTGATAGAACTCAATTTCCAGGAATACGAAGGTAGCAAAATCCAGCAAAATTTTTCAGGCAAGTTTAAAATTAAAAAAAAAGAGGGTGGAAGGAAAAGAGAAGAGCTAAATGAAAATAAAGTACTTCGCAATTTTTTTTTTGAGTAACAGCTTAGAAACGTGAAATCAGATTGCCAGTAGGTGAACTTTAAAATCAGGGGGTCTTATTGAAGAAATTTAAATAGAATGCAGGACCCTTAGTTCCAGAATGAGGGGAAGGAATCTGAATGGTGTTGGAAGGATAGACCAGGACTAAACCATTCCTAATTTACTTAAAAATCATGAGCTGTGTTGCTCATACATACTTGTTATACTTTTGTCCAAGCATTAGCAGCTTATAACTATTTAAATTTAAGAGAAATGCATAACTAACCGTTCATACTTAGTACACAATCTAAGTGATAACTGAAAAGTAATAAATCCAGCACATCAAGCCCATCAAATTTTGACAATTTACATTTTATAAAGGTGTTTCATCGGCCAATTTCTTACCTTCGATAGCCAGTTGCTGTACAAAATGGGTCTGGTCAAAGCTTTGTCTTTGTCAACGTTAGGGAAATGCTTGAGAGCCACCACATCAATATTTTCATCTGTCCATTGTCTTTCCTCATCCTCTACAAGTCTTAAAAATAGAAGCAATGGAACATGAACTTTGCTGTCATACACCTTAACTTAGTTCAGTGTAAACAGCAAAAAGAGCTACAGTACTGATAAAGGATGTTGAACATATAGAATACAAACCTGTCTTGGAACAAGCGTAGAGCCTCATGCGCCCAGATTCTAATCAAACCTTCAACAGCCAGCGTTTCCAATGGTCTCAAAGCTTCAAAGATTCCTCTCACCCAACGTGTCATTTCACGGGGAGAGTAAATGTAATGCGGCTGTATGTCTTGGGTGAAACGCTCCTGTGAAATAATTCAGGATATGTTATTGAACAAATTTCTGTTTTTACACCATTTCAATAAAACTTCAAAACTGCATTTAATTCACAAAGTAATCACAGACTGTCTTGAACTTGCGCAAATAGAAAATACATCTTTGTATTCAAAAGTATATTTAGCAAAAATATATGATTCTGTATTATAAAGGAAGGGAGGATTGAAGATATACAAGAAAATTCAGAACAAAGGGTTATTAACACATTCCATGTAAAATTCAGCCAGTATTTTTCTACCACGAACTCTCTTCCTGCACCATCATTGGTCCCCTAATATGCAACTTCCTTCCTCAACCTCCACTTTAAAAAATCAAGCAATGTTTATCTTTCCCACTCAATAGATGCTAATGCAGTCTTTTGTTTTGCTATAAAAGATCAACAGAATAGTTACACTCCTCCCACCATTTTTTGATTCTTGTGCACTTTACACGCCTCCCCCATCAATTTAACCAAGATGCTGAAATTTCTCCTTATCTACGCTTAATTCGAAGACTTGAAACATCTTTATCTCAGGTTTCAATGCTCCAGATAGCAAACAACCTACCTGTGACATAATGTAGAATTCCACCATAGCTGCAGTAAGAGGATCTGCATATGTCCGTAAAGATGGAATCAATCTAAGCATAGCACGGTTGAATGTTCCGTAGATCTGAGTGAGAGATGCTGGTCCTGGGTAATCCACATATACAACAGGCACGTGACGTAGAAATCTGTGAAGACAGAAGTAAAAAGGCTTTATATGTTCCCAACCATCACTTACAGTACAAATTTAGGACTTTTGAATACAGCTGATCCAAGCCTGATCTAACCAAAGCTATCCTGCTGGATCCCAATGAACAAAGTAGGACATTTATGGATGAAGTAGTTTTACTGTGCATTGGATCCAAATTTCTGGTATTAATGTAAAAAAGTTGATAAAAATTGAAGATTGAACATTTTGTTTCATAAAGTTTCAGCCAATTTATCTTGATTTTAATATACTGTGACTGAAAGCTAGCAATTAAAATTCTTAATTTTATTTACAATATTTACTCTAACTTTATTTAGCTTTACACATACCACTCTGTATAAGCTGAATTCAATCAAAATCTTAAGCTTCTGTACACGTTACAATGCAAAACAGCACAACTATTACCTGTGCGAAAGAGGCTTTCTTCCTGGATCAGTAGATGGATTACAAGCTCCAACAAACTGAATTCTTTCCAATTTAACCCACGTCTGATCTGAAGTACGGAAAAAACCTCCATGTTCTACCATCTGAAACAAAGTTGGCCCACAATGAATAAGCTTCACTGCACCTTTGCTTTAATTCAACTATCTGCCACGCTTCCTTTTACTAACCTGTCTAATAAAGGATATAACTCGCTGAGTGCCATATTTGTCCATGTCTGGGAGATTGATTTCATCACAAAAGAGCACAAGCCATTTGCCAAGCTGCACAGGTGCTAAGACAACTCCATTTGGTGTCCGACGGTATTCGCAGTAGTGATCGAATGTTTTCAGAACTAACTCAGGTGTAGTTGCACTGGAGAAGTTCAGACCCACGACCTAAGAAAATGAAGGCAAACATTGCTGGAACAGCTTTAAACTTACACCAGTTATATCAATGAAAACTAGAGGGGGAAAATATATATTCTAGAAGCAACTGTCACATAGTTCTGTTTTAACGGCAAAGGTACAAAGGCAAGTTGAATGACGAGAATACTTACTTCCATATCTGGTAGAGCTCTTAGGGCACTGAATAACGTCATAGTCTTGCCAGAACCAGGTGGGCCACATAAGACTAATGGTTTATGTTCAGCCAACCATGTATAAAGAAGGGCTTCATGACGGACTGTATCCAAAGTTGGTACAACAACATCTGGAGCAGCAACTTTGTGAGTCTCAACTTCAATCTGTGGTACCTTTGACTGCCAAGGAACCCATTCTCCAGTAATGGATACCTAAATTTTTTTTTGGGGGGGGGGGGGTGTGTGAAAATAAACGAAGAATGTCACAAAATCAAGCCAACTATTTTCAATTTGAATCTGCTCAGTTATATTGTGATGAAATAACTTTGGCAAAGAGATAGCTATGGACAAACTTCTGGACTAGTAAAGTCAAATCTAGAGTTTACTCCATCTAAACAAGATAACCTTGACCATTTGCTACTAGCATACAAACATATGACATTACATTCATCACATATCAAACATGATAGAATGAACTGCCAGGACATGTTTTCCACTTGATTTCCCCTAAGTTATTAGTCTTAACTACATTATCACAAATAGATGTCAACTGGAGAACATCCCTTTCCATAGGGGGAACAAAGGAGGGACAAAACCACAATTTCCATTCCAGTTTGCTGGCCTTCTTGTTCAATACTATAAGAGGGAGAGATTGCTACATTGATGTCTTCTAATTTCAGGATCTGCATACAAGTTAAAACATCTTTCAGCCCTGTTGAATAGAGATCCTTATGAAGCACGCCTAGTTGAAAGAAGATCTTTATCTATGTTCTGAGCATTTCCTGGAATTCCGACAGTGCAGGAGAACATCCAGCTGACTGAGCTTGCACAGACAACAAGATGTTCTCCTTAGAGCATAGGGAATTTGCAGCAGTTTTGATAAAGCTTTTCAAAATTATAGCAGGTAGTTGTGAAGGGTTCTAACAGAGTAAAGGTGAGATTGTTTCTATTGGCTGAACAGTAATCAGAGGACACTAATTTAAGATGAGTGATTAAAAAAGTGACGAAGAATTTATTTTAAAAAAGGCAAACAGTTGCAATCTGGAATGATAGAAGCAGGTTCAAGAGTGTTCAAAAAGGAACTGAAGAAATACTTGAAGTGAACGAAACTACATACTGTTGTGAAGAAGCAGCGCCCAAGCAAATCATGGTTGCATGATGGGCTGAATGACCTATTATTGAATAATTTATTTATGGGAAGTTATTCAATTAATGTTCCCAGCTGATCAGTGCCAATCTAGACTAACATAGGAAATATCATGTACATTAAATATTCTATCCATCCCTAACATTATAGGTGTACATCACCAATTAACCATTGCAGTTCAAATGGGAGCTCACCACCACTTTCTCAAATGCAATTAGGATGGTCAATAAATGTTGCCCATACCAGCAACAGCAAATTAATTCAATGAATGAAAATCTATCAAATCAAGCATTCATAAGTGAAATTTAAATATAGGTTTTGATTTTCATGATGCTTCTAAACAAAGAGCACTAGGAAATTCAAAACAGAATATAAAATAACAAACTGGCAAACAATTGGGACTAGTTTTAAAATTATACACTTCCTACCTCAAAATCAATGATAGGCATGTTAGGCGTGCTTGGCAGTGGAATGGTGGTAATTCGTCTGATGTATTCACCAAGTTCTGCTCTCATCTTCAATCTCGCATCACCCGAAAGTGACCACAGAATGGCATAAATTAGGTATTTCTATTCAAAAAACACAAACGTTATAAAGGTTACATGACATGGTACGTTAGTTAATTTTATACATGGAAAACGAAGGCAAGACTTGCAGAAAACCGTACCTGGATGTAGCGTTCCAGTTGGTCACTCTGCATTGGGAAGTCAGGATGGTTAGCATTATATAATGCGATATTTCGACAACCTTGGTGTATCATAGAGAAGAGAGAACCAAGGCATCGTAATCGGGTAAAATCCATAATGTGCTCCATCTTAGCTGCATGTTCTACTGCTTTGATAATTAGGCCATTTGAAGTGAAGTATGGCTGCAAAACAGTTGCTGCATCTCTCTGTATCTGTAATAAAACATTTACAGAGTAAAGTAATGTAACTTTACAGAGCAACTACTGCACAAGATCATTACAACATTTTAAGGCACATGTTGTAGATGTCAGTTCATAAGTTGATGTTTGAGACGTTGAAAAATCCCTTAAAAAGACAAACAACAGTGGTTGACTTGCACGGAGACCGGAATGAGAGGTGGGTGGTCAATATTTTGAAATATCATTTGCTTCTCGTGCAAAAACTGAACATAGCTTAAATTCCCACAGAGCTTTGCAATATGGCCCTAGATTGCCTGCTTGATTCTTTATGCTTTTTTATAAAAAGGTACCAATGAGTAAAACATGCACTTGGGAGAGAAAAATCGAGATCAACTACTAATGAATATACGAGTATAGCATGCTGAAAAGACAGTCAATGTATATGCCAAGTATGTACAAAAACATGATTTTTGGGGCTGGAAAATGGGGTCAGCCTTATATGTGGGTTGATTTATGCTAGCAGAAATCTGTACAAGTGTTCCATGATAATCATAACTCAGGTAATGCAATCTAACATCTCTCTAGTGCATCAGAGGTATTTCATGAACTCTATCTTTCTCTGCCTGCCAGGCCTCTCCTGACAAAATCATTGTTTTCTTTCTGTGTCTGCATTTCCTAAACTAAATTAGCCACTTGGGGGATGGCTCATCTAATTTTAGAAAGTAAAACAGAAATCCCAGTAATTTACTTCATGCTCTCTGTGGTCCCTAGTGGTGGAAATTCTAGTCAGCGGATTTTAATTTGTAAAGTCAACTATAATAGCTGTCACCTGCACCTTTGGTGTCAAAATCCTGTTCTGATTCTTATTCTAACTTGTAAAGGGAAAAGGATACTTGTGTTTGTTTTACTAAAACTAGTAAGTGAAGAATTTAAAGGACCATAGTGTGTATACTTGCACTAGAAAAGTTCAGGGAAGGCTCACAAAAGTTGATTTTTTTTGTTAAAACTACTGGTTCAGTGGGCCCTTTACACATTGGAGTTTTGAACAATGAGGCCATTTTATTCCAACATAAAGTCTCCAAGGGATATTGACAGGGTAGATTCTGGGATGTTTCTTATTGTGGGAAATCTAGAACTGGGGAAAGGTTTATAAATAAGGAGTCTCCTTTTCAGTATGGAAATGAGACAGGATTTCTTTTCAGGGTTGTTAATTTTTTGAATTGTCTAGTCCAGAAAGCAGTGAAAGCCAGGTTATTAACAGCAGGACTGAATTGTGTAGATTGTTGATCTAAAAGATAAATTCAGGGTTATAGCAGATCAGACAGGAAAATGGAATAAGGTCCTATTCAGATTAACCATGATCTTATTGAATGGCAAACAGGCTTGATGAGCTAAATGGCCTACTCCTCTCCTCATTTCTTATGATCTGATGAGATTGTGTATTCTACAGAAATACTGGTATTCTAGTCTAAGTCTATGTGGGGAGTGGCTGAGATGCATTAGCAACAAGCAATACTTAGAATGGCTTAGTCATTTACAGGAAATGGAGATCTAAATGTTATTGACTACTGCTCACATTTGTGCTGTTCCTTAATTTCTGAACTGACAGCATTTCCCTCTGTCAGCTATCCTGAAATGAAAACATTCCAACACTTCTGAAAGTGAATTATGCACCTCTGATCTCTAATATTTGTAGATGTAAAAGCATGATCTATTTGAGCCATTGACAACTACAAAAGAAGTCACAATGGTGCTATTTCAGGCCAAAATTACGTGGCAGCTAATACTAAAGAAAATGCTTGCAGTTAAAATTTATGACCAAGACAGTTTGGAAACCCTTTTAAATAAGCAATTAAAGCACGGTTGTTCAACATATGGCCTGTGGGCCAGAATCCAGCTCAATGGCGATAATTGAATTGTTGCCCCTCATGTAAAAGTTCTTAGAAGAGCTACTCAAAGTAGTTCATATATAAAAAAATGCAAAGCAGATTTGCAAGATAGCAACTGGTGGAGAAACAGTATGAGATTTCTATTATTCAATAGAGTAATATACAGCACTAGTTACCTTTTATTTCAACATACAGCTTCCAAATTGTCTGGTTCATAAAAAGAAAGATTCAGCCTCTGCCAAACCAATTCAGGATGCAAATATAAGCACGATCTACCTGTTCTGGAAGCAAATTACAAACTTTCTTGCACAGAAAATTCACCAATAAAGTAGATTGGGTACCTGAAGCATCGGAGAAGCAGCTTCTTGTTCCTCATCCTCTTTGCCCTTACGTCTACGCTGGGCCTCATCCTCTCCCTCATCCAGAGGGATGTTACGTAATCTAGCCAAGAAGTTGTTGAATATCATATCAGTACTGAGAACATCCTCACTAAACCATACCATTCCACATCTGGATACAGTGGCCAGTGTAGCATATTTCAAGTCTTGGACCTCAAACATAATTCGTACCTGTTGAAAACAAAATTAAAGCGGCATATATTTTACAACTTGTCACTTTCTTTTGGAAGAGCATAAATTCTGTACCTGTCCTTTGCAAAAATTCTTACATTTGGTGGAAGGCTGAGACGCTCCCCATTGGGCAGGGTAAGCAGTTTGTTATCATCTAGAACAGAATTCAAATTTTCTACCCATTCAGGATCCACATCACCATCAAAGATAATCCACTGGCGTTTCTGCAGTTCACCTCTTACATTGTCAATAATCCTAAGAATGACAGCATTTATATAATTAACAATCTTCATTTCTTTTACACTATAAACACATTTAATACTGATTTTTTTTTAAACAAAAAAATTCAGGCTTCCAATGGAGGGGTAAGCAAATTTACCCATATTGTAGCTCAGCCATATTGACCAGGTGTGTCTGTGTGTGGGTGGGTGGTGGTGGTGGTGGGGGGGTGGTTAAATCAAAGTTTAATACCCACAAATTAGGAAAGAAAGTAACAAAACTAGGCTAATCCTTGATAGAAGAATGAACATTTGGTTAAGATCAAACTTGGCTACCACATCACTGCTGTTAAATAGCCTACTGGCATTCAATATGGGGTCTCAATTGTGAAAAATGGCTCATTGGACAGAGTAGAGGGCAGCTAACACCTTGGAAGTAAATAGGGAATTCAACATCTTCAGGAAGAGGAAGGAGAAAACTTGGTGAGAAAACAAAATCTCCATTCAACTTACTTTCTAAGGACGTGTGTGAACAATCCATCAGTCCATTCTCTAGTATTTGGGTCTAATGTTCCATATAAATGGTCTTTGCTGATAGCTTTGGGATCAATGATGTGAGCAACTCCTTCTACCCCCTCAAGCCTTTCAAGGGCCTTTAATAAAACACGCCAGGCCATACTTTTTCCACTGCCTGATGGTCCCACCATCATCAAACCATGGTTTATCTGAGAGATCTGATATAGCTGAAGCACCTGATGTGGAACATATAAGTAAAGTTACTTCGCAGTTAAATGGCCAAAGAATATACAAATACAATATACAATGCTTAACAAAGCATACAAAGATGGAAATTCAGAACTCACCTTTTCAACCCACATTCCACCAACGTCTTCACCATCACCATAGGTAAGATACATTTCCTGACAAACTTTCTTCAGTTCCTCACGCAATTTAGTCATTGCTCCTCGATGGTACTGTACTCCAGGGAATACATCAGACAAAAGGCTAAAGAGCAATGGGATATCTTCTGCAACCAGTTTGGGAACCATTGTCTCACAGACACTTTGGATCAGGATCTGCAGAGATAGAACACTTCATCTCTCAAATTATTCAATACAAAAATGGTTTCACAAGTCTTAAAATCTAATGTTAAGGTTTGGCTGAAATAGAGTTAGAAATGCTTATTTTTAAGATGTGCTCCACTGCACATTTTGAATAGACTTTGAGTACAATAATCAAAGTTTAAGATGTTCAAGAAACATACTTAGTAATTTAAGCTTAGCATCACAAACAAACATTTTACCTTTATTTCTCAATATTTTGTTGGTGACATGGACTTAAATAAAAACAAATTTTAAGATGGTTAGGACAGGATAGCAATGAAATATATTTCAGTCTAAGGTACGTGTATTTTTCTTTCGCATACTTAAGTGACATAAAATTGCAATCCTTCAGTGTTGCGTTGAACTACTAACCTCTTGTTCAGGCAAGTTCTCTGCAATTTCTGCCTCATCAACATCTTCACCACGTTCTCCTTTCTCTTTCTTTATCTTCTGAATCCTCTCCCGCTTTACATTTCCCGCACTTACTAGCACGCTCTTCAGGGCTCGCAGGCCAAAATCATAGTGGCTCTGAGACGACAGCTGCTCATCACAAAGCCTTAAAAAAGTTTTTGAACAAATTCAACGTATGCCAGTTGTGTAACTAGAACATTTAAATCAACATGGAAGGTTTATCATTTATTTCAATTATGCCACAAAAAAAAAAGTGAACCAATCAAGAATAAGTTGAGGTTCTTACTTGAAGAATGGAACAATCTTGTTTGCGAGGGTTTCAGCTGTACGAAACCCTTGTGAATACAACATAACCTGTGCAATGAGTTGGCGATCAGGTTTCGTCATGGCCAGACTACGGAAGAGTTTCTTCAAGTTATCTGGTAGGTTGGAACGACCAGCGTAGCCTGGATTCATTGTAATGAAAATAGCCATATCTGCCCTGACTTTTACTTGTTTGTTGAGCAGCTCACACGTGATTGTAGGAGAACCTGAAGGAAAAGTGGCAAAGCTGAAATTGCAAATTCAATGCTTCACATAAGAGGATAGGCTGGTCAGCATCTCAATCCTGTTTCATCATTCCTTTATATCACATCTGAACTATTCCACAATTCTCCTGCTCATCTTGCAATTACAACTTAATTGAGAAAATGTCAAGAGATGGACAAAAGCAGAGCTTAAATTACTTCAGATTTAAATGGTTATAGATTAAAAGGAACATTCCACTAAAACAATTTCAAGTCGTAGTTATATTAAAAACTGTACAATTGTTAAATTGATGAGGCAAGGAGTAATCCAATTCATAATTTACATTTGATCTTTAAGAAACTGGTTTGGAATATTTTTGTATTGCGAGTGATAAAAGTTGAAATACAATTTTTAAAGGTAAATTCAGGTTATAAATGTTATTCATTAGTTTAGAAATTCATCTCTAGACATGGCAGAATGATAACTAGGGAGTAGCTAAACAGACCAATATGGCAGCTTTCATAAGGTTAATGCAGGCTTCAATTCCAGAATTAAAATCATTTCAGAAGGATCCATGACATTATGTAAAAAATTTAAGTTACTTTCACCCGATTGACTCAGCCACATTCATCGGATAGATGGAGCTGCATGCTAAAAACCTTCTATATGGTGAACTGGCTTTGAGGGTATGGTCTCTTGAGCATCAATATCACTCTACAAGGGCTTTTGCAAGCACAATATGAAGGACATTGAGTGTCAACAGGGACAGTCACCAATGGCTGGTAACCTCTGGAACTGACTGTTTGGGAGGGCACTGGCAGAAACCAAAAGCTCAGCTAGCTGAGAAAAGAGGTTGATGAATTGTGCACTTTCTTAGCTCAATTTGTTCCTTGCAGCAAATGTCACAGAGACTTATGCCAGAGTGGGCCTCAAACCACAACAGGCAATGGTGAATCACCATGTAACAAATCATCTTACAAGGTGATTGCCGCCAACTCCCATGTACATAATATTCACAAGCTACTAGCTATTTTTATTGAGTAGAAAATAGCCAGTTACAAAACTGTTACCCCCTCCACTCTAACTTAAATCAATGTTCCTCGATCATCCTCAACTCTGTCCAATCTCCTGTCCAAAATGCTATTATCTAGCTTTGGCTCTCATATAAGTCTTGGAATAAGGTACAACTCTGGCTGCAACGTATTACATTTTTCCTTTTCTTCTGTAGAGTTGCCAACATGATCAATCATGCCTTCCCACTTCACCGTTCAGAGGCAGATCTATAGCAACAGTTGCATCTCTTGACCTGTATTCACTTTTAAATCCTGGAAAGTCCTATTTCTTACTCAACCACAGATTCTCTTTTCAATTTCTAGAGATACCTGACCAGCTTCCATGTGGAAACAAAAAGACCCTGGTCTAACCCTGCAACACAGCCTACAATCTTATGAACATTGGTTGACAGCTGGTCCAAAATCAAGCCGTGGGTGTGTCAAATTGCCTTTAAAACAGGGGGATGGTTGTGGGCTAACTGGTTTCAGTTCTTGATCTAACGTCATTCCTTCCTAGTCTTTGACTCAGGCTGAATCCGTTCCAGGCTGATTCTGATTGTGCAAAATATTGGTTACCTGCTGAATTGGTAACTGAGCTTCAAACTCCATATTTTCATTGTGATTTCCATCTCCACCTTTATTTTCAGCCCACAACTGCTGAGGCCCATACTTACACTTTTGGCATATTTAGACTCAATTTTAGAGGCCCTCTCATTGTCTTACTTAAATTAGGTCATAATTCCAGCTTGTCAGATGTATTCTGTCCTGCATTAAATTTAACTTGTTCATTACTCTTACTGAAGTATACTAGTTCCCTGTCTCACAACATAATGTAAAATGATCTTCCAACCAACCACTCCACTGCCTTGCCCGATTTCAACAAGCTCCTACTGGTTTAGAGTTCATCCTTCATCCACAATCCTCTAACAATGAATTTAATTTTTTTCCCCCTTCTCTGTAAATCATCTTAGAATTTTAAGTATATAAATACAAGTGATTACTGTTGGTCTGCATCATTTTCAGTTTTGCTGCACATTTAAAAAATCCATAGATACAGAATCAATTGAAGGGCATGTACTTCTATGCAGAATACTTAGGCCAACAGCAAACATACCAGCTGAAAAATGCAAAAATAGCTAGGTTGCTGCATTGTAGAATAGTTATAAACTTCCAGTATCTGGAAAGATCAGAACAGCACAAATCAAATACTGAACAATGTTACATACTTCGATCACGGCTGGGATTAGAGTGCTCACGGAGTGCTTCCTGGATGCACTGTATTTGCTGGGATACAGCCGACAGCATACGCTCTTCAAGACGATTGAATTCATCAAAACAACCCCAGGCTCCTACCTGACAGAGACCCACAAATATACGACCCATGGCCTAATTTAAAGGAAAAAATCAATTAGGTAAGGAAAGCATCTTAAACTACTGAAAGCATTGTAGAAATTTTATGTAAAGCATGCAAAAATTTATAGGCAAGTGAGATCAGTAATAAGGCACAAATTTTACTTTACCATTTTGCTCAGTAATATAGATTAATTACATTATTTTAAACTTTCCCACATCAGATCCTCCTTTCATGGTTAATACTAAATACCATTACAACTAGCCTGTACAAGATACAATTCATGTCATGACTGCTCAATAGAGTCAGAGTTGCACACTGCAGAAGAAACCCTTCAGCCCAGAGTCTGCAACACCAATAACTATTAAAGTTGGGCTAGTCCCATTTTCCAGCACTTGTTCCATTGTCCTTTATATGCTGGCAAATTCTATTATACTGGAAAAGTATTTCTGTTTTGTACAAGTTTAATAAAACACATTTGATAGTCTGGCACCACAGTATTAAAATCAGCACCTGGAAATCAAAGGTCTCATCACAGTTAAAGACCAGAACAAAACGCCCAAGCTGGTGTCCAAGTGCCTTGACAGATTCTGTTTTTCCAGTGCCAGCAGGACCTAATATGGAACAAAAGAATTAAACATGAAACACAAACCACTGTGGTAAGTGCAGTGCTAGAAAATGAAATTTCACTTCACTAACAAATGCTGCTTTTAAAATAACTAGCTAACAAATTAAATGCTTTGAAGTGTGCTTTTTCTTATGATCCATTTGAAATATGTGAACAAGTTGGAAAAGACAAAAATGTTAGCATGGTCAATGTTAATGTGTTTTTATTAGCCAATTTTAATTCCTTCCTTCTGTCCTGATACTGAACCTGACTGAGAAATTGTGCTATGGAAAAACGGTGGGAGCGAGCAGAGGTGGCATTTTTCATGTCAGCTTATTTAAACGTGGAGAGCAATACAATGAAGTTTGACTGTCTACATTAGACATTCATGGATGCAAACTATAAATCTGTTTTATGATAGGAACATAGAATCACTAGTGCAGAAGGCAGCCATTCAGCCCATCAAGCCTGCACCAATAATCCCACTCAGACACTATCCCTATAACTCATGTATTTACCATTCTAAGCCACCTGATACTAAGGGGCAATTTAGTGTGGCCAACCTAACCCACACATCTTTGGATTATGGGAGGAAACTGGTGCACTCTGCAGGAAACCCACACAGACACAGGGAGAATGTACAAACACCACACAGTGATCTAAGCCGGGAATCAAAACTTGTGTCCTGGCATTGTCAGGTAGCAGCACTAACCCTTGTGCCACCCCAACAGACTTAGGAGTAGGCCATTTGGCTCATCAAGCCTGCTCATTCAATAAAATCATGGCTGTGGTCTCAACTCCACTTTTCTATCTGTTCCCCAAAACCTTTGACTCCGCTGTGTATAAAATTTGTCCAACTCTACCTCAACTAAACTCAATGACCCAGACGTCACTGCTCTGAGAAACAGAATTCCACAGAAAATGTTCCCCAATCCTAGCCTCCCCCATGATTGGAAATATCTGCCTGGTATCTACCATCAGGTTCCCACAGGATGTTAATGGGCAGCACAGTGCCTCATAGCGCCAGGGACTCAGATTCAATTCCCAACTTGCGTCACTATCTGTGGGGAATTTGCACATTCTTCCCTTGTCTGCATGGGTTTCCTCCAGATACTCCAGTTTCCTTCCACAGTGAAAGACGTGCTGGTTAGATGCATTGACTCAAACAGGTGCCATCATGTGACGACTAGACAAATTGCACAGTAACTTCATTGCAGTGTATATGTAAGCCTTGTGACTAATAAACAAACATTAAAAAATTTCTCGTTTCCAGACATGTTTATCATATCTTACTTATTGATGCCTAGAGGTCAGTGGGGAAGGTTTTTAATTTTCTTTAGTGTGACTAAGCCAAAAGCTTGGTCACACTAAAGAAAAAAGTGTGACTACTAAGCGTCACTATTAAGTGAAAAGTGTAACTTATTAAGCTGTCAACTACCACATACCAAATGGAGATCCTCCAAGACGAGCTTCCAAAGCCTGCGTCATAGTCAAGTAACAACGGTCTGTGAGAGGTGTTTGTACAAGTTTATCTTGGACACCAAGATACTCAAAACCATAATTGAATTTGGCATTAGCCATTTGTATGGACAGCTGCTGTAATACATCAGTTTGCTTGGGATCAAAATAAAATCGCATTTGGCTGAGCCAGTCAAAAGATTTAGGCTGATCTACTTTATTCTTGATCAGCGTCCTGGTTACATCTCTCTGATGTACTAATTCAGTGATCTGTAACAAAAGATATTGAATTATTAGAAGTGCTAGAAAGTTAAAATTTTATCTAGTACATTTTTGAGCAATACAGCCAAGTAACTCTGATGAGTCCTCCACTAATCTCTTGACGTCGCAAAACTAAAAAATCTTAGAAAATCCATTCAGTATACGCCATCTTCTGGAAGATATTGGAGTCAACTATTATGTATTTGCAAGTTAAACATTAAATATCCAAAATGTTAATCAGATTTTTAAAAACTACATCAAATGGAGAAAAGCATTAAAGACACATTGTGCATGCTTACTTACTAGGCTTGGAAGTTAGTGAACATTTTGGTGATAGTGACCACAATTCGGTTACGTTCACCTTAGTGATGGACAGGGATAGGCATGAAGCTGGGGGCAGTAGTTATAGCTGGGGGAAGGGTAATTATGAGGCCATCAGGAGAGAATTAGGGTGCTTAGATTGGACTAGGAAACTACAGGGACTGGGAACATCTGGAATGTGGTGCTTATTCAAGGAGCAGCTGCTGCGAGTCCTTGATAAGTATGTCCCTGTCAGGCAGGGAGGAAATGGTCGAGTAAGAGAGCCTTGGTGTACGAAAAAAGTTGATTTTCTGGTTAAGAAGAAAAAGGAGGCTTATGTCAGGATGAGGCTTGAAGGCTCAGTTAGTGCAATGGATAGCTATAGATTAGCCAGGAAGGAGCTAAAAAGTGAATTGAGTAGAGCTAAGAGGGGACACGAGAAGATGTTGGCTGATAGGATTAAGGAGAATCCTAAAGCTTTCTTTCGATATGTTAAGAATAGAAGATTGGTTAGTGCAAGATTAGGGCCAGTCATAGATAGCAGTGGGAAGTTGTGCGTGGAGCCTGAAGAGATTGGCGAGGCACTGAATAAATATTTCTCTTCGGTATTCACGCAGAGTGCTGGAAATGTAGCTGTGGAGAGCCCTGAGGTACAGGGTTGCAAATTGGGGAGTATTGTAGTAGATAGGGAGGATGTGTTAGAAATTCTCGAGGGTTTGAAGTTGGATAAGTCCCCTGGGCCGGACGGGATTTACCCTAGGATTCTCTGGGAGGCAAGAGAGGAGATTGCAGAGCCTCTGGATCTGATCTTCAGGTCCTCGTTGGTTACGGGTGTGGTTCCGGAGGACTGGAGTATGGCGAATGTGGTCCCATTGTTTAAGAAGGGGAAGAGAGACCTTCCTGGGAATTATAGGCCAGTGAGTCTTACTTCTGTGGTGGGCAAGGTATTGGAGAGAATTATTAGGGATAGGATTTATAGTTATTTAGAGAGAAATGAATTGATTGGGGATAGTCATCATGGTTTCGTGAAGGGTAGGTCATGCCTTACTAACCTCATTGAGTTTTTTGAGAAAGTGACCAGAGAGGTGGATGGGGTTAAGGCGGTTGATGTAGTATATATGGACTTTAGTAAGGCGTTTGATAAGGTGGCCCATGGAAGACTTCTACAGAAAATGCAGATGTGTGGAATAGAGGGTTATTTAGCTAATTGGATTAGGAATTGGCTGGCAGATAGAAGACAGAGGGTGGTGGTTGATGGTAGATTTTCATCGTGGAGTTCGGTGACGAGTGGTGTGCCTCAGGGGTCTGTTTTGGGGCCCCTGCTGTTTGTAATTTTTATAAATGATCTGGATGAGGGTATTGAGGGATGGATCAGTAAATTTGCAGATGATACTAAAGTTGGTGGTGTGGTAGCTAGTGAAGAGGGGTGTTTTAGTTTACAGAGTGACTTGGACAAGTTGCAGAGCTGGGCCGAGAGGTGGCAAATGGAGTTTAATGTGGAAGTGTGAGGTAATGCACTTTGGCAGGAACAATAAATGTGTAGAGTATAGGGCTAATGGTAGGGCTCTTAATAGTGTTGAGGAACAGAAGGATCTTGGTGTATGTGTCAATAGATCCCTGAAAGTAGCAGTCAAGTGGATAAAGTTGTTAAGAAGGCATATGGAGTCTTAGCTTTTATTGGTAGGGGGATTGAATTTAGGAGCCGCAGCATCATGTTGCAACTGTACAAAACTCTAGTGCTGCCGCACTTGGAGTATTGTGTGCAGTTCTGGTCGCCACATTATAAGAAAGATGTGGAGGCATTGGAGAGGGTACAGAGGAGGTTTACTAGGATGTTGCCTGGTATGTAGGGCAGTTCCTATGAAGAGAGGTTGAAGGATTTGAGGTTGTTTTCGTTAGAAAGGAGGCTGCTAAGGGGGGATCTTATTGAAACATATAAGATAATTAGAGGTTTGGATAGGGTGGACAGTGATAGCCTTTTTCCTAGGATGGAAAAAGCTAGCACGAGGGGACACAACTTTAAATTAAGGGGTATGAGTTATAGGACGGATATCAGAGTTAGGTTCTTTACTCAAAGAGTGATTAGGGAGTGGAATGCCCTGCCTGCAGCTGTTGTAGATGCGCCAAGTTTGGTGGCGTTTAAGAGGTTAGTTGATAAGTATATGGATGAGAAGGGAATGGTTTAGTTAGGAGGGGCATTTGCTTTTTATTTTGGTCGGCACAACATCGAAGGCCGAAGGGCCTGTTCTGTGCTGTATTGTTCTATGTTCTATGTTCTATCACTATTTAATAGAATTGTTCACAGCACTATTAATTTTTCCTGCAGGGTGCAGGACATTCACTCACCAGATGCTCAAGTTTTCTCCTGCGAAGTGCTGGTTGCTCCATCAATACAGAATCTGCTAATACAGTCAAAGTAGCTTCTACATTGACCAGGACTGGGGCAAGTGGGGACTGACCACTGCTGGAACCATTATTCAGGGCATTTTCCACATTTTCAGACCATGATATCTGAGCTGAAAGGACAACAAGCTGGGCCTACATTTAGAGATAAATTAAGAAATTATAGTTAGCCATTAGTGTTGTCTATCATGGTGTATTAAGCCTGGACAAAGCAAAGTCTGCAGTATTCTAGTTTCAGAAGCCTTTGCCAAGATTAAAGTGCATCATAAGGAAAATAAATAAAGGTTTTTAGAAATGGTGTATTGCTACTTTACTGTATATTAGCCATTCTTCTGCATACATACTTGGTATTTATCAATCCAGGAAATGTAGTCTGCAGAGTCAATTGAAGTGCCTTGGCCAAAGATTCCAACTTCAGTGACTGACTCAGCCAACAACTTAGCCAGGGTAACTCTCATTTCCTTCTCCACCAAGGTTAACCACTCATTAATTTTAGGATGCTCAGTGATTGAAACGGGAGTCTTGAAAAGCACCTGTCAGAAAAATTATTCATCTCCTCAATGTTATTTGAAAGATAGTTTTAAATGCATTTAAAACTTTCTCATATTTAAATTAATATACTTGTGAACTTCAGTAAAGCAAAATAGATTTTAAATAAACACTTAAATACCTCTTCTCCCTCACGCGATGCAATTCCCAAGACAACTGTAGCATCTTCATTCAGAATAATGCTAGAAACACCTGCAAACATCTTCTTAAAATGTTTCTGCAGCTTAGCCACATTCTTACTGTTGCCAATAATTTCCAGCAAGTCCTCATCACCAACAAAATAGAACCTGAAAATCAGTACAAATATATACCATATTCATTGGGAAAGAACATAAGGCCATAAGAAACAAGAATAATCATTCAGTTTGAGTCTGTTCTGCCATTCTGTAAGATAATGGTTGAATTGCTACATCAACTCTATTTTCCTGCCCTGTCTCTATCCGTTTGTGGGCAGCACAGTAGCACAATGGTTAGCACTGCTGCCTCAGTGCCAGGGACCTGGGTTTGCTCGCCAGATTGTGCAAGCTCCACACAGACAGTGACCCATTCTCCCCTTATCTGTAAGCTCCGTTTTCTCCCACAGTCCGAAGGCACACAGGTTAAGTGGACTGGCTGTGCTAAATTCTCCGTGTACCCAAACAGACACTGGAGTGTAGTGACTAGAGAATTTTCTTCATTGCAGTGTAAGCCTACTTGTGACTAACAAACTTAACTTATTCCTTTACTATCCAATCATTGATTGAACTCAGTTTCAAGTATACTCCCATCCAATTTCCTTTTAATTCTCTTCTTGTTAAACAGCAATACAAACCCTGCCTTGTACCTCTAAGCATATATCATCCGCCTTGACCCCAACAGGGACACCCAGCTACTTACATTGGTAAACGATTTCTGGGTTTCCTTTCGTATGATCTACATTGTTCTTGTCAGGTGTATTTTCTTCTTCGCATTCCCTTCCAATGTATTGTATTTGGCCTGTTTCTCTCAATTCATTCCACATGCCTCAGTTTTTTTTTTGTTTCTACATTTTCTCTATTTTCTTTGTCATCCAAGGAGCCCTGATTTTGGTTTCCTTAGCTTTAATCCTGGTTGAAATTGTATTTGAAACATCTCTTTAAAGATCATCCATGGCTCCATCAATCTATGGCTCCATTTTATTCAGGTTAGATCCTCATTCCACAGAATTTTTTTTGTTGTTCCTTGCTCTTCTCTATTACTAATCTAAACCTTATGATGGAATTACTCTTAGCCAAGTGTTCTCCCAGACATTTAGTCCACGTAGTCCAATTAGGGAGGAGGTATTATTGGATCTGAGGAATAAATATGGGATAAGCAAATGTTGGTCAAGGAAGTGCTCCTGAACACTTCTTAAATATCTCCTGCTCAGCCTTTAGATTAGGGCCATTAAAGATTATCAATACTATATAATTTCTGCACATCTGATTTTGCTGTAGATTTACTTTTTTACCTCTCTTTCACTATGTGGAGGCTACTGAATATTCCCAGTCGTGTGATCACCTCTCTCCCCTCATACCTCAATTTCAACCAAATAGATTCTGTATTTCTCCATCAAGGGTTATCCTCTTTCCAATACTACAATTCTCCCTTCAGGAGCATTTCTAATCCACCAATCTTTTGAGCATGTTACATCCTTCAACATTAAGTGCTCAGTTCTTATTGTTAAGTCAAACTATTTCCATTACTGTCCTACATCATATTCTCAAACAGCTACTTTTGCTTGTTGCTCACCAACCTTATTCACCATACTTTGTTAATTTACATACATTCATTGCAAACCTATCTTTGTAGTTAACATGGTTCTTCTTTGTCTGCTCAATTCTAATCAAGTACTACACATCCTTCTCTGGGATGCTAGCTTTTTCCTTGTGCAATTTCTTTTTCCAGCACCCAATGCAATGCACTTTTTCAAAAAAAAATTCAATTCTCTACCGAGGGAAGGATGATCGCTCTCTCTCCAGATATTCTCCCAAAGCCTTCTGTATCTTGCCCAACAGATCTGCCAGCCGTTCCAATGATCGCTGCACTCCTGGGATGTTCAAAACATCCATGACAAGGGGAGACTTGGTCACTTTCTTCATTAGTGCTAGGAACTCCGTGCTGATACTGTTTAATAACAATACAAATTAGAATATGCACTTCAATTTAAGAATTTTGAAATAACTGTTTAATTTTAAATATTATATTCAGGTACCTCTGGAATCTCTGAGTTTCCACAGGTAGCAAATGCTTAATGTCAGCACTTCCTGTAAAGATGCCTTCAAGATAGACCCAGCGACGCTGGACATCAATCCACACATCAAAGAGTGCCATTATACGATTTAGCTTATCTTCCCAACTCAAGGCATCCTCTTCAAAGACCTGTAGAAATGTTACAATTAGCACAGAAAATTATATTAGGCTTTTATCAAAATCTATAATCTATTAACTACACAAGCTGCTTGGGAAAACCATCATTGCTGAACTCTACAAATATTTTGAATGGAGTAGAAATTCGTAAATGACTTGAAACAAGTAGTAACTAAAATCTCACTGCATCAAAAATGACTACAAAGACACGCAGCAGATACCTTGTAATTTGGTAATGCCTAATGCAAGGTGAGCGAAAGCATGAAGGAATAGAAATTAAAATGCAAAATTATAAAAACATGAACACAAAAGCTGGAAATGTAACAACTGTAAAACATATGGTGGAAGGATGATTAACTACAATTCAGAAAGGATTTCATCTCAATAGGAAAAAGGGCAAAGCATAAAGCAATATAATGGTAAAAACACTCCCATAAGTACTTACTTTGTAATAGGGGGACAGCTTCATGGCAGATACACTGTTGATGTGCTCTTTCACCTTGTTGAACAGATCATCCCAGCCACGAATCAACCTACACTTGTTTTGATAATTCACCAAGTCCAACTCATAGGAGTTCCACATTTCTCTAATCTGTAACATATTTAGAATAAGATCAACTGCACAGAATTAAGCTCAGTGATCAGTATTTCATGTGGCAGAAAATACCACCATTGGAATTTATCCTTGGTTACTGGGACAATACTTGGATTAAATGCATTGATTTATAAATGGGTTACTGGAAATTTGCTTTGTTTAGCACATCATCCATGGACAAGTGTATAATATTTAAATCTGTATTTGAACATGGATCAAAATTTGCTGGAACAACTAGAAAAATAAGACACTTGAAGCTGCATTTGAAGACTTAACAGATAACAAATTGGAGGCACTAACACATCAGCACAAGTCAAGAAAATGGAAAGCCACTGATTTACTTGAACTCAAGGAAAAGGCAAATCAAATTTGAGAATTACCTTTCATGCCCAGTGAAAGCTTTTTTTCCCTTTATTCTTTGATAGGATCACTAACATTTGTTGTTTACTCCTAATTGCCTTCAACAGAGCGGCACGAGTGTGCATTGCAGAATCAACCGCAGTGCCGTGTCATGTTTCCTTTTTTTGGAGGCTGTAAAATCTAGAAGGTCCCCCACCCTGATTCTTAAATTCAAGTCCACCCAAAAAGAAAATGGACTGCCTGATACAAAAACCACAAGTGCCTAACATTCATCTGAGGGAACCCTGTAATTATCCAGATGTCAATGTTAGCTGTTTGAACTCAACTAAGCTATAGTTCAAGCATGGAAAAGACTCCTTTCTTTACAAGGCCTTTAATGCCTGCTCTCCTATAACAAGTCAGACATATTACTTTGGTTTGCAAAGTATAACATTCTGTTTAACTGCATCTTTATGTGGAGGTATGAGTGACGTAGCTGGGTGAGTTCCTGAATAAGTAATCCTATTTTCCAGTACAAATCACACTGATTATGGGAAGTAATGGTAATGGTACAAGGATTTCAGTTCTCTCTCAATCCTGTCTGTAACAAACCTGTTTCAAGAATTCTTCCAAAGCCATTTCACCCTGGGCCACAAGGAGCACATCTTTAACAATAGCTTCATTTTTTTGCAAGTCAACATCCCATATCTGACCTAGAGTTAATTCAGACACCACCCAGTTAACATGGAGTCGTTTCATCAGCTGCTTCCAGTGGCGGTCTTTTAGGGCCTCAGACTTTAGCTCAATCACCAACATGTTAATCTACAGGAAAAAGGTTTAAAATTAGCATTTTATTGTTTGGTCATACAAATGAACAAAATGCTTTTCTATTTCCCATACTAAATCTAAATTAAAGAACATACCTTCATGTAGCCCTTCAGAAGTCTCTGGACAAACTCGTATGAAGCATACTGGCGTAGACGAGCTGGGAAATTTTTTAGTTGGTTAAGCAATCCATCCAAATTCTGACGGAGCTGTTTTACATATTAAGCAGAAATAAGTCAATACAAGGTATCAATTGCCTATAAAACACATTAGCACAGTATCAAATGTGACTGTAGGGATTTCAAACATCAAATTTCACAGAAACAGAAGGTAACATTCAGAGCTCTGTATTTGAACATTATGTTGTTTACAAAGAGAAATAGTCCAGGAGAATACATGGAACATTTGACAGCAAGTCTGGATGAAAGAGGAACAATTTTCAAATCAGCACCCGGATCCCAATGTTACTGGCAAATCACTTTTCAATAAGAATTACATATTGAGATAATCAGAAATATATTTTCATATAAAAAGATATTGTTCAGACTACAAGATACTACGATTATTTATTTCAAGAGTCTGATCAATCCATGCATGATTAAATACCATTTTGGGATTTCCACAAGTTTGCAGGGAGAGTTCTGCAGCTACACATTCTATGGAAACCAGTGGCTTATTTTTAAACATGCGTATGGCTTTTATCCATTTTTAAAGTCAAGATTACATCAACATACCTGTTGCTGGAGGCTTAACTGTTAAATATCTGTGGAGCGTGCTAACTATCCATACTGAGGACCAATCTGGGTTCTGGGGTGAACCTAAGGCCTGACATGACAAACTATGGTTCACTAGTAGGTTTCTGTGGTCAGCCAGTGAGCCAAGATAGAGAACGTTAGCTAACCAGCAATCAGGGTATAAGGATGGGTTTTCACCTGCAGTTTAGAAAATCTCCACAGAACATTTAGTTCAGCATATGGACATCTCACTCTCCTGCCCTTTTGTCGCTCACCCTCAATCCCTGTCTCTTATTGAATGCCAAGCAGAATATTTATGTTTTCCAGCCAATCAACATAAGACAGATGACAAAAACTAAAAGCTGTCTGCACAAATTTAAGCACTGTAATTTTAGAGAACTTCAAACATTAGTAAATATATTTTCATACTTTGCGTGGCTGAACTGAAACCCACGGCTGTTCTTTCAATTGGTCAATTTGTTCCCAGACTTTAGATAGCTCAGACCAAACTCCTTTGAGATCCTGCAGTTCTTCCAATGCAATCTGGTAAAAGGGGAGACAAATGATAAGTTTGAGAACTGTAGTTGAGACATCATTTGCTGAGAATGATATTCAGGTTGGTGTAGCTAACAGGGCGATAATATTTTCCATTCACAGGCTCTCTCATTTTTTGCCTTTTGGAAAGGACATCATAGATCGTAGAACTCTAAAGTGCAGAAAGAGGTCCTTTGGCCCATCAAGTCTGCACCGAACACAATTTCATTCAAGCCCATACCCTTATATATTATACCCACTAATCCCTCTAACCTACACATCTTTGGACACTGAGGGGTAATTTCTTAGCATGGCCAATCAACCAAACCCGCACATCTTTGGACCGAGGGGAAATTGGAGTACCCTGAGGAAACCCACACAAACACGAGGAGAACGTGCAAACTCCACACAAACAGTGACCCAAGCTTTGAATCAAACCCAGGACCCTGGAGCTGTGAAGCAGCAGTGCTAACCACTATGCTACGATGTCTCCCATCTGCATGTACCTTCTATTTGATTTTATATAAAATAGAGCAGATATTCTGATAAAATCTTGTCTAAATAATCCCTGGCAGATTCCTGAGACTAAAACAGTAGGATACTGTTTAGCCAAGCATTCAAGGTTATACCTTTAAATTAGTCATGTTGACAGGTGATTCCCTGCCCATCTCATTTTAGATACATTTGAGATATCCAACACATGCAAATTTAGGAAACTGAAGCACCCATCAGAACCAAACTCTTCCTATATCATTGGCTCCATTCCCTCCACTCCATTCAGAACCTAGACAGCGCTGAGTTCCAAAAGGACAGAATTTATCATTTTCATTACTTGCTGCCAGAAATAATTGCACAGCAGCATTAAATCTCATCTTAAGTTCTTAGAATACATACTTGTACTCGTTCTTCACTCCCACTGAGCAATCCAGTATCTGTAAGCTCCAAAGCCTCTTTGGCTTTGGCACATTTTTCACGATCATCTTTTAGACGACCAAATTTTCCTTCATAGATAGTGAGTGCTTGCAGAGCATCCTCTGGTCGAAGATTCCCCTAATAACCAAATTTTATAATTAATATAAAAAATTAAAGGTGCTTTGAACATGCAACTGCAAAATGCTTTAGATCGAAAAATTTTTAAAACGTACTTTTAAACAATATTACATTTTGTTTTCTCTAGCTCCAAACATTTTAGATGCAAAAGAAATTGTTTACTGACTAAATGAACTCGCATCATTTCACAACTTTATCAACTATAATAGACAAAATTTTGACTCAAGTTAAAGTTAATGGGCATGCATCCAAAAGAACATTTCTACAAATAAACCGCAACTGACATTTGGTGCAAACATTAAACATGCAGCATTTGGTAGAAAGCATGAAAATTTCTAAAAGATTTGAAATATGAACAATTACTTACAGCTACCGGCTTCGTTTTCTCCCATTCACCCAAGAGATCAGTAGTGCGGCTTTCCACAGCACGATCCTCCTGAACAATCTTCATTTGTAGGTTAGCCACCTGTTGCTGGATAGCACTGTCCTTCCTACGCATGATGTCATTGAATGCACCCCATTCTCCCTCAATGTTATCAATGTAAAGCCAAGATGGAGGAAATTGGAATCGCTGTTTTTCCAACAAACGTTGGCCATTGCGATAAAGCTACAAGTGGAAGAATGATCAATTAACTTTCTACAAACGTATCTAAATTGCATTGAATCTGACACAAAAATAATCATTTAGTGCTTCAACTGTCATCTATCAAAACTGAAAGCATACTGAAAAATGTTAATACAACCAAAAGCGTAAAGACTAAATAGGGAGGAAATCTCCCCACAGCAAAACAAAACAAAAACTGATATTAAATGTCAAAATTCATACATCACAGTTTTGCCACAGCTAGTGCAATAAGATTGCCAGCATTTTTGTATTACTGTGCAGTTGTTTCAATTTTTTCCCAGTCCTGATAAATCTCTACAGAGTTAACTGAGGCATGAGGTGCCAGATTTAGTGTCAGCTTTCTGAAGTGAAATCTGGAAAGGTTACTAAGGAGGAGGAAAACCAAAATTACTTCTAATTGCTACCTTGCAATCAAGGAGTATTTATGCAGATATCAGTTGAAAAGAGACTGGGTTCAAAAGTAAAATTACATGGCTAAATAGCCCAGCTTTAATGTATGATTCTTCCTCTGGATGCAACCAGAGGAAACAGTAAATCTGCATCTACCCTATAGACTTCAATATTTTAAAACCCTGATTAGATTGTCTCGTAACTATATAAACCTCCTATGAGGATACAGGGTAAGTTTGTACATCCTACCTTCATAACTTAACCTCAGCTAGGCCCTTTGGCCTATACTGATCAAAAAGTTCAAAGCTAACCCCTTTTGCCTGCATTTGACCCATATCCATCGAAACCTTTCACACCCATGTTGTTGTCCAAGGGAGACAGGTCTTCAGATTAACAATTTTAAAAAGTATCCATTACATGTTAAGATGCTTCAAAACAATTAATGCAGGAACCCTCCCAGCAATAGGTGGCACTGAGATATATCCATCTGTTAACCAGGTTCTCACATTCAGTATTGCTAAACTTTTCATTGTGACAACTGCCACTCTGCATCCACAAACTTCACCATTCCCCCTCACATGCATCTCAGTGGCAGCTTTGCAACTCAGTCCTGAATGTACCACTTATCCTAATGGCTTTGCTACTGCCATTAATTTGCCCTTCCACTTCAGTAGTTTTCAGCACTAAACAGCGACAATGGGTTTCAGCACAACGATGTCTGCATCTAACAATTCTTCGAATCAGCTTATTTTCTCCAGGTTAGATATTCCCTGGTTTAGTTCTCTATCCAACACTAAACAAGGACATAATTTTAATCCTTTAAAAATAACTTACCAGCTCTAAACCATGTGCTGGAAATGTGGCAGGAACCTAAAACACCCCAGCTATGGGCCTGTTTGTCCCAATCCAAGTCCAGTGTGCTCTGTGTCACCACTATTTTCTAGCACTATATTGTGAATCTGCCATATGATGTACCCAAATAAAAGAAAAGAAAGCTTGAAGGAAACAAAATCAAGCAAACTGAAAGGGAACAAAGATATAGCCAATAAAGAAGCCACATTTTAATTTAGGCAATCATTTGCAATGGTTAAAATCTAAAAGAACGTTAACTCAACACTTACATCTACTTGTTTCTCAAACTGTTTGATCTTTCGTTTCAATGACTGCACATACGTTATGAAGGTGACAGCATCTGAAGTACTTGCTGTATCCACTGAGTGTTGCTCCAATTCTTGACGAGACTGGATTTAAAAATAAGTCATCATTTAGAGACAAGGGATCAACACAGAATTCAATTATCAAACTACCGCAATGACTTCATCATACCTTGGAAATTTGGGAATGAAACTCCTGCATATTCTGACCAAGCATCTGTCCAAATTTGCTGAGAACCTCCTTATGCCAAGAATCATACTTCAGATTCACCTTCGATTGCACCTTGAAGAAAACAGCAAGTTTACAGTTCTAGAGATACAGACAAGCCAAAAGTTAAGTACTGACACAATAGTTTCACTAAAATACTCCAAGTCTGATTATTTGCACTCTTCAATCCAATAAACAGGTAAATTGAAGCTTTATTTAAACCATGGAAGGGAAAATGTACAAACTACTCTTTACTCTTTTACCTTTCCATAATCAATAACAACAGGCCCAAATTCCTTTCTCGTTTCTGCATTGTCAAAAGTTCCTCTCGCCTTTCTGATTTGGACAAGCAGGGCTTGCCATTTGTTCAGATCATCTTCCAATCGGTTATAGATATTTTCAGGCTGCATATCCCACAAACACTGGTACTGAAGCCAAACCTATGAGAAAAAGTAGCACATATAAGAAGATTTGCTTAACAGCATAAGACCTGAAACTCAATACAAGCAATCTTAGAACATAGAACACTACAGCACAAACAGGCCCTTCGGCCTATAAGTTGTCTCGATCATATCAGTACCTACCAGGCCATCGAACTAACTCCCAATCCCATTAAATCCCATGTACTCATCCAGAAGTCTCTTAAAAGACCCCAGCGAGTTCGCCTCCACCACCACGGATGGCAGCCGATTCCATTCACTCACCACCTTGAGTGAAAATCTTACTCTAACATCTCCTTTGTACTTGCGCCCCAGCACCTTAAACCTGTGTCCTCTTTAGTGATCATTTCAGCCCTGGGAAATAGAGTGGATTC
This sequence comes from Sphyrna mokarran, assembly GCA_024679065.1. NCBI lineage: Eukaryota > Metazoa > Chordata > Chondrichthyes > Carcharhiniformes > Carcharhinidae > Sphyrna > Sphyrna mokarran. The sequence goes on from JAGIQG010000015.1 coordinate 28,493,020, forward strand.
TCGGAGGCTATCTATTGCTCTCAACATCCAATAAACCTCTATCAGGTCGCCTCTCAACCTTCATCTCTCCAGGGAGAAGAGACCTAGCTCTCTCAACCTATCTTCATAAAGGCATGCCCCCCAATCCAGGCAACATTCTTGTAAATCTCCTCCACACCCTCTCAATAGCTTCCACATCTTTCCTATAGTGAGATGACCAGAACTGCACACAATACTCCAAGTGGGGTCTGACAAGGGTCTTATAAAGTTGCAGCATCACCTCCCGACTCCTGAACTCAATCCCTCTGTTAATGAAGGCCAGTACACCATATGCCTTCTTGACCACATCCGCCACTTGCGGGGCCGATTTAAGAATCCTACGGACTCAGACTCCAAGATCCTTCTGCTCCTCAACACTGCCAAGACTCCTACCCTTATTATACTGCTTCATCCCATTGGTCCTGCCAAAATGGACTACCACACATATATCCACGTTGAAGTCCATCTGCCATTTCTTCGCCCAGTCTTGCATCCTATCTATGTCTCGCTGCAACTTCAGACATCCCTCCAGACTATCCACAACACCACCAACCTTCATATTGTCGGCAAACTTACTAACCCATCCCTCCACTTCCTCATCCAGGTCATTTATGAAAATGACCAACAGCAAGGGTCCTAGAACAGATCCCTGGGGCACTCCAGTGGTGACTGACCTCCATGCAGAAGACAACCCATCCACAACTACTCTCTACCTTCTGCAGGCAAGCCAGTTCTGGATCCACAAGGCCAAAGTCCCTTGGATCCCATGCCCTCTCACCTTCTCAAGAAGTCTTACATGGGGGACCTTATCAAATGCCTTGCTGAAATCGATATAAACCACGTCCACTGCTCTTCGTCAATGCGTTGTCACATTTTTGAAAAACTCAACTAGGCTCGTAAGGCACGATCTGCCTTAAAGCCATGTTGACTCTTTCTGATCATATTGAATTTCTCTAAATGCTCATAAATCCTATCTCTCAGAATCCTCTCCATCAATTTACCGAGCACTGAGATCAGACTCACCGGTCGGTAATTGCCCAGGCTATCCCTGTTCCCTTTCTTGAAAATAGGTACCACATCCGCAATCCTCCAATCTTCTGGAACTTCTCCCATCTCCATCAACAACGCAAAGATCATCGCCAGGGGTCTGCAATCACTTCCCTCACCTCCCACAGTTAACTGGGGTACATCCCATCCGGACCCGGCGACTTATCTACCTTGATGGAATTTAACAGTTCCAACACATCCTCTTTCTTAATGTCCACATACTCAATCTTTTCAGTTTGCCGCAATCCTGTAGTACAACTCCCCAGATCACGTTCCACTGTGAATACTGAGGCAAAGTACTTATTAAGCACCTCTGCCATTTCTTCTGGTTCCACACAGATTTTTCCCCCTTCACCTTTTATAGGTCCTATCCCTCGTCTTCTCACCCAATCTTAAAACATGCGTACCTTAACATATTTTTCAACTTCTTTGACAATTCCCATGACAGCTTCATGAGCTTCTTCCAAAGCAGTTGGCCCATCTGGCATTCTTGTTAGTGCATTACGATAGAACTTCTCCTCTTCAGACAGTTCATACTGAAAACCAACCTAATCGGAAGCAAGGAAGGATGATCAAAACATCCTATAGAATTTAAAGTCATAGCTGTTAACAGCTACAATTTTCCAATAAGTTGAATTGGGATCAAAGTCAAATTTTTCATATTTCAAACACATGAATGAAAGAACAGGAAAACTTTATATTAACATACCAGCTATAAGCTTCCAGATTACACGAATTGAAATATAATCCTCAAACATTTTTGCATTGTTTACAAGATGTTATTAATTAGTACTTCTTTAATTTTGTCTGGAAGTTGTATGGGAAACCACACTATTAAAAATAAATCATGTTCTTCATTGATTTTATAAAGTTGGGCAGTAATGTAAATTATGCCAAGCATGGTCTCATAATACTCAATTAATAGCATTTGATTGTTGCCTTATATAAACCACAAAATAGTAAGAAAACAATTGCCTTTGTTGTTTTTGTTTACCTGATATCGTTGACTCTGTATTCTAGGAAGTGTTAGGATTATCATCTTCCAGCTGAACAGTTCTTGGTATAACTTGTATCTGCAATCTTCAATTGGCGGATGCAAGTAAATGACCTGATTTGTGATGTGAAGCTCATGTACTATATTCTATAAGTGAACAGGAGAAAAAAAGATTTCAAATAGTCTTCAGTTTATTTATTCTAATCCACAGTAACAGGTTAGACAATAGTCACAAAGTGGAGGAAATGTTTGAAAAAGATTTCACACAACTTCCTTATTTTTGTACTCTACATCTTTACTTTTGAAGATGAAGATGAAGATCACATATGCCATTATAAACAGCCTTCTCAACTTGCCCTGCTGCTTGTTCATGCCCAGGTCTCTATGTTCCAGCAGCCCCTTTAAAATTGTACTATTTAGTTTATGTTGCTTCCCTCAGTCTTCCTATCAAATTAATTCACTTCCTATTTCTCTACAATAAACTTCATCTTTTACCAGTCTGCCATTTCAGCAATCAACACTGCAGTCTGCCTCCCACTTTGACACCGTCCACACTTCCCATTGCCTCGGAAAAATAAGGACCCCATGCACCCCAGATATACTCTCTTCCACCTTGTTCCATCGGGAAAATGATACAAACATCTGAGGATTCATACCAACTGACTCAACAGCGGCTTTTTCCTTGCTGCCGTCAGAATTTGAGTAGACCTACAACACATTACATTAATCTTTCTCTACACCCTAGCTACATCCCATAATCTCTCCTATGTACGGTATGCTCTGTACCAGTGTGCCAGAAACAATACTTTTTACTGTATCCCAATACATTTTACTCTATTCTATGTGACAGTAATAAATCAAATTGCTTTGAAGTCTGTTTATTACATTTCCAAGTTTGTCATCTGCAAATGTTGACATACCCATTACAAGTCATTATGGTCCCAGCACCAACCTGGGGAGACACTACTACATGATTTCCTCCAGAAGTAACAGCTCACCATTACCCTTTGCTTTCTGTTCCTTAGCTTATTTGTATCCCCACTTTCCCATTAATCTCTTCAATTTTGCTTACAATTCTACAATCAAACACCTTTTCAAGCTTGAGTCAAACTGCACAACCCTTAATTATCACTTCAATTACTTCAAGGACTTAAAGATAATTAAACAAATGACCTTTTAAAAAAAACGTACTGAAGTGGCAATTAATTAACTGAAAAAGCTTTAAAATTAGAATTACTGGGAATTTAGCCCACACAACCAGTGAGGTAACAGAAGTGACCGTATTTTCATTCTCATTTAAATCAACTCAAATCCAATAAGAAAATCGAAAAGTCTCACTCTGATCTTTGGATCGCCTCCTGGTTTATGGCTGGTTTGTGGAGCATCAGTGTCCATATCAACATCGGCTTTGTCATCTGCTTGTCCAAACAAAACCTGGGTCCATGCTTTCAATCCGGCCTGTAAACGAACTCCCAAGATCCTTTCAATCTATAAGAACAATTCAGTTAGTGAGTTCTCAACCTAAGTAATCTTTTCTCTCTTTACAAAAAGTTCTATATACATCTTCCAATGCCATTTAAGGTCATGGCAAATCTTACCTCAATATCCAGCTTATTGACCCAAATTGGCAAATTGGAATATGAATGAAGGTTCAAGTCATCAACTGCTTTCTGAATACGGTTCAGGATTTCAGAAAATACTTTCTGGTCATAGACACAGGTTTCCAATGAACGAACTTCAAGGTCTATTTTCTCTTCAATAATTAGCAGATCATCCACCTGAAAGATTTATATACATAGTCTTTGTTATTGCATGAAATGGAACTGCTTTTCTGCAGTAGATTTCTCACTTTAGATAATTTTATATATCTGTTGATTCCAAGCTCTAAACAGACCTTTACAAAATTCCACACAAATGTTTACAGAAACAAACATTTAATATCAGAAAGTATTGAAAAAGTGATCAACTGTATTCATCAATACTTAGAACTATCCCTCTCTTCCTACCACACCCACATCATCATGCTCATAAACCAACTTAATCACAGTCATCTACAAAGAGTGAATAAAATTAGAATGGACAAACCTTCTCCTGGAAGCTGAAAACACTCTCTGCCAAACGCTGTACATAAGGATCCAATTTGTAGGATTCCCAGACCAACGCAATTCCTTCAGCTATCAATCCCTGAACCTCTCTCTTCAGACCAGCAACCAACAAAGATATTGAAATTCGCTCCTCCACCTTTTCACATGTTCTTTCATAGGTGCGAACGCTTTCAATCAATGAGATAGCAAATGGATAGAGCTGGTTAGCTTGGTGAGCTTTATTGACAATTGCAAGTGGAACACGGAACCCAAGCCATTTAAGATTGCGAACTTCTTTGGAAAGTGTAATAATCTCAGGCAAAAAGTTCACTTTCAACTTCAGAACATTGCCACTGCGACTGCGAGCACGTGTGCTTTCTATAGTGAAAATACGGCCAGACACTCCAAGGTTACGCTGTTGAACTTTCCTTGCCCAATCATCAAAAATCTCTTGTGTGTTAAGCTTCATACGAAAACTGTCACCATCTTGTTTGAGCTTCTGTCCTTCTACATGGTTTTCCCAACCCTTACCAAGAACATCCTCTACACGTTTCATGTATGCTGTGAGTTGTCGATCAATCTGTTTTGCCCAAATGATAGACCCAGAAACAGGAGGCAAGTCACGGACATGGCTCATCTTACAAGCTTGGCTTTGTGGATACTGCACTTTGAATTTATCATGCAAGGCTTCAATATCATCCTTCACACGTTGGATTAGCTGTGTTTGATATTCACGAATAGCACCTCGAATGTGAGGACGAACAAAGAGAGCATTAAACCTGGAAAATATTCTGAACATTTCATTGGCATTTTTTGCAGTGCCAAGCTGATCTCTAAGGCGGGCTGTAATACGTGTTTCAACTCTGTCAATTCTCTCATCATAGCGCTTCAGTGCTGCTTCCCAAGCTTCAGTTCCTTCTTTGGAAACATCCAACCCATCAACTTCCTTGACATTTTCATAAGCAAGATTCACTTCTTCAATGGCATTTGCATCAGCTGCATCGAACAGAACTTCGGCTACTTTCATGTCCTGGGGTTCAGGACCTTCCCCCTGCGACTGCTGGGCAACTGCAGTCACCTATAAAATTTGAAAAACAAACATAAACTACTCCTAAAGTGAGGCAAAGAAATATTAAAACCAAATTACTTGATGTCTCAAAGAGCAGGGTGTTGAAGATCAATGTCACATAAATGGGATAAATATCGTTCAAAAGTTGGCTAAAGCAAATAACTTCCTTTGGCGCTCTTCAATTGTGCAAGGCCAGAACTGTCATCACTGACTCCCAACACAGGCAAAAACCCCCAAGATAAGCTCTGACAGATTTGCATGTTAAACTGGAGTGCCATTTGCTCTGGCATTGGCCTCAATTATAATTAAAACATGAAAGCATGGTTTTATGAAGGGTAGGTCGTGCCTTACTAACCTTAGAGTTTTTTGAAAAAGTGACCAAAAAGGTGGATGGGGGTAAGGCAGTTCATGTGGTATATATGGACTTTAGTAAGGCGTTCGATAAGGTGCCCCATGGAAGGCTTCTGAAGAAAATGCAGATGTATGGGATTGAGGGTGATTTAGCTAATTGGATTAGGAATTGGCTAGCTGATAGAAGACAGAGGGTGGTGGTTGATGGAAGTTATTCATCGTGGAGTTCGGTTACAAATGGTGTACCTCAGGGATCTGTTTTGGGGCCCCTGCTGTTTGTAATTTTTATAAATGATCTGGATGAGGGTATTGAAGGATGGATGAGTAAATTTGCGGATGACACCAAAGTCGGAGGAGTGGTAGATAGTGAAGAGGGATATTCTAGTTTGCAGAGAGACTTGGACAAGTTGCAGAGCTGGGCAGAGGTGTGGCAAATGGAGTTTAATGCGGAAAAGTGAGAGGTAATTCACTTTGGCAGGAATAACAAATGTGTAGAGTGTAGGGCTAATGGTAGGACTCTTAATAGTGTTGATGAACAGAGGGATCTCGGTGTATATGTTAATAGATCCCTGAAAGTTGGCAATCAAGTCGATAAGGTTGTTAAGAAGGCATACAGAGTCTTAGCTTTTATTGGTAGGGGGATTGAATTTCGGAGCCGCAACGTCATGTTGCAACTGTACAAAACTCACGGCCGCACTTGGAGTAGTGTGCAGTTCTGGTCCCCGCATTATAAAAAAGACGTGGAGGCATTGGAGAGGGTACAGAGGAGGTTTACCAGGATGTTGCCTGGTATGGAGGGCAGGTCTTATGAAGAGAGGCTGAGGGATTTGAGGTTGTTTTCGTTAGAAAGAAGGCGGCTAAGAGGGGACCTTATTGAAACATATAAGATGATTAGAGGTTTAGATAGGGTGGACAGTGATAGCCTTTTTCCTAGGATGGAGAAAGATAGCACGAGGGGACATAGCTTTAAATTAAGGGGTGGTGGTTATAGGACGGATGTCAGAGGTAGGTTCTTTACCCAGAGGGTGGTAAGGGTATGGAATGCCCTGCCGGCTGCAGTTGTAGATGCGCCAAATTTGGTGGCGTTTAAGAGGTTAGTAGATAAGTTTATGGACAAAAAGGGAATGGTTTAGGTTAGAGGGTCATTGCTTTTTCCTAATTGGTCGGCACAACATCAAAGGCCGAAGGGCCTGTTCTGCGCTGTAATGTTCTATGAATTAAACTTTGTGCTCAGTGAATTCAAGTTATTCACTGTTTCACACAATTATGAGCTTCATCAGACTAGATCTTCTATACATCAAAAATTACCTGGGGTCTAAGAACTCGGACAATGACAGCCCTCAGTTGTTCATGCTGCCTCCTAAATTTTCTCATTTGGTCGAGACGAGCTTGAAGCCTGCGATGAGCAGGATTGATACGCCAAACCATCTTAAGATTTTCTTCCCTCTTTCGTTTAACTATATCTCTGAGCAAAACCTGAAGCTTCTCATACTCATCGTCCCATGTCTGGAACACTTCAAAACACGCCACCATCACCTGAAAAATGGTTTCGTACAAAGTTCAATACTAATACAGATTGTATACACAAGCTTACAGAAATTGTCTTAAAAGCTGTTCAGTTTTGAAATGAATTGAAACTATATAAATTTCAACTTACCTTTTCAAATTCTTCATATGCAACATGCATCAATTTTCGTGTTCCCAAGACCTTAAGCAACTGGGAGCTCAGGTCTCTTGAAATTGCTTCCACCAGTCTCAATGCTCTCTGAATAGGATATTTTGTATTCCTGATTTTTCGCAAGTGAGTGAAGATTGCAACTAGTGCCTGCCTGATTTTATCCAATTCAGTTGCAGACAATAAATCATTAAGCGGGAAATCCTTCATCAGGGGATTATAGTCATTTACTGTTTCCAATGCCTGTTTAAGTCCTGTTATTTTAGAACAGAACATCTAAAGTCAAACAAATTATATTCATAAACATGCTCCAAGATAAAGAATGAATTTAATAACTTGTGACTCAATTTTGTCAATAATTTGATATTGACCAGCTCACAGTACTCCAGATGTGGTCTAACCAAGCTTTGGCATAGCTGAAGCATGACTTTTATCCCACTGAACTTATTTCATCTAGCTTTAAAGACCGGCTGTCTATTAGTCTTTGTGGTTATTTTCTGTGCCTGTTCAAGACATTTGAACAATGTACATGGAAAGCCAAGTCACTTTGGATTTCCACTGTTTCTAGCTCTTCATCAATTAGCAAATACACCATTCTATCCCTTCTTAGGTTAAAGTGAAATCCACTTGTTAGTTTTACTAATTTACTTAATCCATCATCACCTCAATTTTACACTTCCATAGCTTACAGTACCAAGAATTTTGTCATCAGCAAGTTTGGTGAAACTCTATTTAGTCCAGAAAGTAGTTGAGACCCTCACATCTTATGGGACATTAGTAATCAAATTTAGATACCTGCCCATTCTTTTCAAATTCAAGTTGTCTCTCTCTGAGCTACTGAAAATCCTCAATGTTGTTATCTTATCCTTAATTATAAAACCAGCCATTTCGCGGCAACAGATGTTCAGCTAATTAATCTACATGTGCAGTTTTCCAATCTAAAGGAATGGTTTCTGAATTGAAAGAATTTCAGAAGATTAGCTTGGGCACTTGCAATGTCTTCACTTACTTTAAAACCCTTGATGGAAACCATTTAATCATCGGTACACCGCTCTTTAATGCAATTAATTTCTCCAATTCAGTTATCCTGCTTACATTAAATGCGAGTCCCTATCCCTGCCTCATTAATGGTTTCCTTGGAATGTCTGGCACAATGACCTCTTCTTCAACAGCAACTGCTGAGTCTTTTCACATTGTTGATTTTGCTGTCCCTTAAATTTCTTCTATTTGTAGCATTTTAGTGCTTTGGCACTATTTGCATTTTTTTCATTCATCACAACTCGTGGATTTTTTTTTTTTTTTTGCAATTTTTAGTTTTTCTTTTGTTGTGTTGTACTTCATCTCTTGTGTATTCATGGCTGTCCTTTTTTGGCAAGTAGAAGCCTTGTTCATTTAAGGGCATAAAATGATTTATAATTATTTTTTGAACACATCCCACTGATCTTCTATAGTTTTATCCATTAATGCATAGAAAATGTTATCCTTTAATGAATTTGCCCAGTTTATCACGGACAGTTTGTCTCGTGTCAAAGTCAACTTTGCTTCAATTGAAAATCCTAGCTGTTTCATGTCTTCCCTTTTAAATATTAAAATCAGTATTATGAACATTATTTGATAAATGCTCAATTAGTGCATTAATATGTATTTATTAATGCAAGTGTATACAAATACATACCAGTATCTGTGTCAAAGCTCACAGTGGCATGAAAACGTTTGCCATGTTTGAGTATTTCTAAAGTCAGGAGCACTTCTCCACTTTCACGCTTCTCTTGAATGCGATACAAGGCTCTCTCCAGATTCAACCAGAAACTGATTTCTTGCAAAGCAGTCCCTGAGGCAGGATCACGGTCAAGTTTGGTTACCTACATATAAAACGTTGACAGAACACAATATCATAACAGGTTAGCTTTCTCTTTAAATATTAAAGCCATTAAAAAAGTCATGAAGGTTTGTGCATTGAGTCACCAGGTTGCTGAAGTACTGAAACTTATCTTAAAACCCCTGAGCAAAGCAGAAGAAAATAAAGATTGCCACTTCAGTTTATCATTTATCTCACTCCTGTGATTAGAACGGGCCATTTTTTAGATGGGGTATGTTGTTGAGGGATTTTTAATTAAAACACACTTGCTCAGCAGACTTAACATTGCTCTTGAAAGAATCCACAAAGTAATTGGGAGGGTGGGAGTGTTGCTCCCTGCAAAAATTAAAATTGATCAATTTTTCCTGTTTGATAAGAGCAGGACAAAATAAAGTACACTAACTTTTTAAATCAATTGATGTTTTTAAACATGTTTGTAGAGATTCTTTGGTCATGACATTTTTGGATTTTGTTCCTTGAAAAACTAGGGGTATCCAAAAGTCATAGGGTCAACATTTACACGTTTTTAGATTTTTTTTTTTTACATACTTACTTTGTTGGGGAGCTGCTGTCAGGAACTTCAATTCCTAATAGAAAGTTTTTGTGTACTCATACATTAGGAACAGACTGCCAATGTACAGTTCTAAAATTTCTCCATCTTTTGAGCGCTACTTGCATGTGCAAGAGAAGAACAATAGCACAAAAACCCAAGTCATTTGACTGGGAGTAGAGCACTATTACTAATGTCTTGGGAAGGAGACAAATAAGAGTTCCAAAAGGGAGAGAGGACACGAAGTGGTGCCAAAAAAGCAAAGTTGCAGATAGAGGTCAGGGACCAGAAAAAGGTCACAGCTCAGTTGAAAGAGAGACAAGCAGACTCCAAAGAGGAAGAGGGCTGCGGGTAGCAAACATTAAGTGAAAAGGACTTCGGAGAACCCCTGAAGATCCAAGAAGACAGCCAAAGACTGGCAACTCCATGCTATGAACAGTAGGGTCCTACTTGGTGAGGCTGAAGAACTGAAGTTGTGCTAATGTGCTGATACTCAATTATATACATGGAAATCCAGTGAAATAAAATTATGGGAGATGAGCCTTTGAGTTGGGCCATTGTTGATTTTGGCCGAATTAAAACAACCTCAAAAGTGAAGACTGAAACCTCATGTGAGACATAGTTTGAGAGATTGTTTGAGATTGTTTGTGGACATCTGCGTTGGTTGCTGAGAAATCTATGTACTGTGTCTTGATTGTAATTGCCATTTCATGCATAGAATCATAGTAAAAGGAGGCCATTCATCCCATTAAGTCTGCACTGATCACACTCCCATGCCGCCCCTATCCTCATAGCCGCACATATTTACCCTGCTAGTTCCTGACACTAAATTGCAATTTAACATAGCCAATCTAACTCATCTTTGTACTCTGGAAGGGAACTAGAGCAGGTGGAGAAAATCCACGCAAACAAGGGGAGAACATGCAAACTGCACACAAACAATAAACTGAGCCAGGAGTCAAACCCAGGTCCTTGGCACTGTGAAGCAGTGCTAACCACTGTGGCACCATGCATGTATGTGATTTTTTTGATCACAGTTAGTCTGTTAATTCCCATATTAACACTACATGTCTGTGTAATATAGATATTGTAAATTTTTTGATCTTGTATAGCAAAATTCATTTTTTTGTTCAAAATCTGGAATTTGGTGGCTTTATTCCATTAACTGATGTCTTAAATCCCAAATTTTGTCTACTTTAAAGACATCATTGGTCCCCAATTGGATCTAAAAACTCGACAAGTACTTAAAGTGGCTGCTGATGCATGTAGAATGGATGCTTATACATACAATTCACTATGTGTCAATTTTCTATATTTTACAATTTTCACACCTGCAATATTGCTTGAAAGCTTTTCTTGGCTCAACCTAGTTGAAAACTCAGACCACAGGCAGCACAGTAGTGTGATTTGCTCTGCTGCTTCACAGCTCCAAGGACCTGGGTTTGATTCTCGGCTTGGATCATTGTGTGAAGCTTCACACATTCTCCTTGTGTCTATGTGGGTTTCCTCCACATGCTCCAGTTTTCTCCCACAGTCCAAAGATGTGCACATTAAGCTGACTGGCCATGCTTAAATTGTCCCTTACTGTTGTGAGATACGTAGGTTTGAGGGATTAGTGGGTAAAATGTGTAGGGATACGGGGATAGGATCTGGGTGGAACTGTGGTCGGTGCAGACTCGATGGACCGAATGGCCTCTTTCTGTACTGTAGGGTTTCTGTGATAACATTCTGCAACAGCTAAAAACTAAAACAACGAATGTATTCATTGCATTAAATGCTTGGGAACAAGCATGTAAATGAATTTCAAAAACAAAGGAAAAAAATGACAATTGTCCAACTTTATTTTCAATTTTATTCTCCTCCAGGAGTGCTTATCACCTTGTTATGATGCAATTCCATAAGCATCAGGTTATCCAAAAGATTACACATTAGAATACATAATATGCAGCACTTTTGCCAAGACATGTGGTAATTATAGCTACAAATATGATTTCTTCAAATTTTGGCTGAGTTACTAGTATGGCCAGAATATTTCAGCTGCCTCCATCCCTTATCATAACATAGAAGACAATGACTTACCTATTTTGATTTCTTAGTCATTACTGAAAGCAAGGGGCTCAAGTATATACACATGGAAAGACCATTCTTTTTGTGGTCTCAGGACTTCCAATCAGAAAAGCTGGAGGAAGAGGGGTCTTTTGGGTGGCCCAGTAAATGTTTGGTAAAGTATGCCATACAGTCTCAGCATTATCAGTACTCTTGCAGGAAGTGACAGTTCTCAGTGAAGAGAGCTGAAGATGTCAAGGTGGGAATTGTGATTAGCAGCCACTTGCATTTTACTTGCCTAGGTCAAAAGGAACAATACTTTTCACTGTCTACTAATACATGTGATAATAATAAATCAAAAGTGATCCACTTATAGATGGAAGCATTGTGATCAACTGACTGTAAATTAAGTATCACTGGAACATAGCAAATTATTTATCGCAGAAAAAAGACATCCATTTTCTTTTTTCCTGAAGTAGCAGGAACGACAGGTAAAAAAGTGGATCGTATCAGAAAAAGAGACAACAGCAGAGGTTGATGTTTCCTGAATCACCTCAAAAATAAAACACCAATCACTTCTTTTTGGCTTGCAAGTGAATGCAAAGGAAGACAAAAATTGAAGGTTGGTGTGTTCAGGCCTTCAAGTATTTCAGCCAAGATAACACTTGTATCTCAATGGTTTAGTGTAGAGATTAGAAAAATATGCAGATAGCTAATAAAAAAACCTGAGTAAATTCATGCACTGTTTTTCACTACTATGGCCTACGATCAAATCCAACCTAAGGATGCCTAAATCAAAGTCTTCTCTGCCAACTATGGGGATTCGATGCAAAATGAATTTGGGGAGTTTCAATCAATTTGTTGATTGATATGGATCCACAAAATTGCCCATAAAACATGTAATCTTGCTTATGATTGCAGGTGCAAGCATACTGCTATTGGAAACAAGTGAGAAAAAGTACAACAGGGGAGAAAAAGTACAACAGTCAAATAAGAGGGCCTTTTTAAAAGTACACAAAGCTTTGTTTTGCATCTAACTGCACCGTAGCACAACATGGGAATAATCAAGGCTGACGCTAACTGGGGAAAAGAGTGTTCCAAATCCCAGAGCATTAACAATTCTAAAGGGGACAAATATATTTTGGAAAAAATTTTTACAAGAGACCAGTGAAGACCAGAGTGTTAATTTAATATTTTGAAATGGCATTTTCCATTGTAAGATTATTGCAAAATAAACCAAAATGCTCATTCCCTCAGTACTATAAGTAACAAATTTAAATAAGATTGTTAATAGATCTCAAGTACTTTTTAGTGAATATCGTCACTAGAGATTCTTTGCGTTCAGGATTACCCCCCATTACCCTCTCATCATTCTGAAATATGACAAAATAATATTGGCGTGCCTGGTGTTGAAATGAAACCCATGCTACTGAAGTTACCATGAAATCAACAGGCATAATATTGTATTTTCCTTGTCTTTGGGCTCAAGAATAATACACAAGTTAGAAGCTAACAAATCAGACACGTTCAAGTATAAGTTAAACAATAGCAGGCAAATCAGTACAAGATTTTATTTGATTATAGAAATCAACAATTACACATCTGTTAGGTTCCTGGACCTGAACCCGAACCCCAAGGTAAGTTATGAAGCCAGACTAGACCCCAACAATTTTTCTATTTTGGCATAACTGTCAGGATAGGATGCTCACTCCAGGAATAATTCCAGAAATTATGGGTCATAGTAAAACATTTACTAACACAACCTAACTATAATCAAATGATGCAGCTTAACCATTACCCGCTGAACAATGAAAAAAGGCTCACTGATGTTTATCTGGAACTGAAACATTCTACTTAGATTTAAAAACCATGTTAAAATACAGTTAACAATAAACATACTTGATATAACAAATGTAAATAGAGATACTGATTTTTTAAGAGCAGCTAGCAGACCTGTCTTCAAGGAATTTTCAGTTAGAATACAAAAAGCTGTTTTCTCTCTACTACATACCTAGCTCCTCACATTAACCACATCAAATGACCCTAAACCTACCTTTCACCTCTAAATCAAAACCCATGGGACCATTTCTTTGTGTAAATGAAAGTCTATTAGCTCTGTAAGTAAATACTACATTGCTAAAATGAGCAATGATCTTGCTTTCCTGGCATTTCAGCTGCATTCCTACAGACATACCGACTGCATGTAGAATTTTTTAAAAAAGTCTATTTAAATATAAATCTATATTTATATATATACACATACACCCCTACAGAAATAGCACACCATCACACACCCTGAAATACAAACAAGACAACATTTTGCTAAATTAACACTAAATCTGGATCTACATCTGTTGAAACTAGATGAGGTTTTGCATAAGCAACATAATCTATTAGCTAACACCAAAATGGTTGCAGTAACGAGCTACTTTGGAGGTTAAAGTCTGGAAAATTTAAACTTTACTTGGAATTTTTAAAAATTTAGCTTCCATAACCATCACTACCATAATACTGACAAACATTCACACATTTAATGTAGAGTTTTTAATGGTCTCATACTTAGAAAGCACTGTACATAATGTGTTCATTAACTTTTACCTTCTGGATTTCTCTAATCCAACGGTTTACACCAGACTGCAGTTGGTTGAGAAAGGTTGGATCCTCCACTTTATCACCAAAGTCAGTAACTTTGGGTTTCTCTCCACGTTCATAGCACTGTTTTGCTAAATTGGTTATGACTGGATGGATTGGGAGACTGATTTCTGGAATCTCAATATTCTGCTGCAGATGCAGAAGCCCCATTTCTAGCTCTGCAATCTTCTTCTCAACAGATGGTGCCATTTTGTCGCCATCCCTGCAAAAGCAAAGAAAATATTTGGTGGAAAAAAATGAAAAACCAACTTCGTGTAAGAATACATTATGCTTCTTTTGCGATTCAGTTACAATTAAAACTGAGGATACTAATTTCCTGCTGAAGATGTTCCAAGGCAGCTTCGTGTCAGGCTTTAATGAACACAAATTGAACAGATGTTGCCCAACTTGTATTATTTAAAAGAACTATATTAGTATACAATGATCAGCTGTATTGATTTAATCATGCCATCATAACTGCAGTTCTACACGCTCAGTTTACTATGAAACAAAATAGCTTGCTGATTCATATTAGGCTTCATCAGACCAAGCACCTGCAGTGAAGCTTTGTGCAACATCACTAAAAGAATTAAATTGCACCCCATGATCTGTTACAATACATATTAGATATAGAGCACTCACAGTCAACTCTTACTAAAACCACATACAGAGAAGCAAATGACACCATTAATCTCAAGACTTCACCTATGGAACCTCCACCTTTGGAACCAGTTGCAACCGCCCTAAAATCTGCAATGGACTCAAACTTTCCATTGAGAGCAAACCTGCAGATACTTCAGAATTGGGTAGTGGGCAAGATGACAAGACATAAGAGAATGCTGACTACCAGGCAGTAATGAGTTCCCAATCTGAAGTGGGCAAGATGGTGATCTGGCAATGAAAAAAAAGCAGGCTCCAATTGTTTGAAAGTCATTTATGTCCCACATTTTGACTACTCGAGGTTAAGCAAGACATATTATTGAGACGATGTGCCAGTTCTAACTACATTTAACGACAGATTTTGATGCTCTTTATAGCCAACATGCAATAACTTTCAAGCTGGAAGATTAGTTTGTGATAATCTGCAGTTGATCTGCAGTATAAAGTTAACATGTACCCATGACATTCTAAAAGCTAGAAATAACATTTGCTAGACTTCTATATTTATGTATATTAATATATCAGCAGATTTTAAAAAATACCTGTCTGCTTTGCCAGACTCTCTAATGTACGACTTGAAGAATGGAGCCACCGCATTGCTAATGATTGAATGCAATGTTTCATATGGAGAGTCTTCACTCAGTGTTATAACACGCAACTGAGATGAAATTGGCTTATCTGCATCAATAACTGGAGTACGCTTTATGAAGGCCAAACTAGAAACAAAAAATTTTGAAATTGAAACATGACTAAATTATGCACAAAAATACACACAAGTTCAAATATATACAAGATTTGTTTTCCAAAAAGCAGATTAATCCCTTGTAAAATTAGTATGCAAGTAGAATACAAACAATTTCATGATTAATTCTAACACAACATTATCACTTAGCAGTATGTTTTAGGTCAGGATGGCAAATATTATTGAATACACACTCAGATTAATGGATTAACGCATTATATGTTGTTCAACCTCCACACCTACCCCCCGCCTCCCCCCACCGCTCCCAAATAAGTTTGTACCAATGGATGCATAAATACTTGTTCAAATGAACAGATCCAAAACAGAACTGTAAATTTGGCCAAAAACTATTCTGCACATGTTCAGAAATCCAAAACAGTACCTGTTAGACTTGAGTCCATAATGAATATCAGTGTTAATGTTGTAAGCAATGTGCTCTTTCTCTTCTTCCCCTTCATCTCCAACGTCCTCTATTAAGAGAACAATTGTCAAAATAAAATCGAATGGCATTTAAAGGGTAAACAATCAAGCAATGTGCTTAAAAACAATGTAATTGCTAAAACAATTCTATGATAGAATTGCAGTTATTTAATTGTTTCAGTTCTAATTTTCCAATGCTACAAAAATACATTTCATGCTGAGCTACGTCACATATGGGTTAAAGGATGGAATGGATGCTTCTGTAGACACAAAAGACCACGGCTGGTTTCATATTCCAATCGATAACCAGCTAAAGATCTGTATGGACAACACCCCAATGCCTGTCTCTTCAGTTGGAAAGGAAAGAAATGAAAAGACAGAAAAACAAAATTCCAGAACATTTAAGGATTCTGAAGGATACTTTAACAAGAAACATTCATGTTTATACCTGAATGACATGAAGTTTGTTCAACATTAGGCTGACAGCACTGTTTTGCAGACATCCAAAAACTGCAAAGAAATGGCTGAAAAACTAAAATCTACACTAACCCTCAAGTTCATAAATCATAGAAAAACTACAGCACAAACAGGCCCTTTGGCCCTCAAGTTGTACCGATCTTATCTCTACCTACTAGGCTTACCTATAACCCTCAATCCTATTAAGTCCCATGTACTCATCCAGAAGACCCGAATGAATTTGCTTCCACCACCACCAACGGCAGCCAACTCCACTCAACCACCACTCAGTGAAAAACTTACCCCTGACATCAGCTCTATATCTACTCCCTAGCACCTTAAACCTGTATCCTCTTGTGGTAGCCATTTCAGCCCTGAGAGTCCTGCTAATCAATACCTCTCATCATCTTATACACCTCTATCAGGTTCCCTCTCATCCTTCATCTCTCTAAGGAGAAAAGATCGAGCTCACAACCTATCCTCATAAGGCATGCCACCCAATCCAGGTAACCTCCTTGCAAATCTCCTCTGCAGCCTTTCAATGGCTTCCACATCCTTCCTGTAATGAGGTAACCAGAACTGAGCACAATTCTCCAAGTGGGGTCTGACCAGGGTCTTATACAGCTACAGCATTATCCCCCGATTCCTAAACTCAATTCGTCGATTGATAAAGGCTTACTATGCAAGTCTAAAATATATTTAGATGAAAAAGAAAAATATTCCATGAAATCACTCAATTTTACTGTTCGTCTATGACTGGACCTTTATATGTTGGCATTGCTTTGCATCACTAGCCAGCTGTCCAGCCAACTGAACTAAAAAACTGATCCTGCTACACTGCAATGCAGATGAATCTTGATCCAAATATTGCAGGTAATGACACTGAACACTTGTGTTTAATTATAAAGAATTTACATTTCAAATACTCAACTTAAATCTGATGCACCCCATGATACATTTATACAAAAGAAACAATCCAATTCAACAGTTCCTTCTGAATTATGCTAATATGCTAACATGGCATGCAACATTAACCTCTGCAAACAATTTACCATTCCTACCAAATGCACTGTGCCAACTTCACATCTACCTTCCACTTCAGTTTTTCTCCAAAGTGTTCTTGTTCTGATATTTTAACGTGAACATATTCAGACAATTACTCCCTGAACAAGCCTGTATGCAAAGGAGGGGTCACAACTTCCTGCTTTCCAAGTTAAAAACACCCATTAATATAAAATTGATATCAATACAACTAATAGAAACACTTAAAATGGTGCCACGGTTATAGTCATGCATTGATCCATCGCATGAGTCATGGTGTTAAAACAAATATCCATACACATATTCTGATGTGATGGCGTTCATGAAGAAAATCACAACATTCCTCTCCCTAAACCACAGCTGTGTCCACAAAGATATGTAAAGATGCCAGCGTTGGATTGGGGTAAACTCAGTAAGAATCTGGCAACACCAATTTTAAATCCAATAGATTTATTTGATAAGCTCGCAGATTTACTATCAAATAAATTGATTGGATTTAAAATTGGTGTTGCCAGATTCTTACTGAGTCCACAAAGATAAACAATCTTAACAGCACGAATTATATACAAAAATTCAACCCAATGTCGTTAACGTAATTTAATATGGGGGGGGGGGGGTGGATCATGCATTGTTCAAATTAAAAACGCTGTCCAGTGGTTCCAGGATTTTTATTGTTTCAAATTCCAGATGCCCAGCATCCGCAGTGTTTTGCATATGTTGCTGTAGGAGTGAGATACAGCCCCAGGGGAAATGCTGCAGCTGCGCTGGGGAACTGTCATAAGGATTGACACACCTTTCTCTGCGGCAGACTTTGTCCCCGAGCCTATACTCTTGTTTTAGATTCTCCCGATTATCTTCCACCAGCCTCCACCATACCCACACCCCCACCACAGAGACACACACACACCCCCAGCCCATTTTCCCCTTCCTGAAGGAGGGGGAGGAGGCGGCATTTCTCCTTCAGCCGCCGGCTGGGTGTGGCCGCCTTTCGTGATATAAGGAAGAAAAAGGGAGAGGGAAAAAAAGGATGAGGCGGCTCCGCTAACCTTTCAGGGTGGTCCGCTCGACCAGCACCGTGTGCATCTGAGGGTCGGAGAGGAATTTTTTCATCTGCTCCAGCGCGCTCTTCTCCTCGAAGGCCGTTTCCAGGGCGGCCGGCGCCTCGCCGCCATCTTCCAGCAGCAGCGGCACCAGCTTGCGGATGTGCTTCTGCAGAAGCGACACATCAGCCACATTCTGCACGGTCACTTCCAGGCCGGTGGTGCCGTCTTCGCCGCCGCCGCCGCCGCCACCTCCCCCTCCTCCTTCGGACATGGTGAGCGCCTCTCAAAGCTCGACACCCTCAACCAAGCAGCGCTCTTCTCCTGCACTGACTGAGAGCTGCACCGCAAAGCCGACTGAGGCTGGCCGCGTCACGTGGGACTGCAGTGGATGAGATCATGCGGGACGTGCAGTGCGCACTGGGACTTGTAGTCCGCCTCTCGCCCACAGTAACGTCCAGTGGCGGCGGAGTGAACTACACCTTCCAGAGTGCACCGCACCACCCGCAATGTATTACCCAGCTGCTCAGTCTTATTGTTCTTCTCACCCACCCATTTCAGACTTTCATTACAAGTTAAATACGGAATAGAACATTTTTTGCCATATTGCAGTCCTTGCGATCTCCCCTAGCCTTATGCATGAATATCAATCGAGAGAAAACTCTTTCACCTCTAAGATGAAATTTGATTTGATTAATTATTGCCACATGTATTACTATACAGTGGATATATTAATATAAGTGGATTCGCCGTGCTAAATTGACCCCTAGTATAAGAGAGATTAGCAGGGTAAATATGTTTTGATTTGATTTATTATTTCACATATTAACATACATTGTTTCTTATGTGATACACAGCCAAAGCATACACTTCATAGAGAAGGAAACGAGAGAGTGCAGAATGTAGTGTTATAATCATGGGAAGGGTGTAGAGAAGATCAACTTAGTGCGAGGTAGGTCCATTCAAAAGTCTGATAGCAGCAGGGAAGAAATGTTCTTGGGCCAGTTGGTACATGACCTCAGACTTTTGTATCTTTTCCTGACAGAAGAAGATGGAAGAGAATATGTCTGGGGAGCATGGGGTGCTACGTAACGCTGCCTGCTTTTCCAAACAGTTCAGCCTTCGACATCGTTATTCCTACAAATTTTATCTCCAGATTCTCTGCCCTGAGCTTTGGCAGCTCTCTTTGCGACTGGATCCTAAACTTCCTACCCACAGACCACAATCAGTAAGGATAGGCAACAACACTTCCTCCACAATCATCCTCTACACCAGTGTCCTACAAGGCTGTCTCCTCAGCTGCTTACTATGTTCTTTATACACCTATGACTATGACTAATACACCAAATTTCCCTCCAACTTGATATCCAAGTTTGCTGATGACACCACGGTAGTGGGTCGGATCTCAAACAATGATGAGAAGAAATACATGAAAGAAATAGAGAATCTGATGAACTAGTGCAATGGTAATAATCTCCCCCTCAATGTCAACAAAATGAAGGAGATAGTCATTGATTTCAGGAAGCATAGTGGAGGATATGCCCCTACCTACATTAATGGAGACGAAGTAGAAATTGTCAAGAGCTTCAAGTTGTTTGGTGTCCAGATCACCAACAACCTGTCCTGGTCCTTCCATGCCGATGCTATAGTTAAGAAAACTGACCAATGCCTCTACTTTCTCAGAAGTCTAAGGAAATTTGACATGTCTGCTATGACTCTCACCAACTTGTATAGATTCACCATAGAAAGTATTCTTTCTGGTTGTATCACGGCTTGGTATGGCTCCTGCTCTGTCCAAGAAACTACGAAGTGTTGTGAACGAAGCCCAGACCATTACTCCAACCAGCCTCCCACCCACTGACACTGTTTAAATTGCCCTGCCATTTCAAAAAAGCAGCCAGCATACTTAAGAATTCTACACACTCCAGACATATTCTTTGCCACCTTCTTCCATTAAGAAAAGATACAAAAGTCTGAGGACATGTATCAACGGACTCAAGAACTGCTTCATCCCCTGCTGCCATCAGACTTTTGAATGGAACTACCTCGGACTAAGTTGATCTTTATACCTTATCTATGACTGTAACATTATATTCTGCATTCTCTCCTATTCTTCTCTCTGTATGGTATGCTTTGTCTGTATCGTGTGCAAGAAACAACACTTTTTACTGTATAATAATGCATGTGTCAGTAATAAATCAAAATGTAGACAAAGTCAGTGGATAGGTGGTTGGTTTGTGTGGACTGGGCTTTGTTCAGGATCCTTTGTAGCAAATTACTGCGGATGCTGGAATCTGAAACAATATACTTTTCACTGTATACAACACATGATACTAATGAAACAAAATCAAATTGAAAATGCTGCAGAATCTCTGCAAGTCTGACGGCATCTAGCGAGAGAGAATAGTGCCAACATTTGATTCTGGATGACTCGAAACGTTGGCTCTGTTCTCTCTCCATAGAAGCTATCAGACTCGCTGAGATTTTCCAGCATTTTCTACTTTTGTTTCTTTTACCTCTAATTTTTACCATCCTTCCCCACCTCAAATAGATTATTTTCACTATTCATTGGTAATTCACTGGCAGAAGCGACTGGAGGTAAATTTCTAAATTTAGAAAATTTCTAAAGCTTGCAACTGATTGAACCGGAGAGCGACAGTTTTCTTGCTGAGTAGTTATTCAATGACTACTGTACGCTGTGCATAGTTGCAGTGTTACGCAATTACTCAGAGGCTTTGAAACAACAGCCAATATTTGAGAGGTGCTGCAGTTCTGTTATAAAAAGACCGGCTGCGGATTCGGGTCGACCAATCCACCCACGTTATTAAAACTAGAAAATTAACTGCAATTTTATTCAGTGAGAAAACTACACATAGCCCTGTGACAAATAAATATTAAAAGCACTTTTGTTGCAACTGTATTTGTAAAAATTGGGATTTACACAGATGGGAGAACAAATTACGTATGAGAAATTGCATTGTTGCGATTACTTACAATCTCAAAGTGCGGACCTAGACCCGTGTTCCAAGCACAAAGTTACTGATAATATTGACAAAATTATTATTGTAGGTACCATGTTATCGGTGCTGCAAGTATTTTGAGATGATTATCTGTTCATCCAAAGTGAACGACTTGTAGAAGACTGGGAATATGATATTATGTCTGGATTGTAGGCAAGTACCTTCTTAGGTTTGAGTGCACGATTTCTTTGAAAATGCCATCACAATTCAGATTTCCTTGTACCCATTTGAAACGCAATCTTTTTGTCAGCCATCAGTCACAAGCTCTGTAATGTACCAATCCATGGCTCGTTTTAACAATCCCTTTAAATTTTGGTTTATACTTTTTTTATATTTACCATGTTAAATATTTGATTTAATATTTATATATTTTCATTTTTGATTTTTTTCCTGTGCGATTAATAGACATAGAAATTCGCTTATTCGTGTGTCAAATGTGAGTGTGTGTAGCGCCTTCCATTAATCTTTTTCCTCATGTTACGAACCAACCCCAATTCGACCAGATAAAAGCAAAATACTACGGATGCTGGAATGTGAAACAAAAACAGGAAATACTAAATGATCAAATAGATACCTAATACTGTGCAATAACTTTTATTCGCAAATAATCCTTTCAGTATATATGTTTTTAAAAAAACTGTATAGATTGCAAATCATCTCTTAGTTTCCTTGTGGGGAATTGGCACAATCCAACTCAGCACGTCCTGAACTATATTCAAATGTTTAACTTGATTTGATTTATTATTGCCACATGTGTTAACATACAGTGAAAAGTATTTTTTTTGTGCGCTATGTAGACAAAACATACCATTCATAGAGAAGGAAACCGGAGAGTGCAGAATGTACTGTTACAGTCTTAGCTAGGGTGTAGCGAAACATCAACTCAATGCAGGTCCATTCAAAAGTCTGACAGTAGCAGGAAAGAAGCTGTTCTTGAATCAATTGATAGGTGACCTCAGACTTTTATATCTTTTTCCCCAAGAAAGTGGAAGAGAGAATGTCTGGAGGTGTGAGGTCCTTCTGCATTGCATCTATCATCTTTTCATTTGTTCTAAATAGGCTGCTTTGTGTGGACCAAGTCTATGGATGGGAGGCTAATTTTCATGATAGATTGGGCTACATTCATGACCTTTTGTAATACCTTACAGTCTAGGGCAGTGGAGGAGCTATACCAAGCTGTGATACAACCAGAAAGAATGCTTTCTATGGTGCACCTCTAAAAGTTGGTGAGAGTCATAGCTGACATACCAAATTTCCTTAGTCTTCTGAGAAAGTAGAGGCATTGATGGGCTCTCTTAACCATAGTGTCAGTGTGGGGAAGACCAGGCCAGACTCCTGGTGATTTGGACATCTAAAAACTTGAAGCTCTTGACTCTTTCTACTTTGTCCCTGTTGATGTAGACAGTGACACATTCTTCTTTATGCTTCCTGTACTCTGTCCCATCATTGTTTGAGATCTGATCCACTGTGGTGGTGGTGTCAGCAAATTTGAAAATCAAACTGGAGGGGAATTTAGCCACACAGTCATTGATGTATAAAGCGTACGGTAAGGGGTTGAGAACACAACCTTGTGGAGCATGAGTGTTGAGGATGATCGTGGAGGAGGTGTTGTTGATTATCCTTACTGATTTATGGTCTGAGAGTTAGGAAGCTCAGGATCCAATTTTAATATTTGAAATTTAACATGAGCCCAAACAGAAGCAAAGACAGCCTGCAGCCACTTCTTGATATCTCTTGGAGTGAACTAAGTTAGCTGAAGACTGGCATGTGTGATGCTGGGTACAGTAGGAGGAGGCTGAGATGGATAATCTAATCAGTACTTCTGGCTAAAAATTGTGATGAATGCTTCAGCCTTGTCTTTTGTACTTATATGCTGGACTTTGCTGTCATTGAGAATGGAGATTCTTGTACATACTGTTAGTTGTTTAAATATCTACAATTCACAACTGGATATCAGGAAACAGAGCTTGGATCGGATCAGATCAGATCAATTGTTTGTACAATCACTTCATTCTGTTTCCTGCATGGATTCTGTTTGGTTTGCAAGTGGTGGGGTGGTTATAAAACTACCATTGATTCACTAATATCCTTAGGGAAGAAAACCTGCCATCCTTACCTGGTTTGGCCTCCACATGAGTCTCCGAAATTTGCCAGCAACCACCACATTCTATGAAAGAATCAAGAGGAAAAAAAAAGTATAATGGCCAATAGTGAATCAAATGACACAGTTGAGGCTAGAGAGTTTGGAAGTGCCTTCCTTATTTATAAGGGGGTTATTTCAGAACTGACAGAATACCAATACATCAGTAGCCTTTTGAGTTGATTAACTAAGTTATTCAGTAGACAGCTGAAAGGTAGATTGCATAGCAAACTAGTAAAATGTATATTTTTCAGATTGGCAGGAATGGATTATTGAGGTGCCACAGGGACTTGAAGGGATGAGTCTCGATGCTAAGTTGGGTGTACATTGAACGTAGCATGGAATAAATAACAAAGGCATAAATAGACAATGTGAATTGAGAAGTAGCAAACTCATCTTCATTACAGAAAAGCCAGAGATCATAGAATGAGAATATGGCAAATTTTCTCTATGATAATAGCAAAGCAAAACATATCTACACAAACAGTTGGACACAGGAAAGTAAGCCAAGTGGAAATTTGGACTTCAGTGTCATAACCCCTGTGGTGAGCAACAACGTTCAAAGAGGATATCTGAATTTGAGTGATCGAAAGGATCTACTCAAGCCAGGGAAGTTGCTCTGTGATATATCCTGTCTCATGTAAACCATAGTTCGTCTGCAATAACTATGACATCCATAATCCAATTAGGTTTCTCTACTGTGCAGAAAGAGGCTATCTGGCCCAGTCTTCACTGATTTATTTGATAGTAAATCTGCGAGCTTTCGGCCTTTGTGGCTTTTCGCCTGACGAAGACCACAAAGGCCGAAAGTAAATCTGCAAGCTATCAAATAAATCGGTTGGATTTAAAATTGGTGTTGCCAGACTTTACTGTGTTTACTCCAGTCCAACGCTGGCATCTCTATATCCAGTCTTCACTGACACACAAAGAGCATTCCACCCTTCATTTTCCTTCTAAAGGGGATTGCTATACCTTTTCAGCTGATTACATGGCTTAAATACTATTATTTTCTTATTATTTCTTATTTTGTTTGCTCTTATAATTTTCAGTCTATGTCAAAGCATTTACACTTCAAATGCCTCTATTTTTTTTCCCACATATTGTCCAGGCATTTGGGGCATACAGGAAAGTAGATAGAATATAGCAGAGTATTTTTCCTTTATTATGAGCTTCAGTTTTCTTGTCAACATAATCTTCACAAAATTACTTTTGTCACGCTCTTAGCTTCTGCATTGCATCTATCATCTTATCATTTGTTCTAAATAGGCAAACCAATCTGCTTATTCCAGTATAACACCATCCGTTTCAATTTTCAATATAGTTTCTTTTAACATATTCTTTCTAACAACTATCTATATTCTAAACTAGATCTTTCTTGATCTGTGTTGTCATATCTCTTCTGGTATACCAAATAGTGTCAACAGCATAGCACAGGTTTGATATTTTCCTAGCTCCAATTTTCAACCCTGGAAGTATATCTAATTCTATGGACATTGTGTATAATAGTGTATATTTTGTGTATTGAATAATTTTGGCAACTTGACACAGCCTTTTTTTTTAATTCCACTCCATCTGGATGTCTCTCTTCTACCCTGATGCCTACAGTCATTATCATATTCTGGTAAGTTAACATTTTATGATTAGACTCTATCAAAAACTTTCATAGCCTAAGCATACACAAATGTTTTTATTTATTTCTGAATATTTATCAAAGATTGTCTGTAGGTTAAATATCCACCCTTGCTTCTTGCTCCAGGTCCAAATCCAGAAAACATTATCAATTTTTGTTTTATGAAATTATGTTAGTTTTCAAGATCACCAATGAAAAGGTGCATTAAGCTTTTGTTATAAAATGATTGCACTTCATTACTTCAGGCTTCTTAGTTACTTAATAGCGAGATAATGAATATCTCAAGTTACTTGGATTGTATCTGGTAGTATATCTTCCATCAAATTTCAGTCATCATTTTCAGTTGTTTCTTTAAGAGCTTTTCAATATTCTGCTTTACTTCATGAATGCCTGGAGATTTTTTATGTACTTATAACTTCCAAGGCATTCTTTACCTCTTGATATAACATTGGGTGAATTGTTTGCCTCTTGATGCCTTATATAACTCTCAAATATTCTGGCCATCTTTTTGCTACTGCATCTTTCAAACTATATGTCCATATTTGCTCACAATCTTGAGAAATCACAGAAATCAAAGTTTTTTTTTAATCTGTCAACATCTATTTATTTTCTTTTCAATTTCATCATATTCAATGTGCTTCTTTTCTATTATGATATGAGATACTAGTAATCATCCACTCTTTGCCTCTTAATTTTGGAAATATTTCTTTGCAACATGTTGCATATTCTCTTTCATGTTTTCCATTTGCTTTCTACTCTTTGGTCTAGATTTATTCTGAATGTCTCAGGATTGAGAAATCATACTCGTTCTTTACTTGGAGTGAATACCTCTGATGTTCTCACCTTCAATATGTCAAATGATGTCAATTTGAAACTAAAAATATCAAAATCCACACTGGGATATATTCTTTATACTGTTTCAAAAAGACTGTTTCATCATTATAATATTTGGTTTCCATACTTCTCTGTAGAGTCTTTTTGTTTGCCACCATTAGTTTCTCTCTTTTCATTTCTTGATCCAAGGCCATACTGATTAGATAATATCAAGAATACAGGTCAATCAATTTTAGTATTCAAGTCACCTATTACAAGATCACATCCGTTCATTTAACTTGAGCATAACACTTCAGGATGTCACCAGAAAGTGAATGGAGAATAGAGGCACTAAAGTGTGTGCCTGCACATTAATGTTCATGACAACCAGATCAAAAGGCTCTTTTTTGATCTTAATCACAATCAATCATTCAGATTGGCCAGTAATCTTGAACCTATTTCTTGTGTACTAGGATTTCTACTCCATTTCGATAATTCACATCGCCTAGAAGTGAAGCATGTAATTCTTTACCATCACAAGATTCTAACCATCTTGTTTCTTTTAGTAGACAACACAATGTCTATTGATCATCCATATGCAATCAAGATTTCCTGCCTAATATAGATTCCCATCCTCAAGAAGCTATTTTTTCCACTGAGTGCAACTGGATCAGGAGTTGACTTCTCTCGTAAACACAAGTCAACTTTTTCGAATTTATTGGTTACTTTGTTGGGCAAAGTCTTTTCTTTCCCTATTGCTACTTACAATAGAATCCATTCAATGAGGTCTAATCTCTCTGCATTCCCTATTCTTTGACTATAACTTTCTAACTATCAAGTTTATACTGTGCGGTCCCAGAGTTTTTTCAGGTAAGCGTAACCTTGGGTGTGTCACACATTTTGCCAGTCTCCTACAAATTTGTTAGGGTCTATGCCTTTCACAGATCACATGACTATTTCACACTGAGACTTTTACTGTAATGAACTAAGAGCAAATCTAGCAATTTTTGTAGGCAACTTATACAGCTACAGAAAAGTCCTCCCATTTAACTTAAAATCAATAATCTCCCTCCAATTTATACTTAGTCTCTTAAGTGTACACTTCATTTTGTGGGACCCAGTCCAAAGCTATTCTCAGTTTGATTAGTTTGTCTCTTTTTATCCTCAACTAGCCCACTAACATTTAATCTCATAACTTTCAGTGAGGATTGCCCAGGAGATCCCACTCTAGCCAAATATTGCTGCTATTAAAATCTAATGAGCTTGGTTTTTTCAGTCAGAGCATGAGCTTCCATCCATATTTCATATGGTGAACAAATGAGATTGACTACCTCCCTTTGATTCTGCAGATCTGCTTCAGGGATATCACAATAAAAAAAAACCTCATACCGGAATAGCTTTTGTGGTGCTTCCCTTCTCGGTCCAAAGATGTGCGAGTTAGCTTGATTGGCCACCCTAAATTGACCCTAGTGTCATGGGATTAGCAGAGTAAATACGTGGGGTTATGGGGATAGTGCCTGGGTGGGATTGTGGACGTACAGACTTGATGGGCTGAATGGCCTATTTTTATATTGTAAGGATTCTATGATTCAATGCCCATCTCCATGGCAATGTGAAGCACATGGTCCTTGAATCCAGGTACAATGTCAATCCTTCAGATGGAATCCTTTAGATCGAATCCTTTAGATCTCTAGTCCCAATCTATTTTGAAACTAAAATGTGACATGCCTAATCCCCCTCAGAAACTTTGAGACTATCAAAGTAATCATAGATGCTTTTTGCTATTGTCCCTTCCCAATAAATCAATCTGGGCCTCTCTATCCCCAAAGCTGTCAAAGCCACTGAATTCAGAACAAAGTCATATGACCCTTCTGCTCACTATTCTCCACCTTAAACTGACAGTTACAGAATCTGTATGTTTGTTTTGGATTTGTAACATTTAAATTTAAATTAACCACAAAGATGAAGCAGTCATGGTTAGTAAATGAAAGAATACTAAGTGCAATTTTGGGCTTTTCACTAATAGAAAACGTAGGGCAGATTTACTAGGATGAGGAATCTGAATAAAGCTCAACCAACTAGGTTTTGTTCTTTCAATTAAAAATTAAACAATTTTACATGCCCAAAACGAGAAAAGGAATACACAATGTACAAAGTAAATCAAAAACAAAAATGGCTGTGACATCAAGGCAAGCACAGAATGTTTTCACTAGAAGATTACTACAGAATATTACTGCAATGTAAATGCATGGTTATATTACAACAGTAAGCATAAGCCAATTGAACATTGCTCAATGCAACTCTCAGGCTAAAATTGTTAAGACTAAAATGTTATTTTGATTTGCTCTACAACATTAGTCTATAATTCCAAACTTGAGTTTAAATAAACTTACTTTTTTATACTTAATTTTTTTTAACGTCAACATGACAAATATTTTCTAAAATAACAACTTTGCCATTTACCAACTTGTTGTTGCTAGGAAGTTTTTATTCTGTACATAGGACCATTTTGTACAAAATATGAAATCTACTTTATTAGATATTACACTACTTAAAACAAAGTACAACATATGTACAATATTAAAATGAAGCCGTTTATATAGGTATCACACTAAAGGTCACTTGTCGTTACTGGACATTCCTCTTGTACAGGGCTTTTTATTTAAAACAAATACAAATAAACTTTAAAAAGTGTCAATTATAAAGCTGCTTTTAAAGAAAAACAGTCACCAGAACAAGCTTTGGAATTACTTTCCTTCAGAATTTTTATAACCAAACTGTTCATGTGCTGGTTGTAGGGTTATCAGTTTTGTGCTGGTTAATCTACAGAATGATCTAAAGCCACTCTGCAGATGACTTTAAATTACCCCAGTCTTCCAGAATCTTCATACCTTTTAAAAAGTTGTCATTCAATTTTAGATTGATTGAAAATATATTCTGCAATTTATGAATGACTACAAATCTGTTTTGCACAGTAATTGCAAATACTACTTTAATAACATCCAAGCAGGTGAAGCCTGCCACAACTGTGTAGTGTCCATTGTAAGTCAGAAAACAAGGACTAAACTTTTTAAACGAGGCAATTTGCCAATTAATGTGAAAATACTCCCAATCACACTAGCAAAAAAAGTAATTCAAAGTTGACTTGCAATTTGGTGAGTGTCAATCTTTAGCAATAGGCAAGTTAAAATAAGGGAAAACTGCTAAAGACAGGATCATATTCTGACTGTATACAAACAATATACACTTTCTAGTGGCCAAATTAAAATTACAATCCTTCTTGAACACCTCACACAAACATACTGTTGGAACACCCAAAACCAAATAATGAGATAAACTACTAGTCAATGTCAGACGGAAGTTCAAACAATGGTATGCAAATAAAAAACAGCACAGCCAAAGCTTGTAAGATACCACATGGTAAAAGCATCCGACCGTCCTTAAAGGAAAAAAAGATACTGAGGACAAATTTCCATGACAATGCCAAGAAGAAAATACATTTAACTACACGCAAGTCAAAATATAGTTTGCAACATGCTTGTGTAGGACATTATTTTAAGCATTCGCTTTTCAAGTTAAACAGGAAGTGCTTTCTGAAATTAAGATCTTTCTTATACAATAAAAGCCAGGAAAAATGATATTTTCTTTACAGCCCTGAATACCCTTACAATTTTAAACTTTTAGTTTGTTGACTCAAAAATCCAAAAATAACAGAAATGGGAACACTCAAGATATTTTAGTTGATGGTATTTGCAGATATTCTTACTATGCACCATTTGCATCACAAACCTGATATCAGCTGGGGATTATAGTCACTCAAACTTGGTGCTGAAATTACAAACCGACCAAACATGAACTTCAAGAATATGTACAAACACTTATTTTTGGTTTTCCTCTGACCAGCTTCTGATTACTAATCATAGTCAGTAATTTCATACAGCTTACAACAGATATACATACCTTGGTGTATCACATGTCTAGCCCACTGTCCTTCTAACAATTGAAAAATCTAGTGCACATTAAAGTTAAACAGCATATGACATTTTTCATACCCAAAATCTAGTGCACATCAAATTAGAAGAGTGTGACATTTTTCCAAATCCATTCTTTACAAGAGATCTCAAAATTTGCCTTAATTTTGAGGCTGAACACTTTCATAAACTGGCAAACTGACAAGACAGATTATAAAAACACTAGGAAAGTTACGTTTGAGAACGTTAATAGGTTGAAGGAATGGATTAAGGTGATAGTGAACCCTGAGAATTTTTGCCACAGCCGATTTAGTACAATTAGAGCTCTGTCAGAATTCCTAACTCATTTTGCGTAACATACATAGAAGACAGACAGACAACATGTAAAGAATTTTGACAAACTTTAAAAACTGAGATGTCAAAGCACCTGAATGAGAAGATTAGATCCAAACTAATCCAGCAGGAATTAATTATCATTCTTTTATACATTAACTGGGAACTAAAATCAGATTAAAATTTCACATTAATAATTTACTTAAAATATGAAATTCTGTGTGTTTTAAAGGTGTGGTATTATATGGGAAAGGATTATGACCAATACTTTTAAAATCCCCTAAAGATACTTTCCTTTTCATGCAGTGCGTTAATAAAATTTACTTTAAGAACAGAATGGTTTTTTCTTTAAAGAGTCAGATTTAGTGCAAGATGTTTAATGAGTTCAGAAACTCTTGACATTTACATCAATAAATTTTGGGATGCAGTGATAAAAATGCTGGGTTGAATATAGTCATAATGCAAAAATGGTGGTTTTAGTACTAAAAACTCAGTCTGCGACTTCTCAGGAATAATTTTAGACTCAATCTCCCATTTATTTTCAAACACAGGTGTAAATAAAAGGATAAATATAAATGCTAAACAAATTTTATAACTCAATGGTTCTGTGGATATGACAACTCACAAATTTAACTCCATCTTTTGATGTAGATTGTAGAAAGCACAATACTCTATTTACCATTGTTTGAACTACCAAGGCTTGACTTCATACATGGTAAGTTATTGCCTACAAACTGGATTCAAGAAAGCGGTGACTCAACGTATAGCTGATTGGTATGGCACAAAGCATAATAGCTTCTACAATAGACTGAGTTCAGAGAACAGCTTTTTACAATATTCTTCTGTTGAAATAGCCTAATGCCCATCATGAGCAGATATTATCTCTTCAGCCCGGCGATGGGATTCCAAGGCCTTCACGGTGTAAATATCCTGAGGCAGCTCAGACTTACGACGCACAAGTGGACGATCTTTTCGAAGATCTTTCTGTGCCTGCAGAAAAGTAAGTGAATGTCAAGCAATGTGAATACT
The DNA here is from genome assembly GCA_024679065.1 of Sphyrna mokarran. Taxonomy (NCBI): domain Eukaryota; kingdom Metazoa; phylum Chordata; class Chondrichthyes; order Carcharhiniformes; family Carcharhinidae; genus Sphyrna; species Sphyrna mokarran. Next base: position 28,524,638 of record JAGIQG010000015.1, read on the forward strand.
TCTAACTAAACTAACCTCATTATTGGTTTTACTGCATGACTTGGCCACAAAAAAAAACTGCATCAGGAATCTAAATTCAGAGATGATAGACCATTGACCCAAAATGTTAACTTTACTTCCGTTTTCACAGATATTGCCCAATCTGCTGCACATTCCAGAACTTTATTTCTTAAGACTTTGTTCGGTCTATAATTTAATTTCAAATCACTTATTAAGACTGTAGATATTAATATACAAAACTCTGCTTTTCCTTCAAAGGATCAGTTGATTAAGACATGCCTTCTTAATAAATACTTTCCACAGGAATGAGGAAAGACCCTGTTATAGCAATAAAATGCCACTGCTCTATATTGAAAAATTACAGAGCGCAATTCAAGATCTGAAATGATATGCTGTATTAATACCCATTACATTGCTTAAAATGTTTACTCACAATGTACCTTCGCATGTGGATGTAATCTGATATGTTAGCAAAATATGACATCTCTCAAAACAAGTGTTTTTTGTGTAAACGTACATGCATCATACACATGCCATTTGTAATCAAATGTTATCATTGTAAGGTATAAAGTAAGTAAAGGTAGAATTCAATTGCTCTTCAGGCAGTTGAGGACAGAAGTCTAACTTGCACTTTCGTTTTTAATTAGTGACAAACACCAAGATTTTGTATAAGGGAGGTCATGTCTCACTAATTTAAGTGAGTTTATTGAAGAGGTGACAAAAATGATTGACAACTAAGAGCTATGGATGTTGTCTATATGGATTCTCATGGCAGGCTGTAGAAAAGATTAAATCATACAGGATCAGGAATAAACTAGCTAGATGGATTCAGTATTTACTTGGTCATCGAAGACAGAGGGTAGCAGTAAAAGGGTATTTTTCTGAATGGAAGTCTGTAACTTGTGGTATTATGCAGGGATGAGTGCTGGGACTTCTGCTGTTTACAATATAAATGACTTGGAAGAAAATGTAGCTGGTCTGATTAGCAAGCTTGCAGATGATACTAAGATTGCTGGAGTTGTGAATAGTGAAGATTGTCAGAGAATATGATATAGATAGGCTAGGAAATTGGGCAGAGAAATGGACAAGTGTGAAGTCATGCATTTTGTAGATCCAATTCAGGCGGGAGCTACAAAATAAATGGTAGAACAATCAGGACCATAGAGAGACAAATCTGGGCATGCAGATCTATAGATCCTTAGAGGTGGCAGCACAGATGGTAAAGGGTGATGACGAAAACATGGCATGCTTATCATCATCAGACAGGGCACTGAATATAAAAATTGGCAAATTATGTTAGTTATATAAAATGTTGGTTCGGTCACATTTGGAATACTGTGTCTAATTCTGGTTACCACACTACCAGAAGGATGTCCAGGCTTTGGAGAGAGTACAGAAAAGGTTTACCAGGATGTTGCTTGGGATGGAGGGCATTAGCTATGAGGACAGATTGAATAAACAGGGATTGTTCTCCCTGGAAAGATGGAGACTGAGGGGTGACCTGACAGATGTTTATAAAATTGAGGGGCATGGAATGAACAGTTGAAAGCTTTTTTCCCAGGGCAGGAATGACAATTACAAGGAGGCACAAGTTCAAGGTATGGAGAGAAGTCCAATAGAGATGTGTAGGGGAAGTTTCTACAGACAGCGGTGGGGGCCTGGAATGCACTGCCAAGTGAGATGGGTGAGGCAGACATGTTAGCAACACTTAAGACTTATCTAGATAGACACAAACAGATGGGGATTGGAGGCGTAAAGGCAGTTGGTCCAGATGAGACAATGTGATTGGTGCATGCTTGGAAGACCAAAGGGGCCTGTTCCTGTGCTGTATTTTTCTTTGTTTCCTTGTTAAAGTGTAGTTCAAGTTTGTACAGGGTTCAGCCAGCAACTAAAGCATTTTCAACTAGAGAGGAACTATCCAACTCTAAATAAATTTAAAATAAACAAAAATGAGGAGTGGCATGACTAACATAAGAAATGCACTGAAGGCATATTTTTTATTATGCTAGCTGATCTATGGTTTTATCCAAGAAATGCCCAAAGCATGATTTTACAAAGGCTGGAAAGGTTATACTATGGAACGCAAATTGTGCTATTCTAATGGCCATATTTATATGTGCTGCTTTAACACTACAAACATTATTTAAGATATTTATATCAATAATGGACTGAAGTGAAACAAATATGCAAATAATTAAGCAATAAATAGTTCAGATAGGCTTATTTTTAATATATTTGAGCAGATGAACCACATTAATTCAAGCTATGCCAATGCAAAGGTTTGTCAAATTGTACAAAAAGAGCAATGAGTTTACAATTTCACTGAAATAACTTCAAAAGGAATGTTTTAAGACTTCGCTGTGGTAGTAAAGCAAGTATTTTAAAATAACGAATACCCAATGCAGGTGGATGAACAGGTAAATAAATCTGTAAGCAATCATATTAAGATTATTCTAAAGGTCAAACCAGTGAGCCTCTTGCCTCACCTTAAAATACAGTAATCCCTGAAAGGATTTGTGTGATAACATTTATCCATTTCTATTTACTACTGTGGTCTTCCATTGCCTCCTACATGAGCTCTATCCAAGTCTAATTTGTGGAATTGCGCACACAAAGTCAATCCTATTTATTTCCACTTGTGGCAAGACCTTTCGTAGGGCCTAATGGATTCCAAAAAAGTGGTCTTGGGCTGTTCCAATCTTTTCTGCAATTTCATATTTAAAGAGATTTGAAATAATAGAATACATATACCTCCTTAATTAAGTTCAATTTATATCAGCTTGGCAAGAGTAATTACACTGAACACCAATGAATCCACAAGATTAAATACTAGAGGAACTTGCATTTAAAACTAATCAAACATACCAATTTACAAGCATATGTGAATTGTATAATGTCATTAAATCAATAAAAGTAATAATGCCATTTTATACCTGAGTTGCTTGATCTTCCACTGTCTTCCTGATCATTTGGATATCTTCTATCAATGGACCATCTGTTTCCATAGCAACTGGACTATTCATGCCACTGGGATCGATGAGAAGCTGATACTGAAAGACAGAATTGAAGTATCATGTACAAATAATCTGAAATTATATTTTAAAAATTAACTTGGCTCATTAAGCATGCAAATTAAAAACTAAAAAGATGTGTCAGCTCTGGATGTTCATGGTATTAAGGAACTTATATGTGGTGCTACTTAAGTAGTGGTGGAAGGAAAATGCAAAACAAACTAAAGAGAGCTGAACCTGGGTTGGCAGATGACTGATTAGAGCAGCACTGAAGCAAGTTAGCTGTCCAGAAACTTGGTCATCTTGGGTTAGCCAATCTCAAGTCACAGCAGAAGTAGTGACAATTGGTCAGGATTCCCACTTTTAACCTTTGTGCATCATTCCCTTATCAAATTTGTGTTTATATAGCTATATGGTAAAGATAGGACTAAGCTCAACTATGGTTCCTCGTTGTCAAATAGCCTCCACCATTCATTGCTGTTGATCATATATGAATATTTGGCATTTAGGTTGTTTGTGGTGGAGGGATTTGAACATTGTAGTCAGCTATGGTAAGTATCCAATACATACTGGAGGAAGGAAGCTTAAAACACAAGGGGATTGATGGAGGGGGGAAATTTGGAAGTACATGACTTGCTGTCAGTCACAGGTGTTCATAACACAAGATTCACACAAAAAATTAAAACAAATACAAGTCAATGAAATAAAGCATAAACATATAGTTTAATGTAATCTTAAAGTGACCAAAATGTGCTCAACCTCATATCAAGACATTAAATATATTGCATAAAATTTTATAATTCAGAATTCCCAAGAGTACATGTAAGTTGTCCAATTAGGTAACCAAAAGAATAAAACATTCCTTTTAGTATATCAAATTTTTAGTGATGTAGTATCCTATCCCGCACTGGCAGGGACTAATTGTGCCTATTCACATAATACCTTTAATGTACTGAGACAGGACAAGCAAAAAGCTCAGTACAGGTGACAATCAAATTTTTGTTGCACAATACATATACTATATCTCAAACTTCTTTAACAAATGGGCTATAAATAAACTTCATCTGCCCACTTTGTAAAGTATGTTAAAATTGCATGAAACACCATACAGGAGTGGCTAATTTCTAGGAGGTAATTCTTTTATTTTCACATCCATTCGGATCATATACTGCAACGAGCAGTTAAGATATCGTACAAAGTAACTTACATCTCTACAAATCAATCACCTTCAAATAAAAAAATGTAAATGTTGGAAATCAGAGAGAAACATAAATGGAAATTATATTTATTCTTGTATCTGTTTTGAGGAAAGGTTGGAGAAATTAGGTTTGTACCCATTAAAGTTTAGGACAGAAAGGTTGCAATCAAGCCACCTCAAAAGATCTGAGAGATACTGGCAGGATGGATATGCAGAGGAGTTTCCTCTTGGAGTATGTAGAGGTAGGGGTCACTTTAAAAATAAGTTGCTCATTAGAGACAGTTGAGGAGAAATCTTTCTCCTAGGTCATGAATCTCTAGGACTCCTCTTCAAAAGGCAGTGGAAGCAGAGTTTTTGAATATTTTTAAGGCAGAGTTAGATAAGACTATTGATGAACAAGTGGTGGAAGGTTATTGGGTGAGGGGTATAGAAATGTGAGGTTCAGGTAAGCCATTATCTTATTGGGTGGTAGAAGGGCTGAGTGGCTACTCCTGTTCCTAATTCAGATGTTCAAATGTATTATACCTCCAATTGAAAACTGCAATAGATTTGATAATTGGGACTAACATGCCCAAGTGTTCTTTCCATTTAGGATGTTGAAATTAACAAATTCTGTAAGATCAATGCAGTTAATTTTGAATTTAGACTTGCAAAATACATTAACTGGAATTCATCTGGATAAGTGCAATGTCCTAACTATGTTAGGGATTGTGGGTTTTAAACAAGAAAAGCCATGGTTTAAATATATATATATATATATAAACAAACTAATAGCAAACTCATTCTAGGAGGCTATGCTTGTGCAGAATACAAATAAAGTAATACTGCAGTCTATGCAACACCCTAATGTTATCACCATGAAATCATGTGATCAGCTCTTAAAAGTAATCTGCAACCACAAATATTTAATAAGCCTACCACACAATACCACCTAACATAGGATTACAACATCTTAAAACAACATAAGATGTTGCATGGTAGGCTTATGATAGAACAACATACATTCAACATCTTACAACAGCATCATCATACAAAGACAAACTATATCAAGGAAAATAATCTTTCGTTCTTTGAATTTATAGCCCTGACTTTTCAAAAGTGGATTAGTGGTATTGAAGCATAAAGGCAGCAATTATTGTCATAGTTGTGTATCCCTGGATTGTGTATCCCTGGCTGGTGATTTTCAGTACAAAAGGAGACCTGCTCCCTCCATTCTTGTATCTCATTTAAACAGATCATTTATGCAAATTTAGTCTAATCAGAATTTCCAACTGTTGCATTGGGAACAGAGTTGAGTTGGCCTCAAGCTACAGTCCATACCATGTTCATTGGACACTTTTCTTCATTTGAGGTTTCTATTTAATGTTGCTGCATTTTGCTCCATTAACTTGTTTTTGCTGCTAATGTTTTATTTCAGTGTATTAAAATGGCTGTGTATGAGATGTGTTAATTACATATACACCTCCCTTCAGGGGTCCAAATGTGCTAGATGCTTTAGATGAACTAAAGCAGTTCACAAAGGACTGATGTAACTCTGGCTGCTTAAGTCATTATTCAAAAGCCATATCTGGACACTCCTTCATATGTATCTGCACAAGTCAAGACAAATCTTTTTCCATTTTACAAAGAGGACTGTCATACATTATTGTTTGCTGTAGGATGATCTGCAAACAACTGGAACAATCATGGCTTTTCCGATAGAAGTCCAGCTAAAGTGTTTATACAACTGGATTCTTAAGTCACGTGAGAAGAACTGTGCTATGTAAAGCACTCTTCAGTTCACACCTGCATAAAGCAAATGTTGCAAAGGTAGCATCTTCACCACTGTAATGAAAATAAACTGTCAGCATTGCAGTCTTTCTGGTAGTACACTTCTCCCGAGGACAACATATCAATAACCTTTGAGAGTCTTGCAGATCATTGTAGCACTACAACAACTGATGTGCAAAGATAGGATTTTCATTCAATTCATCTTCAGAATTATCTGGCTATGAAATATTACCATATCAATAATCCATATGCAGCAAACAGCCAAGCAAGATTCATGGTGTAAATGGCTGTATTTATGAAAAAAGAAACAAGTGCTTTTAGATGATCACAGCTAAGCTATGCTGACCCCATAGTGACATTATCCCTCACTAACAGCAGAGGGCAGCTTTGGGCTGAGCATCTGACCAGTTTGATTGCCCATTCACATCTGCAAGAGAAATCTCCCCATCTAAATTTAACACAAACAAGTTGGGTGCAAAGGGCAACTAATGCTGTATAAAATGTTCAAAATAGTACTTTAAGAGAACAATATTGAAGAGTAAAGAAAACATGAACGGATTAAAAGCTAGATTTAAAAATTAACTACCACAGGGCAAAATGCCAAAATCATGTGGATCCACAGGAAGCCCCAGAATTTATATTTTTTGGTTGACAAGTAGTGGACAGTAAATTTTTACCAAAGCAGAACACAGACATCTCCTGGAGAAATTTAATGGATACAAGTTAGAAGAATAAACATTTGAACTTAAATCTGGAAAAATGAAGGAAACAAAAGAGGGGCTAATAGGTACTTCTCAGTTGTTGGAAATAGGCATCAAAATTCAATAGGTTGTGTCTGGTACTGCATATTTAAAATAATTTACAGGATGTGGGTGGCCAGGCCAACATTTATTGCCTCTGCCCACCTGCTTGAGAAAATGATGGTGAGCTGCCTTCAATTTGCAATCCCAAATATTGAAGTACTGTAAGAGTGTTCCAGGATTTTGACCCAGCAAAAGTGAAAGAATGGCAATGTACTTCCAAGTCAGGATGAGGTGCAACTTGGAAGGAAAATCTAGGTAGTGGTCAGGCAGAGTCAGAGTCATACAGTACTGAAAAATTCTTTTGGCCATCAAGTCTGCACTGACAATAACTACCACAAAAGTCATGCTAATCTAATTTTCCAGCACATCCCATATCCTTGAATGCGAAGATGTTTTAAGTGCTTATTTAAATACTTCTTTCCAGCCTCCACTATCTTCCCAGGCAGTGCACTAATGACTCCCACCACTCTGATTCCTGTCCCTCACTTTAAAACTATGCCCCCTTGTGATTGACCTCTTGACCAAGGGGAACACCTGCTTCCAATTCACCGTCCATAACCATCAGTCTTATGTCTTCCCTTCCCTCAAGCCTTCTCTGCTCTAGAAAAACAAATCCAAGCCTATCCAATTTGTTCTTATAGCTCAAATTCTTCATCCTAGGAAACATCCTGGTGAATCACCTTTGTACCTGTCTCTAGTTCAATCACATCTTTCCTATAGTGAGGTGATCAGAACTATACCTTACTCCAGCCATGGCTTAACATTACCTCCTTGTTCTTATATACTATGTTACAACTGATAGAAGTGTCCCATATGCCTTAAGAAACTCTATTCACTTGCTCTGCCTCCTTCAGGAATCTATGAGTATTTCAAGATCCATCTATTCATTTGAACTTCCTAGGTATCCTGCCATTCATTAAGTACTCCCTTATCTTGTTACTTCATCCAAACTACTTCACCTTGCATTGATCAGTATTAAATACCACCTGGCACAGTTCTGCCCATCTGACCAACCCATCTATATTTTCCTGCGACCTTCAACTTTCTTGTTCACTATTAACACCTACCAATCTTGGTGTCATTTCAAATTTGCTTATCACAGATTGATCATCTATATCGTTGTGCATAACATACAAGGGAGCCAGCACTAAACCTTGTTGTATGCCACTGGATATTGGCTTCCAGTCACTCAAACAGCTTTCTACATCACCCTGTGTGTCTTATGCAGTTGCCATGTAACTACAGTCCTTGTTCAAGGAACAAGAGAGTGAGCTCCTGTAGCGCATCTTGTACACACACTGCTGTCCATATTTGTTGGTGGTGCAGTGAGTGAATGGGAAAAATACAAATCAAACTGCTTGGTCCTGGTGGTGTCAAGTTTCTTCAATGTTGTTAGAGCTGCACTCACCTAGTCAACTACAGATTATTCCATCACACTCCCAAATTGCGTCTTGCAGATTCTGGACAGATTTTGGGACGTCATGAGGCGAGTTATTTGTTTCTTGATTCCTAGCATCGGATCTGCTCTCCACAGAGCGTTTATGACGAGTTCAGTTCATGGTCGATGATAACCCCCAAGATGCTGACACTGGAGAATTGAATTATGTCAATGGCACTGAACATCAAGGGCTGATAGAGGTTAACTATTTGTTGGGAGATGGTTATTGCCTGGCATGAACTTTAATTACCACTTTCTAGTGCAGGTCTTACTGCATTTGGGCATGGAATGCTTCAATATCTGAATGAATTACAAATAGTGCTGGACAGTGTGCAATCGTAGCACGCAGTCGTCCGAAAACATTGCCACTTCTGACCTTATGGTGGAAGCAAGTTTAGTGTTGGAGCAACTGAAGATGATTGGACCTAGGACACTATCCCGAGGAACTCCTGTAGTGATATCCTCGAACTCCAACCACCACAACCATCTTTCTCTGTACTAGGTAGGACTCCAACCATTGAAAGGTCCAGTTTTGCAGGAGCTCATTGATTCCATATGGGGTCAAATACTGTCCTAATACCAAAAATAGTCACTCTCACCTCTTGTGCCCGTATTTGGACCAAGGCTGTAATAAGATCTGGAACAGAATGACTTTGGCAGAACACAGACAGGGTCAGCATCAGATAATTGTAAGTACCACTTCACAGCACTGTTGATGACACTTCCATCTCTTCACTATTGATTGATAAGGCAATAATCTGCAGGTTTGAATTTGTTCTGCTTCTTATGTACAGGACATACTCAGGCAATTTTCCATATTCCCAGGTAGATGCCAGTATTGTTGCTATAATAGAAGAGTATGGCTAAGGGTACAGCAAGTTTTGGAGCATAAATTTTCTTCACTGTTGCAATGTTACAACTCAGTAAAGTTTCACAACACCAATTTTAAATCCAACCAATTTATTTGATAGTAAATTCACGAGCTTTCAACACTATGTGCCTTCGTCAGGCAAATGCATAGTGTTGAAAGCTCGTGAATTTACTATCAAATAAATTGGTTGGATTTAAAATTGGTGTTGTGAAACTTTACTGAGTTTACCCCAGTCCAACGCCGGCATCTCTACATCGCAATGTTACAACGCAGTGTTTCCTAATATCATAACAGTTGAACAGAATCAACGAATAAGAACGTAGAACCCTTAACAGCTTGAGATTATTAAGATATGGTTGCTAGTTATTCAACTTGTATTTTTTGCTAGTTTTCTCATTCTCTAATTTTTCCCCTCAATGAAACTTTTAGTCATTCTTTTTTGTTTTTAATACTCTATCCAACATTCTGACCTGTTACCCACCTTTGCGCAATTGTACAATCTTTAAGTTTGATATATTTTTAGTTAACCAGGAATGCTGAATTTTCTACTTCTACATCCTAGTTTACTGAACTTCGGACATTCCTCTCCATTGTACCAATCCATTGTACCAATCATTACTAGATCTACCCTTCCACATCTACCCTGTCCCTCAAAAACATCAAGCACCCAATATTCAGGTCTTAGCGTATTTCATCCTGCAGCCAAGTCTCTACAATAGCTGTCAGATAGTATTTATTTTTATTTGCGCTGTCGATTAATCACTTTGTTTCAGAATGCATGTACCATTCAGAACAGTCTTCAATTTTGTCTTATTATTTTTGTAACCTTCAGTCCTTTGATTTAATGTTAGATTTGTGATTTGTCCCTTGTCATACTGTTTGTCCTTTCCCATGTTAATACTTTCCTCTCGTCTTATTTTTACCCAAATTTGATTTCTTGCTTCCACTGTTTAGTTTAAACCTGCTCCACTTCCCTAATTATGCAGTTCACTAAAACACTAGTCCCAGCACAGTTGAAGTGTAGACCATCACAATAGTACAGTCCCCTACCCAACATTTTCCAGTAAGGAATCTGGAATCTACTTCTCTCTCTCATTCATCTCTCCAATTTTATTTACCCTACAGCAATTTTTACAGTAGTAGATAATAATCCAGAGATTACCACCTTTAACATTCTGCTTTGAGTTCCTAGCTCCTCAATCTCTGACAAACCTGTCTTACGCATGTCATTGATACTGAACTGGACTAATGACCTCTGGATCCTCCCCCTCCACAGGATGTTCCTCTCTAGATATGAGTAGATATCCCAGGGAGCAGGCAACAGGGCTGTCTTGCCTCATTCTCTTGACTGCAGAGAACAGTGTGGCCTCCTATCATTTTGTTTTCACCACTTGAATGGCATCCTTTACCAATGAGCAACAGTCAGTCCTTCACCTCATCCACACAAGTAAGAAGTAGCTTGTACCTGTGTGGGTAAAGTCAGGGGCTGAAGCTATATGCTGGTTCCTCTTACCTGATTTGCAGTCACATCTTCCTGTCCCTGATTATTAGTTCTGTCTGACGAGGGGACACAGCTTTAAATTAAGGAGTGATAGTTATAGGACGGATATCAAAGGTAGGTTCTTTACCCAAAGGGTGGTTCGGGAGTGGAATGCCCTGCCTGCAGCAGTTGTAGATGAGCCAAGTTTGGTGGCGTTTAAGAGGTTAGTTGATAAGTACATGGAAGAGAAGGGAATGGTTTAGTTTGGAGGGGCATTGCTTTTTATATTGGTCGGCGCAACATCGAAGGCCGAAGGGCCTGTTCTGTAATGTTCTATGTCCTAAAGGAAGTGACTGCCTCCTGTACTGGATCATCTAGACCAGTGACTTGCTCTTTGCTGAATTAATCTATTTCAGTTGGGTTTGAGGCAAAATCATCTCAGCATCATTGAAATATTGAGCAGTATAACCCCCATGACTTGCCTGGGTTAGCAAAAAACCTCACTTACTGTGCTGTCTGGAGACAATACACATCTCTTTAACCTGTGCTCAGTGCTCCATCCACTCACATTGTTAGCCACTTTAAGACTTGAATAGCAGGTTAGATGTAAAGATTCGCATTCTAATCAGTAGTCTGTAAACAAACAGTCTGTGCTGTTTGAGACCAGAACACCTCATTCACCTAACGAAGAGCAGAGCCTCAAAAGCTTGTGAGTTTACTATCAAATAAATCAGTTGGACTTAAACCTGATGTTGTCAGACTTCTTACTGTTTACACTCCAGTCCAATGCCAGCATCTCTACATCATATATACAAAAGTCAGGATTTGTCTAATCCATGTAACTGCAAGGCTTAAATAATTCCAAGCAATCTCTCTGGCAATGATAATTAACTGTTAGATATGAGGAGTCACATTCCTTCAGATTTTAGTTTGTGTAGGAAATTTAAAAAAACTGTTAACTTTTCATTCTCAGGAACATCTTTTTGTACTTACTTTAGTTCAGACTTTACAGATTGTTAAGAATTCTTGCATCTGATGAGCAAGAAAATGCATATTTGCCTGCTTCACGTAAGTTTCAGGTCTGCTATTGCAGATCCAAGATGGCTTTCTAAGCATACAAAGTGCCCAAGTAAAACCACAGAAAGCCTATGGACAACTGTGATGCCCATAAAGTCCAGCCCATTTGTCTGCATAGTTTTGCCACATGTCAAATTAATAATGATTTTTGTACTGAAGCCTCATATGCATCAGAAACTGAACCAAGACTAATTCTACAATCTTTAGGTAATAAAGTTGCAAGAATACATTAACACTCCAACTGGTGGTAATTTTTGAATTATTAAAAGTAGATCTAAACATCAAGGTTTTCCATGTACATCCTGAAGAATATGCATGTATATTATTCTTTAATTGTTACAGCACAAAAGCTATAAACCTTCATCCTAATTGGATATTTAGAAATCCTAAAATTTCAATTTTGGTGATTAAGCTATTTTCTTTTCCTCATGGATGGATGTTGTGCATTCCGAGACAAGGCTAAAAACAATGGAGTAGTTATACACAGCCAACAAATGCATGCCAAGACATTAATCAGTTACAATCTAACCTACTGGGTTGCAGAATGGTCAGTACCTTTCAAATCCAGGGTTTAATTCCAGTCATGAATGACTGGAATTTGCATGTTCTCTCTGTGTCTATGTAGGTTCCCTTCCATAGTCCAAAGATGTGCAGATTGGGTGAACTGGCCATGTTAAACCGTTCCTTAGTATCCCAAGATGTTAGGGGGGGGGAATTAGAGGACAAACATGTGGGGTTATAAGGACAGGGCAGAAGGGTGGCTTAGGTAAGATGCTCTGTTGGAGAGTCGTTGCAGGCTTAAAGGGCCAAATGGCCTCCTTCTGCACTATAGGGATTCGCTGTTTCTTTTTGCTTGAATAGAACTGTAGAAAACTAGATTATACAATTAAAATGTTTAACTACTTTAACATGAACTGATAACTATGTTATCATAACAAAGTGATTCTAGTAAGATATCTATGGTTGTCTTAAACATTAATTCATCTGTACTTCTGCATTTAAAACAGACTTTCCCATCTGTAAATGTTCCATAATAGGCATATTTAAATAGCTTCACACAGTAGTACCAAATTCTTGTTGAGTTCAATAACCACATTCTCTCCCCTGCAAAGCATTAACTTTCAAACTTGCTTGTACCAGTGACTGACACTTTACATTGTCTCATTCTGGTCACTTAGTGTTTTCACACATACACAAATAAATTCATGAAGTAGCACCACATAATGATTGGAAAATACACCTTATATCAACTGGTACAAAATGGCACCGATGAAAGTCATGGATACAGAAAAAACACAAGTACGTTACAACAATGAATACATAAAAGTACTTCATTACTGTGAAGGATACATGCGAGCTCTTGTTTCCTTTTCTTTTAAATACTTAATACATTAATTGCCTGCAAGTACCCTTAAAACTGGAACTGGGGAACACGAATAGGCTACTTGCTTGTTAGCCTCATAAAAGTATTGTACAGAAGATTACTAAGGTGCACAGTTATTCCTATTCTGAAATCATGTGTGCTAAAAATGTGTTTAAATGGATAACTTTGAATGAACAGGTGCAAACTACTTCAAAAGGATAAATTTACCATTTACAAACTCCAGTCAGTGCACTGCACATCAGAGTTGAAACTGCAAGATGCACCTTCAATCTTTTATTTAGTAATATACAGTTGATCAAAAGCTATTCAAAATTAAGTACACAAGGAAGTGCAAATATTAAATTAAAATTGTTCAAAGGATAGCAAAATTTGATAATTACCACATATTCTAAATGGAAAGGAACAACAATAAATATAACAAAAAATGTACTGATTCTTTCTATTCAATTTTTTGGATGGTACTAAGATTAAGTGGTAGTTAACAGTATTCCCTTTCAGCTCATTAATTTTACTTCTAGCACTGTGTGTCATCAGCAAGAGTGTCAAATCTGTATCAAAGCAGAGCTCTCTGTTCCAGATATTAGATATTTTAATTGTTCAATGGGCTACTGATTAAAAAAAAAAATCACAAAACATTTTTTTTAAAATTGAAACTTTGGTGCATTTTGATACAAGTGCCTACCTGGTTTTTGGAGACAGGGCACATGGACAGTTCCCAGGATGACCAGTTTTGAAAGGAACCCAGTGTCTGATGAAAGGAAGTCACTTATGAAGTTTGGTTAAAATAAAGCATTTTTGATTTGGAGATGTGTCAATATTTATGGAAAAATAACCTTAGGTTAGGCAAAGCGTAAGAAAAAAAGCACAGTAAACTTCCTCTAATTTTTCCAACAATGGAATTAATTTGATTGAAAGGAATTCAACTTCCATTTCAAATTGGTGCTCCTAAATTGATTTCCAGAAGATAAGCTGAAACTTTGTATCAAATTATTGGTGGTTTAGTTCTGTGGGCCTATGCCCAAGTTGAAATTGATTAACAAGTCATTCACTTAATTAGCATTGAACGCATAACCCAGATATGAGAAAACTACTGTGCCACTCAAGTCACTTCAGGATTTACTAGCCAACCTCAAGTACTGCTACATATGTGAAATCAATTTCATCACTCAAAGCACAGTTTGTGGGCAGGGTGGGAAAAGAGGACCAAGGAAGGGAAGCTGGGTGGAAAAGGGTTTAAGGAAGCCAGAAATCTGTCAGATTGTGGAAAAGGAAAGGCCGAATGTTTGCAGTAAAGAAATGCTATTTGCAATTTACTATTGGCAAGTCTATTAAATAGTCTAACCATGGGATGCTGTTGAGGGCCAGGGATGGAGGCGGTGAAAAAGGATGGACATGCATTCATTGAAATTCATAGCCTGTCGGTCACTGTCAGTAAAGTCTTCAATAATTTAATTCTGGATGCTTGCTGTATATTTCCTGTATCCGTTTTAGGATTAAAAAGATTTATACATTACATACAAAGCATCAGTATAAAAGGATTGTAAACTTCAATGCAACATGAAGTTAATGTTCGGGAAATAGAGGTGGGGTGGAGAAAAATAGTATTGTGTAAAAATTAACTTAAATTGTCTATTTGTGTTAAATAATTCTAATGCTTTGTTGCATTGGTAATTTTAATAAACATGCTGAAAAGCCACTAAGTATTTTTAGCGTGCATGCGCACGAAGCAACTTGAACAATTTATGAGTTACAACACAATACAACCTTACCATATAGCTATTTATAATATAAAAAGGCATGCAAGGACATATTTTAAAATATATATTCCCATAGAAATTAGGTGACAAGGGAGTTTTCAATGCATCTTCAGATGAAATGCTGTTTTCTACAGCAATTTTAAGCAAAATGAATGACTAGCAAAAACTGACATTAACCTCATCAATAGTGACATTGTTGGTTGATGGGAGGGGGATAGTGGGAAGACTAAGGGTAGGATAAGACTTCAAGATTTTGATAGTTTTGTTACACCAGATTTCATAGTTGAACTCAGGACAAAATAAAAATTTAAAACTACTTGTGCAATTCTGAAAAATCAGGATGAACAGTTGGAATTGGAAGACGCTAGATATTCCAACATTCCATTTTTAAATAAGGTTTTAAATATTCTATTTAAAAATTCATAACGTTATGATCAGGTATCAATACAAGTTTATACGCAGACTTCAATTGCTCAAGTTTACAAAGCAAATAAATGTCAATTCTATTCCTGAATTTGATTTAAAACACGTACAATGTTTAGTCAATGCAGATAAAATTAATAATCAGCTTAACATAATCCAAATCCCACCTGTGCTGAAAAGAAATAGCTATGAAGGTTACTTTAACCCATATTTTACAGACAATAACAGTGATAATATTAACATACACATACCTGTGGATTAGCTTTGGCTAGATTCTCTATTTTGAGCCATGCCTCTTCACGTTCTTTCAACTTTGCTTTCTCCCTAGACATTACAAAAACAAAAATGAAAATATTAAAACTAAGAAACCAGTTTAAAAGTTGAAATAACAATTTCAGATAAAGCAAGGCTGGAATGTGTTAAAAGCAGTACCAGTAATTTTAGTGGTATTGCTCTAGTATGTGAAGTGAACCCAACTGCCACTGGTGGACATAAAGACAATGGAATCAAAGAAATTTACAGCACAGGTGGCCATTATGTGGCCCACTATTTACGCTGGCTTTTTGCTTAGAGCAACCCAAAACCGGCTCTCACCTTTCTATGCGAGTTATTTAATGCTAAACAATGACCTATTCATGACTGCCTTCTCAACCAGAAGAAATGGTCTCTCTATTCACTGTCAAGCCTTTTTTTTACAATGACAGGAGCTTCTTAAGTCTTCCTTCTTAGGTTTCTCTTCATAACTATAGCTTCCAGATATTGTTGTGATAAATCTACACTATATGTATCCTAAAAATAATGGCACCAAAACTACAGACAACACTGACTAACTATTGTTTTACACTAATTATTTCCCTTTACTCTTGTACATTAATGCTATTAAATTGTTGAATTTACTAATCCAAACTGTTGCTGGCCTTCATGACTTCAGCTGTCTAGACTCAGTTTAAGAAAATTTAATTGAATAGCTAAATGTTATTCGCAACCTTCAGCTCAAGTATGTGCTCCTGTTCTTTGTTTTTCTTCCCATAATTTATTCCCTCATACTTATCCATTCTAAAATTCACACAAATTATATTCTGCCCATTAAATTAACTTGTCTTCCTGAAATACTTGACAATCCTTTTTTCTAGTTACTAAACCCTTTATTTTCTGCTTGAGATTTTGCCACTTATATCCACTCTATATAGAATGCAAAAAAATCCAGCTCGGTTTTGGCCACTTTAAATCATTCTCTAATTCAAAAAACTTAATAACACACCAATTAATGTCCCAAGTGTATAATCATGGAATGCTACACCACAAGAGGACCTCTTACCCCACCGTTCTTAAAATTATAGAATCTCTAGTGTGCCAAGAGGCCATTCAGCCTGCACTAACAACAATCCCATCCAGCTCTATTCCTTTAACTCCATGCATTTACCCAGCCAAATCCCGTGACAGTAAGGTACAATTTAACATGGTCAATCAACTTAACATGCACATCTTCGGAATGTGGGAAGAAATCAGAGCACTCAGAGGAAACCCACAGACATGGGGAGAATGTGCAAACTCAGTCACCCGAGGCTGGAATTGAACTTGGGTCCTTGGTGCTGCCCTTTATAAAACAAAGGAAACTGAAAAGCTGACAGCGTTCACATAAAATGAATCATTAGAAAACTGATTGGCAGCATGTTTTGTAACGGTAGAGGGAGCCTGTCACTGGCTGGCTGTGGGCTCTTCTGATCCCACTGGTGTCAATGGATTTTCCAGTTGTTTGCACCCTCTGCCAGAAGACAGCCCATAGCAGAGATTTGCCATTGGCAGGATTGGAAGATCCTGCCAGCAGGAAAGCTGGAAAATCCCACCCATTTGCACTGAAAGAATGCTGGGGCACAGGCAAGGAGAAGGAAGAAGCACAGCTATAGGTGAGGTGAGGCAGATAGATGGCTTGGATGGCTGTATAAAAAGAAAGAGCTTTCATAGAACAGCAGCACCAATAGACGTAGGTAATTAAAGACAATACGCCAGCTCCAACTGAACATCATACTGGGATATTTAAAGTGCTAGCTAACAAAATTAGTCAAGCCCTTCATCAGAAATAGGAACAGTGCTTGTGGAATGTAAAGTAGCTAACATAATAGTTTAAAAAAGAGAGGATAAAATTGAGCACAAAAATTAGTGACCAGTGAGTCTAACGTGTTGTAAGGAAATTATTAGAACATATCCTAACACAAGGGGGAAATAATAAAATATCTGATTGATCATCACACACATTGGGACCCTGGAATATAGTGGAAAGTATAGCGTGCAGGATATAGTGCTACAGTTACAGCTACGATGTAAAAAATATTAATTTAGTATAATGTAGGTCCATTCAAAAGTTTGATAGCAGCAGGAAAGAAGCTGTTCCTGAATCAGTTGGTTTATGATCTCAGACTTGTGTCTTTTCCCCCCCCCGATGGAAGAGAATATGCCCAGGGTGCGAAGATCCTTGATTGATCTGAGGCAGCAGGAAGTGTAGATGGAATCAACAGCTAGGAGGCTGGTCTGTGTGATGTACTGGGCTACCTTCACAACTCTTGTAGTTTCTTGCAGTCTTGATCAGAGCAGGAGCTATACCAAGATGTGGTACATCTGGAAAGGATGCTTTCTATGGTGCATGTGTAAAAATTGGTGAGAGTCGTAGCAGACGTGCTGAATTTCCTTAGCCTCTTGAGAAAGCAGATGTGGTGGTGGACTCTCTTAACTATAGCATCAGCGTGAAGGGACCCGGACAGATTGTTGGTAATCTGGATACCTAAAAACTTGATTTTCTCGATCATTTCATTTCCACTTCATCCTCGTTGACGTAGACAGGGGCACATGCTCTGCTCCGCTTCCTAAAGTTCATACCATTTCCTTCATTTTACTGATATTGTTGTTGCACCATGTCACCAGATTCTCTTTCTTTCCTGAGCTTTGTCTCATCATTATTCCAGATCAGACCCACTACAGTGGGGTCATCAGTAAACTTGAAAATCGCATTGGAGCGAAATTTGGCCACACAGTCATAGGTTATAAGGGGTATAGTAAGGGGCTGAGGACACAGTCTTGCAGGGCACCCATGTGGAGGATAATCGTGGAGGTGGTGTCATTGCCTATCCTTACAATCATGGTCCATAGGTTAGGAAGTCTAGGATCCAGTCACAAAGGGAGGAGCTGAGCGGTAAGCTTCCAAGTTTGGAGATAACTTTTATAGGGATAAATGCTGTTGAAGGTAGAAGTGTAGTCAATAAATAGGAATCTGGCATAAATATCATTGTTACCTAGGATTGAGTATAGGGCCAGGGAGATCGCATCTCCTTGCAGCAATAGACAAACTATAGTGCATCCAGGCAATCTGGGAGACTGGAGCTGATGCGTGCCATTACTAACCTTTTGAAGTACTTCATAATGATGGATGTCAGAGCCATTCTAATGGTGATAGTCATTAAGATACGCTATATGGTTTTCTTTGGTACAGAGATAAATAATGGTCATCATCTTGAAGCAAGCAGGGACCTCAGGCACAGCAAAGGGGGAAATCAGTATGAATTTATGGAAAGGATCATGGATCACATATTTATTAGGTTCTTCCATAAATTGACAGAAATTGTACACAATGGAAAGTCTGTGGGTATTATATATTTGCATTTCAGTTTCTTACTATAACATTCAAGGGATGGCATGACGTTTATTTTATATATAGAAATAAACATGTTTCATCAGCACTTTTCTATATTTTTCCCTATAGGAAAAACCCATTACAGTGCATGCATATATGAGCTGTTATTTTTGTAGGTGGCACCACAGATATTTCCAATAAGGCACTTCATAAAATAATACACACCATTTCCATTCCCTTTCTAGGCTTACCTGTCCCTTTTTTTGTCTCTCACATTTTCCTTCCAACTCCAGTCATTTAGATACACAATGCCTTATTTTTAATATTTTCAAATGCAAGTACAAAAGTAGCAGCTTGTGAGCGTAGGAAAGAGAAATTGTGGAATTTAGTAACTCATGAAATTCTAGCAGCCTGGAAAGCGCAATTAAGGCCACAATCAGATCAACCATGAACTTACTGAATGGTGGAGCAGGTTTTGAATAGCCAAATGGCTTTTTCTTGCCCCTATTTCTTGCATTCGTATATATGTCTTTTACGGAAAGTGATTAATGATTGATTTTGCCTTGAAAATGTGATAGCTATCATACTTATTGTCAACCCTTGTTTATTTCCTAATCTTTTCTCAGCTGACCTTCACCATGCTGTACCTCTTACTTATCAGATCCAATATGAAGTGTCTTAAGTGTCCAATTCTACTATTGCTTTAAATGTATTAGTGTCACAACTAGGCTTACATACATAGAACAATACAGCACAAACAGGCCCTTCGGCCCATGAGTTGCACCGATCACATCTACCAATCCATAGACCTATCTATAACTCCCTATCCTATTCATTTCCATATACTCATCCAGAAGTCTCTTAAAAGACCCCAGTGAGTTTGCCTCAACAACCTCCGACGGCAGTCGGTTCCATTCACTCACCACCCTCTGAGTGAAAAACCTACCCCTGACATCTCCTTTGTATTTGCTTCCCTGCACCTTAAATCTGTGTCCTCTCGTAGTGACCATTTCAGCTCGGGGAAATAGTCTCTGAGAGTCCACCCTATCTATTCCTCTCAACATTTTATAAACCTCTATCAGGTCGCCTCTCAACCTACGTCTCTCCAGTGAGAAGAGTCCCAGCTCCCTCAACCTATCTTCATAAGGCCTGCCTCCCAATCCAGGCAGCATCCTTGTAAATCTCCTCTGAACTCTCTCAATCCTCTACATCCTTCCTATAATGAGGCGACCAGAACTGCGCACAATACTCCTGGAGTCTGACAAGAGTCTTATAGAGCTGCATCATTACCTTCTGACTCCTGAACTCTATTCCTCGATTAATGAAGGCCAGTACACCGTACTTCTTCTTGACCACTTCCTCCACCTGCGAGGCCGATTTAAGAGTCCTATGGACCCGGACCCCGAGATCCGGATGTTGATTCATGGGTTGCCTGGTGCTTCATGTCGTAAATGAGTGCTTTATCGGGACCATCTGAAGGGCACCATGACAGCTCAGTGACTATCGCTGTAGCTGTGCAGACACTTGGAATTGGACCAGTGTCTGCGGGAGTTTGCGCGTTCTCCCCGTGGTTGCGTGGGTTTTCTCCAGGGGCTCCGGTTTCCTCCCACATCCCAAAAATTCACTCTTAGGCTGATTGGGAAACAAATTGTCCCTACATTTAGACTCTTCTATATTAGGAATAACCTAAAATTAGGATAGGATAATGGAACTGTTACTATATAGTTATGACGGCGGCGCGGGCTCGTTGGGCCGAGGGGCCTGTTTCCCGTGCTGTGTTGCTCTAAAAAAATCTAAATCCTTCTGCTCTACAACACAGCTAAGACTCCTACCCCTTATATTGTACTCCTTCATCCCATTATTCCTGCCAAAATGGACCACTACACATTTATCTGTGTTGAAGTCCATCTGCCACTTCTCCGCCCAGTCTTGCATCCTGTCTATGTCCCGCTGCAACTTTTGGCATCCCTCCAGACCATCCACAACACCACCGATCTTTGTGTCGTTGGCAAACTTGCTAACCCATCCCTCCACTTCCTCATCCAGGTCATTTATGAAAATGACAAACAACAGGGGTCCCAGAACAGATCCCTGAGGCACTCCACTGGTTACCGACCTCCATGCAGAACAAGACCCATCCACAACCACTCTCTGCCTTCTGCCGGCAAGCCAGTTCTGGATCCATGAGGCCAAAGCCCCTTGGATCCCATGCCCTCTCACCTTCTCCAGAAGCCTTGCATGTGGGACCTTATCAAACGCCTTACTAAAGTCCATGTACACTACGTCCACCGCCCTTCCTTCGTCAATGTGTTCAGTCACGTTTTCGAAGAACTCAACTAGGCTCGTAAGGCATGACCTGCCCTTGACAAAACCATGCTGACTATTTCTAATCAGTCCAAACTTCTCCAAATGTTCATATATCTTATCCCTCAGAAGCCTCTCCATCAGCTTACCAACCACTGAAGTCAAACTCACCGGTCGGTAATTTCCAGTTCCCTTTCTTAAAGATAGGAACCACATCCGCAATCCTCTGGAACCTCTCCCGTTTCCATGGACGATGCAAAGATCATCGCCAGGGGCTCTGCAACCACTCCCCTCACCTCACCTCCCACAATAACCCTATAATTACATTAACACTATAATAAAATTGTGAAAAATCCCCTAACTTCTGTCATGATTTTGAAGTGGAGCCATAACTAGAAATAGTAGACATAGCCACACAAAGGCTCAGCTTAAGTGTGGCTGAAGACCATGTGACAAGTTATGTTTCCTTCAGATATACAGGGAGGGGCAAACACCATCTCAGGTACTGCCTTCATAATTTGCCAAGGTATTTACAACTGAGCATGTTATTTATTTTGCAGATGAGCTCCTCTTCCTTTGGAGATCTTCAAACCTTTATGGTTATATTTTACAATGTCATTATCACAGAGATACAGGACACCATAGAAACTGGAGATTTACCTGTTAATATCTACTCAATTTCTACCTACAGTTCCTACTTCCATATAGTTAGCCCGTTTTACTTAAATGGGTACGAATATCAATTTTAGGAAATCGTGGACTGTTCTGTTTGCTGAGTGATGTTTCTTCACTTACCTTTTTTTAATCATATGGTTTTAAGAATGCAAGTTTGGATCAATTTTGCAAGAAAAGGTATGACATCAAATGCTTGGTAGATGACTTCATGCAACAGTGAGATATGTACACATAGATAAATGGCTGGACACAAGTTCAACTTACTTTTGCCTTTCTGCTTTGAATTGTTGGGTGCAGTCATCAAATAGTTTCTGATTCATTTCCATAAAGAGTTTCAGAGCATTGTAGATTAATCCATGGATAGTCCTAAAAACAAAATCACTTAAATCTCAAGTATGATTTATTGTGATTTCTGCTAGTAGTAGAGCTACATTAGGTGACTACAAAACTATCAGCTATATTATTAGACTAAAATTATGCATACATCTTATTCAGAATCTAAAATGCACATTAATAAACTCCAAGTTAAAGTCCCTCTTTCTCCTGCCCAAAGGATGTACACCTTAACTTAACATTGCCAAAATTGCATAATTTTAATAAGAACCAAGAGGGTAATTTTCACCTCTAACCCTTCTGGGTATGAAACTGATGAATCAGCCAGTTGTTTTTAATCTGCCCGTTTTTTCTTTTATTGAAGTCAATGTCAAGTAAAATTGGCAGGTGTAACACAGGATGACTGATTTTTTTTCCCACTGGGCTAGTTAGGTGAAAATTACCCCCAAAGTTTTCAGTTGAGAATACCTCTAAAACAGCAACATTTTAACACCTCCATTTCCATTTATAATAACCTAGAAAGTAAACTTGCAAGCTATCTAAAGCAATGTCAAAAACCCACTTTTTGTTAACATATACTTACAAACTGGTTATTCAAATTTAATTTACAAACAGGACAATTTTGAATAGATGTTTTAAAATGTTAATTTAAAACTTTTAAAACATGAAACCCAAAGATCACAGAGATGATACAAATGGATTTTCTAATTGCAAAGTTAGTCAATCCAGGAACCTTTGTACTGCTCCACAAAAATTGCCCAAGTGCTACTGTTTTCAGGCAAATTTTAATTCTGGTAATCTGCAATTAGAACCAAAATTAAACTTAAAAATATTTTGAGAAACATTTGTGTCCTCCTAGCTCCAAAATGGTTACCTGCAAGCAGCAAGTTTATTCTACATTTTCAAATGTATACAGAGGACTTGTATAACAATGTTCGAAAGAGATCCTCTGCCTTCTATTATGGAATCAGCCATATTTCAAAGAACGAAGTTTCACAACACCAGGTTAAAGTCCAACAGTTTATTTGGAATCACAAGCTTTTGTAGTGCTGCTCCTTCATCAGACGAGTGGAGGAGTCTCTAGTCACCTGATGGAATAATGCTCTGTAAATTTGTGATTTCAAATAAACCTGTCGGATTTTAATCTGATGTTGTGTGATTTCTTGTGCCTATCCCAGTCCATTGTCAGCATCTCCACATCATAAAGTGGTATTGAAGTCAGTACCATCAAATACTGAACTCAAATCTACTTAATTTGACAAATACAAAATGGGAGGCAGGACAGCACTAAAGTATCAGAATTATACTAGTTTGAAAGACTAAGTTAAGAAGGCTGGCTGTAAAAAAAAGGGCCGCATTCCCTTGAGGTTAGAGAGCTCAGCATGATCCAAGGGCAAACCAATTGACATGATTAAATTGATCAAAGTATTTGATGGGTAAATGTTCTCTGAAGGGTTAAATCAAGAATTTGAGGCATCATTTAAAAATTAAGCAGGCCAACCAGAAGTAGAATCAAGAAGCTGATTCACACAGAGCAGAAATCTGGAATTCTCTTTTCAAAAAAGTTGTTGCTCAATTGAAGCTTTCAAACTAAGGTCAATAGATTTTTATTAGGCAAGGGTATCAAGCAATATAGAACAAGACAGATAGGTACAGACCAGTCATGATGTAATGGAATGGTGGAATAAGCTCCTTGTTGACTGGCTGAATGATCTACTTCTGTTCTTATGTTGCTGTACAAGCACTTTCAGCTTATTTGTACAAAACACTGTTTTATAAAATTAATACTACCCAATTGGATAATTAGAATTCACAAATAGAATATTTATGTTCCAAGTGCCAGAATGAAAACTTTATTTCATGTGAACTTGCTTTAATATTCAATACACCACAACTTGAGAAACTTTAATATGTGCCTTTATTATTCTTCATTAAACTACTTTAATATTGCAACTTATTTCAAAAGTTTTTCTTATAAAGCTTATGAAAGGCCAAAGTGAATATATTAGTGATCAACTTACTTGTTCCAATGAGTCTTTGAATTACGGTACAGGGACGGGAACATAATGGGCAAGATCTTGGCAGCATTGTCGCTGATTAGACTCATAATGTATTCATTATTCCAATAATATAAGGCGCGTTCTGCCACCTAGATCAGAGTGCAGAACAAGACTTATAAAATCATGGTTGATATTGCTTGCAGCTAAAAGGATTTCAAATTATTTTAGACAGAAAAGGCAAAATTAAAGCTTTTTGATTTTAAAAGTTTGGTTAGTGTCATTCTTAAAATAATCTGCACTAACGTGAAAACATAATTATCTGCATTCTTTTCTATACAACTTGCTACTCACCTGAAAATGTGGACTGGAAACACATTTAGCCAACTGTCGAAATAGGGGCTCCATGACTTTTACAAATTCTGATGGTTCAATTACATCTAAAATCTCTTCCAATTCATTTAGAAACATCACTTCCTTTGGACTGTGGGTTTTTGGCCAGTATTTGAGCAATGCCATAACCACCTAGAAAATTCAAAACAGTGTTAGAATTGAATAATCTGAAAATTCTGAATATCTAACAGCAGCCAATAGAAGAAAAAGTTCAGCTTTTGAATGAACCATTGAATCCCTACAGTGCAAAATGAGCCATTAGACTGATCGAGTCTGCACCAATTTATCCAGGCCCACACCCCCATAACCCTGTCCACCTAACCTATACATCTCTGGGCTATGGATAATTAAGCTAGCCTATAAAGCTACTTTTTTTTCCCCAATACAATGATTACGTTTCAACATGTATTGTTTTCTGCTGACAGCCAGAAAGTGGCATCTCTCAGCATTTTGAAAGTTATGATTACTAGCTGGTAGAACCAGCATCATGTAACAGTCCAGTGAAGCCAAATAACAAAACTTGGAAGGAGTAGGCCATTCGTCCCTTTGAATCTGCTTTGCCAGTGTGATCATGGCTGATCCTGGATTTCAATACCATATTTCCACTTTCTCCCCATATCCACTGATGCCATTAAAGCTTAAAAACATAAATCTACCTCTTTCTTGAATACATTCAGTGATTTGGCCTCCAAAGCCTTCTGTAGAAAAGAATTCTAGAGGTTCACCATCTTTTAGAGTGAAGAAATTTTTCCTCATTTCAGTTCTAAATGGTCTAACCATATCCTGAGACTGGGTCCCAGTTCTAGATTCCCCAAAGGTGGAAAATATCCTCCCTGCACCTAGTCTGTCCAACTGTTAGAATTTAGTACATTTCAATCAGATTTCCTCTCATACTTCAAAAGTCCAGTGAATAACTTTTATATATTTTGTACATCTATTTAGATGCCACTGTTATTTAAATAAGTAGCTCACTACAGGAGATATTTTGCATACTATCCAAGAAATGCATTGTATATAGCAATATACCCCATTAAGAACACCAATTAACTGGAACACATTTCCTATTGGTAACATGAAAAAAGTTATTTAATACATCTAGAACTAAAGATTTCCCCAGGCAGAAATTGCAACCAGTTTATGATAATAAAACTCTGCAACCAATAATACTATGCTGGATTTCTGGCCCCACCATAGCAGGTTTCCCTGTAGTGAATTGACAAGCCAGCCAAAAGTCTACTAACTTCAGCAAGACTGAAGACACCGTTGGGTGAGTGGTGCCAGAAAATTTAGCAAATTATATTCATCACAATGGATTTTTAAAACATATTTACTATTTCTAAGATGTTGAACAGAGCTAAAATTTAGCTTTGGTAGTTATGTAAATGAAGTTCAAAACACTAAATATTTCTTAAATAAATTTAGAAGGGATTATGAACATTTAGAAACCTATACATCTCCAAAAAAAATGCATCCTTCAAAATCTTTAAACTAAATAGAATAAATCCTTTAATCAAGAAATATTTCAGTGCAGAAATGCAAGCACACAAAATATTATGGCAAACTTACAGGTTCAGTAAGAGTGCTGTCTTTTTCTAGGAACTGTACCACACAGTACGCCAGCTAAATGAAGTAAAGAGTCAACAGGTTAAAACACTGCATGGGATAACTCCCTCAATATGCGTGACTTGAGATTACTATCTCCAGTGTATCTTTCAAACAAATAAATGTGTTTTGTACTATTAAATACCTATCCTGCATAGTGTGGACCTAATACCAGATATAGATTCTCACTATGCTAACTTTTGTCTGAAATGATAAATCACATGGGAGGACACAGATTTTAATAAGTGCATAAACACATTCAGGTTCAGTGATGAAAATGCCAACACTTTTGAAGTTGGAATGCAAAGAAGGGAATCTGCCTACTCAATAGAATCTCCAGCATATTCTGGGCTACCTATTTAAAATCAGATAGCTCCAGTACAGTATTCTAATCTAGTTCATAATTTCTTTAATAGCACTTGATATAATGTTAGTGTACAGATGGAGCTGGTTGGCATCAGGGTAGGTCCTCTTTCTTAGGGTAATTTTCACCACAGTAAATGACATGTTACAAATTGCACTAAGCACTTTAGTTGGATACTGGAAAACATACAACATACAAATTTTACCTACTTTTGTAAAATTTTGCTTCCATCTAATGCATAGAAGCATAACTGCAAATGTATAATTTCACTATGGCATAGAGCACTAGATTCTGATGCTACCCCAATATTAGATTCCATTCTATCACTCAGTAAACAGCATAGCTAATTTCCTATTATGTGGCTTAGCTGCATTACACTGTCAACATGGCTAATATATCAAAGTCACGTGCAAGCATTCCTTGAAAATAGTTCAGAAAAAGCGAAATCTGAAACTTACAACACCCATACGAGTCAGTTTTACAGCACAGAAAGCATAAAGCACAGATAAAGGCCTTTCAGCCCACGGTGTACTTTTCAGGCACAAATGTTATGCAGTCTAATCTCACTTACAAGCTCTTAGTTCACAGACAACCTATGCTGGTGAATGGGCCACATGAATGGTCTTCCTCCACCTCAGTGGGCTGCAAGATTGAAATTGGGCTATTCACTAACCATGACCTCTTGAATAATAGTCTTATTTGGCATAAAATAAATGCCAAATATTTCATAACTTGTTACAGAAAGTGCTTATTTCATATATTAATAGATCAACTTCAAATTGTAGAAATAAGAGAAAAATTAGCACTTTGATTGGATTCAAAGGGAGCAACAGCTGTCAATATTGTGTGCAGTTAGTATGCACTTCATTTCACGTGCACTTTACTTGTGCATCAGTTTAGTCATAGTTATAGGAAAAAAACTACACAGGTAGAAACAGTGGAAAGTGGCAACGCTGTGTAGGCAGTCAACATAATGCTTAACCTCAAAAAATTCCTCCT
This sequence comes from Sphyrna mokarran, assembly GCA_024679065.1. Taxonomy (NCBI): domain Eukaryota; kingdom Metazoa; phylum Chordata; class Chondrichthyes; order Carcharhiniformes; family Carcharhinidae; genus Sphyrna; species Sphyrna mokarran. Next base: position 28,552,142 of record JAGIQG010000015.1, read on the forward strand.
TTTTTGTCTTAAATAAGTGACAACTTACTGAGATTAAGTCTTCTGGTTGTAAACATTTCCACAAAAGGAAACAACCCTTCAGCATTTACCCTATCATTAATCCTGAGAATTCTATACGTCTCAATAATGTCTCACCTCATGGCCCAATTTACTTGATCTCTTCTCAAAGAAAATCCTTTCATACCAAGGATCAACCCAGTGAACCTTCTCTGGACTGCCACCAATGAAGTACATCTTTCCTTAGATAAAGGGCCCAAAACTGTTCAATGTTCCAAGCATGGTCTTTTAGTTTTAGAAAGACTCCCTATTTTTATTCTCCATTTCGTTTGAAATGAAAACATCTGCATTCTATTTGCCTTCCCTACTAACTGCTGGACTTGCATGCTAGCTTTTGAGATTTATGGAAGATGATCCCCAAAACCACTGCTGTACTTTTTGCAGCAGTCTTTCCATTTAAATAATATTCAGCAACTTTATTCTTCCTACTAAAATGCACACCTTCACATTTTCCTACATTATATTCCACCTGCTAAGTTTTTGCCCACTCACTTAAGCTGTCCAACATTCCTCTGTAGACTTGTCATCCTCACTACTTGCCTTCCCACCTATTTCTGTGTCATTTACAAACTTGGCAATAGTACATTCATTTCCCTCATTCAAACTAATAAACATTGTGGCTCCAGCATTGATCCCTGTGGTATCCCACTAGTTACAGGTTGTGATCCTGAAAATATCCCTCTTATCCCAACTCTATTAGTTGTTAGCTGATCGTCTATCCCAGTGAACATGCTACCCCAACACTGTGAGCTCTTATTTTCTTTGGTCTTTTGTGCAATACCTTATTAAATGCTGTTTGGAAATCCAAATATATTACAGATCCACTTTTGCTTGTCACAAGAATTCTAATAAATTTGTCAGGCATGATTTCTCCTTCATGAAGTCATGCGGATTCTCCTTCATGAAGTCATGCAATTGATTACATTATGTATTTCTAAATGCTCTGCTATTAGATCATTTATAACTGACTCAAACATTTTCCCAATGACAGCTGTTAAGCTAACTGGCCTACTTTTACCCGTCTTGTTGCCTCCCTATCTTTCTGAATAAGGGTACTTTGGCACTTTTCCAGATTTAAGGATTTTTGGAAGATTACTACCAATGCATCCGCCATTTCTGTAGCTTCGTTTAAAAATATCTGATGGTGCAAACCATCAGTCCACGGGACCCATCAGCTTTTAGCCCATTATTTTCCCTAGTATTTTTCCTCTAATGATAGTTACTGCATTTATTTCTCTTCCCTTTTGCCCATTGATTATTTACTATCTTTGAGATGTTATTAGCGTCATCTACCATGAAGACTGGTGCAAGTACTTATTTAACTCCTCTGCGATTTCCTGGTTCCCGTTTTCACTTCCCCAGCTTCATTCTTCAAGGGGCCTAAGTTCACTTTGGTTTCTGTCTTCAATTTTATGCATTAAGTTCCTGCTGTTTGTTCAGGCATTACTTGCTAGTTTGCCTTCTCCTTCTATTACTTGTATGGTTGCATGTTGTTGGTTTATAAAACTTTACCAATCCCCTGCTCACCAGTAATCATTGCTGCATTGCTATACTGTAAGCAATCATTGCTATATTGTAAACAATCCTCAACTTCCTTGATTAACTATGGTTCATTTATCCTCTTCGTAGAATCCTTCTTCTTCACTGGAATATATCTTTATTATGAGTCATGAACTATTTTCAAAAACTTCAGCCATTGCTGATCAACCATCTTTTCTGCTAATCGCCTTAAGTTCCACTGTAGCTAAGTCCCTTCATTTCTTTGCAATTACCCTTATTTAAGTTACAAAGATTTGTGCTAAACTTAAGTTTCTCACTCTCAAACCGAAGGCCATAATCTACCATGTTGTGGTCAGGGTTTCTAAGGGGATCTTTTACTCAGATTATTTAAAACATGCCTCAGTACACTATCAGATCCAAAAAAGCCTGATTCCTAGTTGAATCCACAACATATTGTTTTAGGAAACAATCTCAAACGTATTGAATTTTTCCAACTTCACCTTCCCAATCCACAAGAAGATTAAAGTCACCCATGATTAATGCACTTGTCTTTTTTCAAAACATACGCTCCTCATTATGCTTTGATTTATTGTCTGTCCTACAGCATAGAGACTATACGTTAACTCACCAATGTCTTCCTCTCCTTGTTATTTCTCATCTCTATCCATATGCATGCAATATTTTCCAATTCAAAGTTATTTCTTGCTACTGCACTTACTCTACCTCATACTAACAATGTTACCTCACCACTTTTTCCTTATGGAAATCTCATATCTCCAAATATTTACTTTGCTTTTTTAACCATTATTTCCACCTCTGACCCTATTTAAAAAAATGCTTTTTAAAAAGTTAGTACACCATGTTCTTTTGTTATACTCTGAGTATCATATGCCTCAAAATACTGTCATATCCTTTTGCTTTGTAAGCTGATGTATCCAAAACTTATAAACCTTGGAGGTTCAGTTGTTTAATTTAGTGCCTAGCTCCTCAAAATCTATGCAGAACTTTTTTTTTGTTCTACCCATGTTGTTGGTACCTACATGTACCACAACAATGGGATCTACCCACTTCCACTGCAAGTTCCTCTCTAGCCGAGCATATGTCCCAAACCCTGGCACTGGCCAGGCAAAACAGACGTCTGGGCTCTCAGTGTCAATTCCCTCACTATATTGCATCCTACTCTCCCGACTGGAAGGGCTTCTTGTAGTAAGGTGCCACGGTCAGTCAGCTTATCCACTTTGTACCCCCCTCCCCATTCTCATCCAAAACATGCTGACAACCTCAAATCTTTTGGACAATTGCAAAGGGTCACACTCCTCCTAGTTACAGTCTGGCTGGAGACCTATATAGTTCGAGAATAACCTCCCTGATCTTGTATTCTGTGCCCTGGCCAATAGAAATGTCCCATATGCCTTCTTAACCACCTCATCTATCTGTCTTGAGGCCTTTAGGAACATATGGACAAGCATTCCAAGGTTCTTCCACACACTTCTCAAAGCCCTATAAATTTCTTACATCCTCCCTTACCTGGATTGAATTCCACTTGCCAGTTTTCTGACTGACTGATATATTCCTGCAGTGTTCAAATTCTCTTCCTCAGTTTCACTAGAGTTTAGGATCATCTGCAAACTTCTTAATCATACCCCTATATTTATGTTTATTGATATATGTCAAGAACAAAGGATAGAAAGCCCCATTAAATACCAAAACACCTGTTGGTCTCTACCCTTGTAGCGAGTCAATTTTGGATCCACCTCGCCACTTTCTCTTAGGCCTCATGAGCTTTTGATTTTCTGATCAGTGCATCTTATGGGTCCTTGACAAAAGTCTTTCTAAAATGCATGCAGACATCAAACGCATTACTCCTTTGACAATCCTTGACACAAACTTCAAACAAGTCAGTCAAATATGACTTTCCCTAATTAATCCATGCCTTTCTAAATATTGATTTATACAGACCTTCAGAATTTTTCTCTATTGGTTTTCCTGCCACTGGTCCGCTGAATGGCCTGTAATTACTTTGGTTTTCCCTCTTTTAAAGATCAATGTAACATTAGCATTCCTCTAGTACCATGTCTGTTGCCAAAGGGGACTGGAAAATGGTCAAAACCTCCTTAGTTTATTTCTTCTCTCACTTAACTCACCCTATTTAATCCACTCAATTTTCACACACACCTCCTCAAGCAAATTTGCTGCTTCATCCCCTCTTTTGAGAGTTGCCTGGCTGTGCAATTGATATGAAAATTCTGCCAATAAGGCATAGTAGAAGGGTAGAATTACATGTAAATTAAGTTTAAGATAATAAAGATGGTACAATAAATATCCTGATGAAGACAAAATATAGAAAATAATTCATTGTCTACCTTGACTAGAGCAAAACATCTGAGGGGAAATCTGAAGTTTGAATAAGTTAGTGGAATCTTCAAGTTAAGCTTTTACAGACAGCACAATTACCTTTTTGTTCTCACCCTTGCCACTGGGATTACAAAATTATATTTGTTCCAATTTAAAACAAACAGCAGCACATATTAATCTGTATACTTGTAAGGCTACTGAGGAGGTTTGGAATACAGTTACTGATCCCCATTCCAAGCAAATTTGAAGAATGTTGTCCCATTATCAAAAGGTGTCTAACTGACCAATGAGACAAAAGTCATTTTTTAATGTTTTGAAAAATGAATTACAGGTTGACGACCGATTTAAATTTAAATAGGAATCAGCTTAAAGGCACTATTTTTGACCAATTTCAAAAGCAAACAAATTTCCATTGAAGTTCTTTTCCAAATACTGATCACAACACAAACACAATATTTTTCCTGAAGTCACATCACAAACGAAGAATTTCTAATTTGTTTGGAAAACACTTGCAAAGCCATAATGATATTTTACAATATGCTGCATTACACCTTCAATTCTCAGCCAATATAGTTAAAGTACAGAACATCAGGTTATGAAAGCAAGGTTTACTCAATCCAACTTATAATTCTAAGCTTTTGAGGTGGTAATTTGACACTATGCAACTACTTCTAGGAACATATCTTGTCTTCAGAAGTTACATGTAAAGACTATTGAAAATTAGATGCACTAAATAAGTTTACATACTAGAGCTTCTACCTTTTTGAAAGTAGTTATAACTTCATATATTCAAAATAATGGAATGGGTTCATAAAATTTATTTAGAAAATTGTTCATTAACAATCATTTTGAGGCCTAATTTGGGTATTCATCACAAGACCTGACTTGGCCCATCCATTAGAGGTCAAAGCATAACATGCAGTTAGAAAGCAACAGGTGAAAATAACTGGAAGAAAAAGGAAAAACCAAAGTAATTAATTTTTAATTTTGAAGATTAGGATAATTCAGTAATGGAAATTCATGCATAATTATTTCACATGAAAGGATATTATACACACAGTAAATAACCAGGAAAAAAGTCAAAGCAAATAGTTAGAAATGGGCTCAAATAACTAGATGCATTTCTGACTTACCATATTGAATAAATTCAATTAATACTGAGTAAAATGAGTAATATTCAATGTAAATTCCTACATCACATTAAAACATTGCTGTTTCCACAAAATATCAATTTTAAATTACCTGTGGATGGTAGACACTGAGAGATTTTACTTTGTGGAGTGGTAGCAACACTTTCAACAAGAAAACCTTGTGCTCTTCTTTTAATGGCAAGGCAAAGCCATTTATTATACTGCAGCAAGAAAAAAATAGTTAGCCAATGAAGTATTCCAATCACTAACATACAAACATGTGAATCAGGAAGAGGAGGAGCAGGCTACTTAGCCCTTCGAGCCTGCTCCAAGATCATAGCTGATCTGACTGCGGCCTCAACTCTAATTTCCTGCATTTCCCCAGATCCTTTGCTTTCAACAGCCTAATGACCCTGCCTCCACTGCTCTGTGGAAAAGCAGATTACTAACATTCATTCTCTTCACCTCCATCCTAAATGGGGACTTATCTATTCCAACTACTTCAAATAAAGCACGACTACTAGCAAATCTCCTGTGGAATTACTGCATTTCAGTGCTTTAACTGCATCTTTCTACAGTGTACAATGAGTCACAGAAGTCAGACATGATTAAAACGTTAACTAGCAACTGGATTTAAAAACAACTAAGGTGCCAAATGAACAAAAAGTCACCTTAAAAAAAATCTCCATTTACCTGAAGTGCTTTGAGTAAAAATAATATAGATCATCCTTTCCTTAACGTTCAATATCAAATAGGCTCGCTGACACAATGCAGTTAGCATGAGTTTTTACAGTAAGGAGCAAGAATTTAAAACAACAGTAAACTCATTTTGTTGTTCCTATTGAACAAATAGTTCAGGAGTGACATTTGTTATTTGAGAGTCTGTGCAAACATTTTATTTCAGGAACATTCCCCTTCAAACTGGAGTGAGGATAATATTTTTGGAAACTGTCATTCTTTTTAGTTATTTTCTCAAACACAGGTATTCAAATGTTTTCAACAAACCACAACATTTTATGTATTTATGCATGTTATGCTATAGTGATAAGAACTGCTTTAAAATAGTAACACTTGATACTTCATTGTGTGAATGTGACCTCATACTTACGAATGTTATCTCACTTGAATCCAAAATCGTATTGATATTTAAAGTTTAGATGTAATACAAACATTTGAATTGCTTTCAGTATTCAGATTAATATTTAAGGATTTTAGTTGTCAGTTTTCTTTTCATCAACTGGCAGAACTGGAAAAAGGGGCAGAGCTGACAATAGCAAGTCTTGACAACACTTTGTGAATGACTCATCTAACAAGTAAAAATAAATGCTGGGGGAGTAGCTGAAACTGCAGGTTCTGGGAGTCGTGATAAACTGTAAATGCTGATGTCTTTGATAGGAAGCAGGCATTTTGAACACAAAATTCTATGCTTGACAAGTTTAATTATTTTTGCCAACTGTTACAAATATCACAAACCTAATCCTCAGTAAGTCTTGAGCTTGGTAGTGACTGGAAGAGGAATGTTGAAATAATTTTACTGCCTCATTGATAGGATTTGCAAGCTGCTAAACTATTATAATACACCCTTAAATGTTGCTTTATGGAATGTTTTGAGCGCCCTTTTTTTGACTGGTGCTAGGAAAATTAGTGACTAATGGGGGGAAGAGAGAGAATACGCGAGAGCACGCGGGGGGGGGGAAGAGAGAGAGCACGCGGGGGGGGGGGAAGAGAGAGAGCACGCGGGGGGGGAAGAGAGAGAGCACGCGGGGGGGGGGAAGAGAGAGAGCGCGGGGGGGGGGGGAAGAGAGAGAGCACGCGGGGGGGGAAGAGAGAGAGCACGCGGGGGGGGGGGAAGAGAGAGAGCACGCGGGGGGGGGGAGAGAGAGCACGCGGGGGGGGGGGAAGAGAGAGAGCACGCGGGGGGGGGGAAGAGAGAGAGCACGCGGGGGGGGGGAAGAGAGAGAGCACGCGGGGGGGGGAAGAGAGAGAGCACGCGGGGGGGGGGGAAGAGAGAGAGCACCGGGGGGGGGGAAGAGAGAGAGCACGCGGAAGAGCAGCGGGGGGGGGAAGAGAGAGAGAGCACGCGGGGGGGGGGAAGAGAGAGAGAGCACGCGGGGGGGGGGAAGAGAGAGAGCACGCGGGGGGGAGAGAGAGAGCACGGGGGGGGGGGGAAGAGAGAGAGCACGCGGGGGGGGGGGAAGAGAGAGAGCACGCGGGGGGGGGGGAAGAGAGAGAGCACGCGGGGGGGGGGAAGAGAGAGAGCACGCGGGGGGGGGAAGAGAGAGAGCACGCGGGGGGTGGGGGGGCGAAGAGAGAGAGCACGCGGGGGGGGGGGAAGAGAGAGAGCACGCGGGGGGGGGGAAAGAGAGAGAGCACGCGGGGGGGGGAAGAGAGAGAGCACGCGGGGGGGGGGGAAAGAGAGAGAGCACGCGCGGGGGGGGGGGAGAGAGAGGCGGGGGGAAGAGAGAGAGCACGCGGGGGGGGGGAGAGAGAGAGCACGCGGGGGGGGGAAGAGAGAGAGCAGAAGAGAGAGAGCAGCGGGGGGGGGGAAGAGAGAGAGCACGCGAGAGAGAGGCGGGGGGGGGAAGAGAGAGAGCACGCGGGGGGGAAGAGAGAGAGCACGCGGGGGGGAAGAGAGAGAGCACGCGGGGGGGAAGGGGGGATGGGTGGTTGAGGGGGGGGGGGGGGGGCGGGGGAGGAGTCATGCCTAAGAAGCAAAGCACTCAAAATTTCTTAAAAGTAACACAGCAGTGTCTGGAAACTGTAAAACATCCTCCAGCATCATCCTCAGACTCAAGCGATTATTTTACTTATTACTGACAGTCAATCGTTTAATGATCCTCTTTGGTTATCTATTCTCATGAATGGCACAATTTCACTGACTTGAGTCCGTGCACAATACAGTCAAAATTCAGCTTTTATTGCATAATATTCTGGATTTCATACCAAAGCTTTGAAGATCAAATAAGCTTATGGTGCATAACAAAACATGCCAATTGCAAATAGATATCTGGTCTTAGATCTTCAATCCATAAACAGTAATGGTTCATAGTGATGAGGGTAGTTATAAGCTTCAGCTTGACAAAGGTTGGTAAAATGCGAAATGGGGCTTTGTAGCCATTTAGTTAAATGTCACGTTCTTGTCAGCAAACAACCTTTATTACATATCAAAAAAGAGGCTGCTTCCACCACTCACAGCTAGGTAGTTCAATACTTTACAACCTACAACAATCCAAGTAACAAGTTTAAAAGTCCCATTGAACATTTCCTATTGGGCAAGCCTCTGCTTGTTTAATAAAAGGAACCTCGTATTTCACAAAGCCCAGAGGGAGATCTGTTGACAATCTCCAGGGACTGTGTGGTTAACATAAGACCCAAGTTTCTCCCAGCACTCCCATTGCAAGAAAGTCCATTTGCACAATTTAGCAACTGACTGGAGGTCTGTCTTTGACTCTGTACAATATCGATTCTGTTTTCTCCATAACCCCGGGAACCAGTCCATCTCTGAAGTTTCTCATGTGAGCCAATCACCCATTGAAAAACTTTTGTCCTGCAGAATCGCAACTTCTTTTTCTGGTTTCCTTGTTGGAATTCCATCCTGCCATTATGGGAATAGCAGGCTCAATATAGTACGAAACCATTGCCCATCAACAATTCTAGTGGGGCAATGCCTGTTGTGTGCAATGTAGTCCTGAATTAACAGTAGTTGTGCTAATTTGGTCTCCATGGATGGCACATTTGTTTTTTCATACCATTTTTGAAGGTTAGCATCACCCATACTGGCAATGCATTTTACAGCAGGTGATTTGCGTTGGGCATGTCAGATAACAATGGAGAGCACAAAGTTCTGAAAGTCATCGCTAGGAAAGGCTGTGCTGTCAATGAAAACTAGGGCTTCCAGTATTCCCTGTACACAGCTCTGCCACAATTTCTCCAACAAAGCTAGTGAAATCATGAAGCCCATGCATTTCCAACCGCTTGGAGCATGCTTCCACCATGATAAAGAAAAGGCCCTATAAAGTCCACACGTTTGTACTGCCATGGTCTGCTAAGTTACTCCCATGGACGTGAGGAGGCCAACAGTAGGAGTTTTGATTTTCCTGGCGCAGGTCATATCTGTTTACCAAGTCTGTAATATTAAGAGTCAAGACCTGGCCACTAGATGGAACTTTGAGCCAGTATCTTCATTTTTGATACTCCTGGGTGGCCATTAGATAGTTCCGTTAATAACTGGATGTTGTGCTGGGGGCGGACCATTTATTCAAGGCTCCCCAAAGAACAATCCCATCCTCAACACTAAGTTCTTCTGTCCTTCCATTCCTTCTTTCTCTCTCTATTTGCTTAAAATGTTATAACTTCCAGTTCTGATGAAAGCTTATCAACCTGAAAAGTGTGCTTCTCCCTTCACAGATGCTGCCTAACCTGAGTATTTGCTGCATTTTTTTCCTATTTAAAATTACGACTGTTCTTTCCTTATTTTAAGGATGATTACACGCTTTTATATCTCCCTCTGACATTAGATCACAGTTAATTTGAAAATACAGGAATGTTCGTTTCCAGAGTTTTGTCATTCAATTCAGCCAAGAAAAAAGATTACTGCCAAAGGAATTAAAGCAGAATAAAAAAACACTTCAAATGGTTCCTAAGTACTAGATCAGGTTTTAAAGAACGTGCATAATCAAGAATTGAGAATATGTAGCTAATGTAGTTAATGCTTAACCCCATTCTCAAAGAATACAAAATTACACAAAAATCAAAGTAACATTTCACAAATTCTATTTTCAAGTATTATTATTTTTCCAGAGTTCCTTTTCTTTCATCAGTTATGATCATAAATGCAACACTTTTCCTCCTCCTTCTCAAGCAAGCACAAATGCTCTTTTCTTGAAGCAATATTCTAAATTGTTACTTGTCAATTTTGGTTTAGAAATACTTTCAGGAGTACATCCTCTAGCACTGTTACACCTTTTAGCATTTTTAGAGGTGGTGAAATCACTCATTTCCTGTGACTTTACTTCATGGCTATTTCTGCATTAAATACAATGCATTTGTTTTCTATTTTAGCTGGTATAGCTAGTGTTTTTAAGAGATCTTATCTACATTTAAGTGCAGTTTACAGGTCAAGATCTTTGCGAATGCAAAACCCCACTGGAGTAGGTATCACAAGCACGTATAGATTCAAATGCATTACCACAGGGAGCAAAGCGGTACATATAACCTAGTTACATTTCCTCTAGATATATACCACAGACCTATTTTTAAAAACCTCTGCTCAAACAAGCAATGATAAAAATCATGTACTCTCTCCTCTAGTAGTCATGGTGATTATAATCAATACTTTAAAACAGTCCATTCTTTTGGAAAAATAGAAGCATATTAATAATGCTAATTATGCAATTCAAATGACTCAACTGAAAATAGCAACTACTCACCTTCCCAAAATTTCCAACAGTTCTGCTATACCATTGTGATGTTCGGTTTCATAAATAAACCTAGGACAAACAAGGAATTACAATATAACATTCAGAAAGCTGTTAGAATACTTAAGCCTAAAACACATTAGTTTCTATTTATTAACTATAGTCCAGAGGTCATGAGTTCAAATCCCACTTGTTCCCTGTGATAGCGACTCCCACATTCTTACCACTCGATGAAGAAATTTCTTCTGAATTCCATGTTGGAATTCTTGGTGATTATTTTATATGGATAGTCTATAGTTATGTTCTTCTCCACACTAAAAAACATTCTCTGCATCCACTGTATCAAAGTTTGTCAATTTTAAAAGACCTCTTAGTTCACCCCTCAGCTTTATTTTTTTCTAAAGGAGAGGTAACCAAGTCCATCATTTCCTGCTATGTATACTAACACATTTCTGGTACAATCTTTGTAAATTTTCTCTGCATCCTTTATATAGTCTTATATTATGGCAACCAGAACTGCAAACAGTATTCAGAAGTGTCATCTAACTAAGATTTGATACTGGTTTAGCAATTGATGTATTGGTATTTTGCGATCTTTGTTCCTCTATCCCAGCTAGACTCACACCTTCCAAGTGACCATCCCATTCTTCCTACCTCACTCTGTCCATTTTTCAAGTTTATTAATATTGATCAGTAATGCCCATTTTAAAACATGGATCAATTAAATTTAATGTCTAGTTATCCAACTGAACAAATCAGTGAGGCAGAGGTTTGGAGAGTTGGTGATGCAGGTAAAGCTGGCAGCTGTGAAAGCACACGTGGAAATATCACAACAAAAATATAAGAGAGTTCAACATTGCTGTATCAGGATAAAAGTAAGGCAAATCTTACCCTAATCAACACTGAAAAAGCCCATTTACCAATATAAAGAGGTTGGTTCCCAATTTGAAAGAGAGGAATCCCACAGTCTGATGAAGAAATATTCCAGTATAATCTACCCAATCATTTCCATCAGCCAACTTCCTTGGTCATGTTCTTACCCAGAGTATGAGAGTGGCAAAACAAAGTCAACATTCACAATGATCTGGACAGGTTAGTAAGTGGGCAAATCAATGGCAGTTGCACTATTTGGATAAACATGATGTTCTTCATTTTGGAAGCAAAACAGGGCAGGAGATTACAATCTTCAAACAGGGAGCATGAAATGATTTTGGCAGATAGGATTAAGGAAAACCCAAAGGCTTTTTACTATGTTAGGAATAAAAGGGTGGTTAGAGGAAAAAAAAAAATCAGACCTCTTAGGGACAGAGGAGGGAAACTGTGCTTAGAGCCCGAGAGAATGGCAGAGATCCTGAATGAATACTTTGCATCAGTATTCATGAAGGAGAGGGGCTTGTTGACAGCCCCTGTCTCTGAGGGAGCTGTGGACCAGTTGAGGGAAATATCATACCAAGGGAGGAACTGTTAGAGCTTCTAGGTAGCATTAAAACTGAAATCTCTGGTGCCTGATGGCATTTATCCCAGGCTGCTTAGGGAGGTGCGAGGTGAAATTGCTGGGCCTCTGACGCAAATCTTTGTCTCTTCTTTGGACACAGGTGAGGTCCCAGAGGACTGGAGAATAGCTAATGTTGTACTGTTGTTTAAAAAGGGTGGTAAGGATAACCCTGGAAATTATAGGCTGGAGAGTTTGACGTCAGTGGTAGGGAAGCTGTTGGAGGGGATTCTTCGAGATAGGATGTATAGGCACTTAGAACATTGCGATCTGATTAGGGATATACAGCATGGATTTAAGGGGAGGTTGTGCCTTACAAATCTGGTAGAATTTTTTGAGGAGGTGACGAAAACAGCGGACGAAGGGCGAGCTGTTGATGTCGTCTATATGGATTTTAGTAAGGCATTTGACAAAGTCCCTCATGGGAAGTTAGTTGAGAAGGTCAAGGCTAATGGGATACAAGGACAGGTAGCTAGATAGATAAGTAACTGGCTTGGTAATAGGAGACAGAGTAATAGTGGAAGGGTGTTTTTCTACCTGGAAGTCGATCACTAGTGGTGTGCCGCAGGGCTCGGTACTGGGACCTCTTCTATTTGTCATATACATAGATGACTTGGAAGAGGGAGTAAGTGGATTGATCAGCAAGTTTGCAGACGATACAAAGATGGCTGGACTTGCGGATAGTGAGGAGCATTGTCAGGCGATGCAGCAGAACATAGATAGGCTGGTAGCTTGGGCAGACAGATGGCAGATGGAATTCAATCCTGATAAATGTGAGGTGATGCATTTCGGGAGAAAGAACATAGGGGAGAGGTATACGATAAAGGGTAGACCTATTAACAGCATAGAAACACAGAGGGACCTGGGGGTGCAGATGAACAAGTCTCTGAAGGTGGCAGAGCAAGTGGAGAAGGTTGTGAAGAAAGCATATAGTATGCTAGCCTTTATAGGAAGGGGTGTAGAGTACAAGAGCTGGCCTTTAATGTTGCAGTTGTCTAAAACGTTGGTTTGACCTCATTTGGAATACTGCGTCCTGTTCTAGTCGCCCTACTACCGGAAGGACGTGAAGACTCTGGAGAGAGTGCAGAGGAGGTTTACCAGGATACTGCCTGGTATGGAAGGTCTGGGTTACGAGGAGAGGTTAGGAAAATTGGGACTGTTTTCCTTAGAAAGATGTAGACTTAGAGGAGATCTAATAGAGGTGTACAAGATTATGAGGGGTATAGATAAACAGGGTTAAGCTTTTTCCTGGGATGGACTCAAATAGCACGAGGGGTCACGGGCTTAGGGTGAGGGGGGTAAGGTATAATTTGGATGCTAGAGGGAGTTTTTTCACAGAGGGTAGTGGGGGTATGGAAATGTGCTGCCAAGTGGTGGAGGCAGGTACTCTGGAGATATTTAAGAAATACTTAGATGGGCACATGAACAGAATGGGAATGGAGGGGTATAGAAAACTGATTTAAAATAGGGATCATGAGCCTTGGGAGTCCCTGGGAAGTGGGTAAATAGATGATGATATTGATGTACTTGTTTTTATCCTACAGGTGCTTTGGTCCACCTTGTTGTCTAACAAGGGGCATACACGCGATGGGTCGTGAGAGGGCTGCTCTTGGATTTTTTTTTGAGTATCCTAGTGCTTCACGTCGTTAGTGTACGCTTGACCTGGACCATTTGATGGGCAACACGACAGCTCAGTGACTATCGCTGTGCTGTGCAGATACATGGATTTGGGCCTGTCTCTGTGGGAGTTTGAGCATTCTCCCCGTGCGCTCCGGTTTCCTCCCACATCCCAAACATGTGCTCTTAGGCTAATTGGCAAAACAAATTCTCCCTAAATTGTCTCAAATTTGGTTTTTTTAATCCATAGATCTATAAACATGGATAGGGATCGCGGGTAGAGGTGGGAACATCGGGGTGGTGGCACGGGCTCGTTGGACCGAAGGGCCTGTTTCCCGTGCTGTTTTGCTCTTTGAATACTGCAAATTGGGAGAAAGGAGTGTGCAGTGGGACCTCGGTGATCTTGTGATCCAGTGGTTAATAGTAAGCACACAAGTGCAGCAGGTGGTAAAGGCGCCAAATAATATATGGGCCTTCATTGCAAGAGCTTCTGGCTACAGGAGCATTGTTGCAGAGCCTTGGTGAAGCCATTCCTAGAGTCCTGCATGCAGTTTTGGTTTCCTTTTCTGAGGAAGGATGTTCTTGCACTTGAGGGAATGCAATGACAGTTTGCCAGGCTGATTCCAGGGATGACAGGACTGATGAAAGAGGAGCAATTGACAAGGTTAGGATTGTTTTTGCTCAAATGCAAACGAATGAGAGAGTGAGTATCTCAGGAGTGGTTGGTGAGAGTTTAAACTAATAAGGCAGGGGATGGGAGCCTTTGCAAGAATGTAGAGCAGGGAAAATTAAGAACAAGCAGAAAATAAGGAGAATAAGGCAAGTGATAGGCAGAGTAATCAAGGGCCAGTGCCAGATAAGGACTGAGTAAAAAATAGTGGGAAAAGAAAAAGTTAAAAGTGCCCATCTTTGTATCTGAACATTTGGAGCATTCGAAACAAAATGAATGAAATCGTTGCACAGATCGATGTAAAGGGGTACGATATAGTTGGAATTACGGAGACATGGCTCAAAGGTGATCAAATATGGGAACTAAACATTGACTGTTTAGGAAGGACAGATGGAAAAAGTGATGGAGTTACATTGTTGATTAAAGATGATATTGATGCAATATTGAGGAAGGATATTAGCATCGATGATATGAAATCTGTGTGGGTTGAATTAAGAAACAAGGGGGAGAAAACCATTGGTGGGAGTGGTAAACAGAGCACCAAACTGTTGTGGTAATGTTGGGAAAAGCATTAGACAGGAAATCAGATGCATGTGTAAAAGGAACATCTGCAATTATATTTAAAGTCATCAGTGATTACTTTAATCTGCATATAAATTGGGAGAGTCATTTAGTCACAGTATAATAAAGGAAGAATTTCTAGAGCATATACAGGATGTTTTCTGGAGCAATACATTGAAGAACCAAAAAAGGGAGCAAATCATATTGAACTGTGTGTTGTGCAATGAGAAAGGATTAGTTGGCAATCTAGTTGAGAGAATCCTTGGGGATGAGTGACCACTATGATAGAATTCTCTGTGAAGGTGAATAGTTACATAGTTGATTCTGAGACCAAGATTCTGAATCTCAATAAAAGGTAACTATGATGGTATGAGGCATGAATTAGCCACGATGGACAGGAAAACATTACAGAAAGGAAAGACAGAGGACAGACAATGGAAGGCCTTTAAAAAAAAACGAATAGGTGAATTCCAGAAGTTGTTTATTCCTATTTGGCTCAAGAGTGGTAAGGGAATTGTGGCCAAAACCATGGCTTACAAAGGAAATTAGGGACAGTATCAGTTTCAAGGAAGAAGCAGACAAATTGACAAGAAAAAGCAACAGAACTAAGGATTGGGAGCAATATAAATTTCAGCAAAGGAGGACCAAGTGATTGTTAAGAAGGGAAAAAGAGTGCATGAATGTAACCTGGTAGGGAACGTAAAATTGACAAAATTTCTATACATGTACAAAGAGAAAAAGATCGACAAAAACAAATATAGGACCCTTACAGTCAGAAACAGGAGAATTCATAAATGGAGAATAAAGAGATGGCTGAGGAATTAAATTTGTACTTTTCTTCAGACTTCAAAAGGAAGATACGAATAATGCACCAGGAGTGCTGAAATAAAACATATTTTAATGAGGAGCTGAAGGAAATCAACATTGAGAAAGAGTTTGAGGGAAATTGGTAGAATTGAAGGTGGATAAGTCTCCAGGTCCTAATAATCTTCATCCCAGATTACTTAAGGAAGTGAACCTGGAAATAGTAGGTCCTTTGGTGATTATTCTTCAAAATTATTTGGACTCTGGAATAGTTCCTACAGCTTGAAAGGTAGCTAATATAAACCTGCTATTCAAAAAGGGAGGTAGAAAGAAAACAGGAACCATCGACCGCAAACCTAACGTCGCTACTAGGGAAGTTGCTAGAGTCTATTATCATGGATTTCATAACTTGGCATTTGGAAGGCAACGGTATTATCAGACAAATCTGACATGGATTTACAAAAGGGACATTTGTGTTCGATGAGTCTTTTAGAATCTTTTGAGGATGGAACTAGTAGAGCTGACCAAGGACCAGTGAATGTGGTTTATTTAGACTTTCAACAAGGTCTCACATAATAGACTACAATGTAAAGTTAAAGCAAATGAGACTGCAGGTAGTGTTGTGAGATGGCTAGAAAACTGGTTAGCAGATAAGCAGCAAAATGTTGGCAGTTTTTCTGATTGGCAGTCAGTGACCAGAGGGGTTCCGCAGGAATCTGTGCTAAGAACCTACGTGTCTTTTTAAAAAATTCATTTGTGAGACATGGGTGTCGCTGGCTAACCAGCATTTACTGCCCATTCCTAGTTGCCCTTGTGGTAGTGATGGTGAGCTGCCTTCTTGAATTGTTGCAGTTCTTGTGCTGTGGGTTGACCCATAATACTGTTAGAGCGGGAATTCCAGAATTTTGACCCAGCAACTGTGAAGGAATGTTGATATATTCCCAAATTAGGATGATGAATGGCTTGGAAGGAAACTTATAGATGGTGGTGTTCCCATGTATCTGCTCATGTCCTGCTAGATGGCAGTAGCTGTGAGTTTGGAAGATGGTGTCTAAGGATATTTAGTGAATTGCTGCAATGTGAATTGTAGGTAGTGCCACTAAGCATCAGTAGTGGAGGGAGTGAACATTTGTAGATGTGATGCCAATCAAGCAGGCCGCTTTACTCTGATTCTACAAACTGCACTGCAGGAACTCACCAAAATTCTTTCGGCAGCACCTTCACATAACCAATACCATCTAGACGGACAAGAGAAGCAGATGTCTGGGAACATCACCTGGAGGTTCCCTTCCAAATCACCCACCATCCTGACTTGCAACTGTATTGCTGTTCCTTCACTATCACTGGGTCAAAATACTGGAATTCCCTCTATAACAGCAGAGGGTATGCTTACATCACAGACTGCAATGATTTGAGAAGACAGCTCATCACCACCCTCTGAAGGGCAACTAAGGATGGGGAATAAATGATAGCCTAGCTAGTGACTCCCAATCTCAAAATAAATTAAAAACCTTTCCTGGTTAATAGCAGCGGCAATAATACTTAACTTCAACTCTGCACAACACAGAATGGCTTGTTTGCTAAGTGTCTGCCAAATATCCAATACTGGTGCACAATGGCAGCAATATACATCTTTCTCTTGTAACCTCCACTGTTGAATTATAAAAATAAAAATTACTAGGAAAACCAGTGCCTTCAAGCTACATTCTCATGTGGCCTTGTATTGGCCACATTCTTAGAATAAGAGCCAAAATCATAGTCAAATTGAACAATACTCTGGTCAGAGTCCAAGTACATTATACAATTCTGGCCATCAAGTTACAAAGCTGCTTTGAAACCTTGAAAGAAAATCACCCAAGACACTAGGCTGATTTATAACAGGATTTAGAATCTTGAAAAATTACCATCATGAGGTACAAGATAATCACATTGAAAATGTAAATTCAGAAAATTTTTGAAGATTAAACTATGAGAACAAAAAGCTCAAATTGTAAAAAAAGGTACATATAGAGCTACAGCAAGTTTCTTAAACACATGGAAATGAAAACCTTGAACTATTTAAGGAACAACTGAATATTGTGACTTACAAGAGAGAAGGAACACCACATACAGGGGCTTCTGGACAGGTAAGTGAACATGTTTTCCTTATCTTACCCCCATTTTTTTTGCACAAAATAATTGACATTCTGCTTAAAAAAAATGACAACCTACTGGACCCCCATTATTAATCAAAAAAAAAAAAATACAGATTGCAAATTTATACAAACAGCATTTTGTCCACGCACCTGTAAAATATATTATTGATTTGTTTTCGGATATAAGCTCTTAGACCCAAAAACTTTCCATAGATGCGATGCAGGGTTGTTTTCAAAAAGTCTCTTTCACGTGGATCTTCACTGTCAAATAATTCTAACAGCTGGGAAAAGAAAACAGCATTAAAAATTAAGTTGAAAATTATGCACAATTCTAGGCAAAGAATATAATGTAAAAGAGATCGGCAATCATAAACACGGCAGATAATACTGGTTTGAGATATACAATAGTGACACTTCGAAGGGCTATTTTGCAGTTCCCATTTACTTTGCATTGTGAACAATACAATTCCACCCATCCCCACCACCTGCACATTATGCGAAATTGCCAGAACGACAGGAATAAAAGTGCACGCAGTTGATCAGTTTAAATCATGACACTTAAACTCAAAAACAGTAAACTCAGGGGCAGGGCTGAATCAGAAACTGCATGCTATTTGGACATTGTGCTTTTGACAGTGCAAATCCCAGCATTTAATTTGTTTCCATTCAAGAAGAGGTGAACGAAAGTTTTTAAATGCCAAAAATACTGGTAATCCAGAGATTAGAAGAGCATTATCCATCCACACAGTTGAGAATGCACGATAGACCCTGAACAAAAGTTAATGCTAACAAAAAAGAATTTGAGAGATTAAGCTCAAATTCCATGATTGAAAGTAGATCAAATATTTTATTGCATATAGTCCAGTCTTTGGAATTGGTATAAAAATGTTGAAATATTGACTGTGATATGCTGACATTCTAGAATTTTTTTCTGAGATTAACTTTGTGGTAGAAATTTCAAAACTCTCTCAAATTTCATCTGGTTATTCATAAATATCTGGAGATAAATTAGTATATTTTAACATAAATCACAACACTGACTACAAGTGGCTCAGTGTATTGAATGGCCTTCCCAATCCATTCAACACTTAAAAACAGGCAACTAATCATGACACATTGTTGCTTTAGAAATCAGATGTTTCTGCTTGGACGATAGCATTTTCATCTCCAGAACAGAATGTTGGAAATTCAGGACCACTGTAGAATTGGAATTCCTAATCTAGGCTGATATGCTATTGCAGTACAGGAAGTGTTTTATATTAGTACATGGTCAATAATTAAACGAGATCAATCTGCCTGCTCTGGTTAAATATGATGTACAGATGCACATCGGAAGGGACTGTCTGTGCTGATGTGTGCTATTGCAGACCAGGACACTGCATTTGCCTGAGGAAGATACAGGAGTCGAAAGCTCGCTTTTTTACTATCAAATAAATCAGTTGGATTATAAATTGGTGTTGCTAAATTCTTACTGGTTAAATATCCCATGGCGCATATCTTTTCAAAAGCTGTTCTGGCACCAGAAAACTCAGCAAATCAATTAGGGACATGAGACAAATATATACATCAAAATTCAAGTCATTAACAATACAACTGCTGCACACTAAAAAAAACTACTCAACTACTCATAGCACTAAGGCCAGCCTCCTTAAAAACCAATACCTCAACTCCACTTTTCATGAAGCGGAAGTCAGATCCTACCTGGGTTGTCCACTTAACCTCAGAATGAAAACTCTAAATCCAGATCAGTATTATGGGAGGATGGTCTTCACGAGTCACATTGCACACTTAAATCACGAAAAATTAGTTATACAGAATAGGGATAGGTCAACAAGAAATCCCTCTTTAAAGCTGGACTTAATAAATTCTGACAATGCCCTGATCTTGGAACATTCTACCCTCTGCTTGCGTTCAACAACACGGTGCTGCATGAAGGCCAAACATGATCAATGGGGAGGAAGCCAGGATAAAATTGACATTATTCAATGCTTATTCTTAATTTTGCACAAAGTCAGAAAACCAGAAGTTCAATCTCCAGTGAGCCCTACTGAAAATAAACAGTTTGTTAGACACTGTGCTTTCATCTCAATCTCTGAAGTGCAGACCACAAAAGAAAAAACTTCATCTCAAAGGAGAACTACTTACCACATGTTAATGTTGTTCATGCCAGAATCTTTCAAGTCACCCACAAAACACAGAAAAAGTCAACTGGCCCAAGCCAGTCTCTACATTAGCTTTCACCCACTTATGGATACCAACATAGAAAACAAAGCAAAGATCCCACTGCTGAAACCATTCAATTGTGATTAAATACTCAGTTCTGACCTCCGAACCTCAAATGCTGTTGATTAGTTTCCCCAACAAGGCTCATTCAAAGAAGCATTAAAAAGCTTAAAATACACAATTCCATAACTACTTAGCTCAAAATTAGAGGATGGAACCCTCAATTAACCACTAGGAGATTCTGTACCTTGGCAGAATTTAACATCTTTCTCCAAGATGTTAATCAAGAACACACTGCCTATCCACAACTTGCTCAATCCCAGTGTTAACTGATTAACATTCAGTAAGAAGTCTCACAACACCAGGTTAAAGTCCAACAGATTATTTGGTACCATGGGTTTTTGGAGTGCTACCCCCTTCATCAGGTGAGTGGAGGATTGGGTTCATAAACAGGGCAAAATGTTGACAGACTCAATTTACAAGATAATGGCTGGAATGGGAGTTTTAGCAGATAATTAAGTCTTTACAAGTACAAACAATGCAAGAGAAGAGAAGTTAAAAGGAGTGTGAATTTCTTAAGCCAAGTAAATTAGTGAGATGTTGCAAATCCAGGATAGCATGACATGAATCCAAGATCCTGGTTGAGGCTGTCCTCGTGTGCGCGGAATTTGGCTATCAATTTCTGCTCAGTGATTCTGCCTTGGAGAACACTCCAAATCATCAGAGGCTGCGTGCCCTTGACTGCTCAAGTGTTCCCTGACAGGAAGGGAACATTCCTACCTGGTGATTGCTTGGACAGCACTCAACATTCTCCAAGGTGGCCTTCAAGACACATGACAATACAGAATCGCCGAGCAGAAATTGATAGCCAATTACAATATCCCATCATATCTTCAGGAGAACCTAGAGCATCTCACAAGTGTACTTATGTGGACAAACAATGCAAGAACTCCTTACTGCTTTACGCTACATCTCAAAAAAAAAGCTAAAATTTAACCGTATATTAACGGTATCATTGCAATGACCTGTAAAACTAGACTGCTTCATGATGGTGCAATTAAGTCAATACAGAAACCAAGATCAGTTCTAAACTAAAATTTATAATACTAAACAACATGATGTGAAGCAATATACCCATTATCAACAAAAGATGCACACAAATCTATACAGCAACAATCACTGCAAAATCTGATGTACCAAAGTTTCACGTTAAGATTTATCGTGTCTGGACTAACACCAAATAGCCATCATTAACAAAAATCATGGAAATTGAGTTGAATCATTGAGTATCAATGTGATTAGTTTCATTACCAAGCCACACAATTGGAAAATTGTTATCTACATTGCGGATTATAAATTTCAGAAACAAAATACGTTAGAAGAGAAAAAAGAAAAAAATTAACAGCTGGTTGTTTTGCTTACCTGCATTACAAATTTCTGGTCAATGTATTTCTTTGCTATATTTGGTTGAAAATCAGGAGACTCTAGAAACCTCAAAAAAAATTCATACACCAACTGAAGAAAGAAAATTTTAAAAGTTTATTAGCATTAACAGAACACCAAGATCATATTACATTGCTGAAAGCAATAATAGAAATGTAATCATGTTTTAATATTAAATCTCTTTTGCTTGTAAACCATTCTCAGCTGAGCTGGCTCATAGGATATGTACAAGTGGCTTAAGACAAGTTGCCACTATTTTTACCTTTTCCTCCCCCTCTTCACTGGGAAGTGCTTTATCCTCAGCTATTGAACCTGCAGCAACTAGGCAGAGGTCAGAATCCTAGAACTTTTAAGCCAATAGTGCTTTAAAAACAAGAAGAATGGTCGGAAATATATTACCTTCCTGATGTGGAAAATCACTTGAGACATTGGTTGCAGACTTTTTACCCACATTCCTAAAACACCTCTCAGTTTGCGGTTTAACTCTACCTACTCGCAATTGATTCACAATTGTTTTTGCTTTTAGAACATAGAACATTACAGCACAGACCAGGCCCTTCGGCCCTCGATGTTGCGCTGACCAATTAAGAAAAACCCTCTAACCTAAACCATTCCCTTTTCATCCATAAACCTATCCACGGACCTCTTAAACACCCCCAAACTTGGAGCATCTACAACTGCAGCAGGCAGGGCATTCCATACCCTTACCACCCTCTGACATCCGTCCTATAACTACCACCCCTTAATTTAAAGCTATGTCCCCTCGTGCTAGCTTTCTCCATCCTAGGAAAAAGGCCATCACGGTCCACCCTATCTAAACCTCTAATCATCTTATATGTTTCAATAAGGTCTCCTCTTAGCTGCCTTCTTTCTAATGAAAACAACCTCAAATCCCTCAGCCTCTCCTCATAAGACCTGCCCTCCATACCAGGCTACATCCTGGTAAACCTCCTCTGTACCCTCTCCAATGCCTCCACATCTTTCTTATAATGTGGGACCAGAACTGCACACAATACTCCAAGTGCGGCCGCACTAGAGTTTTGTACAGTTGCAACATGACGTTGCGACTCCGAAATTCAATCCCCCTACCAATAAAAGCTAAGACTCCATATGCCTTCTTAACAACCTTATCGACTTGATGGCCAACTTTCAGGGATCTATGCACATATACACCAAGATCCCTCTGTTCATCAACACTATTAAGAATCCTACCATTAGCCCTATACTCTACACATTTGTTATTCCTGCCAAAGTGAATTACCTCACTTTTCAGCATTAAACTCCATTTGCGATCTCTCGGCCCAGCTCTGCAATTTGTCCAAGTCTCTCTGCAAACTATAACACCCCTCTTCACTATCTACCACTCCTCCGACTTTGGTGTCATCTGCAAGTTTAGTAAACCATCCTTCTATACCCTCATTCAGATCATTTATAAAAATTACAAACAGCAGTGGCCCCAAAACAGATCCCTAAGGTACACCACTTGTAACCGAACTCTACGATGAATAATTTCCATCAACCACCACCCTCTGTCTTCTATCAGCTAGCCAATTCCTGATCCAATTAGCTAAATCACCCTCAATCCCATACATCTGCATTTTCTGCAGAAGCCTTCCATGGGGAACCTTATCGAACGCCTTACTAAAGTCCATATATACCACGTCAACTGCCTTACCCCCATCCACCTCTTTGGTCACTTTTTCAAAAAACTCAATGAGGTTAGTAAGGCACGACCTACCCTTCACAAAACCATGCTGACTATCCCCAATCAATTCATTTCTCTCTAAATAACTATAAATCCTACAACTAAATTCTTTCCAATACTTTGCCCACAACAGAAGTAAGACTCACTGGTCTATAATTCCCAGGAAAGTCTCTATTCCCCTTCTTGAACAATAGGACAACATTCGCCATCCTCTAGTCATCCGGCACTATACCTGTAACCAACGACGACCTGAAGATCAGGGTTAGAGGCTCTGCAATCACCTCTCTTGCTTCCCAGAGAATCCTAGGGTAAATCCTGTATGGCCCAGGGGACTTATCTATTTTCAAACCCTCTATTTAAAAACCCTCTTCTAAATTTATATAGGCCTAAGACTTCTTGTTATCAACTGTCTGCATTCAAATGATGATTACTTGCTAATAGTAGGATGCTGGTTTGTAGTAAGAAATAATTAATGCTAATTGGTCTAAAAAAAAAGTATGGAAGAAATATGCAACTAGGACCCAAGGTAGGACCGTACAACAACAAATCACCAAATTAAAATATTGTGTAAAATTTCAGGAATATTTGCTACTTTTTCAGAAGGCTTTTGTTTCAATTAATTGTGTTATTGATTCAGTTATAAACAATTAACTTCAGAGATACCCAAGACATTTAGTAGGATCCTGAGGTCTTACCCTAGATTTAATGTGCAGTGAAGGTAATTGGACATCAAAAGTTAAGTAGCCCAGTCATTAACAGTATGAGTAAGTCTAATGACTGCCAATAACTCCTGTTGTTCAGAAAGTGAACCATTATATGTGTGGACTCGTAATTCCTTCAAAGAGAATTCAGGAATGAAGGAGGAGGAGGACTGAGGGAGGAGAGCGAACTTAAATGGGTGAATGCCATATCAAACTAGGAATAGAAAGAGGGAGGGATAGGAAGATAGGATTGAAAGGGGAAAAAAGACAAAAGGAAATCTTACAAAATGATGTTTTTACAATCTCAAAAACAATTCACAAAACGAATCCACTTATATAAATGGTTCACTTTCTGAGCAACAGAAGTTATTGCAATCATTAGATTTACTTACACTGTTAGTGACTAGACTACTTAACTTTATAATGAGCTCAGAAGATGCTGGAAAATCTCGGCAGGTTTAAGAGCATCTGTAAAGAGATCAGAGCTAATGTTATTCTCTCCATAGATGTTGTCAGACCTAGTGACATTTTCCAGCATTTTCTGTTTTTGATTCAGATTCCAGCATCTGCAGTATTTTCCTTTTATTTCTGTAATGAATTTAATGGACATTCATGCAAAATAACTACTTGAAATCATAGTAAGATTAAGCACAAGATGCCATTTTCACAAAGCCAAAAGTGGTATGGCACAAATTGGCTAGCTCCTCTCCAGCAATTCTCAACATAAGACATTTCTTTGTCACAAATATGCTCAATTTGCATATTAATAGGATATGGTTCCCTGAGCAGACTGTCAGTGTCATCTGGCAGAACACTTCATCACCAGAACTTACAAACAAGCACCAAGGCACTCTCTGTCAGATGCTTTATGCACGCTTGAGGTCTCAACAGCGCTGCACACTGCCCTTGAAGCAGCTCCGGGGCTGACAAGACGGTCGCACACCTCCTTGCGGAAAGTGCCTTTGCAAAGAAGGTCTGGAGTGAGATGTAGTGGTATTTGTCGAGGTTTGTCCCGAGCAGCTCGGTGACACAGGACTCTGCATTCTACGGGCAGTTTCCGGGGATGCACACTGAGACGAATATCAACTGCTGCTGGAAAGTCATCGACTCGGTGAAGGACACTTTGGTCTGCCCAAAACCTGTTGATCTTTCAGATGAAAGAATTGTCCTTGACTGAGTGTTGCAGCCTGGCACATTCCAAGGTCCAGGATTACATGCTGAGGGATGCACTGAAGCTTGGGGCAGCTGCCGTTAAGGCACAATGGGGAAAGGCCACACTATAAGGCCTTTTAATAGAGGCAGATTGAGGGACTGCAGAATACTCTTGACTGCGCAACTGTGAGCCAATCTGAGCAACAATGGCACACTGTAATTTTTGAGGCATGTTTTAGCTTTAAGTATTGAAATGGAAAAACTGTAAATTGTATAGAACTGTAAAAATGTTTTACTCTGCACTGTTTGCAATGTTTTAATTGAGATTTTTATGGATCTGTTCTTATCACAAAGAAATAACTAATCTGTATACAACTGTAAAACGTTTTATTCTGACCTGTTTGCAGTTTATTCACATGTAGACATATAATGTTTTAATCAAGTTTATGAATAAAGTATATTTTTGGAAAAAAAATTAAAAAAAGGATGCATTGTTCAGACACTCATCAGCAAAATCTGGTCCTTTTAGGCTCATGCAATTTGCACAGGTCTTCACAAAATCTTTCTACCCAATTCTCTTCTATTCTTCAAATTTAGCTTTTAAATTTCACGTCAACACATGCCTCAGCCAGTGATGCCTTAATCTTGCTCAGCAGGTTCTTTACTTTCTTTATTCTGTTTTTTTGGAATTCACACATTTTACCAAAATATGCTCATAAGTCTCGAGTGAGGAAGAAATGGAAATGCGATCCTCCACACAAAGAAGTTGGTATAGAGTATTACACAGGGTTAGATGAGGAAACTTGGGAGGCTCGAGCCAAACAAACCTCACCATTTCGCTTTACCTGCGGTTTCCAAACCTGTGACTTCTAGCATTTTGAAGGACAAGGGCATGAAATACCATCATCTTGGAGTTCCCCTACAAACACAACATTTTGGACTTGGAACTATATCAACGTTTCTTTAATGTTACTGGGTCAAAATCCTGGAACTTCCTGCAAAACAACACTGTGGATACCAATGCCACGTGGGCTGCAGCTGATCAAGTGTAACAAGTAGAGATGGGCAATAGTGACACCTACATGAAATACCATCTTGAAGTTCCCATCTAAGCAATACAACATCTTGACTTGGAACTATAATCACTTTGTGCATTACATCCCACTCTACTGTGCACCATCTCCAGGCCGTACACTACTCAGACACCCAAACTTTGTTAAGACTACTTTGAGCTATTGCAATTGGCCCCTATCACAAATTATGCCCCTCTATGTCCACAATGCAAGATTGAACTGAACTGCTTGTGACATGGCATTCTATTCAAGCTGAGCTTCCAACCATAAATGTTACTTCCAATTCAAAGTTGCCCAGCTCTAAATTCCATTACTCTAATTCTCTCCTAGCCAGTCTTAGATATTGTGTCCTCTTTGGATTCTCCACTAATAGCTCTTTTGTTTCAATGTCTATTTTCTTTCTGCTTCCGTGAAGCACACCTTTCATACATTAAAATGACTAAATAAATACAAGTTATGTTCCAATTTGTGTTGGGATTTGTAGTGCTAAAACCATAATCATCCAGTGTTATATTGGCAACAATAATGAGTGATCATAAGCTAAACTGACTGACTAAATTAGAGAAAGAGTTTTGAATAATAATGGCTCAGTTGGCTCATTTTATCTGAGCTGGTTCTCGAAGCATTTTAATTAGACCTACTCCTTCTCCATTATCTTGCAAATTTCTTCTATTACAGGATTTAAATGGCAATTCAACATTCCTGATTACAGGGTTTTCAGACAGGATTAAGAATGGCATCAAAAAGGAGGAAGTAGGGTCACAGTATTGGCTTTAAAAAAAATCACAGCTGTAAGAAAGATGATATGCTAGGAGGATCAAATAATACGAGTTGAATTGGAGAATTGAAAAAGGCATCACACTTCTGGAAATGTACTTTAGACCTGTCAGGAGGTGGTACAAGGGCCAGTATGTAGAAAAATTGCTGAGAAGGCCAGAATTATAGAACAAAAAAGTGTGATTTCAACAACCCTGTATTAAGTGAAAGATTGTCAATGCAAATGCTAAAGGACGCAATTGTTAAATAGATTCAGCACAATTTTCTTTTGCCTATACACAAAATAGAGTTTTGAAATTGGGAATGTGGAAAGGGAGGAAATTTGATGGTGTTTAATGTAGTTAAAGTCAACATGAATAAGGTAAAAGATAGGTTAGGTATAAAGATTCTAAAATTGTAGAAGGTTAATTTTACAGTTGTGATGTTTGACAAAATGGTCTGGAAACAGCTTCTTGAAATGAAAGCATTGTCTGAGAAGTGGGAGTCATTCAAGGAGAAAGGGGCTTCAGAACAAATACATATCCACAAAGAGGATGGCATGCCCAAATCTAGAACTCACCTGGATGTCAGAAAACATACAGGGTAGGTTAAGGCAAAAAAAAGGATGTTTACATCATATACTGAGAGTTCCATGCTGCAGAAAGTCTACAGGACCAGATTGCAGGAATGAGTTTAAAAACAAAATGTAAACAAAGGGTATATAAAAACAACCAAGCAAAATACAAAGGACAGAAACCAAAATGGAAACTTCTACCAGGAAAGAGGTGATGGATGGTTTTCGAAGGAATACTTTGTATTTGCCTTCACAAGAGCAATGAAGATGCTATAGTTGAGGAGTGCGACATATTGGATGGTACATAGGAAGAAGAAATACAAAAGGATTTGACATAATTGATCTGCAATTGGTCACTGACCTAATAATTGCCTTTTTGATTTATCTGATATCAGCTTTAAACAAATTAAGTTAATTTACAAGTTACTGTTCAAAAACCTTCAAAGTAGTTGTTTCAGCTTGTTGGTCAGTTTTGATCTGGTTCTGGTCTCATCATACAGAAAGAAAGTGACAACTGAGGAGCAAGGCCTTCAGAACTGAAATACTGAGAAAAAAGTTTTGATGAATTGTTCAAACCCAGTGACTGCTTTCTTGAACTTTTGATTATTCATGTTCACAGATGATAGAACAAAAATGGAGACAGTACTTGGCAATAGCATCCTTAGGCCAATGATACGGAAACAGCTGTCCTTTGTCTTATACTCAGATACTTGAGATAATGCTAAAGAAAATTAGGGGTCTAATTTGAGAGTCACATTAGGCTTATGTTGGATTGTTGTACAAGGTTGAAGCTCAAAGTATGAAATTGATTCTAATATTGCAGTGGATTCCACATATTGGCACCTCAGTCTCATTACTTGCAGTCAGGAAAACGAGAAGTTCATTCACATATCACATCAAACTCAACTGATTTCTCACTATCTGAATCAAACTTTTTTTTTGATTGAAAAGGGTGGTATCTTGAAGACCTTGGAATTGTCGGCATTTGCAGAAGAACCAAGTTTGGATATACTTTCAATTGGAATTGCGTTCCAGCAAACAAGCCCAAACAATAAGGGAGCATGGTGGCTAGTACTGCTGTCTCACAGCACCAGACACCTGGGTTTGGTCAGTCTTGGATGAGTGTATAGAGTTTGCACATTCTCCGTGTCTGCATTAACTTCCTCTAGGTGCTCCAAGTTCTACTCAGTTGAAAGATGTGCAGGTTAGGTAGATTAGCTATGCTAAATTACCCGAGTGTCCCAAGATGTTAGGGTTAGGAAGATTTAGTCATAGTAAATGATGGGTACGGGGACAGTTGCACAAAATGCTCTGTCCAAGAGTTGGTGCAGATCCAATGGGCTGAATGGTTTCTTATGGAGTTTGGACCAATTTTCAACTTCTGGAAGCTGCAAGCTTCTAATTGTTTGCTAAAGGACAATGTTCAAAAAAATTCCAAAGCTGACCAACAAACATTGTTTCAAAAATCTACCTGGCAAATTTGCCATAAACCTGTCTCAATAGTCTGGGATTGGAGCACAAACACATGCAAACTTTTACCAATGCACCAAACAGGAGAAAACACAGGACCTTGTCCCATGTGAGTGGACAAATTGATGCTGTTAGAGCTACCTTTGTTTTCCTAAGGGATTTATATTTACACTGGTAAACATTAGAAATAAAAGGTATAGTTTTCAATGTGTTTATAGTAATGCTTCTGTGCCTGGGAGGGTAAAACTGGGCGAAAAGTATGTGTGCAGGTTGGTTTGTAATTCCAACTGCGATTAGAGAGAGAGAGAGAGAGAGACACACAGATGAACAGACATAGGGATATATTATATTTGGAGACATAGCACCATGAACATTTCAACTTTGCCAGGAGAAACTGGACAGGGCAAGATGTTTGTAAAGATTCAGGCTTTCTAAAGAAAGAAGTTACAATCCAGATAACTAGAGAATTGGGACAGAAAGAATGTTTAAGGTGACTAAAGATGAGAGAGTATTGAGAATAATTCAAGGAAGAGCAAACAGAGGGTTCCGAGTTAGAGACAATTGTAATTGTAACCAGTTTTGAAGTGGGACAGCAGATTTCACATATAAATGAAATATCTGATGCCATTTTATACTCCAAAGAAATTCTAAAAAGGTGGGTTTAAACTCTGATGCAGAGCAGAAGCTTTGTTTTGAAATGTCACTTGGAAAACATGATCTAAATCTTGTAATACAAACTAGTAGTAAGAGATTTTCTTTATCTTGACTACAGCATAAACTGTTTGCAATTGCTTTAACTCTCACCTTCCGAATAGTATAAAATGGCATCAAATGTTTCATTTATATTTGAAGTCTTCTGTTCCACTTTAAAACTGGTTACTACAATTGTCTAACTCAGAACCTTCTTCTACTCTTAACTTTAGTCATCTTAAGACATCCTTTGTCCCAATTCTCTGGTTATCTGGACTGTAACCTGTTCCTTAGAAAGCCTGCATCTCTGCAAACTTCTTAGGAAAGATGATTTTAAAAGCATGTTTTTGGAATGGTGTTGAAAACTCTTGTGACAGTTATTCGGGATGATTGAGGACATCCACATGCACTAATCGGAATTCAGTGGTATGCGTGTATTTAACCACAGTCATTTTGTTTGCTTACAAGGGATTATGGTGGTTAGTGAACAATTGTAATTTAAGAAACACTTTGTAATCCACGTTAACTTTAAAATGTGTGTAATTGTCAAATTAAGGGGTAAGTAAAAAGTGTTGTATCACAATCCAATATTTTCATGTTTAATTTTTTGTTATAACTAATTGGTGGTCCTGTGACTCTGTTCCTCCACATTTTAAAGTTACGGTCTTTCGAGCCAGAGTGGCATTCTGAGATTTTCCAGTTCAGTTATATTAATTGGGATTGTAATACTGCCAAAGGGCATGATATTGAACACTATTTGATTTGCAGCATTTAAAGACCTCTGAACAACTTTCAAAATGATATTGCTTCAAGGTCATTTCTATGCCAGAGAAATCATGCACTATTGTATTCAACAGCTGACTGAACAGGAAATCCCAAAACAAAATCAAACTTTTTAGATTAGATAACAATTCATGTATGGTGCATCACGGAATGCATTTAACCATTCTTCAAAGATGGAAATGTTTTGGTTGAATGTAAATAATAAATAAAGCAACTATAAAAGGTTTCAAAAGACAGAAAAGAAACAAAAGGAAATAGAAAAATGTTTTTAAAAAATGTTTAAGAATTTTTGATTACAGGTAAATATTTGGTACCTGTAGATGAGGCCATGCAGCCTCCAGTGTTGGTTCATCTTCTTCAGGATCAAATTCCGCTCCTGTGGGGTTAGACGATGGTGGTAATGTTCGAAACATGTTCACCGCAAACTGAAAAAATATTCCAGAGATTAGCAGTATTTCACATTTATTCAAAATCAAGTTTGGTGTTGTTGAACCACTGAAAAAAACTTGAAAGATTCTAATGTTTTATTCTAATTAAAAAATATGGTTTCAGCTTATCCACATCTTTAAAGTAAATGAAATATTGATTGTACACAAACTACAAATAAAAATCTAAGGTAAGACTTAGTTCAGTATTGATAGATAATTGAATTTTCAAACTATTCTGAGTAAAATAGAAAAATGAAAATTATAGCACGCTTGGGACCACCAAACTCTAAACTTTGAACCATTTTTAGTAAATCTTTTGCATTTAAAAAGCCAAATTTTAAATTAAAACTTTTCAAAAAGCCCAAGAATATCCTTGAGCAAAATATAATGAAATCTAATCAGAATGATTCCCAACATATTTTTCAACACACAAATTTCCTTTCTTTCCAAACTCTTCCTCATGGACCCCCAACCAAAAGTATTGGTGCCTTGCTGCGTTACTACATTATCAAACCCAAGTAAGCAGGCTGGAAGTGTCCCAAGTGAGTTGCTCTCTGCCTTCACTTGATACCCACACACACAAAATGAAGTAGGGACATGACTGAACTGCTAAATTAAAAATCTGTCCCCACTTTAAACTGTGAGCCAAAGCCAAACATAAATGTTGTCACAATATAGGCTGTAATTTTAGAAGATTAAAATGCCACAAACTGTCTGGTTTCTTACATTTTGACTATAAAATTGAAAAAAGTTTTTCTAAAAAACAAAAAAGTACTAAATAAAACCAAAATTTTGACAAGACAATGATGGGAATTTTGGTAAAGCTACAATGTGAACTTTAATGTGATGACCAATTAATTGCTTCATGCAAACTGCAATTTAGCTTGGCTTGATTCAAATCAACATAATAGTCTAAGATCATCAGCATATGTAGCAAATTTTCCTCTGAAGTTTTAGATGAAAGGGTACAGCTTCAAGGCCATTTTGATAGATTAAAAACTTGGAATTATTCAAATCTTGATAGGTGCTGTATTTGTTTCCCTTCTCAGTGGAATAATTTTGTCCTATAAATGAACCCTAATTTCATGTGCTTCAATTAATCCAAAATATTTTAACATATAGCCCTTTAACCAATTTGTACCACAGTAATCATTTTTTTCTCATTACCTGTTTAAATAAAATTGTAATTTCAGTTCTCAGGATTCTATTCATATTCCATTAAAAAGGTCCTAACTACCATTATCCAACCCAACAATCTCTACCTTCATTAGGTAATATTCTGTAACTTTCACCACCATGATCCCATGAGTGCATTTTACTCTGCAGTCTTGGTTTCTAGAGGGACTGGTTCTTCTTGCTCACTCTTTCACCCATCCAGCTATTCTTTGATTGGCACCTTTAGCACGAAAGGAAATACTAAGCAAGGCCATTTCTCTCATCCACATCACTCTTTAAAGCTCTAAATCTCCTATGTTGAGACAGGAGATCTGCCAATCTAACATCACATGGTCATTGCTAAGTTGCACCCAACATCTGTTTTGCCTGCAAACATAGTCTGTAACTTCTGACTTGCTATTTTGCCTCTTCCTCCAAATCCCATACTGATTTTGGCCTTCAGTCTATTTAATTGAAGTTCAATACACACTTCAGAACTACTTGAACAATGATCAGCTTCAAATCTCATCTAGATCCACCATGTGTGGTGGTGGACACAGACAGGTTGACATTTAAACTGGAGACTCTCAAGTCAAAACAAGAACAGCCTAAAATGAAAGGCTATGGTGTGGACCTGCTTTTTCTCTTTATAGGCCAAATAACCTAATTCTGTTCTCACATTTTGTTTGTATGTACACCTTCAGTAACACCTTCATCACTCATTTATCTTTTCTTAATTTCTGTATCACCAATTATCCTTAGCCTTTTATGCAGTTTGCAAGTCATTAATTCATCAACTTCCTTCCTGAGATTGTTACATCTGAAATCTATCACCAAAACAGCTACTTATCTTTCATTTTTGAAAAAATTACATACCTGAAATATCATAATCCATCTTTTTACTTTTCAGGTCTGCAATTTTCTGCAGCACAAGAATTTTGTTTTTGCATCACATTCCCAATGCAAGAATGCACATTAAACAGACCAGCATTGCTCCCAAAGCCCTTTTAAGGCAAACTGTCTACTTTTGAGACTATTTTCTTTTTTTAAAAAGACCTTGGCAAATTTATTATGCCAAAAAATTAAGAGTTTGATTGAATTATTGTAATATTTTGAAATAAAGATAATCATTATTTCATCACCTTTATCTTGAATATATTGAAAGACTGGCTTTCTTCTGTAGCATTATGGAAACTAATTTTACATTTGGCACCTCTGGTAAATTGTTACAAAACTTAAGCTCCAAATGGAGCTGATGTTTGACAATCTGTATATTATTTAATGGACTATCTGACAAATGACTGCGTCCCCATTTCAAATGGCAAACAAGATTTTCTTAATAGAAAGAGATTCAGATTGCAAGGGTGAACACTTGTGTAGCTATCAAATTGTAATATCTGTGGTTTTGCAGGAATAGTGTTCAAATTCCAATTGACACTCATCCAACATAGTTCAACTAGTCTGGACTGGCACCAGTTTAAGGAATCTATATTGTGTATTTGGCTTTTACATTGGTAGCCAATCAAATTAAGAATTTTGACAGAGTTGGTGGACAAAATCTCAGTGCTCATGCTCTTCAACCATTTATTACTTATTTTTGGTCAAGTACCGCACAGTAGATTACTTACCACATGGACAACTTCTGGATAAATGGGTTCTGTGATAACATTGCGGTTGTGTGTGATATATTCCACCATTTCACTTAAAGCAGCTCTTTTCACTTCCTTCCATTTTAAGTCACTCAGTGGATCAGCAATAAAGTCGAAAAGGACACAGCACTGACGCAGTTTTTGAATAAAAAGCTTTTCTTGTTCAGGTGCAGGAACATCTATATAAGAACAAAAATCACATTTGTTCCTTTAAAGACTGGAAAGGATCAGGACTAACAGAGCAAGCACGAATACAAGTGTGAATATAATGCACATCACAATTATCCCTGTTTCACAGAGGAATAAGATATTTACACAGGATTAGAATTCAGGTACTCAAAACTTGGAATTCATGCAACAATACAACTACAACACTGGTAGCTACCCAGCGATTGCAGTATGTGCTATATCTGCAAAAAGCAGGACCAATGCAATCAAGCCAATTTGCCACCTTATCAGCCTACTCTCAATCATTAGCAACCTAATGGAAGGTGGTGGCTGTGATATCATGTATCATTTGCACAGTAGTAACTTGCTCATTAAACGCTCAGTGACTTCACTATAGTCTTCATCCAAACGTGGACTTAAAAGTTGGACTCAAGGTATGAAGAGTGACTGCTCTTTGTAGAATGTGAATCAATAAATCCTAGCAAAATTTAAGTCAATGAGAATCAGCAGGAAAACTCTTCAATTGCATGGTAGCAGAGTGGTTAGCATGCTGCTTCACAGCTCCAGGGTCCTGGGTTCAATTCTCGACTCAGGTCACTGTCTGTGTGAAGTTTTTATATTCTCCTCGTGTCTGCATGAGTTTCCTCCAGGTGCTCCAGTTTCCTCCCACAGTCCAAAGATGTGTGGGTCAGGTTGATTGGTCACACTAAGAAATTGTCCCTTAGCATTCAGGGTAATGGAGGTTACAGAGATTAGCGGGTATAATACATAGGGATATGAGGGTAGAACCTGGGTGAAATTGTGTTCGGTGCAGACTCGATGGGCCGAAGGGCCTGTGTCTGCACTGTAGGGTTCTATGATCTATGAACTGGAGTCATAGCTAGCAAAAAGGGACATGATTTGTGATCAATCCTTTCAGTCCTAGGGCATCACTATATGGGTTGCTCAGCACAAAGTTCTATTGCCCAACCATCTTCATCTGCTTCATAAATTTGTTCACTCCATCGTAAGGTCAGAAGTGGGGTTGTTAGCTAGTACATTGTTCAGTACATTCACAACTTGGAGTGGCACGTGGTTAGCATTGTGAGGGGCCTGCGTTCAATTCAGTCTTAGGTCAGTGTCTGTGTGGAGTTTGCAAGGTCTCCCATGTCTGCGTGGGTTTTGTCTGGGTGCTCCGGTTTCCTCCCACACTTTAAAGATTTGCAGGTTAGGTCAATTAGCCGTGCTAAATTAACTCTAGTGTCAGGGAGATTAGCAGGGTAAATACGAGGGGTTACAAGAATAGGCCCGAGTGGGATTGTGGTTGGTGTAGACTCAATAGGCTGAATGGCCTCCTTCTGCATTGTAGGATTTTATGAATTCTTCAGAAACTGAAGCAATTTACATATATATATGCAGCAACCCCCGGACAACTTTCACAGTTGGGCTAATAAACAGGAAGTAAAATTTGCACCACATTACGATTATCTTCTCATGACATTACTAGCACTCAATCCCCCACTATAGACATCCTGAGGATGATTACTAACTAGAAACTGATCTGGAACAGCAATACAAATACTACAGCTACAAAAGCAGTCCAGAGAGATTGGGTTTTCTACCCAAATAATTCAATCTGTCTCCCATGCCCATCTGTAAAGGCACAAATCAGGAATACGATGGAATATTTTCTACCTGTCTGGATGAGATACTCAACACCATTCAGGTCAAAACAACCAGCTTGATTGGCACCCTATTTGCTATCTTTACATTCAGTCCTTCTACCATCACCAACTCACAGTGGTCACAGCATGTAGCCCAAGTGCAAGATGCATTCCATCAACGCTGGGCACCTTTCAAACCACAGATCTTTACTACCTAGGAAGGCAATGGCAAAAGACAAGTGGACATACTACACCTGTAGGCTTACCTCAAAGTCAAACACCACCCTGACTTGGAAATATAGTATACTGTTACTCCTCTTGTCACTGGACTAAATCTTAGAAATCCATTACGAACAACACTCTGCGTGTAGTTAATTAGACTGCTGCAGTTTAAGATGGCAGTTCACTACCATGTTCAAGGGCATTTAGGGATGGGCAACATAGGTGATGTTATCTTCCCATGAAAAAACAAAATAGTCACCCTTCACTTTTGCTAATAAAAATGTCATGCATTTTACTTCACAAACTGCTACTTTTTACAAATGACCCATTCTGCAGTTAAATACCTTATGATTTAAGGCAAGTTTCCAAAGCTACAGGGCAAATTTTTCAGATCTGCATCAATAAAACACTACCAATTCATTAATATAAACATTTGTATGTGAGAAAATAAAATGCCAATTTTGAAGCACACATGGTTTGAACCATTAATGGTAAGTTACAGACACGTGGGAAAGTTAGACCTCAAATTAGTCATCTTACTGTGCGTGCTTTTATTGTAGTTGATGAAAAACCTTACAAAGCTAAGAATTTGTTCACGGCTGTAAAAGAGCTCACAAAGCCAACTATTTTAAAAAAGGATATGTGCAGCAGTCTAAGCATTCATCAACACAAATGGCTATGTAAAAGCTGAAGCTATGCACTTAGTGGATACAAATCTACAGAAGTAACTTCGATCAAATGGGAATCTGCAAGTCAGTCTTGTTGCAGC
The DNA here is from genome assembly GCA_024679065.1 of Sphyrna mokarran. Taxonomy (NCBI): domain Eukaryota; kingdom Metazoa; phylum Chordata; class Chondrichthyes; order Carcharhiniformes; family Carcharhinidae; genus Sphyrna; species Sphyrna mokarran. The sequence goes on from JAGIQG010000015.1 coordinate 28,588,484, forward strand.
AATCAAATAAGTGGAGCGTTGTTTAATACCCATCTATTGCTTGGAGATATAAATTGGGATGGAATTCTCTAGTATTAAATGTCATAAATGAAAGTCACTCCTTTGTTAATTCAGATTAACTGGCCAAGTTTCCAGAAATGACAGCAGTTTGGTGCCTTTGTCAGCAATGTATGCACTAGTGCAGAGTTCCTCCTAATCTGATGTGACCATGCTCCAAAACCAGGCTTGTAGTTCACAAAAATCCATACTGAACATCTTTTGCAATTTCCCTTTTTACTGTATTGATAAGCAGTCAGACACCTGATCTCTGGTGGGTTAGGAGCAGTTGCAGCACAGGCATATAATTGCATTGCTACTTGACCAACCAGGTCCTGGAAAGATGAAATAAATCTGTAAAAATGGAAATCAACTACAATGACATGCTACCATTTCCCCTTTTGTTTTAAGACTAAGCAGAAATCTTGCAAAATAGCTCCATGTCCTATTTATTTTAAATTCAACAAAAAACTATTCTAATCCCAGTTTCCAGCACTTGGTCCGTTGCCTTATATCCTATGAACACAAAACATCATAGCATACAAGGCTATGGGCCAAGTGCTGAAAAAGAGATGCTTGACGACTGCCACTAGACATGAAGGGCCAAAAGGCCTCTTTCTGTGCTGGAAAAATTCTATGATTAACTGTGCTGATGTGACAGGACAAGGAATCATGTCGTGTCAGTAGAAATTACAATGCAATCAGGTAGAACTTCCACTCTTTTCATAATTGCACAGCAATATAATAGGTATCTCCTTTAAAACTAGGGGAAAAATGTTATTTAACCTGGCTTGTCAGGCACACTTACAAAGTGAACTTGTCAGTACCTTTTTTAAAAAAATACAAATCTGGATAACACAGGAACACAAATAGGCTTATTACTCCCTGAAACTGTTCTTCATTCAGTTACATCACAATTAGTATGTACATCAATGATATTCACATATGCAAGCTGACCTTTGAAGCCTTAAAAAAAAAACTTTTTCAAAAACAGGGGTTGACTTGTACACTAGCTATAAAGTAAGTCACTGGTGCGGATGGTCGCCATGTTTGTTGTTCACATGGGATGTGTTCTGTGTGGACATGTCAAGCATTTGTGGATTTTTGTAGTGCAATGGATCAGGTAAGCACAAAGTAAAATATCTATTTGTGGGGAGAAAACCTGAGGCTGACTACTTATAAAAGAGTATCACATAGTGACTGAAAAGGCTTATATGCCAAGTATGTAATTTTTGAGGCTGCAAAAATTTACACTGCAATTTATGATATGCATCTTTGCTCCATAAGCCCTGATACTTATCCAATATTAAAAAACTAAAATCAAGATCAGTCTTGAAAGTTGAATTTGATTCACTGTCATTGCAACGTGCCTTCATTTTGACTCTTTAAAGCTTTCTTTCCCATTCCCTCAACTATCTCGTATCCCTTTAAATGCCCTTTTTCCATGCCGACAATCCCAAGTTTCAACTAAATCAGAGCTGTTACGGGGAAACCAGTTTCTTGGCCCTTCACTGCACTGCTCCCAAATTCCAAGGTGAGCAAAGTTGAGTACTGTATTCAAAGTGTGGCCTGAACAGTTTTAAGCATAACTGCCTTTGACTTGCATTCTGCAGTTTGTCATATAATTCAACAACCTGTTGGCTTTGGTGATTGGTGGTGTTCTGTATTGATTCAATAGTGAGAACTCTTTCAGCTTTACCTAAAGAAATTTCAACACTTTTCATGGAATACGTGAACAGCCACTGTGGAGTCAAACATTTTACTTAACATTCATGGAACCTTACCAATTACCTCCTAGCCATAGCCTGCTGATATTAATCCAGAAACTAAGTGTTCTGGGGATCAGGCTTCAAATACTGCATGTGAGGCTGTGGAATTTGAATTCAATAAAAATATCTGCAATTAAGAATCTACTAATGGCTAGGAAACCATTGTCAGTTGTTAGCAAAGTCCATATCGTTCACCAATGTCCTTTAGGGAAGGAAATCTGCTGTCCTTAACCCAGTCTGGCATACGTGAGACTCCAGATCCAAAGCAACGTACAAAGAACAAAGAACAAAGAACAAAACAGCACGGGTAACAGGCCCTTCGGTCCAACGAGCCCGCACCACCACCTCGATGTTCCCACTTCTACACGCGATCCCTGTCCATGTTTATAGATCTATGGATTAAAAACCAAATTTGAGGCAATTTAGGGAGAATTTGTTTTGCCAATTAGCCTAAGGGCACATCTGTGGGATGTGGGAGGAAACAGGAGCTCCCAGAGAAAACCCACACAAGCACGGGGAGAATGTGCAAACTCCCACAGACACAGGCCCAAATCCATGTATCTGCACAGCACAACTATAGTCACTGCGCTGTCGTGTTGCCCATCAGATGGTCCAGGTCAAGCATACACCAACGATGTGAAGCAGTAGGATACTCTCGAAAAAGGTCCAAGTGCAGTCCTCTCACGACCCATCGCATGTATGCCCCTTGTTAGACAACAAGGTGGACCAAAGCACCTGTAGGATAAAAACAAATACATCAATATCATCATCTATATTTATTATATATATTTTGTATATATATTTATAATATATATATATGGCAAATGGAGTTTAATGTGGAAAAGTGCGAGGTAATGCACTTTGGCAGGAATAATAAATGTGTAGAGGGCTAATGGTAGGATTCTTAATAGTGTTGATGAACAGAGGGATCTTGGTGTATTTGTGCATAGGTCCCTGAAAGTAGGCAGTCAAGTCAATAAGGTTGTTAAGAAGGCATATGGAGTCTTAGCTTTTATCGGTAGGGGGATTGAATTTCGGAGCCGCAACGTCATGTGGCAACTGTACAAAACTCTAGTGCGGCCGCACTTGGAGTATTGTGTGCAGTTCTGGTACCCACATTATAAGAAAGATGTGGAGGCATTGGAGAGGGTAGAGAGGTGGTTTACCAGGATGTTGCTGGGTATGGAGGGCAGGTCTTATGAAGAGAGGCTGAGGGATTTGAGGTTGTTTTCGTTAGAAAGGAGGCAGCTAAGAGGGGACCTTATCGAAACATATAAGATGACTAGAGGTTTAGATAGGGTGGACAGTGATAGCCTTTTTCCTAGGATGGAGAAAGCTAGCACGAGGGGACACAGCTTTAAATTAAGGGGTGATAGTTATAGGACGGATATCAGAGGTAGGTTCTTTACCCAAAGGGTGGTTATATGGAAGAGAAGGGAATGGTTTAGTTTGGAGGGTCATTGCTTTTTATATTGGTCGGCGCAACATCGAGGGCCTAAGGGCCTGTTCTGTGCTGTAATGTTCTATGTTCTATCCATTTACACACTTCCCAGGGACTCCCAAGGCTCATGATCCCTATTTTAAATCAGTTTTCTATACCCCTCCATTCCCATTCTGTTCATGTGCCCATCTAAGCATTTCTTAAATATCTCCAGAGTACCTGCCTCTACCACTTGGCAGCGCATTCCATACCCCCACCATCCTCTGTGTGAAAAAACTCCCTCTAGCATCCAAATTCTACCTTACCCCTCTCACCCTAAGCCCGTGACCCCTTGTGCTATTTGAGTCCATCCCAGGAAAAAGCTTAGCCCTGTTTACTCTATCTATCCCCTTCAAAATCTTGTACATCTCTATCAGATCTCCTCTAAGTCTACGTCTTTCTAAGGAAAACAGTCCCAATTTGCCTAATCTCTCCTTGTAACGCAGACCTTCCATACCAGGCAGCATCCTGGTAAACCTCCTTTGCACTCTTTCCAGAGTCTCCACGTCCTTCCGGTAGTAAGGCGACCAGAACTGGACACAGTATTCCAAATGAGGTCTAACCAGCATTTTATACAACTGCAACATTAAAGGCCAGCTCTTGTACTCTAAAACCCTTCCTATAAAGGCTAGCATACTATATGCTTTCTTCACAACCTTCTCCACTTTGAGCCACTTTCAGAGACTTGTTCACCTGCACCCCCAGATCCCTCTGCGTTTCTATACTCTTAATAGGTCTACCCTTTATCATATACCTCCCCCCTACATTTTTTGTCCCGAAATGCATCACCTCACATTTATCAGGATTGAATTCTATCTGCCATCTGTCTGGCCAAGCTACCAGCCTATGTCCTGCTGCATCACCTGACAATGCTCCTCACTATCCGCAAGTCCAGCCATCTTTGTATCGTCTGCAAACTTGCTGATCACTCCACTTACTCCCTCTTCCAAGTCATTTATATATATTACAAATAGAAGGAGGTCCCAGTACCAAGCCCTCCGGCACACCACTAGTGACTGACCTCCAGCTAGAGAAACACCCTTCCACTATTACTCTGTCTCCTATTACCAAGCCAGTTACTTATCCATCTAGCTACCTGTCCTTGTATCCCATTTGCCTTGACCTTCTCGACTAACCTCCCATGAGGGACTTTGTCAAACGCCTTACTAAAATCCATATAGACAACATCAACGGCTCGCCCTTCGTCCACCGTTTGTCACCTCCTCAAAAAATTCTACCAGGTTCGTAAGGGATGACCTCCCCTTAAATCCGTGCTGTATATCCCTAATCAGTTTGCAACGCTCTAAGTGCCTATACATCCTAAGAATCCCCTCCAACAGCTTCCCTACCACTGACCTCAAACTCACCGGCCTATAATTTCCGGGGTTATCCCTACCACCCTTTTTAAACAATGGTACAACATTAGCTATTCTCCAGTCCTCTGGGACCTCACCTGTGTCCAAAGAAGAGACAAAGATTTGCGTAAGAGGCCCAACAATTTCACCTCGCACCTCCCTAAGCAGACTGGGATAAATGCCATCAGGGCCAGGAGATTTATCAGTTTTAATGCTACCTAGAAGCTTTAACACTTCCTCCCTCGGTATGGATATTTCCCTCAACTGGTCCACAGCTCCCTCAGAGACAGGAGCTGTCAACAAGCCCCTCTCCTTCGTGAATACCGACGCAAAGTATTCATTCAGGATCTCCGCCATTCCCTCGGGCTCCAAGCACAGTTCCCCTCCTCTGTCCCTAAGAAGTCTGATTTTTCCTCTAACCACCTTTTTATTCCGAACATAGGAGTAAAAAGCCTTTGGGTTTTCCTTAATCCTATCCGCCAAAATCATTTCATGCCCCCTTTTTGCCCTTCTAACTCCCTGCTTGAGCTCCCTCCTACTCTCTCTATATTCCTTCAATGCTGTCTCGGTTCCCAGCTGCTTCGACCTATCATACGCTTCTCTTTTCTTCCTAACCAAGTCCTCAATATCCCTAGTAATCCACGGCTCTCTAATCCTACCTTTCCCATCTTTCTTCTTGGCAGTCACGTACTTATCTTGCAACATTTTCAGTATTCCCTTGAAAGAGTCCCACATGCCTAGCGTGGACTTGCCCTCAAACAACCGTTCCCAATCAGTTTCCATAAGTTCCTGCCTAATACAACCGTAGTTAGCCTTCCCCCAATTCAGCACCCTGCCCCTAGGGCAACAAGCATCCTTTTCCATCTGTATCCTAAAGTAGACAGAATTGTGGTCACTGTGCCACATGTTTCCCCACTACAACATCAACCACCTGCCCTGGCTCATTACTCAGAATTAAATCCAATATAGCCCCTTCTCTAGTCGGGCTAGCCACATTTTGTTCCAACAACCCTTCCATTTTCACATTTTGCAAATTCCTGCCCATCCAAACCCCCAGCTCTAAATACTTTCCAATCCACCCTCGGGAGATTAAAGAACAGAAAGACTCTGTTCTTTCTGCACCAATCCAAAATATCTTTACATATGCCTTCCTCAACTGCCCGTGGGCTGTTGGGTGGCCTAGAATACACCCCTAGCATAGTAATTGTAGTTGACTCTCAACTGCTCTGTGGCCCATCAAGCCATTCTGGTACAACTAGGAATGGGCAATAAAATGTTGGCCAGCCAGTGATGTCCACGTCTCGCAAAATGAAAAAAGTCTACTCAAAACATTTATGCTAGTGACTTCCTCCAAAAATGCACCTGAACTAGTCAGACTTGACATAATTCTTCATAGCTTCATGCCAACTTGCTGCTCAACTAGTTTTCATAGAGACTCATGGCATGCATGGCTAGTCAGGCAGTAGATTTTTTTTTAAAAAAGGAGGGAAGTATAATGTACAGCACATAATTCTGCTACCAAGTTGAAGTTTTCTCCCTTTCAAGGCACAAAGTCAAACTGTTAAACAGATAGGGCCACAAGCCAATTAGTTTAATTGTTATTTAGTGAGGAAATCAAGATTAGAAAATGCTCAACAGTTTCCGACTGCAGGCTCGGCCACTCACTATTCTGTTAACGTTACGAATGAAAAACAAAGTCGGTCACTAAGCAACATCTGGATTGCTAAGTACAGATATATACAGGATGTTCTACTATATGGAAGTGTTTTACACGATATATGTGGCAGTATGTGGCAAAAGCCCTCAACAAAAAGTGTCTTTACATACTGAGCAACTTTTTAAAATGATTTAAAATCCTTTCAGATGTTCTTTTGTAATTTAAGTGATGACAACAAATATTCTGCTGGAAATTTCAATTCCTAAGTAATTTTAAAATTCAGTTGCTGCAGTATTTAATAATATGCCTTAAAGGAATCAAACAATGAGGAAATTAGCAAGAGGAGCACTGCATCAAAGCAACCATTCAGGTTGTGAAAACCAATTCAATTTGTGCTTTTAGATATGTTGCTAGGTGACAGCAAAACCCTCTAACTACTAAATGATAGCAGTTTCTCAAAATAGCCATGACATTTTGATATTCCAAGATAATTGTACTGGATATAAAGTGCAAAATATTTGGAAAACTAGGAAAAATTAGATAATCATTTTTCATTCAAAATTTAATCATTGTAGGGAGGGCAAGACAAATATCTGGTGGGAAGTCACGGTGAAACATATTTTTTAACTAGAAAAATAAAACACAGAACTGTTCATTGTGAAGTACTTCCTATATAAACCAATTAATCCAGAAAACTATTATATCAGCAACCTATAGAAGCCTTCCAAGTTTTAGCTGCATACCATTATCCTTGTGGAGGGCCACTTAAAATTAAATTGAAATTTCAGAAGCAACATCAAATTTTCCAAGCATATTTATGAATCTGGATTGCAAAGAACTCTACTTCAATTGCTTGACTGTGTTCAAGGCAACAATGCCAAATCACTAAAGAGCAGAGGAACAGAATGACAAGAAACACGTTTTTTGTTCTTCTGGAAAAGAATTCAGATTTTTCAGTTCTCATACATTTTAAAAACATCTTACTCCTAAAAATGGACACCTTCATTTTGAAGCTTGAAACACGCCATACTTATTCTAAATCTTATTGCTAAGATTTATATTATTGTACAGACTTGCATTGTTTGGGTCAGATAAAATTTCCTCCCATCCTCAAAAACTGCAAGTACCACAGGAGGACTTTGAAGCATACTAAGGCAACTTTAAGAATTTGCTGTTTCTTTCAAACTTCCACAGTAGTTACAATTTGGTTCATGAGGTTTTGCTACGAAAAGTTGATTCCACACAAAATCCCTGCCTATTCTCAAAGTTACAACAGATGTTTGCAGTAAACTGCTATGTGTCTAGTTTTAAAATAAAACTATCCCCATCAGTAAAGCTCTTCTAGACTACCCACATCCATCCTAAACCAGTTATCCATCTGATTACTGTGAGCAAAGTTATCACCGTGAGAATTTAACTACTGAGAGATGACCATTGTAAGGTTTACTAATATTTTGATAGCAGAACACACAAGAGATAACCCGGAATTCTGGGAGTGCATAAACTGTAAATAATTCAACTCTGTTTGAAAATAATGTATGTTTTTGGAGGTTAAATCCAGATGCTGGGAACCTAAATTGTCAGTTGTGGCTGAGTTGATAGCCCTCCGAGTCACAAGGTTCCAGGTTCAAGGTCCACTCCAAGGCCTGAGCACAAAAATCAAGTTCGACAATTCAGTGCAGTACTGATGGACTGCTGCACTGTCAGAGGTACTATTCTTTGGATGAGATGATCAACCAAGGCCCCATTTGCCTGCTCAGGTGAAAGTAAAAGATTTCATGGTATCATTTTAAAGAACAAGATAGATATTCTTGGTGTTCAGGCCAATATCTATTCTTATGGCCTCCTTCTGCATTGTAGGGATTCTATGATTCAATTAACATCACAAAACACAATCTATTCATTACCATTTCTGAATGTGGGAACTACTTTGTACAAATTGGCTACTGTGTTTGTTACATTGCTGTGCTTCAAAAATACTTCAGTGGCTGCAAAGTGCTTTTGGATACCCAGCAACTGTGAAAGGTGACTTTAGTCTTCCAGAGTTGTAAAAACTGCCAAATGAATGCATTTTTTTTTTTTAAAATGATGTGACCAGTTCTTGGACTAAATTCTGAGGATGCTCCTTAAGAATAAACTACTCATTATTCTGGGATGATGTTCTCATTGTATTCTGCAGAAAACGTATGAGCTTCAGGATCGATAATATTAAACTGGACTCTGCAGCATTTGTAATTTTTGGGTTATTACCATAACTGGAGTAAGAATTATAACATATTAGCAACAGTACAAAGTCTGACCACACTTTACCAAAAATCTAAAAAGCCATATGCAGTTTTTCTTGATCAATAGCTTTAAAATTACAAATACAATTTATATCAAATAGAAGAAAAAACAGAAAATGCTGGAAAATCTCAGCATGTCTGACAGCATTTTTGGAGCAAGAATAGAGCCAACGTTTCAAATTTGGATGACCCCTCAGAACTAAAGACACAGGAAATAGGATGAGATTATACTACAAAAGATAAAAGTGTGAGCAATTTATAGAATAGATTCCTACAGTGCAAAAGGAGGCCATTTGGCCCATCAATTCTGCAGCAAAAACACAATCCCACCCAGCCCCCACCCCCATGCATTTAGCCTAGCTAGCCGATACGAGGCGGCAATTAGCATGGCCAATCCACCTAACCCACACATCTTTGGACTATGGGAAGAAAATGGAGCACCCAGTGGAAACCCACGCTGACAGGGAGACAATGTGCAAACTCTACACTGTCAGTCACCAAGCTGGGAATCAAGCTCAGGTCCCTGGCACTGAGAGGCAGCAGTACTAACCTCTGTGCCACCATGCTGCCAATTGACCTGATGTCATAGACAAAAGGACAAACAGATGTAGGTGATGTCATAAAGGTTGGAAATAGTACTAATAACGTCCATTAAGAGATCGGAGTATATAAATGACAGAACAAAGCTGCAGTGTTAAAGGACAATCTGGACGAATATGGCAGATGGCCTAGAGTGGTGGGCAGGGCAGTCTGGGTCCTGTTTGCAGAAGGACCAAAGTTGTTCTGCAAAGTAGTCATCCAGTCTGTATTCGGTCTTGGATGACGTAGAGTAGATGGCATTAATATCTGCGAATGTAAAAGACAAAATTAAAGAAGGTGCACGTGAAGTGCTGTTTCACCTGAAAAAAGCGTCTGAATCCTGGAATGGTAAACATGGAACAGGTAGAGGGACAAGTGTTGCATCTTCTACAGTTATGTGGGAAGGTGCCATGAATGAGGTATTGGGTATGATGCAGGTTTGGACCAGGGTGGCCTGTTGGGACCAGCCCCTGCAAAATGCTGACAGTGAGGAGTGAGAGGAAGATACATTTGGTGGGGACCATCACATTGAAGTTGGCAGAAAGTCCTTTGAATGCAAAGCTGATGGAGTAAAAAATGAGGGCAAAGGACAAAGGAAACCTTATCCTGGTTCAAGGATGGGCATTTGATTGACAGCCAACGTCATTGTATGGAATCTGTACATTCTTCCCCAGTCTGCAAGGGTTTCCTCCAGGTGCTCCAGTTTCCTCCCACAGTCCAAAATGTGTGTTGGTTAGCTGCATTAACCATGCTAAATTCTCCTTCAGGACAACAGCTACTGGAGCGTGGCAATTAGAGGATTTTCACAGTAACTTCATTGCCTTATTAATGTAAGCCCACTTGCGACACTAATAAATAGACTTTAAATTTGATAGAGGAGTGGAAATTGGAAGTGAAATTCATGTTTCTTTCCAGGTCCAAAAGAGTGTGAAATGGCATCGAAATAGTCGATGTACAATAGAAGGCAGCTGAAGTAGGGCTGGAACAAGAAATATTCTATATTATCTCAAAAAGACAGATGGAGCTGAGACCAATGTGTGAATCCATAGTCATACCTTTTATGTGGAAGAAGCAAAACAAGTTAAAGGAGAAATTGTTGAGTGAGAGAACAGTTCAGCCAGGTTGGTAAATGATGGTGCATTGGGATCATTCAGGCCTCCGTTCAAGGGAAAAGCAATGAGTTCTCAAGTCATCCAGGTGGGGGATGGACGTCAGAGGGTTTGGACTCTCAGTGAAGAGATGGTTTGGACCAGGGAACTGGAAGCTATTGATATGGCGTAGGACAGAGAAATCATGTGATGGAATGGAACCAGACAAGAGGAGAGAATATGATATGATATCAATATAGAAAGAAATTAGTTCAATGGCATAGGAACAGGCAGGTACGATGGGCCTACTGGGGCAATCTTGTTTGTGGATTTTGGGAAGGAGGTAGCAGCAGACTGTCTGGAGTTGGGAGATGAGGAGGTTGGAAGCTGTGAAGGGAAGATGAAGTCGATGATAGCCCTAGATACAATGACATGATGTTTGGTGGTGGGGTTATGGTCCAGAGGAAGGAGGAGGAAGTGTTTGAGAGTTGGCAGTTGGCACTCAGTCTCTGCGAGGAAGAGGATGGCATATCAGGTAAAAACAGTATCACTTGTCAGCAGGTTTGATGACAAAGTCAGGGTTAGACCTGAGAGCAAAATGAAGTTCAGAAGGAGTCAAATGCAAGGAGTAAAGATATTGATATGACTGAAGTCATGCCAATAGTTCTTGATGAAAAGATCAAGAGCAGGTAAGAAGCTGAGGTAGGTGAAAGGATCTGTTGAACAGGGGGAGGACTTATGCCCAAAGAAGTGAACGCAGAAGGTATGGGAAATACATATAGCAAGGGCTGATGGTCCTGGAATTAATGAGTGGTTGGAGCTTGTGTTCCTTAACATCGGAAAGGAAAAGAAAATGTTTATTAAAGCACTGGATAAGACGAAGAATAAATGAAACCGGGGATAAGGACAACTTTGAAACAGCAAGTATCAGTACGGCTGAAGGAAAACATCAAGTATGCATATGACAACGCATGGCACTGAGCTGGATCTCAGGATGTGGCACAAACAGCAGTCCAAGGAACATTGAATTCCAGGTTTCTCCAGAATGTACAGAGTGAATTCAAAACATGAGAGGTGGGAGACTGAGGCAGTTTCAGAGGAAAAAAATATGGCTGTGCAAATGAGTTTTGGTAAACATCTTGTCAAACACCAGTAGGGAAATAGAAAGCAACGAAGATGGAGAAGTAAGAGACGCAAACAGAAATTCTGTTCGAGTGAAGAGCAGTACTTCAGAGTAGGCACTCCTGGAAGAGCTGTGGCAATGAGTTAAACACAAAATTAAAATACTGCAGTTGCTGGAAAATTTCAGCAGGTCTGACATCAAAAAGAAGATTTGCTAACCAAAGTCAGTTCCACTTGCAGTGCATCTGTACAAAAATAAAGAATCAGCCACACTCAGCATTGCAAGTATTGTCAAAGGGTGGTTTTAGCACTATTGGTACAATTACTTCACACACTGGGCAACTTTGTCAAGTAAAGGCTGACCACATGTCCACGCTATTACTAAGACCATTTATTTTAATCTCATTAACATTGCTCAATTTTACCTCAATCTCACTTCATCCACTGTCCAAACCCTCATTTGTGCCTTTGTTACCTTTAGGCTTGACCATCTCATCCCATTGCTGCTTGATCTCCCACATTCTACCCTCTACGGAATTCAGATATCCAAAACTCTGTTGCCCACATCTTTGCACCTAAGTCCCTTTCACACATCACCCTGACCTGGAGGAAACCCTCGCCGACTGGGGAAGAATGTACAGACTCCATACAATGACGTTAGCTGGTGTTCTCTGACCTATACTGGCTCTTGGTCAAGCAATGACTTGATCTTCCAACTCACTTCAGCTTTCAAGTCCAATGCCTCATTCCCTCTCTCCACCTCTAATTTTCTTCAGTCTGATCCAACCTCAAGTTTCAGTGAATAAATAAATTCTGGCCTCTTGACCAACCTTGATTTCAAGTGCTCCACCAGTGGTAGCTGTGTCTTCAGTTGCCAAGAGCTAGTCTCTGAAATATTCTTCCTATGCAACTCCACACTTCTATCCTTTATTCATCCTATAAAGACATGCTTTAAAATCTTACTCTTTGGCCAAGCTTTTGATCGTCCAATCTAACATTCCTTATGTTGCTCAGCGACATATTTTGCTTTATAATGTTCCTGGGAAGCATTGAGATTTTTTAAAAAATGTTAAAAGGTGCTATATACACCGTCGTGCTTGTTATTATGAGTACTATAGTTGGAATGGGTGAAAAAATACATCAATAACAAAGACTGCATTTCTTGTCAACGCAGTGCATGCTCCATGCACGTGCCATTTCAGCATGTTGTTTTGTCACATCATTTGAAGCAACTGGGTGAGCAATAGCTGCTGAAATCACCATAGCTGGGCGATGGCCTCCTCTTAATGTGCGCTAGCATCAGAATTGTAAATTGTATGAATTTATTATCCAAAGGATGTTTTTGGCACAAGAGATTGAGTAGCTGAAAACACAGCACCAATTTAGGAGCAATAAGAATGTAAGAGAGGCCAGAATAGCAACACAAATCACAGAAGGCTGCAGCAGTTGAAGGTGATCAAGTAGGGAAGGGTGTGAGGTCTGAGACACGATAGTGAGGCTTGTAGGAATGGAGAAAGTATCAGAGACAGGGAGGTACTCCCCACAGACTGCATTAGATTTCATTGTGACTGTTGAGTTCCCCATGTCAACTCAGTTGCACCATATAGTGGCTTTTTCTGTCATGAACTTGTAGAAAAGACTGCCAGTGAGGAAAAAAAGACAGCAAAAATGGGATTCTTAATCTACAGCTAAAAGCCCAAATTTTGAAGTTTGTGCATACACAGTTCTTCTGCTGTCAGCATCCTTCTTCCCTGCTACCATCAGGCTTTTGAATGGACTTACCTTGCATTTAGTTGATCTTTCTCTACACCCTAGCTATCACCAATAGTACATTCTGCACTCTCGTTTCCTTCTCTATGAACTGTATGCTTTGTCTGTATAACATGAAAGAAACAATACTTTTCATTGTATACTAATGCACGTGACAGTAATAAATCAAATGTCTGTGCATAGTGACATCAACGCATGCGCAAAGGGGTCCTGACAGATAGGCGCAGCGTAGTGACAACATTTAATTTCTGCACAAGCATGGAATTGTGAACTTGTGCAGAAGCACTGTCAGTGGCCATCTTGCATTGGCAGGAATTAGTATAAAGCAAAAACAAAAAGCACTCAATTAAAGTGATAGAGAACCACAAACAGAAATTAAATTAATGCACAAAATTAGATTATGCAAAATCAAGTAAATCACAGTTTAGATAACATGACTGTTTAACAAACAGGATTAATGGCAGATCAAGAACTGTTTCCCTGATATGGAATGTTATATGAGAGGTGAACAAAAAGATGCAAATGGTACCATCGACATGAGACCACATATCTGTCATGAAAGGAAACAAATGGCTACGTTCCCAAATTAACTCATTTTGATGGCATTTTATTCATACAAATGCCATTTGTTCTTCCGTGCATCAAGATGAATACATCAAGATGACCAAATGGTGCTACAGTTATTGACCAAATCATAATCTGAACAATAGCTTAATTTTATAAAATGTTATTCAAGATACTTATTGATAATTATAGTGCAGTATTGGCTCTTTGATAGAGCAATCCAAAAATATTCCTGCAGTCCTGAATCTTATTCTGTTTCAGCAAAAAAGCAATTCTATCCTCTGATGGTGCTGAATAAAGAAATCTTTCAACTTCTGACAATTTTAAACTGTTAAACCCCATCTGTTTCAATGGAAATAGCTCCCATTATTTTCTCTTCATGAGGAAAAAAAAGACAAATTCAATCCAGTGAATTATCACTGCAGTCTACTTCAAATTATCAGTGATGAAAAGTGCAACCTGCAATGCTATGAAATAGCACTTACCAATAACCCGCCTATCAATGCTCAGTTTGGATTTTGCCAGAACTACTCACTTTCAAGCTTCTTTCCAGCCATGGAGGACAGCTGAATTTCAGAGGCCCAGTGAAAGTCACATTAAAATAGCATTTAACTGGACATGGCATCAAGGAGTCTCGTAGAACTGAAAAATCAGAGGGAAAAACTCTCGACTACCTGCAGTCATACTCAGCACAAGCTGATTGTTAGAAGCCCAACGGATTGCTGCAGGAGTTCCTTAGAACAATATTTTTCCCTCACCTGCATCAGGACACGCTCTGCAAGGGCAGTGATTGGTTCTTAACTCAGACCTTCTCCAGGATGTTGGCAATGACTGTTTTGCATTCAGCATGTGAGTGTCCCACCACAAGTCCCAATCATCTTCAACTATTTCAATTACTTTCCTGCCATCATAAAAGGTCAGATGTGGCATTGCTTGCTGACAATTGCTGTATTCACTTCCATTCACAACTCTGCGATGAAGCAGTCTGCACCTACATAAACATGACCAATATTCTGGCTTGGAATACTAAGTGACAATTAACATTTATGTCATTAAATGCCAGGCAATTTCTATCTTCAACAAGAGTCTAATCACCTCAACTTGATGTTTAATAGCATGATGATTGCTAAATTCCCAACCATGTACACCTGGGGAGAGGGGCACACGTCACCAGAGTTTTAATAGTGGTTACAAGAGCAAGAAAACAGGTTACAATCTGGATATTCCGTGATACGTTACTCACTTGCTGATTTCCTAAAGTACTTCTACTAAATGAAGCAGCATAAATCTGAACAGATGGAATGTTCTCCACTTCCCTAGACTGTATTATACCAGCAAAACTCAAGAAGTTCATCATCATCTAGCGCAAAGCAGCCCACTTGATTAGTACTCATCCATAATTTTAAACATTCTCTTCCTCCATATACAGCATTCTGACTGCAAGGTCATCTACAAAATGCACCGCAGCAACTGTCAAAGGCAACAGATGCATAGGGATATCACAACATTAAAATTTCCTTCCAATGGGCACACTATTCTGACTTGGGAATGCATTGGCATTCCTTCATGTCAACAAGTTAAAATCCTGGAACTTCCTATCCATAAGCACTGTGGAAGTAGTATGCCACACTGAGGTAGCAGCCCGCATCACCTGAAAAAGCAACAAGTACTTGCTTAGTCAGGAAAACCCACATCCAAGTGAATATAAAAAACAATAAGCCCTAGTGAATCCAAGGCTCCCAAAACTGCAATCGACACAGTAATTGTGATTACCACTTATGGTCATGCGCTTATTAAAAAGACAATTCTATTACTCTCAGTATTATGTATTTGCATTCATAGATCTGTATAACACTTTTTAGACTGCTTGTATTGAGCTGTAATTCTTTCCATTTTCTCTCAAAATGCATCACCACACCTGCCTTAAAAGCGTTCCATGACCCCTGTCCTAGCAAACATTCATCCATTCTCCAATTTCTGTTCTACTTTCAAAAGCTGTGAACTCCCTTTGTGCAGTTCAATGTTTTAATATCAGAATTTTATTCCTGTCAAAGAATTGAAATAATTCTAAACAAAACTAAAACTACACTCTGATGAATTTCCCCTCAAGCCTCCAGCAATATAAAACACTGCACATCTTGTTATTCAACAGCTCTCCTTTGTCCAATCTCAATTTGTGGCAGCTTTGGGGAAGATCAAAAGCAGATGCATAGTTTTCAACATCTATAGCATTCAAGTACGAAGAGTACAAGCTCAAGTTCTGTCAGAGGTTCACTTTTTCATACATCTTCTGATCTGGCATCAGGTTAATAATCCTTGCTGCTGTCCAATCAATGTGCTTGGTTTGTGCACCTTGCAGATGCACATAAAAGGTTGTCTCTCAATTCAGAGGCTTTTTTTTTTTTTACACCATGACAATTTTATTTATAATTTTAATTTTGCTCCCAGTTTTGCACATAAAAAAAGTGCACGTTTTGAAGTATTTTAAAAAAATGGGTCATAGTTTAAAGAGCATCAGATGCTGTATATGTCCTTGAATTGTAGGTGCGGAGCAGATTAAAAATGTGTGATAGGCAGGGCAGTTAACCATCACTTCCAGCAACAATATAATGAAAATGGTGTTAGATTACTACAGCATTCAGGTTGATTCAATGTTATAAGCATCACCCCAATCACATGGCCAATGAAGAAATGCATATATTTGGAAAAAGCACACTAAATGCAGGCTTCAAATTTCATAAAACATAGTAAAAACCTTTCAGCATAGTTCAAAGTAATTGGGAGAAATTGGCAAAATATTAAATGTGCCATGTTTTGTGCAAATCCCAAAATTAAATTAAACTGACAGATAGCGTTAATTTTGGCAGTTCTAGACAGTGGTTGAGGAGAGAAGGCTTATGATAATCATTCGACGTAGTGAGGTGAATGGTCCATGTTTGAAATAGTTAGAAATTCAAATAAGCTCCTCACTTCCAACTTTAAGTACAGATATCTAAATAGACATACAAAATAGTGTAAATGCACTGAACTTTTACCATGAGTGTTCTTAAATTTGTAGCTCTCGTGCCAGTGCTCAACAAAAAGATTTTAATAAAAATATTATACCATCAAAAAAGTACGATTTTACTTCAAAAGCAACTGCAGTCAGATCAAGATCTAACATGACTGTGCTTTCCGGGGGTTAGAGAAAAATGTTGTATTTGTTAGATTTTAGAATCGTAGAATTCTGTACAGTGCAAGAGGCTGCCATTCAGCCCATCATGCTGCACCAACATTCCCACCCAAGCCCTATTCCTGTAACCTCTCATACTTACGCAGCCATTCTCTGACAACAGTGTCAATTTAGCATGGCTAATCATCCTAACCTGCACATCTTGTGTGCAAGGAAACACATGTCATTGGAGGAAACACACAGAGAATGTCAGTCACCCAAGGCCAGAATTGAACCTGGGTCCCTGGCAATGTGAAGCAGCAGTGCTCAGTGTGCCATCGTATTGCCTTTAAAAAGATTAAAAGGACAAAGTTTCACTCATTTAAAACAGCTTGTTCCAGATCAGAAATCACTGGCTTCCCCATACGCTCATACCCAGCTGTTGCACTTCTAAAAAAAAATTACAGAAACGTATGTAACACTTCAAGTCCAAATGCCATTAATTCACATCAACTGCTTCATTTTGGGAAGTACATTTAGATTTCAGTGCTTGTGCCAGAATATCACAAGCCTTCAATCTAGCTGCTCCAATTTAGAAAACTGCTGGCAGGGTAATGTCAAGCCACAAGCTTTAAACATTTGACTCCTTTGAAATTGCATAGTTTTGCATTCTGAAGCTTAACTAACAGATAAGCGGCAAGCACAAAACTTCTGACAGGTTTGAAGTCACCTTGCAGTGGAATTCTGGAAAATCAAACCCAATTTATATAAAATCTAGCAAATTTTAAAAAGCAAATCAACCACTCTTCAAGTACCTGGACAAATTAGTCAGACAAGACTGATTCTCTAATGCCCTGCAGTCAAAAAGATTCATTAAGTATGAAATATTCCTCATTCCTGCAAGCTCAAATATTTACAGCTATACCCAATAAATTAGTTCACTTAGTGGGTAGTCTATGCAATCATTGGATTCAGCTATGATATCATATAGAGTTAGAAAGAGGAACCAACTTGGCTTCCTCCATTACTCGCTAAAGACCAAGCCTACAACAAGGAAGAGGGTGACAAAGAGACCAAGAGCACAGAGAATTAAAAAAGGAAAAAAAGATTTGCACATAGCTGCGCAAAAAGTGCAATGAAGCAGAACAGCAGACCATTCAACAGCTGGAGTCTTTTCCACCATTCTATTAGATCATGTTAGATCTATACTTCACCCCCATTCAACTTTCTCGATATCCCTACAAGTAAATTAGTTGGCATCAACAAACTCTAGCAAAGTTGACTGAAAGCTGCTTTATTTTGAGGCAGCTATTACCATCTCTTATGATCTTGCTTTCATATTTGGAACAAAACTTTAATGGACAAGAGCAGAATGGTTCTGGTATAATCTGAATGGAGCTGTAAACAGGTTACTGATGAGTAGCTATCACTACCAATTATTCCATTCCTTGTTTCAATAATACTAGGAAAACATATGGGGCAGTAATTGATCAGATCAGATGCATCAATTTTATGGCTAGGGTATTCCAAGGTAACCTTGCAGTTTGCTAGATGCAGCTGAAATCAGGGAGCAGCTCCTGACACTGATCCATAAGGCAACTGTCATTTTATCACTCCACCCCACCCTGCTACTTCTCAGCATGAATACTGCACGAAACCTGCCATCCAATCAGTAATCAGAATAGTGTGCAGTCCACATCCTCTCAAACAGGCTTATTAAAAAGCCCATTGTCACAGCACATTTTTCCAAGAACCATGCAAATGGCCCAACCTATGCCTTACTGTACCAATTCAAGATAATGCTTTTCTTGTAATATTCCTTGATTCTTGTTCTGAACAGCAGTTGACTTGTCAGATATTATCCTCATGCAGAGGACCACATTCAGACTTCTGCCACCTGAAAGTGATTTAAATTATCCCCATACAACCGTACATCTTTACAGTTTAAGATACTCTTACATCCCTAGTGAGTCCTGTTTCCGCTTAACAGCTCTTTTTACCTTGGCCGCAACAGGACTCTCATTATGGACATCACTATATGGTACTGGTTTCAGTTTGACTGATTGCAGAAACAAAATCATTAAAATATCATTTATAGCCTGCTGATGAATCAGTACTCTTTTCTTATTGAGCATCAAAATCCATTAAAAGAAGCACGGGCACAGAATGTATCCCTGTGGTGAACTCCAATATTTTATAAAGTGGCCCAAAAGCATCACTGCAAATCAAGTCTCAAAAGTGAATATTGAAGCAGTATTTTTTTTCTCTCCAACCATGTAGTTGCTGATAAAGTAAAAAGAAAAACAATTTTAAGTCCCTTTTCTTGATCAAAAATATATCCAAATATGCTACCCAGATTCATTATGATTTTTGCTGCAGAGAACTGAACTTCGAGTGCGAGTTTCACATCAGATTGTTTTGAACTTCCTTTGTGCTTGGCTTCTATTGTCAAACTGCAATGGAACATAATTCAGATTATTTTAAAGTATAACTTTTTGATGATGCAGCCCAATTAATGCCACAAATAGTTTCATTAGTGGAAGAAGTGACAAAAGTAGCCACAACGAGGAGGAAAAAAGGGCTCATTTGACGATCTTTTCCTTTTGTAGTTTTTTTTAAAAAATTCAATAAAATCTAAACAACATCTAGAAATTTCTGCTCCTCACTTCAGGTCTTTCACAACCAGACCTGGAAGCAGGGACTGTTTTAGTTTTTCAGCCTTTCCTTTATCTGCGACAGCTGGCATGCACGGGTGTACCTCATTTGCCCTTGTTTTTAATTTTCAGATTGTTAACAGCAAGAAGAAAGGATGCACAAAAGTCTTTCATTTTTGTAAACATCCGAGCCATCATTGCGATGACTCTAATGGCAGGGAGACAAACATTGTTCTGAGGCTCAGCGAGAAAGAACATGCCCAGCAACATTTGGGAATTGGCTAATAAAACTTCACAATCATAGTAGCTCACTATATTGCTTCTTTTTCCAAATTCTAAATTTTACTATTTATTGCAAAGACTACCAAAACCCAGGGTGTTATCACTGCTAAATAATTTCAACACCCTTCAATGTTTGAGGGTTACTAGAGGTTTAAGTTGGTTAGCCTTGTAAATACTGTGGGTTAAAGAACAGGTCAGAGGCTGGCAATTCTACAGCAAGTGGTTTACTTATGACATTCCAAAGCACAAGTCAGGAGCATGATGGAATATGCTTCGTTTGTCTGGTTGGGTGCAGTTCCAACAGAAGCTTGGCACTAACCAAGACAAAGCAGCCTTCATGACGAGGTTAAATATTAGATATGGGAACAGTGCAAATGATTTTGGGCAGGCAGTTTCAATCCAGTTTTTAGTTGGCACGGACCTGTAACATAAAATCTATACAGAACTTGATATTAATAGGCCTACTACTTTAAACATTCACTCCCATTACTTATGCAGTGTGCACACCATCTAGAAGATGTACTGGAGCAATTCACTGAGGCACTCAAAGGCGTTCCAAGTCTGCAACCTCCACCAACGAGGAACAAGGACATCATTGTATGGGATCACCACCACATACAAGCTTCACAAGTCATACACCATCTTGACTTGGAAAAAAGGCGAAGCTCCTTCATTGTCGTTCAACAGTAGAGTTCTCTCCCCACCCAAAGATCCAACCTTGGCTCCCTATTACTCATTTGCAGGCACCAACACTATCTGGCAACTGTGTGTGGCTAAACCAACTTTGACCAAGATGAATTACCATGCCAACTATATATTTTGTACCATCATTGTTTTTCCATCTCTACTTCTACTCGACTCAGCCTCTCTGTCAAGTCATTTGCCATGGAAATTTTCCTTCATGCTTTCATTATCCCCATTTAACACAGTAAGTCAAAATTCTATTGTCTTTTTTCTAATTTGCTTATGCTTATGCTCCAATTGCAGTGCTTTCTAGCCTATAGAGATTCCCCATTAAGTAACACTTCGATTTTAAAATGTTTTGTCATGGCCTAAGCTCTCCCTAATCATGTACATTCCTCCAGCTCCACAGCCTGCCAATTCTTTACTTCTGCCAATTTAAAATTACTACTATTGCTGGTTCTATCTTCAGTTGCCAAGGGCCTAAGCTCAGAGTTCCCTCCATTAACTTTTCTACTACTTGCACATTTAAGAGACTTACAATCTATCGCTGATCAAGCTTTTGGTCACCTGTCCTTGTTGCTCAATGTCAAATTTTGCTGGATAATACTCCCATGAAACATTCTGGGATATTTTACTGTTAAGTTACTACACAAGTGCAAGTTGAAATGGTAACTGAGGCCCTCTCTACCTGCTCCAGCCATTCAAATAGACTTAAAAGGCACTATTCAAAAGTACCAGTGTGTTCATCAACATAGTCAACATCTTTCAAAGCTTGACTGATGAAGAAAGAACTGACTAAGTGGGATTAGTCTTTGCAGACAGAAATGCACCTTGGTATTTTTTCCCCTCCCTCATCACACTGATGTGTAGATGTGAGCAACGTAGCTGTACTGAACAGTGTGGCTTAGAACTTGGCTGGTTCTCCAGTACTACAGCCAGTATAAAGAACAAAGAACAAAACAGTACAGGAAACAGGCCCTTCAGCCCAACAAGCTTACGCCGCCACCTCTATGTTCCCACTGCTACCCATGATCCCTGTCTATGTTTATAGATCTATGGATTGAAACCAAATTTGAGACAATTAAGGGAGAATTTGTTCTGCCAATCAGCCTAAGAGCACATCTTTGTATAGTCAGGAATCATAGTCTTTCCTGTATCCAGTGCCTTCCACCATTTCTCGAACTCATTACATGGGTTTGATACCAGGATGAACGAAGGGGTTCATTCTGGGCCTGAGGAATATTACCAATTAATATCAAGTTCTGTATAGATTTTGTGCCATGAAAAAACATTTTAAAATTGAGATGTTTTTAAAATTGAAAATTGGGGAATCGGTACAGGCTAGAAAGCACTGACAACCTCTTCATGAAGGGGTTAAATATCAGATATGGGAATACTGCAAATAATTTTAGACAGTTTCAATCCAGTTTTTAAAGTGGGCATAGACCTGTAGCATAAAATCTATAAGAAACTTATTAATTGGCAATATACATCAGACAGGCCCAGAACTGACAACCAGGAAAATGAAAAATTCACACGGCTGCAAAAAAAAAAAGGGTTCCTGAAGTTGGAATGAATGAAATATACTCAAATAAAGCAGGACTGATTGTAAAAAACTAAGATCACTTTTTACAATACCTTGAAAAAGCATTGGGACAGCATGGTGGCACTGTGGTTATCGCGGCTGCTTCACAGCATCAGTGACCTGGGTTTGATTCCTGACTTGGGTCAATGTGTGGAATTTGCACATTCTCCAGATGCTCCTGTTTCATCCCATGTCTGAAAGATGTGCTGCTTAGGTGCATTGACCATGCTAAGTTCTCCTTAAGTGTACTAAACAGGCGCTGGAGTGTGGTGACTAGGGGATTTTCACAATAACCTTATTGCAGTGTTAATGTAACCTTACCTTTAACTAATAACTCACTTCAAAGTTAATTTATGTCAGATATAAAATATACATATTATAAATGTTATTTTAATTTTAGATAAAAAATATTGAATTCAAGTACAAATATTCACAATTTTGATTTTACTTTGCAACTTTGCTAAGTATCCCAATAGAAAATCTCACAAATATCAAGTAACATTTATCTTCTCATTTGTTTTTCTTTTATTTGATGGTTTGAACTATTAAGCACCAAGTATTTCAAAATCAGAAATGAGCATTTGCATTTCCTTTTGGTTGATCTATTACAGTGAGATAACAATTAGATTTAAGGACAACAAACAAGGTCAAAAATCAGGCATGGGACAATGTTTTGAAGACAAAGTTGATACTGTCCTGCTTACTTGATGAAAATGCTCAAATTACATGTATTTAGATGTATATCACAAATATCCATTTCCACTGATCAACATGCTGTAGCTCTACAGTGTTTTGTACAGTACTTGTTAATATTTGGGCAACACCCAGGAGTCTGCCTGCAACTTTAAAACCTTATCATTTCAATGTAATGTATTTTTGTTAAAATTTAAATCTAAGTCAATGTACCACTTATTTGAAATAGATCAAATAAATCAATCTGGATCACCATTAGCTTTTAATATAGAAAACAGGTCTGTGGTAAAGTGCTTTTCCTGACTGGTGTAAAATAAATGTAAATGACTTGGATGTTAGAAGAGAGTAAAATTAAAACATTTATTAAAGATATCAAATTTAAAGATATCAAAATTTAAAGAATACGAACTGACTGCAACAGAACTAAGTTGGCCAGCAGAATGAGAAGACTCGATGATCAAATAGTTTCCTTTCTACACTGTGAATGAGGTGATAATCCTTCTTTCACTGCCTGTGAAATATTTTATGCATTAATTGCAGAATTCCGAAGTTACAAATTGCTCTGCAACCAAAGTGTTGGAAATTCTAGGATCTGTAGTCGAATATCATGCAACACCCAATCATTTGTTCTTTAGACAAACATACGCTGTGAGAATGCTCTACACTAATGCTAACATGCTTTCCACATGCATCCAATTTCTTTGGTTCAAATATTTGCTAACAGGCTGTTATTTGCAGTAATTTTTAGCAACACGTTACTTATGACTTGCAACTTCTGACCACAAATTAGGTAATGGGGCTGGTAAATGCTGTCCACATCCTGAACTGAGAAACTAAAGCTTCTAGCGTAAAAGCAAATTACTGCAGATACTGATTGAAAACTAAAACAGAAAATGCTGGAAAATCTCAGCAGGTCAGACAGCATCTGTGGGGACAGAATACAGCCAACATTGAGTCTGGATGAACCTTTGCCAAGCTTGCAACATGCCAGACTGCAACCACCCCAAATAATAACATAATTGCTTAATTCTAGCCCAAATCTCGGCTTGGAATTATATAGCAAATTATTTTACAAAGTACTTTGTTTTAAAAATACAATCGTCTATATGTAACTTAGAGATTTCTCAGCATTAATATTTACAGCAGTTACTCTCAGGAGTAGCTAGTCTGTGGGTTTAATTTCATAACCATTGCTGTCATCAAGTTCAGACTAATTAAATTGAAAGGTTGTGAAGAAAAATCAGCAAAATCCCATGCATTATGAAATTGGTTTTTGCTTAATCTTTTTAATGAACAATGATAGTTACTTTTAAGAAATTGTACTTAGCAACTGTCTATATGCGAGGCACTGCATTTTAAACTTCCAAAAAACACATTACAGACAGTAGAATGCTGAAAGTATTTCAATGCATATACAGTAAACATGACCTTAAAACAGGGAAGCTTCCTTTTCTAACAAACTGCTAAATTCTAAAAGTAGCTTTCGAAGACTTGGCTAATTATAATTCCTGGATAGGTCCCATCTTGTACACAACATTCCAAAGCGTAAAAAAAATCAAGTAATACACAACAGGCTGCAAATAAATTCAGCACCACACGCATCTAAATTTCCTCGGATTATTATTGCAATCATTCGCTATATAGATCTGGAGTTTTTAAAAAAGTCAAGTTGAATTGATTCAACTGAGACTGGCAAGCTTTTAAGACTAATATGTAAGCAGGAAAAAGTTGTGTTACAAAACAACCTCGATGAAGAGCCAAAATTGGGCCAATACCCAGCCCCCAACAATCATTCAATCTCTCCTAAAGGCTAATGACCTCACTTCCTTTGACATCAGCATGCTTGACTGGGGGATGGGACAGTGACAGCGAAAGCAGCAAGCCGAGTTTCTAGATTGTAAGAAATGCTTCAATGAACCCAGGCAGACTCATCAACCGTACGGCTGCAGTACATTACAAGATTTATCATTTCATTTTAGAGGAACTGCAAAAAGGAAAAGCTTACGAAACAAAAGCTTCAACAAAACTGCGTTACAAGAGCTCACTTCCTTTATTTCTAATCTCACCTCACAAAAGCTCTGCACGGACAGATAAGCAAACGAAACATTCCACTATCGCATACATTATAACCTACCTCGAAAGTGTAGAAGGCCCGTGGGCTGGAAAGGCCCATTCGAACTGGCTGCATCCACCACCATCCTGCTACCAGGTCTGTTACATGTCAACATCTAGCCTATACCAGCAGAACAAGCTGTTCCTTAAGGCAAGAAACCAGCTTCCATTTTAGCACAAAACACTCAGAAAATGAAGCTACACCGAAGGGAAGAGGCTAGTTAGTGATGTCAGCACTCAGCAGAAAGCTGATTGGGTAGTAATGACTACATAAAATGACACTAACAAACTGCAAATAGAAAAACGTTTCTGATTGGCCATCACTGTGCATTAAGTGTATACATTGATCAGATTACTGTTCAACTCTGCTCATTCCCGAGGTTTAATTAGGAACAAGCAATAGCTCCTTCAAAAGAAACACACATAAATGTACTTAAAATGAGATTTTAAATCTTAAGTATGCTACAGATCAGATTTTATATAACACTAACTCTTTTATTCTCTCAAGTCGTCCTTGCTCATTTCAAATAAAGCAAATCTAGTTTATATATTCATAAATCCTTTAATTAGATCACCATACAGTTCTCATCAGTAAAAGAAGGTTGGAGCCTACCATTTAAAAGATCCTACCATTTAAAAAGGGCCATGTAAATCAATTTAAATTCGTCAATTCCCAGATTTAAGAAATGAATTAACGCTTAAGCAATGACAGTCTTAGGGACTACAATGCATTTCCACCATTTAAGGTGTGGCTCAATTTCACTAATTGTTTCACCTTCATCTGTGAAGACTATGGTACCCATCCACTAAAACATTCATTCCCCCCCCACCAACAGTGGCACTATCGTGTACCATCTACAGCAATTCGCGAACCCTATTTCAAAACCCATGACTTCTAGCACCTACAAGGACAAAGGCAACAGGTACATGGGAACATCACCACCTTCTAAGTTCACCTCCAAGCCAAATGCCATCTTGACTTATAATTATATCATTCTGTCATTGGGAAATTGTTAGAATCCATTAGGAAATAATAACAGGACAGTTAGAAAGTCAAAATGCAATCAGAATAAACATGATTTTATGAAGAGTAAATCATTGAATCCCTACAGTACAGGAGGCCAACTGAACCATTGAGTCTGCACCAACCACAATCCCACCCACACCCTATCCATGTTACCCCACATATTTACCCTGGTGATTCCCTTGATACTAAGGGGCAATTTTCCATGGCCAGCCTGACCTGCACATCTTTGGAGTGTATCTGGACTTCCAAAAGGTAATTGTTAAGGTGCCACACAAAAGGTTAATACACAAGATTAGTTCAGGCAGTCAGGATAAACAGTTTTTTTTGGATTGGCAAGATGTAATTAGTGGGGTGCCACAGGTTTGGTCCTTGGCACCCAACTATTTACTATCTTTCTTGGCTTGGATGCAAAGATAGTAGATACTAAAGCCAAACATGCAGATGACTAAAACAGATGAAATAGTAAGTTACGATAGAGAAATAAGAAATTTACAAATGTAATGGTTAAGTAAATGGGGTAAAATTTGACAGATGGAATTTAATGTGGAAAAGTGAGCAAATATCCATTTTGGTAGAAAAGAATACAAAGGCAAATAATTATGGAAGGAAATTTTAGAGTGCTTCAATGCACACGAATCAGGATGTCTTGGTGCATCAATCCCAGAAAACTAGTATTCAGATGCAGCAGCTAATAAGGAAGGCAAATGGAACTCTTCCATCCCTACTGTGTTCTCCAACTCTCGCACCCCTCCTTCAAAGAGGCCAACTCTCCCATCCCTACATTTTTAATTTCTCACTATAACACTGGCAAGTACCTGCAATGTGAAAAATTGCCTAAGTATGTCTTTTATATATATATATAGCAAGACAAATCCAACCTGGCCAATAACCATTTCAGATTTTAGCAAAGTGATTGAAAGGATCATCAATAGCAATATCTGGCAGTTAAAGATCAAAGGAAATTACAGCACAGGAACACACCACCAACCATGCTGCCTGACTTAACTAAAACCCCTGGTCCTTCCGGGAACCATATTCCTCTATTCCCAATTTGTGTATTTGTCAAGATGCCTCTTAAGTCATTCCATTTCTGCTTCCATTACCTCCTCTGGCAACAAGTTCCAGGCACTCACCACCCGTTGTAAAAAAATCATCCTTGTACATCTCCTTTAAACCTTGCTCTTTAACCCTATGCCCTGTAGTAATTGACTTTCACCCTGGGAAAAAGCTTCTGATTATCCATTCTGTCCATGCCTCTCATGATCTTGTAGACTTCTAATAGGTCACCCCTCAACCTCTGTCATTCCCAGAGATTACCAAGTTTCTCCAACTTCTCCTCATGGCTAATGTCCTCCATACCAGGCAACATCCTGATAAATCTTTTCTGTATCCTCTCCAAAGCCTCCACTTCCTTCTGTTGTGTGGCAACCAGAACTGAACACTATATTCCAAGTGCAGCCTAACTAAAATTCTATAAAGCTGCAATACGACTTGCCAATTTTTAAACTCAGTGCTCTGGCCAATGAAGGCAAGCATGCCATATGCCTTTTTGACAACCTTCTTCACCTGCATTACCACTTTGTGACCTGTGTACCTGTACACTCAGGTTCTTTTGCCTATTAATACTCTGAAGGGTTCTGCCATTTACTACATTAGACCATTCTGTATTCTGCCATTTACCGTATTATCCTATCTGTAGAGGCCTTCAAAAATGCACTCTCTCACATTTGCCTGGATTAAACTCTATCGGCCACCTCTCCACCCAAATCTCCAACCGATCTATATCCTGCTGTATCCTCTGATGGTTCTCATCACTATCCGCAAATGTGCCAATCTTTGTGTCGTCCACAAACTTACTAATCAAACTAGTTACATTTTTTCCTCCAAATCATTTACGTATATGAATATGCACACACACACACACACATTATGAACATAAAGTCCTTTGCATTAATCAGCTCATCAATGCTCAGTTTGGATTCTGCCCCAACTTTATTACAGCCTTGGTTCAAACGTGGACAAAAGACTGAATTCCAGAGGTGAGGTAAGAGTGACTGTCCTTGACATCAAAGCAGCACTTCATTGAGAACGGCATCAACGAACTCGAGCAAAACTCTAGTCAGTGAGAAAAAACCCTCCACTGGTTGTAGTCATACCTCGCCCAAAGGAAGACAGTTGTGATGACTGGAGGTCAATTACCTAAGTTCCAGAACATGACTGCATAAATTCGTCAGGATAATGTCCTAGGCCCAACTATCATCACTGCTTCATCAATGACCGTCCTTCCACAGAAGGAGAGGGAGAAGTTTGCTGATGACTGCATTACTGCACAATGTTCAGCATCATCTGTAACGCTGCAGATATTGAAGCAGTCCGTGCCCAAATGCAGCAAAAGTTGGGCAATATCCAGGCTTGCACTGACAAGTGGCAAGTAACATTTACACCACAAGTGTGAGGCATTGACCATCTCCAACAAGAGAGAATTTAACCATCGACCCATGGTATTTAATGGCATTACCATCACTGAATTACCTGCTCACAACATCCTGCAGAGGGGTTACCATTGATCAGAAACTGAATTGGACTAGCCATATATCTCGTATATGTAGGTCAGAGCCTAGGAATCCTGTGGCAAGTAACTCATTTCTTCACTCTCCTAAAGACTGTCTGCCATCTACAAGCCACAAGTCATGAGCTTGATGGAATAATGTCCACTTGCCTGCATGAGTGCAACTCCAACAACATTCATGAAGCTTGCCACTATCCAGAACTTTGCAG
Source organism: Sphyrna mokarran (assembly GCA_024679065.1). Classification (NCBI taxonomy): domain Eukaryota; kingdom Metazoa; phylum Chordata; class Chondrichthyes; order Carcharhiniformes; family Carcharhinidae; genus Sphyrna; species Sphyrna mokarran. Next base: position 28,617,155 of record JAGIQG010000015.1, read on the forward strand.
CCTGGCCATCTCAACCTGCTTCTTTTCACTCTTACCTGGTCTGCCACTTGAAATTTTATCTAAATAAAGCAATTGAAATTTGTTCTCTCGCTTTTCTTAAAATAATCATGAAATAACAGATGCAACTATGAGAAGCTAAAGACAGACATTCCAGAATTTCAGCTGACTGAATACTACAAGGCATCCTGAAAACTGGGTAAGAAGCACATGCTCAAACTGAACAATCTAAATTTAACTAACCAAATCATAGCTCTGAACAAAAGTATCAATGTTAGCCCCAGCTTTTAAGTGTGGTCAATGACAACACAATTAATAAATTTGTGTGTTATTAATATATCTTTATTTTGTTTAAAATATAAACAATGGACATTAGAAATTTCAATTGGTTAGCGAGAATAAAATGGCCCATTCCTTCAGCGTGCATTTGGAGTGATTTGTAGGAAAATGACAATACTAATGTCAATCGAACAAAGGCATTGCTCTGATCAATACCGGAAATGCTATAAAGTGTCATTAAAGAGCATAACATAGTACCATGCCAAGCAACTGTGGAAGGTTTAAAACAATAATTCAAATTCCTGTTTTCACAAGAAATTCACCAAAACTTTAATGCACTCTGGATATACAATCCCTATGGTGCAGGAGGCCACGTGGCCTGTCCAGTCTGCACCAGTTCTCCGAATGAACATTTCACTCAGGTCCGTCTTCCGGCCCTACCCCCATAACCCTGAACATTTATCTTGGTCAATCCATCTGACCTGCACGTCTTTGGACTGTAGGAGGAAACCGGAGTACCTGAAGGAAACCCACGCAGCCACAGGGAGAAGATGCAAATTTCATAGTCACTCAAGGCCAGAAAAAAATCCAGGTCTCTGATGCCGTGAGGCAACAGTGCTAACCGCTATGCAAACATATAGCAGTGAACAAAACTGACAGTCCTAACTACATTGAAGCTATTCTGATATCAAAATCTCTGTTGCGTTATATTGTTGTAAGCATCCCATTCAGCTACAACTGTACACATTTAACACATGCATCTCATTATAGCATGCAAAAACATGAGTAGTAGGCCATTTGGTCCTTCAAAACTACTCTGCCATCCAATATAATTATGGCTGATCCTCTTACTCACCATTACACTCCCATGCTTTACCCATATCTTTAACTTTTAGAAATCTATTTCTTTAAATGAATTCAGTGGCCTGGACTCCACAGCCTTCTTTTTTTTTGAGCAACACAGCACGGGAAACAGGCCCTTCGGCCCAACGAGCCCGCGTCGCCGTCATAACTATATAGTAGCAATTCCATTATCCTATTCTAAATTTAGGTTATTCCTAATATGGAAGACTCTTACTATAGGGACAATTTGTTTCCCAATCAGCCTAAGAGCGAATTTTTGGGTTGTGGGAGGAAACCGGAGTGCCCGGAGAAAACCCACGCAACCACGGGGAGAACGCGCAAACTCCCGCAGACACCGGCCCAATTCCAAGTGTCTGCACAGCTACAGCGATAGTCTCTGAGCTGTCATGGTGCCCTTCAGATGGTCCACATAAAGCACTCATTTACGACATGAAGCACCAGGCAACCCATGAATCAACATCCAAGAGCTGTCCTCGCACCACCTGCCGAATGCATGCTCCTTGTTGGTCAAGTATGGACCGAATTACCTGTGGGGAAAAAAGCCATAGTTAAACAGTCCTACTATATCCCTCTATCTGCATACCGCTCATGTGGCTGTCCAAGAGACCCTTAAACAGCCGTAGCGTGCCTGCTCCCACCACCTTACTTGGCAGTGCATTCCACACCCCCACTACCCTTTGTGTGAAAAACTGCCCTGTAATATTCGTCTTATACATAGCCCCCCTCACCCTAAGGCCGTGACCCCTCGTCCTATCCATTTCTGAAGGTGGAAAAAGTTTACCTCCATTTACTCTATCTATACTCCTTATAATCTTATACACCTCTACGAGATCCCCTCTAAGCCGACGTCTTTCAAGGGAAAACAACCCCAGTCTATTTAATCGTTCCTCATGTAGTAGAGAATCCCACAGATTCAGTACCTTCAGAGAAGAAATTTCTCATCTCAAAAATACCCTCTTATTCTGAGACTGTGACTCCTTGTTCTAGATGTCTCAGATAGAGGAAACAACATTCCTACATCAACGTCTAGCTCTATCAGAATTTGAATAGAGCAATTAAATTCACTCTCATTCTAAATTCCAGTGCCTACAAGCCCAGTCAACCCAACCTTTCCTGAAATGACACTCCTGCCATCCCAGGAATCAGTCTAGTGAACCTTCGCTCCTTCCATGGCAGGTATATCCTTCCTGAGAGCAAAATTGCACATAATACTTCAGATACCGCCTTACCAAGGCTTTATACAGCAGCAGAAAGACATTCTTGCTCCTATACTCAAGAAGCTTTGCAAGCCAATACACCATTTGCTTTCCCAACTGCTTGTTACACCCACATGCTTGCTTTCAGTAACTGGTATACAAGGACACCCAGATCCTAGTCTATTACCATTGCATTTCTCCACCCCAAGTGGATAATTTCAAATTTATCCACATTACACCCAACTGTCAATCAAATTGTCTAAATTACTTCAAAGTCTTTTAACATCTTCCTTACCATTCACATTTCCACTTAAGTTTTGTATCATCAGTAAACTTAGAAAAATTACTTTTGTTTTCCTCATCCAAATCTAACCTCAAGCACTGATCACTGTCTGCCAATTCAAAAAAGACCCACTTATTCCTACTGTTTCCTGTTTGCTAACCAATTCTCAATCCATGTATTGCCCCCATTCCATGTGCTTCAATTTTGCATACTAATCTCTTATGTGGGACTTTAATCAAAATCTTTCTGAAAATCCAATACATCATATCCACTGGTTCACCTTTATCGACCTGACTAGTTACATTCTCAAAAGAAAACTCCAGCAAGTTTGTGCAAATGATTTCCCTTTCATAAATCCATGTTGACTTCCTCTGATCTTATTGATATTTTCTAAGTGAACTGTTATCACATCCTTTAAACAGACTCTAGCATTTTCCCTAATACTGGTGTTAGGCTTTTCATCCTGCCACATAAATAACTTTCCCAGAAGACCCAAATGTAAATCTAACACTGGTGTATCAGTACCATCAGCAATTAGCTGTGGTCATGGCACTTCCTAAACACTTTGGAACATGAATGGATGCAAATGATCCAATCTTACAGCCATCACCTATATGAGAGCAACAGTTCTCTACCAGTACCTTGGCTTAATAAACAATATGAATACGTTCAAGATACAAAAGATTGCTCTTGAGCATATATAGTTGCTCAAGATCAGATAAACAGATCATAGAATGTAACATAATATGTCCTTCCTCACAGCTAATCATCAAGTGTTGTAATGACTAATGTGGAATCATTCTAACTTGCAAACATACATAACATACTGTCTGGTCTGGAAATTTCAAAATTATGCTAAGATTTAATAGCTTAAACTAAGTCACACAGTTAAGTGGAAATTTGAATGCAAAATATTTCAAGTAACTTGAACAAAATAAAATAATGGACTAAAAATGATAAACTAAACTGTCAGAATATTTTAATTTTCAAAAAGTAACACAGAAGTTGTTCGAAAAAAATTTAAAACCCTAATTAGAAAAACAAAATACAACAGGGATGTCAGGATAGGAAATGTGTTGCAGTTGTAGCATGTTAGGACTGTTGAACACAGCAGCCACATCTAACAGAACTTCAGAACAGAAGAGAAGCCACTGCAAGTGATACTCTGACTGTGAATAGATAGATAAGAATGGAATCAGTGAGTGCTGCTTCACCCAGCTGGACAATAGTGGAGAGATGTTGGATGGGGAATGGTGTTATCAAGTGTCAAAAGTTGCACAAAGGACAAGAAGCATACGGTGACATAGGATGTCACAGAGCCATTTTAGTACTTTGCCACAGGGAAAAGTCTGATTGGAAGGATACAAAACTGAGTTCCAAGACAGACATAAGAGTCCCCCAACCAAAAATAAAACAAATGATTTGGTGTAGGTTTTGGCTAAGGGATAAAGGTTGATCAGAAAACCAAGAGAGCTCCCCTACTTGTCTTTGAATAGTGCTATTGAATCTTTTACATGTAACTGTGGGGGAAGATAGAACTCCACTTAACTTCTCGTCTGACAGCCAGCACGTTAGATAATGCAGCACTTCCTCAGTACTGCACTGTAATGCCAACCTAGATAATGTCCTTAAATCCTTGGAGTGGAACTTGTATTCATGGTCTAACTCAAAATTCTACCACTGAGCCTAGATAGAACAATAAAGAGAGAAAAGGTAAAGCACAAAATATGAAATAGGAGGCATAAAAGAAACCAGCAATAGGGACACACATCACTATTTCTGCTGATGCTGTATGTGCATCACAGGGAATTTAATAGTCCAGAAAAACATTGATGCCTTCAGAGTTAAACATACAAGACTACGATCAGAAGTATTACCTTTCAAAGGTGGTAGTTTTTGTAGTTCCCTGTTGTTACTGATATTGAACCTAGAGGAACTATGACGTTTTTCTTTCTTCACTACTGTTGTAGGTCCTGGAAACTTTATCTTTGTTAACTGCGTAGTAGGAGGGGTACTGTTGTTGGGTCTCTTGTTTGAGATCTGCAAAAAAAAAAAAATGTATTTTTGAATCCTACTGAAAAGCTTAATAATTTAGCTTCAAACTTTATAATTTCTTTGCATCCCAAATCTTTCACAGCATCTAAAAGATTACAGTTCTAAGTGATAGTTTAGTTACAGCTTTCAAAAAGCCATCTTTATAATTTAAATCAAAATTGACTTTTTAAAAAAGTTATTTGTTCAGTTCAAAAATATTCTGAATGGTATGTCGGGAAGCTAATCAATACTTTTAGTACTTCTAAAGGTAAGTGAAACAGCATATCTGAAAAACAAAATATGTTAAAGCTATTCTGGATCAATTTCCATGTCTATACATTGGCAGTATGTTGTAAGAAAGATTTGATAACCTCTACCAAAATTAACCAAATATAAATAAAGATAACAAACACTTCTTATAGTCAGAAAATAAAAAAGTGGACAGAATAGTTTCTAGGAAGTAATAATACTAAACACAAATGCCCTTGATCAGAATTTAGAAAGAACTCTTGAGAATATAATACAAGAAAAAGGAATAAGCCACCAGGCTCCTCCAGCCTAGCCACCATTTAATATATGCCAACCTCAACTCCTTTCCCCATCATGCTCTATTCTTCGATCTAATATTTATCTACCTCCACATTAAATACTTCTAATTATCCAGCCTCCACTATCCTTTGGGGCAGAGAATTTCAGAGTTTCATCACCATCTGCGAGATGAAATTTCAACGTACTCCAGTTTTAATTGGCCGGCCTTTATCTTGTAGCTATGTCCCCTTGTTAGAGACTCTCCCATGAATGAAAACATCTCACCATTTACCCTGTTAAGCCTTCTTGGGACCTTTTTCATAAGATCTCCTCTCACTCTTCTACACACCAAGGAATCCAGACTATTTAGTCTCTCTTGATAGAGCAACTTTCTCATTCCAGGAATTAGCTTGAATATCCTTTAGACTAGCTCTAATATTACTATGTCTTTAAGGTAAATGGAACAAAACTATACACAATATTTCCATGTGAAGCATCATTAACCCCCAGTACAATTGCAACAAAACATCCTTATTTTTAAATTCCAACTCCTTCGCAATAAAAGGCAAACGGCACTACTTGTTGGATTTGCTTGCTAGCTTTTTATGATTCATGCACTAGCTGTGTCTCCTGTCTGCTGGCCAGAAAACAAACCCGTAAGAAGTTAATGAGCTCATGCCATTTTGACCTCAAACACATCTTTTCCATCAATGTGGGCAAATGTTTCTACTTTAGAAGACAGATGAACAAAAGGTGGATTGAACAAAATGGTTCACAGAATCATAGAACACTACAACACAGGAGGCCATTCAGCTAATCATAGCTGTGTTTCTTTTTTTTTGAGCATAGAGAAGCAAAACCTAGCTGCAACAATAATCTAAATTCACAATATTCAAATTTGCCAACAAATACAAAGTCATCCAGATTATTTTGAAGCAATTAATCTTCTAATCTCATTATTTCAATTTTTGTTTATAAACTGTTAAATCTGAGCCTACGTAAGCTTGTACCTTAAAGTCTGCTCAAAAGGAAAAGCAAATTCAGTTACGTACAGCAAAAGTTCGCAGCCTCATAATACACTATTTCTACTTGTTATGGTTATGATTTGACTTTTGTCCAATCTGATCACCCAGCTTAAATTGCAGTACCAGGTCAGGATAAGATATCAAATATATAGGCAGTCCTTGACTTCATGATGTTTGGGTTACAACAAACAGCATATACAACATTTATACATTTGCACTCTGTTTTGGTTTTACAATGCCAGTTCCAAAGTTCTGTACAGTCCCTCTATATTTTTCAGTCACTGATTCCAAACGAGCCCATGGAAGTGAAGAAACCTCCCTCCAATGTAATGGTAAAATTGTGGCCTTACACTCGAGATAGTGGGACAGAAACAAGGAAGAATGAGAGATAGACAGGGAAAAATGGACTGGCAGCGGCAATGCTATCGGTCTTGGACACTTATACTGAGAGCATGAGAGCACAGTAAATATGCCAGTATCATGGTAGGCTCATCTCCTAGTGCATCCATGTGGTTTAATCTCCCGCAGCGACTTGTTGGTTAACAAATAGTTTCAGACAAATGGCTTGGCACCATCTGGGACTGCCAAGCAGATGCAAAAAAAAAAAAAAAATTCAACCCGGAGTTCAGTTGCAAGTGGTACTTCAGATCTGTTTTGGGGCCACTGCTGTTTGTCATTTTTATAAATGACCTAGAGGAGGGTGTAGAAGGATAGGTTAGTAAATTTGCTGACAACACCAAAGTCAGAGGCGTTGTAGACAGTGAGGATGGATGTTACAGTTTGCAGAGGGACATGGCTAAGCTGCACAGTTGGGCCAAGAGGTGGCAAATGGAATTTAATACGGAAAAGCGTGAGGTGATTCACTTCGGTGAGAGTAACAGTACAGAATATAGGGCAAATGGAAGGACTTCTGGTAGTGTCAACGAGCAGAGAGATCTCAATGTACACGTGCACAGCTCCCTGAAAGTTGGCACCCAGTTTGTAAAGTTAAGTGGTGTATGGTATGTTAGCCTTTATTGGTAGAGGGATTGAATTTCAGAACCGTGAGGTCATGTTGCAACTGTACAAAACTCTGGTGCAGCCGCACTTGGAGTATTGTGTAATGCTGCCGCATTATAAAAAGAAAATGGAGGCATTGGAAAGGACGCAGAGGAGGTTTACCAGGATGTTGCCTGGTACGGTGGGAAGGTCTTATGAGGAAAGGCTGAGAGACTTGAGGTTATTTTCATTAGACAGAAGATTAAGAGGTGACCTAATTGATCATCTTGTATGCCTCAGAGGTTTAGATAGGGTGGACAGTTAGAGCCTTTTTCCTTGGATAGTGATGGCTAACACGAGGGGACATAGCTTTAAATTAAAGGGTGGTAGTTATAGGACGGATGTCAGAAGTTGGTTCTTTACTAAGAGGGTAAGTAATGGCATGGAATGCACTGCCTGCAGCAGTTGTGGACTCACCAACTTTAAGGGCGTTCAAATGGTTAGTGGATAGGCATATGGATAACACTGGAATAGTTTAGGTTAGAGGGTCATTAGATTGTTATGCTGAACCATTGAGGGCTGAAGGGCCTGTACTGCACTGTAATATTCTATGTTCCACGTTGGCGTGGATTTCCTTCAGACCCTCCTATTTCTTCCCACAGTCTAAAGGTGTGCAGATGAGATGGATTGGCCACATAAAGTTGCCCCCTAATATCCCAAAATGTGTAGGTTAGATGGATTAGCCATGGGAAATCCATGGGGTTATAGGGATAGGGCAGGGAAGAGGGCTCGGGCAACATACACTGTCAGGGAGTCAGTGCAGACTAGGTTGGATGAATGGCTTCTTGTGCACTGTAGGGATTCTATAAATTCATTCTTCAATCACACCAACAATCTTTACTTTTCTATTAACCTACCTTTGCAAACATAGAAAACAGTACCTAACTTCTTATCACCTTCTTTCTCACTGTCAAGGGCCCAAACCCTCCTTCCAGTTGAAAGGGGCAACTTAATTGTACTTTCTTCAATACAGCATACCTTATTTGCTACTCCCAATGCAGCCTGCTCCACACTGAGGAGATCAACTGCAGACTGAGCAATTATTGAGAGCACCTCCTTGAGCAGCTCAAGGGTCTGAAGTTAGAAAGCAGAACTGAATGATATTAAGCTGGAGGAGTTTATTGATAGAGTGATTAAGCCATGGTGAAAACTATAAATTTGGAGTTAGAAAGACAGGAAGCCAATGTAAAACACCTTGTTCGGTTCACAATAGTGATCAGTTCCAGATTTCCTGCCATTTCTCACTCTTCCCACACTGACTTCTCTGTCCGCAACCTGACATAACTCACCTGACGAAGGAGCATCGCTCCGAAAGCTAGTGGCGTTTGCTACCAAATAAATCAGTTCGATTTTAACCAGGCATTGTGAGACTTCTTACCGTATCAACCTTCTATGCCATTCTAATAAAGCTGAAAACAAATTTGAGGAGCAGTACCTCAAATTTCAATTTGCCACCTTAGTCTTCCAGATTGTATTAACAATTTCAAATCGTTATTGCCCCATTTACTTTCAAATGGCAGCTATTGACAATGATTCTGCTATTCCCATTTCATTAGACCCATCTTTACATTTGCCTCATAACCATCTCCCTCGTCTTGCAATATAATCCTTTTTGTTATTTAATATCTCTTGCGCCCCACTCTATCCTAGATCTTCCCTTTTGGTTTCCCCTTTTTCCTCACTGCACTTGCCTAAAATCTATTACACCTCGAAATTTGCCAGTTCTGGCAATGTCAACTTTGTTTATCCCTTCACAGTTGCTGTCTTACCCAAGTATTCCTCAAGCATTGTTTATTTTTGTAAAAGAAACCTATACTTATCCCCGTACTCACTTAGTCTTGGATGACAGATGATTTGAAAATATCAAAGTCATTTGAAATTCCTTTGCTTATCATCCCAGAAGTAAATGATGGATAAAATTTCACATTTGCTGCATCTCCAATCTGAACAATGACATAACTTAACTGGCTAAAATTAATGACCATACTTGCCAGAAATGAATAAATGAGAAACTGAAACCGAAGTTAAAAAATTGAAATGGGAAGCAAAGGGGCAGCATGGTAGCGCAGTGGTTAGCATTGTTGCCTCAGTGCCAGCGACCTGGGTTCAATTCCCAGTTTGGGTCACCATCTGTGCAGAGTCTGCACGCTCTCCCTATGTTTACGCAGGTTTCCTCCAGGTGTTGCAGTTTCCTCCCACAGTCTGAAAGGTTAGGAGTGTCGGCCATACTAAATTCTCCTCAGTGTGCCTGAATAGGGACCAGAATATGACGACTAGGGGATTTTTACAAAAATTTCATTGCCATGTTAATGTAAGCCTATGCATGACACTAATAAATAAGAGTTGAAGATCCTCACTACCAACTTTCATCCTAACCATTGATTTAGTTTGAACCAGGCTGATCTGAACAATTCCAAACTTCCAATCCTATATCATCTTCACCACAAAACTCAACTATTTTCACATCTATCCATTACCTACTGAAACCATAATTTCATTTTTGATCATCTACATTGGAGTTGGGTAGCCTGGAAGCCAATTTAAAATTGAATTTTTAGCCTCATCATTCAATATCTTTATAATGTCTTCCAGTCCTGCATACTACATAGCAATGCTGCTTTGACTTCAGCCTCCTGAAAGCTCAAGGATGAAGTTAAATGAAAGTACTTCAATTGGTTTTACAACTAATTGCAGATATGTACTAGAAAAGGATACAGGGCAATTATAACGAAAGTGGTTTAAAAGAAGAGAAAAAAAATAGCAAAACTCAGGGTGGGTAAGCCACTGAGCCCTGATAGCATGCTGTTGAAAATAGTCATATAAAAGGTTCAATCCTCATTAAGCATGAAAATTCTGTAATGGGACGTTTGTTCAAGAATAAACTGGATAACAAGACAAACGTCTAACATCAGTTGTTAACAAAATGTATATTGAGATGAAATTAGTAAGCACTTAAAATATGGGTTACATCAATGAAAGCATAATTGAATGTTAAAAGTTAGCATTGTTTGGCAAACTTTATTTTTTTTGAAATGTCCAATTTGATTACAGGGATGCAATGCATATTAATTATTGGAAGGTATTCATGTAATATTGAGAAACAGTCATGCATATGACATAAAAATACAGCAACCATTTAGAAAGTTAGTTGATAGAGAAGACACAAAATTAGGTAAATTGGGATTGCTCAGATTGGTGCTGGGTTGGGAGTAATATTTGCCATACACGTACTTGGTCTGCTCTCTATACACATAGGAATGATTAAGATTTAGGCCAATGGAGTAGATTATGTTTAGATGAAACAATTATGGAGATTAGCAAACAGTGTGTACTTCAAAAATGGGTAGAAGAATAATTAAATAGGTAATGTGTAAATATATTAACTGAGTTTACACATTTTGAGAGAACAAGGAATAGAGTTACAATTAACAAAATGTGCTGAAGGGGGCCAATGAGAGGTTGCACTTACAAGTGAATAAGTTCAAAAAGCAATTTGGGTTTTATAAAGATACAGAATATTATTAGTAATAAGTAATACATTTCTTACAAAATAACTATTGGGTCCATTATTATGGAATATTTTAGGTGTCCCATATGAGTGACACTAAACTGATTCAAGAGCTGATACATGAATGGTCAAAGATTTCTTTTTATATACACTCACACACTGACTTTAATTTCAGAATTGTAATAACACAAACAGTTGACTTATATTTTAAAACTGTAATATTGCTAAGCATTATCCATTTGCCCTGCAATTCACAACAAGCGTCCCTTCAAATCATCAGAATAGATGACTCTCAAATTCATTGGATTGAGTTCTGGAACTTGAGCAGAAAAGTTTCAGTCTTACATCACAATTTAGTTTGAATCGGTGTGAAGAACAACATGGTAAATTCCACCTACCTTTGACTAGTCAATGCAAATGGTTTCAATAACCAAAACAAGATATTTATCCTGTTTTAATAAGATGCACTTAATTATAAATTTGCATACCATAACACCTCATTTCCATTATTCCATCTTAAAAATTCTAGAGGTAAGGTATGGCAAAAGTCTCTACCATCAATATCTATGCATACTTTGACAAAATATGGCACTTTGTAAAATTGAAATCAGTGGGTCAGGGAAAAAAATTTCCACCAGCTGGAACCATACATTGCATAAAAGAAAGATGACTTTGCTAGCTGCAGATCAAACAACTCAGCCACAGGGCACTGCTATAGGTGTTTCTCAAGACAGCATCCTAAGCCCTACCACTTTCTGTTATCACTCCCTGCACAAGAACAAAACTGGGATTTTGGCAACATCAGGATGCAACAACTGGATAACCTTCATGAACTTTGTGATTTCGAAGAGTAGTCAGAAGCTAGATATTCTACAGCAAGTAACACATCTCCCTAATTCCCAAAGCCTTTTCTTCATTGACAAGGATCACGTCAGAAGGGTCATGGAATACTCTTCAGTTATTCCCATTGACCACCTTCAGCATTCATTCCCTCCACCACTAGTGAACTATAGCTTCAGTTTGTACCACGTATAAGAGACAATGCAGTAACTCAATAGGGCTTGTATGGCAATATCTTCCAAATCCCTCACTTCTAGTGCCTAGAATAATTAAGATAACAAGCACATGGGAATCCACTAGCTATAAAGTTCCTCTTCAACTATTCATATTTTCAACTTAGAATTATAGTCGCTGTTGAGTCAAAATCCTCAAACTCCTTACCTAACACTACTGTCAGTGTACCTACATGATGTAGAAATGCCAGCGTTGGACCGGAACACTGCATTTGCCTGACGAAGACAAAGTCGAAAACTCGCAAATTTACTATCAAATAAATCGGTTGGATTTAAAATCAGTGTACCTACATCAGACAGGCTGCAGTAGTTGAAGATGGATTGTCACCACTTGAGAGAAATTAATGCTGACCTCACCAGTTACCCACATTCAACGAATAATAAAGAAATGCAGCTTTGCAATCCCTATGACCAAAATAATCCCCTACTTTTGACAAACTTCATGGTGCCCTTTGCAGTGACACGAAAAAGCAAAAATCACAGAAATCATAGAAACCCTACAGTGCAGGAGGCCACTCAATCCATCGAGTCTGCACCGACAATAAATACAACACAGACCCTACCCCCATGTCCCTACATATTTACCCACTAATCCCCTAACCTATGCATATCATGACTCGAAGGGACAATTTTTAGCATGGTCAATCAACCTAACCCACACATCTTTAGACAGTGGGAGGAAACCAGAGCATCTGGAGGAAATCCAAGCAGACACGAGGAGAATGTGCAAATTCCACACAGACAGTGATCCAAGCTAGGAATCAAACCCAGGTCCCTGAAGCTGTGAAATAAAAGTGCTAATCACTGTGCTACCCAAATTAGATCAAATCAGATAAAGGGATAGGTACTAGAACGTGCCTATCAAGGGGTTAAAAAAAATGTTTGCAGTTTGTCAAGATATCTAACACTTATGCATACAGCATGGGAACACAAGGCCAAATAATGCAACCAAGGTAAGCAAACTAGATAGTTAGCAGTTGACCACAAGTCTATATCTAGCTTCCATAAATGAATAGGATAGTCTGATTTAAATCAGAGGCAGCTTGATGAACAACTGGATATAAAAGAAAAGAGTCAATGAATCCAGCTAACTTGTGCCAAATGCTGCCACGGGCAGGAAGCCTGAAACTACAAAGAGTCAGAGATAAGCTTGTCACTACATTTTTGAAATGACATCTTTTTGCTATTATTACCTGTGTTAGCTGCAGCTTACTAGTATCATGCTTACCCAAGACAGGTGGTTATAGGTTTCTAGTCCCACCAGATGCTAACACAAGATACAGACTAACATTCTAGTGCAGTAAAGAGAATGTTGTAGTATTGTCAAAAATACTGTTTTTTGGAGTGAGACATTAAACGTCTGAGGTGGATGTAAAAAGATCCAATGGCACTATTCAAGGATCAGAGTATTTCCAGAGTGCTCTGAGCAACATTTATTCCTCAACTAACATCACTAAAATAGATCATCTTGTCACGAATTTAGTTATTTGTTTGACTTTACTGTATGCAAATTAGCTACCACATTTCCGACAATGACTATACTTTAGCTGCAAAATGTTTTGGTAAGTTCTGAGATTACAAAAGGAATTATCCAAATGCCAATTTTTCTTCCTTCCTTATAGTAGGTTGACATGCTGAGATGAGGTTTTGCCACTATGAAGTATTGGCAAACGTAGCATAAAAGTTGTAACACAGGAAACAAGCTTACTGCAATAGAAAATGCATACCAATTGTCTTATAGATACATAGAAATTTTAGCTGCCTTGGTGTGCACTAACTCACGTTCAATATTCAAAAATAAAGCACTTTTCCCAAAGAATTTCAATATTCTCAATCTCAAATCAGCTAGTAAGACAATCTGGGAAAGGTAACATTGTACAGAGTATTAGTCAATTACAGCTAACAATACATCAATACGACAATGTACATGCAGAATCACAAAGGTGAGGAACTTAATTCACTTGATCTTCAACATATTTATTTCATAGATCATTTTTTCAGGAGAATTATACACCAACTGTTCATATAATTTCACAAAATAATGGATGACATCTATACACTCAAATCTTAGATCAGGCAAATTGTGAATATAATCTTCAAAGCAAACCAGAGGTTATGAACAATATTGTGCAATATGAATGTCATTAATGTTTAAATTTTAAAAAATATAAAGTATAATTAAGAACAAAATGTCATAGTAATTATCTTTCTCAAATTGCAATCTAATATGAAGATGTTGACATATTTATCACTGATAATATTACTGTCTTATGACGTTAGTATGCTAATCAAGTATTCAATGTTCTAAAGTGTTTACATTACATAAAAATCATATTAATACATTTCACTTGCTCTGTTTACATATAGCTTACCAACATGTATTGTGTTTTTCTAATCAGGACCAAGACATCAATGGACCATTTCCATTTATAGTCTTTGTAAGACCAAAAAGCACACTTACTAAGTCACAAATAATACAGTCAAATGGCAGATTTGAGTACCATTTCTGCTGATCTTCAATTTACCTGATTACATTTTGGCACAAGTCAAATGTAATCAGATATCTCACATTTGGTCAGTGATAGGAGAATGTAACTGCAAGAGAGGCAGGTATGAGGATCCAGATGATATAAACTAAGGAACCTCAGCTCTTTATATTATCTGACAGATTCAGTGTGCTTGCATTTTGTATGGACAAGAGCCAGGAATAAAGGGAGGATAAGTCAAGTGACCACAGCATCATGGTGCAGGGAGTCAGTCAAGTGGGAGCAGCAAAAGAGAATGTAGTTATACTAGGGCACATTATGGTTAAGTGGATAGCCTGTGTGCTATACAGCCCAAGAGGGCGAGTCCTGAAGGCTGTGCTGCTTAACCAGTGCTAGGTTTAAGGAGCTCTCAGGACTGAACACATGAAGTAGGAGCAAGTGGGCCATTCGGCTCCTTGAGCTCTGTTATTCAATTAGATCATGAATGATCTGATTATGACCACAAACTCCACATTCATCTATCCTTTGCCTTTCTTATTAATCAAGAGTCTATATACCTCTTGCTTAAAATTATTCAATGACCCTGTTTCCCCTTAACATTTTTTCAAAGGCACTCAAATCCAAGCCAAGCAAACTAGCATAGGATAAACATGTACAAATATTTGAATGTATTGCTTAAAGATTGGTATAATACAAATTAGTTTTGATTTGTGGGACATTGACACCGATACTGGGGAAGAGGGGGCTGTACTACAGGAATGTCCTTCACCTCAACCTTGCTGAGACCAGTGTCCTGATGAAGCGTCTAAAGATGGCTTTAAATTAAATGGTTGCGAGTGGGTTCATGCAAAGGGAGATTCTGAAAATCAGAAAGGAAAGGTTAAGGTAATAACACAGAATAATAAGGGCAATGATAACTGGAGTTTAACAGAAAAGGGTACAGCAAAAAAAAAACCTCAGTTTAGGGCAAAAAGTCAGAACGAGAGAATTAGGGGCTCCAGAATATGGATTTTATTCATACAGAATGAATTGATAGTACAAACAGAAATAAATGAGTAAGATAGCCATTACAGAGACATAGATGCAAAGTGATCATGCCTGGACATAAATATTCAAAGACATTTGACATTTTAGAAGGACAAGAAGGAAAATAGATTGGGTTAGCTCTGTTAAAGGATGAGGTCAGTACAATAGTGAGAAAAGATTTTAGTTTGGAGGACCAAAATCTAGAATCAGTTTGGATGTGGATAGGCAATAGTAAAACAACAAAGTCACTGAAGAGACTGGCTCTCTAAGTAGTCTATGCTGTTGAACAGAATATAGATCAGGAAATACTAGTGTCTTGTAAGAAAAGGCACTGAATAATCATGGGGGATTTTAATCTTCATCTTGACTGGATCAGTGACAATACACTGATTTCATCGAGTGTATTTAAAACAGTTTCTTAGAACAATACTTTGTGGAACCAATCAGGGAACAAATAATTTTAAACCTGGTAATCTGTAATAAGATAGAATTAATTACCTCATAGCTTAAAGTGATTAGAATATATTGTCTTTGAAATTAGTGTCTTAAACTTAAATAAAAGGAATTACAAGGGTAGGAAGCCAGAATTGATTAAATGAAACTGGGAAAAATAGGTTCAAATGACATGACAGCGGATTAGCAGTGGTAGATATTTAGGAACTATTTCACGACTTGCAACAAACATACATTCCATTGAGAAAGGAAGACTCAAAAAAGAAGAATGAACCAGTTGTGCCAGACAATTATGGGATTAAGTTGAAAGAGTTCAACAATGTTGTGAAAATTGATAGGCCTGAAAATTGCAAAAGTTAGAAACCAAAGGATTTCAAAAAAGGGAAACATTAGGATGAGTAAATTTCCAAGAAATAGAAAAAGACTAAAAATTTCTACAGAGTAGCTGAAGTTAATGTTTGTCCCTTTGAGGATGAGACTGGAGAATTAATCATGGAAACAAGGAAATGGCAAAGACTTAGAAGCATCTTGTATCAATCTTCATAGTAGAAAACATAAAAGCATTTCAATGATTGTATCAAATCAAAAGGTAAAAGGGGACTCTAACAACTGTACAGTGACATGGTGAAATCACACCTGAAGTACTTTGGTCATCTTTAACAGTTATATGCTTGCACTGGAGACAATTCAGAGATGATTTGTTATGCCAGGGTGTTTTATGAAGATAGATTCAGCGGGTTAGGCCTATTTTCATTGGGGTTTGGAAGAATGGAAGGTGATCCCGAGACATGAGACTTTAAAGAGGTTTGACATGGTAAACACTGAGGGGTTAATTCCGCTTGTGGTAGAAACCTAGAACGAGAGGGCACAATTTCAGAATAAGAGGTCTCCCATTTGAGAGAGAGAGAGAAAAAAAAGAGGCATTTCTTTTCTGAGTCCTTTAAATCGTTGAAATTCTCCAACTCAGAACTGTGGATTGGGTTGGACATGTTTTGATATACAAAAGAGCTTTAGGGAGTTGAAGCCATAATTCACTCAGCCATAATCTTGAGTGGTAGAGCAAGCCTAAGGGGCTGAATGACCTACTCTTGTTCCTACTTCTTACATTATTTTTAGTGAGGGCTGACTGAAGGCCGGTTATCATCAACAAGGACTTGCACTAAAAAATACTGGAATGCATTTCCAGTCAAGTTACGTGTGCTTCCTTGCAGGCATGACAAAATGCGCAATGATATTCCCTCTCCAATTCCCTTACGACCATCACTGAACAAAAATACATGGCATTGGTCATTAGCAAAATTAAAAATGTTATGTCCTTTATAAATTTGATATTTTAATTTAGTCAATGATGTGAAAATATTTCTCCATGTACTTACATTTAAATGAAACTTTCAAAGATTTACAACTCATTATCACAACAAGTCATAATAACTGGAATAAATTCTGTGTAGTTTTTTTTGCTGTGGTTGAATCAGACCCGTAACTTGTTCCCAAGTCATACACTATATCACTAGCCCATCATATTTGCAGACACAGCAAATTCTGAAGTTCTCACCCACGTGTGTGTTCTTGGGGAAAGTATTACCAAATAGGAGAGACAGACAACTTTCAATCATCATAAATCCTTATTAGGAAGAATTTTCTATTCTGTTAAGCAGCATCTCATCTTAATTTCTTCAGGCATACATTTTCAACTTTAAGCAACCATATTTTAGCTTTTTTTTTTTAAAAAAAAAACAGTTCATTGCTCTTACATTAGGATCAGCTTCACTGTCTCCTCTGTACAAGATTCAGGGTCTGAATGCCCTACTCATTCTGTAGCAATTATAATTGCACTCTGGGTTAATTCCAGTGTCAGGGAGAAATAAAAGATTTACACTGATGCAAGAGGCAATATTTTAAGATTAAAATAAATGTTGCTTCTGCCAAGATTCGGGATGTGGCAATCTGTCACATAGTATTCTAAACAGGGACTTCAATATCTGCTACTAACTATGGTTTGACAACACCATAATTGATCAAGTTGGCAAGCTACTCATATAGAAGCCCTATAGTGCAGAAGGAGGTCATTTGGACCATCCAGCTTGCACTGACAACAATCCCACCTAGGCACTAAGCCCACAGCTCCACATAATTACCCTACTAGTTCCCTGACACTAACAGCAATTGGATATGGCAATCAACCTAACCTGCACATCTTTGGATGTTGGAGGAAACCCACACAGACATGGGGAGAACGTGCAAACTCCACACAGTCACCCAAGGACAGAGGTGAACCCGAGTTCCTGGTATAGAGAGACAGCAGTGCTAACCTCTGTGCCATCCAAACAAAGGGATCTACATTGAAGATGGCACCAGCTAGGATGGCACAGAGATGGGCAATTCTTTTTGGCTTCTACAGGTATCGAACACATAACATTGGTGTTTTTAAAACACCAGTCTCTAACCGTCTGAGTTAACCAGCAACCATAGGAAGGATTAATGGAGCACAAAACCCCTACAGTGCAGAAAGAGGGCATCTGATCCATTGAGTCTGTATCAACACTTAAACAGCACCTTATCCAGGCTCTCTCCTTCTTCAGCTTCAGAAGAAGTGAGCAGTTGAAAAGTGAAAAAACCATTGACACTATAAGCTATCAGTAGCAGAACTGTATTGCCTAGTCTATAACCTCATGGCATAGCATATCCCACATTCTACCATAAATTTAGAAGATCAACCCTGGTTTATTAAATCTGAGAGAACATGCCAGCAACAGTATCAGGCATACCTGAGTATAACTGCCAAATTTGTGAAGCTGCAATATGCATTACATACATGCTAAACAGTAGCAGTACATCATAAACAAAACGAAGCCAAAATATAACTGACAGATCATATCAAAGCTTCGCAGTGCTACACATAGTTATGAATGGTGGTGAACAATTAAACCACTAACAGGAGAAGGATTCAGATCCTGCCACCTCCATGATCCTCAATGATGTTCGTGTCAACAAATGCTAGAGACAAGATTGAGGTGCTTACAATTACCTGCATCCAGAAATGTTGAGCAGATAATCAACTCCTGTGTCCCAACATCTCAGAAGCCAGACTTCACAGGATAAGTGCCTTAATAGACTGGATACAGAAAAGGCTATGGGCCATGGCTGCACCCACTGTGGCAGTGAAGATGTGCACTCTAGAATTCTAAGTATCTCTAGCCAAGCTGTTCCAGTATAGCTGCATTACTGACATATAGCAGACAGAAAATTGCCCAGATATATGCTGTCCACAAAAAGTAGGAAAAATTCAGTACAATCAATTACCACTCCATCAGCTCATTCTTAATCATCAAAGTAAGGGATGGTATCTTCCATGGTGCTGTAAATCAGCATTTGTTCACCAATGTGGACTTTAGATTCTACCAACAGCACTCTGCCCCCGAAAAACAGCTTTGGTTCAAACACATGCCCTTGATATCAAAAACCAGTATTCACTACATTACATCAAAGAGCTCGAGTCGAATTGAAGGAATTAGGGAATCATTGGCAGGGGCCATAGCACCTGCGATTCTCCCAGTCTCTGCACCCTAACATAATCTGGTTCATATTCAACAAGTGCACGAACCAGATTAGCACATTTAAATAATCAGTAAAGTATGTAGGGTCACTTCAGAACCAAATTTTCTTGGCTCTTGCAACTCACTGAGCCTTGGGGACAGCAAGAACCTGGCACGAATTAATACTGGTCTCCACAAATGGAGAAAAGGCGGTTTTGGAGGGGGGAGGAAGGGGTGTGTAAGGAAGTGATGATGCATACGTGTGCACATGGACTTTCCAGGGTCAAGGCTTGGAGCGTTTCCAAGATGGGGCCTTCAACTTAACTTTGAGATCGCTCTTGTCTCTCAGAGCCAGTCTTGCCAGCGCCTTTAAGTCCTAGCTCCAAAAAAATTTCTAAGCTTGGGAGAATTTAGTGAGAACCTCCCCAGGCTCCAAAACATTTCTACACGAGATTGAATTGTGAACTGAATCACACTGATCCTCCTGGAAATTTCACTGCTGGGAACAATAATTGGTTTTATTTTGACAGAATTGCACCCTTTAATTCAGAACACTGTTTAGTCTTCCTCAAATTCTTCTGAACAATATCTTGGTCTCTGTTCTCTTAACTTTAGTCAGCTTAAGACTTCCTGTCCCAATTCTGATTTTCTGGACAGTAGCTGGTGCTTTAGGAAGCCAGCTTCTTTGCAGCTCCTGTCCTGTCCAATCTTTCTTTTGGCAGAGTTGAGAGATGTTCACTCCCTGATGTCTTGTCACCAACAAATTCAGCTGAAACTAAAAACAAAAATATTCTCTCTGGAAAATGGGTCCCCGGTCATGAGAAAGCACTCTATAAGCACAACAGACATACAGTTGGACCTCAACCACCATATTTGTTCAACATGAATCTAACTATAGGTTTTACTTTTCCAGGCATAGAAACAGTAAATTAAACCCATTTATAACTTAACTATATTTTTTTCCTAATGTTTACCAATATAAATATAAATCCTTTAAAACTACAATTATTTTCCTCTCACTTAGACCCAAGCAACTCAGCTTTTTCATCAATGACCTTCCTTCTAATATAAATTCAAGAGTAAGGATGTTCACAGATGAATGCACATTTCCGACAAGAGAACCTAACCAACTCCTTTTCCCATCCAAAAGCATTACAATTGCCGAATCTGTTATCAATATCCTGGGGGTCACCACTGAGTAGAAACCTAACTAGGCCAGTCACACAAATATTGTGGCTGCAAGAATAGGCCAGAGGCTGGATATTCTCCCCTATCCAAGAAGACTAGTATATCATAGTGTTGGAATTCATTGCTTGCAACATTACTTTGAAAGTTTTTGAATTTTAATTAATAATGCAATTCTATCATTTTCTATATGTTTAGATTTGAATTTTTTAAAACAGTAGTATATTTGCAACAGGCAGGTTCTGTGGCCATAGCATAAAGTTTAAACGATCAAAGATTATCCTGAAGCTAAAATGTTGATATATGAACCATGTGCCTAAATCTGTACTTTTTTTTTTAAAATACATGTAACTTTGAGAAAAGATGCAGAGGAGGATCACTTTATTTATCAATAAAGGATGTCTAATGTATTGAAAAATATTGTTTTTCAGCCCTACAGATTTGTGATTTTAGGTCTTCACACTTGCTGAATAACTATAAGACCATCAAGTAACTGCACTGGAAAAGACAATTAGCATCTGTCTCCAGAATAGAACAAAGAACAACACAGCACAGGAAACAGGCCCTTCGGCCCTACAAGCCAGCGCCACCCATTTTAATACTCAGTGAGTGCCTCATTCCAATCCTCCTTCTACTTACGACTTTTCTCTACATTTCTGGGATTCCACATTAAAGGGGTACAAATTTAGAGAATTATATGTGTGCCAAATTAAGGAAGATCCAATTTAGGGACAATTTATTAACACCAATCAGCCTAAAAGCACATTTTTGGGGTGTGGGAGAAAACCAGAGCACCCAGAGAAAAACCATGCAAGCACGGGGAGAATGTGCAAACTCCCACAGACACCAACCCAAGCCGGAGATCTCACCCAGGTCCCTGTAATTGCACATCAAACAGTGATAGTCACTGAGCTGTCACGTTGCCCGTCAACTGGTCCAGTTTAAGCGTACACTAACAATATGAAGTGCTAGGCAACTCTCGAAGCAACATCCAAGAGCAGCCCTTGCATGACCCATCACTTGTATGCCCCTTGTTGGCCAATAAGGCGGACCAAATTGCCTGTGGATGTAAAAAAAGAGACATCAATAAATATACAACAGCCTATGCAGACATTCACAGAAGATCCCCAGTAGCTCCAATGTTACAGACAGGTGAACCAAAAAATATGCTGGATGACCCATAGGAATCTACTGATTCCCAGGAACATCCTGAGGCTCTTGATCCTTAACTAGAACATTCTTTTGTATCCCTCTATTTCTAGTCTGCTCATATGCCTATCTAGGTAAGCCTTAAACAACTCTAGGGAGCCTGCCTCCACCACCCTTCTTGGCAATGTGTTCCAGGCCCTCACAACCCTCTGTGAAAAATCTCCCTCTAACATTCGAACTATACCTCACCCCTCCCATCTTAAGCTTGTGACCCTTCGCGATTTTCACATCCAACCTGGGAAAAGGCTTCCCACTGTTCACTCTATCTATACCCTTCATAATCTTATACACCTCTATTAGGTTTCCCCTCATTCTCCATCTCACCAGGGAGAACAACCCCAATTTGCAAAATCTCTCCTCGTAGCTAAGACTTCCATACCAGGCAGCATCCTGGTAAACCTCTTCTGCACTCTCTCCAAGGCCTCCACATCCTTCTGATAGTACGGCAACCAGAACTGGATGCAGTACTCCAAATGTGGTCTAACCAACATTCTATACAACTGCAGCATTAGACGCCAGCTTTTATACTCTATACCCCTTCCTATAAAGGAAAGCATACTATGTGCCTTCTTCACCACCTTCAAGGACTTGTGAAATAGCATCAAGTAGTATCTGAAGCTGGAAAATTCAAAACAGCACAATACTGAGTTGCACGTAGAGTAATGAGGAAACAAAGAAATGTCATGGCAGGATGCAAAAGAAAGTTTTGAAATCTTTAAAAACAAAATTCCAAAACTGGAACACACTTGCAGTAGTATGAGGGTAGCAGTAGGGTATCAGCAGCTAATCAATGTTTCACCCAATTAAACATTCTTTCTGTTTCAAAGATTTTGGGGATGATCTTACCAGTTCATTCCACCAGTTGATCAATGTGGTGAGCTAGGTCAAAAGCTGACTTTATGCCTGGTTTCTTGCCTCTCATGATACTACTGGCACTGTACAGCTGTCGCAAGACTGATTATAATACTTAAATATTAGTGAGCCCAGGATGGTTCACTTGGCTTAATGGCCTCGCTGGTGGAGGTCCTCACAGCGAAGAGGACATATGATCCGCCAACAATAGGGATTAGGCATGATGGCCTGGTCATTGGGATCTAAGGCCATGCCAGATCGTCGGGGCATGGGGAAGTGCCTGTTGAGCAGTGCCAGCCTGGCACCACCAAGGGGAAGGGCCTTAGGGAAGGAGGGGCTGTGCATTCTGCAATCAGGTACCTACCAGTACATTAATTTGTAAACAAACAGTCAGTGCACTGGGAATTTAGCACATGTGCAACAATGGCCTCAAACAGTCAATGGGTGGCACGGTGGCAGCGGTTAGACTGTTGCCTTACAGCGCCAGGGACCCGGATTCAATTCCCAGCTTGAGTCACTGTGTGGAGTTTGCATGTTCTCCCTGTGTCTGCCTGGGTTTCCTCCAAGTGCTCCAGTTTCCTCCACTGTCTGTAAGACATGTTGGTTAGGTGCATTTACCCGAACAGGTGCTGAAATGTGGCGACTAGGGGAATTTTGCAGTAACTTCATTGCAGTGTTAATGCAAGTCTTACTTGTGACTAATAAATAAACTTTACCAGCCAGTTTCCCAACGAGAACTGACTCCATCCACTCTTCCTAAGCAACATTCACACTTTGCCTCACTTCTTTCTCGAAGTGGCATAAGTAGTATCTGGGAATTTGCCCAAGAAATGGGCATGATTCTCTCATTTTCATGCTCATTTGGCACTTAGAAATGGCAAGATTATTTCTGATATGTCAATAGGTTGTGGCAAAGCACAGGCCCATACCTTCCAGCAAATGTTATATTTATCCTCCTCATGAGAATGTGGAAACAAAGGAAACATTCAACCAGAAATATTCGTTCCATTTGATGTATCACACTGTGGTTGCATTGTCCATTCACAAATACAGCAACTGATCACAAGGAAAATTGTGAAGCTTTAGAAAAACAAGACATCAATTCTCTCATTTCAGCATTGGAACTCTTAAGCCCAAAGTTTCAGGATCCAGTTGTACAAATGTGCTTCTCACGTCCTTTAGGAGCCTCTAACACCACCACAAATTCAAGTATCTAGTTGATTAACTTATAGGCCCAGGACCCATAACTACAGAGCTCCATCTTGTTATAGCGATACCCATTATTTTAGAAAACCTTAGCAATCTGAGATTTCCTTGTTCAATAGTTTCATGCGAGGGAAGAATTTTCAGTTGTCCAAACAGCCCTGATAAAGGCAATGAACAAAAATCATATAAGAAAGTTATTTTGTTTAAATTGGCCTAGTTCTTCAATGCGTTGGAGATAATTGGACATCTAATGGGTTGTCCAAATATGAGCACTAAAGAATGTTGGGGTCAGGCAGGAATGTCTCTTAACTGAAGAACAAAAATCTTTCAAAACTGGAGCACTCCTCTAACAGCAGCATTGTATTTGTTAAAGCATTTGAATCATTATAAAACAGAGAAACAGAAATCATAAGTTATAGATAGATAACAGATACTTAAAAGTAATAGTCATCAAAACGGGAATTATACTTTATTTATTTCCACTAACATAAAACCATAAGAATTGATAGACATACAGAAATCTGTTCAAAATACATGGTACGTGTGTGTGCGTGTGCGGTGGGGGAACAGGACATAATGCAGAGTTTAAATGGAGAAGAAGCATGCATGGGAGAGTCAGAAGGCAGAATTTTGCGCTTTCTGGGCTCAATGCTGGCAAGAAAAACCGATGTTTGCTCAACAGCATTTTCTCTCCAGATTCTACAGCACCCTGCATAGAAAATATGAAGGGACGGCTTACAGCATCACTGCCGGCACAGGGCCTGATTGGGTTGACTATGCCAGCTAGAGTGAGTGAGAGCACGAGCGAGCATGGAGCAATATTTTTTTAAAAGGATGCCCAATATGCACTGAAAATAATGTGCTCCCCCTTTCCCACCATGGATAAGGGGAACAACAACCCACACAGATAAGGAAAACACTCTCCCCCCACTACTCACCACGGATAAGCAGAACCTCCCCCCATTCCCCATTGATAAAGGTACCAACATTCCCTCCCCTAATCTCACACATTGGCATTTCCACTGGTGTAGTTATTTTCACCTGTGCCCAACACCAGCAGCAAATGCCAGCTAGAATCTGTAGGATCTTCTTTCACCAATCGCAGATTCTGTCTCTCCCATCCTTGCCACTTCAGCTCTTCCAACTCCTCCAGAGACAGAGCCTATGATTGGAGGAGCAATGAGGGTAAGAGGAAAGGAACCTACGATTGGGGAACGAAATGCAGTGCGTGTAAGCTATTACGTACAAGTTCATTTTTATGTTCCCCACAATTTAAATATATTTCACAATTACATCCACTTCATTGCAAGATACAAAAGAGAGTTTTGAAATCTTTAAAGAACAAAATTCCACTCAACCTGAACACATTTGCAGTAATACAGTTCCAAGGTATCAGTAGCTTATCAATGCCAACAATATGTCAACAAATTTGGATGATAACCAAATAAAATACATTACACAAAGATATCTTTTCATGCTAATATTGATTTGCAGACCATTCCCTTCAGACTAACTGTGATTTTTGTGAATTGAAAAACACAATCCTGTTTCATTTATGTTTGAGGGATCAGGGAGCATAGAACCCAGAAACTGGAGAAGGTCATTCAGCATTTTGAACCTGTATCATCACAGAATTCTTACAATCCAGAAAGAAGCCATTCGGCCCATTGAGTCTAAATTGATTTTTCAAAACAGCATCTTACCCTGGCCCCTAACCTACAAATCTTTAGACACTACGGGGCAATTTAGCATAGCTAATCCACATAACCTATGCGTCTTTGGACTGTGGGAGGAAACCGAAACCCTACACTTACGTGCCCTTATCCTATGAAGCAATCTTTGATGTAGTACCTTTTTAAATGCCTTTGAGAAATCCAAGTAAACGACATTTACACGTTCCCTTTTATCCATCTTTCTTATCAAAAATAAATTAATTGAATATGGTTTCCCTTTTACAAAACCATGTTCACTCTAATTAATCCCATCACGTTTCGCTAAATGGCCTGCTAATTTGAATTCTAGCAATTTCGCTGTGACAATGGTTAGACTAATCGACCTATAGTTTCCTGTCTCCTTTCTTGACAAAAGGTGTCACACTTGCTATTTTCTAATCTACTGAAACCCTTCTGGAATCTAAGGAATGCTGGAAAATAATAATTAATGCATCTAATATTTCTGCAGCTACATATTTCAAACCTCTAGGATGTGGGCTATCTGGCACATAGTAACACAGTGTTAGCACTGCTGCCTTGCGGATGTTAGGGACCCAGATTCAATTCTGGCATCAAGTGACTGTGTGTGGAGTTTGCATGTTCTCCCCATATCTACATGGGTTTCCTCCCACAGTCCAAAGATGTGCAGGTTAGGTTGATTGGCTATGCTAAATTGGCCTCAGGAGGATTAGCAGGATAAATATTTGCAGGATAAATATTTGCAGTTATGGGGATTGATTATGGGTGGGATTGTCAGTGACGCAGACTCAATGGGCCAATGGTTTCCTCCTGCACTGTAGGGATTTTATGACTCCAGGTGATCTGTCAGCCTTTAGGTCTAATGGTTTTCCCAGCATCCTTTCTCTAGTGATGGTGCTTGTTGAGTTCCTGCCTCTCTTTTACTTGAATTTTCAAGTATCTTTGGGAAGTTTTCTAAGCACTATTAATTTGCATGTACCAGACTGGAAACTTGTGCAGTTCTTCCTCTGAGGCTTGATCTCACTTGCATCTTAGCCAAAAGGCCAAAACATGCCACATTTAAAAATTGCTTCAAATAAGGCTAAAACGTAATCTAATAACTTAAACCAAGCAATGTCGATACTATACTTGATCTTAGCCAAAAGGCCAATCTACTTGTTTGAAAAGTTGCCATCAGTATTATTTTGAGAAACACTTTTCAAAAGCAGGACTGCTCATAGAATAATTCTGTCTTCATACCAGGCTTGACTCAAGTATATTATCAATAATTTCAAACCTTATAAAACCAGCCAGAAATTTCAGGAGATGGAAAGGATCTTTTATTAGAGATAGGAAAAGTTAGAAATGTAATAGGTTTTAAGGGTGGTGTAGCGGAGAAAATAAAAGAGAAGATCTGTGATAAAGTGGTGGGCAGGAGAGACTAACTGACAAAAAGGTTTCATGCTGCAAGGCCAAAAAGAGAATAGTACATACATGAAAAGTAATCTGTCTTGAGGAAGTTGATAGCCTTTGCGACTCACAACCACTGCCATTTGGGACAGATTGGACGGCCTCTTTCTGCCTTTCTCAGGGAAAAAGACTTCTCTCTTTGTTCCCTTACTGCAATCACTTCCTCTATAGAAAGTCTAGGGGAAGACTTTCCATGCAGGTCTTTTTTTTTTTCCAGATACCTTTTTGGTGCTTTATTTCTAATCAAAAAAGCCCAGTCAAGTTGAGTTTGATCATAGTCTCCATATGAAGGACAAACAAGATCCAAGCTCACAGGATGAGGGACTTCACCCCCTCCCAGGCTTTAACACTTCATCTTAGCCAAAAGGTCAAGATGGCTTTCAAAAATTCCATCAGGTAAAATCTTGGTTTTACCTCTGACTACCCTGATCTTTTATTCTATCCTAGGTTAGGCAAACCACAATTGCAGGTGCCAGCATATCCCCAGTGCAATGGACTAACTTTGTTCTCTGCTTGATCATGGTTTCACTCCTGCCAGGTGCGCCTTCAAACTCAATTGTATATGCTTGTCATTGCTGACATTGGTGGTCCCTTTAAATAGAGATTAACCCTTCATTGCTTGTTTGAGCATGTAATCCCATCTGCCTTCCCTAATTGGTCAGGGAACAGGAGGAAGGGTGATAATACATTGCTCTGGGAAAGAGCAACCATGTGGGTAAAAATTAATCAAGTTCCCAATATGAAAATAATCCCACTGTTCAGACAAGAATTAAGGTTCACAAGATCCTGTTACTCAAACATCACTATTTTAAAGATTAGGGCAATTGTCTCAAGGGTCCTAACACTAGTTATCCCTCAACTGACAGGTTATTTAACCGTTTCTTTGTGGGAGCTTGCTGTGCCCAAATTGGCTGCTATGTTTCCTTCATGACAGCAGCCTACACTTCAAACATTGTAAAGCATTTGAGAAGTTCTAGAATAAGGAAATCTGCTATATAAATGCAAGTCCTTCTTTTATATTAGAGGAGAAAGTTTCTCCTAGATTCATGGAATCGCTAGTGTACCGAAGAAAGCCATTTGGCCCATCAAGTCTGCATCAACCACAATTCCACCCAGGTCCTATTCCCATAACCCCACGTATTTACAGTGCTAATCCCCCTGACACTAGGGTCAATTTAGCTTGGCTAACCAACCTAACCTGAACATATTTGGACTGTGGGAGGAAACCGGAACACCCAGAAGAAATCCACTAAGACACAGGGAGAATGTGCAAAATCCACACAGACAGTGAACTGAGGTTGGAATTAAACCCAGGTTGCTGGCACTATGAGGTAGCAGTGCTAACCACTGTGTCATCCTTTGCCCACCCAAAGTAAAAGTTATTTGTTTTTGCCAAATACTGTTGGGAAAACAGTGTTATTTCCCAGTTTCCAGACAGCACTAGAATCAAGGTGAAAGTGAGCTTGGTCACCTTGGTAAAGGTGAAAACTAAAAATTCTGTAAAGATGTTAAAACTGTAACAACACTGCTTATTTTGACGGTATTCCTTACATACCCTTGCCAAGCACATTAAGTATGTCTACCACTGGTGAGGTGGTGGCATAGTGGTATTGTCACTGCACTAGTAATTGAGAGACTTACAGTGATGCCCTGGCGACCCAGGTTCAAATCCCATCATGGCAATTCAATAAAAGTGTGGATTTAAGAAGTCTAATAATGATCATGAAATCATCTGGTTCATTAGTGTCCTTTAGAAAAGGAAATCTACCATCCTTACCTGGTCTCAGTCCTACGTAGGCCAGAGGCACCCGCTGAGGAAGGCCGGTGGCTGAATGTTACTATCACCAGGCCAGTAACCTAACAACTCAACTAATCTGGGGGAACCCAGGTTCGAATCCCTCCATGGCAAATACTGGAATTTGAATTTAATTTTTAAAAATCTGGAATTAATAACATGATTATGAAACTATTGTCAATTGTTGGAAAACTCCATCTGGCTCATATAATGTCCCCAAGGGAAGGAAATCTGTCCTCCATACTCAGTCTGGCCTACGTGCAACTTCAGAGCCAAGGCAATGTTGTTGACTCTCAACTGCCCTCTGAAATGGCCTAGCAAGCTACTCAGTTCAAAGGATACTAGGGCAATAAATGTTGGCCTTGCCAGTGACATCCACATCCCATGAAAGAACAAAGAAAAGTTTATTAAAATTCTCATAATTAAATTTGAAAATTATTATTAAAGTTCTAGTTATAATTTTAAAATTACAAATCCAAAAGTATATAATTTATAATGGAGTATGTGCATACTAGCAAATCATGCATATTTATTGCCTATACTTAATTGCCCAAGAATATTGTGTTATGGACAGAAGGTGGTTTTAATTTAAAACATCTGTCTATAAATGGAAAAGATATTTTTTTGCAGTAATCCAATCCTCTATTAAACAGCAAACTAAGGGTTAAAAAAAAACAAAAGATTAGTTTAATAAACACATGTGCACACACACATGGGATGTGTTCCATACGTAGCCCTCAGTAAATTCATATGATAAAAAGAGGGATAAGGGAAAGGAGGCTGCATTGGGCAAAGACAAAATAAGAATTTATATTTCACGTAAGTCTAGAATCATGTCCAATGATGCATTCCTTCAGAAGGGTTAGCAGGATGAAAATACAGGATCATCCACTTCTTCAGTCTCTTTAGTGATAACAAGATCCATATAGCTTATGAAGATTAGAAACTATTTGACAGCCTTTGCCCATTATAAAAAAAATAAAATAGCCAAGATGTGCAAATATATACTTTCCTTCATGTCTTCTGGGCATGACAATCATGATGAGCTGCCTCCTTCAACCATTGCAATCCAAGAGATGAATGTTCTCTTTTTAGATAGGAGTTTAGTGACGTTTGTGATGGTTGAAAGAAAGATGAATTTCTGATTTTACTGTGTGACTGCGTGCCAAAGAAATAAACCCATGTGTTTCCAAACTGGAAACAATGGATGAACAGGGACGTCCACTCTTACTGAAATCAAGTTATGAGACGTTCAAGTCAGGCAATCTAGACCAAACAAGAAAGTAAAATACTAAGAAGATCCATCAAAGAGCCAAAAGGCAGTACTGGACCAAACTACAGTCCCAGGCTAGCCACATGGACCCGCACTGACAATGACAATATCAGCAAGATATAACAGGTTACAAAATGAAGGCATGTAAAATCGTCAGCATCACTGCACACCTCCCCATGTGCTCAATGCATTCCATGTCCATTTAGAGCGAGAGGTCAGCTACAGCATGCCCTCCATCCTCTGGGAACCTCAGACAAACCTGTATCCGAGGTTATTGCAGATGTCAGAGCAGCCTTCTCGAAGGTCAACCCATGGAAAGCGAATGATCCAGATGAGATACCCAGACAAGTACTCAGATCCTGCACAGATCAGCTGGTGAGGGTATGCGCAGACATTTCAACCTTTCTTCACGATAATCTGAGGTCCCTACCTACTTCAAGACAACGGCCATCATCCCAGTACCAAAGAAAAGCCAGGCAGCATGCCTTAATGACTACCAGAGTTCTGACATCTATCATTATGAAGTGCTTTGAAAGGTTAGTCGGGGCATGAATCAATTCCGGTCTCCCAGGTTGCCTGGATTCATTACAGTTCACCTTCTGCTGCAACTGGTTCACAGCAGACGCCATCTCCCTGGCCCTGTATTTAACTCTGGAATACTTAGATAACAAAGACATTTACGTCATTTTTACTACAAAACTCATCTTCAAAGTCCATGGCCTGGACTCAGCTCCTCACTCTGCGACTGGATCCTGAACTCCCTAACCCACAGACTGCAAAAGAAAGGTGATAAGACCTCCTCCACAGTCATTCTCAGCACCGATGCCCCACAAGACTCTTTCATCAACCCCTTATACACCTACGACTGTGGCCAAATTCCCCCTCCAACTCAATTTTCAAGTTTGCTGATGACATCACCATAGTGGTCAGATCTCAAACAATGACAAGATGGAATACAGGAAAGAAATGAGAATCTGGTGAACTGATTCTCTGTGACAACATGATAATAATCTCTCCCTCAACGTCAACACAAGGGAGACAGTCATCAACTTTGGGATGTACAATGAGGACATTCCATAATGTTCGTTCTGTGTCTGCACCAGTTTCCTCAAACATTCGGTTTTATCAAACTTAGAACAAATTACAGTATCCAGAAATGAAAACTATGTTGCTCTCTCAAATCTGTTAAACTATCTTTTGTTGACCTTTGTAGCTCTTTGCAGAGCTTACTTTTTGTCCCAGCAAGGTCTGCATTAGCCCCTGGATCTCCATTGATTTGGAGGAAATATATTGAATAGATCTTCTTCAAAAAGGTTCTTAGCCTCAAAAATGGGTTTAATATTTAGTACTCTGTATCTTTGTGGAAAGAATATTTTGCCTGTTTGGATTTCATATTGACTTTTAATAAGCAGCAATTTAAAAAGGGAGAAATAAATCATAAATGGCACCTACAACGGGCCTCTGAAATTTGGGGAAACCTTTACTTTGATTTTACCTCCAAAGTCAATCAAAAATTCTTCCCAATTTCCTTAGTCAGGAACATTTAATCAGAAGCCAACATTTCACATAGATTAGGTTGAGACTAGTGCCTACTAAAACTGCTACATCATGCCCAGTTTTATTAAGTTTCAGACTGCTGTCTACATTCAGAGGAAAATCCTGGGATCATGTGCTAGTTAAATTCTGATGCCGACTATTCATTAAAACCAATAATAAATTCTAAACTTTACGGTATTACCATATGTGAAATGGATGAGAAGCTGTAGAAGTACTAAACTTTTTGTTCGCGATATGTTCATGCTCACATTCCCAAACATACTTAAATTCAAGTTGCTGTGTGATTCCCTATGCAAAGCATTGTTAGCTGCCCAGAAAAGCTTTCATATGGAATTCTGGAAGATCAGTCTCCCATCATTCATGTCAGATTCAAGAAAACCATTCTTTCCATCTTTGCAAATTTTTTTTTTATATAGATTTCAACAAAGATAATTTAAAGTTTGAGAAACCAGTGATGATAAATACATTTTAACTGTTGTTAATTATGGCTGCCTCTAATTTCTCCCAGTTTTAAAGTTGGAGTACTTTTTTTAAAAATCAGGCCTTCATCAAGCATTTCAGAGTGAATAAATGGAAATTTCTTTCTCCATTTGCTCAGATTTGCTTATCTGCATATATGTCACCATATGTTTGAAGTGTTAACTGGTGGGTCAACTACCTTTACATTGTAAAGCCACAACAGCCAATTACTGCAAACAATTAAGGGACATACTCTACCATTTCACACAGGCTCTTTCTCGTAACCCAGGTATTTACCCCACTAATCCTCCTAACCTACACATCTTGGAACACCAAGGAGCAATGTAACATGGTCAATCCACCTAATCTGCACAGTTTTGGACTATGGGAGGAAACCCATGCAGAGTGTCACCCAAGGTTGGAACTGAATACACACCACTTGCACTGCGAGGCAACAGTGCTAACCACCGTGCAGCCAAAAAAAAAAATCATACATTAAATTGCCTGCATGGAGAGTCAGGAGTTCACTGCAGCATAACCTAATAACTGTCTTGCTCTTGTTGCCTCTGTGTTTATGTGGCTGACCCAGATAAACTTCTGGTCAAACGTATTGATAATGATGCTCATAGAATATTTATCCAATATATGATAATGATGGTCATAGAATCTCTACTGTACAGGAGACCATTTGGCCTATCAAGTTTGTACTAATCGCATCCCATACAGGCCCTATTCCCATAACCTTCATTTATCCTGCTAATCCCCCTGATACTAGGTCAATTTAGCATGGCCAATCAATCTAAGCCACACATTTTTCTGACTATGGGAGGAAACCAGAACACTCAGAGGAAACTCATACAAATACGGGGAGAAAGTGCAAATTCTCACAGATAGTGACCCGAGGTCAGAATTGAACCTTGGTCCCTGGTGCTGTAAGGCAGCAGTGCTAACCACTATATTACCGTGCGCCCATGTGTTGCTGGGGAACTTAGCGTTGTTAACTCCACTGACTGTCAAAGAAAGTGGTTGGACTCCCTCTCATTGCAGATGGTCATCATCTCGCTTGTGTTGGAATTTCAAAGATTAAAAAAGTATTCTATCCTCAGACAAGAAACAAAAGAGAATACAGAGTTTGGACTACAATATTCCAAACAAGATGAATTCACAAAATAGCACACTGAAACGACAGGAATAAAATACATCTTGCTTCAGTGTTATTACTGGTAGAAGTACACAACAGTAGAAGTTGAGAGGGATATGACAACAGTTGAGATGGACAGCGGATTTTACACAAATTGTAGGATTAATTTCTAGGGTCATAGATACTCTATGAAACTGAGGAAGAATAACAGGTGCACTTACTACCCATGAAAAGATGTAACTGTGTTAGGGCACAAGTAGGCCATGTAGTTCATCAAGTTTGCACTGCAGTTCAGTAAAATCATGACTGATCTAAACCATCTCCAATTTTCTGCCCTGTTCCTAGACTCCCTTAGGATCAAAGTATCTGAAGGCGTGGAACATCCGTGCTCACTAATGCTTGCCTTTTAAGCAACCGCAACTTTAAATATTCCAGTGTGATTGGAACAAAATGCAGAAATATGAAGAGAAAAGGCCATGCAGAAATTTAAAAAGAATGAGAACTTTAAAATCAATTTACTGCACCATCTAGGTCAATGGACAGAAGTGTGAATGGGACTTTAGTGTAAGTTAGGACAGGCAGCAGAGTTAACCTCAAGAGTATTCATGGTAGAAAATGGGAGGTCAGCCGGCATACATTGGAACAGTCAAGACTACAGGGTTTCAGTAGATGAACAGAGGCAGGGTTGAGATTGAAATAGGTTGAAATAATGATGGTATGACTGTGGTAAGCAACTCATCTCAGGATCAAATGTAACACCAAAGTTGTGAACAAAGTGGCTTAATCCCAGTTGCCAGAGAGTCAGTAGGTAGGAAACAGAATTTTAAATGTCAACCAAAAACAATAGCTACAGTCTTCCTAATATTTAATTGGAGGAAATTTCTGCTTATCCAATACTGGATATTATATAAGCAGTGTGATTTAGTACTGGTAGGGAGGTGGAAAAATGGTGAAGTACAGCAGATTCTGTTTTTCTATTGATTTAAACTGGTGCAGTTCACATTGCCACTGGAGTGAATTGGGAGGAAAATACCCTCAAATGGAATGGCTCATCACACTTTTCTCTGACGTCAGCTCAGCTTTGAGGTAGATCTTGCATGGTAACTGGTGTCACAGTCGCCCCATGCTGACTTCAGTTTGCAGTGTGAATGCAGCCAATGTTTTGGAGCACACACATGAACAAATGCACCCCCACATTCCAACTCCTGATTTGATAAGACATTGTAATTAAATGGCTGTCAGGGCATATGACTTGGAGCACTGAAAACACGACTGTGCCAAAACGCTTTTATGTTTGATACTAGTTTAGCTCATGACAGGGTTGGTAGCAAGACAGTTATCTTACTTTACAAATAATCTAAAGGTCCAAATTAATGATCAAGAGACAGGACTTCCCTTCCCACTGAAGGGCTTAAACTGGGCTGTTGTAATAAAAAAAATCTGTTGCACTAACATCCTTTAGGGAAAAGAATTACTCTGTTTTGGAATGTGATTCCAAATCCACATCAATATGGTTGATTCTTAAATGACCTCTGAAACGGCCTAACAAGCTCCTGAACTGTATTCATGACAGCAACTCACAACTGTCATTTGGGATGGGCAATAAGACATGACTTTATCACACTGACACAAGGTTGACATACTATTTTGATCACACTAATCCTTAGCTTGAGATGGGCTGAGCTGTTATACAGTAGGAAGCCTGTATGTATTTGCATTATCTAAAGAAGTAAATCCTGAAGAAAAAGTCAGTACCAATGGCACTACATGATTGCATCAGATGAAAAAGGACAAATCCCTATGTACCAAGTATGTGGAACTTACTATTCCATCAGTTAATTGAAAGAGCATTCCTGTATTTGGAATGGCATGATGAAGCCCAGGAACAATGAGGGTCCAGCGGCAGGGCTGGGGAGCCAGCAGGCATATGGCAGAAGGCCAGCAGGAATCTGGGGATGGGGGCAGGAGACAAAAAGCCAGCAGGAGTTTGGGAATGAGGATGGGGATGGCGGGGGCAGGGAGCCAGACAGCGTGAGGCCAGGGATGGGGGTGGCGGGGGGGGGACAGGAAGCCAGCAGGAGTCCAGAAAAAGGGGGCAGGAGGCCAGCAGTGCTCCGAGAGGCAGAATGAGGGGGGAGGGGAGCGGGGGGGGGGACGTAGTGGGGGTGCTGGTCTTATTGATATGTACTATTTGGAACATAATTTTGACTGCGGACCAAAAACAATAGCTTCAGTCTCCCTAATATTTAGTTCTGTGCAATGGATTCTACATGATCACAAATTAAAACTACCCTTCCAGAAACGATCATAGGCATTTCTTTCATATATAAAAGTGAAGAGACATCTAAATGGGATTAAGGTGGAAGGGAAATCCTTCAGCTGGTCAAGACGGTACCCAAATAGTGGTCTGCGGGAGTTGAGTGGGAGCCCACCGCCCCCCAGGGAGGAGCCCGGCTCCTACTCCCAAACTCTCTCCAGTTAAACCGCTCCGAGGGCGCGAGAGCCGCCTCCAAACTCCCTCCTTCAAATCTTTACCTCCACTTCGGCATTTTCCTGCCCATCCTTCGTGCCGCCTTTGCCACTTTTGCCTGTTTTCGGAGATTCCTAGAAGAGAGAGAGAGAGAGAAACCATCAGGGCCGGAGTTGGGGAACAGGAGAGGGGGCGGAGAGTGTGTGAACAGTTAGCGCCGGCCCGGGATAGCCGCCGGCCCGGGAGGCGCCGCCGCCGCCGCCGAAAGAGTCTGAAGCGATCGCTAGCACAATCGGATAGGATACCGGCCATTCCCTCCCTCCGGGCCGGAGAGACACACGGGCAGTCCCCGGTGAGGTTCCAGCCCCACTCCCTCCCCGCTCCACGGACTGCCCAAAGAAACACACAACATCCACCTGGCTTCACTCCGTCCACTTCTGCGGTAAGCGGCCACCCTCACTCACCTTGTCTTTCTTGTTTTTATTGGGCATTTCCAGTGCGGGCCGACTCTGCTCCTGCTCCGGCCCCCCCACTGCCCAGCCGCTGCTTCCCTGCCTCCTGCCGCCCAGCAGCCCGCACGGCTATTGGTCGCTGCCACTCACGTGACTATCCGGCTCCTCCCGCCCACCCCCCAAATATTTATCGCAAGGACATGTTCAGAACTTTTCATATGGCTGTAAACTACACCAGCAAAATACAAGCTTCTCCAAGCAGCAGGAGCACCACCACCAAGATGCAAGCTCCATCAAGCGGCAAACTTCACCAAGCTGCTTCTTTTACACCATTTGTTTGGTGGTGTACTTTGCTCCATCAGGCAGCAAACTACGCCACCAAAGTGCAAGCTGCAGCGCCAGGCAGCAAACTACATCACCAAGCTGTACCGCTCATTGCATTCCTCCCTACAGCGCTGCTGAGCCTTAACTTCACATCCTTCTCCACTGCTTGATGCCTTCCCACCACACATCTGACAGCTTTCACATACTTTTCAGACATTAATTCAGCCCAGGCATCTTGCAGCACACTCACTGAGACTTTTCTCCCTCTAACCTTGCTTTCCGTCTTGCAGGCCAAGTTCACAGGTGATAAGGAGGCAGTGATGAGAATTAACAAAGGACAGACCTGCCTCTATGTCCTTTAGCCCCTTGGAGGAGACATTTATGTGTCTAACTTGGTCAGCATGAGCAAAGCTGCTGCAATCAATGTTGCCAAAAACATCTGGGATACTGGTGTGTTCCTATTTTAACTTCATACATCTTCTCAAATCTCATTTCAATCTCATTCTGTATGCACCTCACCTCGCATGAAGTACAAGCTAAAAACAGTGTGATCATGGATCTTGCTTTCTGCTCAACCCTCATTTCCTCACCCCAATCCTCCCTTGCTATACTTGGGCCCAAAATGGGTGGCAGCATAGTGGTTAGCACTGTTGCCTCACAGTGCCAGAACCCAGCTTCAATTCCAGCATCAGGTAACTGTTTGGAATTTGCACATTCTTCCTGTGTCTATGTGTGTTTCCACTGGGTGGTCTGGTTTCCTCCCACATTCCAGAGGTGTGAAGATTAGGGTTGATTGGCTACTCTAAATTGCCCATTAGCGTCAGAGGGATTTACAGGGTATTGACATTGGTTATGGGGTTAGGTCCTGTGAGAGATTGTCAATGCAGCTTGAATAGTCTCCTTTTGCACTGTAGAGATTCAACGATTTTAAGATCAATCACCTAGCCAGCCAGTTACTCATAACACTGAAGAGCATAAGCAAGAGCACACATCTGATAATGAAGCACCATTATTGATCTAACATTTGTAAACATCAATTCAATTATTGGCAATATGCCTACTTCCAGGGTAGTATAGAGGTGAACTTAATATGTGATACGTCATCAGACATAAGGGGGCTAAAATCAGACCAGGATCAAGAAAAGCACATGTACCAACATCCCAGAGAGTGAGGCCACAGGCGAGTTCTGCCACAATGAACTTTGATGGAGGTGGCATTCAGGAGACAGCACACAGTCATGTACGCAGAGATGGTGAGTACTTTGGCATGCTTGCCACAAAGCCTGTTGTCACTATCAAGAAGTATGGAAGCATCTGAATCCAAACTGGCCTTCATGCAGAGTTTGGAACCCATTTATCCTAACATGGCAACACTTGCAAACCCAGTTGTGGTTGCAGTATCCAGTGACTGATATCTCAGTTTCCATTGTGGTGTAGACGGAACACATTAGTGCTGAAATGAAAGCTCACACAGACATTAGATTGTTGCTTTTTGCCATTCAAGCCCATCTTGGAGTCTTACAGGCTAAAGCTGCTACCAGTTCTGAAAGTGGGTTTCGGTAACTGAGCAGTTCGGCAACCTGTGCTAATAGTAGGATTGTTCAGGGCTCTGTAGTAGCCAAAGCTGCCATACATTCATTTGTGCTCTGCTAGTGGCTATGCTGCTGCCCATCAGCTAGACAGTCCACACAGCTGCCACCAAGTTTCTGCAGTGGAAAAGCAGACCAAGGCCTTTTGAGAGCGGTCCTGCAAAGGCCATCTGCAGTAACTCCAAATATAAGGCTTCCACTAGACATGCTGCAGGGTAGTACTGTATAGAAGCGTTATGGACAGGCAAAGGAACCCACAAGACAGGAACAATAGAATACACCAGGGTGAATACTTCAGTCTGTTGGAAAAAGTCATTATGGAATGGTTTATATTTGTGATTTTCGTTCCAGAAGTTTGATCAAGAGTACATGATGGTCCACAGCAAAAGAATGAAAGATGGGAATTTATGGAGCAATGGTGACATGCGGGTAGTTTTAGGGGAACAGGAGTCTGATTAATCACTGACAGATAACCAGTCTGGAAAGGCATCCAGGATACTACCACTCTTCTTCCTTTTGCCCAAGAGCTGGCAGCAAGGACTGCACCCTCATGGGAGTCATGTTGCATGACTGGCGTGAATTTTGAGGCATGTTTCAGCAAGCATTTTGGGGGCTGCCCCTGAATGGTTTAGGCCAGTGGTTTGAATATGCTACAACACACTGGTGTAAGCCCTACAAGTGTGCCATAGAAAAAGATTCAAAGTGATTACAAGTCCATGTAATTAAACCAAAAATAATCTTTGTTTTCAGCATCTCCAAGACCTGACAAACTTCAGGCCCTTGGTGCATCAACCAGCTGGGAAAGAGCCACAGCTGAGATCTTTTACATTGCAGTATGAATGTAAGCCTATAGGGCCTGGCAATGAAGTTACTGTAAAAATCCCCTAGTTGTCACACTCCAGCATCTGTACTGGTACATTGAGGGAGAATTTAGCATGGCTAATGCACCTAGCCAGCAATATCTTTCGATCTGTGGGAGGAAACTGAAGCACCCTGAGGTAACCCACGCAGACACAGACAACATGCAAACTCTACACAGACAGTGAACAAAGCTGGGAATTGAACCTGGTCCCTGGCACTGTGAGGCAGCAGTGCTAACTACTGTGCCACCATGCCACCCCTCATAGTGTGAAGGAAGTAAGGGATCATGTAAACTAACAACAACTTTAAATCAAAAACCTTGAACTAACATCTGGCACAGAATTTATAATACTCGGCCAAGAGTAGATTTAAAAGGAATTTTAATGTGCTTTGATGCAAGAGACGTCAATTTGATACATTAAACAAAGCAAAGTTTTGTAACACAGTTCATCCAGGTTTATGAGAAGTGAAGAGTAAAAAAATTTTTTTGAATATTAATTTTTTTTGTTAAAGCCACTTGGTAAGACACTGTTCTATAACAAATAAAAT
The DNA here is from genome assembly GCA_024679065.1 of Sphyrna mokarran. Classification (NCBI taxonomy): domain Eukaryota; kingdom Metazoa; phylum Chordata; class Chondrichthyes; order Carcharhiniformes; family Carcharhinidae; genus Sphyrna; species Sphyrna mokarran. The sequence goes on from JAGIQG010000015.1 coordinate 28,656,543, forward strand.
ATCCGGTGACAATGTGTGGTTTAACAAAATTTGGTAGCAATTTATGAATACAGAAATAAGGAAATTAAATTGTTAAAACGAACAACTAAAATTGTTAACATACCTTGAAAGTGAGAAAAACTCTCCCTAACCTGTTCCAATTCAAAGTTTACTGGAGAACCATCCTCTATATTCCGATAGAGTACTGCATAGTAAATGGCACACTCGTTAAGAGTATTGATAGACAGAGGGATCTGGAGGTACAGATACACAGGTCACTGAAAGCTGCAATGCAAGTGGAGAAAATAGACAAGAAGGTATACGGCATGCTTGCCTTCATCAGCGAGAGCACTGAGTTTAAAAATTGGTAAGTTTTGTTGCAGCTTTATAGAACCTTAAGTAGGCTGCATTTGGAATATAGTATTCAATTGTGGTACACTGGTAGAAGGATGTGGAGGCTTTGGAGAGGGTACAGAAAAGATTTATCAGGATGTAGCCATGTATGGAGGAGAGGTTGGAGAAACTTGGTTTGTCCTCACTAGAACAACAGAGGTTGACAGGCAATCCGATAGAAGTCTACAAGATTATGAAGGACATGGATTGAGTGGATAATCAGTTGTATTTTCCCAGGGTGGAAGAGTAATTACTAGAGTTCAGGGGTTTAAGGTGCTAGGGGCAAAATTGAAGGAGATCCATGAGGCAAGTTTTTTTTTGCAAGATGGTTGTGGTGCCTGGAACTTACTGCCGGGGGAAGTAGTGGAAGCAGACACAATAGTGACTTTTAAGGAGCGTTTGGATAAATACATAAGTAGGATGGGAATAAGAGATACGGTCCCCAGAAGGATAAGGGGTTTTAGTTCAGTCAGGCAGTATGGTCAGGGCCAAAAGGCCTGTTTGTGTGCTGTAATTTTCATTGTTCTTTGTTCTGGAAATTCCGCAGAGGTTTTGCAGCATTCCAAAAGTGCCTGCTTTATAAGATTTTCACTTCAACCAAAATGTCAACTCATCCAAGAAATTACAAGCATAGAACATAGAACATTACAGCACAGAACAGGCCCTTCGGCTTTCGATGTTGCGCCGACCAATATAAAAAGCAATGACCCTCCAAACTAAACCATTCCCTTCTCTTCCATATACTTATCAACTAACCTCTTAAACGCCACCAAACTTGGCGCATCTACAACTGCTGCAGGCAGGGCATTCCACTCCCAAACCACCCTTTGGGTAAAGAACCTACCTCTGATATCCGTCCTATAACTATCACCCCTTAATTTAAAGCTGTGTCCCCTCGTGCTAGCTTTCTCCATCCTAGGAAAAAGGCTATCACTGTCCACCCTATCTAAACCTCTAATCATCTTATATGCTTCAATAAGATCCCCTCTTAGCCGCCTCCTTTCTAACGAAAACAACCTCAAATCCTTCAACCTCTCTTCATAGGACCTGCCCTCCATACCAGGCAACATCCTGGTAAACCTCCTCTGTACCCTCTCCAATGCCTCCACATCTTTCTTATAATGTGGGGACCAGAACTGCACACAATACTCCAAGTGCGGCCGCACTAGAGTTTTGTACAGTTGCAACATGAAGTTGCGGCTCCGAAATTCAATCCCCCTACCAATAAAAGCCAAGACTCCGTATGCCTTCTTAACAACCTTATCGACTTGACTGCCAACTTTCAGGGATCTATGCACATATACACCAAGATCCCTCTGTTCATCAACACTATTGAGAGTCCAACCATTAGCCCTATACTCTACACATTTGTTATTCCTGCCAAAGTGAATTACCTCACACTTTTCCACATTAAACTCCATTTGCCACCTCTCGGCCCAGCTCTGCAACTTGTCCAAGTCTCTCTGCAAACTATAACACCCCTCTTCACTATCTACCACTCCACCGACTTTACTGTCATCTGCAAATTTACTAATCCATCCTTCAATACCCTCATCCAGATCATTTATAAAAATTACAAACAGCAGGGGCCCCAAAACAGACCCCTGAGGTACACCACTTGTCACCGAACTCCACGATGAATATCTCCCATCAACCACCACCCTCTGTCTTCTATCTGCTAGCCAATTCCTAACCCAATTAGCTAAATCACCTTCTATCCCATACATCTGCATTTTCTGCAGAAGTCTTCCATGGGCCACCTTATCAAACGCCTTACTAGAGTCCATATATACCACATCAACCGCCTTACCCCCATCCACCTCTTTGGTCACTTTTTCAAAAAACTCAATGAGGTTAGTAAGGCACGACCTACCCTTCACAAAACCATGCTGACTATCCCCAAACAATTCATTTGTCTCTAAGTAACTATAAATCCTATCCCTAATAATTCTCTCCAATACTTTGCCCACAACAGAAGTAAGACTCACTGGCCTATAATTCCCTAGAAGGTCTCTCTTTCCCTTCTTGAACAATGGGACCACATTCGCTATCTTCCAGTCCTCCGGAACCACACCCGTAACCAACGACGACCTGAAGATCAGAGCCAGAGGCTCTTCAATCGCCTCTCTTGCCTCCCAGAGAATCCTAGGGTAAATCCCGTCCGGCCCAGGGGACTTATCCAACTTCAAACCCTCAAGAATATCTAGCACATCCTTCCTATCTACTTCAATACTTTCCAGTTTGCAACCCTGTACCTCAGTGTTCTCCATAACTACATTTACATCACCCTGCGTGAATACCGAAGAGAAATATTTATTCAGTGCCTCTCCAATCTCTTCAGGCTCCACGCACAACTTCCCACTGCTGTCTATGACTGGCCCTAATCTTGTCCTAACCAATCTTCTATTCTTAACATATCTAAAGAAAGCTTTAGGATTCTCCTTAATCCTATCAGCCAGTCTTCTCGTGTCCCCTCTTAGCTCTCCTCAATTCACTCTTTAGCTCCCTCCTGGCTAATCTATAGCTATCCATTGCACTAACCGAGCCTTCAAGCCTCATCCTGACATAAGCCTCCTTTTTCCTTTTAACCAGCGAATCAACTTTTCTCGTACACCAAGGTTCCCTTACTCGACCATTTCCTCCTTGCCTGACAGGGACATACTTATCAAGGACTTACAGCAGCTGCTCCTTGAATAAGCTCCACATTCCAGATGTTCCCAGTCCCTGTAGTTTCCTAGTCCAATCTATGCACCCTAATTCTCTCCTGATGGCCTCATAATTACCCTTCCCCCAGCTATAACTACTGCCCCCAGCTTCATGCCTATCCCTATCCATCACTAAGGTGAACGTAACCGAATTGTGGTCACTATCACCAAAATGTTCACCAACTTCCAAGCCTAACACCTGGTCTGGCTCATTGCCCAGCACCAAATCCAATGTAGCCTCACCTCTAGTTGGCCTATCTACATACTGAGTCAAAAAACCTTCCTGCACACTTTGTACGAAAACTGACCCCTCTAACGAGCTAGAGCTACAGCTATTCCAATCAATATTAGTAAAGTTAAAGTCCCCCATAACAATGACCCTATTACTTTCACTCCTGACCAGAATTGACTTTGCAATCCTTTCCTCAACCTCTCTAGAACTTTTAGGAGGTCTATAAAAGACTCCCAACAGGGTGACCTCTCCTTTCCTGTTTCTAATCTCAGCCCATACTACCTCAACAGACAAGTCCTCATCAAACTTCTTTTCTGTCACTGTGATACAGTCTTTGACTAATAATGCCACTCCTCCCCCCCTTCTACCTCCTTCTCTACTCCGACTGAAGCATTTGAACCCCGGAACCTGCAACAACCATTCCTGTCCCTGCTCTATCCATGTCTCTGAAATGGCCACAACATCTAAGTTCCAGGTACTGGTCCAAGCTGCAAGTTCCTCCATCTTATTGCGAATACTTCTTGCATTAAAGTATACGCATTTCAAACCATGCCCTACCCCACCCGTACGCTGCTGTGTTTTACAGCTTTCCTCTATGACCCCCTTACTCTCATCCCTCTTAGCACCCCAACTACTTAGGATCCCACCCCCCCCGAATCAGTTTAAAGCCCCCTGCATAGCCTTAGCAAATTTTCCCCCCAAGATATTAGTTCCCCTCTGGTTCAGGTGTAGACCATCTCTCTTGTAGAGGTCCCACCTATCCCAGAATGAGTCCCAATTGTTCAGGAACCTGAACCCCTCCCTCCTGCACCATCCCCGCAGCCACGAGTTCAAACATTCCCTCTCTCTATTCTTCTCCAAACTATCCCTTGGCACAGGCAAGAGTCCAGAGATAACCACTCTGCCAGTTTTGGCCCTAAGCTTCCACCCCAACTCCATAAATTTCTGTTTAATATCCCCTTCCCTCGTCCTTCCTATATCATGTGTCCCTACATGAACTATGACTTGGGGCTGACTCCCCTCTCCCTTAAGAATCTTAAAAACCTGATCTGCGACATCCTGGACCCCAGCCCCTGGGAGGCAACACACCAGCCCTGAGTCACTTTTATTACTATTTACTTTCGTATCTGTCCCTCTAACTATGGAGTCTCCAATTACTAGGCCCAATCTCTTATTCCCCCTACCCACCTGAGCATTCTCAGCAGGCTCATCCCCAGAGACCTGCTCCCTTTGGTCATCTCCAGTTGATTCTTCCTCAACTGTAGCCTCCAAGACAGAAAATCTGCCACAAAAAAAGACGGAGACAATCATAAATTGTAATTTTTGCTGTTCTTTATCGGTGTTTAATCTTTGTGTGAGTGAGCCAAATAAGTGAGACATCACACGCTTAAATCTCCAGAGAAAGTGTGAGATAATAAATAACCTCTCTTATTTTTAAATTTACGGCAGCTTGCTGCTGAAATTATTTAAACTGGAACAATTGCTCGAGGGCAAGAAAACATATCCTCACGTTCTAAATACACCTATCACAGGCTGTAAAAAAAAAAACCCATACAAGTATAAGGACACATTCAATGGAAAATCTAGCAACACATACTCCATAGATAATGTTAGAATAGGTAAGGCTGAAGGGAAACAAGATCTTGGAGTTCTGGGTGATTCTATAACAAACATGACCAACTATAATAGAGCAGAAATCAACAAAATCAATGGAAAGTTGGGAACACAAATGTAAAACCTTGAATGCTGTTTCCAGGAATAGTTATCATATCCCAAAAGATTACTGCAGGGGTTTGTCAGGAAAGTGTTCTCAGCTTAACCATCTTCAGGCTTTTACTAATGACCATCCCTCTATTATAAAGTCAAGAGTGGGGTTGTTATTTAATGAGGTAGCAGCATTCAACTGCATTAACAACATGAATATGCTATCCTTCAGTAGAACCTGGATGACATTCAGCCCTGGACTGACAAGTGAAACATAATATTCACACTGCATCAGTGCCAGGTAATGACTCCAGAAAAAGCTCAACAACTTTGTCTTGACCTTCAATAGCATCATTTGCTGCATCCCAGCAACAACATCCTGGGTATTACAATTTTAAGAAGTAGAAGTAGACCAGTTATGTTAACACTGTAGCTATAACACCACAACAGAGACTGGGAAGTGTTTCCTGGATAACTCATTTCATTTCCTCACATGCTATCCAGCATCTCGAAGGACAAATGAGGAGTGTGATAGAATACTCAACATTCTCCCAGATGGGTGCAGTCATAATAGCACTGAACAATATCAATACCATTGATGCAGAAAGATTTGATAGCTGTCCTGTCACTGAACTCACTATCCATATATTCTATCCTTAGCATACTATAGCTGCAATCTAAATGATTTATAGATGCACCGCAGGTGTTCACCAAGGTTACTTCAATAGTGTTCCCTTATCACTAAGAAAATAAGACCAATCATCACCTGCAATTCCCTTCCAAGTCACACATATCCTAAATTAAGCACATCTTGCTATTTCTTCATTATCAGTGGATTAATGAAATTCACTACCATGTCTAGTTTAGTGAGTAAGTTTCACAGGCGCTCAGATAAATTGTTGAAAATATCCCTAGATATTTTCAAGATTATGAAGGGTTATAAAAGTAAATAAATTGTATTCATCGACTGGTGAGAGAATAACAAGAAGGCATATACCAAGATGATTGCAAAAAAATTAGATGAAGTTTGAAGAAAATTCTTAAAGTGAACGTGAAATTAGGAATTCTTCCTGAAGAAGAGTTCATTGGGTAAATTTTTTGTCTACACATGTAATACATCATTATCCTGACTCACAAATATATTGCTGTTCTTTCATCATCACTGGGTCAAATTCCTGGAACTCTTAATGATACCATGTGTGTGTCTAAACCATAAGGGCTACAGCTGCTCACAAAGATGGTTCATCATCACTGCCATGAATGAGCATTGGGGAAGTTAAAAATGCACAACCCCCAGTTTTCTTAAGTGGTCAGGATGGATGAGGCACATTGCTATGAGTAGGAATTTTGAAAATCTTGCTCACTAAATTGTTCAAAGAAACAATTAGATTGTTTGAAAAAAATCAATATTAAAAGAGTAGTGGGTAAACAAATAAATGTAATAAGACCACTTGCTTTGGATGAAGGAAAACACTGGCAAAAATGGGGTGGCATTGTTGCACAATAGTTAGCATTGCTGCCTCACAATCCAGGAACTTAAATTCAATTCTGGCCTTGCGTCACAGTCTGTGTGGAGTTTGCACGTTCTCCCTGTGTTTGCGTAGGTTCCCTCCAGGTGCTCTGGTTTTCTCAAGTTAGGTTGATTGACTAGGCTAAATTGTCCCTCTGTGTCAGAGGGAATAGCAGGGTAAATAAGTGGGGTTAAGGGTATATAGCCTGCGTTGGAATTGTGGTTGTGTAGACTTGATGGACCAAATAGCCTCTTTCCGCACTGTAGGTATTCTATGATTCTAATTAGTGAGTGGTGTATTTCTGTGTTGCAACATTTCATGTTTGCAGTATAACAGAAATAAAATAAATGGTTATCTACACAAACTAATCTAGCACTGAGCTCAAGATTCCAGAAGCTAAGGACAACAAGTGATCATCCTGTCCCTAAGCAATATTTATGTATTTTCATCTGGACGTTTGAAGTCACAGTAAAAAGTCTCACAACACTAGGTTAAAGTCCAACAGGTTTATTTGATAGCACAAATCACTAGTGGTTTGTGTTATCAAATAAATCTGTTGGACTTTAACCTGATGTTGTGAGGCTTTTTACTGTGTTTCCCCAGTCCAATGCCGGCACTTCCAACTTATGAAGACATACGTATGTAGAAACATATTCAGAAAAAACATTTTTTCTCCAAAACAGAATTTCCATAAACAATTCTGGAACTGATCTGTAAAAGGCAATAAAATACAAGTTGTTAAAGTATACAGTGAGGAGTCGTTTTTCAGCAGTTTAAATGGAAAATCTCACTAAAATGTAAATTTGAGTTGTGCAGTCAAACATACAGTGCTTTACTGCACTTGTAGTGCCATATAGTGGGTATATTATGTACTGCATTAACTGACACGAAAGTGCAAAACATAACTGTTAGCATCTCTGCCAAAAAAAGTCTTTGTATTAACTATTAATGTAACTATAGTGTTTATATCAGCCTGATTTAGTGTCAATGTATATGGCTATACTTGAAAGGAAAGCAATTGCTATAAGCTGCATAGAAATATATATTTGTTACTTTTGGCTTGCATATTAGACACGAATCATTGTCATGATTTATTTCTGTAACTGTTAAGTGAACAGATTTTTTAAAAATTAAGTAACATAGTAAAAAATCAAAGATTCTAGTGCAGACATTGCACAGCTTTAAAAATGATATATTAGAAAGGAGTGATTAAGTCAGCTTGGATTTTAAAAGTCAGAATATTGGAAGAGGTGGAAAAGAATTAAGGTGATTCAAGAATTCCAATGTTTTGAAGTCATGGGAAGAATAAGCTACCATATTGTATACGAAATGTGTCAGGAGAAGAAAATGGATTTAAGGTGGCATAATTAGCAATTAAAAAGAACAAGAAAACACAATCTTCACAGAAGTACTACAGTCATGTTAACAAAATAGATTGTGACAAGAAAGCTCTTAATGGAGATGAAAAGAAAAGAGACTATTGGATCATGCTTTTTTTATTTCTATTCCAAGAATGCGAGAGGGGAAAAGTTTCCCTGGTTTTGAGAGGAATATTGAACATTGTCCTCTTGGACTAACTTTGGTTTAATAAAAATTGTTGACTGTTGAGGAAAAATAGTAGTATTTGGCACAGAAGTAGAAATTATACTTCTTGGAACAATCTTTGAGGTTGGTGTTAGTGTTTTTGTTTTATGTGAATGTGTTCGGTGATAGAAGCCAACACATATTTTAGATAATATAATTAGGATTCTGCAGGCTGAAGCTAAGCAACCAGGATGTGAGGTGATTGTCAGGAACTTAAGAATCAAAGGATTTATCTAAAGTCTAAATTCTAATCTGGAGATAATACTAGTTTAGTTTTCTAGTATTCTGAAAAGGTGTAATGTTTATATCCATGCACAATTCTCTATCTTTTATTAATAAGCGAAACAGATGGATTAATTTGAAATTAATCTTTAGGCTTAGGGCTGAGGCTAAATAACTTAAATAAATTTAAATGGATAAAATAAACCGATTAGAGGCAACCATCATAATAGGCATCCAATTAGCATTAATTACTGATTATTTATTATCTTTTTTAGCAATCATTTTGCATTTCAGGTCATTTTGGTTTTTGGATACCATTTATAAACTTGCATTACTGTAGCCTAATGCTAGATAAGCTAACCACCTATCAGACTGAGCCAGAATGTTGTGCATGTCTTCCTGCATACAGACACAGATTACTTCAGTATCTGAGGAGTTATGAATTTTACTGAGCATAATTCAATCATAGGTGTACATCACTAGTTCTGATCTTATGGTCGAAGGATAGTCATTAATGAAGCAGATGGTTGGGCCTAGGACACTACCCTAAATATCCTCAGTGTTCAGTCCCATTTGAAACTCCTCAGATAATGATGCAGTCTATGTCAGCATGCATTAAGGTTGGACAGCATTCAGGCTAGGGCTGATAAGTGCCAAGTGACATACACAAAACACAAGTGCCAGGCAATGACCATCTTACCATTCCATCACTCCCCTCCCAACTCCACCCTTGATTTTCTCATCACCAAATCCCCTGCTATCAGCATGCTGAGGGTTACCATTGACAAGAAACTGAACAGGACCAGCCATATGAATATTGTTTCTGTAAAAGCAGGTCAGAAATTGGGAATTCTGTGCATAACTCACATCTTGACTCTCTAAATGTGCTCATCACCTACAAGACATAAGTCAGGTGATGTGTTTTAATAATCTCCACTTGTCTGGATGAGTGCAACTCCAATAATACTCAAGTAGCTGAAAACCATCCAGAATAAACAGACCCATTGATCATCATCCATCCATCACCTTAAACATTAAACTTCTTTCACCACCAGTGCACAGTGTGCACCATCTACAGGATGCATTGCAGCATCTCATCAAGCATTCTTTTAAAGCATCTTCCAAACCCATAACCTCTGTGGCATGGTAGCACAGTAGTTAGAACTGCTGCTTCACAGTTCCAGGGACATGGGTTCGATTCCCAGCTCGGGTCACTGTCTGTGTGGAGTTTGCACATTCTTCTCATGTCTGTGTGGGTTTCCTCTGGTGCTCCAGTTTCCTCACCCAGTCCACAGATGTGTGGGTTAGGCTGATTGACCAGGCTAAAAAATCGCCCCTTTGTATCCTGAGATGCATAGGTTAGAGGGATTAATGGGTAAAATATGTGGGGTAGGGCCTGGGTGGGATTGTGATTGGTGCAGACTCAAAGGCCGAATGGCCTCTTTCTACACTCTAGGATTCTATGATTCTTTACCAATGAGAGGACAGGAAATGCATAAAAACACTATCACCTTCAAATTCCTGTCCAAGTCACACACCTGTCATGGAATTATATTACCATTTCTTCGTTGTTGCTGGATCAAAATCCTAGAACTCACTGCTTTCCAGCATTTTGGTTGAAATGGTAATATATCCTATGGACTACATCAGTTTTAGAAAGTTATTCACCCCAACAACTGCAATGAAGTTACTGCGAAAACCCCCTAATCAGCACACTCCGGCATCTATTTGGGTACACTGAAGGAGAATTTAGCATGGCCAATGTACCTAATCAGCACGTCTTTTGGACTGTGGGAGAAAGCCTATACAGACACAGGGAGAACGTGCAGACTCCACATAGACAGTGACACAAGCTGGAATCAAACCCGAATCCCTGTTGTTGTGAGGCAGCAGTGCTAACTACTGTGCTGCCCTGAATGAATAAAGGAAATCACAAAATAATTCATGGATTTAACTATAAATGACTCAAGACTTTAATATTTTTTTATTGACATTGAGTCGTAAAAAGGTGCTGCTCATGTGTATATTTGTCTTTCATTACAACAGAAAAAAAGATTGGAACATCAGTAGATACAAGTCAAATGATCTGTATCCATAAATCCAAAAACTTAAATTTTTTGAATTGCATCAACCTTCAGCGCAGGAAGTCTAGTTGTTTGTTTACCTTGCAATTTTTGTGGTAATAATGTCAAAAAGAAAATTATTATAGTTACCTTGTGTTTATTATTTCTGATCTATCTTAATTTTTAAGCCATTTTAGTTACTTTAGATTGTAGCTTACCTAGACTACAGTGGTGCAAGTTTATATGTGTTGTCCAAAAACCAAAATGACCTGAAATGCAAAATGAAAATAGTCCTGTAGGTTTTGAATAAAGGATACTCAAACTGTGCTTGCAACGTCAGGCGCCGAAGGCATAAACACCGAAAACAAGCGAGTTTACTATCAAATAAATCAGTTGGATTTAAAATTGGTGTTGTCAGACCTCTTACTGAGTTTACCCTAGTCCAATGCCGGCATCTCTACAAGCTGAAAATCTGGCAGGACCTTTTGCTAGCCTGAACTCACCTTCAGACAAGTCTTTAACTGGACACAACACTCACTCACCTAATACCAGCAGCAATGCAATTAAGAGGCTTCATCATCCATCATGAAAGGGATTGTTGGAGAGATCGCTTTCAAAAGCACATTTGGTGCTTGTAGCTCTTCAGCAAAAGGCTTATTGAAGCCCGTACCTGGATGTTGTCTTGGATCTCTTAAATGACTTGGCACTTGGTTCCATCATGGAACATACATTCAATTCCGAATACATTTAGCACTTGGAACCACTCTGCCAGTACACTGAGTGTGGCCAGTCAGGGGAGTGCGGTTCAGTGACAGTGTCCAATCATGGGAGTGCCGGTGGAATGACTGTAGCCAGTTAGGGAAGTGCAAGTGCAATGAGCATGGCCAATTAGGGAAATGCATGTGGAGTGAGTGCAGCCTGTCAGGGAAGTGCATGTGGAGTGAGTGTGGCCAGTCAGGGAAGTGTGGATGCAGTGAATGTGGCCAGTTAGGGGAATACGAATGCAGTGACGGTGGCTAGTTAGGGGAGTGTGGTTGCAGTCAGTGCAGTTAGTCAGGGGGTTGCGGGTGCACAAGTCTTATGTTTCTTGACTCTTGAAATTGCTCGGTCACAGTTTTAGCAATAAAAAGAGACTTACTCATTAGGTAAAATTTATCTTGCCTTCATTGATGTGAATAGAAGTGGAGGTGCTGGGGGAAATAGCAAGAAGCTGCTATTCTGCACAGCATGCTTTTCCAGTAAGCCAACATGTGAATCACCTGCTCACTGCAAGAAAGCAGAACTGCATAATTAAGACTCCAATTAAGGGCCATTTAGCATGGTTGCTTATATTTTGCAGGCAGTGGACGCATCCCAAATCAGAGGCTCAGGTATTTTAATTCCTGGACTCATTTATCGTCGAGCAAGTGGTCACCTGATGATGTGATTAGTTGAAGTTAGGTGATGGAAGTGCAGGGGTTCTCCTCAGCATGTGCAGAATAGAAATATAGATTAGCTAACGAATACAGTATTGTCTGTTACAAGTCCTTGATTGTCAATCTTTGGCAACCCAGCACTTCTACATGCCATAAGGACCTGGGATAATGGCACAAGAATTTTGCTGCACCAACTCACTTGTTTTCAATGAAAATATTGCAGACAATTGGACCAAGGTTGAAAAGGAGAGGTGCTGCTCAGACCTCATCACCTATGAAGACAAATAATAACAGATATGTGCAATGCCAAGGTTTTCAGCACCTTGGATGTGAAATGAGGATTCTGGCAGATCCCGCCAGATGAGAAACCTTTGGAACATAGAGCATTCTATCTCCAGCAGTAGACATCAAAATGCCCTATGGAATCTCCACTGACAGCAAAGTCTTCTAACAATGCATGGAGCAACTCTTTGCATGTCAATCCTGCAAAATTATTGTTGATGTCATCTTGGTCTGGGATCAAGCTATGCAAGAATAATATACATATCTTAATCTTGTTCTTGACAAAATCAGGACCAAACAGCTGAAACTTAACCATGCCAACTGCAGATTCAGAGTCAATTTGGTCTCTTCTGTGGGTTACTTCTCACAGCCAATGGCATGAAGCCAGATCCAGGCAAAATAATGGCTATTTGATAGATTGCCATTTTCCTTGATAAGCATGCTTGGCAGCACTTCCTTGGTATGACAAATTATCTTTAAGTTTATCCTATGTTACAGTGAGGTCACTGAACCTCTTCTATCAACTTCTCCATAAGAACGTCGAATGGTACTGGCAAGTGCACCACACAGCATTCTTGACACAGACACAAACAGCACTTAGCTCCATTGCTGCTACAATACTTTGATGTTTGAGCGCCTATATTCATATCAGTCGGTGCCTCCCAGCATAAACTTGGTGCATCCAATAGCAGACCAATTGTCTTTGCAGCAAAGGCCCCCATTGATACAGACTCGTTAAGCTCAGATTGAAAAGGAACTTCTCGCTCTAGTCTTCGCCATTCAGAAATTTTGTGACTTTGTGTCTGATTATCCTGCAGCCATTGAAACTGATCATCAGCTCAGAACTATCCTAAAAAAGCATCTTCAAACTGGAGTGCATGATGCTGAAACTATAATCTCAATGTCATCTACAAACATGGTAACGATCTAACGATCTGTACTTGGCTGATTTTGAGAGACTTCTTACCCACTACAGACTTGTTGTATCATGACAAAGACATAGATATTATGGCACCAGGGTTGTTGTCCACTTGTGGAATCTAAATTCTATGATCTCAAAGATGCCAGTTGGATAACACTCAGATAACTGCACAATATCATCACGAGAGGCTAGCCCGTATCCTCAAGGGGCTTCCCCATGACCTCTGCACATTCTTCACCAGATAGGAACTAATGGTACAAGACAGACTGATACTGCGTGGCAAGCAATTAGTCATTGCTACTTTTCTTCAGAGGTGCTACATCCAGCAGTTTCATTAGGGGCATCCTGGATTGGAAGCAACCAGATACAGGCCAAGAAATCACGATACTGATCTTCCACATATAAAAGAATTGTTGCACCTACATGAGCTCCCAGACCTCCCATGAGCATCACAGTAGCTGATACTCCACTCCTGTCACTCGCAGAAAAATAGATGAAAATACATTAAAATAGAAATAATTTATGATTCCAATGCTTCCTTAGTTTCTCAGGATTACAGAACTCAAAAACACATTTTTTCGAAACGTCTATAATAGAAACCAAATGCATATTTTGAAAGTTACTTAAGAAATGCAATACTCTACCAACAACATTCCTGTTCAGTGCAGGGATGTGATAACGAGATCTGTTTTTTGTATGTAAAAATATGACAGTTGTTAGCATAAGCAGAGTCGTTTGAACAAATTCACCTATTATATATTAATAACATTGAGTGGTCTCAGGATTTCAAAGTACTGTGATTGATGTTGGCTCTGTGACTGCAATTTTAATGACTTGAGAACAGCTGGGCATCACCTAACCTTACGTGACAGACCCCAGTGTGAACCCTCAGTACTTCTTTCGGAAAAGATCAATGATTATAGCTTTCCAGGAGCTGGCAAAGCAAGCAGAGAAAGTACTCGAAACAAAACTCTTATGCGTCTGAATTCAATTGACCTTAATCCAGAGCAGAATGAAAAGCTGCCAAAACATATGCACCTCTGCCAGAGAAAGTTTGCCAATTTTATGCAGAAACAATGGTGCAGATTTTTGGGGTGTAATGGCAGTGAAACTGACAGCATATTTGGCCAGTCATGCAAGTACTGTTAAATGCAGAAATCCAGAAGTTGCTGTTAGTGATTCCTTGCTCCTCCTGTGTTGTTGAGGACAATCTTCAAGAACTTCCCTTTGATGTTGAGATAGGACTGTTGAAAAATAAAATGTTACATCTCATTAATAATTCGTAATAAACGTTAATTATTGCTGAACAGCCTCTAGCCCTGCAAAATTAATTTTTGTGTAATGTCAATTGGTAAAAATTTAATAGCTGTTTAATAAGTTCTTTTTGACATTTATGATATCTTCACTGTTGATGTGTATGTCCCAGAGTTTTATTTTGGTCTCTGTAAAGTGCATAGATTTTGCTGTTTCTGTAGCAATGATGGATTTTTGCAGGCTGAGAGTGCTAGCCCAAAGTCTACCCCCATATTTTTCTAACCAAGCTTGGACTGGCTTCAGCAGAGTTTCCCAGAGGCAAGGAGTAACCATCAAGTTGCCAAAGAAAGGGAATCTCAGTGACTGTAATAGTTGATGGGGCATAACACCATTGTGAATACCTGGGAAGGTTTTCAGCACAGTGCACCTCAACAAATTGAAAGCAGAAGGAGTCAGTGCCTTTCTCAAATCATAGCGCAGAGCCTAGTGTACTGAAAACCACTATCAACTTAAATTGATTTCAAGAAGGCTTTCAGTAGATCCATTAGCAGCCAATCCAGTATATTGCAACACGGTAGTGACTGGAGTGATAAATTTACACCTTCAAAACATTATGATATGATTTCAGCATTGAGACCAGTATGGGGGGGACCAGTTGGATGCAATCGTTCAGGTTCGCTAATGATTCTAACCTTGCCAGTGGAGGTCCACACCAGCAGGTGTCATATATGGTCCCCAGCAACAGAAACCAGGAGTGATGGTTTTGCTGGGGGACCAGAAGCTATTGAGGTCCTCCCAGGAGTGTGGAGGCAAGGAGGTGCCCCTTCAGCAGTGTCAATCTGGCATCTTGACAGTACCAAAAGGATGGAGCCAGTTGTGGGCAGAGCAAGGTAGAAAGGGAAGAAGGTGGGAGGATACTCTGCACAGGTGGTGGGGCCAGTGCTTTGAGGCTATTGGGTGGGAGGGGCAGGGGGAGATGCATGTCAATCAATTTCCTCTTATACTGGGAAATTGTACATGTGCAATGGCCTCCTCAATGGTCCAATGCCGGCCTCTAGGGTAGGATTAAGGCCCAACCCCACCCCCTCCCACCTACATAAATCCCCTGAGAGCCTCTGTGTTGCAAAGAGTGCTGTATATTTATTTCACTAAGCTTGGCCAAAAATGGGCAGGACAAAATCCTTTCTTTTTCGCCAGGTTTTTTTTTGGAAAAAATCACATCCATATTTATAGCTGTCCCAATCGCAAGCTACACTAACAAAACATGAAAGAGAACAGCAAAGGTGTGATGCAAGTTGGCATCTTTCATTAGCATTGCCTGCAAAAGATCGTGAATATCACACAGAGACAGTAATCGCCAACAAAGAGATGAACTGTCAAAGAAGACCTGAAAAAAATACACTCAAGGATTTCCTTCACATTACTTGGGCTGAAATAAATTGTGATGTACTAGGGCAGCTGGCAGAGTTTTGCTGTCCATAATTTCTCTGGTCCCATGGAGGAAGAAGTCTAAATAAATAAAGTGCATAGAAAGTGAAGTATAGTAAATGCTTATGCTTTATGACTCGTTGTCTGAGAATTATTCAATGTGGTTGGCTGCTTACCCTCCTTGTTGACATCACTGCTACTCGATTTTTGGAGATTCCCTCAATTTGGCATCAGATTCAAATTAATCTTGGTAAAGGTGAAATACATGCCACAGATAACTATTTTATATGGCCAGTTTTCTTGGAGGTTAACAGTAAGCAGTCACTTAACACTGATTGCAAAATGTGTACCAATGTCCAATCAATATGCAATTGCAGTTATGCAAAAAAATAATGAAGAACTGAGAAAATATGTAACAAAATTGGGTTAAACTAAAGCTACTCTTGAGATTACTGTAGGAGAAGTGCTGCAAGCAGCATGTAATCTGCTCTATACAATTACCTTGAATGAACACCACCTTGGAGTATTGTGTGCAGTTTTGATCTCCTTATGTAAGAAAATATATACTTACCATACCGGGATTGCAGTGAAGGTTCACCAGACTGATTCCTGGGATGGCAAGATTGTCGTACAGAGAGATTGGGTTGATTCAGCCCGTACGCACCGAAATTTAGAATAATGAGAGGGGATCCCACTGAAACACTAAGTTCTAACAGGACTGGACAAACTTGATATAGAGAATGTTTCCTGTGACAGGGTGGTCTAGAACAATGGTCACATTGGCCATTTTGGGGAGGGAGGAGAAATTTCTTTTACTCGGATGGTGAAGAAAAATGGATTTCTTGACACTAAAGGTGCCAAGGGATATGGGGAGAGCATTGGAATATGGCATTGAACTAAAGAATTAGCCATAATCACATGAATGGTGGAGTAGGCTCAATGGGCCAAACTTGCTTCTATTTTCTATGTGGAGCCAGTAGTGAGTTATTTGTGTCCTGAAAACCTGCTGTGTATCTTTTGAGTTGAAACTAGTCATTTTTGTTGAGTAACATCTGTTGTCCAAATCCCACATAATGACAAGGAATTACAGTTTAACCTTAAATTCAGATCAAATTGACCCCATACTTGTTGAGTAGAATATCCCATCCTCCATACCGCATGATTATAAGAAACAGTAGCATTCAACCAACTGAAACTGCTCCATCATTTAATAAGATAGCTCATATTTTGGCTTTAACTCTATTTTCCTGTCTTTCCTTCACAACCCTTGACTCTTGTTAAAGATATGTGTAATTCAATAATGAATATTTTAATGACTCAACCATTGCTGTCTATGGAAGAGATTCCAAATACTAACTACACTTTGAGAAAGAAAATTCCTCCTCATGTCCATCTTAAAATGGGAGACAACAATATTTTTAAACTGTGCCCCCTAGTTCTGAATTCTCCATGAGAGGAAAAGTCCTCTCAGCAATCACTCTGTCAAGCCCCCTCTGAATCTTACACGTTCCAATAAGATCATCTCTCTTTCTTCTAAACACCAATGAGTTTAGGCACAACCTGTTCAGCTTCACTTCATAAGACAGCCTCTTCATGCTGGGAATTAATCAAATGAATCTTCTCTGAACTACTTCCAATGCAAGCATAGCCCTCCTTATGGAAGGAGACCTGAATAGTACAGACGACTCCAAGTGTTACATTACCAACACCCTCTACAGCTCTAGCAATACTTTACTCAAGACAACTTTAAGCTGCTCTCCAAATGTTCTTGTCATACTGGTGACAATGCCCACCTCTGGTGGAACTGGAAAATTCCACTCTAAATGTCAAAGAAAAAAGATAAAGAAAAAAGAACAAAGAAAATTACAGCACAGGAACAGGTCCTTTGGCCCTCCAAGCCTGCACCGACCATGCTGCCTGACTTATCTAAAACTTCCTATCATTCTGGGGACCATATCCCTCTATTTTCATCCTATTTATGTATTTGTCAAGATGTCCCTTGAAAGTCACTATCGTATCTGCTTCCACTACCTCCTCTGGCAATGTGTTCTAGGCACCCACCACCTTCTGTGTAAAACATCTGCCTTGTACATCTTTTTTAAACCTTAGTCCTTGCACCTTAAACCTGAGCCCCCTAAGAAATTTTGGAAAATTCCAACCAATACATCCAATAGCTCTGCAACCTTCATGACCCTAAAGTGCTAGCCATTAAGTACAAAGGATTTTGACTTTAGTCATACTAATTTTCTTAGCAGATTTTTTATAGTGATTGTGATGGTTTTAAGTTCTTCCCTCCCTTTTTGTCTTCTTCTGTCAAATACGAAATATTTGTTCATAACCTTTGCTATTTCCTTGTTTCCCATTATTAATTCCCAATCTCATTCTCCAAGGGACCAACACTCACATTAGCTCCTCCTTTTGTTTTTATATACTGGCAGAAGCTTTTTTTGTCTATTTTATATTTCTTGCTAGTTTTCTCTCATACTCCAGTTACTCCTTCATTATTTCCTTTAAGTCATCTTTTGCTAGTTTTTAAACTTTTCCCAGCCTTCTGGCCTACCACTAATCTTTGGAGCATTCTCTTTCAATTTGACATCATCCTTAGTTATGGATGTTACATTCAGCTCAGTGTTTTTTTCTCAATATATATGCCTTTATTTTGATGTCTCTTTCAATATCTCTCCCTTCTTACCTATTTCCCAGTCTAGCTCTGTCCAAACCAAGATCATTTCACAACTGCACAGATTTTATCCTTTGTTAACAGAGCTACCCCACCTCCTTTTCTTTCCTTTCTTAAATGTCAAATAGTCTAAAATATACAGGTCCCAAAGATGGTCATGAGGAATTAAAGGTGGAATTTTCCCAAAAAATGCAGATCCAAATTTTCCCATTTTTTTGGAGAGAAGAATGAGTTTTACACTGATTCTGAAAGTAAACACACTGGCAAACCTGGCCTCATAGATCAGGTGCTGTTTTTAAAGGCACCCTGATCTCAAAGAGAATTTCAAGAATCCTCCTCTATCCCCCCACCATGGAAGTCATTGAAGACATGTTTCCCCACCCTCCTCCACAACATAGATCACTGACATTGGGGTGCTCCCAATAAGTCCCCTTCATGACTTCCTTCACAATCCAATGGCTTGAGTCAGTCTTAGATCTTTGTGCACTCTTTGGGCATATGCTGTTGTTTTCCAAACTTAGGCTTCAATATATCTAAATGGAGCTGCAAAATAGGTTACGATTCTCTCATCACAACTCACAACTTTTCTGGTGGGTTGTGGTAAGAGATGCATGTTGTTAGCCTTGTTCCAGGATTTGTACATGCATTGGGAACGCATGCGCATCTCCCAGAGCTGGATAGCGGTCACCAGTCAGACCATGCTGGAAACTGGTGGAAAGGCAGATAAGTAATTTGAATCTTTTAAAACGTATTTTAAAATCTGTATTCAGCGTGATGATCGGAAACTTTCAGGTCCCTGTTGAATCTTCCACCCCGCCAGGAGTACCTCATTCTGATGGGGTTTAGATTAGCTTCCTACGTTTGGGGAACTAGCAGGAGATCCCACTGGAATGAAGGCGGACAATTGGAGTCCTCCCAATGGGTCGGACGGTTGGGGGGGTGATGTCCCCTGGGCATGGGCATCATGGCAGTACCAACTTGTGTCCCCAACTGTGCCCAAGGGACAAAGTTCCCATGCACATTGGCATTGCCCACCAGTCATAGGATAACGCCAACGGGGGAGGGGCCTAGGGGGTCAGGGCTGGTCTGGGAATTCATAGAATCCTTACAGTGCAGAAACAGGCTATTTGGCCCATCGATTCTATACTGACCACAATCACACCCAGGCCCTACCCGCATATCTCTAAATATTTTACCCACTAATCCCTCTAACCTACAGATCCCAGGACACTAAGGGGCAATTTTAGCATGGCCAATCAACCTAATGCTGTGGGAGCAAACCAAAGTACCCAGAGAAAACCCACACAGACACGAGGCCAATGTGCAAACTCCACACAGACAGTGACCTGAGCTAGGATCAAACCCCAGGTCCCTGGAGCTGTGAAGCAGCAGTGCTAACCATTATGCTACCGCGCCACCCAAATTGTTGTGGGGTCTGTAATCAGGCCATGGTGGGGGAAGAGTCGGGGGTGCTAGGAGGCAGCACTGCAGGGGTTCTGTGTTGGCCAGCGATTGAGCTGGCCCGAAAACAGGGAGTCTGACAGATTTGAGCCACAGGGCATGCACGAAGTTCCAGAAGTGTTAAACTCGGGCGTGAACAGACCCCGTCCTCGGGTTTGTAATGATATTCATGACTGGGACCTTTGCAGTGCAGAGTGCAGAGATTCAGTAAGAAGCTGAGCAGTCTGGATGTAGAACAGGTTTCCCACCAATTCTTCACTTTTGGGAGAATCAAAGAACAAAGAACAAAACAGCACGGGAAACAGGCCCTTCGGCCCAATGAGAGCGCGCCGCCACTCCGATGTTCCCACCTCTACCTGTGATCCTTGTCTATGTTTATAGATCCATTGATTAAAAACCAAATTTGAGACAATTTAGGGAGAATTTGTTTTGCCAATTAGCCTAAGAGCACATCTTTGGGATGTGGGAGAAAACTGGAGCACCTGGAGAAAACCCATGCAAGCACGGGGAGAATGCGCAAACTCCCACAGACACAGGCCCAAATCCATGTATCCGCACAGCACAGCGATAGTCACTGAGCTGTCGTGTTGCCCATCAAATGGTCCAGGTCAAGCGTACACTAATGATGTGAAGCACTAGGATACTCTCAAAAAAAATCCAAGAGCAGCCCTCTCACGACCCATCGCGTGTATGCCCCTCGTTACACAACAAGGTGGACCAAAGCACCTGTAGGATAAAAACAAGTACATCAATATCATCATCTATTTACACACTTCCCAGGGACTCTCAAGGCTCATGATCCCTATTTTAAATCAGTTTTCTATACCCCTCCATTCCCATTCTGTTCCTGTGCCCATCTAAGTATTTCTTAAATAACTCCAGAGTACCTGCCTCCACCACTTTACTTGGCAGCGCATTCCATACCCCCACCACCTCTGTGTGAAAAAACTCCCTCTAGCATCCAAATTATACCTTACCCCCCTCACCCTAAGCCCGTGACCCCTCGTGCTATTCAAGTCCATCCTAGGAAAAAGCTTAACCCTGTTTACTCTATCTATACCCTTCATAATCTTGTACACCTCTATTAGATCTCCTCTAAGTCTACATCTTCGTGGCCATAATTCCTAAAAAGAGCTCTGACATTGAGGTTAAATACATTCCGAAGAAGGTTTGTAAAGAAACTCTCTATTGGTTTACGTTTATACCAATTTTCTTGATTTTTAAGAATTTGTCTCCTGATCTATGAGACATTGTAAAAAGTATGAACATTTTGATCAGTCATTTAAATTCTTGTAATTAATAGGAAGGTTGGTAATAAACTATCAGGCTCCTTCTAATAATTAAATAAAAAGCAGCTTTGTAAAGCCCTGCGATCAATTTTCAGTTTATACCGTTGATGAGGAAGAAACAAGAAAACTAGGAGAGGAGGAAGAATATTTAAATACAAATGAAAAGTATGAGTCAGTTCTAATGAGTCAGATGTACTAGGAGTAGGAGGAAAGTTATTTACAGTTAAAATTGTTACTGTCAGTGAACATTTTTAAGTAGAGAATCACAAGATGGAGATCTCACAATGTCTCACAGTAAGAGATGTTGTAAATTCCTTGGCTGAGAATGGAAAAACAAATATTGCTTGCCAGAATTTTCAAGTTTAATCTACCCTTTCCTTCTATTAAATTTTTAAAAACTGATTTATATTTTGATGTTAATCTCAATTCCCTGACAGAGAATGAGCAGGAATCATCTCTTAAACCTCTTGCAGAGTAACTCTGAAATTAGTGTGTGAAAATGATTGAGTCAACTTGACCATCACTTTCTCTTCATCCAAAAGTGTAATTTCTCTTCTGGCCCTGCCTCTGGGAATGTTTCCTCTAGTCATCATACATCAGTGATACAATAAAGCAAGAAAGAACATTTTTTTGATTCATATTGAGTAAAATTGTAAGAATATTCTTAAAGAATGACCAAGAAATAACGTAACTGGATTGATTATGATTCATTCAGGCACAGTTGAGGAGTGTTAAAATTAAATTCTTACAGTTTGCACATGTATAAGATCTATCACCATTTTGTTTCTGGTTACAACGAATCCAGGTAGGCGTCTGTGGTGTCTGATCCTTTTAAGAAATGATCTTTGAAAAGGTCATATGTCCTGGGCTGACCAATCAGGAAGCAAACTGAGATTTCACTCCAACTTTTCTGGGCTTGTTCTAGCAGTTAGATTCTAGAGTCATGTTTGGAATCATTGAATCTGCATCACTCTGTAAACAGTTGTTATTCATTAATAAACATTGATAATTTTTCTTAATTGCTGAAGTCAAGTTGCTACATCATCTGAAATAAGTGACCACATTATTGACTCCCATCTATTGACTCTGTGTACACTTCCTGCTGCCTTGGCAAAGCAGTCAGCATAATTAAGCACCCCATGCACTACAGCTATTCTCTCTTCCACCTTCTTCCTTTGGGAAAAGATACAAAAGTCTGAGGTCACATACCAACCGACTCACGAACAGCTTCTTCCCTGCTGCTGTCAGATTTTTGAATGGACTTAACCTTGCATTAAGTTGATCTTTCTCTATACCCTAGTTATGACTGTAACACTACATTCTGCACTCTCTTGTTTCCTTCACTATGAAAGTATGTTTTGACTGTACAGTGCGTAAGAAAAAATACTTTTCACTGTGTTAATACATGTGACAATAATAAATCAAATCAAAAACATTTAATTATTGTACATGTATATACACCCTGCTGCAAATTAAACTTCAAATAACTGGTCAGCAATGTTATTGTTTCCTTGTGTCAACTGTTGTATTCAAACCGACAAAGAGGAGGTCATGTGTTAAATGGACTGTGTTTCTACTGTGGTGCCAAGGGAGGTTTGGTTGTTGCTGGTGGCGATGCCGAGTTTTTCAAGTTTCCAGTTCTTGGTGTGCATGTAAATGGTGTAGTTTCTTCATCTCATCTACTTGGCAAAGTTTCGCAGCTGGTCTGCGTTCTGAGCGCAAGTTGAGAATATGTATTCCATTTTACTTTCCAGGGTGCGGCGTTTGCTATAGAGCTGGTGTATGAGGTGATTGAGGAGTGTGAGAGAGGTGCGACGGCAAAGCTTCTCAGCGTAGTCCATGTTTAGGTTGACCTGAGTGGGTTCGTGATCTGTAGTCCCTTTGGTATCCTGTCTGCTTTCTTGCATCTCTGTAGAAACTTGATGTCTGTGTCGAAATGTGCAATCCTCTTGGAGATCCTCTCCACTTGGATCCGGCAGTATGCGGTGTCGATAGTAGTCATGATGTAAAGATGCCGGCGTTGGACTGGGGTAGTAAGAACTCAGTAAGAATTTAGCAACACCAATTTGCCACCAGCAACAACCAAACCTCCCTTGGCACCACAGTAGAAAACAACACTACCGCAGGGAGGTCCATTGTTAACTTGTCGGACTACACACTTCAATCAGAGGAAATTGAAGTTCTCAGCCGAGGGCTCAATTTCTGTCCCACCACCAAAATGGACCCCATCAGTCTCGCAGCGGACACAGAGGAATTCATCAGGTGAATGAGGCTGCGTGAGTTCTTCCACAAACCCCAAGAGGCCAATAGCGGACTCAATGAGACAGCTAATGAACCAGAACAGCCGACAGAGGGATCCGCATTGCAGCAACCGAAGAGGAATGAATCCAATTGGACTCCTCCGGAAGGCCGCTGCCCCTGACTGGACATGTATGCCCAAGCCATCAGGAGGTGCGTGAACACCAGATTCATCAACCGCACTTACAAGACAGTCCCGAACATCACCTAAGCACAACGCGAGGCCATCCGTGCTCTCTAGACCAACCGCAACATTGTCATCAAACCAGCAGACAAAGGAGGCGCCACCGTCATACTGAACGGAACGGACTACTGTGAAGAAGTGTACCGACAACTAAACAATGAGAAACACTACAGACAGTTACCAGCAGATCCGACCAAAGATCACACTCGTCAACTCAACACTCTGATCAAAACCTTTGATCCGGACCTTCAGAACACCCTCTGGGCTCTCATTCCACGTACTCCCTGTATTGGAGATCTCTACTGCCTCCCAAAGATACACAAGGCAAACATACCCGGCCGTCCCATCCTATCGGGCAATGGGACCCTGTGTGAGAACCTCTCCGGCTATATCGAGGGCATCCTGAAACCCATCGTACAAAGAACCCCCAGCTTTTCTCTTGACACTACGGACTTCCTACAGAAACTCAGCACACATGGAGCAGTAGAACCAGGGACACTCCTTGTCACAATGGATGTCTCAGCGCTCTACACCAACATCCCCCACGACGATGGTATTGCTGCAACTGCCTCAGTACTCAATGCCAACAACTGCCAGTTTCCGGATGCAATTTTACAACTCATCCGCTTCATCTTGGACCACAACGTCTTCACCTTCAACAATCAGCTTTTCATCCAGACACATGGAACAGCCATGGGAACCAAATTCGCACCTCAGTATGCCAACATCTTCATGCACAGGTTCGAACAAGACTTCTTCACTACACGAGATCTTCAACCAAGGTTACATACTAGATACATTGATGACATCTTTTTCCTTTGGACTCATGGTGAACAATCATTGAAACAACTGTATGATGATATCAACAAGTTCCATCCAACCATCAGACTCACCATGGACTATTCTCCAGAATCAGTTGCATTCTTGGACACACGCATCTCCATCAAGGACGGTCACCTCAGCACCTCACTGTACCGCAAACCAACAGACAACCTCACAATGCTCCACTTCTCCAGCTTCCACCCTAGACACATTAAAGAAGCCATTCCCTATGGACAAGCCCTCCCTATACACAGAATTTGCTCAGATGAGGAGGATCGTGACAGACACCTCCAGATGCTGAAGGATGCCCTCGTGAGAACAGGATATGGTGCTCGACTCATCAATCGACAGTTCCGACGTGCCACAACGATAAACCGCACTGACCTCCTCAGAAGACGAACACGGGACACAGTGGACAGAGTACCCTTTGTTGTCCAGTACTTCCCTGGAGCGGAGAAGCTACGACACCTTCTCCGGAGTCTTCAACATATCATTGATGACGATGAACATCTCGCTAGGGCCATCCCCACTCCCCCACTTCTTGCTTTCAGACAACTGCACAACCTCAAACAGATCATTGTTCGCAGCAAACTACCCAACCTCAGGAGAACAGTGACCACAATACCACACAACCCTGCCACAGCAACCTCTGCAAGACATGCCAGATCATAGACATGGATGACATCATCAAACATGAGAATACCATTCACCAGGTACACGGTACATACTCTTGCAACTCGGCCAACGTTGTCTACCTAATACGTTGCAAGAAAGGATGTCCGAAGCATGGTACATTGGGGAGACCATGCAGACACTACGACAGCGGATGAATGAGCATCGCTCAACAATCACCAGGCAAAACAGTTCCTTTCCTGTGGGCGAACACTTCAGCAGTCATGGGCATTCGGCCTCCGACCTGCGGGTAAATGTTCTTCAAGGGAGCCTTCGTGACACACAACAGCGCAGAGCCGCTGAGCAGAGACTGATAGCCAAGTTCCGCACACGTGAGGATGGTCTTAACAGGGATCTTGGCTTCATGACATACTATCTGTAACCCCTGTAACTTGCCTGGGTTAGCAAAAAACCTCACTTACTGTGCTGTCTGGAGAAAATACACAATTCTCTAACCAATGCTCAGGATTCCCTTCACACACATTGTTAGCCACTTTGACACTTGAATAGCAGGTTAGATGTAAGGATTCGCATTCTAATCAGCAATCTCTGACTGTCTGTGCTGATGTGTGCTATTGCAGACCAGAACACTGCATTTGCCTGATGAAGACACAGAGTGTTGAAAGCTCGCAATTTTACTATCAAATAAATCGGTTGGATTTAAAATTGGTGTTGCTAAATTCTTACTGAGTTCTTACTACCCCAGTCCAACGCCGGCATCTTTACATCATTATTCTCTCTTGCCAGACGTTTTAGTATGATTTGGATAGGATGAGTGTGTGGGCATATGCATTGCACATACAGCATAATGTGGATAAATGTGAGATTATCCACTATGGTAAAAATAGTAGGAAAACAGATTATTATTTGAATAGGTGTAAATTGAAAGAGGTTGCTACTCAATGAAACCTTGGTGTCCTAGTGCATTAGTTGCTGAATGTAAGCACACAGGTACAGCAGGGCAGTAAAGAAAGCAAGTGTTTTGTTGGCCTTCATAGCAAGAGGATTTGAGGATAGAGATAGGGATGTTTTGCTGCAATTGTACAGGGTGTTGGTGAGACCACATCTGGAGTTTTGTGTGCAGGTTTGGTGTCCTTATCTGAGGAAGAATGTTCTTGTATAGAGGGAGTACAGTGAACGTTTACCATGCTAATTCCTGGGATGGCAGGTTTGATATATGAGGAGACACTAAGTTGGTTAGAATTATATTCATTGAAGTTTAAAGGAGTGAGAGGAGATCTCACAGAAACTTATAAAATTTCAACAGGATTAGACAATAGATTCAGAAAGAATGTTCCCAATGATGGGGGAATCCTGAACTCAAGGTCACTGTTTGATAACAAGGAGTAAACATTTTAGAACTGAAGTGAGGAGCAATTTTTTCACCTAGAGAGAGTGGTGAATCTGTGGAACTTACCACAGAAGACCATTCTATAGAATGTCTGTGACCTGATTGAAGTCTCATCCATTTGATCCTCCAGTTTAGACATACAAGCCATAAAAGTTCAAGGAATCCAGATTTAAATTCAAACAGTTTGACCTGTGATCGAATCTGTCTTACTGTGCAACTTCACAGAAGAAATTATCATGCCTTACACTAGAACATGGATGGACTTGTTATAGCTCATAGATTGTCCAATACATACACCATGTATTTCAAATTATCATGTTTTTTAAGGCTGGGCCACTGTAGCCTTCATCTCTATTCTTTAGGAGCGCTTGGATTACATTTGCTATTTGGCTAACTGTATCTTCCATTGTCCTTTCCAATACTTCCAACAGCCTGACAGTCACATTCACAGGAGCTATCCCAGATAGTACCATCACTATTCCTGTCCCATCTGTAGGGCAGAGCCAGCAGAAGTAGTGGCACAGCGCAGTTGGGTGGAGTTGTCCCAGAAGTCCTCAATCTTGATTCTGGACCCCAAGTCACATGGCAGAAGATCAAACATTGGGAAGGAAACCTCTTGCTATTTACCATTTCCTGCCCCCCCAGCACTTGTGAATCAGTGCCCTTTAATGTTGAACATGAGGAGGAAGCATGGAGAATGGCGAGGGTACGGAATGTACATTGGATGAAGAATTTTAAACGTCCATCACAAGAGTGGCTCGATAAGCACCACTTATGACCACCTCTCAAGGACATTGCTACTAGACTGGGTTTGTGGCAAATGAGACAACGGATGAGAGGATGCTAGATAGATTACCATTCTTTGTGGGAGAACATACATTCAACAAAAGATGTGATTGAATAATGGGAAAGGATTGACCCTCCTATTGTACAAAATTTGCTATCAATAAAATAAATCCCGGAGATAAAATATTTCAGTACAAGTCATAAATTGTCAGGTTACTTTACAGAGACCACTGGATGTCCTAGGAATGTAATGTTTGGGTGTACAGAATATCAAGTTATTTTTTATTTTTTCTACAATTTATTTTGTAACATGTTGCAAAGTTTTGATTTAAAGAAAGGAGGGGAATCTCTTAATGGTATATAAAGTTAAGAATGTACATTGGGAGAGCATTGAAGTACTTGGAACATAGATTTCTGGGGCACTAAGGCCTGATACTTTGCTCCCAGGGCAGAGTTGTGACAGTTCCCAGCCCTGCAAAGTTTAATGTTTCTTTCTGGGATTGGGGGAAAAGATAGGTGGTCACGTGAAAAGGGAGTAATGGCTGCTGCCCAATAGAAATGAAATAGAAGGATTTTAAGTGTGGAGGTCAATGGGGATAAAGGGCAGCCTCAATGCTTTGACACTTTGTCAAAACTATGAAATGAAACAGCCCTTCAGCCCATAATCCTTGCATACTTCCCATGCCAACATATATCCCTTTATCTATCCCATGGCTCATTTTAATCCCTATACCAATTTAGTGCCAACCCATGTTCCCCAAACAACACTCTTGCCATTGTAAATTCTATGCCAGCTCATCCAGTGTTAATTGGTGAATTCACTATTAAAAAAAACACAAATCCATGCACTACATGTAAATTTCCCTTAATCCACAACAATTTGTATCCAAAGTCCTATTTTAAAGACTTTATAAGATCTTGGCACTGTCAAACTGTGAATTGACAGGGACCCTAATGTGATAATGATAGATTGTGAAATTAATCATGCAGTTCTAATCCTGTAGTGATAATGTGCAGATTCATGGAGTGAAATAGTAAGCACTATTTTTTAAAAGCACTGTAAACATGTTTTTTTAAATAGGATGAGATTTAACTGGCTTTATAGCCTCTTGACAGCACTGTTGATAGTTCCTAGGAACTTGACAATTGCAATGAGTTCATATACTTTTTTTTAAACACATCGCAATGAACTTTTAACAATCTTAAAGAGAAACTGATCTCTCCCAAAGGTGTCATTGAATCATAGCAAAAAGGTACCTGACCTCTCCAAAGAACTCCAGTTTCGATCTTCTCCTAATTTGCACATGTTTTGGACATCTCACTAGTGAAATGTCAGCTCGGACTATGACAGCGACACTTTAGTAGGTGCAGTTGCCTCTTAAATAGCAGATGTGCAAATTAGAACTCACTCTGCAAAAATGGTGAGGTTGTGTTCAGGCATGAGACTTCTGGATTCAGGTCTCTGGTGCTATTTTTAACCAAGCTGGAGAACGTTGGTGTGAAATTTCAGGTTTAGGTGCTGGTTATGGAGAACGCAGACAAATCTAGTATTAAGTACAAGATTGCCATTTGGTTCTCTACTTCACCATCTGGCTTCTGGCAATTAGAAACCAATGTATGTCAGCAAGTTAAGGCATGGGCAGAGTTTTCAACGATCTCAAATTTATTGATGGTAAAACATGGGAGGCAGGCTAGAAGTATATTGGAATTGCCAAATCTAGAGACAACAAAGGCACTGTTGAAGTTTTCAGTGACAGGTGGCAAGCCTAACTTCAGAAGTCAGGTGCTATTTTTAAAGGGCATTGTGATCTCAGTGAAATTGAAGATTCCTAAGCCTCCCCCACCCTCTTTCCCAGCAAAGATCACTGGCCTCGGGGCCTTCCCAATATGTCCCCCTTCATACACCCTCCATTCATGGGTTCGCCCTCTTCATGCTCCATGGTAATGCCACCTGGCAGTCCTGGCATGCCAGTTGGCACTGCCAAGCTGCTAAGTTATGTCTTCAACCACCAGGAGCCTTAATGCCCTCAGAGCTAATGCTGCCCCCGACCCCCGCCACTCCCTCCCTCCTCACCACTCCACCCTAACCAGATGTGGCTATCAAGTTTGCTTTCCATTTTTTGTCAGCCAGTGGTAATTCTTGTTGGGTTCCCACTGCGCCAAGAGTTGGAAAATCCTGGAAGGAGGGAAAATCCAGCCTTAAAATATTTAAATGTTTATTTAAGTCTGCTAACTGGGCAGGAACCAGGTTATGTCCTGGAGCAGTGGCTGGGAAGATTGTAACAGGATTTTGCACTTGCACTGAACACACTAAACTGCTCACCAGTGATTTTCTGACCTTGCCTATTCCAATGCGATCTGCACTGGGGATGACACAGTCAGACAAATCATGGCCTTAATCTCTTGCTGTGTCATTCAGTTCTGTATATGTAGCTAGCCTTGATCTGACACTTGATCTTAGCCAAAAGGTCAAGAAACAATGAGAACCTTATATTTACAAGGGAAAATTGAATCATGTTGCCTGTGAGTTCTTACGTGATAGCATAACCCATCAATATAACAATATCACTTTGATCTGGACTGACTACTCTTCACAAGTATTTGTTCAATCTCTCAAAAGGTGAACCAAAGCTGCATATGAATTATTGAAGTGGTTTAATTTATATTCGATGATCAGATTCATTCATTTTAATCATCACAACTTCTCTGTAATTATGTAAAATAATGAATACATTATGATTCCCTACAGAATTTTCCAGTCTTTCTGAACCAAAGCTTTGCTCCATCCTGTTACCCAATCGTCTATCTGTGTCACTTTTTATCTCTCACTTCACAGCCAGAAATCAAAGGGTTTCCCGACACAAGGAATAGCAAATTTTAAGCAACTTCTTGTTAGCATACTTAACATCTTCATTTTTTACTTGAACATATTCAAATCTCTTTTTTGAATAAAGTTGAAACATCTGAAATGGGATGACCATAGCTCGCGAGAAAGGAAAGTATTCGGTGAACTGTATTGACTAATCAACTAAATAAAAATC
Source organism: Sphyrna mokarran (assembly GCA_024679065.1). NCBI lineage: Eukaryota > Metazoa > Chordata > Chondrichthyes > Carcharhiniformes > Carcharhinidae > Sphyrna > Sphyrna mokarran. The sequence goes on from JAGIQG010000015.1 coordinate 28,686,821, forward strand.
AAGCACAGGAATGTTAGCTATCCTACCAAATCCATAATCCTTAAAATTATATCAGTCCCAAAGCTATACCAATCAAAGCACTAAGAAATTAGATTTATCAATTTCAATTGTCTTCAACAGAAAATGTTGTGCCCATCTGCAGACTATATTGACTACAGTTAACTATCGAAAACTATACATCACTTATGGAAATTATAGTGAATGAGAAACAAATAAGTCATTTGCCAGCCTGCTAAGAACAATGTGTGACACTGTCAGTCTCATCAACCAGGACATGAGTAAATTTTATACATGCACAAAATAATTAAAATAATGCATTTCAAAATTGATAAAGCCTTTGTGAAATGCTGAAAATAATTAGTATTACAACTAAATGAGCTGTATATAGATATCTATATACAGCTCATTTAGTTGTAATATTAAAGATGAATACCCATTTATAACAAATCAATTTGTGCCTGATAAATTCATATATATATATATATATATACACATTATCAGGCACAAATTGATTTGTTATAAATGGGTATTCATCTTTCCACTCGATTCATGTAGGAGGACTCAAATGCAGAACACTGGCCTTGCACAATTTCCAGGCAACAGTAATTGAAACTGCTTGTCACTTTCCTGATGACAAAGTAGTTAATTACCCACCTGAAAAAAGAAACAGCAACTACATTGCAGCCAGCCACAAACTGAATTGGTTACAATTATGATCAGTGTATAAAACAAAGCTGATCTCTTGAACAAGGCTTATCATGATGCTGTGTACTCTCAAGCATTGTAAACTCTGCAATGCTGTATATCAACTACTTCATCACTGTAGTGGAATGTTGCGGATAAATTAATTTTTCTCACTTTCACCATAACCCAAAGCAAAACCAATCTGGTTGACATGTAGTCTATCATATGCCAAAGAACAGTCTTTACAACATTAAAAATGTACGGCTAACCTCTTGTCCCACCAATAAATTATAAAATGCATCTCAGAAATCTCACTTGCCATGCATGAACAGAAGAGTTATTACAATAGCAGCAAAACAGTCTCTTTCAGTTTAAAATATCTGCACAGGACATCAAGTTACAACAGTGAAACAACGGGCTAAAACTGAATGATTGTTAGAATGAAGTAATTGCAATCACTGTTTCGATAGGTGTTAGGTACATTCATTTGTTTGAAGAAATGAGAGGACAGCACTGCTACGAGTTTTAAAATGATTTTCTTTTATTGAAAATAATTTAAAGAATTAACATGATGGAAGCAAAAAAGCGAACTCAGAGACTGGCTCCTTGGCTAGTACAAAACTAATGTATTAAAATGAGCGGAATTTAAGAACTGAACTGAACTCACACACTCTAAAATCAAAATATATTTCAACTCTTACCTTATCACTGGAATTGTTTTTTGCATGCTGTCTCCGTCTAGAAAAACAACCCTCACAGCTGCTGTTATGGGAAACTGTTGTTTGCTTGCATTGTGTACCCTTCAGGAATGCAGTCAATTTTTAGCTAACACATCATGCCTTCTGATTCCAAACGCAGTCAAGTTAGCTACAATTGTTCAGCTTAGCAAAGTTAGTTAATACCTACAGTCTAGTATTTAAATATAATTGTGCACCGGTAGAAATATCTTAAAATGAAGCATTTGTATAGACTGAAGCAAACAGGACTAAGCATACACAGGATCCCTCAATTCCTTCCTCTGATTCTATATAACCATTTTGAATCAAATATATGAAACTTTTTTCAGGAGCAGAAATGGTTTGTTTCCCTTTGCAGTCATTATCATCATCACTGTGGAGCTACCCTTCTCTATTGTTATTAAATGGTTACATATGCATTTAAGTAGTAAGATTATCCAGTATATCATTACAATAATAACAATGAATAGGACCAGCCCTTGTACCATGAAGCTCCTAATTGAGCCGAGCCAACCAGTCATCCAGCTCCACAAGATGGAGGGTGGGGCCTATCTATGTTTTTCAACTGTGTTTTTAATTGGTGATATTTTCTGAACTGTCGGTTTTGTATGTGCAACACTCAGTCCCGATTAAGGCACAGGTGCTTCTTTATTCAGTCAGGATATAGACAAGTGTCATCCTATTCTGCAAGGCTATGATATGAATGGTCACTATTTCAGTGTCCATTTGAACTAAGGCTTCAGCAGTGTCATTGGCCACCTTTTCTAGAATTGATGCTATGTTGATGGACTCCCTTGCCAGTTTTGCATTTCCATACCAAGGGAGTAGGATAACAAAGAATCATTCTGTTTCTGTATTTGCTCATCTTACTCTTTGCCAATGAGGCAGCATGGGAAGGGAGGTTGTATGGCGAATACAAAGTAGGATATATCCCAGATAATAAGATCCCATCCAAGATCCAAGGGATAGGCCTTCTAGCCGCAAGTAAAGTAGGTGCCATTTTAGGCTGTAAAGTTCCTGAGTTCCCTGGTGAACATCAAATCATTCTCAGGCCAAGGGCCTCCACTGGTTTTGTTGAGGATGCCTCACAAATTCCACATTCCTACTGACTGGAGATGAGGGCTGACATGGACAAATGAAAGATATTGGGGCAATTGCTATATCTCATTACGTGTCCTCTGATTTAGTTCCTGACTGGATAGACCGCCCCTGTGGCCTTCCTATCCCAGAGGTATTAGTAAGGACTATGGACAGAGGTTCAAGGGTTGTATTGTAATTGGGCTGGTACCAAATGAATTTAAGAAGTAGCTTGCCCTCCCAATCTTTTCCCCTTGCGCCTTCGCCTGAGGTTGCTACAGAAGACGTATTGATCCTGTTACTTCTAATTAGCCATTCCACTATTAATGGAATACCACCCTTAGAATGTACAGGTATATGTGCACATACCTAAAAACTAGAGACATTAGCTCTCTTGGCATAAGTGTAGGCCATGTACACAAAGGTGTATAGTTGTAATTCTTTGGTCACTTGCTTTGGTTCCTCAGGTGCAAGGGACTGGGAGGCTGGGAATAGATAAATGCTCAACATACAAAAACACAACATAATACAGAGTTTAAACACGATGTTAATATATTCAAGTAGTATAAAAGAAATGTCCTTTGGTAGATCCACTGGGTGCTCTCTTGAACTGTGATACATGTATCGAAGGCATTTTCCCGTGGACCTTGACGGCTGCTTGGGTGGTCAATAGCTCTTGATAGGGTCCTTCCTGTCTGGCTCCCAAAGGTTTCTTCCATATCTTCGTCGTGTAGACTCAGGCTCCTGGGGCAGTATCGTGCCCTCCTTCAGGTGGATCATTCCATGCTGCCAACACCTGCTGGGAAACAGAACTGATAACATTTGTAAGGTTTTTACAATATTCTAACAAAGTGTCACTCATCAAGTGGTAATCAGCTTTTCGTAAATCAATGGTTCCAGGCAACAACATTGGTCTTCCTGTTATTACTTCAAATGGACTCAGAATCATAATCCTTTTTGGCGTTGCACTGATATTACACAGTACAATTGGTAGTACCTGGGGCCATGATGTCCCTTCTTAGTGGTATTTAGCAAATTGGACTTTGAGTTTGGTTCATTTACTCCACTTGTCCAGAGGATTGTGAATCCTGGAATGGCCCCGCCAGTATAGGGGGCCTTGGCTAAGGCATTACCGTGATGGGTCCCGAATTATTTTTCTGACAGCTGAGGTTTGTTTACTGAATCTTTATCCGTATTAGCGTTTCTGAAACTGCATTGTCATGTGTTACAAGACTAGATGTCCCCAAGAGTGGATCTGCTGTGTTGGGAAGGGCAACAGTGCCAGGGGAACAACTGGCTTCTTGATGTCTCTTTGTCTCCATATACTGGTCTTCCCATAGCTTTATTCTTCCTCAATCTATGTCCACTTTTCTTCCCTTGTACACTCATTTTGTATCTACTGCAGATTTTGTGTCAGAGTAAATGCTCCCAGTCTTGGTATCTGGGTTGATTCTTCTGACCAGGCCGATTATGAAGCAGCCTCTTTGGCTGCCTGATTGGCGAAGGCATTTCCCTAAGCTTCCTCTGTTTTCCATTGTATGGGCTTTGCACTTCAAAATGGATACCCCCTGGGGGCAACTATATGGCTTCTCGGAAATTTCAGATTTCCCTCCCATTACATGAGGAAACTCCTATTTCACCATAACTGACCGAAGTAGTGGGCGACTCTGATAACATACTATAAGTCCATAGAAAGATAGATTAGCCATTTCTCCCCCCACTATCTGGCAGGCTTCTGCCAAGGCTCACAGTTCGGCCTGTTGGTTGCTGAGGGTAGACGGCCTTTTGCCACAACTTCATGCATGGTAGTAACTGCCTATCCTGATTTTCTGACACCATCCATAAAAAAGGATAAGTTCTGTGTTGGGTAAAAGGTTCTCCACCGCTAAGGCAACTTCTTCTGTTTCTTTTCACAGTTCCACATAATCATGGTCTTCTCCATACTCTCACTCCTCAGAAAGCGGGGCATAGTTGCAGGGTTGACTGGTTTAGCCAAACGAAATGGATATTGTGGGTCTCCAGAACTGCTGTCCATCAGACTACTGTGATCTGTGATACTCTGTTCATTGACAAAATGTGGACTGTGTGGGGACATTTGACAGTTAGCTTCTGATTCAGGACAACAAGTGCAATGGCCATTATGGCTTGATGGGTGGTGTCCATGGCTCTTAGATAAATTCCCCATCCAAGGGCTACCGTAACCAATTGGGTAACCAATTTTGCCAAATAGTAGCTATTAGGTCTTTGCCCGTTCCCATGTTCTGCTGCTTGAACTTCTTCAAATATTCTTCATCTTCAGACTGATGGTGTCCTTGATGTCCTTTGCCTTGCTGCTTGGCTCAGCATGTTTTACCCAGTGACCTTATTTCTCATAGGGATGCCAGTAACATCCCTTGCTGGGTTGTCTGAATCCTTGGGTTTTCCTCCTGCTTACAGGGTGTGGACTTTGGCTCACATGTCCTGATCTATTTGGTTACACTGCTCCATCAATGTCACAAATGTTCTGACTTTGTCCCAGTCTGGCAAGTGTAACTTTACCATCTATATCAATTCTGGCTTTAGAACAGTGACAAATGCAGCTTTCATGAATCCAAAAGCATTGCCATACATTTCTTTGGGTCTGGCACAGTCAATTCTCTTTGCCACTTGTCCAGACACCACTATGGTTATAATCTAAACTGTATCCTATGGGTGGAGTTGGTAGATACCTTTCATACAGTTTAATTGATCCCAAGTCTTCATGTCCACTTTAAGGTGTGGCAATTCTTTAGACCACTTATCAATTTTCTCCAGTTTGCTGCCTAGTGCAATAGGTGGTAGGTATACTGGTTTTCACTGATGGTTTTGCCATCTACCGTAGTTACCTCAGACTTGATCTTAACCTGTTTTTTCTTTAATGGTGCAAATCTTACGTGAAAAATCCCTTCTGCAGTGTCCCTGTCCTTGCTAGAGGACCCTGAATCTGCTCCTAAGCCAGCATTGTGCCCATGCACATCTCACTGTTCCTTTCTTATCTGCTGCATGCTAGGGTAACTTGGCCAGGACCCAATACATACTTCTTTAAATGGTGCTGGTTCTTTAGGAAACTTTTTTTAAAATCTTGATTCTCAGCTTTAAGTGTTTTGCTTTTGGTCTTGCGTCCCTTATTTTACATTTCCAACCTTTCTATCTCCTGCTTTTTTATTTTCCAACTGTTCGTATACTGCTTTCAGTTGATTCTTTACATTGATCAGATTACGGTCATGTTAGAAATTCTTTATTATTTCATTCTGTTGTCAGATCTGGCCCATGATGGCTCAGGACCATTTTATGCACTCCTTATCCTTCATTGTGTCATTTTTTTTTTCCAAACCCTTTTTATCTCATCCAAGGACCACTGTCCCCTGGAGGTGCCATACTTCTTTCCAACCTCAGTATAGGATTTGAGCAAGTCAAATTGCCATTCTATATATTTTCAGTTGCTGCAGAATTTCATCCTCTGAAACAGGAGGTGGGGCCTTCTTACCCTTTACTGTGGTCTGTAACTGATTCTGTGGAGGAGCTTTCGTATGACTTTTTGCTTCTGTCATGGTGATGGTCATTAAGTGGTTAGTGGGTCTCAAGCTATAGGCTAAGCTAGCTGAGTGGGAGTCTTATCATATACTCCTCTGAAACGAGATATCTCTGAGTGAGCCTCGAGGTTTATTAAGGATCGCGTAAAGGGAAGGATGAGACCAAGGACTTTTAATTAAGAGAAGTCCTTACCTCAGAGGATCATGCTGTAGGTCCAATGTCCTGGATTCAGTCCAATAGGCCTCCAGGGACCCCATGTGCAGCGGCAGAAACTGTTAGATCCATTCATTTATTTGGAGAGATTAGGGCACAATGCTGGTCTGAGTTTTAAAATTATTTTCTTTTATTGAAAAAGAATTTAAAGAACTAACTTGACAGAAGCAAAAAAGCTAACTTGAAATCTGGCTTCTTGGCCAGGTGTTTTCCAGAAAAAAACATGTATTGAAATGAGTGGAATGTAAAAATTGAATTGAACACATACACACGCTAAAATCAAAATATATTTCAATCTTTATCTTATTAATGGAAGTGTTTTTTGCATGATATCTCATCTAGAAAAACAATCCTCGCAACTGCCGTTATGAGAAACTGTCGTTTGCCTTCATTGTGTATCCTTCAGGAATGCAGTCAATTTTTAGCTAACGCATCATGCCTTCCAATGCTACATGTAGTCAAAATAGTTACAATTGTTCAGTTTAGAATTCGTTAACCCCTACAGCCTAGCATTTAAATGTAATTATGCGTAGGCAAAAATATCTTAAAATGAAGTCTTTGCATAACTGAAGCAAACAGGGTTAAGCATATACGGGATCACTCAATAGATAATTAAAATGCTTATACCTTTGTGATGACAATAGCTTTAATCTAGTTACAATGCTCTGGCTTTGTTCTCAGACTTACATTTGCAGTGGCTTAGCATTAAGAAATTTAAAAACTGAAAAATAATTTTTTGTGCGATTTGCATTTTCAAGATGGGAGAGTGAATATATTTTCTTTGGAATTCATTAGTCATTTTCAGTCAGTTATATCACAGTCAAATGCAGGATAAAGTTCAGTCTGCTCTTCTTCCTGCTCTGAAGAAACTCCAAATTATCCTCTATGACTGATTCCTTTGAAAGAGAAACCAATATACAGGCTCTGAATAAAAATTCTCAATTTATGCTGTTACTTGCACTTGTTAGTAGGAACTAAATTGAAACACACTAATTTCAAATACAGTTTAAACAGTCAGAAGAAATAGAAAACATTAAATTACTTGTGCTAGGCTTGAATCTAGAAAAAGTTGAGAATGACTTTCCAATCCATTGCAACACCCAGCAAAATTGTTCGAAACGATGTAAAGGTTTTGCCTGGTTCTCAACTGGACGGTACAATAAACAATGGTTAAGTTATTGCAGGTGATTGGCATTACACAATATGCCAATGAAGAAGCTAGGGTGGTTGACAATAGATTTCCCTAGAAGTGCTGAACCTTAATGTTCAAACTGTCCATCTTCAAGTTTTTGATATGTATTGTAGAAATTTAATCTAGTTACATCAAGTCTACAGTGAAGAAATGGGCCATTTAGAACATAGAACATAGAACACTACAGCACAAACAGGCCCTTTGGCCCACAAGTTGTGCCGAACACATCAAAACCTACCCAGCCATAGACCTATCTATAACCCCCAATCCCATTGGATCCCAAATACTCATCCAGAAGTCTTTTAAAATATCCCAGCGAGTTTGCCTCGACCACCACCAACGGCAGCCGATTCCATTCACTCACCACCCTCTGAGTGAAAAACTTTCCCCTAGCATCCCCTCTGTACTTGCTTCCCTGCACCTTAAATCTGTGCCCTCTCGTCGCGACCATTTCAGCCCTGGGAAATAGTCTCTGAGAGTCCACCCTATCTATTCCTCTCAACATCTTGTAAACCTCTATCAGGTCGCCTCTCAACCTTCGTCTCTCCAGGGAGAACAGTCCCAGCTCCCTCAACCTGTCTTCATAAGGCATGCCTCCCAATCCAGGCAACATCCTTGTAAATCTCCTCTGCACCCTTTCAATAGCTTCCACGTCCTTCCTATAGTGAGGCGACCAGAACTGCGCACAGTACTCCAAGTGTGGTCTGACAAGGGTCCTATAAAGCTGCAGCATTACCTCCTGACTCCTGAACTCAATCCCTCGATGAATGAAGGCCAGTACACCGTAAGCTTTCTTAACCACATCCTCCACCTGGGAGGCCGATTTGAGAGTCTTATGGACCCGGACCCCAAGATCCCTCTGCTCTTCCACACAGCTAAGACTCCTACCTTTGATAGTGTACTCATTCATCCCGTTGGATCTGCCAAAATGGACCACAACACATTTATCCGCGTTGAAGTCCATCTGCCACTTCTCCGCCCAGTCTTGCATCCTGTTGATGTCATGCTGCAACTTCTGACATCCCTCCAGACCATCCACAACACCACCGACCTTCGTGTCATCGGCGAACTTACTCACCCATCCCTCCACTTCCTCATCCAGGTCATTTATGAAAATGACAAACAGCAAGGGTCCTAGAACAGATCCCTGGGGCACTCCACTGGTGACCGACCTCCATGCAGAAAAAGAGCCATCCACAACCACCCTCTGCCTTCTGCAGGCAAGCCAGTTCTGGATCCACAAGGCCAAAGCCCTTGGATCCCATGGCCTCTCACCTTCTCAAGAAGTCTTGCATGTGGGACCTTGTCAAATGCCTTGCTGAAGTCCATGTACACCACGTCCACTGCTCTTCCTTCGTCAATGTGTTCAGTCACATTTTCAAAGAACTCAATTAAGCTCGTAAGGCACGACCTGCCTTTTACAAAACCATGCTGACTATTTCTAATCAACCTAAACTTCTCCAAATGCTCGTAAATCTTGTCCCTCAGAAGCCTCTCCATCAGCTTACCAACCACTGAGGTCAGACTCACCGGTCGGTAATTTCCAGGACTATCCCTGTTCCCTTTCTTGAAAATAGGGACCACATCCGCAATCCTCCAATCCTCCGGAACCTCTCCCGTCTCCATCGACGACGCAAAGATCATCGCCAGGGGCTCTACAATGACATCCCTCACCTCCCACAATAACCTGGGGTACATCCCATCTGGTCCCGGAGACTTGTCTATCTTGATAGCATTTAGAAGTTCTAACACATCCATGTAGATATTAAGGAAGCGGATGTGTTAGTCATTTGACATAACTGATGTGTGCTTGCAGTTATGCACCTTATAAGGCTCCTTTTACCCCTCTTCATCTTACGCTATTACACTCTCACTTGCAAATCTAGCTTCTGTTTAAGTGCATCTATATCAATTATTTCCAAAAATACATTTTATTCATAATGTTTGTAAGTACATTTACAAAACGTTGAACTGAAAATGACAGAAAGTACAATATTTTTTTCTGTACATAAGATGTTCCACTCTGATGTACCTCAATGCAATTGCAATGTTCTTGATATCCATAATGTACATTCCATGTCAGGCATACAGCCCGAGGTGTTCGACACAGTTTCCAGTCCCTTTGTATATGGCTGAAAGGCCTTGGCCAATGACCTTTCCCTATTGTGCCTCCATTGCAGTTGCCAAGTTTTAGTGTGTCTTGGAGTGTGTCATTCAGCAAATCTCAGTCAAGGATATTTCTTTGCACTGGAAGTCTAGCAGGTTTCAGGCAGATGAAGAGTGTCTTTCACTGAGTTGATTGCCCCCCAGCCATAGTTGGGGTTAATATCTGTGCGTCTGAGAGCAGCCCATAAGGCAGAGCTGACATCTCTCTACAGACATTGTTCGCAAAGGCACATTCCAGAAGGATGTAAGTAACACAATCTCTTCCTCACCACAGCCACCTTGAGGCCAATGTGCCAAGATGGAGAGATCTTTGGGAAGGATCTGACAGAAGTGCCTCTCTCATCACCAGCCAAGCTATATCTCGTTTTGGTACTCATTTAAAACTTCTGGTGATGAGCATTGAGAGTCTGCTCAGTGAACTATCCGTTAGGTACTGCTATCTTTTTCTGCATGGTCTCTAGGATATATAAGTGGACCACTTCTGCACAAGGTCAAAGATGTTTGTTTTTGCATAAATCTTTTATTGAGGGATGGGTGGTGTGACATGGTCCAAAGGCAGCACAGTTGTTGACATTACTTAACACCAAAGGACCCGGGTTTGATTCCTGGCTTGGGTCACTGTTTACATAGAATCTGCACGTTCTCCCCATGTATTTCCACCAGTTTCCTCCCACAGTTTGAAAGATGTGCTGGTTAGGTGTGTTGGCCATGCTAAATTCTCCCTCAGTATACCCAAACAGGCACTGGAGTGTGGCAACTAGAGGATTTTCATAGCAACTTCATTGCAGTGTTAATGTAAGCCTACTTGTGACATTTATATATAAACTTTAAACTGCTTGGGGCAGCAAGTGGCAACACTAGGAACAGGTAGAACTTCAGCACATAGTGACAGCTGTGTTTGTATATGGAAGCTACATGCACACTGAGAAGATGACCATCAAGACAACAGTAGTGACGTTTTTCTAGAGATATGTATATCATTCCTTAGAATATGGGTCATTTTTAACTTCCAGAAAGCAGAAGGGGGCTTGGTTGAATTGCACAGTGTGGGAACAAGGAATGGGGGAGACCTATGCCACATACTGAGCATGCTTTGCACCTGAAGACCAGCTTTTGTTTTATGATAATTACTGTCTCAAATACTTCTTGTGGGAGTGCATCCTACATTCTTAGCATTCAATGAATAGTTAATTAAATTGAGTTAACATCAAAAGGGGCAAGTTTCATTACTGTAGCTAAACAATTAAATAAAGGGAAAAGCTAGAACAATATTTACTTGCAGTTCATGATTTCGCCAGAAAGGAATTAGAAAAAAAAGCTATAATTACATTTGCAATTGTGCAGATGAAGGTAGAATGTCCATTGAGACTTGAAGTATTAATTAATTTGCTTCAGAGTTGTTTTGTTTCCAATGAAAATGACAAAAACAGGGAGTTAATGGATAAATTTAGCTACATTAATTTATTTCTTGATACATAACCTATGAATGAAGGTAGCTGGCTAGCACAGTCTATTTGGCTGTTTCATTTCAAGGTTGATGGGACTGAAGCCTGACTTATGCATTGAAGGTACCCTCTTTCTGCTGGCTGGAACAACCTTGTTCCTAATAAGTATGAATTGGCAGCAAAACATTTCTTATAATTTGGTATAAGGTGACAATGAATTAACATGCATGTCTGAGAAAAATATATTCAGTGCATTTAGTGAATGGTGAAAGCAGAGGAAACGTGTCAATTCTAGAAGTTCCAGGAGCATTGGAATTTGGATGCACGACTGAAGATGTGTGTCAGAATTCTATGGATGCTCTGAGGAATGAAATCAGATGGGAATTGCCTGTGAAGTTTAAATATCTGATGGTCAATTCCCTTGTTGCCTAAGACCCAGCACAAATTTCTCCAATCTGAGCTAGTGAATAAGGAATCATGGCTGGAAACTTCTGAAGAGTTGAGCAAAAGGAGTGTGGCACCATGCTCCTGGATACAGTGCCAAGAGAGGTCTAATATCCACTGAGTGGCATTGTGCATTCAACAATATGCTAAAGTGCATCTGACCCCACTTTGCCTTTGCAAACATTATAAAAAATGATTTCCTTTTAAAGAATATTGTAGAATTATTGAATTGCCAGGCATAGTATGAGGCGGTTTTACCTTTTCCCCTCAATAGAAAACACAAACAATCCTTAGAAACATCGTGTTCTGCTTCAAGCTTTCATGTTCACATTCCTAAATCAATAGGGTGGCATCTTGTACCATTGTATCTAGTAATGGCGAGCAAATGGCTCTGAGTGCAAACTAAGCTAATGACCATAGGCAAAAGCAATAACAAAAGAATAAATGCAAAATACTGTGGATGCTGGAATCTGAAACAAAATCAGAAAAATGCTGGAAAATCTCAGCAGATTTGACAGCATTTGTGGAGAGATTAGAGCCAATGTTTCAAACCAGGAGAAGGGTCATCTAGACTTTCAACTTTGGTTCTATTCTCCCTCCACAATTGCTGTCAGATCTGCTGAGATTTTCCAACATTGTCCTAATCCCAGTTAGCTCATGCTTCATTCTAAATATACTTTCAAAAAATTAGTTCTCAGCCACATTTAGAGTAAAACGTGACTCAAGTCTTAAAACTTACAACACATCTGTCACTTCTAATGCCAGCTTAGCTTGCATATCAATCCATCCCTCACTGTCAAAGCACCATCTCACATCCCTATTTGACCATCTAACTTCTAATGATTGGGAGAAGGGATGGTTTGCATCAGATGAAAAAAAGAAGCAGTTTGAAAGAGAGCCCATTTCAACAATAGTCCTTTTCATGATTCAAATTGCCCATCTTCCTGGACAGTCTGAATGAATCCTCAGACAAGTGATCTCTCCTGTTGGATGCTCAGAAGATTCATAGATGAGGCAGAATTCTCCTAGAAAATGCCTAACAGCATGATCTTATGACTTCATCCTGCCTGTCAGGCGAGGTGGAGAGAGGCAAAAAAAAAAATCAGGTTTGCACCATAATTCTCACCTGGATGGTTACGTTGATGTTTCCCACTGGGCACCATAACTGTGCTGGGACAGTGCCAAGGGAGTGGACTGGAGAAAGGCAAGGGGGAAGCTCTGTAGGGGTGATGACATGGGAAGAAAGGAGAATTCTGCAAGAGTGAGGATAACCATTGAGCCTAGACTCTGCCACAACCTCGCTCTTTACTGGCAAGAATCATGTCCAGGATCTTTTGTTTCACTAAATGTCATAAGATTGCGACTTGCATCTTGCCAACAAACTGGCACAATACTCTCCTGTTTTTCGTTCATTCAGCACTTAAATTCTAAGTATCATTCTGGATGAGAAAACTCATCTGATTTGTGTCAATATTTCCAGTACCTAACAAATCAGAATTTTCCCACATGTAGTCATTTTTTTAGAAGATAAGATTTTGTATCTGTCTAAAGAAAAGTGGGGCCTGAACACTGGCAACCTGCCTTCACAGAAATGAAGCATTTTTTTTTAAAGGGCACAATGTTCTCAAAGTGAAATTGAAGACCCTCTTTCTCTCACCATGGGCATTGGGCCTTACCATTTGAAGGCCGTTTCCCCACCCATCTCTCCAACATAGATCACTGGCATTGGGGCCACCTAATGAGTTCCCCTTCATGACCAGCACCTTTGCCTTCACCCCATGACCCCTTCACTCCCCACATTCCAGATTGACACTGCCCAACCATGTCCCCAACCACCAGAGGGTTCTGATGGCCTCCAAGCACTCCAGCATGGTCATCATACCTGTTGTAGGGCTTTTTCAGAGGCTAAGTATTGAGCTTAACTTTGGCTCAAATAATACAGACTCATGACTGCTACTCAGCGAAATCCGAGAGTCCATCCTAGGTCCCCTGCATTAAGCACGACCTCTCCACTCAGTGATACAGTGATCGTAACCTCTGCTCATTCAGATTGCTCAACTTTCGGTTCTAGAAGCCTAATGCTTAACTTCTCTAACTACTGGGTGGTAAATAAAATATATTCACCCGCTGGATTCCTACAAATGATCTTGCCAGCTATTCCAGTTCTGTAGGGGTTTTCCCCAGAAGTTAGATATTGAAATTAACTTTAGCTAATACAAAGATCTGTGACTACTATATCCTGGTGAATGATGTTCTTTATTGACCAACATTTACTGGGAGAGAGAGGATTGGGCGGTCCAACACTTCTCTGAAGTTACATCACAGAGGCAATACAATTGTACACTTTCAAAAAAAATTATACACACCCTCTGGCTTATCCCAGTTGGAAATGAACTAATCAATTAGTAAATGTCACAAACTGTGGCCAATTATAGATATTGTCTGACAGCATAGGAACAATAAGTTTCTGCCTGACTTTCCCATGGCCACCTGTTGCAGATTCTCATCTGTTGAAGGCTTTGTCTATTCATTAGTCCATCCGAGTTTGCTAGCTTTGCCCTTGGCTTATAGATCTTCTATTCATAAGGACTGTCTAGAGTCCATGCTGATAAGAGCTAAGCTTCTTTGGGTATATTGTTATAAGGAATGTGGTCCACATTATTTTATCACTCGCATTTCCATCATGTTCGTGGGTCTGAGATTCCCAGGGACAGGGAGAATTCAGTGTGAAATTGTCGATGCATACTTAAATGCTTATTTAAATATGCTAATCTGGTTCTCACTCTCAATGGCTGGGAACCAGATTACATAAGGTGCTGTGCCTGGAGGATTCAATCAGGCCATTGAGGGTGACCTATTACAGTGCCAAAGAGGAGAAAGGAATGATCTGAAGGAATGTGCTTGCTATCAGCTGCTCTCTTTTGGGGGTAGGCCATTGCTTGGCAAACATGAGTCTACTTGGAAAATTGGATTCTTTTGACCCTGCCATAGAAAACTGGGCCCAACATATAGAAAATATGAATTATCTCTTCAGAGTTAACGACATAGTCTCAGATAAAAAGTAACGAGTTAGTTTGCTGACCGCTTCTGGACTGTCAGCTTTCACTATTATGCACAGTTTAACCTTTCTGGAGACATTGGCACAAAAAATCTTTAGGAATTGACAAACTTAAGAAAAGAATATTATGACTTAAGCCACTCCTGATTCTGTGAAGGCACTGTTTTACTCAGCATTCCATGAGACACAGGAATCAGTCACTAGTATCCTGATAAGATTAAGGCAATTGGCAGAGGATTGCGAATTCAGATTGACGTTAAATGAGTTGCCCTGAGACCGATTGGTGCATGGAATCAATAATACGACCACACAAAAATAACTGCTGGCAGAGGCTCAGCTGGCAATTAAGCATTACAGCTGGCTTCGTCCTTGGAGAAAATAGTGAGTGGAGCATGAGTTACAGGGTATTCCAATGGAGGTAGATGCGCACACCAGTGCAGTTGAGTTAAGGGGTCACCACTGCAGGGCAAGCAACTATATAGTCATGCTCAGGAAGGATTCGGATACAAAAGAATCCAGGTCTGCCCACAAAGCTGCTTCTAAAAAAGGGCAAATTAGAACTAAATGCAACAGCCTCTGCAGAATCCTGCCCATCAAGATATTGCAACGTTTGCCAGTGCCGGAAAAAAAAACAACAACGTTCCTAAACCAACATGTAGGCTGGGGTACAGGAGAATGCACATCCTGGAAGCTCCACCTACCTCCAACATGGAACAACTACTTTGCATAGGCAATGACCAAATTGGAACCTATTAAATTATTCACAAGACTGAACAGATGTTCAGTATTAAATCGAGGTTGATACAGGCACAGCCATATCCATGGTAAGGGAAATAGTGTCCAACAAAGTTCACACTGAACTCCAATCCTTATCTCTAATTGATACTTAAGCAAGACTGAGCACTTATACAGGCACTACTTATGTGCCTGTTACTTATGGAAAACAACTGGTTAATTTACCCTTGATAGTAGTGTAAGGTTCAAACCATGCTTATTAGGACAAAATTAGCTGAAGGAGATCCAACTAGACTGAATAAACATTTTTCAGCTAGAAAACAGCCACTTGAGCGAAGTTCTGCTCAAATACCCAGAGGTTTCTTGAGAAGGGCTTAGAAACAATTGAAGAACCAAAAAGCGATATTTCATGTCGATCCGGAGGCAATCCCAAAATTTTGCAGAGCCCAGCTGGTACCATTCGCATTAAGGGAAAAGATGGACACGGAAATCAAAAGATTGGAGTGTGAAGGCATAATAAACCCAGCTCAGTTTGCGAAATGGTTGGCATCCGTGGTGTCCGTTCCAAAGCTGAATGGCTTGGTTTTTGTAGAGACTTTAAACAGAAAATAAATTGCTACTCACAACTTGATAAATACCCAATTTCTCAGATTGAGGATCTATATGTAAAACAGGCTACCATTACCAGAGACCTCACTGTTGGTACCCAGAGTAGAAGAAACAGTGATGACATTGAACTTTCTGGATACCTCCTGGTGGCCGCACACAACATACGTCTGTAGACACAAAAAGAAGATGGAATTAGCAAAAGTAAAACACATGATATTAGCGGGGAAAAGAGAAAGACCAATTCAACCTTAATTTCACTCCTACTGGAGGAGCAGAGGGCAGATCACCATAGAAGATGGGATACTGCTATGTGAGGCATGAGTCATAGAATCCTACAGTGATGAAAGAGGCCATTTGACCATGAATTCTGCACTGACCACAATTCCACCCAGGCCCCATCCCCATAACGCCATGCGTTTTACCCTAGCTAGTGCCCTCAGGGGCAATTTAACGTGGCCAATCCATTTAACTCACATGTTTGGACTGTGGGAGGAAACCAGAGTACCTGGAGGAAATCCACACAGACATGGGAGAATGTGAAGTTTGCACACATGTGATCCAAGCCGGGAATCGAAACCAGGTCCCTGGTGCTGTGAGGCAGCAGTGCTAACCACTGTGCTGCCCCCTTTCGACGCTAATGAAAAAGTCTGGGTAAGGAACTTCACAAATGGTTCTGATGGATAGTAGCAATATTCAAGTCCAGTATGGGACCTATTTCCTACTGGGTTTGCATGGGAGAAGCTGTCTTAGGAAAGCACATATACCAGGTGCAGGCCTCAAATTTGTCACCCATCCTAGAGCCAACTGAGCCCAGCAAGCCAAGGAGTGAGGAGAATCTTCCCTAAATGGCCAGCCCTGCCTGTCTGGCACCCCTGGTGAAAACCTCAGACACTGAAAAGAACATGGTGGATGAAGCCACAACTGTTCCCCTACTGCTGGAGGAAGGGAGCAAATTGGCTCTCCTGCACTCACTACGGTAGAGACAGGCGCCTAGTAGATACACCATTCCTACGTTGGATGCTGAATTGGAAAATCCAAACCTGACGCTGAAATGGAGGAAGAGACCAGTGAGGCACTTGAACCCCAAGGATCCCTCAGTCTGGGGCAGGGTGGATGAAAGAACATGAGTGTAGCAACTTCAATCAGGCCACTGAGGTTGGCCTATTGGGGTATGAACTCCCTGACAAAGGATCCAACTCATGGGCCAATCAGGAAGTCTTTGCCTCATACTTAATTGGGAGTGTCAGTTCCTTTGACATCCCCGGGGATAGACTGCTAACTACTAGCACTCAGTGTATTGCTGTTAGAGTTTGTAAATAAAGGGATTTTGGTGAAAGGACTTCTGCCTCTGAAGACATAACAATTCCGACAGAATTTCATGCTGGCACTAAACCCTTCACCACAATTCCCCAACATGATCTGTATCAGGTGCAATGTGGCCTGAAAAATACAGCCATGATCTCTGTAAACCCCATGTCTGTGAACTCCCCTCCTCCAACACTCCAAAAAAGTGAGGTTAGGTGGTGGATTTAACATGTTAAATTGTCCTCTAGTATCTCAATATGTTTAGGTGGGATGGATAAATGGGGTAGGTGTGTGTGGGTTTCAAGCATAGGGTGGGAAGAGGGCCTAGGTAAGATATCCGATCAAAGAATTGGTGCAGACTCGATAGGCTGAATAGCTTCTTCTGCACTATAGGGTTTCTACGATTACTAATGACGTCCCCATGTAATATGAATTTCAGCCCTTTTAAGCGACCTTCCACTTTCTTGGGTAAACTTTTACTGCCTGACCTAATGAGTATTTTTAGCATTTCCTTCTTTTAATTAATAAAATTAACAAGTAAACAATTCATTTGAAACCGATCTTAACTTCATGTTAAAGTGATAATTTTAGTGCAAGAATGAAGGAAGCAAATACAAACTAACTATCAGGAAAGATTGTGACTCAAAATCCAGAGAATTAAAATCAGTCCAAATTGTCAATTATTAATGCACTTTGCTCCATTCTCAGGCAGCAACTGAATCAAACCATTCTGGTCATTATCTCAAAATTACATTGCGAATAAGTTCACATATCACTCCCTCTCAGAATTCTATCTTTAAAATTATTGTCTTTTCAGAAATCCTCAAAAGTTAATTCTTTCCGCAATGCCCTTCATTAAATATCACAGTCGCCAGCTTTCAGTAAAAAAAACTACAGAATATCTTTCATATGCATTTATTAATCTACTTATCTAAGAATTAAACTGCCAATTACCATTACTGGACTTTTACAGAAGCTAACTTTAATGCCAATTCTCCATTTCTATCATATCCCTTTTCTTCTTACTGCATTTGTTAACCAATTTTCTTCCGACCCCAAATAAAATAATCATTCTTAGATATAGAAATAAATTACTTTCATTAACATGAACTACCAATCTTCAAATCTCTCATTTTTCTTACCAACAACAACCATTTGCATTTATGCTTTATGTTGATGTAGAAACAAGTTCCCGGGTATCCAGAGGCATAATCAGACAAAATCAATGCCAAGCAAAAGGAGGAAAATCTGACTGAAAGCTGAATCAATAGTTTTAAAACAAGGTGTGTTGAAGAACAAGAGGAAAGTAAGGAGACATAGAATTTTTTAGGCTAAAGTTAATGTTAGTGCTGAACAGAGTTTGTCTCACTGATCATAAACCTTTCTTTAAAGATTGTGAAAATGAGAAAGAGCTATTAATTTCAAAAACATAGAACACCAGTAACAACTTCAGAATGTTAATTAAAATTATGCACACAAGATAAAATTTAACCAATAAAATACTAAAAAAAACTCTCAAAAACATGCTTGGTAAAAGCACACGATTAAATTACCTTTTTGGCAACCACCAATTATAGATCCTTAACCATGAAAGTCAAGTAAATTTTACCTGTCAACGAATTGTTGTCATTTTGATAATACACACATGATGACTTCAGACATCTTGATCTGACGTGGAATTCCAAAAGGAGGTTCAGAAACAAACTTAGTTTCCTAAAAAACTCTCCTGGTTTAATAATCGGTGGCTGCCTCCAATTCAAAACATAGCAGCAATTCAGTGTCCCACACAAAAAAACTGATCTTCAGGATTTACTCTCACAGCAACTCCATTCAGTTAAACATAACTTTCTTTAAATGTCTTCTATCTTTCAACTCATAACTTAATTGCAGCGTTAGTGTAAGCCTACTTGTGACACTAAAAAATAAACTTAATGTTCCATTTCTCTTAAACATCTCTTTGAATTCAATTTCTTGAAATATAAAAATATTTATGCTTTCTATTTACTTTTTTTGGGTTGATTGGAATAGCACGATGGCCTAGTGGTTAGCACTGCTGTCTCACAAATGCCAGAGACTTGGGTTCAATTCCCAGCTTGGGTCAATGTATGGAGTTTGCACATTCTTCGTGTCTGCGTGGGTTATCTTTTGTTTCTACCCAAAGATGTGCAGGTTAGGTGAATTGTCATGATAAATTCTCCGTCAGTGTACCTGAACAGGCATTGCAGTGTGGTGTCTAGGGGATTTTCACTTCATTGTAACTTCAATTACAGTGTGAATGTAAGCCTGTGACTAATAAATAAGGTTTAAAAACTTTATCTTTCCCTGTTTACTCATGGAATGCTTGCAAGATAAATATCATTTCTGAACTATGTTTTGAAACAAAAACAAAATTTCCCCACTTATCTTGCAATGCAAATTTCAGATTCAACCTATTTACTTGTAAATCAAATCCCCATAACAAAACATATAAAATAACACCATTCATCTGACTTCACTGACAATCCATCTCTAGTAACCTTCCACTATTCAATTAATCCTGGTGCACAGTGTATTATATCTTTGCAATTATGCTTTGTGCATATAAAAAAACCCATCAGAGAGTGGAGGAAGGAAAACTAGAGCAAGAGATATTGACTGTTGAAAGTATGCCTTTAAATAGTGGGGCGAAGCAGAGGATCCACAAAAAAAGAATGCGCACAACACAAATTCAAATCAAGTTTATGTTTATCCAGGGAAAAACAAACAATGAGTTCTGAAAGAAGGTGTATATTTTTTGAAGTACTGATTCAACTCAACCATTTTCATAATTAGTCCTATAATTAGTTTTAAGCTACTTTTGCTTATAAATATTGATTTTTATTGTAGATCTGTAGTTTTTGCTATTTATTATAACATTTACTGCATCAAGAGAACTTATACCATTACAGAAATTGGCACAATTTTGTATAGCTCAGTTGTATATTTTCTCATGGATTGTAAAATAAGGCACAAATGCCAAAAGGTGAAGGGCTATGCAGACTCAAACATTGGCATTGTTCTCTCTCCACAGATGCTGACAGACCTGAGATTTTCCAGCATTTTCTATTTTACTATTAATGCACTGATTTATCTGTTAAATACAACACTTGGGATAGAGGTGTAAAAAAAAAAGCATGAACTGCTGTTATAGTATGGATTAGAAACCAACGTATATAATGAAGTTAGACAGCACCCCAACTATTTTGGCATTAGTTTGAGGATAAGGTGCTTCATTCCAGATATAATTTTATTGACACACTAGGACATTACCAAAAATATAATATAACAATATAGTTAAATGATAACAATACTTAATTTAGTTGCTAACCTACCTCTTAGTTCCAATTCAAGCAATATTCCTCTTAGACTTAAAACCCCTCTTCACAAATCAGTTAGCAAAGAACACAGGCTTACATCTTTGTATTTGTTAACAGTCCTAGAGCTTTAAGAAGACCTTTGGGCAAGGGGAAAAGAGCAAGAGCGAGAGCCACACACTTGTCTTCTGATAGCCCCAAAACAGCAGCCTTTAGGAGAGGCAGAAAGACACCTCTTGCCTCTTTCAGAACGAGGCAGAAACTGACTATATTTTAAGAAGAACCATACCTTCCTTCAAGCTTAGCTCCTTACATCAACCCAATAAAAAAACTCTGACCCCAAATAAACAAAAATGCATTAACTGTTTAGACAAAACACTATTAGCTAAAGTTATCATCATGCACTCAATATTTGACCTGCCTGTTGCCCAGACAATTGACAATGTATAAAACAGAGCTCACCTCCAAACCTATTCCTTACAAGAAACATAAAACTACATTTCCTAAAGGCACAGCATCATCACACTACAAAATTTCAACTTGTAACGTTAAACAAGAGAATGTCAGCACCATATACTGCTAAGATGTGAACAGTTTGTTCATGCCAAATAGCAGGAACATAAACCATTTCAAATGTGTTGGGTTCCATGGTGTAATGGTGAGTATTCTGGACTTTGAATTCAGTGATCCGAGTTCAAATCTCAGTAGAACCTTTTAATTTGTCAATGCAGATGATTGATTTGCTGAAGGCCATTTCCCTTAATTTTAGGGGTGACACAGTAGCTAGCACTGCTGCCTCAATGCCAGGAACTAAGGTTTGATTCCCAGCTTGGGTCAACGTCTGTGCGGAGTTTGCACATTCTGTGTCTGCATGGGTTTCCTCCCACAGTCTGAAAAACATGCTGGTTAGATGCATTGACCCGAACAGGTGCCAGAACATGGCGACTAGAGGAATTTCGCAGTAACATCATTGCAGTGTTAATGTAGGCCCTACTAGTGACTAATAAGTAAATTTTAACAGAAGTATATTTAGTCCTATTCAGGAAAGGAAAGCAGGGACTAATGTTGTAGGAAACCTGAATGAATTATTGATCATTCTATGTCAGGCACTATGTCTTATTTCTCAACTGGCACCGTAGTTAGCATTGCTGCCTCACAGTGCTGGGGACCCAGGCTCAATTCCAGCCTCGGGTGACTGTCTGTGTGAATTTGTATTTTCTCCCCATGTCTGCATGTGTTTCCTCTGGGTACTTTTGTTTCCTCCCACACTCCAAAGATATGCTGGTTAGGCAGATTGAGAATCAATTTATCATGGCCAATGCCAGGGGGATTAGCGGGGCCTAGGTGGGATTGTGGTGGGTGCAGACTCAAATGAACCAAATAGAATCCCCACAGTGCAGAAGGAGACTGAAATAATATGAATGCCTACATGGACAATTCAGTTCAACATAAGAGGAATAGAAAAGAAACTTCCTAGCAGACTCTAACCATCATTATACAACTAGTTATGCTTCAGTAAGAATGGGAAACGTGCAGAGTAGAGAATCATAATAAGACATGGTTCATGCTTATGATGCCATATTGGAAAGTGAATTTGTTCATTCAGTTCTCTTATTTCCTATCCCTTCACTCAATTATAAGCAGATATTGTGAATGTTATTAAAAAAGTAGTATTCCAAGTAAATGCTTTCTGTAATTAGGAAATGAAATTAAAAACCATCATAGAAAATAGAAGTTGACCATTCAAGTCTACTCCACCATTCATTTTTATGACAGCTGATCATTAAACCCAAATTCCTGATCCCACCTTCCCAACATATCCCTTGATCCCCTTAGCCTCAAGAGGTATATCTAATTTCTTCTTGAAATCACGTGTTTTGACCTCAACTATTTTGTGCTGGTAAATAAATTCCAGAATCACCTCCCTATGGACGAAGAAATTTCCCTTCATCTCCGTCCTAAAGGTTTATCTCTTGTTCTCAAACAGTGACCGCTAGTTCTGGACTCGCGCACCATTAAGAACATTCTTTCTGAATCTAACCTAATCATGACCCAGTTATTCCCAGAATTATCTCTCGAGACAAAGCATATCTAAAATGCACTGTGCTGTTGAAATTTCATTATCAGAGTCAGAATCACTCTTAAAAGTACTTATAACTATATGTTGTATAGCATTAACAATTTAAGCTATCAATTGGCAGGTACACTACTATCACAGCATAGGATGAGCAAAGCGTACAACTTGTATACGGCTTCCCTTTCCGAAAAGAGATGTTGTCTATGACTCATTGCACACGTAGATCAAGGAGAAATCCAACTCAAATTATTGCAACTGCAGTGAAAAAAAATGCTAAATCCTCAACACTCTCCTGTTACACAAGTTTACTGAAAGATGAAGACAAGTTTCAATAATTTGTTAAAGTGCATGGTTTTGACCAACATCGCATAGTTTAAATAAACGGTGAATGTAGTTGACGTTTTTGACAAATTGGTTTTGTTTGGAGGTGTTGGACATTTAAATCTAAATGTAACAGATAGCATAAAGGATAAACAGAACATAAAGGATAAGCAGAACTGGACTAGAATCACAACCGTCGGTGACAATGTATTTATGGATAACAATGTAATCCCCTGGATTGGTTTTGATTATCCGAAAAATGAGTTAGAGGAATTTTCCGGTGTGGTTGCCTGTAGGTGTTTTTTTTTAAATCTTTCTCGGGGATTATTATGTGGGATGAAAAAAAAATGTGCAAGGTGCGAGGTCAATTTCACAATGTCTAGTTGAGTATGACTTCCTAGGAATTGAGGACCAATGAAGATCGCACTGGGCTGAAGGAGGCAGGGATAGTGAATACAGAAGACTCGCTCCAGGAACATAATTCTGAAGTAGCAAATCGAGATTTATACTTTGTAAGATACATCCATCCGCCCGCCCCCCTACTTGTCTAAACCCAAAACTCTCATCAACGCAAAATAACAAAATCAGTAGAATAACAAATCAAATTGCATGTTTTTCCTGAATATTTATTATAAAATATAATAAAGGGCTTGATTTCAAAACTAAAAGTGAAAATACAATCTATCCTCAAAGCATTTGTTTTCAAATCACACCCAATACAGTGCTGACCTCACAAGAGTTCACTATATCCCAAACACTTTGTCACATCAGGCGTGGTTTCCTGGCACTGAGGCCATTTAAAAACCGGCTTTCATAAAAAAAGTGTCAAGAATACCTGCGAATTCCAACTTTTGTTTTTAGACTCACTTCAAGTCAAGCAGAATAAAAAATAAACACAAGTGAATTTCAAGTGTATGTACAAATATACATGGAGAATAAGGTCACATTAACCGTAAGTTACGAGTCACTACGTCTTTCACGAGTTCGTTCAAACATAAACATTGCGGTAAACAGAACCGAGCAAGAGCTGTGTTCAAAATATATTAACCTTTCTACAAGTTCAGTGCATTTAGTTCATTCACACTTCAATCAGGACAGTGCTGGAATTGTGGCTCTGTGATTTATACTGTTCAAGCCACAGTCTGAGTTCCGAGATCTTGTATCCCTCTGGCCCCCTCCCTCCTTGGTACACCACTTTTTGATCCCGCAGGACATACAGCCTTTCGAAGTAAGCACCGTAGGCAGAGTTGGAAGAGTTGTCCATAGTGTCGGCGACCACAAGGCAGCCGGGGCTCTCCTTGTCTATCAGACTAGCTGCTTTCAGTCGGTCTTCCAGAGAGCGGTGCCTTGGGATATTATAGGGGGCATCGGTGCTGACCCAGCCGTCAGAGGGGTGTGCTTCCTCAATGTAGATCAGGAGAAAGTCCGCAATGTCCGCGTATTGGGTAGCGACCCGTTGGAAGGACTTGAGGCGCGCCATGAATGGGGGTCAGGTGCAGCTCCCGAAGTTAAGAACCAGTGGCCTCTCCCCTCGACTATAGTCGAGCAGCCGGACCTTCCTCTGATCCTGTAGCTGCACTACTTCGGTGTTTGGAGCCGGCGAGCCCACGTGTGCAGACTTGAAGAAGTCCAGTTTTTGGCCATACCAAATCGCTTTGACAGACTCGAGAGTAAACATTCGGTTTGTGTCCGAGACACACAGAGGAGGATCATCAGCACTCCCTTCTGTCTGTTCCCTCCTCTTGGGCAAGAGCCGTTTTCGAATGCATAGGATATCGAGTAGCCATAGCATGAACGCCGTGATGAAGAACCGGGGCAGCAGGATGAGAATAGCCACTATCTCTTTCAGGAGATTCATGCTTGGGTTGGAGTTTGGTACAAGCCTAAACCCAGCAGTATCTCCCTGCTACTCTGATTGAACAACTACGACTCACCCCCTTTTAAAACTCCAGTGTTGAATGAAGACAGCCCCCGCCTCCCTGTAGACCCGCCCCGGGAATTACCCAGCTACTGAACACCTCGCAGATATAACGGGAAGGGAGGGGAGACGGCGATAAGTATAGGAAGTGAGAGAGTACCTTCAAGGAACATCTATCTGAGTAAACGGTCATCGATAACTTCTACTATAGATCATGAAAATTCATAAACAAGTGCAACGTAAAGAACATGAAATAGGAAAGCGAATGTTCAGCTGTGTGACCATGAAAAGGAATTTAACTCCGAGTTATACAACAAAATTACCTGATCGAACAGTGACTCAATGATGAAGTTACAGAACTGGCAAAAGGGCCAGTAACACCCACGTTGCATGGAAGAATTTTTTAAAAAGCGATTATTTTACACAAACCTGTTCAAAATGATAGGACAAATGGTATTCATTTTACCTAATTACAATGCTAATTCCCTAATGAAAGGCTCAGTTTGTATCTCCTTTTAGCTGGACAAAAAGCGTGTGGGTTTAATTTGAAACCAAATACTCTAAAGCTCAAAGTCAATTAGCTATATTGACGATAGTAGTTCTTTGACCGCAGTTAACAGTTCAGAGACATTAAACATTAGCTAATGAGAGTTTGAGTGCACCAAACCATTGCATTTTCATTGTAGTTTTATAATCTTTCGGATTGTTGAGCTCATGGAAATATTCACAATTGCAATCAGCTGTTTACTTTATTGGCTAGCTTGATCGAATTGGACGTAAATGGTTTATGTTCCAGTAAGAAAGTTTGTTTCCGAAACGCCTTCCAATATAAATTCCTTTTAAGGGGCGTTCCTAGTTTGAAATGCGTGCAAGTTCATGTACAGATAATTTTAGTTGGTGTGGTTTTTGGTAATTGTAGTCTTGACATGTGTACTTGAGCCTCATTAGAGGGCGCTGTTGGCTGGTTTGTGTTTCACATTCAGTAACAATTGCAATGTTTCCCAGATACAGCAGAGTACCATAATCAGTCAGATTGTTATAAATAGGAGCATATAAATGCATGGATTGTTTTTCCAAACCAGATCAAGCTTTAAAAAAGACTGTTTCATAACTTAAACTGTATCTACTAGTAAAATGCTAACGCTAAGAGTTTCCAAAGCTGGAACAAATGCCTTTTCAGGAACACATACGATTTACGCCTACAAAATAATATTTTATTATCGGGGGTGAATCAGATGTTTTGTATAGTGAGATCTTCTAAATGAGCTTGCAACCAACTAGGCAACTCAGCGTTCGAGAAACACGAATAAAATTCGAGCTGAAGTGCTTTATGATTAATGCTTTTATGATGGTGAAATATAATCCAAACTGATATTACTTAATTGGAATATCAGAGAGACAACAATGTAATAATTCAGTTATAATGACAGTTTTAGCGAAACCATATTTGATTGGCCAGAGACCATATAACTCGATTTTAATTGAGCGGTAGTCTGGAGAACGCCGCGATTGAGGTTTGGTAATACAGACTGTATAATACCCGGCGGATTCGATTTAAGCCACCCATCATATGTCCTTTAACACATTTCTGGGTTGTTTTCTATTGTATAAAGATATGTTATAATGTGAAAACCCAAGAGGGTATGCTGGATTTATTTTCTTCTTTGCATTGTATTAAAATAGATACTAATTTCTTGCAAATTTGTTTGATGTAGAAATATGTTTCCTATATTATGTGAATTAATTAGAATCACATCTTATAATTCATTTCTTCAAAAGAAATTGAAGTTGTGAAATAAAAACTCAAAGTGCTAGAAGGACATATTGCTTTGTTTTGCAACTCCATTTACTACTTTTTTGCTCCATGTCCTTTGATAATCTTACCTGACAAATTCTCTTGTTTAAAAAGGAAGAAAGGATTAAAGAGGGCTGAGTGTACATGTACATAAGAATAATATTACAATGGATGATAATACTTGATGTTAATGTGGTTTCCTAGTATTCTGTAAGCGAATATGGTCAGCTTCAATATTTGATTAGAAATGGGGATATTTATTGACGATTTGTACTTCAGTACTATTTGCAACTGTTCAAATATGGAAGCAATCCATGTCCACATGTAAGAAGACCTGGAAAAGGGGGGATGTGAAAATCTTACATTAACATTCAAAAAAATGAACACTGGTGAACCCCCACCACAAACAGCTGGGAATTATCCTGGACCAGCCATATAAATACTATGCATTTATATATTTAAGTTATTGTATGATTGTATAAAAACTGATCACATGATTTGATGGTGATGTTTAATATCACTTTCTGTTCTGTGCAGTGCAAAGAACATTTCTTCCAATAAATCTGCTGTGTGTTCTTTAAATCTATGTGTGCAAACAATATATTTTTCTTTTTGTTTTAAACCCACAACTTAATATAGGCTACTGCACTATGATTATAAGAGTAGGTTAGAGGCTGAGAATTTTCTTACTAGTGACTCACCCCCTGATACCTACTGCCTGATACCCAATCTACAAGACACAAGCCAGGAACTATGACTATGTGGCCAAATTCCCCTCCAACTTGATTTTCAAGTTCACTGATGACACCACTGTAATGGGTTGGATCTTAAGCAATGACAAGATGGAGTACAGGAATGAGGGAAACTGGTGCAATGACAATAATTTCTCTCTCAATGTCACCAAAACAAAGGAGATTGTCATCGACTTCAAGAAACATAGAGAACATGGTGTGATGACAATAATTTCTCTCTCAATGTCATCAAAGCAAAGGAGATTGTCATCGACTTCAAAAAAAATAGAGAACATTGTGCAATGACAATAATCTCTCCCTCAATGTCAACAAAACAAAGCAGATTGTCATCGACTTCAAGAAACATAGAGAACATGGTGTGGTGACAATAATCCCTCCCTCAATGTCAACAAAACAAAGGAGATTGTCATCGACTTCAAGAAACATACAGAACATAGTGTGGTGACAATAATCTCTCCCTTAATGTCAACAAAACAAAGGAGATTGTCATCGACTTCAAGAAACATAGAGAACATGCCCCTATCTACATCAATGGGGATGACGTAGAAAGGGTCGAGAACTTCAAGTTTTTAGGTGTCTAGATCACCAAAAACCTGTCCTGGTCCATCACTCCCCCCTCCATGCTGATACTATAGTTAAAAAAGCCATCTTCGCCTTTACTTTCTCAGACTAAGGAAATTCGATGTGTTAGCTATGACTCACCAACTTGTACCATAGAAAGCATTTTTTTTGGCTGTTCCACAGCTTGGTATGGCCCTTGTTATGTCCAAGACCAGAAAAAACTTCAAAAGGGTGTGAATGTAGCCCAATCCAGCAAGCAAATCAGCCTCCTATCCAATGATTCTGTCTACACTTCTTCCTGCTTTGGCAAATAGCCAGTATAATTCAGGACCTCAGAACCTCTATGCACCCTGGACATTCTCTCTTCCACCTTCTTCAATCAGGAAAAAGATAGAAAAGTCTGAGGTCATGTACCAACCGACACAAGAATAGCTTCTTCCTTGCTGCCATCAGACTTTTGAATGGATCTACCTTGCATT
The DNA here is from genome assembly GCA_024679065.1 of Sphyrna mokarran. Taxonomy (NCBI): domain Eukaryota; kingdom Metazoa; phylum Chordata; class Chondrichthyes; order Carcharhiniformes; family Carcharhinidae; genus Sphyrna; species Sphyrna mokarran. The sequence goes on from JAGIQG010000015.1 coordinate 28,715,273, forward strand.
AAATTGATCTTTTTCTACACCCCAGCTATCACTGTAACAGTACATTCTGCACTGTTTCCTTCTCTATGAACAGTATGCTCTGAATGTATAGTTCGCAAGAAATAGTACTTTTTGCTGTATGTTGATTTGATTTATTGTCACATGTATTAAAAGGAATGTACACACTCAAGAACATGTGCCTTTTTTTCGATGAGTGCACACTCAAGAAGACCAGCAGGACAAACCAGCCTACTCGATCAGTATGTTGTCCATCACCAAACATTCACTCCTTCCACCACAGACACACTGTATGGACCATCTGCAAGATCCACTTCAGCAACATATTAAGGCTCCTTTCACAGTATCTTCCAAATCTGCATGACATCTAACACTGATAAGAACAGGTCAGTAGGTGCATCGGAACACCGCCAGCAGCAAATTCCCCTCCAAGTCACATATCACCCTGACTTGGAACTATATGGTCACATCACAAGAATAAATCAGAGATACTGGAGGAGATGAACACTAGGAATTAGGATAAGGATGACAAAATGAATTTATGGTGTAAACAAATAAGGAAGAGAGGGACAGTGGGAATTGGATTTTTTTGGTTTGAGATTACCATTCCTCTTAGTGATCCCTTCCAGTCAATGAAAATATATTTTGGCTCCATAATTTAGATCTGAGGGATCCAACTTTTTAGAGGAACCAATTGTACCCTTTTGAGAATGGTTGGGAGGGACATAAATTAGAAAGACAGGAAAAGTCAAAGATAACCAAACTGAACTACATGTGTCATTTTTCTTTGTGATTTGCTTATGAGTTTGATCATATCAATGTTTATGACATCTTGCATATTTGTCAACTGAGAGCCAATAAGTTATTTATTTAGGAAATTTTTTTATTCATTCACTAGATGTGAGCATTGCTGGTAATGTCAGCATTTGTTGCGTATTCCTAATTGCCCTTGAGAAAGTGATGGTGATTCTCTTCCTTAAATGCAGCAGTCCATGCATTTGTAGGTACACCTATAGCTATTCTGGAACTCTTTCTTGCAATCTATTATAAGAGCCTGTGTTATAATAAATAAAAAACAATGGGATTGTTTATACCAACATTGGGTTGAGAGGGCAGCACGGTGGCACTGTTGCCTCACAACACCAGGGACCTGGGTTCAATTCCATGACTATCTATGTGAAGTTTGCACATTCTTCCTCATGTCTGCATGGGTTTCCTCCCACACTCCAAAGATGTGCAGGATAGGTTGACTGGCCATACTAATTTGCCCCTTAGTGTCAGGGGACTAGCAGGTTAAATATGTGGGGCTACAGGGATAGGGTCTGGATGGGAATGTTGTCAGTGCATGCTAAATGGTCTCCTCTTGCACTGTAAGGATTCTGTGTGACTCTATACACTGTGCATGATGCATTCATACAGGAAGCAGTAAAATTGTTTTTCAGTTTTGATAATTCCAGAATATGAAGAAATAAATATAAGATAATAAAATATAATAAAACATTAAGAGGCATATTTTTATACTGTCAGTGGTGAGAGTATGAAGTTTGCTGTCATGTGGAGTGATTGAAACAATAGCATTGATTCAAAGGAAATGAATGCAAGAAGGCTCAAGTGGAATATAATGACCATTGTAGATTAATTAGGTTGAATACTCTGTTAGTGAATTGTAATTCTATGAGTCTTTAGAAGGTGCTTCAAAATTTGGGGATAACCCTGAAAGAATTAGCTAACTTTAAGATAAACTGTTGCATAAGTTAAATAATTTCCAGTTGTTAATCCTCCAGAAAGGAACTCTTCAGATGTAGGCAATAAAATGTGATAAAACTTACTCCAACTTGTCAAAGAAAAAGGTTTAATAAAGAAACTTCATTGTTCCAATGCTTGAGACCTCATCGTGGGCCATTTCAAGTTACTTAACAATTCCCGACAGGTTCCTAGTTATACTGAGACATCATTTTGTCATTGATAGTTTATTGAGTGAAACACATTTTTATACCAGTGATGCGTATAAGAGAACTTGGTTGAATATTAATTTGAATGAGGGAATTTCATGGATTATGGTTTCTTGTGTGTGTGGTTATACATATCTACATTGGCTTAAATGTAAGAGATGGTTGATCTCACTCTTCTTAGGGTTGATTCTTGACATTGCATTTGGCAGAAAGTAACTCCTTATTCTTAAAAAAATTATGAACTCTTGAAAGATATTAACAATAGATTACATAATTTGTTTAATAGGTTGGGATTTGGTGAAAACATAGTGTAGACAAAATTTATTACATTAAATAAACTTTATGATGGAGCTCAAAAGATAATTTATTTTCCTTAAACTGGTAATCAGTTAGAAGTATCCAAAATTACATTTTAATAGATATTCAGTGAAGTGGAAAAGATGAGAGATGAATTCTTACTACTGAAGGAGATTTCACAGAATTATTAGAGGCCATTTGGTCCATCATGTTTGCATCTACTCTGAAGGAGCATTTTAACTCGTGCAATTCTCCTGCTTTCTTTCAGTGACCCTAAAGATGGATGATTATTTCAAAATAACCTTACAAAGGCTCTTGAATGTCTTGTGTGAACCTGCCTGCATCATACACTCAAGCAATACATTCCAAACTCTAACCATTTGCTGCATGAAAAAGCTTTTTTAGTGAATTGCTTTTGTTTCTTTTGCCAATTATTTTAAAATTGTACCAAGTTGTTTTTGATTATTTTCATGAGTGGTAACAGTTTCCCCTATCTATCCATCTGCCCAGGTCTCTCATAATAAAAACAAAATTGGTATATTCAAAAAAAACTCTTGGAAATTCCAGTCAGAGAGATGCTTCATGGAGTTCAAACACAATCCAAAAGATTCCAACTGCCTTTAAATCATCACAGTATGCCCCACATAATTGGAGATGTCCTTTTCTTTCAAGAATTTAAATGTAATTCATCTCAGCAGCTTGCTCCAGAGGGAAATGATGTTTAAAAAGTAAGTATTTCCAGGTGCCTAACTTTGTCCATGGTTGTTATAAGTAAACTCTTGTTTTGCCATTCTAAACTATTTCAAATTATCTGTACAGCTGGACTATATTTAATAACTTCAGAATTTAAAAATTTTAATCTGCAAACCAAAAGCAAGTTTACTAATATCTTCAAGCCTGAAAGTGTAAGCAGATTACTTCTTAATTAATTATCAATTTTTTTGCAAATAAGAGAAATCCAAAAGTCTTCAGAGAAGATTTTGTCCAAACATTTAGACATTAGTTAATCACTGGGGGCAATTGTAATCAGCATTTGCTAAAATGAAGAAAGAACTTTCTGACAGGTGAATGTTTAGTCCAGAGCTGGATTCTTGATGACTCTTCTTATGAATGGATCTAGTGAGAGTAAAGTAGATGTAATGTGAGTTAATGTCTTCAATTATTTTCCGATTCACTGTTCCATGTCTTAAATTGGAAGGAAAATATTTTTGTTCATTTGCCCAACTCAAAAAACCCTGGCCATGTCCTTCTATTTAAAGCTCTTTGGCGAAATTCACTACAGTCAGCTTTTAAATATAATCCTTCTTGAGATGAGAGTGCCACTGGCAAAGCCATTTATTTTGGCTTTGTGATTCCTTGTAAGGAAAGCTGAATGATTATCTGTCTTTCATTTTGTTTTCTGCTATAAATATTTGGCAGATGCTAACATGGGGGTAGGGCCTGGGTAGGATTGCGGTTGGTGCACATCGATGGGTCAAATGGTGTCTTTCTGCACTATAGTGTTTCTATGGTTCTATGAGTTATATGTTGCATGAGTTTTGTTCTGAATTTTACATAATTTTTTTTGTCTTATCTTTCCTTTTTGCCCTTTTAATGTCTTTTTGCATTTTATTTGAATTGTATTAATCCATTTTATTCTACACCATTTTCCAGCTGAACTTCACCAGGAATTGTGGGATTTAACTGGTCCACTGCTGTTAAATGTCTTTTGAAGAGATGTAGGATGGATGCCAAATAGTCAGTATGATGTTCACTAAATTAATTTCCATGCCAGTGAAGCAAGACACTTCCAGTAACTGTGTTTGAGCTGACAACTGATTTCTCTCCTTTAAATGATCCTTGCTGAAGTTTTTGTTAACAGGTTGTATACAGAATAAATACTACAGCTTGTTCATTCAGGTCAATTGGGTTTACCAGGTTAGAGATTATCCTTAGATATGACTAGGAGGATTATAAAACTGTAACCAGATTTTGCTGTCCTAAAAGCTACTTGATCTCATGATAAGAAGATAGTGTATAGAGCTGATACATTTTCTGAACATCCCACCATGGCCATTGAAAAGAACAGTGTGGTTCCAAGAGATAATAACATGTATTTCCAGAAAGGGAAAAAAAATTGAGATTTATGCAGTGAGGTGGCGAAATTTACAGAGTAGAAAGGGATAGATTATTTGATTTCTGATTTCAAAAATAACTCCTTGGCTTGGAGCTTCTTTTATAAATTGTATCTAAATTTTAGTAGATTCATTATTGCCTCAGTTCCATACATCACACAGAAATGCATCGGTCCTGGTGGAAAATGTCTGAAAGCAGGCTGGTGAACTGTTCATGCATTTTCAGTTAATGGACTACCATAGTGTGCATACCACTAAATGAGTGATGATGTGGCAACTGTAGAAATGTGGGAAGTATTTTTCCCATTGCAACTCCCAACTTTTCTGGTAGGTTGAGGTGGAAAATGTGTGTCGCCAAGCTTATATCAGAATATGCACCAGGAACGTGCGTGCATCTCCCAGGAGTGGCGAACAGTTGCCGGTCGGACCACGCTGGAGACAATGCTAAGAAGGCAGATAAGTAATTTGAATCTTTTTAAAATGTATTTTAAACATATTCATCAGGTCATTAGTTGGGAACTTTCAGGTCCTGATCAAATCTCCTAGTCTGTCAGGAGTGCTTCATTCCGGCGGGATTCAGACTAGCTCCCTGTGTTCGGGGAACTAGCAGGAGGCCCAGCTGGAATGAAAGGGAGGCAATTGGGACTCTGGGGGCTCAGGCGATTGGTGGGTGGTGCCCCTGGGCATCAGCACCTTGGCAGTGCCTGTGCCTCCTGGCACTGCCCAAGGGGCAAAGTGCCATGCCCGGGGGCACCATAGCACTGCCCACTGGACATCAGGCAGTGCCAAGGGGGTGGGGCCTATTGTGGGCAGGGACTGGGGCAATCAGTGGGGGAGAGGGGCTCTGCTGTCACTCTGCAGAAAAGATAAGTCTCGGATGAAGGGAGACAGTGATTGGGGTGGGTTGGGGGAGAATGGTCTGCCTGGGCAGACCGGGTGGGGAGGTGGGCTATAGATAGGGGCATTCTGTGAGAGGGGGCAGTCAGGACCGGTCCAGGAATTGTTGTGGGGGCCATGATCGGGACATGAGGGGGCAGCTGGAGGGGCAGCACTGTGGTGATCTCGAGTTGACCAGCAAACGGAGAGTCGGACAGATCAGGACCATTGCGCATGTGCAGAGTTCTGAAGCTGTCAGACTCTGGTGCAAATAGGCCCTCCTCCCCCAGGTTTTTAATAATATTCATGATGGTGACCTCTGCAGTGCACAGGGATTAAGGTGAAGAGCTGAACTGACAAAACTGTTGGGATTTAGAACAGTTTTCCTGCCAATTCAGCACTTTTTGGAGAATCACAGCTGAGGATTTTATTTCACACTTGCCAGATCATGTGTATGTTCTAGAAATAGTTTCATGTTTTATTGACTTTAAAATGCAATTTAAAGGAATCCAACAAATAAAAACAGGTTTGACTCATTGGATTACACCTTGGACTGTTTAAGTTTAATGTGCAATATTGATTTATATATATCAAATAGAATAAATTGATGCAATCTATTTTCTGATGTTTTTAAAGTTGACATATAACCACATTATAATTGCTTTAAAAGATTTCTATGGTATAGCACTTGAATAACATTTCTTGAAAATAATTTTGATTTTAATGGTTATTTTAGAATTAATTTTGTATATGAACCTGTTAGAAATTTCAGGTTTTACTTGGGGTATTGCTATGTCAACCTGTTATGTTTGACAAGTTATCATAGGTTGAATATTTTTCTTCTTTTTCATGCTGTGAGAATTGACTTAAAGATTTGCTTTCTAAGTTCCTATGAAGTACTTGACAGTTTAATTTGCACAACCTCCAAATCACTTTTCCCCTGTTGGCAGAATAATGACTAAGTCGTTGTTCTAATTATTGCATTTAAGAATAGTGGTTAAAAATTTCTAAAAATCTTGGGACAGTGTATAATTCTTGTCCACAAACTTTGTTTTCTGTTCTTCATTTATTCCCAACACTTACACTTCAAATAACAGATTCATTACTGAAGAAAATTGAAATGCATTCCATTTGCTAATTATTTTAGGGCAGAATAGAATATTAACTCGTTATTTCTAAAATATGTCCTTTCTTTTATTGGATTTGTATTTGAGGCATTTTCCTCATTTAAGTGTATCCTGAATTAACACAAAATATAGATTACAGGAAATTAAATACTTTGCAGCTTCTTGATAAATTACAAATATTACAAACTACAGGTATATATTGAAAACCAATCCAAAATTGAATTATGTGCTGCTGATAAATATTTATGAACAATTCTCCAGATCCCTCAACATGTTACAATAACTCGTCCTAAGTTCTGTGAAATAGACCTATACATGCCTTCAATTAAGATAATAGCTAATTTCAGAATTACATTGGCACCAAAATTTGTGATCTTTGGTTAGTGATGGAAAAAAATATAGAAACAACAGTAAGCCACTCAATCTGCTGAGTCTGATCTGTCATTCAATTGGACTATGGCTGATTTGCATATCAACTCTATTTACTCACCTTGGTTTCATATTGTTTAGCACACTTGGATGAATAGGTGGTGATTTTTGGGATTGTCAGGGGAAGACAAGAGTTTGGGACAGGACTTTTGGATGTGCTAAATTTCTGTTTTATACAAATGAATTCTAATTTGTCCAGTATGAGAGGAAATGAGATTGAAACTCCAATCAATATAAAGTGCAAAAATGTAAATGTTAGATTTAGGCCAGGCTGACATTGCAGTCCTAAATTTCTTCATTTCCACCCTTAAATCTGCCCCTCTAGGAACTGTCTATAAAAAACAGATCTGTTAGAACAGATGATTAAGAGCTAAGACAATCTTACAGGAATGCTGCAGTGTCTTTGGGATAGGAGTGAACATTTGCCATTCCTGCATCTTTTTGGAAATTTCATTGAACTTTTTTTAAAATTTAAAGCCTGGAGGACAATCAGCCAAAATAATTTGGCATATAATTTCTACAGGCAGCAAAATGGGATTCCATTACATTGATGAAGAAAGAGGAGGAGCAAAGATTGAATGGGAAGCTTTGCAAATACAATAACACTAAATGAAGATCAAATTCTTTCACCTATAATGTTGCAAAGTGTTCAGTTCTCCATTTCGACCATGATAATACTAATTCACAGTATCGTATTGATGGCCAGCCTTTAGAACATCTAACTATTGAAAAGGATTTGGATATGACTGCTACAATTAATCTAAAGTTTACAAGCCAAGTGGCTCAGGTAGTACAGTGGGCAGAAAATGGGATGTCAATGTTTATCTTAAATTTTATAAGTACTTGATACAGCCACATCTGAAGTTTGCATCCATAGTTTGGAATCCAAACTTTTAGAGAGATATACAGCTTATAGAGAGAGTGCAAAGACACATTACTAGGAAAGTGAATTGTAAGAAGGAGATATGTTATGAGGAGCATTTAAGAATTTAAAAATTCTTGGATTCTTGAAATCAATGAAACTGATAACATGGCTTCTGATATTCTTGACTCTGTTCTATGACATTCGTGAATATAAAGATTTGTTTGCAGCATGATCTACCAATCTGGAAACCTGCCTGAACTTCACGAAAGGTAACATGTATTTCTGCTTTCAATCTGTTGAGCAGCACTATGTTGAAGATCTTGGCAGGTACTGAAAACAGTATTTTGCCTCTTCAGTTGTTACAGTCGCTGAGGTTCAATTTCTTTGGCAACTTGACAATTACTCCTCAGCTCCATTCAAAAGCAATGTCCTCCAGATTTCGTTGAACAGATCTGAGAGCTGTTGTGATGATTCCTTGCCATGTTTCAATAATACAGCTGGAAACTTGTTGATCTTGGATACCTTGTTGTTTTACACTATTGATGGCTCTTTGGATCTCTGAGAAACAATTTCTCCCATGTTGGTGTTCAGCTACTGAGGTGCCATGCTGTCATGAAACTCCAATATGGAGCTGGAGCTGGATTGGTTGACAATATGCCAAAAATGTTCCATAAATCCAGCTTCTTGCCCAACTGTAGTGTCCTATTGTCCTTGCCTTTGATCGGCATAGTGGTGTCGTTTCTTGTACCAGCCAGTTTCTGTTTGATCCTGTACAGCATTTTTGGAGTCATTCTGATTTGCTGCTTCTCATGCCACTCTGCCTTTTCAATCTATTCAACTTTGTTTGTCCCTCCTGCAGTACTTGTTGGTGGGTTAAAAATCAATGCTCAATAATTCCCTTTTTAATTGGAGAATGCAAAGAAAGCAAATTAGGAACTACAGGGAATGTCACATAGCAGTGTTGTTCAAGCGGGGGAGAGGGTCTCATGCAATATCCATCCCTCAACTGAGAATGATGGTATCAGTAAAATATCCCAGCATCCTTAACAGCAGTGGATTCTAGGTAGCCTTACCAAGGGAAGTCAGAGACAGCCTTAAAACTCCTAGGAAGTCGACTTAGAAGATTGTAGGTGACAGATGGCAGACTATTGCAAATGTTGCAAAAGACCACAATCGAGGCTAAGATATAGGGAGAGTTAAATGCGTGCAACTTCAAGACAAGGCCAAGGCTAGTACTGGATCATATCTTGCAGAAAGGCTCACAACAATACAATTATATCTCAATGACAAAGATTGCCCCCATACTGGTGGAGTTATTAGTAAACAGCCACTCATTAAAAATGGCAGTGGATAGGGGGTTGCAGTATCCGTTACTGGGGAGAAAACTTATAATCGCTTCTGGGTTGGTATTCAACTCCTGAACTTGGAAAACACAAAGGCCAGACTGGCCACCTACACAGGGGAACCATTGCAGATACAAGGCACTACAGTGATCCTAGTGACTTACAAGCATAGTTGGCTTGACTTCCACTTATTATTCTATGGGGACAAGGACTTAGCCTTATGGGGAGCGATTAGCTCCAACACATCAGACTGACTGGAAATCTTTAGTCCAGGCATGGGGGGATGTACAAAGTCATCAATAAATACACTGAAGTCTTCCAAGAAAGACTTGGGAAAATAAGGGGAGACAAAGCTAAGATTTATATCGACCCTGATGTTATGCCTAAGTATTTTAGAGCGAGACCAGTTGCAAGCTCCTTATTGGAAAATGTAGAGTCAGAATTAAAATGTCTGGAAAAACTGGGTTTCATAAGACCCATTAAGTTTGCAGAGTGGGCCGCACCTGTTGTTCTTATCCTTTAGCCAGAGATTAGCAGTTGTCTGCCGTGTTTAAAAAGTTCCATCAATATGTCTACGTTAGATACTTTGTCATAGTGACTAATCATAGGCCACTCTGTGACTTTCTAAAGACGAGGCAATTTCACCCCCCCAATGCCCACCCGCATTGCCTGCACTAAGATAGAGCATTGGGCCTTGTTACTGGCAGGTAATTGAATATCTTCTGGAGCACCATCTCAAAATTCTGATAGGCAATGCACTGAATTGTAGTGTGTCTAGAATATTATGGTTCCTATGTCTAACATTGTAGTTATTTGTTTTCATGACCACAGGAATAAAAGAGAAAGGCCTTTATAAACTTGAGTGGTTGAATGATTGTTTTAAGAGCCAGTCACATGATTTGGTGGTGATGTCCTCGGGCTGTATCACAGACTTCTTCTTTAGTTTCATTTCCTACTCTGTAACAGCTCTACCATAAATCTGTTGTTATTTTGAATGTGTGTGTACAGACCACATCTTTTTCTTTTTGCATAAAACCCACAACCTCTTACATAGTTAGGACATTACATGCACAGCCAATTTTGGTGTCAACTGCAGGTTTCCCTATTGTGGCTATCACATTTATGCCCCAATCATTAATATACAACAAACAGCAACAGATCCAAACTGGGTCCTGTGGAATGCTGCATGAAACCACTTTCCATTTGCAAAATCATCCATCAACTATTACCCTTTTTTTCTGTTGCTGAGCCAATTTTGGATCGAACTAGCCACATTCCCCTGTCACATTGGCTTTTACTTTTCTGACCAGTGTGTCACAGGGAACTTTGTCAAATGCCTTTCTAAAATCTGTGTAGCCAATATTCACTGCACTTATTCCCATCAATCTTCCTTATTATTTCCTCAAAAAATTCGATTAAATTAAGGCTTGAGCTTCTGCTAATAAAACTCTGCTGACTATCCCTGTTTAACCTATTTCTTTCTTTGTCCTGTTTCTCAGAATTGATTCTAATAATTTGCCCACTATTAAAGTCAGATTAACTGGTCTATAATTATTTGGCTAATCCCTTGCATCCTTTTTAAATATTGATACAATGTTTGCAAACCTCCATTTCTCTGGTACCTCACCAGTATCTAATGAGGATTGGAAGATGATCCACAGAGCATTTATTATTTTCTCCCTGGGTTTCTTTGACAGCCTGGGTGATTTATCCATCTTCAAGGATGACAGTACCTCCACTACTTCATACACAGCACAAAAAAAAACTACATTGGCTGGTTTCATGATTCAGAACAATGATTATCATCTCTAGCTCACCCCTGACAGATTAGTTCTCATGTTGGGGCTTAAGGACTACTTAAATAAGTATGGTCTTTTGATTGTAAGTTCTTAAATATTTATTGCAGCCTTATCTTGGCTCAGATCACGTCTTTGCTACACTTCCTTTTTTCATGTGGCAATATGTTGTTTCCATAGGATGGACATTTGAGCTGCATCTCCACAAAGCTCTGAATATTTAAATTAACCCCTCCACATGAATTGGAGGGGTCACCTGAAAGCAGCACAAAAACATTATCACCTCCTACCTTTTTACCCCTTCAATAGGGTATATAGAAGTTGTTTTTAATATTCATGCCAAAGATTCATCATCTCCTCTGCACAAAAACAATCTTTTCAAACTCCTACCTCACGGCTGTCATTTTTCTCCTTTACAGTAGATCCCTGGTGACATTGATCACAGGCTGGCAAGATTTGGAATATGATTTTTGATATTTACCACAGTCCTGCAGGCTAAATGTGACCATGGTTTTGTACATCTACTGTAATTCATTCAATTGACTGAAGCAAGACATCACATAAACTACAGATAAATATATTACACATCTGACTGGTACTGAAAATTACAGATCCCATGGATATAATATTTATAATTCTATTACTTGCATTATTCTTCAAAATATTAATGTTATTATTCCCTTCCTCTTATGTCTGATTTTCAATTCAAGCTGTCTGGGAGATGTTCATTTTGCAGCTGGGAAGAAAGGGGAAAGAAAGCAGAGATCTGTGAAGTTGATTGTCTCGTTAATGTCACCTAGACAGTTTAAAGTTACCTCAGGGATAGAATGGATTGAAGCAGATGAAAAGAGTAGGAATGGATGCAATGACATGGCATGGCACATAACAAGTCTAATTTTCTCTCCCAATGAGAAGCAATCCAGCAAACGAAGCTTTACGTCCCTTTCAGATTGGAGAGGACATCAGCAAAAGCCTGAGCGGCAAAGAAAATTACTTCTTCCTTCAGGTAGAATGGGACTGAATGGTGGACGCTGTCAGAATGTGCTGGTGTAGATCATCTTTACTGCTGTCAGGTTGGGGACAATGGCTTGATTTCTGCACCCTTTTCTCACCGCAAGATCTTAACATTGGATTAGCCTGCATTTGGGGTATGTTGGAAATTAGACTTGAACTCATTTCAATCAGATAGAACGCGCTTCTAGTGCAAAGGTAAGGAAGAAGGAAAGAATCCTTTTTCCAATTCAAATGCCAGGTAGAGCTGTAGAAATTTATATACTTTAAAGAAGCCTTTTTCCTATTATAAAATGGCAGAAGATATACACTGCAGAAAAAGGCTATTTAACCCAACTGGTCCATGCCAATTTTTATGCCCATGTGAATCTCAACCCATTTTCTTCAACTAACCCTATCAGGATAACCTTTTATTCCTTTCTCCATCCCTGTATTTATATAGCTTCCCATTAAATTGTCCTTGCTGGCAGGAGCAACCAAAAATTATTCAGTTTCTTTGTTCATAAAAATAAAAATGCTGCAGCTTTATCTACCTACACTCAAGGAATTATTTATTTGAATTCTGTGTCTTTCGGTGAGTTTCTCTATATTTTTCCCCTGCTTGTTTTTCCTTCAAAAATTCATTACCTTATACTTTTTCTTTTAAATCCACCCATCATCCTACTCTGTCGATATATCTAAGCAGACATTAATGATGGATTTTCCAGTAGCACTTGCCCCAAGGCTGGAAAATTCTGCCTGAGGGCAGTGGACCTTTGCATGGTCCTGTCCCGCCCACTACAATTTCTGTGGTGGGCGGAATGGGAAAATTCTACCCAAACCTATTTTGTTATTTTCTTCCCTGCTGAATATCTATTTCTGTATTGTTAGCAAATTTGACATTATGCCTCCATATCCTATCCAAATCACATGGACATTATTTTTTATATATACGTATGCCAAAAGTCTGAGCCCATGATCATCTTCCTGGGTGTAACCTATTCTTGACTAAAACCAAGTCTCAAATGAGCAGCAACTTCTAACATGGGGGAATCCCCAGTTCTAGCAGAACTCTCACAGGAGTCCATCCAACAGTACTTAAATTAGCTGAGGAAATGCACAGAGCCAAAGGCAAGTGCTTAGAAGTCCTGTTGTATTGCATTTCCACTGCAATATGACTAGTGGACAACAGATATCAGTCCTGTACTGCCAACTCAAATTTTTTGGAAACATATGGCTTTAAATCAGGATGTGCTCCTGCTTTCCTCCTCTTTAATACCACTTGCAGAACCTTCCCCATCATAGGATCAGACGCCACTGGGACTTGTCTATCTGAAAATAATAAAGATATTGGAAACACCACTTGGTGATACATGTCCAGAAGATAAAGGAATACATGACAATGGATGTGCATTGGCGTAGCTTTCAGATTGATGATATTTGATTTTTTATGTATGTGCTAACTGTATTAACGACAGTCACTGAAGTTTCCTTGCAGTGAGCAATGGAATACCTTTGTATGGCCCAAAGATGTTTGTTAAAAGTCGGTGGTCTGTCATCTTTGTGAAGTGATAGCCTTAAAGATATTGTGGAATTTTCTTAGTCCAAAAATAATGCTCAGTGCTTCTTTTTCCAACTATGTGCAATTTGATTTTCCATTTGTTAGAGTGTGCAATGCAAAAGCTATTGGTTTTTCTTCCACAGAAAATAGTATGCACAACAACACTGCACCAGTGCCACATGGCGATGCATCACAGGCAAGTTGTAGTGGCAACTTTGGATTGAAATGTACCAATACTTCTGACTTGTTCCAAACTTCTTTGGCTACGTGTAAGTTTTTTCACAATCTGGTGTCCATTGCTATGCTTGTTTAATGCATAACAAGTTGTGCAGCTGTTTAAGTAGGGTTTGAGACAAAATTCTCATAATAGTATATTAATTGTAGGAACAATCTCTGTTGTGCTATGCTTATTTGTCTTGGAATTTGCATGATAACTTCAATTTTCTTAGGTGTTTTATGTAAACCTTTGCTGTTAGTAACATGGTCTAGATATTGGACAGATGTCTGGAAGAAATCTTATTTATTATCAGGTGAATTTTCCCATCCCACCTACCATGGGCGAGGGGCAGACCATGGAAAAATCTGTTGACCTCAGGTGGGATTTTCTGCTTTCAGGGCGGACATGCTGAAAAATTCCGTCCCATGTATCTGAAGATGACAGAAGGTTGTTTCAAGATTACTTAAATGTTCTTATATAAAGGCAAAATACTGGGGATGCTTGAATCTGAAACAAAACCAGAAAATGGTGGGGAAACTCAACATGTCTGACAGCATCTGTGGAGAGAGCATAGAGTCAACATTTTGAAACACAGCTTCTGTGGAGAAAAAATAGAGCCAATCAGAAATGTTGGCTTTCTTCTATTTTGTCTTAATCTACTTGTTCATTTAAGCCCGTAATCAAGATGTAGTCAAGATAATATTGTATCCCCTGTTGACCAGTTAAGATCTGGTTTATTGACTGTTGACATAAATTGGGTACTAATGTAATACCAAAAGGCAATTGTTTGTAGCAGAAAAGGCCTTTATGAAAGATGATGACAAGCAGGTGTTGAGATTCAGCTGCTACATTCATTTGCAGGTAGGCTTTTGAAAAGTCAAGTTGCTGAAATTGAAGTTGTGAAAAATTGCTGAACTTCTGTCCGCCTGTTAGGCCAGCAAACAAATCCTCTATTAATGATAACATATATTGATCCACATAGAGAATTGGATTGATTGTTGTCTTGAAATCTCTTGAAAACAGTGCCATCCTGTTTTAGTACAGGCACTATTGGGGTTTCCCAATCTCTGATAGTGATAGGTTCTAAGACTCCTGTGTCTACAATTCTTTTCAATTCCAATTCTACTTTTGGATAAATAGCCTTGAGACTGTAAGGCTGGTTGTTTGTTTTAATCTTGAGTGATACTTGAAGTCTTTTTATTGATCACAGTGTATCTTCAAATACATTACTGTACTTCTCTAAGATGTTTTGTAAGTTTGTCTTAGAATCCGCTATTCTGTTCACAGTATTCCAATTCAACTTTATTTTATTTGCCAAGAACGAGCAAAGAGCTGGAACGTTTCCTTAGGCAACATGAAATGGCAATGTTTGCCCAGTTCATTCTATTTTGATGGTGATGTATCCTCTGAGAAACACTATTTCTTTGTGTAGGACTTGAGGATAACATCTGCTGGTTTTAAGGGTAGTTGCTTCAGATATTGTTTGTACTTGGTATCAGGAATTAAAGAGATAGTAGCCTTCGTGTTGACCTCTATTGTGATTTCCCATTCAATTTAGAAATTACCCAAAATTGGCGTGATTTGCCTTGAATTGATTATACATTCAGCTTTAATTCTTCAAAGGACTTATGTGTTGGGACTTCATTTATCTAAAAGTTCTTTTCTTGTATATTATAAATTACTTTGATGAAATTTGTGGAATATCTAGATTGTTTTTAAAGACATTCTTTTCTGCAGAAGTTGTTTTCTTCCAGCAAGCCTATCTGGCCACAATGTTTTCATTGGCTGTTCTTGCTCAGCACTCAGCCTGTGAACGGTCTATTTTTGCATAGCGATGACACCCTGTTGCTGGGTAGATTTCCTCTGGCTGATATCCATGATATGGGATCTTTGTGCCTCGGAAGTCTCTTTTGCTGCAAACTTCATTGAAAAGGCTGTTTTTAACCCTAAATTCCCTTCTGTTAATGATCTTTATTATACAGTTTCATTTCTAAGACCACAAATGAGTCTATCTTAAATAGTATCTGAGTCATCCAAATTCACAATGCTCCATGTGGTGCTTCAGGGCCGCAAAGAATCTAACTGATTTCATTTATGAAAATGAAAATGTTCTGCTATGATCAATGGTCTTGGAGCATAATTATCTTCTAAAGTTTTGGTTCGTTTTGCATAAATTTTACTATCAGGCTTCTTGGGTAGCTCCTTAGTAAATTAAAACTAGTTAGTACTATTTGCTTAAAACTAAAAGTTATAAGGTCTTATGATATGAATTCAATTCTTTACCTTTTACACCTTCTACCCCCAAAGAATTTCCTTATCTTACAAAATCTTGAAGATTCATTCGCTTTTTCTAAGGCTAACCCAAAAAGGAATACAACAGCTCTCCCAAATTTATTTCAATTATACTTAGTATTTCAGCTTTCTTCTGATGTAAGATTCAATGAGGCTTCTTCTGTTAGCTTTTTGGCTATATTGCTCTTTTTTATTTCCTTTACCAACCTCCTGACTGTGGATGCCTCAGCTCTTTGTTTTGGATTGCCAGCAGATTCATTCGCCTTCCCACAGCTTCCCAAGCCAACTCAGATGATTGTGTTTTGCCACAAGGCTCTGTAAGGAGAACTGTAGATTCTTTCCTAAGTTTCAAATTACGAAAATCTTCCAGTTGTTTTCCTTCAAAAAATGCATTCCATGTGACGAATGATGAAGTTAGCATTTTCTTTGCTTGAAATGCAAGCTTAACTAACAGTCACCACCTATTAGGTCTCTGAATCCAATGAGATTCAATCTTCACCACAGGGAAGCTTCAACTCCCTCTGTCAGTTCCCAAACAGAACTGATTGTTTCTATCAGCAAACATACACAGATAAATAAAAGAACCTTCTAATAAACACTCCAACATTATTCATTATCACAATGGCATGCTTTAGAATAATTCACAGAAGTACAAGAAATCATTTTACCTTCAACATAATTTTGATTCTGTAGTTTATATGAACGATTTAATGGAGGATTATTTCTCTTTCCCAGAATTTCTCATTTTTAGTTTCTATTATTGAGATATAAATTGACATCCTAGCTCTACCTAGGGGTTCAGAAGTGGGTCATTCATTGTTCAAGTGTTTACACCTCTCCCTCTGATCTTGGCAGATAAAAACAGGGTAATTTTTAACTGCAATTAATTCCCAGCTATTTTGAATGCGTTCAGTTCAAGATTGTTTTTTTTAAATTAGGATTTTCCAGTTATCTTACATTTAACACTTAATCTTCATCCTAAAAATTGTATTCCTAAAACTAAATGCATTATTCTAAAAGATATGAATCATGAACTAGATATTTGTAACAAGATGCTTAGAACAAACCATTAGAGTAAAAGTGATGCTGCACATCAATTCAAATGACTTCTAAAATTTCCACCATCAAGGACTCCAAAGGAGTACCCAATGAGAAGTGGGAAATCACTGAAAGCAGTTGAATTCCATATTTAGCTATACAGTGTTAATGAAAGAAGTTGCTGTCAATTTTGAAATTCTAATGATGTTGAATGTGCAAAATCTGGGTGATTACTTATGATGTATAAAATAGGAAAATAACTAAACTAATGCCTGTTCAATCATTTTAACTACAGTAATTTTGGATGCAAGGATAATTGTTGCCACAGTCAGCCAACGTTACCAAGGACCTCAGGAGAGTAATTTAAAAGTTTGGATACTCTGCACAGTTCTTTCCCCATAGTGCAAAAGTAACACAGAAACACTGGAGAAAAGTGAAAAAAGAATTTACAAGGATGATATCTGAACAGAAAGGTTAGAACTAAAAGGTAATATTGATTAGATTGGAGCTTTAAATGCATAGGTGCCTATCAGCAATATGCCAATGGAAAACTCTAGGAGATGGAATGGAGTTTTGCATGTACCTACTAGGTGGATGCAATTTGTTCCCCACCCCTTGACTGCTCTCAAAAACCCTCCACTGAAATTTCAGATGGTTTTGAATATTGTGATGAAAACAATTCTTTTGTCCAGTATCAAATTATGAATATCTTTATATTATATATGTTTTTATATATGATTTGAGATACAAAGGGTAAATATGTTTTAGATATAGATAGAATGAAGATTGAAGCTGTTGTTCTTTACTGAGCTACAAGTTGGAGGCCAAAACCTGCTCTCTACACAAGAGTCAAACTATTTATTTTGCTGAATATTTAGATGCAGAGCTTTTTTATTTGTGATCAAAGCATTAATTGATAAGTAAGACCTCGATGATGTCTTATTACTTTTCTATGCAAAGAATGCACTATTGAATTTTTCAACTTGGTTGAACTGTCTTTAGCATAGTTTTATCTAGGTATATGGAAAGTACTTTCCCTGACATCTTTAGTTTAACATTCACATTGTGAGTTCAGTTTTCAGTCCATTTCTAGAATTAACATCCAAGATCTATATAATTGATAGTAATATTGGCTCATATACAAACATTATTGTGTGCAATTTATTAAATATTTATTAAATATTGCCTGAAAGTACACCTGGGTGGTTTGATTGTTAGAGATCAAAGAGAAGTTTGGAATAGGATTAGGGAGAGCTTAAATTGTTTTACTGGGAATAAGGTCAAGTTATGAATGTTTGGAAATAATGGCATCAACTTCCAAGTTTACCATAGTTAAATTCTGAGTCTCCCAAAATTCCAAAAAGCCGGAATTACTGTTGAAGAGTTGCGCTGTAAACGGGCCATTTATTTCTGAGATGAAAGGGAGTTGTGATCAAAGATAGCTAATTAATATTTCTATTATTCACAAGGTTAATGTATTTCATACTGCCCTGGGGAAGAGAACAGAAAAAGCCATTTTTGAACTAATTGAAAAATTTAAAATGGCTATGTCTATTGAAGAAGCTTTCCTCAAAAGACAGGATTTATCTTTGAGTGCCTTGTAACAGGTCAAAGAATTACAGAATGTACAGCATGGGGACAGGTCCTTCAGCCCAAACTGGTCCATGCCAACCAAAAAGTCCATCTAAGCTAACCCCATTTGCCTGCATTTAGCCCATATCCCTCTAAACTTTTCCTATGCATGTATCTGTCCAAATGTCTTTTAAATATTATCAACATTGGGAAATAAAGATGGCGCTGCTCTGAGAAGAAGCATGATCCTTCTTGAAATCAGGCTGTTTGTTGAGGTCTGGAGAGAGTTTAATGTATATCAAGCAAGCTTTAAACATACCTGGAGTGCAACTGCAAAGGGAGAACTTTGAAAGTCTAGCTGGAAGGGGTTATTTTTAGATCCCTTCCTGCCGGTTAGAAATTACTGCGTGTGCTCAGCGGGGAAAGGGCTGTGGATTTCACCTCAGTCTGCAAACTCTTTGTTCTTTTCTCACCCAAGAAGGGGTGAATTAAGGTGGGAAGCAGGAGCCAATGAGATCCTGCTGAAAATTACAAGTTGCTATTTCTACTTTCAGATTGCTTTTTTTGCAGCTGGAGCTCAATGGTGGGGGGAGAAGCATGTTGGGACTTACAGTTCAGCCTGGAACCATCTTGTAATTTTTTCACTCAGTCAGGTATGAATTACTTTGGGGAGGAGGTGCAGCTCAGGGGAGAACTTCTATGTCATAAAAACCGCAACTATCAACCTGGGTATACTGTGCTATTTCCTTTTTCACCCAACCAAAGGTGAATTAATGTAAAGTAGAAGAGTAGGAAAGTCTTTGCTGCTTTTGTTTGCCCAATTAAGGGTGAAGTAAAGTGAAACAGAATCCATGTACGAACTCTGGTGGATCGAACAGCAAGAAAACTTAATATGTGGACCAAGAAAAAACATTCCAGACTGCAGGAAATGGGTAAACCCACGAGTGCTGCCACTGGTAAAATGGCAGGAGGCAAACCAAAATTGAAGAGTGGGACCATACAGGTGTGATGGGGGTGGGCGGGCACCACACTCTCCTGATGAGGTCCCCGAACAAAACATGCTGAGTGAAAGGACACCTCAAAAGTAGTCAGCATGGCTTTGTTAAAGACAGATTGCATCTTACGAGCCTGGTTGAGTTTTTTGAAAATGTGACTAAACACATTGATGAAGGAAGAGCAGTGGATGTGGTTTATATGGACTTCAGCAAGGTGTTCGATAAGGTCCCCCATGCAAGGCTTATTGAGAAAGTGAGGGACGTGGGATCCAAGGGGATGTTGCTTTGTAGATTCTGAACTGGCTGGCCCGCAGAAGGCAGAGAGTGGTTGTAGATGGGTCTTTTTCTGCATGGAGGTCAGTCACCAATGTAGTGCACTAAGGATCTGTTTTGGGACCCTTGCTGTTTGTGATTTTTATAAATGACTTCGATGGGGAAGTGGAGGGTTGGGTTAGTAACTTTGCCGATGACAACAGAGATGTTGTGGATAGTTAGGAGGAATGTCACAAGTTGCATCTTGACATAGGTAGGATGCAAGACTGGGCGGGCTTCAACCCAGATAATATGTAGTGGTACACCTTGGCAGGTCAAATGGGATGAAGGAATATAATATTAAGGGTAAGACTCTTAGCAGTGTGGAAGATCAGAAGGATCTTGGGGTCCGGGTTCATAGGACTCTCAAATCGACTTCACAGGTAGAGGATGAAGTTAAGAAGGCATATAGTGTATAGTGCCTTCATCAATCGAGGAACTGAGTTTAGGAGTTGGGAAATAATGCTGCAGCTGTATAAGACCCTGGTCAGATCCCACTTGGAATACTGTGTTCAGTTCTGGTCGCCTGATTACAAGAAGGATATGGAAGCCATTGAAAGGGTGTAGAGGAGATTTACAAGGATGTTGCCTGGATTGGGTGGCATGCCTTATGAGGATAGGTTGAGAGAGCTTGACCCTTAGAGAGACGAAGGATGAGAGAGGACTTGATAGAAGTGTATAGGATGGTGAAAGGTATTGATCAAGTGGACTCTCAGAGGCTTTTCCCCAGGGCTGAAATGGCTGCCATAAGAGGAGACAAGTTTAAGGTGCTGGGGACTACATACAGAGGAGATGTCAAGGATAAGTTTTTCAATCAGAGGGTGGATGGGTGAGTGGAATCGGCTGCCGTCAGTGGTCGTGGAGGCAAATTTGTTAGAGTCTTTTAACAGACTTCTGGATGAGTACATGGGACTTAATAGGATTGAGGGTTATAGGTAAACCTAATAGGTAGAGATAAGATTGGCACAACTTGTGGGCCAAAGGGCCTGTTTGTACTGTAGTTTTTCTATGATTCTATAATTCTATGACAGAGGAAACTATTAAGGAGGCCATGCAAAGATTGGACAGTAAGTTGGACCAGTGGGATACTGAGTTGCAGGTCAAGATAGATGAGCTGAGCGATGAGCTCGAATCAACTATTAAATTTCTTCAAATGTCATCGTCACTCCCATCCACGCCCGCCACTTTTCTGGCAGGTCCGGCCGGGAGATGCGCATCTGTGGCCTTGAATGGGGATTTGCATATGTGTGGGAAAGGGACAGAAATCAGCGGGAATGCAGGCAAATAATTTAAATCTTATTTTAATCTATTTTAAATTTTTAAAGTAAAGTTGAAGTTTATTTATTAGTCACGAGTGAGGCTTCATTAACATTGCAATGAAGTTACTGTGAAATTCCGCTAGTCACCACAGTATGGCACCTGTTTGGATCAGTGCACACAACCACCATGTCATTCAGAATGTAGGGAGAAACCAGAAGAAGCCCACACAGACATGGGGAGAATATGCAAACTCCACTTGGACAGGGAATCAAGGCAGAAACTGAACTCAAGTCCTTGGCGCTGTGAAGGAACAGTGTTAACCACTGTGCAACGGGGTCACTCCCCAGCAACCCCCCCCTCCCCTTGCTTAATTAGCAAATGTAGATTGGAAAATTATCAGGATCTTTCAGGTCCCGATTGAATCTTCTACCCTGCCAGAAGTACTTCATTCCAGTGGGGCTTGGACTAGCTCCCCAACACTGTCCAAGGAGATAGTGCCCATGCCTGGGGTACTTTGACACTGTCCACCGGGCATTGAGCAGTGCCAAGGAGGCAGGGACTATTGTGGGCAGGGCCCAGGTGTGATTGGTAGAGGTGGGGGGGGGATCCGCTGCCATTCTGCATTGGGATCATCTGGGATGGAGGGAGGGCAGCAATTGGGTATGGTCTGTCAGGGGGTTGCCTCCAGTGGGAGGGTCTGACCCTGAGGAGGGGAGATTCACCACTGCTAGGGGGGATTGAATCTGGGCATCGGGGTGCTCTGGGACAGAACTGGCTTGGGAATTGTTGTGGGGGCTGTGATCAGGCTGTTGGGGGGACGGTTGCTGAAGGGGCAGCACTGCAGGGTCCCGGGCTCGCCAGTGATTGGGGTGGTCAACAAATGGGAATTTGACAGTTTGAAGCCAGTGTGCCTGCACAGAGCTCCAGAACTGTCAAACTCCTGTGTGAACAGGTCCTGCACCCCCCAGGGTTTTTAATGAGATTCACGACTGGGACAGCTTCACTACACAGAGTGCAGGGATTCAGGTAAGAAACTGAACTTGCAGAACTATCATAATCTAGGATAGTTTTTTCACCAATTCAACACTTTTGGGAGAATCGCCTCCATTATCTCTGAGCTGAAGAGCCAAGTTACTCACTTGACATTGGAGGTTAAGTCCCTTAAGGGAGAAATATGATGAGATGGAAGAATGCCAAAGACAAAATAACATCCAATTATAAGCCTTCCGGAGGGAATCAAGGAACCAAGTATCACAGACGTTGATGCCCAGCTATTGAAGAACGTGCTGGAACTTGAGGATGAGCTTCTGGATCGTGCACACAGAATGTTATGGGCAAAGCCTACTCTGAGGTACCAGGAAAATAAGCTGCTGATATTTCCAGAATTTACCTTGGTGGTGGCGAGAAGGGCGACCTTCACTGGTGTCAAATGATTTCTGCATGATTGTCCTGGAGTCAGGCTTTGCTTTCTGGCCTGATTGAGGACTACTCTCAACAATGAAACCGAGCAATGGCAGCGGCGATTAAATTTGCGAAGCAGACTTTTAAATTGGGTGACCACATGGTGGATATAAACGGATATTTGTTTTTTGTGAACCTGCATGTTTTTCCCGAATTGAATTGTTGGCTAGGAAAGGATAATGAGTTTTGCGACTGCTAGGTTGAGTGTTTGGTATTTCTGCAGACTTTTTCAGGTTATCGCATCTGTGACCGCGATGGGAATGGAGGTGGCGATCGTGTCCCATGCGGAGTGCTGTGAAGGCGCTGTGATAAGGAGGCATTGGAGGCACTGACGCCCTGTTTGGGAGGGCGTGTACAGGGGAGAGCGAGGGATGCTGTGTTTGCGAGTTTGGTCTGTGTAGATTTTTTGTGTCTTTGCTATGATTGACCTCTTTCAATTCCATCCTCTCTTTCTGGTAGTTGGTTTCCCATAGCCAGTGGGTGTGTTGGGGGGGGGGGGGGGGGGGGGGGGGGGGGTTAGGGGGTGGAGCCCTGGGGTGTGACGTTTGCCAGTATAGCAGTTGGGAGGAGACTCCTCAATGAGGAATGATACTAGGTACTGTTTGGGATATGTAGGAGACCCTTACATTCCAACCTCAGAGTGATCAAGTTCACTTGCTGGATTGTCAGGGGATTAAATCATCTGGTTAAGTGTGGTGAGCTATTTCAGCATCTTCAACAACTGGGTATCCAGAATGCATTCCTCCAAGTGACCCACCTGCCCAGTGGACTATGTTAGGCTCTGTAGACAATGGGGAAGGGATGTAAATGGTTTCACAACTTTTCATATCAAGGTGCGCGGGGGGGGGGGGTGAGCTGCAATCCTCATTCACAAGTCCTTACCCTTGCTGCTAGTCAATGCAATTTCTGACTCAAATGGTTGATACATCATAGACATGGGTAAATTATAAGGGATACCCCTGCTGTTTGCCAATGTGTATGGCCCAAAATGGGGCTGTGAAAACTTTTTCCAGTCATTTTTCGCACTACTTCCAGATTTGAATTCACATCGGGCAGAGATTTCAACTGTTGGGTGACCTGATAGAAGTCTACAAGATTATGAGAGGCACGGACAGAGTGGATAGTTGGAAGCTTTTTCCCAGGGTGGAAGAATCAATTACTAGGGGCACAGATTTAGGGGCGAGAGGCAAGGTTTAAAAGGAGATGTATGAGACAGATTTTTCCACAGACGGTGTAGGTGCGAGGAATTTGTTGCCGGGGGAGATAGTGGAAGCAGATAGGATAGTGACTTTTAAAGGGGTGTCTTAACAAATACATGAATAGGATGGGAATAGAAGGGTATGGTCTCTGAAAGAGTAGGGCGTTTTAGTTAAATCTGGAAGCATGGTCAATACAGGTTTGGACGGCTGAAGGGTCTGTTCTTATGCTGTAATGTTCTTTGTTGGTTGAATCCTGCCTTAGACTATTTCTCTTCCAGGATTGCTGTATCTTTCAAGTCAGCAGAAATTATTAAATCATTTCTCAGACAATATGCAATGTGGGATCCATGGAAGTTTTTTGATCCAGCTAGTTGGGAATTTTGTTTTCACTTGTCTACCAAAAGTATTCGTGTATAGATTACTTTTTGATAGATAATTTGCTCCTGACTGTGCACTCATGCTCCTACAAGACCATTGTAATCTTGGACCATACTCCCTTGACAACAGACTTGGTAGTGGGGAGGAGGGTGGGCCCTCTTACGCCTTGGTGATTTAATACTTGTCTACTCTATGATGGATTTGTTAGATTTCCGTTAACCCAGATCGATGATTTCTTGGAGTTTATTGGTGCTCCGGGAGTCTCAGTGGCTACCTTATGGGAGACATTGAAGGCTTAGCTAAGGGGCCAGATCATATCTTATTCAGTGCATGAAACAAAGCAGAGAGGCAGAAGGTTATCGGAATTGCCAGAGCATATCACCCAAGTTGATGCCATGTATGCTGTCGATCTGTCCCCAGAGGTATATAAGAAAAATTTATTACTACAGGCGGAGTTGAGACCTTGTCCTCACATCATGTGGAAGAGATGCTGTTCAAATCTAAGTATACACATTATGAGCACGTGCTCAGCAGTTGCGCCAATTCTCTGCCAAAAGTCTAATGCCACAAACGCAGACTCTGAATGGGGCTCTTGATTGTTCCACAGTGAATAAATGAACTGTTCAGGGACTTATATTCAGTCCGCTATATCTCAGAGAGTACTGCCAATGAGGCAAACTTTCAGGAGTTTTTTGGGGCACTGAATCTCCGTGTGGACTGGCGAGAGGCCGCAGCATGGGAGAACCAACTGACATTGAAGAAATTGTCAGAGCGGCCAGAACCATGCCGAGTGAGAAATGTCTGGAACAAGATGGATACCCCAGCGAATTCTACAAAAAATGTATGGATAGGTTGGCTCCCTTGCTACTGTGCATGATCAATGAATCATATGAGGACTGCTCTCTCCTGCAGACTTTGAGGCAAGTGACAGTTTTGCTTTCCTTAAAAAAAATAAGAATTTGCAAATCTACAGCTCCTATAGACCAATCTCATTGCTGAATGTGGACTCAAACTGATCTCTAAGATTTTAGCCATTCGTTGGAGAACATTCTGTCCTTTATCATCTTGCTTGACCAGACTGGGTTAATTTAAAAATAGACATGTATGTACTCGAATACTTTGCAGCTGTTTAACATTAAGCATGCACCTGCCACCTCCAAGCTACCAATGTTGTTAACCTTGCTGACTGCTGAAAAAGCGCTTTATTGGTTGGAATGAGATTATTTATTTTATGCTCTTGGAAGATTCGGATTAAGTCCAAAACTCATCTCCTGGATCAAAATACTATACTCTGCCCCTCTAGCTTTGTTCTGGATAAATTAGCGTACTCAGCATTTTTTTTCCCCTTTGTCCTGAGGCAATAGGCAAGGATGTCCCTCTCCCCTATTATTTGCCATTGCTATTGAACCTCTTGCTATGGCTTTTCGCAACAGCAAACAAATAGTGAGAATTAGTCAGGAGGGAGTTGAGTGGAGAACATTGCTGTATGCAGACAATGTATTATTGTATTTAGGTGACCCGTCCAACTTAATTCCCAAAGTCTTATCTATACTAGAGAGATTTAGTCATATTTCAGAGTATAAGCTTAACCTGAATAAAAGTGAGCTCCTTCTTTTGAATGTAGTGGCTTATAGCCTTCTGCTTCACACTATACTTTTAAGATTATCACTAGGCAATTTACTTACTTGGGAGTGCAAGCGACTAGCAAATTTGGTGGGTTCTTTGGAGCTAACTTCACTCATAGGGTGGACGGAACAGCACTTCAAAGATTGGTCCATCTTCCCATTATTGTTAGCAGACCATATCAATGTGGTGAAGATGAACATACTACCTAAGTTTTTACATTTCTTTCAGTGCATTCCCTGGTTCAACCTCAAATCCTTTTCTCACAGACTTGATTGGCTCATTCCAAGCTTTGTCTGGAATAGGAAAAACCCAAGAATACGGAGGATAGTCTTGTAAAGCCCTAAATGAGGCAGGGGGGAGCTTATGGCATTGCCCAGTTTTCTATTTTATTATTGGGCAGGCAATATGAAATGGCCAAGCAACCCACACAGTTGTGAAAGCACAAAGGAATGAAACTGGACAGATCACCAGGCCTCAACCTAAGCACTGGAAACAACAATTACAAGCTCAGCCCTATTGACCCTGCAAAATACTCCTTACTAACACCTGGAGGCTTTCAAGTGGCACTTACTCAGCAATAATCTGGTCCCAAAAGTTCAGATTGTGTTCCACTCAACTCCTGATCTCCTTGCAGTCTTGATTCAAACATGGACAAAAGAGCCGAATATCAGGGGTGAGATGAGAGTAAGTGTCCTTGACATCAAGACATCATTTACTGAGTATAGCATTAAGGAGCATGAGCGAAACTGGAGTTAATGGGAATGGGATGGAGAGGGGATGGCGGGAAACTCACCACTGGTTTAAGTCATACCTACCACAAAGAAAGATGGTTGCAGTTGTTGAAAGTCAATTATCTCCACTCCAGGACATTATTGCAGGAGTTCGTCAGGATAGTGTTCTTATGTCCAACCATTTTCAGCTGCTTCATCAATGAACCCCCCATTGCATTATAAGGTCAGAAGTGTGGATGTTTGCAGATGACTGCACAATGTTCTGCAGCATTCACGACTCATCAGATACTGAAGCAGTTTATGTCCAAATACACACAGGATGACCTGGACAAGTTGCAAATTACATTTGTGCCACGCAAGTGCCAGGCAATGACTACCTCCAATAAAAGAGGATCTAATCATTGCCCCTTGACATTCAGTGGTATTGTCATCACTAAATCCCTCCACAATTAATATCCTGGAAGTTACCACTGACCAGAAACTGAACTGGACTATCCATATAAATATTGTGGTGACCAGAGCAGGTCAAAGGCTAGTGATCCTGTGAGAGTAACCTACCTCCTGACCTCTCAAAGCCTGTTCACCACCTACAAGGCACAAGTCAGAAGTGTAATGGAATACTTCTCATTTGCCTGGATGAGTGTTCCCCTAACAATACTTAAGAAGGTCAACACCATCCAGGACAAAACAGCATGCTTGACGGCTATCTTCTCCACAAATATTCAATCCCTCTGACGAACAGTGGCAGCGTTGTACCACCTACAAGATGCACTGCAGGAACTCATCAAGGTTCTTTAGGCAGTACCTTTCAAACCCATGACCACTGGAGAAGAGCAGCAAATACCTGGGAACACTACCAACTGGAAATTCCCCTCCAAGTCACTAACCATCCTGGCTTGGAAATAAATTGCTGTTCCTTCATTATCACTGGGTCAAAATACTGAAATTTTCCTTTCCTCTAACAGCACTGTGGGTGTACCTACACTTGAGGTAGTGCAGTGGGTCAAGAAGGCAGCTCGCCACCATCTTCTGAAGGGCAACTAGGGATGGGCAATAAACGCTGACCTAGCTAGCCATTCCCATATCCCGTAAAATGAAAAAAAATGTGGTAGAGGCAGAATCAGACTTCTGTTGAATCTGTTGGGGAAAAAAGACATGGTTTTTGCTCAATGGTATGAGTTGATGAAGATGAACAAGAGTTCTTTTACTGTAAGAAGTTAAATACCAAATTTTTTAAAAACAGGTGCCCTTAGAAGATGATAAAATTTCTAAGGTAAAGGATGCTGCAATTTTAGCTAAAGGTTATGATTTATCCCACAAACACATTGATGGCACAAACCTTTTGTTTGCAAACACACATTGGAGCTGCAGAGATGAATGGCTATGATCTAATGGCCATCAGGTACAAATCCCATATTGGACACAAATCTCATGAAAAGCGTAAAATGGGATTTGCGCCAGCAAGATCTTGGAACAAAATCTTCTCTATCCTCTCTGATTATGTGATCACATTCATCCCAGGAAGAGAGCAAGCCTAATTTGTATAGATTAGCATGTACTACAACATAATATAAAGGGCACAACATCTGCCCTCCCGTATCCTCCCACCCAGGCAGCATGACTTTATATCAATGCAAATCATTGCTAATTTTCAAACACAAAAAACAGTCAGACAATGTGATACAATGTACGTTGGGTTTGGAGTGCATTGTGCCCCTTTAAGAATGCTGGTCAGCTGACCCCTGAGGAATTAGCTCCTCCTAGTGTGGGACTCAGTTAAGCAGTTTTAGGTGCGACTGTGGAACAATGCACACCTACAATAAAGAGTTCGCCAATGTTCAAGTTACCTAGCCTATCTTGTGGTTCTTCGTGCAGTATATGTCGATGGTACATACATGACATGATGACCATGCCGGGGTTGCACAGGTAAGTATGGCCCCTTGGCCGTGCTCCTGGCATTGTCTGTGGCAGCCTTGTAATGCCCCCAATAATGCCAACCTTGTATTTAAATTGGAGATAAGGGCCTCGTCTGATCTCAGGATTTCTGACCTTGCTGGATTTCCTAGGCACCACTCCTTCCAGCTGACTGTGTGATTCCTGCTCCCGCTTTGAAATTACATGATGTTGTTCAATATGGTGAGAAAAACCAGCTATGTAGCCTGCAAGCATCACACCGTTTTCTTGTCTGAGCCAACACTTCGCATTTTGGGACTATTCCCTCCATTTGAGTTGATCATGAACACAACAGTAATTACAATGAGAGTGGCAGAAATGAAAAATTAGATATTTCTCAAAGCAGTAAAAGAGATGGTATTAACAAAAGGATTCATCCAAAGAGCCCAACATGTTTTTGTTGTCATAAGACTGAACATGTAAAAGAAGCTTGGTAGAATGTATGACCAAAGCCAGTAGCTTTTGAGAGTGTGTCTAGTGTTTCTCTAGACCTACCTATCTGTAGCACTAGATGGAACCAGTTAAAAACTGATTCATCTAATTATTTACAGTGGGTATAAATCATCACATAAGAGATTCTGAGAGTTTTATATTTGAAGATGAAGTAACTCCAGAACTTTTTCCAGAGAGTTTACAAAATTTAAATCTATTGATTAAGGTATTAATGGAAATTGTTTATCTATTCCATATGTAGAGTGAATATAAACTATGCTTTAGTCAATGGGTTTGTTATTGTAGGAGTGATGTTGAAATT
Organism: Sphyrna mokarran; assembly: GCA_024679065.1. Taxonomy (NCBI): domain Eukaryota; kingdom Metazoa; phylum Chordata; class Chondrichthyes; order Carcharhiniformes; family Carcharhinidae; genus Sphyrna; species Sphyrna mokarran. Next base: position 28,744,408 of record JAGIQG010000015.1, read on the forward strand.
GCCTATTAATCATGTTGATTTAGTATTAGGGAATTACTTTGCAGGAGATAAGATGTTACCATCTCCTGGGATGAGAGGCAAATCCAATGAAATTGACAATATCCTCAAAGAATCAGGGACTATTTGTAATCCTGCTGTAGAAACTATTGTTTTGACTAAAAATCTGCCCAGAGATTCAAAAGTTCGGACTTCTTAAAGTAAAGAATCCTTGAAACCTAAATAAGGGCTAAAATATAATGCAAACAAACTGGCTCTGCCTGCTTTGAACTTACTTTTATGTCCTTACCCAAAGATGCCAAAACAGTATACAGCAATAGTGTTCCTGACTGATAGAAACTAGGAAAAGACAGTGTTGTGAAACAAAGGTCTTGTTTGATACATTGCTGATGCAATGGAACTCTGGGAATGCATTAACGTTTTGGAGCAGAAAGTGAAACTCCAAAATGAAGCTGTGACTCTTGCTCAGAGAAAGTTAGATAAGGCCTGAACTGAATGGGTAAATCCAAAACATAAAGGGTGCAGAAAACTGAGAAAATGAAAAAGAATATCAAATTTTTTATCAGACCATAAACATAATCTCAACAAAATTCTTGGAGTGGTGAATACGAACCATAATCCTACATTTAAACAGGAAAAAGAGGACTTTGATGGCTGCCTAACTGAAACTTTTTTTTGTGTAGTTAAACATTTAAAACACCTACAACCATGAATATCAATGAAGTGGTTCATGGACTGATTTTAAAGGAAAATAAATGGAAATTCTAAAAGAAACTATACTCCCTTAGAGAGTTGGCAGCGGTGTACTGGCTGAGGAGAGCTCTCCTAATCCTTAGCTATGTGCTGAGGTACATACTGACAAATGCTATATACACCAAGTTGAGTGCAAAACTTTGGAGTGAAGCTTAGGCCAATGCATGCACCTGAGATGACAGCTCAGGATGTAATGGAGTGGCAAAAGCTGTGGTAACACATCATGTGGTATGTGGCATGAGTGGCATGTGTGTGGCGTCCTGCATAGTCAGTGCAAGTATGGAGCCTGTTACTGTGTTGTAATTTTCTTTGTTCAACCAACATGCGAATGAATGAACCGTGGTGGCCAGCTCATGAGTCAGAGCACAATGGGCAGCAGCTTCAGGTGAAGAATGGGCAAAGTTTGGTCCTTATGAGACAGAAGCTAACCATTGAGTTGATAATACAATGAGGAGAATACATAAAAATGGAGCCTGGTGAACTCACTATCATTCTTCTCTCTCATAGGCAGAAAAGAAAAAAAAAGTGCTTGGCTTATCAAAGGCAGGAACAGAACCATGTAGAGGAAAAAGTGGCAGGGCTTGCTCAGCACAGAGATGGTGAATCCTAGAAAGGTGTTGCTTGGAGGTGCCTCGCTAGACGCAAAATCTACACATGGAGCCGAACATACCAACAGAGATCTGGAAGGTCCTGGTCTGCTTTCAAGATCCTGCTGTATGGCAGTCCTTCTCTCTTCAGCCTATGGGGCTGAAGCTGTTCAATAACAGGTAGAAGGTATTCAGATGGGCAGGACACTCTATGAGAAGAGGTGGACAAATTTTTTACGAGTAAGGGTTTTAAGGTCTAGAGTGAATGGGCAGGAAGGTGGAGTTGAAGTGAGAGGAGATTAGCCGTGATCATATTAAATGACAGAGCAGGCTCGAGAGGCTAACTCACCTACTTGTGCTCCTAGTTCTTATGATTCTTATGAGTCACTTGAGTAGATAGCCCCAGGGTGGACACCAGCTGTTCCTCAACTCTAAGCATTCCCAAGGGCCCCTGACTTTCTCCTTGGAATAGAGAGGCAATAAGAGTGAGCTTGAGAAACCTTGCGTCTTCTGGATCACAGCAAGTGTCTGCACCATGGAGTGAATGCCCTACAGCTGTGAAGTACCGAAATCTAAATGGGACCCACCACCTTAGCTGTGCTGACCTCTGTGCATTATATCTGAGGCTTTTGTGCTGTCATTACAAGGTGAATGGAGTTCTGCATGCAATATTTCAATTTGAGCAGCGTACCAGATATTCCTTCCTGATGTATCCAAGTTTGCTCTAGCAACTGAGGTATTGATTGAGTCCAAAAGCATGTCATCTACTAGCACTCAGATTCCTGTCCTTCAAGTGCTGGCATCCTGGAATGCCCCTGTCTCTGCTATGAATCAGGTAGTGTGATGTGTTCAAGTCTGATCTAAAAATAGGACTTACCCAAGGACTTTTAGATTTGGCGTCCCTCTGCTTACCCTCTTGTTGTGAGCCAACTTCTGCTGCCTGCAAGCAGATGGTAAGAGAGTAAGCAAGATGAGTGCCAGAGCAGATGATAAGGATGCCTGGCATATGTGGATGATGAATGGGAGCAATGAGCAATTTTTGTTCTTTGTTCAACCAGCATGCGAATGAATGAACTGTGGTGGCCAGGACATGAGTCAATGCACATTGGTAGACAGCTTCAAATAAAGAATGGTCCTGTGGCCCACAGGGTAGATGAAGATGTGTGTAGAAAAGCAGGTGATGTCCTTGAATGGGCAGTGAGTGAGATTCTTGTGGCTGTGTCATGGATATGTTAATGTATAAATGAAGAATGATGTGCTCTGGCAGAATGGAGGAGGTCATTCATACTCTGCTTGCACTGATGGTTGTCCTCTTCTGCAGGCCATTGTCACTCATGGTTGCTGCCAGTACCTCCCATACTGGGTTGGTACCTGGCTGGCTGGTTCTCTTCCTCAGCACAGATAGAGGACATCACATTAGGCTTCTACTGCATCCAGGAGTCTCCCTAGGAAGGCATCCGAAAACTTGAATTACTTGGCAGCCATCACTTTCCAGCAATAAGGTGTGGCTGATGTGCACTAGGGTGGCCTTTAAATATGGCAACCTGATGATTGCAGCACTGAGATGATCGTGGGGTGGATGAATCAAAGGCTCACTTCTGCTGCAGGCAAATCCTGGAATTTATCTTCTTCCTACATTGAATCTAGAAGATCACTATATCTTCCTCTGTATTCAAGGATTAAAAAACTGATTTGATATGTTATTGTCACATATATTGGGATACAGGGAAAAATATTGTTTCTTGCAAGCTTATACAGTCAAATCATACTGTTCATAGAATGCATAGGGGAGAAGGAAAGAGGAGGATGCAAAATATAATGTTGCAGTTATAGATAGGGTGTAGAGAAAGATTAGCTTTATACATGGTCGGTCTATTCAAAAGTCTGATGGCAACAGGAAAGGTGTTCTTAAGTCGTTTGATATGTATTCTCAAACTTTTGTATCTTTTTCCCAACGGAAGAAAGAGGAACAGAGTAAGTCCAGGGTGTGTGGGATCCTGGCTGCTTTCCTGAGGCAGCGGGAAGTGCTGATGGAGTCAATGGTTGGGAGGTGATGGACAGGGCTATGTTCACCACCCTTTGTAGGTTCTTTTGGTCTTGGCAGAGCTGGAGCCATACCAAGCTGTGATACATCTGGAAAGGATGCTTACTATGATGCATCTGCAAAAATTGGTGAGAGTCATAGCGGATATGTCTAATTTCCTTAGCCTCCTGAGAAAGTAGTGGTGTTGGTGGGCTTTCTTAACTATAGCGTCAATATGGAGGGACCAGGACAGATTGTTGGTGATCTGGACACCTAGAAACCTGAAGCCATTGCCACTTCATCACTGCTATAGACAGGAGCTTGTCCTTGACTACGTTTCCTAAAGTCAATGAATATCTCTTTTGTTTTATTGACATTGAGGGAGAGATTGTAATTGCAGCATTTCACCAGAGATGTAAATTAACACATAGTAAAACTGAGGGTGGAATTTTCCTCTGGGAACTAACTTCTGTGGCAAGGGTAGAAATGTGGTGTTTCCTGCTACAGAGGTTGGCGGGAAAATATGCCATAATATTCGGCACCTTTCATTAACTATGAAACCAGGTATTTTGCGCCATATTCTATAGTGAGGCAGGCCTAATGCCATATAGTCCACTATCGTATATCAGCACCATATTGAAAAGATGCCCAACATCATTGACCTACAATCAAAGAAAGAAGATAGACCTCCTGAAAATGGGGATAGATACCCAGGACACTCAGACTGGAAGATGGATCTCCTGAGAAAGCAGATGTATCTCCAGAAATGCAAAGCTGGAAAGATGGACCTCCTCCAGGATTTCAAGTCTGGAAGATCATCTGGAAGATGGTACCCCCATCCACTGGTGTGGTATTCCAGGGTCCAGGATTGCTTCCATATGGAGGAAGCTCCAGACATTATTCAGGTAAGTCCTAATGTCTGCACACTGCGTTGTTTCTGAATGTGTTTTGCACCAGCATGTTTGTTTTCCCACTGATATTGTGGAGAACTGGACATAAATGGAAGCTTCTGGTGGAGTCTTCACCTGCATCCCATTAGAGGGATGGAAATCAGTTTGGCCTTCAGCAGGTTTCTCAGTCTGCTATGGCAGACAACATGGAAGATCCCATGGGAAATACACACCAACATAAAACCCATTTTTTCGATCACCTACTGAATTCTACCACTGCAGGTTAGTGAAGTAGCTGGTGGGGCCAAGGAAGAATTCTGCCCAGACTGTTATGAGTAGTCAAAGGCGTTAACTGAAAGATTCTGATGGATAAGTCATCTGCCATCTGAAAGGTGCACTGCAGCAACTCGCCAAGATTCCTTCAACAATATCTTCCAATTTTGTGACCTCTATGACATAGAACAAGGGCAGCAGATGCAAGGGAGCATCACCACCTCCACATTCCGCTCCAAGCCACAAACCATCCTGATTTGGATATATATCACTGTTTCGTTATTATTGCTGGATTAAAATCCTGAAACTTCCAACCTAATAGCAATTTATATATATGTACTGATTCATCACCACCTTCTCAAAGGCAATTAGGGGTGGTATTTATTGAGGGCAATAGGGACAGCTGAAGAGGCAGTGAGAGCCCTGATTCACCATTTTTTTTGAAAATCCTACTGTATAAAGTACTATCCAAACATTTAGCAGAACAGCAGAAGACTTTCCTATGTTCAAGGATCCAACAGAAGAAGTTCCATCTACTGAGGCCTGCTGTCCAATCAGAGGCCAGCGACTCCAACAAATAGCAGCACCACCACAAAGGTGATAGCTGTAATTTGTATGATGCCCACTCAAGGCCTAGTATTGTTGTTGGTCCCAGATCACAGATAAGTGATTGCAGGGAGTGGGGGATAAAGAACCCAATAACAAAACAAAAGCAGGAGCATATCTCTCAGCTGGCATTCTGCCCCATTTCCTGTTACTGGAACTCTTTTGAACAAGGACCATCAAAAACCACTGGAACTCTTAAAACAACTCAGTATGAGTTTGCTTGTTATACTCTTCACAAATTGAGCCCCCTGCCCATTGCTGAATTAATATCAGAGGTAGCAGGATGAGACTCTTAAGTGGGCATTAATTGCCCATTTCAGGGCCTCAATTGTGGTAAGGTGGAAGGCTATTGCACAAGCCTTCCCTCCATAGATTTAATCAGGATGAAGGCGGGAAGTATGTGAGTGAACAAAGAACTTTTTAATTTTATTTTAGTTTACTGTTTTTGCCCTGATTTTTTGACTTTGTAAGACAGCAGAATGACATTTCAGTAAATTGTGACGGAGACTTCCAATCCCAAATGAATATTAATAAACAGTAGCTATGGTACACACAGATTTTCAGTTTAACCATCTCCTCAAATAAATGGAAAAGGACAGTGCAGTGCTAAATCATAATAATGTTCTTACATGGCAGACTTTTCCCCCTCATCATCCAAAGAACCTCCCTCTGAGGCTTCAGATAGATTAAGAAATACTTTCCAAAGAAAGAAGATGGGGGCAGTAAATTTAAACTGGATGTCAAAATATCAAAGATTTGCTCATCAGTTAAAATCAGTTCTATAAGAAGTTTGAACTTGAATGCCTTGATTTCTTTATCGTACACAAAAGCATTGATCATAAAGATTTAAAAATAAACCAGAACTTTTTTTCCTGTCTGTGAATAAAACCAGTTTTTAATCTCTTACACATTGTGACTGAATTAAAGAAGCCAAAACCATGTTCCTGGTTTTGTGCCCAAGTGCAGTGCATCATCTGGGTATAATAGATATTGGAAAATCAGGTAGTTCATAGAACGTGTCTTTAAAAAATTTTCTTTAATCTCCCCTCAATTCATTTAAATTAAATCAAAATCATATGGCCTCTTTGACAAGCATGTCTCAAACTACATTCATCTTCTGATAGCATCCTTCAGAAGAACTGTAAATCTCAGCTTACTTGGTATATTGGTTTTAAATGTACAGCAAGTCTAATTCAGGTTACAAAACAGGAACTTCCAGTGTTGGGAGCTCCCACTCTCAATAGTTATGACTTTGTTTTGTGTGTGCTATGTTCTTTGTACCTTCTACTGTGAAGAGAAAACTAGACATGTATTTAATGTCACTGTCATTTGCTTATTCCCCATGAAAATTTCTCCAGTCTCAGACTCAAGGGACACACATTTACTTTCACTAATTTCTCCCTTTATACATACTTAAAAACTCCGAAAATTTTTTTATATTTCTTGCTAATTTACTCTCTTGTTCTTATTTATTTCTCTTATCAATTTCATTGTCATCTTTTGTTAATTTCTAAAATCCTCAGGTCTACTATTCATTTTGGCAACATAGCAAGCACTTTTTAAATCCATTACTACGGCTAACGCCTTGTATAGTAACTTTATTCCAGAAGGAAATGTATATTTGTTGAAAATTATGACATTTTAAAAAATGTTTCCCATTGTCTATCTACCAGAAATCTTGAACTCTAATTTTCAAATTTATATTTACAGACCTCATTACCTGCATAATTGACTTTATCTTATCTTAAGACCCTGGATTCAAGTACAACCACATCAGTCTCAAACTTGATAATGAAATTGTATTATGTTATGATCACTATTCTCAGAGGATCATTTATTGTAATGGTCCTAATTAACCTTGTCCTATTACACAAGATGTAATCTAAATAAACTATTTCCTGATTCCCTTTGAAAACTGCCTCAAATGCATTCCATGAACTCGTAGTCCAAACTATTTTTAGTGATTTGGTTTGCCAGACTATAAGAAGATTCAAGTCCCTATGATTATTGCATTTGCTTTTTACATGCTCCTCTAATTTCTAGATCGACACTCTACCTAACATTATGATTAGTGTTTGGGGATCTATAAACTAAACCAAAAGTGCTTTCTACCCTTTATTTTGTAACTTCATCCATAATGATTCTGTGTCCTAAATTTGTGAGCTAAGTTGTTTCTCCCTATAGCTTTATCTCATCTTTTATTGTCAACGTCACCTCATTTTTTATTTTGTCCATCCTTTCTAAAAGTCCTTAAAGTTTTAATTCCTAACCTTGATTACTCTGTAACCATAAATCAAACACACACATTTATTCGTGCCATTAATTCATTAGTCTTGATATGATTGCTTCATGCACTCAGAAGTAGCACTTTAAATTTTAATGTTTTACTATTTTTCCCTAGCATGGCCTTAGTCGCTAATATCTTGTTACCACTTTTTTTTATTCATTCAAGGTATGTAGGCATCACTGGCTAAATCAGCATTTATTTCCCATCCTTAATTGCCCTTGATAAGATGGTGATGAGCCACGTTCTTGAATACCTGCAGTCCATGTGGTGTAGGTACACCCACAGTACTGTTAGGGAGGAAGTTTCAGGATTTTACCCAGTGATAGTGACGGAGTGATGATATATTTGCAAGTCAGGATGATGAGTGGCTTGGAAGGAGACTTTCCTTTTATTTGCTACACTTGTCTTTTTAGGTGATAATGGTCGTAGGTTTGGAGGACGCTATCTAAACTCTGTCCCTTCCTGATAACCTGTCAAATTTTATCTAATCTAGTTAATTTTACCCAATTTCCTATTCTGCTCTACATTCCTTACATGTTTTATCAGATATATAAATTTAGCCTTGTGTAAACCCTCCATCCCCCTTATTAGTTTAAAGCTATATCTACTGTCCTAGTTATTTAATTTGCTAGCATGCAGATTTCACCAAATTTAAGTGGAGTCTGTCCTAATGGAACAATTCTCTCTTTCCTCAAGTATTGATGCCAATGCCATATGAATTGAAACCCCCAACTGGCACACCAGTCTTTCAATCATGCATTTAAATCTCTATTCTGCGTAATCCTATGCTACTTTATGCATGGCCCAGTATACAGTAATCCAGAGATTATTATCTTTTGCGATTCTGCTTTCCAATTTGTACAGCACACTAGTTCTTCAAACTCCATCAATTATTATTTCTACCTGTATCATTGTTTTCTTCATGGGCTTGATCTAAGAAAGGCAGTGCTGGCATCAGACAGGGTCCAGAGGAGGTTCATAAGATGATCCCAGGAATGAAAAGCTTGACATATGAGGAAATTTTAAGGACTCTAGGTCTGCATTTAATGGAGTTTGGTAATGTGAGGGAGGATCTTATTGAAACTTGCAAAATACTGAAAGGCCTCGAAAGAATGGACACGGGGGAGATATTTCTATTAGTAGGAGAGACTAGGATCCAAGGGCACAGCCTCAGTGTAAAGGGATAACCCTTCAGAACTGGGATGAGGAAGAATTTCTTCAACCAAAAGGTGGTGAATTTTTGGAATTCATTGCCACAGAAGACCGTATGGGTCAGGTCATGGAATGTATTTAAGACAGAGATAGATAGGTTCTTGATTGGTAAGGGGATCAAAGGTTATAGGGAAAAGATGGGAGAATGGGGTTGAGAAATTAATCAGCTATAACTGAATGGTGGGGCAGACTCAATGGACAATATGGCCTAATTCCACTCCTATATCTTATGGTTTGATGGGTCATTCTTCAAGTTCTTCCACATCAGTATCTACCTCCTGATTCTACTATAATCTACCATCAATACATCTCTTTTCTCACCACTACCTTCACCCCATGATCAGTTTGCTCATTTTTCTTTCAGTCTTTGCTCTCATCCTACATTGGTAGCAAGCACCCACATCCGCTGGACAAGACTAAAGACTGAGACTCCTTCACTTGTCTCTTTACCTACCTGAATTGTAGTCACATCCTACTTGCCACTTCCTAACCTAAGGGATGTGACAGCCTGCTGGATCAAGAAGTACATGTAATTCATCTATTCCCTGATGCCTCTGTCTGCACGTCAAGATCAATAATTCCGAGCTGAAGTTCCTTATGAGACTTGAAAAACGAGAATCTCGCTGATGAAATCTTATTTTCCAATTGTTCCACCACCATCAGTGACATAATGAGGTTCCAGCCCAGAAATTTGAAATTTCTGTCATATCTATGAGGTTTACAACTGCTTCTCAAAAACAGGAACCAAGCAAAGAGCTCCCCCTGGGGTGCACAGGTAAATACAGTCTTGTGGGAAAGAAGGATCCTGGAACTACCCCCTGGCACTGTCCTCTTGGGGATTACCATTAGAGAAGTTCCCTTTTTGCTTTGGGGAGTGGTTCATATGTTTTATATCAGAGATCACCTCCTCCAGTTTTTCAGCAGCAGTGTAACCCCCACATGGCAACACAGGTCACTAGCATTGGCATCAGGACCCTCTGACGAGTCTCCTGTCTTGACCCTCTTCGCAGCCTCCCCTTTTGCTGATTACCCTCCTACAGATCAGTTCTCTGCATGCCTCTCCCTTTACCAATTATCCCCTTTGCTGATTAACTGCTGCACACACCCACTTTACCTTCCCTTGCCCTCTCTTCTGCAGAGCTCCTCCTCTTGTTTCCCCTGCAGATTTCCTATCCTTAATTCCTCCATTATACCCCCCATCCTATTCAGGTACCACCTTGGCACTTCCTGGCACTGTTATGGGCCAGAAGCTTCAATGACCTCAGCACCCCCCCACCCCCAATGTAGCCATGGCACTTGATCCCATTGATTAGAACCATGAGCAATTCTCATCAGAGAGGATTGGAATAATCCGGGAGGCTAGATGCATCAATGTCATAGTAATCATGACATTAATTGCCGGCTCCAGCACACCCCTCGCTAATGAGTTCAATGCCCGTTTTGAGCAAGAGGTCAGCAAGACCATGCCCACCAGCCTGGAAGCCCTGGATGAACTTGTATCAGGGGTCACCATTGCAGATGTCAGAGCAGCTTTCTTGAGGGTCATGGAAAGCAACTGGCCTGGATGGGGTACCCGGATGTGCACTCAGATCCTGCGCGGATCAGCTGGCTGAGGTATTCACAGACATCTTCAATTTCTCTTTACAACAATCTGAGATCCCTATCTGCTTCAAGAAGATGACTATCATCCCAGTAGCTAAGAAAACCAAGTAGTGTGCCTTAATGACTATTGGCCGGTGGCTCTGATATCCGTCATTATGAACTGCTTCGAAAGATTAGCAATGGCATGAATCAATTCCAGCCTCCAGGACTACCAGTTTGCTGCAAAAACAGATGCTATCAACACTATTACTCCCATGAAACTCATGTCCAAACTCCATGGCCTGGGCCTTGGCATCTCCCTCTGTGACTGGATCCTGAACTTCTTAACTCACAGACCACAATCAGTAAGAATAGGCAACAACACCTACTCCACGGTCATTCTCAACACCGGTGCCCCCACAAGGTTGTGTTCTCAGCCCCCTACTATACTCCATAAACACCTGAGACTGGTCACATTCTTCTCCAGTTCGATCTTCAAGTTTGCTAATGATACTACCTAGTGGGTCAGATCTCAAACAATGGCAATTCAGAGTACAGCAATGAGATAGAGAATCTGGTGAACTGCTGCGGTGACAAGAATCTCTCCCTTAATGTCAATAAAACGAAGGAGGTTCTCATCTACTTCAGGAAGCATAACAGAGAACATGCCCCTGTTGACATCAATGGGGATGAAGTAGAAAGAGTCAAGAGCTTCAAGTTTTTACGTGTCCAGATCATCAACAACCTTTCTTAGTCTCCCCCTCCATGCCAACACTATATCACCAATGCCTCTACTTTCTCAGAAGACTAAAGAAATTTGGCAAGTCAGCTACAACTCTCACCAACTTTCTCAGATGCACCATAGAAAGCATTCTTTCTGGTTGCATCACAGCTCAGCATGGCCCCTGCTCTGCCCAAGACTGCAAGGCACTCAAAAGGTTGTGATTGTGGCCCAATCCATTACACAAACCAGTCTCCCATCCATTGGCTCTATATACACTTCCTGCTGCCTCAGCAAAGCAGCCAGCATAATTAAGGACTTTCTCTCTTTCATGTTCTTTCTAGGGGATAAAGGTACAAAAATCTAACCAACTCAAGAGCAGCTACTTTCCTGCTGCTGTCAGACTTCTTAATGCACTTACCTTGCATTAAATTGATCTTTCTCTATACCCTCACTATGACTGTAATACTACATTCTGCACTCTCTCGTTTCCTTCTCTATGAATGGTATGTTTTGTCTGTATAGTGCACAAGAAACAATACTTTTCATTGTATGTTAATACATATGACAATAATAAATCAAATCAAACCAAATTAAATATGCTTTGCGCCTATTCTGGGCACGAAACTGACCATGTTGGCAAAACAGAGCTAGGAAGATGGCTTTTGATGTGAGATAAAGTTTATTTATAAAGTTTAAAGTTTAGTTTATTAGTGTCACAATAGGCTTACATTAATACTGCAATAAAATTACTGTGAAAATCCCCTATTTGATCTTGCCCACTCAAAACCTCGCATCCTATCAGCTTGGTCCCCTGTGCCAATTGACCGATGCACTGGGCCAGAAAGATTGCTCCCAAAAACAGTTAAGAGTGATAACATCTAGTCTTGTACAATCATTTAAATACAAAAATGTTAATTATCAACAGTTCTAAATGATTTTGACTCATTTTAGAAAAATCATGTTGCAACAATTAATTTGGTAGTTCTTTTTGATACCAACCAAATAAACAAACTCAAACTAACTTAGGGACAATTAATTTGGTAATTATACTGAATATAAAACATTGCATTTCTGATCATGTTGTCTTGATATTTTTAGTCACATTTAAACAAATATATAACTTGATAATTTAGAATACATTTGTGGCCAATGGAATTCAAAGCATTTCACTAATTTTAAATAAAATTCCAGATAACCTGGATATAAAATGGTGATCAGCTTTTATGTTTCATTTTTGGAAAAGTAAGTCCATTGTAGAGTAGTAGTAAAACTTAATTAAATATAAAGCATTGCCAGGATGAATTTGTAATCAGATTCTAAATATTTTTTTCATTTGTGTTTAAATTTACACGTAACAATGGATACTCAGAAAATTTCCTGAGAATTAGTGACGATTAAAAACAAAACCAGTGCATCAACGTAGGGCCAAAATAAATATAGGAAATAAGCCATGTGATGTGGCACTAGAAATGTATGATTACTACAAGGCTATGCAAATAAGAAATGTTACCAACGGGTAAAATCTAGCCAGTTTTCAACAATGCCAAATTTGCAGACATCAAAATAAAACTAATTAAATATTTTACTATTTTATAAATGGCTGCTTAAGAACATAAACATCTAGTGGAACTTTGCTTATGTGCCAAAATGGAGGCAACTGCCCTCTTCATGTGGATAAGTTAAATTAGTGGATAATAAACTCGTTGAAGGACCCATTCTAAAACTTTGACCTACACTGAATTGGCAGATCATCAATTAAAGAAACCCAGCAAAAAAGGCACAATATGAACTGACCTTAATTCCTAACTAAGATATGACCCAGTCTGAATGTCCAAATAACCTGACCCAGAATGCACAGTAATTAAGTGAGTGCATGGCATGACCTGCAGTTGCAGTCTGACAGTGAAAGACATGACCTGTTCCCTTGATTCCCATTGGCCAAGTTGCAAACAATCATGAATGTGGATGAGAGGGGCTCCATCATACTAGTAATTTAAAACTCCTGATAGCTTTTCATTTTATGGGTGTTTTTGTTTCAATTTTGTTTAACTGTTGCACTATTGCAGTTTGTATTACAGCATTCCTCTCTGTTTCATTCAAAATATTTTAATCGTACAGAACATCTGTGCTTTCAAAATCATTATTTTCTAATGCTGAGCCTTATAATTAGAAGGTGACAGAGCAGAAATTGATCCGTACTGCGCTTATTTTCGGTATCAATCATAACAAAAATGATCACCACTCCTGAACTGATGATTGAGAAAACCACAAACTTTTAGCCATCTTTGTCATCAGGCAGTGAGTAGAAACTGAGGCCACCTGCTCACGAGCCAGACAAGATGGTGAATTTAATATACTCCAGGACATGCATAAATAATCTAGATTGACAACAACTAGAGTGGCAGAGTGGCCATCTTTTGGAGGAATTTTAAATTAGGCCCTGTCATTTGGTTCAGGCCTATATTAAACATTACTCAAGAGCAGCTTCTCATTTTGCTGTCATGGCCTGCATTTCTCAGAAATACCATCAAAAGAAAAGAAGGACTGGTCATTCATCTCACTGTTAGTTTTGATGCTTTCCTTTGTACAGTATGGCTGCTGCAAATATTTATATAACATTATCCACTGCACTTTAAAGTAATATAACATTTTTTGGGAAAGGGTGATGGGGCATTATATAAATGGAACTCTTTCTTTCTTAATCAGATAAAGATTGTGCATTTTTGTCGTTTAAGAATACCACTATATTCTTCAAAGGTAGCAAGAGAAGTATTACATTTATCACTACATACAAAATGAATATTCTATAACAAGCCTTCATTCAATGCTTTTGAAGAGTGGATTTTTTGATTGTTAGAGTTCTTTTACCTGCAGGCTAAAATGCTACTGACCTAACCAAAAAATATTGTTTAATGTTTAACATGTAAACCTAATTGCAGCCCAGTTGCTCAAACAACATTATTGACCACTCTATTAAATATTATTTAAAAATTGCATGTTCTATTTAGAAAACAAATCTTGCTTTAAAAAGAATATTGATTGTTCGTCTTGGATATGTAAACACTTTTAATGTCAAATATCAATTGTTATCAGAAAGAAAGAAAGTTTAATAGGGTTTGACTGTCCTTAAATAACCATTAGGTTTTATTCATTTATAGATAACTTATTGAATGTTACAGCTATGAGGTTTAAAAGATTACTGTGGTTTTGGTATGTAATTTAAATCTTTATTTAAATCTAATTTTAATATAATTAATGAGTCTGGGACTGAAGTCTCTAGGCCCGCTACAGTCTCCCATCCCACCAAAGTTTTTCACTCCAGTGGCGATTACAGTAGTTCCCCACTTTTGGGGAGCCAGCACTGGAAAGCTGGCTGGAATGAAGAGGGTCAATCAGGACCCCCTAGGTGATCGTGGGGGGTATGGTGGTATCCCCTAGGTATTGCCAGCTTTGTAGTTCAAGGCTGTGTGCCCGTCATTGCCCAAGGGGCAAAGTGACAATGCCAAAGGGTGCCTTGATGCTGTCATCAGGCAAGGGCCAGTGCCAAGGGGGTGAGCCCTAATGGGATGGGGTATATGGAAGGGGGGTCTGGAATTGGTGGGGGTGGGTGTCCTGCTGCCACTCTGCAATTTGGATCGATGTGAGCAGGAGAGAGGTCAGCATTCGGAGGGGAAGGGCGATCATTGGGTGGGGGTGGGGTCCACTGGGGGGCTGTCTGCATGGGGTGTCTTGCATTGCTGGGAAGTTGGGGGGCAGGAGATCCCAGGAAGGGGTCAAGGCTGGCCCAGGAATGAATGATCGGAGGGGCATGATCAGGCTGTGGAGGTGTTGGAGAGGCAGCACTGCAGGGGTCCTGAGTTGATCAGTGATTGGGAGGCTAACAGTTTGCGGCCACAATGCATCACTGATTTAAGTCTCCCAGGAGGGAATTGGGAATAAATCCACTGACTTATAATGATATTCATGCTATCGGCCTCTCCATTGCACAAAGTGTTGGAGATTTTAGTGTGAACTCCCCTGAGCGGTTCTGGTCGCTTCACTATAGGAAGGATGCAGAGGCTATTGGAGATTTACAAGGCTGCTGCCTGGATTGGGAGGCAGGCCTTATGAAGATAGGTTGAGGGAGCTGGGACTCTTCTCACTGGAGAGACGTAGGTTGAGAGGCGACCTGATAGAGGTTTATAAAATGTTGAGAGGAATAGATAGGGTGGACTCTCAGAGACTATTTCCCCGAGCTGAAATGGTCACTACGAGAGGACACAGATTTAAGGTGCAGGGAAGCAAATACAAGGGGATGTTAGGGGTAAGTTTTTCACTCAGAGGGTGGTGAGTGAATGGAATCGGCTGCCGTCGGAGGTTGTTGAGGCAAACTTGCTGGGGTCTTTTAAAAAACTTCTGGATGAGTATATGGAAATGAATGAGATAGGGGGTTATAGATAGGTCTGTGGATTGGTAGATGTGATCAGTGCAACTCGTGGGCTGAAGGGCCTGTTTGTGCTGTATTGGTTTATGTTCTATGAAACAAAACCCAGCGTAAATTACTCCAGTTTCCCCACAAATTCAACATTAGAATTTTTTGGGAGAATTCTGTACAATGGCCAGAATTTAAATTCACAATTAAATTATATTAAAAACAGATTAAAATTAGTTATCTGGTCTTTCCATTGGTTTCCAGCACAGCTCTGATGGTGCTAGAAATCTGGTGCTGGGAGATATTCTTGTGGCGGGAATGCATGTGCAAATCCCGCCATGCCTGGCTGCAAGACTCTCCCAGCTCATTGCGCCAGAAAATTAATGCAGTTGGGTGGGAGCATCTTCCCCAATATCTTGAATTTCCCTTATAAGTTATGGTTTGGCTAGCTTTCCTGTTTTATTTTTGTGCCAGACAGGAATGAATAATTGTTGCATTCATCCATGTGCTCTTTGAATGATTTCCATTTTCTATCCATCATCATCCCTTTAAATAGCATTTCCCAATCCATCATAGCCAACTTGCATCTCATACCATCGTAGCTTCCTTTATTAAGATTCAGCGTGCTAATCTCAGGATTAACTACATCACTTTCCATCCTGAGAAATAATTCTATCATATTATTGTCATTTATCCAAAAGAATCTTGTACAACTAGATTGTAATTATTCCTTTCTCATTACACAATTCCCAGTCTAGGGTGGCCTGTTCTCTAAAAACCATCCCATACACACTCCAGGAATGCCTCCTCTACAGTCTTGTTACTAATTTGATTTGCTCAATTTCTTTGTGGACTAAAGTCTCCAACACAGTTTTGGGGGGGCAATATACAACTCCTACTAATGTTTTTTGTTCTTGGTATTTCTCAGTTCTACCTACACGGATTCTACATTGTCAGAGCTAATATCCTTCCTCACTATTTCATTAATTTCCTCTTTAACCAGCAATGCAACTCCACCATTTTTTTCTTTTTGTTTATGATTCTAAGTACTGAATACCCTTGGAGGTTCATTTTCCATTCAGTCACCCTATGTTTTGTAATCCCAACTATGTTATACCCATTTGCACCCATTTCCGTGATTACTTCATCCATTTTATTGTGAATGCTATGTGCATTAAGGCACAAAACCTTAAGGCTCATCTTTTTAACATTCCTTGACCCATTCCCATTATTTTTCACTATAGCCCTATTATACTCTGGGGCTCTTGATTTCTCTATCATTTTTCTTTTTAATCTTTCTGCCTTTTATTTTTATCCTTGATTCCTCCTCCTCTGACCCCTTGCATAGGTTCCCATCCACCTACAATTTTAGTTTAAACCCTCCCCAATTCTACTAGCAAATACTTGCCATAGGACTTCAATCCTGGTCCTGCCCAAATGCAACCTACCCAGTCTGTACTAGTCCCACCTTCACGAAAACTGGTCCCAATGACCCAGGAGTCTGAAATTGCCCCATCTTATATATTTTGCTATTTCTGCTCTGACTAGCAAGAGGAACTGGTAGTAATCATGAGATTACTACTTTTGAGGTCCTACTTTTCAAAACATTTGCTTACTCTCCATAATCTGCTTTTAGGACTTCATTGCTTTTTTTAAAGTTATATCTTTTCTGCCACTGGCTATTCACTCTTCCCCTACAGAATGTTCCATTTGCTCAGATATTTTTGACCCTAATACCAGGGAGGTAACATATTTTGTAGTCTCATTTATGGCCAAAGAAATACCTATCTATTCACTTCATGATTGAATCCCCTAAAACTATTGCATTCTCATACTTTTGGTTGTTGCTGAGAGGCCATTCCCCCACAATAGTACCCAAACATGATATATCTGTTTTCAGGGGAATGGCCACAGGAGTTTCCTGCACTGTCTGCCTAGTCCTCTTGCTTTGCCTGGTAATCACCCATTCCCTTCCTGCCTGTGGAGTCTGAGCCTGTAGTGTGACCACCTCTCTATACTGCTATCCATGATACTCTCCGTCTCATAGATGCTCTATAGTGCTCCAGCCACTGCTCCAGCTGTTCCCGGGCTTCCAGGAGTTATAGGTGAAGACAATTCCTGCACACGAGCACTGGAGATGTTTCCAATTCCCACATTGAGCAGGAGGAACACACAATGGCTTTGAGCTATCCTGCCATGACATACACCTTTAAAGTAAACATTTTGAAAGAAAGATACTTAAAATCAAATAATACTAAATTAGTCTAGGGCTTTCGTTCCCTGATCCTCATTACTCAGTCTGCATTGCCCACAATCCCACCTAGGACCTATTCCCAAAACCCCACATATTTATCCTGCTAATTTCCCGACATTCAGGTCAATTTAACGTGGACAATCAACATATCCCACACATCTTTGGACCATGGGAGCAAACTGGAGCACTCAGAGGAAATCCACACAGACATGGGAGAATGTGCAAACTCCACACAGAGAATGACTCAAGGCTGGAATTGAACCTGGTGCTGTTAGGCAGCAGTGTTAACCACTGTGCCACCCACAAACAGTGTGGCAGGAGACAGTGCCAGGGTACCTGTGCCATGTATGTGTCCATTCACTCAACTTATCTAAATCACCTCAAAGCCTCTTTGCTTTCACCTCATCATATACAATTCCACCTAGTTTTGTGTTGTCAGTAAATTTGGAAATACTACAAAATATTTCTTCATCCAAATTGTTTACATTGTGAATAGCTGGGGCCCCAAACACTGATCCCTGTGGTACCCTGCCAATTATCACTTTCTACTCTGAAAATAAATCCATTTATTCCTACTCTCTGTTTCCTGTCCGCTCACCAATTCTTAATCCATGCCCGTACATTATTCCATTCCCATGTGCTTTAATTTTGCAGGATTTTGTGCTCCTGCTTGATGTGAGTGCATGTGAGGACACATGGGAAAATTTGCTTTTAACACTTGCCAATAAATGTTGCAAATTAAACAGAAGTTAATGTTATAAATGTGTTCCGTTCCTTTTTGGCAATGTTTACACAATCAAGAATGTGAAAAGAATGCTGACTGAAATGTCTCACAACAAACACTGTTTGAGTAGATTCTTAGTATTGTCACTTTTTAGCCATGAAGTTGATATCAGTGGTGATGTAAGTGTTTGGGTTTGACTCCACAGAATGCCGCTTTCATCGGGGAAAGATTCAAGGTGAAATGCTTTGCATAAATACTCCCGAACATAAGTGTTCTATGGGTAGCTGCCGCTGTCATCCTGTGAAGATTTTGATTACATCTGATATGAAGACAGCAGTGTACAGTAAGTGTGTTATTATACTTGTCCAAATACTATTTCCATTCCAGGGCAGCATGGTGGCATGCCAGGGAATGGGTTTGATTCTAGTCTGGATTGGCTGTCTATATAGAGTTTGCACCTTCTCCCTGTGTCTGTGTGGATTTCCTTTGGCTGCTACAATTTTGTCCTATAGCCCAAAGATATGCAGGTTAGGTGGATTGGTCATGATAAATTTTCCCTTAGTGTCCAGATATAGTGTTTATGATGTGCATGATAAAATGTGTGGGCTTACAGAGTTAGGACGAGAGTTGGGCCTGGGTAAGGTGTTCTTCTGGAGAGTTGGTGCTGATTTGATGGGTCAAACGGCCTCCTTCTACACTGCAGGGATTTTCTGATTCTCTCAAAGGAAAATATTAGAAACAATTTTAACCAAACCTGCCCTTTTGGAAACTAGAAGAATGGAATGCAAAATCAAAATAGTGCAGATGCTGCAAATCTGAAATTAAAAACAGAAAATGCTAGAAATGCTCAACAGATCAGTAAGAATTTGTGTTGGAGAGAAAAACAAAGTTAACATTTCAGGTTGCTGACCTTTCATCAGAAACAATCAGGGTCAGTATCAAGGTTAAGCAGTTTTATAAATCTGCCCAACTTTACTTTGTATTAAAGTCTGTGGAGAGCAATATTGGGGTGACATGGGATTGGGCTGTGAAGCCAACCTTTCCTGATCTGTGGGCCTTCTGCCCTTGCAAATTAGGTTAAGATTTACCAATTTTTGTAGAATTAAGAAATAATCTCCAAGAATTTTTCATGTTAGAATGGGATAGAGAACATGTTGAGCGGCACAGTAGCACAGTGGTTAGCACTACTGTTTCACAGCTCCAGGGACCTGGGTTTGACTCCCAGCTCGGGTCACTGTCTGTGTGGAGTTTGCACATTCTCCCTGTGTCTATGTGAGTTTCCTCCAGGTGCTCCAGTTTCCTCCCACAGTCGAAATCTATGCAGGTTAGGTTGATTGGCTGTGCTAAAATTGCCCCTTAGAGTCCTGAGATGTGTAGGTTAGAGGGATTAGTGGGTAAATATGTAGGGATGTGGGGGCAGGGCCTTGGTGGGATAGTGGTCAGTGCAGACTCGATGGGCCGAATGGCCTCCTCCTGCACTGTAGGTTTCTATGATAACTCTATGATTTCTAATGGTGTATTCTGGATAATTTAAAAACACTTCCCACTTCCACAGTTGATACATTTAAAACTTGATCTTATACATTTTCAACAGAACAACCAGACCAGTGTCTGAAAACTTACCTCAATATTCAATCTCCTTCCCTACATTGTGAAAGAAATAAGTTAGAGAAAGAGTCAAAGTACTTTTCCTTTTTACCACTTATTGCTGTCAGAGGCATGTATACCTGTTTACTGCTATACATTTAGGATCATTGTTTTGCAACCAGGAATTCCTGACTCATTGCAAGACAATGAATTCCCACTGCAGCAATGATAGTGAATAATTGCAACAATTTCATTTTAAGATCCCTTGCACAACATATTAGCTGTTTCAAAACAAACTCACATTTCAGCAGCTGATTTGCTGCACAGGACATAAAACATAGACATAGTTGCACATTATAGACTACAACAGAAACAGAAACTGAATAACAAGGAAGTGAATGTATGTCTGTACCTTTAATGTGAAATAAAAATCACAGGAAGTATTATTTTATGGTAAAGTGATGGAAGTTGGTGTAGAGTCAAGAGAGCATTAATGGCTCAATGAGGAGGTGAATTAATGGCTACCATTATGGACTGGAGCTTAGTAGAAGAGGCCTCTTCGCTGGAATAAGTGACAATTGCATGGTAAGCTTGGGGGGGGGGGGGGGAGTGAAGTTAGAGAAGGAATGAAATGGAAAGTGAGGAAGAGGATTGAATGAGGAATAAAGGGCAGAAGCAAGCAGTGGAATATAATAGGAGTGAGAATGGAGGCAGATGAGGGCAAAAAGAAAGGTGGCATGGAGGAAAGGGGAGAGAAAGAATGGGAAAATTGGAGAGAAATGGGAACGAGGGAGTGAAAGAGAAGTGGAGGAGTAGACTGGTGTGAGAAGGGAATAAATGGAGAAGAGATTATTACTTTATTATTAAAAATATTGTTGATTGAAAAGGCATTGAATATATAATAGGAACTAAGCAGGATTGTACAGCAGTAGAAACTGAAAATGGTCTGTATTTGCACTGACAGTAGAAGTCGGGTCAATTTGTAACAAAATTAGTTGAGAATGCATTGGTGACGTCTGAGGTTTGGAATGATGGCAATGGGCCACAGAACGATTGCATAGCAGGGACAAAGACCTGAGAATTGGGCACAATAACATCAATTAATAGGAACACAGTCCAGGCACAATTGTGTGTGGACTGTCAAAGTTAAAAAAACACACACAGTATTAATCAAATGAAAGTGAAGGATGTGGGTTGGTTGATCAGTGGATAGGTGGGGAGCCATAATAACAAGCAGAAACAGACCCATAAAGTTATAAACACTTGGATGAAACTGCAGGAGTTGAGAGGCACTATGGACCTAATTGCCAGCCAGAGAAAAACAGAACCTTAGAGAAAGGTTCTCTAAAAATATTAAAACTTTTGTACATTCTTGCATTTCTTTCTTATTCTTGGTGCCATGTTTCCATTATTAGGTTTGCTATCCATATTTATAACGAAAACAGGCAATACAACTGTTATGCTGTCATTACAGCCTATTGCCACTGGTGGTGCCATAGCATCTCAGTTTTGCACTCTCCTCACCTGTATAACAGTGAACAATCTGTCATTTTCTGCTTCTCAACTTGTCCTAATATTTAATGCAAAATGCAGAATTCTGAAATTCAAAAGTTCAAAACTTAAGCTGAAAGCTAAATGCCATGCAAGAAAAAAAAGTGCAAAGATCCTAGCTGGTATTAGAATTGATAGAGATTGGGTTCACAGTTTTACTTCACCCTTAGTTGCCAAATTGTGCAATTACGCAACATGACGATATATAAACTAGAAAAGAGATCTTGAAGTCAAAACACCAAAACCATTAAAAAGCTAGCAGGCAGGGGCAACCAGCAATTAAAAAGGCTAATAGATATGGATTTTTATCATATGGCCTGGCTTATAAAAGGAGGAAATTATGCTTCAGGTATATCCAGTCTTTGGTTAGACATCTGTGTTTTGATTTGCACACAGCACCTCAAAAAGGATATATTGATTTTGGAGAGGGCATATACATAAAAGGTATCAGGCTTAAATGATGATATCAGGTTGCATAAACCTGTGTTCCCTTGTGAACAGAAGATTGAGGGTGATTTTATAAATATGTTTAAAATGTTCTAAGAATTTAACAGAATAAATAGAGAACCTATTTGCTCTGGCAGATGAATCTAGAATAAAAGGGCATAATCTTAAAATGAGAAAAAGGCTTTTTAATAGGGAGATCAAGAAACACTTTTTCCCACACAAAGGGTGGTAGAAATGTCATGTTCTTTCTCCAAGAGTCTGGAGTCTTTAAAAGTAATACAGTTTGCTGGGAAAGAGTATAAAGGGATAGGGAACAAAGGCATGAAAGTAGAGTTGAGATGCAGATCAGTGTAAACCTAATTGAATGATGGAGCAAACCTAACGACTGCATGGATACTTGTATTTCTAATGTTCCTGCATTCATTGTAATGGGAATATACTGATAGACAATTGTGACAAAAAGCATCAAAACTAAATAAGGTTTTGTGGACAAGGTAAGCACAGGCAGATCTTGAAATGTTAGTAAGTTTTAATTTTTTTGACCTATGTATGCATTTTTGCTCCATTACTAGTTTTAAAGTTAAGGATACAGAAAAAGGTGATAGAAAAGATATAACAACTGGAATTAGATATCTGAAATTTGGCATTATTGTAGGGAAAATGTGATGTACTGCAATGAGAGTCACTTTGACTTCCTAGAGCCTGTCCACCATCTACAAGACACAAGTCAGGAATATGATGAAATGTTTTCCACTTAGTCTGGATTATTGCAACTCATCCAGCCCATTTGATTGGCTTTCTTTCCACAAACATTCACTCCCTCCAGCATCAATGAACTCTGGCAGCAATGTGTATCATCAACAAGGTACACTTCAGGAAATCTTCTCGGGCAGCACTTTCAAAACCCACTAACCATTACTGCCTAAATGAACCAGGGCAACAGATACATGAGAACATCACCACCTGGAAATTTCTCTTCAAGCCACTCATCATTCTGATTTGGAAATATATCACTGTCCCTTCACTGTTACTGAGTCAAAGTCTTGGAAGTCCCTTCCCAACAGTACTGTAGGTGTACATACACCACATGTAGCCATTCAGGAAGGCAGCTCACCACCAACTTCTCAAAAACAATTTGGGGTGGGCAATAAATGCAAGCCTAGCCAGCAATGCGCACATCCTGTAAATGAATAAAAAAAGTCCTACACTTCGATAGAAATGGATAATGATTTGGCAATACTAGGGTGGGAGGCTTATAGAATTTAACAACATAGGTTTATCCTTTGGTCTGACATCACTGTGTAATAGGAAGCATGTGAGGAGTAAACATATGATGTGAAAGAACTAGATAATGTAGAGGCTGGTTTCCCAGTAATTCCTAGTCATCAGTGAGATGAGTGGAGGGTAAAGTCTTACTCCACTGGACAGGAATCAAGTATCTGAGGGCTAACAGTCCATAATTAACAGAAATCTTCGAAAACATTGTATTGGATCTTTGTGATTGGTCAATGTCTCTCTGTCTATATTTTAGTTTCTTTGTTTCTATAGGGGCTAAAGAAAGCAAGAAATATGGGGGGAAGATCGGATCAGGATATTGAATTCGATAATCAGCCATGATCAAAATGAATGGTGGAGCAGGCTGGAAGGACCAAATGGCATATTCCTGCGTCTAGTTTCTATGTTTCTACCTCCCTTCTATATCTATCATTGTCTTTCACATCTATTTCCATTACCTTCTGTGTCTCACAGATGTTAGTAATTAGAATACTTTCATCTCTAACTTAGAGCACAAGTGACAATCAGGTGATAGATACGAGTTTAATTTTGCTTCTAAAAGCAAGCCACTTAAAAAAAATCAAATTAGGATGAAGAATGTATTTGCCATGTGTGTTTCTCTCTTAATCTGTGCCTCAATTTTTAACTCTGTCTCACAAATGCCCATAATTAGAATGTTTACATTTTCAAACTATTAGTAAAACTAGATTCAGATGATATATCAAAGTTTTGTTTGCTTTCAACATTCATTTTTTTAAGTAACCCAACTCAAATTAGGATAAGGAATTAAATTACCTCTATTCTTCTCCCATCTTGCTGAGATATGTATTTTTTTTAAATTAATTTCAAACAAAAGTTGAAACATATGTACCATCAATATAGTCCTTTTTTATTTTTCACACACATTCTCACATTTTGAAATAAATTTGACTTTAATAAACAGTGAAAACTGTCCTACAGCTTTTTTCTTCAAATAATTTTGAAGAAATAACCAAATTATTTTTGTGAGGGAGTGAAAGAGAAGCACTCTACCATTTGGCTGGCCAAATGTTCCTGATATGGCCTTGGAAACTGTGCATACTACACATTTTCAGATTGCATTATCTATCTTCACCTGACAGTTAGCACTCTTGGCAAAAATATCAATGCTGAGCCCAAGTTTTTTTGGATATGCTGATATTAAATGATGGTAATAAAAGACAATTTGATGGATAAGTGTAATATTAGTGTAAAATCTTTTTTAAAAGTGTTCAAAGTTTTATTCTGAATGTTAGCAATTTTATGTTTTGACTAAAAGCCCTATTCCTAGTCCTTCAAAAAAAAATTGTTGATTCAGCAACAAGCTATGGCAACGAAATATTTATATATGTTATCTTCATGATAAAATAGTAACTTTTTTTGGCACTTTCTTCATTATGAGTGTTTATATGGGTCACATTCATAAATAATATCTGACATGATCCAAAGGAAATACAATTGAATCATTTCCATTAGCAGGTAACATAATACACAATTTAAAACTACCGGTTTACTCGCTGAATTGAAATATATGAACAAGGGGAGATGCTAATCAGTTTGCATGGACTTCCACACTTCACTGATGACATCTTTAATTTACTTTGAGGTTTGATTATAAAAATATCGCACTGGATTTTACTAGCCTTCTATAGATAGGTTCAGGCATAAATTGTTCAAATGCTTTAGGAACAGGAATCTCACCTACCAGAGGTAGGTAGCCAATTAAATTGATTAACTGGACAATTATTGGACATTTTTCACCTCCACTGGCATTTTACCAGCATCAGGAGTGCTGCCACTGCATGGGGAAACTGTCAGATAAATTGTAGCAGCCTCATAATGAATTCCTGGCCGGGGTGAGGGCAGGTGGTGCGGAAGGAGGGAGCTGGGGCTGGGATGGTAGATCCTCTTTTATGGCCACTTCATGGCCCTTGGAGAAGCGATCCAGTGGTAATGGCTGCCTCTGCAGCTGTTGTTCTACTGCTGAAAGATGAACTCCTCTGATAGCCACAGCCTATTAGGTTAAAAAAAAACTTAGCTTGCCTTTGGGCATGCCTCAACATAGAGATGCCCTCTTCTTGCTGCAGCCTATTGCATGCAATATTGGTGGCATTACCAAGGCTTCAGGCTGTTGTACTGTGACTGGACCAGCAATCTCTGGGGGTGCAGGTCAGCATCTTCAATAAGATGGCAGTCCCAGCAGCAGCCTCATACTGATCTAGTGCCAGGAAATTGCCACTGAAGATCCTGCCTCATCTATGCAAGCTTGAATTCTGCTTTTTATCCTGGTGGTTGAAAAGCTGACCTTCAAAAAAAATTCCAGTCAAGGGGTAAAGCAAATTTATGCTCACAATAATGTAGTGCAGTTATTTTACAGATTGTGGAATTATAATTAGGTGATTGAACTTTCCATCTTGGTTAGAAGATTGTAGGATCAAGTCTCATTCCAGAGACTTGGGCACAAAAGTATAGGTTGACATTCCAGTGTCAGATTGAGAGTGCCCTACACTGCTGCAAGTATTATCTTTCAGACAAAATGTAACTGAAGCTCTATCTGGCCTCTCAGATAAATGTAAAAGATCTCATGGCACTGTTTCAAAGACAGGAATTATCCCAGTATCCTATTCAATATTTATCTCTCATTCAACACCAACAAACAGATCACCTGGTCTTTATAAGATTGCTATTTGAGGGAGCTTGATGTGCTTAAATTGGTTGCTGTGTTTCCTGCATTGCACCAGTGAATATGATTCAAAAAAATACTTAATTGGATTTGGATCACATTGGGACATTCTAAGATGATATATAAATGCAATCTTTTTTATGTCTTCAGTTGACTTTTACGCTAATTGTATAGATTAAAATATTAACTAATCTTTATATATAAATTTTTGGACATTCCCTTTTTGTTTTGTTTCCAAATATAAATATGGTGAGACAAATTGTATCACATAATGATACTTTACTGAATGATTTCACCACCATAGTTCATAATGTTGCAATTTTTAGAATGTAAGTTATTCAAAGGCTAGTATATTCGTTACACAATGAACACATTGCATGCTTAATCACCGCTTCCAACAAGCCCCCCCACCTGCTGTCAAGTTAACCAAATAACATTTTCTTGTTTTGATATTCTGTTGGTTGACAGACTGCCCAGAGCTGGATTACTGGCACAGAGCAGAGTTCATCTGGGGACAAGCAGTGCTCCAACGCACGTTGAATGCTGATGAATGTGGTATTTATTACACAGAATGAACGTGGAATTGGTTTTAATCGCTGCATTCCTGACAGCACATCGACAAAAACAATTTTAATTATAACATGCAGCGCACTATAAACACAAAATCAAACATCTTATATAGAACAATATCACAAATACCCCGAGTTTGCTGCAGTACTGTTCTGAAATGAATCTGTTCAACTGGTTGATAATGAACAACACATTTTTAAAATCTTTCAAAGAACCATGCGTGATAAGTTAACAATCACCTGATTATTAATCTGTACTATATTCAAATAAATTGTTCAAAATACTTTGTAGAACACACGAGTGTATATTATTTTAGATCAACCTTTTTCAAGTATAACCAATACATCATTTTCATTGTGTCCGCGTTCTCTTTCAGGAGTCATCTAACAGCAATTGAAACTAAAGTTACCTTGAATTAAAGCGAGTTAAACTTTCTTACCAGGCTGTTCTTTCAGGCAATTCCGGCAGGATATCGGCAAAGTTGACTTATATTTAAACACTAACCTTAAAATTTTACTCTAAAAGAAATCTGAGAGTCCCAGATGCCATTTTTTCCAGTGAATTCTGGTCTTGTTTATTTTTAAATAAATTGTTGAATCGACATTTGTTTCAGAAATGAAAATTGCCAATAAACCCGGCAAGGCTCAGTGTGCTTGCAAGAAATGCAAAAGCTTCCAACAATACAGGAAGTACGTGTCTATATCTTGCTTTATTTTCAAAGCATAGAGAGCCACATATGGTCAGGAAACTTGATTTGTCTTACTTTAAGATATGATTTTAATCGTAAGGGTTACAATATTGTGAACTTATATTTCCAGTTTGAAATCTTATTTTACATTTAGCTTTCCCAGAAGGGAAATGATGATTATGATATTATGATTTTATGATGCCTAAAGTAGATATAAATCAATAAGAAACCTGGTACTCTGGAGAGAAGCGACTCCGCCCTTTAGCCCAAACCACAACATTAGGTTGACTGGGGTACATGTGGAATTACAAGAGCGGGATGTTTTCATGTTCCATCTTTTCCAGTTTTTACGTGACGGAAAATCGTCACTAACCTCACTACGTGTCATTTACGGATGAATTATGCCAACGAATACATTTTTCAACATCGTGAATTGCGCATTTTCACGGATCTTTCTTGGGTAGATTCAAACTTACTTTTGTGAGAGTAAAATGTGTTTCTTAAAGAAGCTTTTAAATGAATAATAAAGGCGACATAGCATCAATCATAACTCTTGTAAACAAAGGAATAATTTTGGGTGGTTCTATCATACGCTGGGCTGTTGGATGTTATTTTTGTACTGTAGCTTCACCAGATTGCTTACAAACAATTCAATCAGCGGATACGCAATATGGTGATGCCGGATTACTCCAGTGGATGGATCCAGTCTTTTGTTTCCTGGTAGCATTTCCACCTGAGTCAGAAAGGACGGAGTATTATTCCAAACAAATGTTGTGATTGGACAGTCTGAAGTCTGTTAGGGCTGAACACCCAGCATACTTACCCCTGATGTGGGTGCCCTCCAATCTATTGTTTGAGTTATGCTAATCGAAGCCCCAAAACCTCCCGCTCTAAAGGTCCGTGCAAAGTACTATGGAAGGAACCAATTAGATTGTTAATCAGTTTACGAATCCTTCAACTGCGTCATTCTATTCTCGAAGGGAATATTAGGAAGAAATGAAAACAATATCACCAATGAACTTCCACAACTTAAAAGAAACTGAAGAAACATAACAAGCCAGAACACCAGCGTTACAGATGAAGTTAAAGGAATCCGTGTGCAATACGAGATGCAGTGTGAAAATCATCTCTTGAATGGTAGACGTCCAACAGTGCAACTATGATATAAAACAGACTGTTTTCACAGCCAGTTTAACGAGTCTCATTATCCAGACCAAGAATTCCAACGCACATGAAAACAAAATGTAACAATCACTCCAAAAAAAATGGTAAAGCAACATTTGGAAGAGTTCTGCTTCCACAATGACCTGGACATTTGATCTCTTAGTGATGTTACGTTTAACATGCAGTATAGTTAAATTCAACTCGGCAGTAGTGCTCCAACTTGATCAAAATAAAGAAATCCAGTCTCACGTTTTTACTTTGCCTTGTTTCAAATCTCACTGATTTCAGATCGTGATGAAATTCTGTATTATCTACTTGAGGATTGCTGAAAAAAAGCATCTTGAAGTTTTTTGTCCTACATTCACAGGAATACTAATGTCAGGAAAAACTACAACTTCATATTGCATTATTGATGAGAATGATTGTTCATCTGGAAAATGCAGCCACAGCTAAATCATGACTACCAGGGATAACTCAGCTCAGGGAAAGGGTGGTGGTGGTGGGGCTGGTGAAAAGGATACTGGAAGAGTAATCATGATAAGTGATTCCAAAATTAGGAGAATAGATAGGCATAGTTGTGTGAATCAGGATAGTGTGCTGCCTCCTTGGTGCAAAGGTCAAGGATGTAACTGAGCAGCTGCAGATATCTTGAAAGGGAAGGATGAAAGCCAGCGGTTGGGGTTCATATTGGTATGAACAACATAGACAGAAAGAGGGATGGGCTCTTGCAGTCAGAATTTAGAGAGTTAGGTAGAGAATTAACAAGATCTCAAAAGTAGTAATGTCTTGTCATGTCCATAAGATGTGAAAGTAATCATAAACTGTTTAAATCAAATCTTATTTTCTACTTATTTAAAAACAAACATTGCAGGATCAAAAATACCTAGCTTCTACAGGTAACATGATTTGTAGTTGTATCCAACTTAATTGTAGAAGCTTCCAACAATAATCACAGAACAAGGCTTAATCCTCATTTTTGTGGAATCTCACACCTATCATTGTGAAAACAATGAAAAAAGGGAACAGCAGATGGCCTGTCTCTCCAGCCTGGACTTGTAACAAAGAGAACACCATTCAAAATCTTTATGACTTGTGGAGGCGCCATCTATCTCCTAAGGCAAACAATGGATTTTGACTAGAGGTATAAAAGTGATTGTTAACCTGAGAGTGACTCATCAATGGCTATCATATATGACCTAAAGCCCTTTGGCCTTTGAAACAATTTAATGTTACATCCTGAGTCTCAGGTTAGTTTGCTGTTGACATCCAGCCTCCAGGACTCCAGGTTGACAACAAAGCCTGCCTCAAGTCTAAAACTCCACAAAGCCTGATTTTCTGTTGGATTCTGCAGGTGCCATTCCCTGTAAAGTAGACCAATGGCAGAATTCTGCTCCCCCGCCTGCAGAGTCAGCAATGAAAATGTCCATTGACCTTAAGTGGGATTTTCTGGTTGTGGGTCAAGTAAGACCATAAAACTCTGCCCCAAGTCTCTGTATACTAACCTCATCTTTGGCAACTCCTGCTTTCAGCTACCTGAACTTCAACTCTCACTGGATTCTGACATTCTGATTTGTAAGATTCACATGAACTAATACCCCGATATTTATTTTTTGGTTCTAAATTAATTCAGCTGTAAAAAACTTTTCTTTCCAAATTCCTGATTTGTGTGCTTGTCTGTGTTATATAGTTATGCTGACCATCCTCCAGATTTGAACGTACAAATAAACAACACTTCCAATTTGACCTAATGAGAGTTTGCTATGAGTCACTTTAAAATTGGCTTCACAAACAGAGGGTTTGGGAAAGATATCATAGTCTATTTCAAAAATGGAAACATTTCTGCTTGCAAATAGATGGCAAGAAAAATAAAAGGAATTCAGTTTTCAATTCTATAACACTAAATAGCACCCAGTACTTCCAGAAACTGACTATAGAAATAGAAACATAGGATAGTTGAATGCATGGCTAGAAAGATGGAACAGGATGTAGGATTTTAAATTCTTGGCATTTTAGGACTAACTTTGGGGAAGATAGGACCTATATAAATTTAGGTTACACCTATATAGAACCAGGACTGCCTTTGATAAAAATATAAGCCAACCATGTAGGTTTGTGGGGACCAGGAGATGTATCAAAGAGAAAAACCAAAATGCACAGAACAAGAGAGACCAATAGCTCTAAAAAGGAAGTGAATAGGGGCGAGTAATGGAGAAAGTAATAAAGTTTAAATCAAGCTGACTACACATGTCTGTAAATGCATAGGGTGTGTTAAATAAGATTGGTTAGTTATAGACACAGGTTGTCAATGGTGTGGCCAAAACAAGAGTCCTGGCAGGACTAGGACTATAACAAAGGCAGGACTAGGTTTTAAATATTCCTGCATACAGGAAAAGATAGGAAAAGGAAAAATAAGGGGAAGGATGACATCGTTGATAAAGGAGAATAAAGGAAGAGGATGTCCAGAAGGGTCTGGGACCAAATCTACTTGGGCTAGAGCTAAGGAACAAAAAAGGATGCAATTGCATTTCTCAATGTGCCCATAGGCCACTAGTAGGAAGAATATGGAGGAACAAATTTGCAAGAAAATTACAGAGATGTGCAAAACTTATGTAATTTTATTGGGTGACTTTAATTTTCTGAATATAAACTAGGCTAATGGTAATGAGAGGGGTAAGAGTTCCTAGAGTGTTCAAGAAAATTTTCTACAGCAGTATATTTCTAGTCCAATAAGAAAGGAGGCACTGCTAACCCAATTTGATAAGTATTTGATAGTTTGCCATACAACAGACATGTTAGCAAAATTACGGCTCATGAAATAACAGGAACAGCATTCAAAATTGGCTGGTGACATAAAATAAAGAGTAGTAGATAGTGGATTTTTTTTTGGGCTGGAGGAAGATTTACAATGGAGCTCCCCCTAGATTTTTCTGGCAAATATTAATGACCTAGACTTTGATATATAGGATACAATTTCAAATTTGCTGGATAATATGAAATTTGAAACACTGAACCATGAGGAGGATAAGGTAGAACCACAATAGAACATAGACTAGTTGGTAGAATGGGCTGATGATGGCAGATAAAGTTAAATGTGCAGAAATGTAAAATGATTCACCTTGGCAGGAAGAACATGGAGAAACATATAAAGTAGAGGGTACAATTCCAAAGTGGTGCAGGACGAAGACACCTGAGTTTGTTTGTGCATGAGTCATTGAAGGTGGCAGAACAGATTGAGAGAG
This sequence comes from Sphyrna mokarran, assembly GCA_024679065.1. Taxonomy (NCBI): domain Eukaryota; kingdom Metazoa; phylum Chordata; class Chondrichthyes; order Carcharhiniformes; family Carcharhinidae; genus Sphyrna; species Sphyrna mokarran. The sequence goes on from JAGIQG010000015.1 coordinate 28,775,952, forward strand.
TAACTAATAAAACATACTGAAAACAAGTCTATATTAATAGAGCATAGGGTTTTTTTTTTGCTAATGGGATATAGGTATCACTGGCTGAGCCAGCATTTATTATACCATCGTTAATTGCCCTTGAGAAAGTGATGATATGCTGCCTTCCTGAACTGCTGGGAGAAAGTTCCAGGATTTTGACTCTAGAAAGAGCAAGGAAGTTATGTTGAAGTTATGCAGGAGACAAACTTGGCCTCAGCTGGAGTACTGCATCTAGCTCTGGGAGCTGCACTTTAGGAAAGATGTGAACGTGTTAGATTAGTTCAGAAAATATTCACAAAAATAGTCAGGGATGAAGGGCTTCAGTTATGAAGGTAGATTGGAGAATTTAGGACTGTTTTCCTTGCAGACCAGAAGGAGATTCGATAGAGATACTCAAGCTCACGAGTGGTGTGGACAGAGTAGATAGGGAACAACTGTTAGGCTTGTAAAAGGATTGAGAATAAGTGGGCAAATATTTAAAACAATTGACAAAATAAGAACATAAGAACTAGGAGCAGAAATAGGCCATCTGACCCCTCAAGCCTGTTCCACCATTCAATAAAATCATGGCTGATGTTTCTCATGGACTCAGCTCCACTTACCCACTCACCAAGACCCTTAATTCACTTACTGTTCAAAAACCTATATTTGCCTTAAAAACCTCAACTGCTTCACTGGGCAAGGAATTTCACAGATTTACAATCCTTTGGGTGAAGAAGTTCTTCCTCAACTCAGTCCTAAATCTACTGCCTCTTATTTTGAGGCTATGCCACCTGGTTCTAGTTTCACCTGCCAGTGGATCTAATCCATTCCCTTTGTAATCTTATATATTTCTATAATATCCGCCCTCATTCTTCTAAATTCCAATGAGCATTGTCCCAACCCTCTCAACTCTGGAATCAAACTAGTGAATCTCCTCTGCACCATCTCCAGTAACAGCATATCCTTTCTCAAGCAAGGAGGCCAAAACTTTACAGTTCTCCAGGTGTAGCCTCACCAGCACTTTATGCAGCTGCCCCAAAACATCCTTGTTTTTAATTTCCATTCCTCTAGCAATGAAGAACAAAATTCCATTTACCTTCTTAATTACCTGCTGCATCTGTAAACCAACATTTTGCAATTCATGCACATGGACATCCAGGTTCCTCTGCACAGCAGCATGCAGGAATTAGATGATCTCCTATAGGAGATGGTAAGCTGATCAGTATTTAAAAATACAGCAACCAACCTGAACGAGTATACCACTACAATAGCTGACTTCATTAATACATTAGTAGAAGACTGTGTGCCAAAAAAGAAAATTTGCGTGTTTCCCAGCCAGAAATCATGGATGAACAGGCCTGCTGAATCCATGTCTGAGATGCTCTAGTCAAGCGACCCTAACCTATTCAAGAAAGCCTGATATGATTTACAGAGATCCATCAAAAATGCCAAAAGACAATACCAGATTAAGCTAGAATCCCAGGCTAGCCACGTGAATTCCTGCCAACTATGGCAAGGTCTACAAGACATAACAGGCTATAAGATGAAGGCTCCACTGCCAGCTTCAGTGCACCCCTCCCTGATGAATTCAATGCCCATTTTGAGCAAGATGTCAAGACAACACATTCTCCATCCTGGAAGCCTTGGACAAATCTGTCTGAGATCATCATTGCCACGTCAGAGCAGCATCCTCAAAAGTCAACCCCAGAAAGCAACTGGCCCAGATGGGATAAGCACAGTAAGAAGTCTCACATCACCAGGTTAAAGTCCAACAGGTTTATTTGGTAGCACAAGCTTTCGGAATGCTGCTCCTTTATCAGATGAGTGAGGAGTTGTGTTCACAAACAAGGCATATATAAACACAAACTCAATTATAAGATATTGTTTGGAATGTGAGTCTTTACAGGTAATCAAGTCTTAAAGGTACAGACAATGTGAGTGGAAAGAGGGTTAAGCACAAGTTAAAGTATTGTCTCCAGCCAGGACAGGTAGTGAGATTTTGCAAGCCCAGGCAAGTCATGGGGATTATAGATAATGTGACATGAACCCAAGATCCCGGCTGAGGCCACCCTCATGTAAGGACCAGTCCAAAGCCAGCATCTCCACATCAGATGGGGTACCCAGACAAGCACTCAGATCCTGTATGGATCCGCTGACAAGGGTATTCGCAGATATCTTCAACTGTTCTTCACACCAGTCTGATGTCCCCACCTGCTTTAAGAAGATGACAACTATCTCGGTATCAAAGAAAAGCCAGGCAACATGCCTTTTTGACTATTGTCCGGTGGCTCTGACATTCATTGTTATGAAGTGCTCTGAAATGTTAGTCATGACACAAATCAATTCTATCTATCAGGCTGCCTGGATTCACTACAGTAGGCCTATCACTACAACAGGTACACAGCAGATGCCATCTCCCTGGCTCTACACTCAACTCTGGAACACCTAGATGACAAAGATACCCATGTCAGACTCCTATTCGTAGACTATGGCTCAGCTTTAACACTATTATTCCTATGAGACTCATTTTCAAACTTCATGACCTGGGCTAGATCCTAGACTTCCTAATCCAAAGACCGCAGTCAGTAAGGATAGGCAATAACACCTCCTCCATGACCATCCTCAAACCAATGCTCCACAAGGCTATGTTCTCAATCCCTTACTATACCCCATATATACCTTTGATTGTATGGCCAAATTCTCTTCCAACTCAATTTTCAAGTTTGCTGAATACATTGCCATTATGGGTAGGATCTCAAGTAATGACCAGACACTGTACAGGAAAGAGATAGAGAATCTGGTGTACTGGTGCGGTGAGAGAGAGATTACTCTCAATGTCGATAAAATGAAAAAGATAGTCAATGACTTCAGGAAGCATAGTGGAGGACATGTCCCTGTCAAATCAATGGGAATAAAGTAGAAATGGTCGAGAGCTTCAAGTTTTTAGATGTCCAGATCACCAACAATCTGTCCTGGTCTCTCTATGTGAATGCCATAGTTAAGAAAGCCCACCAAAGAACAAAGAACATTGTAGCACTGGAACAGACCCTTCAGCCGTCCAAGCCTGCACCAACCATGCTGCCCGACTTAACTAAAACCCCCTAGTTTTCAGGGGACCATATCCCTTGACTCTCATCCTATTCATGTATTTGTCAGGATGCCCTTAAAAGCTACTACCATATCCGCTTCCACTCCCTCCCCTGGCAGCAAGTTCCAGGCACCCATCACTCTCTGTGTAAAAAAAAAACAATGCATCTATTTTCTCAGGAGGCTAAGGAAATTTGGCATGTCCAGTACAACTTTCACTAACTTGTACAGATGTACCATAGAAAGTATTCTCTCTGGTTGTATCATAGACAGGTATGGCTCTTGCTCTGTCCAAGACTGCATGAAACTACAAAGAATCATTAATGAAACCCAGTCCATCACTCAAACAGCCTCCCATCCATTGATACTGTCTATGCTGCCTTGGAAAAGCAGCCAGCGTAAATCAAGGACCCCATGCACCCTGGACATAATCTCTTCCACATTCTTCTGTTGGGAAAAAGATGAAAAAATCTGTCATCATGTACTCGACTCAAAAACTTCTTCCCCTGCGGCCAACAGACATTTGAATGGACCTACCTCGCATTAAGTTGATCTTTCTCTACACCCCAGCTATGACTATAATAATACAGTTTGCACTCTCTTCTTTCCTTCCCTATGTACAGTATGATTTGTATAGAATGCAAGAAACAATACGTTTCGCTATGTATACATGTAACAATAATACATCATATCACATTTTTTACCATTTAAGTAATAGTCCGTTTGCTGTTATTTCTACTAAAATGGCTGACCTCTCATTTACTAACGTTGTATGTCATCTGCTTGCCCACACATTTAAACTATCTACATCCCTTCACGGACATCAATGTCATCTGCACACTTTGCTCTACCACTCATCTTAGTGTCATCAGCAAACTTGCACACATTACACTGGGTCCCCAACTCCAAATCATCTGTCTAAATTTTGTTTACAACTGTGGTCCCAAAACCAATCCGAGGCACACCACTAGTCACAATTGCCATCCAGGAAAGCACCCATTATCCCCAGTCTTTGCTTTCTGTTAGTTAAATAAGCTCTGTCCAAGCTAATACATTACCTGTAACACTGTGCAACTTTATCTTATGCAGATCACTCTGAATAGTCCTATTGTTTCTGTAACTTTCTGAAACGCCTGATGAGAATAAATCTCTACTTACTCCATATGGGTGAATATTATTAGAGCAGAACCAAGATAAGTTGCTGCTTTCTTAGTTGGAACCCAATTCATCTCAAGAGAACAGCATGTACAGTGAATGGAGGTGCACTGGCCTTCAGAAGGCAAAATAGCTCTTACTGGTGGGTACCAGTGAATCTCTGAAGAAAGCTAACATTTTCTTTTTAAAAATCTCAGGGTGCTGTGACCAGGGCTCATCAGCCATCTCTGCCTCTCCCTTACTTAGTGGAGCCAGGCAGATGCCAGAAATGCAACCCTATGCAAATTATGTGCCCTACAATTTAACCTTGCATATACTAGAGGGGGATTAATGTTTAAGCGCACAACATGTGCAATCCTAGCATAGCTACTAGAAGTATGCCCTAGGGATTTTCAATCCCACCCTCTGAGAGTTTGAGCTAAATATAACTTTTAATACTTTCTTTATTATGAGTTAAAATACATGTGGCCTTTCCAGAATAAATTAGTTTTTGCTTCAAAGGTATGAATATATTATAGTAGGACCAATAGCTTTTAAAAATAAATGCTAATTCCAAGTTAATAACTGAAAAATTATTAATTTCATTCTTTGAAGATTAAAATTTTTTACAGAGAAAAGAAAATGAATAAGCATTATTAATATAACGTTATGAGCAGAATTTTATGGCCTAGCTTGGACGAGACTGGAAATTCCCACCCGAAGTGGGAGTTCTTTACTGAGAACTGAGTTCTTCACTCAAAGAGTGATTAGGGAGTGGAATGCCCTGCCTGCAGCTGTTGTAGATGCGCCAAGTTTGGTGGCGTTTAAGAGGTTAATTGATAAGTATATGGAAGAGAAGGGAATGGTTTAGTTTGGAGGGGCATTGCTTTTTATTTTGGTCGGCACAACATCGAAGGCCGAAGGGCCTGTTCTGTGCTGTAATGTTCTATGTTCTATGAAGTCAACAAAGATTTCCATTATTGAACGTTCGTCTGCGCTAATTCCATGGCGGGTGAGGTGGTAGAATAGATAAGTATATGGAAGAGAAGGGAATGGTTTAGTTTGGAGGGGCATTGCTTTTTATTTTGGTCGGCACAACATCGAAGGCCGAAGGGCCTGTTCTGTGCTGTAATGTTCTATGTTCTATGAAGTCAACAAAGATTTCCATTATTGAACGTTCGTCTGCGCTAATTCCATGGCGGGTGAGGTGGTAGAATTCTGGCCTATATCTCAGAAGTATCGAATTTTAAATTCCAAAGAGAATTATTCCATTCCACTTTTAATTTCAACAAAGAGCTCCTTTTCTTTTAATATTTCTTGATGTTATCCAATTCTCCTGAAACTGAATAACTCCTTGATTGCCACAGTCCCCAGGAATTTAATCTGATTCTCTTTATTTTCCCAGTTATCTTCTGAAATGAAAGAGTTTACTGGGGATTCTTCCACTGGCATCCAGCTAGCTAAATCCTCCATTGCTACTTCAACAGCTCAAGAATCTGTATTTCTCCAACCTAATCATGGGCCTTATTCATATCCTTCTGCAATGACTCTAAATCAGAACTACTCTCAGTGGCTCCATACTCCTTGTCCACGCAACTGGCAATTTCTCATCCTGCCTTCTCTAAACTGCCCTGGACACAGACTAACACCAAGACTCTGAGATGTGGTAAACAAAAAAAAAAAGTTGCCAAATTCCACAGCCTATCTCCATGGTAACATGACACACATGTCCAGTTTTCAGATAGAAATGCAAATTAATTACCGGAATTTTCAAGCTCTCCTTTTTTCCCAAAGAGTACATGTGTATTTTAATCCCTTTATTTCATTACCAAATGCCTTCAAATCTTTTCCAAGATTGCTAAAGACATCCTACCTCCTCAAAAGGTATTCAGAGAGATCATCATAATTCTTAGGTGTCAGTACTTCCCATCACAATTTCAGAAACTCTGTAGGACTTCTCTTTTGATTTGCTCCTCCAAGCCTATCTGATGTGATCCAAAATGTATTTTCTTTTATCTACCCCACATTTAAGATCACAATCCTCTGAACCAGAATAATACCTTAAAAACTAAAAGTTAAAATCGTAAAACATTTGCATAATTCAACCTTCTTACAAATGCCAAACATCAATAGTTTTCTAGGATTGGTGGTATGTTGAGTTCTGTTTGGAAACAAGTCTTAGTATCTTCAGTGTTCATAAATTTGTAGATATACAATGACTAAATATGCACTTTTCTATTCTACTATTATTATTTTCTCTGCAATAAAAAATGCTTACATTAGTAGACCTACAGCTTAAATTGTAATAAATCCATTACACTCTGAACAAATCCAATTGCTTATAGCCCTTATGTTTGGCTTTAGGGTTTTGTTTAACTATGGTAAAATAATCCAATTTTTGAAATGTGAAATTGGATTTTACATTCCCCTGCTGACATGTTTGAAGGTAGATTAGATCTTGCAAAATGCAGCATATGGCCTGCCTGCCATCTATCTGCCTTCTCCCAGTACGTCTCCAATTTTATGGGGAACGGTGGAGGCTTGTCTGCACTTTGGCCTGTTGATGTCCTTTAGGGGCTAATTAGTGGTCACTTAAGTGCCTCTTCCTGCCCTCTTGTAGGTATTTTACCTAGAGCAGGGGGTAGGCCACACAATATGGGAAGTGCAGCATCTTCAGCTGGCTGGACTGGTGCTGGACAAGGGAGTGAGGAACCTCCTTTGAGATCCCCTTTATGTATTGGAGGCACACTCTCTTCCTTTAACTCTCATTCCCACCTTCTCAATCCTAGCAGCTTCTTTCATCCTCACTGGGTCTTCCAGCCTTATCTCAGGGATACCACGGCGTTCAGGATCCATAACTTCCACTTTTGAGGATTGCTGTAATTTCAGTAGTGGCCACTACTTAAACCTGGAACTACTGGGATTACAGAGTTGTCAGCCCATGGGATTGGTTAGCAGTTCTTTTCCCAGATGAATGCAGAAAGTTCAACCTGAGCTAATTGTTAAATGGCTACAAGGCTTATTCATGGACAGTCTCCTGACCAACATTTCAGCAGCATATGGTATATGATGTGGAAAGCACTACCTGATAATGGATACAGTAAGAAGTCTGACAACACCAGGTTTAAATCCAACCGATTTATTTGATATTAAACTCACAAGCTTTCGACCCTCAGGTCTTCATCAGGTGAATGAGGTGTTCTGGTCTCAAACAGCACACATAACAGCAAAGACTGTTTACAGATTAGAATGCGAATCTTTACATGTAACCTATTATTTAAGTCTTAAAGTGGCTAACAATGTGAGTGGAAGGAGCACTGAGCACAGGTTAAAGAGATGTGTATTGTATCCAGACAGCACAGTAAGTGAGGTTTTTTGCTAACCCAGGCAAGTCATGGGGGTTACAGATAGTATGACATGAAGTCAAGATCCCTGTTAAGACCGTCCTCATGTGTGCAGAACTTGGCTATCAGTCTCTGCTCAGCGGCTCTGCGTTGTCGCGTGTCGTGAAGGCCCCTTGAAGAATGTTTACCTGAAGGTTGGAGGCCAACGCTGGCATCTCTACATCATGATAGTGGAGACAGGGTCAATTGTGGATTTCAAAAGGGAAATGGATAATTGTTTGAAGAGAAAAATATGCTAGTTTGTGAGAAAAAGATGGTGATGTGGGTCTAATTACAATACACTTGTAGAAATGTAGCATGAACATGAGGGCCAAATTGTCTCCCCCTGGACTGTAACCATTATATACGATATGCAATATACAACAGGCAATGTTAGAATAGAAACTTCTGATTAGCCAGGCAAAAGCAACCAGTTTCAGCAGTCCTAACAGTCAAACCTTTGGTTAAACCTTCTAATATGCATTGTTTAGTAATTCTGGTTGACATTTGTGTCTCCAATCTACATATGGCTGCTGTTCTGGGTGAGGCCATCACCATTGCTGTGGAAGCAAGTTTGCAAGAAAAACCGCCATTTCCCTTTGGAAATTGTTAGCAGGTGGGTATGGAACAAATGATGATTCTCTTATGAAGCTGAGGTAATTGAAAACAAGGTTCAGTGGCAGCCTCCTCTCTGATGTGATCGACTGAATTTTTCCCATGGAGATGCCATACAGGAGTCAAGATTGATGTCAGGTTGCAAACCTGTCACTGAACCTGAAACTGATTAAAGTCAATATTTGAAATCAATAAGTCAAAAGTGAGTGGACCTTTAATTGGCCAGGAGACAGGTCCCTGCCCAATTAAGGGCAGTGGGTGGAGTCTTGAAGCTGAAAGGCCAATGAGAGGCCTTCCAGCTTCCAAGAAATATCTGGCTGCAATGCAGTTAAATAACTTGGAGGCACATATCAACAAGAAGGTGCCCTCTCAGCTACTTTTTACAATCTTGAATTATTGCTTCATCAGCTTACTCTCAATCATCTGTTTAATATTAGAATGGGTCTTCAACAGTTCTATTAAGTAGCACTGCTTAACAATATGCTCACAGATACTCAGTTTGTGTTCTGCCAGGGCCGCTCAGCTCCTGAACTCACTACAGCCTTGGTTCAAACATATACAAAAGAGCTGAAATCCACTTCCTTGGACATGAAGGTAGCATTTGACCAAAAATGGCACCAAGGAGTCCTAGTTAAACCAGAGTCAATGGAAATCAAGGGTAAATTCTCTGCTGATTGGAGTCATACTTACTACAAAGAAGATAGTTGTGGTAGTTGGAAGTTAATCATCTCAGTTCCAGGCCATTATTGCAGGTATTCCTCAGGGTTATGTCCTAGAGCTAATCATCTTCAGCTGTTTCATCAAATGATCTTCCTTCCATCATAAGTTCAGAAGTGAGGATATATGCTGATGATTTCACAGTGTTGAGGACCATTTGTGATCCTCAGATATTGAAGCAATGTCCAAATGTAGGAAAACTTGGACAACATCCAGGGTCATGATGACAAGTGGTAAGTAACGTTCATGCCACATGAGTAGCAAGTAATGGCCAGTTCCAACAAGAGACTCTGACTTTCAATGACATTACTATTACTAGATTCCCCCATTATCAACACTCCAGGAGTTTGCCATTGACCAGAAATTGAACTGGATTAATCATATAAATACTGTGACTACTAGAGCAGGTCAGATACAATCTTGCAATAAGTAACTTGTTCCCTGACTCCCTAAAGCTTGTTCACCATCTACAAGACATAAATCAGGAGGGTGACAGAATTGTCTCCACTTGCCTAGATCGGTGCAACTCCAACATTCAAGAAGCTTGTAACCATTCAGAACAAATCAGCCCTCTTGATTGACAACCCATCTATATAGATATTCACTCCCTCCAATGCACAGTGCCAGCAATATGTATCATCTACAAGGTATACTGTAGGAATTAATCAAGTGTCCTTTAGCAGCATCTTTCTAAATCCACAATCATCAATGTTTAAAAGGACCTGGACAGCAGACAGATGGGAGTGCCACCACTAGGAAATTCCCTTCCAAGCTATTCATCATTTTGACTTGGAAATACATTACCATTTCTTTACTGTCACTGGGTTAAAATCCTGGAACTCTTCCTAATAATACTGTGTACTATATAGACTACAGACGTTCAAGAAGCTCATTACCACCTCCTCAAGGGCAATTAGGGATGGGCAATTAATGCTGGCCTAGCCAGCGATGCCCACATCCTATAAATTAATTTTTAAAAATATATAAGAACAGCCATATCACTACATTTGAGGGGTGTGGGTGGCACTTGGTTGTACCTTAGCAGACAGGCCTGCCTTTGGCATGACTCCCCCAAGTTCCTTCCTGAGCAATGAACCAATACCTAACAAAATGGTCGATGGAGGGAATGGAATTGGGAACTTATAGCTGGCATTGTTGTTTTCGGACACTGCCTGCCTCTGATCCTAATATCGGAAGAGCCCAAAAAATTCAGTCCAGGTGTTTTGTATCTATAAATATGGCTACTAGTGTAGCGATTGTTGTGAACATACCCCAGGTATACTTGCACCAAATTTCTTAACTTCTCCATTTGTTATCATGCAACATAATATGAACCCCAAAGAAATTCATATCCTTAATACTTAGATTTGTACCGGGATCTGTGTAGCATCAAGCAACTACACTACAAATTTGTAAAGTCACAAAATAAACATGTTAAAGCATTGATCTTAACAGTTAAAGAAAGAATTACAACTGAACAGCTGTCTTGAGGAATCTAACTTCAGCAGATTAGAGCAGTGGTTATGTATACCATCTATTTTACCAGTAAAATGGGAATTGTATATAGTATAATCAATATTATTACTTTTTGTATTCTGAAATTTAATGTTACTACATGTGATTCCTGGCTTGATTTAATCATCTGACCTCTGCCACACGAGATGCTCTGCATGTTGCCATCTTACAACCAGTTCAATAAAGACATTATGAGAAAGCACAGCCGTCTCTCTGAATTCAAAACATGGGCTGGAATTTTACTGTCCCATCCGTCATGAGAATCAGAGTGAGCTAGGGGTAAACCATGGAAAGATCCGTTGACTTCAGGCAGGATTTTCCAGTTTTGAGGCAATGGAGGCTGGAAAATCCCTCCCAGGGTGTCAGGAGTGGAGATTTAAAATAACATTTTGAAATCCTGAAAATATTGCAGAGAAGCCATAGCTCAGAAAAGCACACTGAAATGTTCAAATCTGTTAAAAGCTGCTGAAAGGAAAGGCTGCAAATAAAAAACTAAATGAATCAACATGGCTGCCATGAACTTCCCCATCATGGCTCCTGTCAAAATGTGGTAGAACCTACAGTTTTTTCTTCTTGCAATGGCAGAGCTATGAGCTGGCAACATAGTTAATTTACAAGCTGAAAATACATTTAACATTGCTGGGGAGGGGCTGTTACAAAAAAGCCAACTCATTTCATGCACAAATGTTTGGCTGGATAGAAGCAAAACAAGCATATACAGTTGGCCACTGGACTGAAATCAGCATAAGGGTCTGATGAAGCACTATACATGATATTGTTGGTTCCATCAACCTATACATGATAAATGGTTTCTCACTGTTACAACAATAACTGCAAGAGAGCAAATGAACAGGAAATGTCAGAAAGGTACTAGTATGTCATGCAATATCATGGCATTCACAAACCTGTGCAAAGTGACTCAGCATGGCAACGTGATGGCACAGTGGTTAATACTGCTGCCTCAGTGCCATGGACTTGGGTTCAATTCCTGGCTTAGGTCACTGTCCGTGTGGAGTTTAAATGTTCTCCCTGTGTCTACATGTGTTTCCTCTGGGTGCTCTGATTTCCTCCCACAGTCCGAAAAATGTGCTGGTTAGGTGAACTGACCATGCTAAATTAGTCTTCAGTGTACCTGGACAAGCACTGGAATATGGCAGCTAGGGGATTTTTACAGTAACTTAATGTAAGCATACTTGTGACACTAATACATAAACACTAAACTTGAAAAAAAATTAAGCCTTTGAAAATGAACTGGAGGCTATATGATGGTAGGATTCTCATACCGAGAAGACAGACTAATATGAGCCCAAAGCAATGGCAAAATGGAAGATCTGGAGTTCCAGATTATAGATGGGACAGAACAGCCACACATTTCAGGTGAAACAAGCCTAAATCTTGGACAGGTAATCATGAATGTACCAACAGAGATTCACAAATTTCACATCAAACAAAACCATTGACTGCCGAACAAGCCCTACAGGAGTATAAGGATGTTTTTATAGGGTTGGGATGACTACCAGGAAAATATCACTTAGAAGTGGATGAGTATTTGCTGAGAAGAGTTCCAGCTGCCACCAAGTCAATCATAAAAAACATCATAGAAGAATTGGAAAAGAGAGTGACCAAGAAAGTAACAATTCTTACAGATTGGATTAAGTTCCCAACTGAAACAACCTGGAAATCTGAGTAGGACCTAAATAAAGTATTGAAGGGATTGCACTACTCCATGCCAACCAAAGGAATGTTACTGCGACTTGCCAAGGAAAAGATTTCTACTACTGTAGATGTGAAGGATGGTTACTGGCAAGTGAAACTGAATGAAAGCAACAGCCTTCTAACTACATTGTTCAGGAGATAAACGTGGTTATGCTTGTGTTAGATATTTCCATGCCTCCAGAAGAGTATCAACAGAGACAAAATGAGATCATCACTGTTCTCCCCAGACTGGAAGTCATATTGGATAATCTACTACTTTACATATGTAGAGACACAAATGGAAGAAGCCATATAGCTAACCATAATCAAAATTTACTATAATTGCTTAGAGAGAGTTCACCAGAAGCTAAACAAAAACAAATTGCAATTGAAGGTGCCTTAAGTCAAGTACATCGGTCACATACACACAGTAAAGTGTCTTTGGCCAGATGTGGACAAAGTGAGAGCTGCAGGAGCTATGCAGGTACCACAGGTGTGAAAGCAGTGTTTTTTGGACTTCTGAACTAATTAGCAAACTTCTTGCCTAATTTATTGAAGCAAACTCACTGCCAAGGGCATGTAGTATTGAGGAACAGAACAAGAAGCAACTATTACTAAAACTAAACAACTAGTGACAACACCAAGGCTGAAGTATTCTTTAGAAGTCTGTGAGGATCGAAGACGCCTTGCTTCCACTCTGGGGAGGTGGGTTCTGCAGTGGACGAACAGGGACCGCAGACTGGTTTGGCGGGTGGTGTTTGATGAAATGGGTATGTGGGACACTCAGGATTCTATGGTCCCTTTCTGCTGTTAACACTTGGCTTCCACAGTCTACCTGGTGATGCTCGAGATGATTGGCATTCTGGTTGCTTTTTCTCCAGTTTGTGCATGCTAAGGCAAACAATTCCCAAGTATCAATGGAGATGTTGCAGTTATTTAGGGAGGCTTCCAGGTTGTCCTTGTAGTGTTTCCTCTGCCCCCTTTAATGGTCACTTATCATTGCGGAACTTGGAGTAGAGCACTTGTTTTGGGAGTCTTGTGTCAGACGTTTCAACAATGTGGCCCATCCATTGCAGGTGATTGAACATAACCAATGCCTCAATTCTGGGGATATTGGCCTCAGAGAATATGCTCATCTTGTTACACCTATTCTTCTAGTGGATTTGCAGGATTTTGTGGAGGCAATGTTAGTGAAATCTCACCGCAGATTTGAACTGTTTGCTATATACTGTCCATCTTTCGGATGCATATAGCACGAGCTTGGTGCTGGATTTGAGGCTTGGTCTTCAAACACACTGTTCCTACAACATCTGAAGATTGCACTGGTACATTGAAGTCAATGTCCAGTTTCATTGTCTATATCTGCCTGTGCCGAGAGGAGGTTCCTGATGTATGGGAGATGATCCATATCGTCTAGGGACTCAATGTGGATCTTGATGGTTAGGGCAGTTTTATGTGGCAGCAGTGAGTTGTTAGAAAACCTTAGTTTCCGGGATGTTTGGTCTGAAGCCCATTCTCTCATAGGCCTTTGTTAATGCGTTGTAGCTTGGCCTCTGAATATGCACATGCAAAGGCATCGTCTGTATGCTGCAGCTCGATGACAGAAGTTGGAGTAGTCTTGGTTCTGGCCTGGAGGCATTGGAATTTGAACAGTTTCCTGCTTGTCCAGTAGGTTAGCTCCACTTCAGTAGGAGATTCAAATATAGAAAAAATGCAGCATCAACTCATGTACATGACCTTCAACTTTGTCAACAGTGAGGGAATATGGACCATCCTCCTCAAATTTGGCTGCCTACTGAAATTCATCATCATTCACCGCCTGCTGCACAATGGCGTGCAAGCTGTGATCTTAACCAACAGAACCGCCATAGACCTAATATGAGTGCAAATTGTGGTCAAGCATGGCTATGTCATCGTACCAATGATCTTTTCCATCTTCCTTGTGACTGAAGTATTATGGCATCAATGATGAAATCTCCTTGCAATGTGACATCAGCGACATAGGGCTTGGGGCAATATTAACGTAGCGATGATGACCATTTGCAGTTGCATCCAGGGCACATACGGAATAATGTTAAAACCAGATCGATAAAGAGTACTTGCCTATTGTTTTTGCTTGTGAGCATTTTCATCAACTTACTTGCGAGAGACAAGGTAACAGAGTCCAAACACAAACCATTTCTAAGTTTTTTTTAAACCATTACTAGATCTAATAGATGTGTACAAGATTGAGGGGTATAGATAGAGCAAACAGGGTTAAGCTTTTTCCTAGGATGGACTCGAATAGCACGAGGGGCCACAGGCTTAGGGTGAGGGGGGGTAAGGTACAATTTGAATGCTAGAGGGAGTTTTTTCACACAGAGGGTGGTGGGGATATGGAATGCGCTGCCAAGTAAAGTGGTGGAGGCAGGTACTCTGGAGTTATTTAAGAAATACTTAGATGGGCACATGAACAGAATGGGAATGGAGGGGTATAGAAAACTGATTTAAAATAGGGATCATGAGCCTTGGGAGTCCCTGGGAAGTGTGTAAATAGATGATGATATTGATGTACTTGTTTTTATCCTACAGGTGCTTTGGTCCACCTTGTTGTCTAACGAGGGGCATACATGCGATGGGTCGTGAGAGGGCTGCTCTTGGATTTTTTTTCAAGAGTATCCTAGTGCTTCACGTCGTTAGTGTACGCTTGACCTGGACCATTTGATGGGCAACACGACAGCTCAGTGACTATCGCTGTGCTGTGCAGATAATGGATTTGGGCCTGTGTCTGTGGGAGTTTGCGCATTCTCCCCGTGCTTGCTTGGGTTTTCTCCAGGAGCTCCGGTTTCCTCCCACATCTCAAAGATGTGCTCTTAGGCTAATTGGCAAAACAAATTCTCCCTAAATTGTTTCAAATTTGGTTTTTAATCCATAGATCTATAAACACAGACAGGGATCGCGGGTAGAGGTGGGAACATTGGGGTGGCAGCACGGGCTCGTTGGGCTGAAGGGTCTGTTTCCCGTGCTGTTTTGTTCTTTTGTCTTTGTATCTGTTCCAAAAACATCTGTAAACAATGGTACTTCATTTGCATAAATATCTGGATATGAGATGCAAGAAAGGGAAACATGTGTATCGCAGACATGCTGTCAAGAGAAGTACTCCCCATGAAGAAAGTTGAGGCTGCTACAACAGAATGTGGAATCTTCTAGATTCATTGAGCAGCAGCAGCCCAACACTAAGTCACTAATCCAGAATCTGACAGACAAGCTCATTGCTCAAACTATGTGAACTACCCAACCAAATTACAACTTTCCAAATGTTACAAGAAATAGTGATGAAAAGACGCTTGAAAGCAATAATGACAGATCTGTGATCACAAGAGTGTACTGGGAATATTGAGTTAAATTGACAGTCCAAGATGACATTTTGTACAAAGGAACCTAAGAAGATGAGAGGATATTGACGCTCATCCATACAAGCCATCAAGAAATTGAGAAGGACCTGAGAAAGACAGGAGTAGTACTATATGGGCCAAACATAAGCAATTAAATTAAAAACTACATAGACCAAGTGGTGCTTGTAAAGAGTACCAAGCTAAACAAGCTAGAGAGTCATTGATAACATTCCAGATAGATCATGGATGTAGATATAGACCTCTTTACTAAACCAGGAACTGATTATCAGATCACTATCAACTGCTATTCTGACTATTGGGAGTTAGTTAGACTCGCTGTCTTCAACAATAACAGGAGAAATAATGGAATGCGGAATTCACATTTCAGTTATTACATCATTCAGGGCATTGTGATGAGTGATAGTGGCCTTCAGTTCATGAATGAAGTATTCACCATTTTACAAAGGATTGGGAAATTCAAAATGAAACAACATCTCTGCATTATTCTTATTAAAAAGAAAAGCTGAGGCAGCAGTGAAAATCACCAAATGACTCAACAAAACAAGTAAATGTAGCATAAATATACGCAATGCAATCATTGATTGAAGAAACACACTGATTGGAGGTGAAAGTAGTCCAGTCTAAATACTCATGTCATGCTATACCCAAAATAATCTTCCGATATCAAGAAAGCTACTGAAACCAGTAGTAACAGGAGTGAGTGTAAAAATCAAGTGAAATGGTAGAAAGCAAAATTTAATGTTGACAAGACTGCCAAACCATTGCCAAAGTGAGCATAGGCGAATTAGTCAGAGTACAAACCTTCAATACTCTCAACAGGAACAGTACATGTGAAAACCTGGGACATGTGGACAGAAATTGTTACTTCAATTATATGCCTTGGAAATGAATGTCCAAAAATATACCAATGCAACTTTAGACATATACAAACGACTAGCAAAGCCCTTCCTTCACAGCAGTTAGCCAATCAGGAAAATGGGATGTCACCAGCATTACAGAGAGCAAACTGACCATCACTCCCAGAGGTCCAATTGTCCCCCAAGAGCAGAAATGGAAAAACAATAGATGTCATAGCAACAAGTACCTTGGCAATGACATTCACCGGACAAGAAAAGTCACTGACAAACAACCAATAATGATATTCCTTGTACCACTAAGAGTACTAAATAATTTAATGTTTATGTATATAATGTGAGTGCAGAGACTCACTAGTTGAACAAAACAGTTGTTAATGCATGAGAATAATGGATATATAGTGGGAAACTTGTGTAACTCATGGTTACACATGGAGGTACATGCAAATTTTTATTCTGTTCCATAGGTAAAGAGGATATTTGGATCTTTTATTCATTATGAAAATGGCAAGTGTGGGTTTGAAATGAAATAGATCCATATGTCCTTTCTGGATCTTTTGTTTGTTATGCAAAGGATGATCTTTGGGTTTTGTTTTGAAATGCAACAGTACTGCACATGCTATTTGGCTTTCTGTAGTCATGTGACCAAATTTTCATGCAATAAAGTCTTAAAAGATAGCATGGCTACCTTTGAACTCAAAATAATTGCAATGGGGCTGCAATTGAGCCAATAATACATTGGCTCTTTAGCTCTTTTTTTTGCAAAATATTGTGTGCTGAGGATTGGGCATGTGCACCTGCGCTCAGTGCTGGTAATCTCTAGCCTTGCTACTGCAGCATTGCAATTTTGGAGCACTTGGTCAGGACTTAGCTTTTGAGGTGTTCCTTCCACTGCACTCCAAAACTGACAGCCTAGTGGAAGGCCAATGTGATTTAAGTGCATTCACTGCATGGAAGGCAAGTGTTAGGCCTCCCATGTGATCAAGATATTTGAGTGGATGGAAGTCTCACACCCCAAGAACTGCTGGCTAATCATATGTTCACAGCTCTCCATTGCCTTTAGTGCCATTGGGAGCAATGGTTGCTGCTTGTAATGTTCTGAGGCCCAGTCAGAGGATCACCACTAGATCCCTTGACACAGGCTGGTGGGTGGAATAGGGGTTGAAGAGGGGGTTTCTGGAGCAGGGAGAAGCCAGGGATCAAGAGCAGGTTCTTTGATTGGACATAGAGTGCTTGTCAACAAGGAATATCTCCCACCCTTCCAATAGATGTTACTGGATGGTCTTAAGAAAGCACGCAAGAGCCCTATGAGTTTTGTTAAATTCTCTTACTGAATTCTGAGTTGTTCAGGAATAATTGGTGTTAAATGGCTCATTAATGAGTCTAATTGACATTCTACCTCCAGTGGGCCTGGTTTCCAATTTGGGCCCTTCCTGTCCCCAGTTTAACTGACATCAGGAATTGGACACTGGATCTCCTGTCCACTTTTGTCCCCTGGTCCTTCTATTGGGTTCTGCCATTGTGTTAAAAAACACACCTCTAACAGGATAGTCGTCGTTGATTTTTCTTTTATTGTAACATCACATTTTAGTACAGTAGAATTTTATTCTGTTGACATACTACCAGTGATTTTGCTGGACCTGAACGTCTGCACTGAATTAATTGTAATCACATGTGTTCTGCAAAGCCTTGTGCTGCAAAGCTGTTGACTAAAGTCTTTATTCCTGGCTGCAGATTTAATTGGATTTCTATATATCCCAATGTGGCTGAACATCAGCAGAGGCTATTGGGACTGCCAAACTCATTAATATGACAGGAGATATTAAGAATGATGTTTTTGCTCTGTCGTCCTGCAGCTGTTGTGGCAATAGGATAATTTTGTAAAAATACGTACCTCTTGTGCTGTGGCGTGCTGCAGTTATTGACACTGATAGTTTACTACTGCCTTAGCTTAAGCTGAACTTTTGTGCTCTATTTTGCTCTGTTCCACATCTCAGTGTATATACCCATTAAGGCATTCTGGAAGTAAAATTTTGGAATTAATTTTAATTATTCTAAATAGAAAATTTTGTCACAAGAAGTTACATTAGATAAATTTGATTTGAATTACAAAAATTTCAAAACATTTAAAGGACTGGCATTCATTTCAGGTTAGTCTTTTGAGTCATGCAACAAGGTACTTGTGATAGTACTGCAGCCGTACTTTCTGTTCCACTTCCAGCAGTTGGAACAGAATGCCAAAGAGACTAGTCAGACAGTAAGTAGACATAGGCATTTTGACTATCTGGCAGCTTCATTGTGTTGTAAGCTGACTGACCCAATACTGTAACTGCTTATTCAAACTGCACGCTGCTTCAGTTTATTAAAGGAGGAGTCTCAGCACATTATACAGGCTGTTTCGAAAAGGATTTGTGCCAGGTTTGACTTTAATTTTCCTTAATCAATTCACTCTTTCAAAGAGTGGGGAGGAGAAATTTAATTTGAGTGGGACTGAAGAATGGGTAAGAGCAGATCTGCTATCATACTCAATATCTAGTTTTCTTTTCCCATCAAGTCACTAGAAATGGAAGGATTTACAACAGGAAGCTGATGCCTTACCATCTACTTTACAGTCTTGCCAATGTTGTATTCTAGCCTCTGGATTTTAATAGCTGAGAGATAATAATTATGAATTATTGAGACTTACATGAATTCCTATACATCAGAACTGGAAAAGCAGTATAAGAATTAACTGCTTAAAAGAATATGTTCAGAAAAAAATAGAAATAGGAACAAAATTAAACATGTTGTTTTTAACAGTTTAATCTTAGAAGGTAATAGCTACTACTATTTAATAGTAAATACTAAATAACTTCCTCTGGTATTCTACCTCGTGAGCCAGAAGGCACGTGAAGTATGTAGGGAAAAATAATGGCCACAATTTTCTAGCCAGGTCGTGCCTGGCACAGAACACGTTGGAACAGAGCGGGACTGAGAATCGTAGGTGAGTGATTTGCCAGCTTAAAAAG
This sequence comes from Sphyrna mokarran, assembly GCA_024679065.1. NCBI lineage: Eukaryota > Metazoa > Chordata > Chondrichthyes > Carcharhiniformes > Carcharhinidae > Sphyrna > Sphyrna mokarran. The sequence continues at coordinate 28,795,358 of JAGIQG010000015.1, forward strand.
ATAGTAAGTGTAGGAATCAGATCAGCATATTTATACACGCATTTAAATATGCTAAGTCCATTTGAGGATGAACCTTCCCTGCTCCCAGAATTATATGATCCTTGGCTGCAACAGAATCCCTGCGAAAACCCACTATTGGTCTTCATAAACAGAAACCAGGCCTAATGGCCACACCAGGGGAGTTGTGAGACCATTGAAGCCCTGAGTGTTCAGGATATGTCTGCACTTTGGCCATTTGGCAGTGCCAATTAGCATTTGGCACCATCAGGAGGGCACTGCTAGGATGCAAGAGACCCTAGCAATGTCAAGGAGGCTGTAGCATGAAGAGGTGGAGCATGTGGTGACACTATTGCTCCAACATATACAAGAAGTCGAGTCTTTGGCAGTGGACTTACTCTGATGAGTATCTTTGCCATGCATAAGCAGTTCAATGTGTGCCTCTCTCCACCCTCCTGCTCCATGCCCTTTTGAGGCTGAAGTTTGGCTCTCAGTTGCTGCTGGCTCATTGCTTGTGGCTGCAGATTTCTCCCTCTCTGATATTCCTCCTCATTAGAGATCCTGAAGCCTACATGTGCCACACCCAAGATGGTATTCAAGCCAGTTGGGAGCATATCCCTGCTCCCAACTGGCACTGCCAATGTCCAATTACTCTGTCCCTCCCTACAGACTGGGTTACTGTCCACAACAGATACTGCCTGAAGTCACTGATCCCCTGCTAAGCCTTCTGCTACCTATTGAAGTTCTGGAGTTCTTTTGTTCCTGTGAACACATTTGACATGATCTTAAGAAAAATACCCTAAGTGCTGAACGAGTGAGAAAGTGGGAGCGTTTCAGATTTATTTCTTGAGTGAATTTGAAAATTCAATCTTATGGCACTTAGTGCAAAAGTGTGGCAGGATGTGATTCTCGCAAATGGTGTGCCTGTGCGTATATATCTATTTGTGGGGTGCCTGATCTCGCTAGGGAAGCTACCTGCTGAGCTCTGGAGGTGCCACTGCAGGAGATCTCCCCCTCTCCACACACGCCCCCAGCAGAGTTCCCAGTATCCCACCATATTTTCTAGAAGCTCCCTCTCTAGTCCTGAAATTCTCCTTAAAATACTTCTAAACTCTTAAGATCCTATTCTGGTACAGCACTTTTTCCCCAGGACTGCTCCTAATACTAAGAAGTCCATGTTCCTGGCAACAACAAGAGACATAACATCCTAATTCATAGAAAACTTGTGATGACCTATGCCAAGAGTGATTTGATAGTTTATAAATGCTTCTGAACAACACTTCCATATGCCATCCATTGCCACACCTTCCTCCATTCATTTACCTGGTTACACAAACACTTTAATGTAACATAATGATCAAAACATATATGCATTGGAACTTCATAACAGACTTAAATTTAAAACTTGACAATCCCAAAAAAAACTAGGAAGATGCCAATAACAAACAGATTGTAATATAATAAGAAAAATCCTGCAGATGCTAGATTTTGAAACAAGAATAGAGGATGCAGGAAAATCTCAGTGGGTTTGGCAGCATCTGTACAAAGAAAAAGCAGATTTAATGTTTTGAGTACTTTGGTCTTCATCAGAACTGGAGAGGGAGAATGTGTTCAAATTGTAAGGGGTTGCAACAAAAGTAGCAACTTTAAAAACACAAGAATTCCATGAGGAATCTCTAATTGATCTCTCTGTGAGGCTCAAATATTAGTTCCTTCGGTAAATAGGGAAATGGCCTGCCCAGATGGAACTCATCACCTGAGCCCTTTATAAGGCAGCCACTTGGAAAGATCTGCAGAACTATTGTCCTGGTTGGAACTTATGCATGTATATCATGGAGTAGTGGCTTTAGTTTAAATTTAACAATAAATACTGTTCCTCCCCAGGGAGATCAATTAAAGATTCCCCTGAGAACACCCTTTTCCTTCAAGTTCAAGAATTCTCCTTACTCCTATAGCAATGAGACCACTTTTATCATTTGGTCTGTGGCCTTATTTCAAATGTTTGCATGGTCTGGTTGGAAGGGTGTACTGTGTGGGTGAACATTTGTTCTTTGTGGTACATCGAAGAGCTATTATGGGGACTTATGCTTGATAGCAATCTCTGACTGCAGCTCCGTTGTCTCGGTTTCCATTTCTGAGGTCAAGTACTTACAGTCCTCTCTTGGACATTCTCTAGGTGGAAATTATCATCCACACGCCAGTGTATAAGGTGCCAATGGTGCAGCAGTTGTCCTTGTGGCAGGTTCCCAATGGCAGAGGTGATCAATATGTCTTTTAATGGTCTTCTCCCCAAACTTCACTGTGTATAACACTGGTCCTGTTTTTGAGAGGACATGTTCTGGGATCCACAGGGAGCTATATCTGGAATTTTGGATGGGTAGTGTTTCCCAATATGAAGATCCTGTCAGGCTTATGTCCATTGTGGTCCCTTTTTTGGGCTTCTTGTTTTTCTTCAACTTTGCCACCTAGGTTCGGGAAAGTGAGGCCAAATGTATTGGCCCATTAATAACTTTGCTAGGAGTATTCTTGTTGTAATAATAATTCAAAAGGAAGTATGCCAGCTTCATTTCCTGGGAGCATGTGATTTGTTTTTTCATTTTGTTTTTGAATACTGGACTGTTTGCTCAGCCAGCCTGTTTGAAAATGGGTGATGGGATGCCGTGCGAACGTGCCTAACTCCACTTGTGTTCACAAAGGTTTGAAACTCCCTGCTGATAAATGGAGTTCCATTGTCCATTACAAGGACCTCAGATATACTGTGTGCACAAAGACTGCCTTAAGTTTTCTATAGTGTTGTAAGGGTTCATAGATCCATTTTTAATGGGCATTTGTCAGGATTAAGAACGTAGAGCTCATAAATGATCCTGTGAAGTCTGTGTGTACTCATACCCAGGGTGCCATGAGGCTACTGGTGGGACCTTCTGGCTTATTGGCAGGTTTTACACTGCTTGACCAGGTTTTCAATGTCCTTGTCTATACCAGACATAGCTGCTTGCAAGCATTTCATTTTAGAAATCTCCTTGTGGCAATTATGCAATGGGACAATCATCTGGACATGAGACAATTACCTGGATTCCCCACAAGATGAAACTATCCTCAGTGCTCAGCTTTGGATATTTACAAGTATAAGGTTTTAGATCATCTGTAGAGTGTTTTTGTGGTCCACCACTTAGAACAACATAATGTCGCTTTGCTAATGTGGGATCCAAGCCTGAATTTACTTGGTAGATACTGACAGAGTGTCCGTGAATTTCAACATAATGACGACCTCGTCCAACTTTGGAGGTGAGGGTAAACCGATGGTAGTGGGAGGTGGCTGAAAGCATCCATGTTGGCAATCTGTCTCCCTGGACAATGTTCTAGGGTTCATTGGAGCTGAGCTGATACTATTTGAGGGTTGAGGAAAGAGAGTGCTTTCTGCAAAGAGGCCCAAAAGAGGTTTGTGTTCCGACCATACACATATTGGCGGATTTTTTCCCCCCACGCGAATACCATGACAAAACCTTCTTTTTCAATTTGGGCATATCTCCTTAGTGCATGCACCAAGGTTCATGAAGCATACGCAATTGGGTGCTCTATCCCATTGAACCAATGATGTGACAATACCATTTCTATCCCACAAAGGAAGTGTCTCAGGTTCTGATAAGTGGTCTCCATGTTCATTATGGGCCAATATGTTTGTTGACATCAATTGCTGTTTGACATTTGTAAAGACTTTCTCCTGTGGTATTTGCCACAACTATTTCGGATTTTCTTTTAGCAGGACATGGAAGGGTGCCAGCAAAGTTGCCAGGTTCAATACAAATTTCTCATAGTAACTGATGAGACCTCAGAAAGGTGTCAACTGTTGTTTTCCTTGGTGTCGGGTAGTCCTTTGTGAGTATTCATAGTAGCGTATTTCCTGGATGACACTTCAAGATTCAGTTGGAGGTAGGTTTGGCTCATATCAGATTTGGAAAATACTTGACCTCCAGCCAGTTTTGCATATAGCTCTTCTACACATGGCAGAGAGTACCTATCTATGCAGAAGCTCTGTTGACTATCGACTTATAGTTCCAACACAGACAGACCAAGCTTTGGGTTTTAAAACTGGGACTACTGGCTCAATCCATTTAGCAAATTAAGTTGGGTGTAAAATACTAATTTCCTCTAGATATTTCAATTTGGCCACTACTTTGGCACATTGAGTATTGAGGACTGGTTGTGTCCTGAAGTATTTAGGTTGGGCTCTGGGTCTACATAGATCTTGGCTTTGGCACCTTTGCCCTTTTCAAGGCCATCTTGGAATACTTTGGGGTACTTCCCAATGATTTTGTATAGATTGTCAATACCCATTTTAAAGGTCTGTTGCCAATCCAGTTGGATTTTCTGTAGCATGTCTCTTCCCATGAGGCTGGGCCTTGGTCCTTGCATAATTATTTGGGGGAAGCCAGACTTTTAGCCCTTTCTGGCTGGGAACCCAATTGAGGTCAGCCTGGAAGGATTGCAATGGATTTGACGACTGACACGGAACTGGTTTTTCCACTGATTCCTAGGTCCATCGTGATATTCTCTGGGAGCTAGTGGCCTGGAGAATCCCCTTCTATGTATTTTTGCTGCTATAGATGTGAGACTATTCATTCTATAATTTTCATAATTTAATGATCAATTTGCTTCTCCAAACTTTACATACAGTTTAGATTTTGAGATAATTTCCTCAGTTCCTTAACATTTGCAATTTTTTTCATTTTTGAATTCAGTATTTTCTGCACTGGTTAGTTTATCCTACAGTTAGAGATTTTAATTTGTATTATATTGGATACATTTCTTGCTTTATCTCCTAATTATACTTAAAACATCTAAAACTTATTCTTTGTGATTTTAAATTAATTGTATTATATTTTTGAACTTATTCTTGTGACAAAAATGTGTTCTAAGCCTCTCTTAACAGCTCAATGTTTATGATCCTGAGCAATCTTTAGTGCCTTTTTTGAACTATTTCCAACACTTGTTTTTTTGACCTGCTCATTCTAGAACTCTAGGAATCATGTGTGAGTACATTATGCAATATCAGCTACAACAGTAGAATAATCACGTTACTAGACTAGTAATTGAGAGATCTGGGTTTGCATTTTACATGCCCTCACTGGGTGTGTTTTCAGCGGGGTGAGTACATGAAATAGTGAAGGTGTCCATTTCATTATCTTCCTGTCCATCTGAGCTCACTCCCATAATACAGGGGAGCAGGTGGCTGATGAAATTGGCTGCCTACCTGCCATATTTAAATAAGTGATCAATTGGGCTTGTTAACAAGCTGGTTGACCCTGATAATATACTGCTCTAAGTATAATATGGTTAATGTAAACAGTAAAGTGGGGTGGGCAGGCAGCTTTTTAAAAACCTTGAGGGAAAGAAGAGGGTACTATCTTCCAGGGTGTCCTTGCAGATTGAATCAGATTTTCCTACTTGCCTGTTCATAAGTCACAGTACCCCCCACCCTTAATCTATCCAAATCCTCCATGCCAAAGTCCTGACCTTATCTGGTTCCATTATCCTTCTTGGCCCCATTTAAAGTCCCAGCAGAGCTCAGTAATGTGCTCCTGGCACTGCTGGGATTGATGGCAGCTCCAATTGGATTGACTGTCACTTCCAGGGTGGGACTTCCTCCCCAGAGTCCAAAGTGCACATAGCCTACTAACAGTGTATTATGACTGTGACTTAGGTCCTGTGACTTAGTTAGGTGATTTACTTCCACCTTCTCAAGGGCAATTAGGGATTCCCATAAATGGTGGCTTTGCCAGCGATGCTCACTTCCTGAATTGAATGTAGAAAAGATGCTTAGATTTAAATGTTCAGTTAAGTCATGAAAATATTCCACCAGTTCAGTCATCTTTCCCGGTAAATTCAGTTCTTAATTAACTACCATTTTCAAGGTTTTCTGCTTCACTTCCGATTTCTTTCTTGTTACTCATTTTATTGCCACATTATACTCTGAATAGGCTTGGTATAAAAATGTAAACTAAAAGAATTTATCTGCAAACCATTTCATCTGAAAATTCTAGTTACATCTACATCCATGAAGTAGCAAATATTAAAGGAACTATTTCAGAGTCCCAAATGCTAATGAACATGGCATTGCAGTAATACAATTGGAGCACAACAAAAATTGAATCAAAAAGAAAACTCAAAAATTAAAGTCAAACCAAAATTGTTACTTAAGTACAAATAACTGAAACTCAGGAAGCAACAAAGACAGAATGATTATTTTTACATTCAAATTTAAACCACATCAGAGGCAGAAATGTGATCTGCAGTGATGCAATGTTCTATTTTGTTCTGGAAGTCTAGGAAGTGTTGTGAAAGAATAGTTTCACAAAATAAACATTTTAAGGCTGCACTGAAGGAACAAGAACATAACAAAGCTCTTGATGAGTCATTTGGAACATAATAAGGTCCTTGGGGAGTTTGCAGTAAAATGGTACACCCTAGAATAGTAAACATTTCAACACACGTAGAGAAATTGCTGTTTATGAGTAAGAATAGCAGTCAGTTTGCTGTCCTGCCCTCTAAATGCATTGATTCATTGCTGAGGTATGGTCTTACTGGTTCTGATTTCCTGATCGCACTAGCTTAATAGCATACCACATGATTATTCATCTGTTAAATTCAATTAGTCAGTCAAAGATCAAGTTAAGGACAGGGAATCAGGACAAGTCACTGATGGTTTTTGGAGGAATATTTGGGGTTAACTGTTAGAATCTGGTGTCCAAAATAGTTTTATTGCACAGAATTTTCTGTAATCTGCACAGAGTGCTGGCTGAGGAAAGAAACCAGGCTGCTCAGCTGACTTTTCTTGCCATATTTTGCAGCATTCCATACAGAAAATCTCCGTGTGGCCCATGCCACCAGGGCCTGATAGAACTGGCTTTAGAGATCAGGGTGTTTGATCTGCGATTAAGAAACTCTCCTCCGTGTTCCCCCCCTCAATCACTCCCCCACCCCTATTCAACCCACCCGCAGAGGGCTGCTTGAAACTGCCCCTGCAATAGCTAATGGTAATCCACCTCAGCTGCCGGAAAACACCCTGCAGCGGAGGCAGAAAATCCTGCTCAAAGAGCCTGCAGAAGAATATAATTTAAGAGGCAGATTTTTTCTCATTGGGCCATTTGCCTTTAGAATTCTCTCCCCCAGCAAATAGTGAAGCAATCAAGGCTGGATCAATAAACATATTCAAAGCTGAGTTATAAACTTTTCACAAGACAGTCAAGGGTTATGGGGGACAGGCAGGGAAATGAAGTTAAGGTCACTTCATATCAGCCATGATTTTATTAATTGGCGGAGCTGGTTCAAGGGGTTGAATGACCTGCTGCTGCTTATATTTCTTATGTTCTTAGAGTAGTTTCATCCAGCCCAAGATAGAAAATAAATGCAAATTCTTTATTCTGCCTTTCTCTTGATGTTACAAAACCTGAATGTCTGTAAAGCCAATGTAAACAGCCATTTTAAGTTGAACTTTGTGGGTCGGAGGAATACATCACTGAGGTGTAATGCCCAGTCTTCCATCATATACTGCCAAGAATTGGGTGTACATTGCCAAAGACTTTGGCAACACTCTTACTTTCAACATTTCACTGTTCCCTATTAAAATGACACAAAACTGGTCATTTAATTCTGCAAAATAACTGAACATCTTTAGGCCATCTTGTTCCCTTCTGGTAATAAATTCTGTAGAATGTCAAAGTTGTACATCAACATGATTTGCCTGTTAGCAGATTCCAAAAAAATTCTCAATTTTGTTACTAGGGATGGCAGCCAATACATCTGGACTAACACTGCATTATACGTCATGCAGATAAAACGTTGTTTAGCTGGTATAAAGGATGAACATTTTATTAGCCCAGCGCTGAATTGCACAAAAACAAAATGTTCACAAATGATCAAGAGTGCATCAGGTCCTATTTAAAGCTAGCAAACATTGTATTCAGCCTGAGAAATGTAAAAATACCCTTTTACCCTTTGTGCCTTTATATGTTGAAATAAGATTTTGTAGAGAAAACAAATATTAACATTTTTCTTAATTTAAGAAAATTACAATGTATATTTTCCTTTTTCTGTAGGCATATAAAAAAGTAAAAGTAATTGGTGAATTTAATATCAAAATAACATTGAAACGTCACTTTCTCTTGTTGCCATTATGGAGTAGAATCAGTCCTATTTTCCTTGCTGTTCTAGTAGCACCAGCATTCTGTCTTTCAGAGGAAAGGTGAGGCAAGGATAATCCTCTTTCCTCTTGTGATCAGAGATGACTTGCTTCCACTCCAATAGGTTCTGAAATAGTTGGTAAGTCCATTGCATGAACTGTGGATTCTGCCACATGCAAAGCAGTGTTTGAAGGGTTGTGTAGATTGTTTGGAAGTTTGTGTCCCCCTGCTGACACCTCAATTTTGCCTCTGCACATTTCTGATGAAGTTTCTCAATGTTTCTGGGGCCTTTCCAAATTTCTCCATTTTGGTCATTGACTAACAAAGGTCTCCCATGAGATGGTGTGTTTGGCTTCTGCAGGGATGCTTTGAGCACTATTCCTACTATTATCCTCTTGGGAACCTCATGCCACAACTGAGTTCCAAGTAGAGCAGCTGCTTAGGGAATATGGTGTCAGGCATACAAATACATATCCCACACAGCAGAGTTGGTTTGGAGTGACAAGTGTCTTAATGCTGAGCAAGTTGGCTTGGGAGAAGACACTGGTGTTGAAGAACATTTCTTGCCACCAGATAAAGAGGATCTTGTGAAGACATCACTTCTGCTACTTCTCTAGTGCTTGAGGTACATCATCCAAATCTCTAAGGCATCTTGGAACCCGATAATCACTCAAGGGCATTTGCAAGTGACCCAGTAAACCATGACTTTAGTTTGGGTTTATGATCCTGGTCCTCAAGTCAGCTGAAGTCTGACCTGGCACATTGATTAAATTAATCATTTATGTCTGCTTTTGTTGAGACAAGGTTCCCCTGTTCTTAATTGACAGGGAGAAATGAAAAGCTGGTTTTCTCCATGTGCTTCAAAAAAAGGAGTTGACAATGACCTGGAGTTCAATTTGAGCATATAAAAACACAAGTGTCATCAGCAAACTGAAGTTGGAATGGTTTTGCTTTTGGATTAAAGTAATATTAAAGTAAAAAGGATTGGCAACCACCAATAAATAAACTATCATTTTTTTAGAATCCCTACAGGGCAGATGGAGATCATTTGGCTCATTGAGTCCACACTAACTCTGACAGAGCATCTTATTCAACCCCCATCCCCATAATTGCACACGTTTATCCCACTAATCCCAACTACACAGCTTTGGACACTAAAGGAAATGTAGCATAGTCAATCCATCTAAACTGCATAGCTTTTGAAATGGGAGGAAATTGGAGCATTCGGAAAATGTGCAAACTCCACAATCATCCAAGACCTGAATTGAACCTGGGTTCCAAATGCTGTTTGGCAGCAGTGTTAACTGTGCCACCATGCCAACAGTTAATAAACTATGTACAGAGTGCAAGAAATATGTTACTGATTACTTTGACTCATCTCAGATTGACTAGAAAAGCTGTGCTCAGCCCCAGGATTTGTGAGCTTCAGCCTTATTGGCCAATGGGAGCCACATGACCTGAGTCTTTGACCCTAAAAGAGATTTGCTATTACATCCCTCCCAGCTTAAGTCCCTTATTATCTTATAAATAGTTTAACTTGTGTCTGTATAAGAAAACAACAAAACAGATTCTTTAACAGTTCATTGTAAACTCATTGAGAGGATTTTCCTCTTCCTTTGGGAGTGGTGTAATGTCTCTCAGAAAACACTAGATTCTCGACTTGTAAAGATGCATAACCCTTCAGTTCCTGTAGGAACACTACTTGGCCCTTCCTCAGGTTAACGCTTTTATACTTCTTTCATACACAACACTATTGGCAGATATAATTGATGCAGACTGCAACGCTGGTTCTTTTTATGACTCTATTCTTATGATCCAAAATGTTTTTTCAGGGTTTTATCTTGAACTTCCATGATATTAGGCCCATTCTGGCCATAACACTTAGGACCCAATTTGGACAATCCCAAAATTTTTAACATATACTAGATCATCCTCTGATTGTCCTCTCAATCCTTGTTGAATCATGATTCTTCTTCTGAACACTTTGCTTTCCTGTTCAACCTGGTGTGATGATAGTAGTGCAATTGATATAATATTTGTGTTTAAAAATTCAGTTTTATTCTACACGTAGGTGGTATAAAAGGAATACAACTCAGATAATGGGAGAGCAGATAGTTACTCATTTCAGCCTTGCAGTTGAGTATGTTAAGTAGAGTCAATGGACTTCTGTTTACTTAAGTTCCACTGGGATTTCAAAAAGTGCAATTTATTCAGTGATAGAGCATCCATGACCCTCAGGTGGTATTAAAACTTTTTAAACTTTCCTAACCTTACCATTATTCCTTGGTATAGCCTGGAATCTGCAGCAGGGTGGAGGCAGCCTGCTGACTGTCACATCTGACTAATGATCTTGACAAATGTCTTCTGTTGGCCAAGCCCTGGCCTCAAGAGTCTCTTGCTCAGGGGCAGAGGTACCCTCAGTGGCTGGTGCTGCAGGGGTTGGTGCAGGCACAGGCAGAAGGAATCAAGTGGCTGCACATTCTTGGGGTGCAGAATGGAGGCCTCTGGAATGTCCAGCTCAGGAGATATGGCAACTGCAGGAAGATCAAGCCACCTTCCTTTGCACCTCTACCAGTGAGCTGGCACCTGCTTCCAGAGATTCATCATCTGAATATGAGTAAGCAGATGGCTAGCCTTCAGCAATCCCCTGACTACTCGAGACTAAGACCTTGTCACAAAAGGTACTCCCCCTTCCCCACCGAGGTAGAAATGTAGAAGCATGGAAAACAGATACAGAAGTAGGCCTTTCAGCCTACTCCTTTAATTTTGATCATGGTTAATCATTCAAATTTATTTATTAGCATCACAAGACAACTTACATTAACACTGCAATGAATTTATTTTGAAAATCCTCTAGACATCACAGTCTTGTGCCTGTTTGGGAACACTGAGGGAGAATTTAGCATTGCCTATACAATTAACCAGCATATTTTTCCATTGTGGAAACAGGAGCACTTGAAAAAACCCTCAGAGTCATGGGGAGAACGTGCAGAGTTTGCACAGAATGATCCAAGCTGGGAATTGAACCCAGGTCCCTCACACTGAGGCACCAGTGTGGCTAACCAGTATGCCACCGTACCACACATAAATCTACCTTTCCCATATCCATTGATCTATTTAGCCCCAACAGTTATATCAAATTTCTTTTGAAATCATACAACTTTATGGCCTCTGCTTCTTCATAAAATATATTTCTTTGATCCAACTCCACACAAATCTGCATCAGCAAACAGTGTAGCTTGTGGCCCCTTTATGTATCAGTGACTTCCATTGAATAATGGATATCAAATTAGGACTTTAATTGGAAGGTCTGCTAACCCATTCCCAATAGTCCCCCCTTCCTTGGAGAAAAAAATATTTTGATGAATACAATAAACAAATACTATTTCCCTTTGTTTAGAAATATATTTCTTGAAAAATATACACAGATACACCCTTCCTGAATAATGTCCAAAATTTCTTTGAACTTTTATAGAGAGTCAAATAACAGATAGCTACTATTGACCCATTTATTTTGATATTTCCCCTTCCTCCAACATTTGCTTTAAGCTGGCTGTGTTGATTCTCAACTTTTTCTCATTTACACTTTGTGGAGTGCACATTTTCCCCACAGGGATTTATCAATGTGACACTCTTTGGGGATTTTGCCCAAATCCCCTAACCAAAATTTCTATTAGTATCTTAAAAGGCCATTGCAAAAGACCACATTCACTGATTTGATAAGGCTTAGTATCTTGGCAGTCAGTGTGCTTTTTACTACTCCTTATTTTCTTTGTTCGCCTACCTAAGGGGGCAACACTTTCCTCCCCCAAAAATATTCTAAATCGTCTCATGCTTGAGAACTCATCACAAATTGGCATAAGATGCTTCATTATAAACTAAGAATGAACTGGTGTCCACGTTCATTTAAAAACAGGGACCTGAAAACATTCCTGCATTTTTAATTTAGCCAATGTTTTGTTTGTTCTCATTATGTCTGCTGCTTGCTGTAGGATCACTCATTTTTGAATTCAACTCTAGGACCTCAAAACTACTGTCTGATGTGGTCTAGCAAATTCAGTTACCTAAACTTGAGTTCCTTTTTTTTGATCTTAGAAGCCACTGTGTCCTTTTATGAAGGCCTACCATGACTAATTGCTATTGAGCTGACATTCTCCAAATAAGATTGCTGACAAAGTGACACCTGACTCAGTCTGTCCAATGTGCAGCCCAATATGTTTGAAAATGCTTGAAGCCTGACTTGCCCCCCCAATCCTGAATTCCTTCCTCAGCCCAGAGATTACTATAGCTTCAAAATTATTACCACTACAAAAAAAACAAACAACATGCATCATAAAGATACTAGAAAGATCTTTCATAGTGCCAGTAAAACATCGCAGGATCTGCTTTCAACTGGCAAAGCCTAACTTTAGCAAAACCAACTTTACTAAAAAATACCAACTCCAGACTCATTATTTAGCCCATATATACATTTATTTAACTTTGACTACTTCTGTGTTAGCTGTTTCTTTAGGCTAGAGAAAAATATCTCTGAAGCTGATGCCCCTGCAAAAAGGCAACTTTTATATCTTTAGATTTGCATTCCCATGCCTTTGTAGCTAACAAAGCCAAGAAGATCTTTAAAATAACCTTTCCTGCCATAGGTGAATTCACTATTAAATCCTGGTCTAAATTTTCTTCACATTCCCTTGCCACAAGCCTGACTTTGCCTTACAAATTCCATCAGGAGGCACCTTTTCTGTGTAGATCCATCTGTGAGACAGAGCTCTTTGTCCCCTGTATATGCAAATTCACTTCAACTGTGCAGTTCTAGTTGTTTTGCATCTTTTATAACTATCTGATTTATTGGCAGCCACCAAAATCTCACGAGCAGATAGGGTTCTATTTCTAATAGCATTGGTGGTCTTACCCATATTACAATATCATGTCAAGCTATGCCCTTTATCTTGCCTGATATCTCGTTCTGTACTACTACTGCTCGATCTTTCCCTCCTGCTGTGGGATGTTCTTTCAATAGTTCGATCCCTTCTTATGGTCATATTCTCTATTGGAACTGGTGGAAAGTTTGTGCTCTCCATTTTTGAATTGTGTTCCCAATCCACTGTTTTGACAGCCTCCCATCCAATCAGTGTTTATACTTTCCAGTGGCCTTCCTGCTCTATTAATGACAGTTGCATCCTTCAGGCAAGTAAATCACTTCTACACCAATTTTTGGCAGCTGTTCTTTTGGAAAAAATGGCCTGTCCTAGTTCAAAAGTATTGTGTTCCTCTACAGGTACCCTATCTATTTCAGTTAACTAGCCCGCACTTCTCTAACACACAAATACCAGGTGACTGTGGTTCCCCATCATGTTTGTCTACTCTAAATTAGCATTTTTGTAATCTGTACCCATTATCCTTGATCAATGTACCCTAACAGTCTTTTTACCATGTTGCAAAACAACTGTTTTGCCATCTATACTTAGAGCCTTCTCTGGGCTTTTCCATTCATTAAAATTGTCTCTTATAGTATACTGCGACTCCTTACTGAAAAATGGTATTTGGTGGCCATACATTGTGCCTTAAAGCTCTGCAATTCTTTGAGACTTCTGCTTTCAAAAATGCTCTTCTACTTATATGCAATGCATTTAAATGCTCAAAGGCAGAACTAATAATCCCTGCCCAAGCTGGAGGCTGGTCAAAATGGATGGAATTTTAGGATTTCTATCAAATACTACATTGGTATAGAGTATAACCTCCAGCCATCTGCAATGAATTCTCTGCATTACCATCCATGCTAAGGCTGAATTTAACTTGCAATTTGGTCTGCCAAACATTTTTCCAGAACATGTCATTTATTACTACATTCACCATTACTAAATACACTTTCTGCAGCCATATTCATGTTTTCACACCTACTGTTAAAATCATGAGCAAATTGTCCCCCATTATCTGCATGGAACTTTTCCTGTCCCTACCAATTTTTCCATGATCTGATCCAGAATTAACCTTTTTTATCACATACAATGGTTGATTGACTAAATCTACAGAGTGCAAAATAAATATTGGTCCATGACCAAGGGTAGAGAGTGACTATCAGTCATGGTGTCCTGTACTTTGTACAAACGGCAATCACTGACCTGTTCTATCAGCTTAGTGTATAGTCTCTTTTACTCCTACATTCTTTAATAATTCTTTCAGCCTCCAAGGAATAGATGTGCAAATTGCCAATACAGCTTCAATACAATGAGCTTTCTATCAGCTAAAGATGCTAATAAGACTTTCTTAACCTGTTACCAAAAATATTGTTACTAACAGAACACAATAGTGTCCCAACTGCATAAACTGCTGCCTTATTTGCCATATCCAGTTTCGTGTGCTTTCTTCAACAGCCTACTCAGAAGCAAAAGGTATTTTACTTGACACTTGTGTTAATGAAATGATTCACTCCACCAATATTTTAAGGGATCACCACTCTTCAATGATTTCAGGGTATTATCATCCCCTTTCAAATTCTTTAACCTTCTTCTGATTTTCAGCATTTAAAGAATCCAGGTAACATTTTAACCAGTCAATTGCACAGATATTTATGTTTAATATAGCACAATTAAAGGACTCTGCAACCAAAACTTTCATTGTAGGGGTAAAACTTCTTGTTAATAGGACAATGCCTTCGTTATGATCACTATCACTTTCCTCTTCTAATTCTTTTATGTCACATGTAGCTTCAAGCACTTAAATCATTTCAGAAGTTGAAAGCATAATGAAGTTTTGAGTCAAGCCAAAAACACCAATTTATCATACCCTGGACATTCTTGGGTTTCATTTTCCTGCTACCATTCTCCATATCATATAGGAAGGTATTATCTGCAAACTTAACTCCTGTCAAAACCAGTAGCCTACCCACATTAGTAACTTTAACACAGTCTAATAATTTAAATGTCATAGACTGAGGAAATTCCAGGTGATGTTTTTGCAGCCTTTTATATATTCTAAATTCCATCAAAATACTCTTGAATAGAAATATCCTGATTTCTGAAATATATCAAATTCTGACCATACTTCACACACACTTAAGTCATCTTTTTGATAAATCTTATCCATGAAGTTTAATAAATTATCTAGATTTTCTTCCAAGTTCAAATGTTCCAACTCCAATTCAGAAAATATTTTGCATCTGATTTTACTTCTACACAGTAAAGAAAGAGCCAATGTCATACCTTATTCCTTTTTCCCCCAAATCAGTTACCATAGTCCACATGATGACTTTATTTCTCCATTAGTCATAAGGTTCAATTTCTGAAAAATATAGATTGTCAGACCCTGATATTTGTATTCTGAGTTCAGCCATTTTGACATCTCCTACTCACTCCTTGGTCGATTTAGTCTTCCTCCAAAAAAGTTGTAACTTGCAACTCTTTACTTGGAACAAACAAACATTCTTTCCCACCACTATTTGAGCCTCAGCTGCTGTAAAGCAGACACAAGTTCCACTCCTTCATAAAATACTTTTATTTGTTTGATCCAACTCCACACACAATTCTCCATCAATGAACACTGTCACCTGTGGCCCCTTTATATTTCAGTGACTTCTACTGAATAGTTAAAATCAAATTAGGACTTAATTGGAAGGCAATGTATTGCCATCACTTTGAGTTGCAGGATTGGATGAAGTGATGGAGTTGAAAACCATACTAAGTTGTTGTTAGAGGCCAAAGCTTTGCATCACCAAAGGAGTGCCAGCGAGCTCTGTAGTAGGCTCCTCAAACTCAGTGAAGCTGATGATTTATGCAATCTCTCCCCTAGTCTAGGCTTGCTTTGATTTGTTGTACACAAGTTTAGCCTGTTTGGGGACAAAAGAAAGATGTGTTGAGAGAGGATGGAGCAGAGGTTAGGTGAAATGAATGTGTGTGTGGTGTGCCTTAATCAGAAATAACAGAGATTGATGTTCAAGCAACAAGACAAATGATAGTATTGTGAAAGTCTTGTTGAGAGAGTGAGTGTTGCTATGTATCCTGTTGTGGACCTGGTGTATGGTTTGCTTTATTTGTGCAAAAACTTCATTTTAAGATGTTTCTGCCTATGCAATTACATTTAAATGCTAAGCTTTTAAAGTTAACTTGACCACATTTTAAACCCAGCAGGCATGCCAGGATTAGCTTGAAAATTGACTGCATTTTTTGAAAATACAATAATTGCAGAAAAGGCTTTCTTATAAACCAAATCAAAGCTTTTCATGGCTACAGCTACAAACTGTTTATGAAAGTTAGAGACACAGCTTGTACAAAGCAATTTCAATACGTGATAACAGAAAAGTTATAATTCTGTACACTGCCACATGTCTTCAGTAATGTTTGGGTCAAGTCTGTGTCAGGACTGGCTTTTGCTGGTATCTCTCTCTCTCCAGTAAATTAATGTTTTTGCTCTCTGTAATATGTTAATTTTAAATTCTGCTTAATGAAAGAAATTTAATATATGAGTGCTGTCTTCATCTATTCTGACAAATGAATGGACTCTATAGGTTCCCTGGTTAATGTATGTGAGGTCCTTGCAAAAGGGTAACCATTTGAATACATGATATCATGCTGAGAGTTTGATTGTGCTGAGAAAAAATTAATACTGGCAGAGTAGATGAGATCATTCATCTGCTTCCTGCACTGGATGGCACTTTGTGGGTGGCTGACAGCTATGCTGATATCCTGGGCAATAGCCTCTCAGACTGGATAGGTGAGGTTGGTGTGCTTCTTTCAGCCATCACTGGGGTAGAGGACATCTTGTGGGCCTGCACTCCTTGAATAAGGGGCTCAAGGATCCTGGCACTGAACCCCAATGCTGCCTTCTTTTTGAGTCTGCTGGACTTTTCTCTCTGGACAATCTGGTGAAGCCAGGTGGGCTAAAGAGGGTGATATGGATGTACTGAACTGATTCTTAAATATGGTGCCTGGACTTCTGAAACCACCAGCTGAAGACAGGCAGATGAATCAGTCCACCGGAGAGTTGAAGGAGAACTCACCTTCGTATAATTGATGAGTTCCAAGTGCTGAATTTGGCTCAGCATTCCACTATTCTAGTCAGCAGGAGAAGCACTACAGGACCTGCCTGACACCGCACTTAAACTCAAAATGGCAGGTCTCTACCCTTGATTTCATGATACCTCCAAAGTAAAACTTGGCAGTGGGCGATCGAGGGGGCTGTTTATCCTGACTGTCTGCCCCTCTACTGCAGCTATGTTCGTGGCCAGATGTCTCTGGAGAAGGAGCATGCGATGTCCTGGGCGCAGTTAACGCCTTCCATGCCCTTTGGGGACTGTGGGGGATGAGGTGCATTATTGACTTTAATAATCACATTTTAATTTGATGTTTTCAATTTTCCTTTGTACTTTGATTTTGTTCGGGCTGTTCCTCTTCCTTTTGGAGAGCTGCCCCTTTTACTTTGTTCTGATTTAACTTGTTTGTTTATTTGGCTTGACCATAAAAGAGGCCAAAATAAAACTTGAACATTGGAATAAAAGCCTGCACTAACCGTTTCAAAACTTCCACATTGGCTGATATAGCCAATCACGCTGCTCTCCCTGATGTTATCCAGCCATGCCTAGAGATGAAGGCTGAGCATCAGTTTGATCGCCCAGCAATTCAAATGTTACACTTGTCCCTTTTCTTTATGGTGGTATCTCACATGTAAGTGTAAAAGTGTCAGTGTTTTCTTCCTATTTTTGACTTTGAGATCCAGCTTCTTCATTTGCTACTGTTCTATAGACTGAGATTTCCCCCTTTCCTCACTTTCATGTTTAAACTTACCCGGTAGGTATTGTGAACGTATATCTTCATTTTCTTTTCGAAAAATCAAAATGCAATCTATTTTTCTAAATCCTGAATTGTAGCTTCAATTTGTTTCTTTAGAAAATTGTTCCTTTAAGTAATATGAAGTAATTTTAGTCTCTGTTCTCATTTATCTCTCAGACACCTGGCTCATATTTCTTTCAGCTTCCCTCTGTACTTGATCCTAAATGTTTAAGTCAATTCAGAAACAATTTTTTTTATGTAAAAACACTGTCAACTGTGTCCACTCAGCTTCACTTCTCCTCTCTCTCCCTCCTGCCGTTTGGCAGAGGATGCCACTGATTCTATTAATAGCACTGTTCCCCTCCTTGAAGGACGATTCAAGCCTCATGCAGACCCTAACCGCAAGGCTCTTGGCGCCTTTTTTTCAAAGCTCTCGAGACGCCACCCTGGGTGCCAGCGCTCTTTACGCCGGTGCGAAAGTCCAACTGTCAAAGGCAGCACGCGCATGTCCTCCTCTCCGCGCCTTCCCAACCCGTGGTGTCAGCACTTTAAATCGACGAGGCCGGCTATTAGGCTGTCCCTCACGTCTCTGCATTTCTGTCTCCGTCGTTCCAATGTCTCTTGCCGAAGAGGTTTACAGCAGAACCGGGTCATTTCCACTCGTGCTGATTTAAACTCCGCCGATGGAGCGTCTGGGTTTTTGCAGAAGATGGTTATGCCTTAAGTGCTGCGCTCTTTTCTACCGGCATGGCGCAATTTCCCAACCATTATATTTATAGTCTCTTCTGCAAGAGCGACTGAGATATAGGAGCCAATTGTCAGGAAAACAGCTAAAAAAATTGTGACTGGGTTGGGTTCCCCAAGTTCTCCAATGCTTCCCAAAAGAATAACATGAAGAGGAGCTAATTTGTGGGCAGCTACTCAGTAATTGATAATTGTTTCTCCAACTTTGGCTTTGTTGACAGTATTTGACAATTTTGTTGGCAATCTCTGTCAGAATTGCTGCATGTGCAATTTCTGTTGAACAAGTATAGGCATTTTCTCGCTCACTTTCTGTAGTGCAGCCAAAACAAAAACCAGCTGGTTGCCTTCATGTTATGGTACCAGCTGGTCCTTTGACCTCTCTCCCTGGCTTTGTTGCCAATATCCAGAGAACCCTTCTACATTTCTTCTGGGACAACCAATTGTGCTGGGTCACTGCTGCGGTCCTACATCTCCAATTGTGGAGGGCAGTCAAGGTCTGGTGTGCCTCCTCACTCAGATAGTGACTTTCCGCCTCCAGACTCTGCAGAGATACCTTTAAGTTGAGCCTCCTCCACAATGGTGCACCCTGGCGACATATTTCTTCCACCAGTAGCACAGCCTCAATTATGACGTGCAGTTCCTTGCATATCAATCTGGAGTGTGTTTCGACTTCCTTCAGGAGTTGCCCGTTTTTTACGAGGACCTTCTCAATGTTTGGAACACGTTTGCCTCACGATGCAGCTCTCCCCCGTCAGGAGGAGCAGTTCTCGTGTGAGAGCCGCTGCTCAGGAATCCACTCGTCCAGCAATATAACTTAAGATGGCTGATGGAGAGAGAGGCTGCAGATGCCAAGGTGACCAGGATGGCAGAGGAGCAGGCTGGATGAGTCTTCGTGTACTGGCTGAGCACGCAGAGGTGTCTGTCCGACACACGGCCAAAGCTATCCAAGACGTTAGAACGGTCGTGTTCAGCCCCAAAAGTGCATGTGATCTCTAGGCAGTGCGTGTGCGTAGTGAGGTCTTGTCTGAGTGTTTCCCTGTTTGGACGGAATTCCACATTGGCCCAAAGCCTCAGCCCCCCTCCTCGGGTCAGGTGCTCCACTGCATGAGCCGCCTCAAGGAAATGTCCTCCGTGCCCTTTTCCAGCGTGTGGAGGCGTTTCCTGTATGGGCTGCTGCTGCATACCTACCACATCCTCGCCTGTCACCCGGATATACCTTGCGGGCCTTGTTGCCGTCAGGCAGCAGAGGTCCCCAGTGGAGGTTCCTTTACGGAGGGATCTCCCCAGTTACATTGGGGACCTGGGGTGGAGGGTGATGCATGCAGCAGTTCTGCACAATCGTAGGATTCACTGGTTCACGAGCTCCAAAGAGGCCTTGTGGAGTCCATAGACCATGTTTGTGTTTCGTGTTTTAGGTTGCACTCCCTTTTTGTTTTTCTGAAGAACTTTTTATTGATATTTTGTTTGCACTTTAGTCCCATGCTCCTGATCTACAGTCACCTGGTGTGGAGAGGGGAGGATTGGGATGGCGACCTTCTCGTGAACCTGCTCCTGTGCCTGGTGAAACATACCATTTACAGGTCCAGGCAGTGGGCGATCGAGGAGACCATCCATCCTGACTGTCTGCCTCTCTATCATGGCAACGTTCATGGCCAGGAGTCCTAGAAGACGGAGCACGTGATGTTCACAGGCGCAGTTGATGCCTTCCCTGCCCTTTGGGCATCACAGTGGCTTGGGGTGCATTATTGATTCTAATAGTCACATTTAATTTGACGTTTTTAAGTTTCCTTTGTACTCTGTTTTTGTTTGGACTGTTCCCTCTCCTTTTTGGGGAGCTGCCCCTTTTATTTTGTCCTAATTTAAGTTTTTTTATTTGGTTTGTCCTTAAAAGAGTCCCAAAAGGGGCTCTTTTAAGAAGAGGAGCTACTTTGTGGGCAGCTACTCAGTAATTTAATAATTATCTCTCTAATTTTGGCTTTGTTGACAGTATTTGATAATTTTGTTGGCAATCCGTGTCAGAATTGCTGCATGTGTAATTTCTGTTGAACAAGCATAGGCATTTTTTCTCTCACTTTCTGTAGTGCAGCCTAGCAAATTTGCTTGTTTGTGGTCATTGTCCTGCTGAAACTCATTTGTTTGTGGGTTAACATGCAGCCATTTAAGATATTGCCAGAGCCTCAGAGCTATGGATCTTGTGCTGAGACATTCCATCAGGTACGTTATTCTGCAGACGAATCTCTCTTGAAAAATAAATCACGCAAATCCCAAACATTAAGAGCAAAGATCCACTAACAAAAAAAGTGAGGATGTACCATTTCCCCAACTTGTACAAACATAGCCAAATGTCACTATCAGGCCACAACCATGACGAGGTTTTTGAGGAACAAAATGAAATTTTCTGACTCCATATATATCATACCATGGCCTAAGAAGGCATTGACACTCATTAATCTCCAATGGATTGGTCCATGATTATGCTTGACAAAGTACTGCCTTCGTGGGTATGGCTGACCAGGAAACTCTGCTATTGCCACCTGCCATCAAGCATGTTGGAAGGATTTGCAGGCTGACAATCAATCTATTTGTAGTCATATTATGAAAAACCTACTGTGATCGTCAAATCACAATCATCGAATTTCAGGGCGCAGAAGGAGGCTATTTGGTCCATTGTATTTGCATTGGTTTTCCAAACGAGCGTCACGGCTTAGAATCTTTCCCCTGCCTTTCCCCTGTACTGTTGCACATTGTTTCTATTCAAGTCATCATCTAATGTCCTCTTGAATGCCTCGATTGAACCTGAATCCACAACATTTCCAAGTAGTGCATTCAGGACCTGAACCACTTGTGTGAAAATAAAATCACATTGCATTTGCTGAAGTGGGACTTGAACCTTTCTGGCACAAAGGACCGCACCACATCATCTACCTCTCTTTGACTCTGTAATTAGCTTTCACATCTCTACTGTATTTTATGGTTGCCATTATCTGTAACGTAGATATATGTTTGAACATATATCGGAAAAACAATAATAGATCCTAATGTGAAGTTAGAGAAAGTATTTTGATGTTAATTTAAATGCATGTGTTTTGTTATAATATCTAAACATTGTTGTTAGAATCACTGGATGAAAAACAAAAAGAGTAAATAGCAAAATAGTGCTGCTAATACCAAGAAAGTTTAATCTGGTGTCATTAATCCAGGTTTAGTAAACTTACGTAAAGAAACAGCAAGGCTGGAAAAAAATGTCTATGTACTAAAGCTGACCACAGGGTTTGACAAATAAAAGGAAGATAACTTTTTGTCTTCATTGCCTGGGCAATAATCCATTGGAGCAACTTTTCTTTTACAGAAACTACTCAATTTTTTGATTTCAATAGACTGGAAATAAAAATGAATAATCAACTGTGTCAGATATTCACCAAGGTAGGGAAGAGAAAATCTACCTCATAGTTCATGTATTGGTTGTGGGAGAGTAGGTAGATTCTTGAGAGTTCTTTTATTACTTATCCTATTTGAAGATTTTCATTAATCTTTAGGATGTAGTACTTTGCAGAGGTTTGTGAAAGAGGTCAACTAAGGCCTTCCAGCAGTTCAAACAAGGATTCGTGAATAGTGTGATAATCTACTCAGCCTGAATAGAATTAAGTAGTTTATTTTTAAACAAAATTCTTCACTGCGGCTCCAGCAAATTCTTTGTATTGACTTATTTCAGTAACTGTGCATGTGCAGCTACGGCACAGTTGCTCAGTGCTTAGAACTGCTACCTCACAGTGCCAGAGACCTGGGTTTAATTCTGGCCTCGGGTAAGTATGTGGTGTTTGTACATTCTCCTTCTGTCTGCATGGGTTTCCTCAAGCTGCTCTGGTTTCCTCCCACAGTCCAAAGATGTGCAGGTTAGGTTGATTAGCCATGATAAAATGCCCCTATTCAGGGAGAATAGCAGGGTAAATACATAGGGTTAAGGGATAAGGTCTGTATGGCAATGTGGTCGGTGCAGACTTGATGGGCCAAATGGCCTCCTGCACTAGTGATTCTATGACGCATGGCTAATTGAGTAGGCTGACATTAAGGCCACAAACTTGGGCTCTGTAATGGCAAGGGTTTTGTCATTATGCACAGTATTTTAGTTTAAAAAAATTACATCTGTGATGTTTCCATTCACTTTTGATGTGGCCTGTGCTGAATATAATTGTGAGGGGATCAGTGTGGACATTACAAGCGTGCACTGTATGCTTGTCACATACAGTTGCAAGAGTAAGTAAATCATGATGCCATGTGTGCAATGCTGATTTGACACAACATTGTCATTTGGACCTCAACGTTCTAGTTAACACCTTCTCTTAATACTTTGCATGTGTTCAGCAATGAGGATTCCACCACCACTACTATTTAAATGGATCATCAACAATCCTAAAGTTAGTTACTAATTACTTTATTTTTAGGATTGTATTTGTTGAGTTCAGAAGAATGAGGAGGATCTCATAGAAACCTGTAAAATTCTAGACAGCATAGATTCAAGAAGAATGTTACCAATGGTTGGTGTGTGCAGAACCAGAGTCACAGTCTGAGGATGCAGAGTAGACAAGTTAGGACAAAGATGAGAAGAAATTTCTTCACTTAGAAATGATTAGTCTATATAATTTCTATCACAGAAAGTAGTTGAGGCCAAAACATTGAATGTTTTGAAGAGGCAGTTTGATTTAGCACTTGAGGCAAAGGGAATCAAAGGATATGGGGAAAGGCAGGATCAGGTTATTGAGTTGAATGATCAGCCATGATCATCATGAATGGCAGAACTGGTTAAAGTTGAATGGCTTACCCCTATTTTCTATGTTTTGGCTTTGTCTAAGCATGTGGAAGTTCTGGATGTTTCGAGCAGTTGGTTACAGTTGATGAAATCTGCACGGTGTGGGGCTGTATGTACATTTGATTAGTTGTGACTGACTCTAAACATGCCATTTGCTCCCATAGTTACAATTGCCCTTGGGCTGGAGCATCAGGGGGAGATGGTCCAAAGGCAACAAAAAAGAAATTGCCTGCAGAGGAGGAGGTGGTGGGAAAGAAGTGTTCTTAATAAGAGACCTTATCCAAACAGCATTTTTCTTACCTCCACCTAAGTCAGGAGCAGTTTGCGTGTTGCCTACAGTGCACGGTGAGATGCTCATAGAATAATGCTGCTTCTTGGAATGATATCTGCAGCCTCAAAGCAGGACACTCGTGTCTGATGACTTATTTTGTGCAACTCTCACCTCTGTGCTATTGTCTAATGTATGTGGCAGGAACATTCTATCATCCTCTATGGTTTCAGCTTCACTACTAGTCATGACCTCAGTGAATTATTGCTCCAATAATTTCCAGCACTATCTCTTCCATGAGAGTGAGGACATGGCAGCCATACCTGTCTCCCTTACCAGTTAGGTGCTGCTTCTTACAATTATGTATCATCCTCTCCTGCAGGAGAGGGGAATTGTGTCAATGGGTGTGATACAATGTGTTTGACGTGTTTTCCACAATTGAATAGCTGGTAGTGTGTATATGCTGTGAGATGCATGTATGTAGCTGCCAACAGTGTTAAGTGTGCGAAGACGTGGTAAGTAGTATAAGGGTCTGACACAATCAGATTAATGTGGGATTGCACAGTGATGCAAAAAATCACATGACCTGCACCCTGGGTCACTCTGGTCAGTCTAGTGTTTGACAGAGCCTCGTGGACTGACAAGCATGGCAACAGCTTCTAACTTGGACACTTTACTGTATATATGTAAAAATTCGAAGCATCAATAAAGACTTACAGTTAGCGAACAAATGATTATGAAGTTTTCATCAAACCTACCAAACTCTAAACAGCATCCTACAACATGCAGCTTGAAGAAAAACTGAAGACTGCACAGAAAATTCCAGAGAAGCACTAAAAGGCCTAGAAGACTGAGCAAGTATTCAGTAAAGTAGTCTGACCTGAAAAGAAGCTCCAGAAACAGATGCACAGAGGAAAAATCACGAGAAAAAGCTTTGCGGAAGGCTTGGAAGCTGGAAGCAGAAGTTTAAAATTCTTTACTGCAGCAGAAGACTCCATCAAATATCCTTTGGAAGTCCAGCTTCTAATCCCAGAGTACAGAACCTGCAAACCTAATAGGGGAGGGCAAACTCTTAAAATTCCTCCCCACAGTAAGTCCTAAGAAATTTTAAAATAATTCAGAGTTAGAATTGCAGTTTGAAACAAAACATTGCTAAAACCTGATCTCCAAGTTATCATCTGAGCTTCTGAGTCCAAGATCGCTCTGAAATGGAAAAAGAATTTTTGGAAGGATTGTGACTTCTAAGATCAGCTGAGAAGAAACAAAACCTAGGGTTCGACAAATTTATGATTTTAAACCATCAAGCAAGAGGACTTTCCAGACAGTCAATCCAAGCAGCCATAGTTGAAAGTTTGTTTTCAAGTTGCACCATTATAGTGGAGCTTGCCAAAACTGGCAAGCATGGGAAATCCTTTGTCTCTTATGAACAAACAAGCCATCTTGAAATTCAGAAAGCTCTTGAAGCAAACCTATCATTTTAAAAATTCTCCATTAACAAATCAATTTGTATGAACCCAAGGTCAAGATCTATCACATAATAGCGACTTTGGAGAAAGATTCCTAAAATAGTGCTTCACTTCAGGTTTAGACAAAAATTCAGAAACACTGTGTGGCTGACTGCAGATGACATTATTGCAAGACAGGAAATTAATGAAATCTGCTAAATGTGAAGAACAAAAATTTGACATTTTAATCTTAGAAGCCACAAGATACTCAAAAGAGTTGAATTAATAAGCAAGTACAGCAGT
The DNA here is from genome assembly GCA_024679065.1 of Sphyrna mokarran. Lineage (NCBI taxonomy): Eukaryota > Metazoa > Chordata > Chondrichthyes > Carcharhiniformes > Carcharhinidae > Sphyrna > Sphyrna mokarran. The sequence goes on from JAGIQG010000015.1 coordinate 28,820,863, forward strand.
CAAGAGAACCTGCAAATTCATTCATCAATGATCTGTACAAGATGGCAGAAGATTGCAAATATGGAGGGTTAAAATCTGAACTTATCAAGATCTGAATGGTGGTAGGAATAGTGGATGATACCCTCTCTGAACTCATGGCAAGAAAAGGAAGATCTAACCTTGGAAAAGGCAATCCAGATAGCTAGGCAGTCAGAACTCCATGAGCGACACAGAACAATTTTAATGGGAGAAAATAACTGTGGTGTAGAGACAAACTTATAGTTCAGCTGCCTAGGCCAGGGAAAACAATACCTGAACTAACCAGCAGAGTGACCATACTGTTGCTGTGGAGCAAAGTGCGCTCGTTGTCTTGCAATATCAGCCCAATGCTTTTAGTTCAACAAGTTGAATATTACGACAAACTGTGTGGGGCAAAATCTCTGGAGTGTGCAGAAGATCATCAAAAAGGTTAAGACTGGAAGACTGACAGCTTTACTTCTTTGGTGAGATCAAATATCTTAGTTTCTCATTTTAGAAAGTGGACCTTCAGTCAAATTAGATACAGGAGCCAGTGTAACAGGCCTCTTGGACAAAAGAAACATGGCTAGTGACACAGCAGTTGCCATAACACACCTAGAAAGGGCAGAGAGCTTAAAGCTCCTGGTGAAAGGAAACCTGCTGGCGGCACTGAAGTACAAGAATAAAATAATCCACGTGACCCTTGTGATTTGCAACTAGGACTGTTTGTTACTCAGTCATAAAGCCTATGTCAAACATAATCTGTTACAGAAGATTGACAAGGTCAGCCAGCAAGACCTTGGCTACAAGTACAATGGTGAAATCTTGAAACTCTCCACAGAATTAGGACAACTGAAAAATGTTTTCAGGATCACATTAAGAGGATGTTAACTAAACCTGTGCACCTGTTCACACCACATAAGATTCCCCACAAACTCACTAAAAAAAGGCAGCAGCACTTGCATGAGATGTCAAATGCGGGAGTTATTTCCCCTAGTCACACAACCAATGCATGGTGTGTTGATGGAGGGAGGGAGAAGTCATTTGCTACGTGGAAGACATACTGGGTCATGATGCAACAATGGATGAACATGATAAGAGTCTCACAGCCGTCAAAGCAAAGCTGATGCTGATTGACACTGGCAAGTTATCCAAAATGTCAATTTGATTCCTGGGCCACATGATTATTAATAAAAACATCACAGCAGAACCATAAAAAAAATGAATGTCAACAAATTCCCAATACCATTCTCAATTCCAGATCTCCAGTGATTCTTGGGGATGGTGAACCAGCTGTCAAAATCTTTACTGACTTTCCATATGATTTCGGGTAGTAATGAATAAGGACTAGAATGGCCTTGGTTGAGAATATTAATTACATCCAAATCAGACCAGAACTGCAGAATGTGGATTGGGAGTGGTTATTTGAGGGCAAATCCACATCCGAGATGTGGTAAGTTTTTAAAGTCAAGTTGATTGAAGTGCAGAAAGGACCTTTCCCTGCAAAAACGAAGGATAGAGATGGCATGATTCAGGAACCATGGATGACAAGGGAAATTGTAGGCTTAGTCAAAAGGAAAAAGAAAGCATGGTCTAAGTATCTAAAACTGTTAAAGGAGTGTAGTAAAAATAGGAAGGAACTTAATTGGGGAATTAGGAGGGCTAAAAGGACCTCAAAATATCTAGCAAACTATTAAGGAGAATCCCAAAGATTTTTATGCATATATTAATAACAAGAGACTAGCAAGAGAAAGAATAGGTTTACTCAAGGACAATAAAGGGAAGTTATGCGTGGAGCCACAGAATGTAGGTGAGATCCTTAATGAGCGCTTGTGGGGGTATTCACCAAGGAGAAGGACATGATGGATGTTGAGGGTAGGTGTGTGAATGCTGTGGAGAATGTCAATATATCGAAGAAAGAAGTGTTGGATATCCTAAATTGCATTAGGGTAGACCAGTTCCTAATGGGGCTGGATGGGTTCTATCCCAAGTGTTAGATTGAACATCCTTAATGAGCGCTTGTAGGGGTATTCACCAAGGAGAAGGACATGATGGATGTTGAGGGTAGATGTGTGAATGCTGTGGAGAATGTCAATATATTGAAGAAAGAAGTGTTGGATATCCTAAATTGCATTAGGGTAGACCAGTTCCTAATGGGGCTGGATGGGTTCTATCCCAAGTGTTAGATTGAACAGACGGAGTCCCCAAGAGCTTCAACAAAAACGGTTTTATTTTAACATGCATGAGGGAGAACACTTTAAGCAATAATTCTACCTTTCTCCTGAGCTACTCTGCCAATCATGGGTTCTTACACATTCTTACACTTTTTCACATTACAATGTATTGCATGTGAAATTTTGATTAGGTCATCATCTTATTACTTTAAACTTGTTAAAGTTCTGTTTTAATCATATTGTGCTGTTTCATTGTCCTATATGATTTTATCCTTAATCATTTTTTTGCACATATCCCATCCACTTTTTTGTAACGTCAAAGCACTGCAAGCACCTTCTAGTATGCAAATTTTGATTGTGTATGTCAATTGTCGCTATCCCCCCAATACACAGTGGAGGCGCAATGGATCCTACGCATCCTCTCTACACATTGTGGGGTCATGGTATGTGGTATTAATTTGTTATTGTTGCTGTAATCTCCGAAGGGTATCATCTGAGGTGTGACTGTCCAATACTGTCTGTGAGGTAGTTAATTGTAATTTGTTGTGTTTACCTGTAGTGAGTTTGGATAATACAGCCAGGCTCCCTGTTTAACTTTTCCATTCTTTTCTATCTTGCTGCAGCCCAAGCTTTCAGGTCACCTTACCACACCAGGTTACTGCGGGGGACAAGGGAAAAATAGCTGGGACTTTAACCGATATCTTCACATCCTCTTTGACCACTGGCAAGATTCCAAAGGATTGGAGATCAGCCAATGTTGCTTCCTTCTGTAAGAAAGGAAGCAGGGATAATCTGGGAAGTTATAGGCTAGTAAGCCTGACATCAGTGGTAAGGAAGCTTTTGAAGAAGATAGTAAGAGACAGGATATATGCAAATTGGGAAGAAAATGGACTTATTAGTGGCAGGCAGCATAGTTTTGGATGGGGAACATCATGTCTCACCAACTTGATTGAGTTTTTTGAAGAAGTGGCAAAGATAATTGATGAGGGAAGCGTATTGGATGCAGTTTATATAGATTTTAGTAGAGCACATGCAGACGGGTAGAAAAACTAAAATCACATGGGATTCAGGGTGGGCTGGCTGGATGGATGCAGTAATGACTTGGTCAAAGAAGACAGGAGTAGTGGTGGAATGGTGTTTTCAGAATGGAGATCTCTAGCTAGTGATGTGCTGGGAACTGTGTTGCTTGTAGTACATATGATTGATCTGGAAGAAAATTTGGGTGGTCTGATTAGTCAGTTTGCAGCTTACACGAAGATTGGTGAAGTTACTGATAGTGCTGGGGATTGTCAAAGGATACACCAGGATAAAGTAGAATGGAGACTGGGACACAGAAATGGCAGATGGCATTTAATCCAGACAAATGTGAGGCGATGCATTTTGGAGGATCAAGTTTATATGTGAATTATAAATGGCAGCACCTTTCAGAACATTAACATACAGAAGGATCTGGGCATGCAGTTCCCTAAAAGCAGTAACATAGTGGCCAAGGTAATTAAGAAGGCATATGGGATACTTGTCTTCATCGACCAGGGTATTGAGCATTAGAATTGGGAAATCATGTTGCAGCTATATAAAGCCTTGGTAAGGCCGCATTTGAAATATCGCATGTGTTCTAGTTGCCACCATACCAGAAAACGTGGAAACTTTGGAGCGCAAAGAAGGTTCATCAAGATGTTGCGTGGCCTAATGGGTGTTGACTATGAGGAGAGGTTGAATAAACTAGGATTGTTTTCACTGGAAAGACGAAGGCTGAAGAGAGACCTGATGGAGGTTTACAGAATTATATGAGAGATAGACAGGATGGACAGTCAAAGGCTTTTTCGAAGGATGGAAGTATCAATTACAAGGAGGCGGAGGTTCAAGGTGAGAGGGGGAAAGTTTAAGGGAGATGTGCAGGGGAAGTTTTTCACACAGAGAGTGGTAGATACTGAGAATGTACTGCTAGAGGAGGTGATGAAAGCAGGTACATTAACAACATTTAAGAGGCATCTAGTTGGGTACATGAATTAGATGGGAATAGAGGGATATGAACTGAGTAAGGGCAGAAGGATTTTTTTTAGTTTAGAGCATCATGATCAGCCTCAGCTTGGAGGGCTGAAAAGCCTGTTCCTGTGCTGTACTTTCTTTGTTCCTTGTTCTTTGAATTTGATTCAGTCACAAAACTCTGATGTATCTACTTAAGACCAGGTTAATGCTTGGATGCACATCAAGAACAAGTATTTAATAGCATCAAGATGATGTTGCTCTCCATTGACATTGCAGACCACTATGGCGTTGTCCTGTCCACCATCAGATCAGCTGTGCCCACAGACTTGGAAGTGGTCCCATTCCAGCAAAAACTGAATGGAAATCACCAGTTGGTGTACTACCCGCCCAGTGGGCTGTCAGACATGGAGACGTGATACACTATATAATAGAAAAGGAAACCCTTGCAGCCATGTGGGCACGCAGGAAAGTTTCAGACTATATCATTGTCCCCAGAGTTACAATTGAAACAGATCACAAGCGACTAGTCTTCTTATTGGACAAAAAGAAATAGCTTTGATGTTTCCTAGAATCCAGAGATTATGCTTGCGTTTCGTGAGGTTTACTTATGAGACAGTAAACGTCCAAGGTTAAAACCAGACAATACCAGACATAATTTCAAGGGCTACAGTGGGCCTCTCGACAAAATGGGATGTCAATCACATTGAATAGCTGAAAGCATACTCCCACTTGCCAACAATCACCCCTAAACTCTAAGAGATATATCCAGGAAGAAGTGTGTGATGAAGAGTGTGCCTGCATCTGTAGATATTGTTAACAAGAATGGCCTCAGCAGAAACCAAACAGAGGGATTATGAAAAATTGACTTATAAAACAAAAACACGTTAGAGTTATGGATAACCTTCTGGTCTACAATGAATAGCTACAAGTCTTCCTGTAGCCATTGATCCTTCAAAAAATACACCAGAGCCACCTGGGCATCACCAAGTGCAGAGCACAGGCCCAGTCTGCTGTCTGATGACCAAGCATTTCCAAGATGATTGAAGACATCATAGTAAACTATCAAGTGTGTGTGTTTGTTACGCAGGAAGGACAAAAGAGAGCATTTCATTCCCACATTCTTTCCTACCAGGCCATAGGAAAGGCTGGGTCTCTCTATAGCTATCTTTTACAGTTCCTTATTGTAGTGGATTTCTTCTCCAAATGAGTTGAAATGAAGCAATTAAATACAACCATTATGAAGCGGTAATTAAGGCAGTAAAACAGACGTTTATGAACCATGACGTCCCAGATTTTGTCTGATAACAGCCCACAATTTTCAAATTAGTACTTTTGAAATTAGTAAAAGCCCTCCTAAAAAGAATGAGGATATTGCCATAGCAATATTCACTTATGGAGTCACTCCTTTATAATGCAATCTGTTCCATCTGAATGCCTGATGGGCAGGAAAGTCCATACACAATTTTCAATCTGGCTGAAAAAATTTATACCTTGCTAACCAAGGATTATTGGGACATCCAAACAAGAAAGCACTCAGGCAGAAGGAAGGTCTAATCTACAACAGAAGGTCTAATCTACAACAGGTACTTGCCACAATTACAACTGGATTAGACATCTCGAGAGAGAAGATACTGTCATTGGAAAGAATGAGGACCAACTTTGCTTCTACCTGGTTGGCACCAGAGAGGGCACAATCAGTAGAAACAAGAGGATCTCCTCAACTTTAGAAAATTCACCCTAGTGTGCAATAGAGAAATATTGGGGAACATATCAAGATGCCAGAACAATCTTCAAGCCTACAGGAAGAACCAACAGTGACAGAGCTTAACATTTTTCCAATAATAGTGTGAATGACATTTCAAAGGCTCAGGAAAGATGAACAGTGAGCTTATGTATGACTATAAACAGTTCTTCAGATCTTCTGCGGTATGTATGAGGTGAGGGACACCAGTAGTGTTCCTGCTGATTATACCTGCAGGAAGTGTGCCCATTTGCAGCTCCTTGAGGATCATGTTAAGGAACTGGAGCTGGAACTAGAGGAACTCTGGATAATTCGGGAGGTTGAGGCGGATATTGACAGGAGTTACAAAGAGATAGTCACTCCTAAAAGTGATTCTTGGGTAACTATTAGGAAGAGGGGTAAGAAGCAATCAGGGAGACAATCCCCCGGGGCTGTTCCCCTCCAAAACAAGTTTTCTGTCCTGGAGACTACAGTTGAGGAAGAATCAACTGGAGATGGCCAAAGGGAGCAGGTCTCTGGGGGTGAGCCTGCTGGGAATGCTCAGGTGCGTAGGGGGAATAAGAGATTGGGCCTGGTAATTGGAGACTCCACAGTTAGGGGGACAGAGAGGAGAGTAAATAGTAATAAACGGGACTCAGGGCTGGTGTGTTGCCTCCCAGGGGCCGGGGTCCAGGATGTCTCAGAGCGGGTTTTTAAGATTCTTAAGGGAGAGGGGAGTCAGCCCCAAGTCATAGTTCATGTAGGGACACATGATGTAGGTAGGACAAGGGAAGGGGATATTAAACAGAAATTTATGGAGTTGGGGTGGAAGCTTAGGGCCAAAACAGACAGAGTGGTTATCTCTGGACTCTTGCCTGTGCCACGGGATAGTTTAGAGAAGAACAGAGAGAGGGAATGTTTGAACTCATGGCTGCAGGGATGGTGCAGGAGGGAGGGGTTCAGGTTCCTGAACAATTGGGACTCATTCTGGGATAGGTGGGACCTCTACAAGAGAGATGGTCTACACCTGAACCAGAGGGGAACCAATATCTTGGGGGGAAAATTTGCAAAGGCTATGCAGGGGGTTTAAACTGATTAGAGGGGGGTGGGATCCTGAGTAGTTTGGATGTTAAGAGGGACGAGAATAGGGGGGTCATAGATGAGAACTGTAAAGCACAGCAGTGTACGGGTGGAGTAGGGCATGGTTTGAAATGTGTATACTTTAATGCAAGAAGTATTCGCAATAAGGTGGAGGAACTTGCAGCTTGGACCAGTACCTGGAACTTCGATGTTGTGGCCATTTCAGAGACATGGATAGAGCAGGGACAGGAATGGTTGTTGCAGGTTCCGGGGTTCAAATGCTTCAGTCGGAGTAGAGAAGGAGGTAGAAGGGGGGGAGGAGTGGCATTATTAGTCAAAGACTGTATCACAGTGACAGAAAGGAAGTTTGATGAGGACTTGTCTGTTGAGGTAGTATGGGCTGAGATTAGAAACAGGAGAGGAGAGGTCACCCTGTTGGGAGTCTTTTATAGACCTCCTAAAAGTTCTAGAGAGGTAGAGGAAAGGATTGCAAAGTCGATCCTGGACAGGAGTGAAAGTAATAGGGTAATTGTTATGGGGGACTTTAACTTTACTAATATTGATTGGAATAGCTATAGCTCTAGCTCGTTAGAGGGGTCAGTTTTCGTACAAAGTGTGCAGGAAGGTTTTTTGACTCAGTATGTAGATAGGCCAACTAGAGATGAGGCTACATTGGATTTGGTGCTGGGCAATGAGCCAGACCAGGTGTTAGGCTTGGAAGTTGGTGAACATTTTGGTGATAGTGACCACAATTCGGTTACGTTCACCTTAGTGATGGATAGGGATAGGCATGAAGCTGGGGGCAGTAGTTATAGCTGGGGGAATGGTAATTATGAGGCCATAGGAGGGAATTAGGGTGCATAGGTTGGACTAGGAAACTACAGGGACTGGGAACATCTGAAATGTGGAGCTTATTCAAGGAGCAGCTACTGCGAGTCCTTGATAAGTATGTCCCTGTCAGGCAAGGAGGAAATGGTCGAGTAAGGGAACCACGGTGTACTAAAAAAGTTAATTCGCTGGTTAAAAGGAAAAAGAAAGCTTATGTCAGTATGAGGCTTGAAGGCTCAGTTAGTGCAATGGATAGCTATGGATTAGCCAGGAGGGAGCTAAAGAGTGAGTTGAGGAGAGCTAAAAGGGGACACGAGAAGACTTTGGCTGATAGGATCAAGGAAAATCCTAAGCTTTCTTTAGATATGTTAAGAATAGAAGATTGGTTAGGGCAAGATTAGGGCTAGTCAGAGACAGCAGTGGGAAGTTGTGCGTGGAGCCTGAAGAGATTGGAGAGGCACTGAACAAATATTTCTCTTCGGTATTCACGCAGGGAGATGTAAATGTAATTGTGGAGAACACTGGGATACAGGGTTGCAAACTGGAAAGTATTGAAGTAGATAATGAGGATGTGCTAGATATTCTTGAGGGTTTGAAGTTAGATAAGTCCCCTGGGCCGGACAGGATTTACCCTAGGATTCTCTGGGAGGCGAGGGGGGCGATTGCAGAGCCTCTGGCTCTGATCTTCAGGTCGTCGTTGGTTATGGGTATAGTGCCGGAAGACTGGAGGATAGCGAATGTGGTCCCATTGTTCAAGAAGGGGAAGAGAGACTTTCCGGGGAATTATAGGCCGATGAGTCTTACTTCTGTTGTGGGCAAAGTATTGGAGAGAATTATTAGGGATAGGATTTATAGCTATTTAGAGAGAAATGAATTGATTGGGGATAGTCAGCATGGTTTTGTGAAGGGTAGGTCGTGCCTTACTAACCTATTGAGTTTTTTGAAAAAGTGACCAAAGAGGTGGATGGGGGTAAGGCGGTTGATGTGGTATATATGGACTTTAGTAAGGCGTTTGATAAGGTGGCCCATTGGAAGACTTCTGCAGAAAATGCAGATGTATGGGATAGAGGGTGATTTAGCTAATTGGATTAGGAATTGGCTAGCAGATAGAAGACAGAGGGTGGTGGTTGCGGGAGATATTCATCGTGGAGTTCGGTTACAAGTGGTATAACTCAGGGGTCTGTTTTGGGGCCCCTGCTGTTTGTAATTTTTATAAATGATCTGGATGAGGGTATTGAAGGATGAATTAGTAAGTTTGCGGATGACACTAAAGTCGGTGGAGTGGTAGATAGTGAAGAGGGGTGTTATAGTTTGCAGAGAGACTTGGACAAGTTGCAGAGCTGGGCCGAGAGGTGGCAAATAGAGTTTAATGTGGAAAAGTGTGAGGTAATGCACTATGGCAGGAATAATAAATGTGTAGAGTATAGGCTAATGGTAGGATTCTTAGTAGTCTTGATGAACAGAGGGATCTTGGTGTATGTGCATAGATCCCTGAAAGTAGGCAGTCAAGTCGAGAAGGTTGTTAAGAAGGCATATGGAGTCTTAGCTTTTATTGGTAGGGGGATTGAATTTCGGAGCCTCAACGTCATGTTGCAACTGTACAAAACTCTAGTGCGGCCGCACTTGGAGTATTGTGTGCAGTTCTGGTCCCCACATTATAAGAAAGATGTGAGGCATTGGAGAGGGTACAGAGGAGATTTACCAGGATGTTGCCTGGTATGGAGGGCAGGTCTTATGAGGAGAGGCTGAGGGATTTGAGGTTGTTTTCGTTAGAAAGAAGGCGGCTAAGAGGAAACCTTATTGAAACATATAAGATGATTAGAGGTTTAGATAGGGTGGACAATGATAGCCTTTTTCCTAGGATGGAGAAAGCTAGCACGAGGGGACATAGCTTTAAATTAAGGGGTGGTAGTTATAGAATGGATATCAGAGGTAGGTTCTTTACCCAGAGGGTGGTTAGGGTATGGAATGCCCTGCCTGCGGCAGTTGTAGATGCGCCAAGTTTGGTGGTGTTTAAGAGATTAGTAGATAAGTTTATGGACGAAAAGGGAATGGTTTAGTTTGGAGGGTCATTGCTTTTTCCTAATTGGTCGGCGCAACATCGAAGGCCGAAGGGCCTGTTCTGCGCTGTAATGTTCTATGATCTATGTCCTATGAATTGCAACCAACAACCTACAATGATATGAATATGGTGTATGTCTCATGATAGATTGAGAATGTTGGTCAAGTGAAGGGTGTGTGGTAAATGAGTAATGTGTGAGGCTAGTGTTGCAATTGGCAGGAAATGGCATGTGAAGATGCATTTGAGGTCATTATTCTGCTTCATACACTTTGTCCCTCGGGCTTAGACCGTTGGTATTGACTGCAATGGTTACCTGCTCCCATTGAGATCATAGAAACCATAGAAAATAACAGCTCAGAAACCGACCTTTTGGCCCTTCTTGTCTGTGCTGAACCATTTTTTGCCTAGTCCCACTGACTTGCACTTGGACCACATCCCTCTACACCCCTCTCATCCATGAACCCGTCCAAGTTTTTCTTAAATGTTAAAAGTGACCCTCCATTTACCACTTTATCCGGCAGCTCATTCCACACTCCAAACACTCTTTGAATGAAGAAGCCCCCTCTTATATTCCCTTTAAACTTTTCTCCTTTCACCCTTAACCCATGCCCTCTGGATTTTTTCTTCGCTAGCCTCAATGGAAAAAGCCTGCTTGCATTCACTCTACCTATACCCATTAAAATCTTTTACACCTCTATCAAATCTTCCCTCATTCTTCTACGCTCCAGGGAATGAAATCCTAATCTATTCAATCTGTCTCTGTAACTCAGCTTCTCAAGTCCCGGGCAACATCCTTGTGAACATTCTCTGCACTTTTTCAACCTTATTTACATCCTTCCTGTAACTAGGTGATCAAATGTGTTATGGTAAAGTTGTATAAGGCATTGGTGGGGCCACATTTAATACTCTAAATCACCAATGCCTTATATAACCTTACCATAATACTCCAACTTTTATACTTGATGCTCTGATTTATAAAGGCCAATGTACCAAAAGCACTCTATATAACCCTATTCACCTGTGATTTCACTTTTAGGGAATTCTGTACTTGTATCCCCAGATCCCTCTGTTCAGCTGCACTCTTCAGAGTCCTATCATTTACCCTATATGTTCTACTTTGGTTTGTCCTTCCAAAGTGCAGTATCTCACACTTGTCTGCGTTAAATTCCATTTGCTATTTTCCAGCCCATTTTTCTAGTTGGTCCAAATCCTTCTGCAAGCTTTGAAAAACTTCCTCACTGTCCACCTCCAATCTTTGTATCATCAGCAAAATTGCTGATCCAATTTACCACATTATCATCTAGATCATTGATATAGATGACAAACAACAATGGACCCAACACCGATCCCTGCAGCACACAACTAGTCACAGGCCTCCATTCAGAGAAGCAATCCTCCACAACCACTCTCTGGCTTCTTCCATTGAGCCAGTGTCTAATCCAATTTATTATCTCCCTATGTATACCTAGTGACTGAACCTTCCTAACTAACCTCCATGAGGGAACTTGTCAAAGGCCTTGCTGAAATCCAGGTAGACAACATCCACCGCCTTCCCTTCATCCACTTTTCTGGTAACCTCCTTGAAAAACTCTAATAGATTGGGCAAACATGGCCTACCACGCACAAAGCCATGTTGACTCTCCCTAGTAAGTTCCTGTCTATCCAAATATTTGTAGATCCTATCCCTTTTCACACCTTCCAAAAACTTGCCCACCACCGATGTCAAACTTACTGGCCTATAATTTCCTGGATTTCTTTGGGAAACTTCTTTAAACAACGGAACAACATGAGCCACCCTCCAATCATCTGGCATCTCTCCTGTGAATACTGACATTTTAAATATGTCTGCCAAGGCCCTGCAAGTTCAACACTAGCCTCCCTCAAGGTCAGTGGAAATACTCTGTCCAATCCTGGGGATTTATCCACTCTGATTTGCCTCAGAACAGTTAGCATCTCCTCACCTTTAATCTGTAAAAGCTCCATGACCTTCCTACCTGTTTGCCCTATTTCTGTAGACTCCATGCCTGTTTCCTCAGTAAATACGGATACAAAAAACCCATTTAGTATCTCTCCCATCTCTTTTGGTTCCATACACAGTCTACCACTCTGGTCTTCAAGAGGACCAATTTTATCCCTCACTATCCTTTTGATAGAAGCTCTTTGGATTTTCCTTCACTCTGTCTGCCAAAGCAACCTCATGTCTTCTTTTAGCCCTCCTGATTTCCCTCTTTTAGTAGCTTCTTGCACTTTTTATACTCCTCGAGCATCTGATCTGTTCCTTGCTGTCTATATATTTCATACAACTTTCTCTTCTTCTTAATCAGTATTACAATCTCCCTCAAGAACAAGGTTCCTTATTCCTATTTACTTTGTATTTAATCTTGATAGGAACATACAAACTCTGCACTCTCAAAATTTCTCCTTTGAAGGCCTCCTACTTTCCATTTATATCCTTACTAGACAACAGCCTGTGCCAATCCACATTTCCCAGATCCCTTCTCATTTCATCAAATTTGGCCTTTTTCCAGTTCAGAACTTCCACCCGAGGACCAGATCTATCCTTATCCATGATCAGGTTGCTTTCTTAAAAATAAAAACTGCACATTTAAAACCTGTTTTAAATGTTATGTTGGGATATTAATGGTGGTGGAAAAAATGCAAAATATAATTATTCTTTTTTAAAATAATATCTGATACAAATAAAATGTCACATGTTTCATCAACTTATTCTGACTTTTCAACAAATAAATAAACATTTACAACTGAAATTTATTTATTTCAACAGACACCTTCACTCTGATGCACAACTATGTAGGCAACACATTGGCACAGTGGTCATCACTGCCGCCTCAGAGCAGAATGGACTTACCTTGCATTAGATTGATCTTTCTCTACATCCAAGCTATGACAGTAACATCACATTGTGCACTTTCATTTCCTTCTCTATGAATGGTATGTTTTGTCTGTATAGCACACAAGAAACAATACTTTTCACAGTATAATAATACATGTGACAAGAATAAATCAAATCAAATCAAATCATATCAGAGTGCCAGGGACACAGGTTTGATCCATGGTTTGGGTGACTATCTGTGTGGAGTCTGCATGTTCTCTCTGTGTCTGTATGAGTTTCTTCCAGATGCTCCGGTTTCCTTCCACAGTCAAAAAACGTGCTGGTTGGGTGCATTGGCCGTGCTAAATTCTCCCTCTGTACCTGAACAGGTGCTGGAGTGTGGTAACTAGGGGATTTTTACAATAACCTTATTGCAGTGTTAAGGTAAGCCAACCTGTGACACTACTAAATAAACTTAAGCTTATGCTGACTGGATTACAAGATTTCGTACTGTTGCTGAGTTGTCGTTGTTTGGTCACCTGACCTCATTCCGCCTCAGTTTACAATAATTACAGCTCTATGCCAGGAGCTGCTAATAGTCCTTATCAAATGAAGAGCACTCTTGTCTACAATAATCTCAATGCAGGGTGCAATTTGATTTGCACCAGGCAGAAGGGCTTTGCACAGGCAGGGCTTGGTAGAGCTTTCAACATATTAATAACTTTAGCTGTGCCATTAAGTACAACAATGTGTGCTTTCCATGACTACATTAGTGAAGGTTTTAGCCCATTAAATGGCTCATTATCTACTTAACAAATGGCTGAGCACCATTACTGCTGGTGCATGATGCTTGATTAAATTATTTACCATTTCTAATAAAGTTGACCTTGCCATATTCTATATATGCATTTTTCTTAATAATGTGATTCCAGGGCTGCTCTTGATATGAGCTGAGCACTTAACATGCTCATGCAAGATTATTCTGTCCATGATTTAAGTAGAATTGTTAAAGTGTTAAAGATAAAATAAAAGGATTAAAGTGTAAAAGATTGCTTGTCTGTTAATGTTGCAATCGTACTTCTAGGTTACATTCTCATTTCTTTTTTCAAAAAATGAACAATCTTACCCTCAGAACTAATTATTTTGTTTGGAGTCTCAGTTTGTTTTTTTGTTTCTTTGAATAAGTTTTTATGTCAAAAGGACACCACTTTTGAATACTTTCTGCTATCTTTAAATTAGCGCTCTCATTCGGGAGACAATTGCGACCATGCTGTAAGTTATTCAATAACCATATTTTACTGCAATCATATTAAGTGATCTGTTTCTATGACTTTCATGTTTTAAAAGTATGTGTACTGAATATTGTTGTAAATATAATGTAATTATAGGAAGTACTTGGAATAATGATATCAAATATAAAATTTGGTTAACTAGAAAAATGAGGAACATTCACTGCAATTTTTTGTGCTACAGTTTCCTCTGCCATATCTGTTGATACTCAAACCAATCATAAATAGGGCATATAGTAAAATGTATAAAGTTTCATTTGTTCTGTGATGGTCCTTTTGTCTCAGAATCTAGACTTCACACTTAGATAAACTATAAACACACTCTGGCATCCATTATGTTTAGCACTTAACATATTAAACAAGTTACAGGGTAGGTCTGTTGTTCCTAAGCATGATTTCAAATCCCATCCTCCCCTTTCTCTCTTTCTCTCTCTCTCTCTCAAGTTTAACGCAGGTTTGTCCAATATCCAGCCCTTGAGCTAGTTTGATTTGGCATGCCATGTCATTGGAGTCAGTAGTGAAGATTTGATTGACAGATATTTGAAAAATGTTGTGAACTTGCTCATCCAATGGCAAGTTGATTCCTCTCTGCATTGGCTGCTGATCGGCTCATTGGTGAACCAGACCATTGGCCTCAGTTGGCTTCTTCGTGATTTTGAGCTTTGGGTGGGGGTTGGACTGGACCTCAGGCCTCAGATAGCCTTGCAGCAACTTTGAACTTGGGTGCGAAGTGGGTGGGCTTGGGCTGAATTATGGAGAAGTGAAGAGCAAAACCCTGTTATAGTATGTGGGGAGAAGGCCATGCAGCACCAATATGTGAAGATGGGGAGACTCCCCAACTCCGAATCAGACCTGTAATTGTTATCTTTAAGAGGGAGGTGGTAGACTATAATGAGAATTTAATCACTGATCACTGTCAATATCTTGGACCACAATGTCTTCACCTTCAACAATCAGCTTTTCATCCAGACACATGGAACAGCCATGGGGACTAAATTTGCACCTCAGTATGCCAACATCTTCATGCACAGGTTCGAACAAGACTTCTTCACTACACGAGATCTTCAACCAAAGTTGTATACTAGATACATTGATGACATCTTTTTCCTTTGGACTCATGGTGAACAATCATTGAAACAATTGTATGATGATATCAACAAGTTCCATCCCACCATCAGACTCACCATGGACTATTCTCCAGAATCAGTTGCATTCTTGGACACACGCATCTCCATCAAGGACGGTCACCTCAGCACCTCACTGTACCGAAAACCGACAGACAACCTCACAATGCTCCACTTCTCCAGCTTCCACCCTCGACACGTTAAAGAAGCCATTCCCTATGGACAAGCCCTCCGTATACACAGAATTTGCTCAGATGAGGAGGATCGTGACAGACACCTCCAGACGCTGAAGGATGCCCTCGTGAGAACAGGATATGGTGCTCGACTCATCAATCGACAGTTCCGACGTGCCACAGCGATAAACCGCACTGACCTCCTCAGAAGACGAACACGGGACAAGGTGGACAGAGTACCCTTTGTTGTCCAGTACTTCCTCGGAGCGGAGAAGCTATGACATCTTCTCCGGAGTCTTCAACATGTCATCGATGACGATGAACATCTCGCTAGGGCCATCCCCACCCCCCCACTTCTTGCTTTCAGACAACTGCACAACCTTAAACAGATCATTGTTCGCAGCAAACTACCCAACCTTCAGGAGAACGGTGACCACAATACCACACAACCCTGCCACAGCAACCTCTGCAAGACATGCCAGATCATAGACATGGACGACATCATCAAACATGAGGATACCATTCACCAGGTACACGGTACATACTCTTGCAACTCGGCCAACGTTGTCTACCTAATACGTTGCAAGAAAGGATGTCCCGAAGCATGGTACATTGGGGAGACCATGCAGACACTACGACAGCGGATGAATGAGCATCGCTCAACAATCACCAGGCAAAACAGTTCCCTTCCTGTGGGCGAACACTTCAGCAGTCATGGGCATTCGGCCTCCGACCTGCGGGTAAACGTTCTTCAAGGGGGCCTTCGTGACACACGACAGCGCAGAGTTGCTGAGCAGAGACTGATAGCCAAGTTCCGCACACATGAGGACGGTCTTAACAGGGATCTTGGCTTCATGTCACACTATCTGTAACCCCCGTAACTTGCCTGGATTAGCAAAAAACCTCACTTACTGTGCTGTCTGGAGAAAATACACAATTCTCTAACCAATGCTCAGGATTCCCTTCACACACATTGTTAGCCACTTTAACACTTAAATAGCAGGTTAGATGAAAGGATTCGCATTCTAATCAGCAATCTGTAACTGTCCATGTGGATATGAGTGCCTCTGCAGATCAGAACACTGCATTTGCTTGATGAAGGCACAACATAGTGTCGAAAGCTCGCGGATTTACTATCAAATAAATTGGTTGGATTTAAAATTGGTGTTGCAAAACTTTACTGAATATCTTTGAATAACAAAGATTAAAGCTTTGGATAAAATAAGGAATTGGAGAAATAGAGACTGAAAGGATACAGCTGTCTGAAGGGTTTTGATGTGCAAATTAGTTTAAGAGTAGGGAAACAAGTGTTTAGTTACGTCACACAGGGGCCAATGGAATAGGATTTTAAATGTTTAAACTGTAGAAGAAGTGAGTTCAAAGTGGAATTAAAAGAATACAATTCACACTTATGTGCTCAAAGCCTCATCCGAGTTGGGCCATTTTGACAGAAGAAGATCAAATAACAGGATTAGCTCTGTTCTGGAGGAGAAAGAGAGGGTGATGGTTGTTAAGCAGTCACAACTAGAGACAGATGGAAAGTGGAACTCTTCCAGTTATACAGAATTCTGGACTCTAAACAGCAGTTTGAAAACCTCATATAAGCATCATATGGAACCAAAGAACGGTTTCTTAAACTTGAGGACAACTTGGGTTATTTGCTGGATTTACCTTATTGAGTTATATTGTATGGGATGTTGATTTAGGACAAGAGATTTCTCTCAGAAATCAAGAACGTAGCTAGTTGGGAACAGGGTTAAATCCATAAGATACTATGAGTCTATAGACATTATTTTGGTTAAGTGCACTTTTGTATTGTGGTTTTTCTTGTTTGTTTCTTTTAAGTTAATTAATATTCTTTAATTTGGATGTTAACAACAAGACTGTGACTTTCCTCACTGGTTTGCATATCTTTCCTCTCATTGTACCAGATCACAAAATACACATTTAAGGACTGATGTTGCAAGTTACCCTTCTGGCTTTTGAGATACCCTTATATCTAACATTATGATGTACTTTTTCCTAATGTTGTTTATCACATCGTACCTTTTCCTACCCCTTGTAGACAGAGCTTATTTAATTTGCGCTTACTCTTTTGCAAGTCGGAAGAACAATTTAGAAAAGGAACATTTCTATTCCAGGCGATTATTGCCACTAATTACCCACAATACTTGTCAATACACAATGACGAGTCCCTCGGGACAACAGTAAGCAAAAAAAGGAGAATTGACTTAGAAGGCTGAGTCTTCAAAGGCTTCTAGACCAATTAATTCTTTGCTATTAAGCACAATGGGACCTTAATGAGCTTGACAAGTCTGGAGAAGATGGCTGTTTCACTGACTACAATATGTAAATAATGTCAAGTAGCATTATTTTACAAAACATGCTGGCAGATTTGACAGTCTTCAAGGGCTGGGTTAGAATCGATGGAGGGCAATTACCGAAGTAAGACATTATCTGGCAACAATCTTTCTTCAAGGCTACAAACTAGAGTTCTGAGGCAGTGACCACGGTCAGTTTCTTGACTGCAGAAGCAATAACAAATAGAGGGAAACCATTGTCTGAGGGGAAACTTATGAAGGACTGCTTGCGCATGTTTACATCTGTGATCTTCCCTGATAAACAGTCCACCAAGCTTTTCACAGCAGGCCATTACTAGAAGAGTGGATAACCTAGCAGCCAAGTCTGGGACTCAATACAGCTGAACTCGTAATTTTTACAAGAGGAGCCATGAAAACATTCAAAAAATTGTTGGAAGAATTGCTCAATCTCTACTTAATTGAAGACATTTGAATTGAAATGCAACATGCCTTGGTGAAATAAAATCTTCCAGGGGACAAACCTTGTGGCCTGAAAACTGATGGAGCTCCTTTGATGACAGACATGCACAATGGTTTAAAGTTAAAGTAAGTACTTCAAAAGTCTGGTGCTCAAACCAGTGTTTTTGAAAGTCGATGTGACTGGACCAGGTATTGGGGAATGAGCCTGACCAGGTGGTTGATGTTTCAACAGGGGAGCAGTTCGGGAACAGTGACCACAATTCAGTAAGCTTTAAGGTACTGATGAATAAAGATAGGTGTAGTCCTCAAGTTAAGGTGTTAAATTGGGGGAAGGCTAGTTATAACAGTATTAGTCAGGAACTGAAGAATGTAGATTGGGGGCAGATGTTTGAGGGTAAATGAACATCTGGCATACAGAAGGCTTTCAAAAGTAAGTTGATAGGGATTCAGGACTAGCACATTCATGTAAGGATGAAAGATAAGTATGGCTAGTTTTGGGAACTTTGCATAAGGAGAGATATTGTATGCCTAGTCAAAGAGAAAAAGGAAGCATTTGTCAAAGCTAGAAGGCTGAGGATACACAAAGCAAGTGTGGAATACAAGGAAAGTAGAAAGAAACTTAAGTAAGGAGTAAGAAGAGCTAAAAGGGGTCATGAAAAAGCATTGGCCAGCAGGATTAAGAAAAATCCCAAGGCCTCTCACACATATATAAAGAGCAAGAGGGTAGCTAGGGAGAGAGTGGCCCACTCAAGGACAAGAGAGAGAATCTTTGTGTGGAGCCAGAGGAAATGGGCGAGGTATTAAATGAGTACTTTGTGCCAGTATTCACCAAAGAGAAGGATTTGGTGGATGATGAGTCTGGGAAAGGATGTGTAGAAAGTTTGAGTCATGTTGAGATCAAAAAGGAGGTGGTATTAGGGTTCTTGAGAAACACCAAGGTAGACAAGTCTCCAGGGTCTGATGGGATTTACCTCTAGCATACTGAGAGAGGCAAAAGAAGAAATTGCCGGGACCTTGAGATAAATCTTCGTATCCTCACTGGCTACAGAGGAGGAAAATATAACTGGGTTGATTAGTAAGTTTGCAGACGCCACAAAGGTTGGTGGATTTGTGGATAGTGATGAGGACCATCAGAGGATTCAGCAGGATATAGTTCAGTTGGAGACTTGGGCGAAGAAATGGCAGATAGAGTTTAGTCTGGACAAATGTGAGATAATGCATTTTGGAACATTTAATACAGATAAGCAATGTACAGTAAATGGCAGAACGCTTAGGAGTATTGATAGGCAAAGGGATCTAGGTGTGCAGGTACACAGGTCACTGAAAATGGCAATGCAGGTGGAGATGGTAGTCAAGAAGGCATACGGCATGCTTGTCTTCCTCAGCTCGGGTATTGATTTTAAAAATTAGCAAATCATGTTGACGCTTTATAGAACTTTAGTGAGACCACATTTGGAATATAGTGTTCAATTTTGGTCGCCACCATACTAGAAGGATGTGGAGGATTTGGAGAGGATATAGGAAAATTTACCAGGATGTTGCCTGGTATGGAGGGCATTAGCTATGAGGAGAGATTGGAGAAACTTGGTTTGTGCTCAGTGGAGTTATGGAGGTTGAGGGGAGACCTGATAGAAGTCTATAAGATTATGAGAGGTGTGGACAGAATGGATAATCAGAAACTTTTTCCCAGGGTGTAAGAGTCAATTACTTGGGGGATAGGTTTAAGGTGTGAGTGGCAAGTTTTGAAAAAGATATATGAGGCAGATTTTTTAGGAAGAGTGGTGGGTGCCTGCAACTCATTGCTAGAGGAGGTAGTGGAAGCGGATACAATAGTGACTCTTAAGAGATGTCTTGACAAGCATATGGATGAGATAGGAATAGAGGGATATGGTCCCTGGAAGGCAGATGGTTTTAATTAAGTCAGGCAGCATGGAAGTCATAAGTCAGTGCAGACTTGGAAGGCCAAAGGGAATGTTCCTGTGCTGTAATTTTCTTTGTTTGTTGTATTTTATCACGATGTCATCCTTCAAGAGCAGTCCTAAGATGAAACATGATGAAGAAAGTTTACTCAGCAGTTAGTTTTATATGGACCAAATGACTTAATCAGAGACATTTCTGAGCCTTTCTCACAGAGGTAGCTCATAGCATGAGGACTTCATTTACTTTAGCCAGGTTCACTGACTAAGTGAAATAGCCAGACTATTCAGATTTTGGACACCATATGAAGAGGTAACCATTATGGCTGCAAAGGAAAAGACATGAGTTTCATGGCCAGTAATGAGTGTTTCAATGGCTTGGCTTTGCTAGTTGACATCACAAGCTTGATATCAGTTTATCAACAGATTATGAGTGTGTGTTGATGTGTTTATTTAGAAGTTGGAATTTTTTCAGAAAGTTGGCATGAAGAAAATTGTCTATCTCACAATGCTCTCCAGAAGGCATGCTGGGACTGTAGACCATGAGAAGTATGTTGCACTGATTGGTGCCTTGAAAGATGAGTTTCAGTGTAGGTTTGTGGATTTCAGGAGGCATTGTGATGCAATGCAGCTGTTTGCAGATCCATTCACTGATATGTTAGGCCTATCAAGAATTGCCCATCACTTTATTGCATTATTTTACAGTACATATTGCTGTGAGCAGCTCTTTTCAAGAATGAAAAACATCAAGGTCAAATTAAGATCACTGATGACAGATGAACATAGAATCATAGAAGAAGGCCATTCAGCCCATCGAGTCTGCATCGACCACAATCCCACCCAGCTCCTATCCCTGTAACCCCACGTATTTACCTTGCTAATCCCCCTGCAATTTACCATGGCCAATCAACATAACCCACTCATCTTTGGACTATGGGAGGAAACCTACACAGACATAGAGAATATGCAAATTCCACTTAGACAGTGACTGAAGCCGGGAATCAAACCCAGGTCCCTGGCGCTCTAAGGCAGCAATGCTAACTACTGTGCCACTGTGCCACTCACTGTCTATCTAGAATACATTGGCACCTCAAGAGTGCAAGTAAACATCGACTTCCAGTGCAAGCAAAAGCATTGTCACATATTTCACAGAGCCAATGCTCACTGTGGTGTAGAGAAAGTAAGGCAACAAATTAGTTTTCTCATGTAAACCTTGCACATAAAGGTGTAGATTTCTGGTGCTTGAGATCCATTTGAAATCATCTGGTTGTTTCCTTTTTATCTCAGAAATTTCACATAGGAATGCGAGCAAAGAAAGAATGGAAATATGATTCTTCACATGAAGAGGATAGAAAAAAATATAAAATTAAGATCACTGCTGGGAGGTGGGCACCAGGTCTGTGACACTCTGTGGCATATGTAGACAGGCATTGACTTGTGAATGAGAAAAACAAGGGCAGATACTTCATTGAATCAGCACTTAGTGGATGGAGAAGATAATGAGGTACAAAGAACAAAGAACAAAACAGCATGGGAAACAGGCCCTTCAGCCCAACGAGCCTGCGCTGCCACCCTGATGTTCCCACCTCTACCCGCAATCCCTGTCCATGCTTATAGATCTATGGATTAAAAAACTAAATTTGAGTCAATTTAGGGAGAATTTGTTTAAGTTAGTCTTTTTATCTGAAGCTTATTGTAGAAAGCCATTGCTTTATTTTACTTTTATTTTATCTTCTTTAGGTTTAATATTTGTACATTTTCTACAGTATATTTTTATTAACATTACATGGGGTAAACCCTACTAAAAACGTATCATGTTACAATGTTACATGTGCTACTCTGCTTGTCATGAACTCTACCTCGTGAACAATAGCATGATCAGAGGTTAGAACCAATTAGTATTAGACACCCTTTGCAGATGTGTTTAATTAACCAATGAATATAAATAGGCATTCTCTGGAGTAATGAATAATAATATTGTGCAAGAACAATGGAAAGGCAGAGAGACTGGAAGAGAGACATCTGGTGGAAGAAAGATTGGCAACATACAGAGAGACAGAGAGAGACGGGGGGAAAGAGAGACAGAGAGAAAGCAAACAAAACTGAAAAGCTGGTGTACATTTTAAATGAGTCTCTAATAAACTCTTAAGACTTACCATGAAGTGTCATTGAATTCCTGAGCCTAACAATCCTGGTGTAGTCTGACAGGATCAGCCATTAGTGTGATTCCATATTCTCTGAACACCCTGTCCAGAGATTTCGGCTCAAGGCCCCTTACTGTGTGTACTCATTCGGCTAAAGGCTAGACCATGGTCATTTTTGATCTCAATCGGCTCAAGATCCTCATTCTCAGAATTAAACATGGCAGAATAGAATAGCAAACGTCACTTACCTACCATGGAAAATGGCAGCATGGTCCCTCCAGAGGTAATAGATCAAGATGCACCATTGAAAGAGTTTGTAGTACAGCATTTTGATTTATCAAAAATGTTCGCTAAAATTGAACAGAAGTATGGGACCTTCAAGGGACAATGGACATTGAATGATATTAAGTGAGTGTAGGGAAAGCTAAGAAACCATGTTCACTGGTCCCTTGCTGTGATAAGTCAGCAAAATTAAACTATAGATCATTCAGAATTGGACCGAAAGGTTAAGGGCTCCAGGACCAATTAGCTACAGTACATGTCAGAAAGTAGCAGAAGTGATTGTGATCCTGAAGCACAGTAAACCCTTATGCATATCTTTTCCCAGAATTACACTGTTCTGGAACAAATAGAACAACAGATTTGAGCAAGACAGCTAAGAGAAGTTTATGTAGGAGGTGAGTTTTCTTCTTACTCTGAGAATGAAGGAGAGGAGGAAACACCTAAGAATATTTTTGCCTTGAAATATAAGAGAATAAAGATTGAGTCTCAAAGAACAACAAATGCAGATGAGGTCACTCATACCAAGAACAGATATGGTACCACAGCCATGTTACTGCAATGCAGAAAAGATTGATAAAAGGACTAAGGAAATACCTCACCCTAAGAAAAGTGGAGCAAAAACGTGAGATGCTTTGAAATGCTTGAAAGGAATTTATGGGCTTCATCCATTGGCAGATATTATCCTTTATGGTTTCAGACAGAAAGAATGGGATGTTACTGACTGATGATTGGGTCTAGACAGACAGAAACTAGAGAGACAATGGAATCAGATTAGATTATAAGAACATAACATAAAAAGTAGGAGCAGGAGTAGGCCATCTAGCCCTTCGAGCCTGCCCTGCCATTCAATAAAATCATGGCTGATTTGAAGTAGATCAGTTCCATCTACCCGCCTGCTTCCCATAACCCTTAATTCCCTTACAGATCAGAAATCTATCTACCTGTGATTTAAACATATTCAATGAGGTAGCCTCCACCACTTCAATGGGCAGAGAATTCCAGAGATTCACCACCCTCTGAGAGAAGCAGTTCTTCCCCAACTCTGTTCTAAACTGCCCTCCCCCTTATTTTGAGGCGGTGCCCTCTAGTTCTGGTATCCTTTCTAAGTGGAAAGAATCTCTCTACCTCTTCCCTATCTAGCCACTTCATTATCTTGTAAGTCTCTATAAGATCCTTCCTCAATCTTCTAAATTTCAACAAATACAGGCCCAATCTATTCAATCTCTCCTCATATGCTAACACCCTCATCTCTGATATCAGCCTGGTGAACCTTCTCTGTACTCCCTCCAAGGCCAATATATCCTTTCACAAATAAAGGGACCAAAACAGTATTCCAGTTGCGGCCTCACCAGTGCTTTGTACCTTGTATAGCTGCAGCACGATTGTGATATGTGGCATGCATACCAAGCAAGACAAACTGGAATAAAATAGCAACAATGTCAGCAGAAAGCAAGTGAAGAAATCCCCAATTATGAAGCAAGGTTTAGAACAATGTGGCTTGAACTCTCAGGTATTTGGGAAGTAACTACTGGAAATACAGATAGAAGTGTGTTGATGCCATTAAAATCAACATTTGTAGCTGGCTTGAAATCTGAATTATCCAGAATGCTATGACTTAACAAACAAACATGATTGGGAAGAGGAAGGCACCATCCATACTCAGTTATATAATTTTGTCAACTAGAATGGGATATGACTGTGAATGTAAGTGGCAGTGCATTCAGCCAATGACAGACGCCTAGGTCAATATCATACTTATGGAAAAGAAGGTCATTGGATAAAGATTTGTTGATCATGTGGATGAGACAAGGGAAGACAGAATGGGAATTCTGAGAAGGATGCTGAAGACAAACCAGATGAGTTAACAGAGCAATTTAAACAGCTCATTGTCCAACAGCAAGAAGTAGCCCTGCAAATGGCAAAAAACAAATAGATCTTACCCATACTTTATCGCAGTTGGCCCTCTTGCAACAGTGAGCCAATGGCCTTTATGTGAATGCGAGGTATGACATTAGTGTACCTTCAAGAGATTTTTTTTAAATCATGATCTCTACAGCTCTTACAGTCACACAATCAGTGTTTCTCAGCTCACAGCTGATGTCATTATGTTGCTGGACTGACTATAATGAACCCTTTTATTGCTACTGAAATAGTTTAAATAGGGTTGTTCGCATTTACTCTGGGATTAGTTTTATGATCTTGCATTGTTAGGTGGTTATGTATTTCTGGGCCAGTTTTTAAAGAAATTCTGCTGGTGATCTTAAAGCAAGGTTTTGCTTTTTTGAAGGAAAGAATCTGCTATTAGTAGATTGCCTAAAGCCCCTGATGTTTTGGGAAGCTGTGTGGTCTTTTAAATGTTCTGGTCTCAAGAGCACTTGACTGCAGAATTCACTATTAGCCTCAAAGCAAGTATCATGTGGGCCTTAGTCTATATTATGTTTAACCTGTTTGAAGGTTTATGGGGGTTGGTTTGATTGGGCGGCTTATATGTATTCATTAAGGATTATACATTATTGTGGTTGTTTTGTTTTTGTTTGTATTTGTTAGAAGTTATTGCTAATTTTCTTTCCATATGTATTAACTATATTCTTTAATAAACTTGTTTGATAAAAGCTCCCTAGTGGGTCATTTGAATCATTCCTGAGATGAAACCAACATGCTTATCCTAGCCAAATTCAAGATGCAAAAATTCAGGCAGGCTTCATACAACACTTTGGAGTTGCTGACCTGAATCATAGCAGAGGGCGAAGAATCAGTGGATTGCTTATTAGACACTGGAGCAGAATTAACATGTATACCCAGGGATCAGATACCACACGTTCCCCTGTCTAGCAATAAAATGTGGGCAGGGGTCAACTGGGAAACAGATGCATATGTGTGAGACAATTTCTCTGATATTGAAGCTGACTGAATGTTGTACCTATATATGTGATCATTCAGAAAATACCACTGATTTGTCCAATCATATCAAAAAGGAAATAAAGAAACTCAGACAATTTCCATCATCTACATTGTGAAGTTTGGTTACAGGTTGGTTGGGTTCGCTAGGAACATCAATTGTGCAAGGAATTTTGTTTTTTGTGGTGATTTTATTAGTTTTGTATCTTGTTGTTTTGATTATCAAATGTTGTTGTAAGTAAATGATTGGTAATGTTTCAGAAATCGCTAAGTTTCTCCCTATTATATCGGCTCTTCCTCTCATCGACGTCTGTGTCAATGCATATATATAATCAGACCCAGTATGCATGCTAGCTAAGTTGGTCATTTCCTTCTGTTGAAAGCTGCTCCATAAGACCTGGAGCAATCAAAGATGCATGGAAATGATTTTGTAATATATGGTGGTGGGGAGGAGGGGAGCCTGCGGGGGCAGGCAACTTTACCATTCCACTGCACTAATTTTTTAGTGGAGCATTCCGGGAGAATCCCACAGTAGAAAATGTGAGGGATTCTTGGATGTGTTCCCACCACAATAGCATCTCGCAGCAGCAGATTTCTGGCGGTTTTTTTCCCGGAAATTGGTGGGAAGGCAGAGACATGTTGGACCTAATTTTAACCTAATTTAAATTAGTCTCTATCCTCTCCACCCACCACCAGTATTTCACTCCAGCACGGTTTAGAATAGCTCCCCACATTTGGGAAACTTGCGGCCCGACCCTGCTTGAATGAAGGGGGATGATTGGGGCCTCCCAAAGGGTAGAGTGGCAGGGGAAGGTGCTCCCTGGGCATTGGTGTCCTGGCAGTGCCAACTTAGGCCTCTGGCACTGCCCAAGGGGCAAAGTGACAATGTCCATGGTGGCAGGACCTGTGGGGGTGGGGCTTGAAGGCCGGGGCCAATTTCCAGCGCAGAGTTGATGACATTGAAAATTTTGATCGTGAAGAAGTGCAAAAGTTGTGATAGTCCCTGCTGATGTACTCAAGTAGTGCAGCAGATCTGGAAGAATCGCCTCCTGTATGTTTTCAAGAACGAGTTAGGTATAGCTCTTGGTGCCATCCAAGCCTGCACAATCAGCGTTAGCCTAGAGCTGTTGAGGTCATCCTCTAGGAACATCTGCACTCTTTCCAGTGAAGGCTCATCAACCTCCCATTAGCCTTGCTGCAACCACTAACGTAATGCTGAACAGGAGCATTATGATAGGCAAAGGCACCCATCAGACAGGCACCAAGCGAAAGCACAACAACATGGTAGGCATATTTTTCTTTGATGAGTTTTATTTCAGCTTGGTCAACAGGATGCTATAACGGGGCACCCCAGGTGAACTGGAAGGTGGCGAATAATGTGGCCATAGTGGTAAATGAAGGATCTCTTAAGGGAAGTAGAATCCAATTAGCTTCTCTCAAACTAACTGTTTGGAGAAAAGTTCAACAGGATACATTTTCACTGCTTCCTGTTTTTCCTCCTGTGCAGTCTTTGGATGTCTGATGACAATGGCAGTTCTCTCCTGATGACAAGATTCTGGATGATTACAAGAATTTGGGAATATGCTCTGGTCAGTAATTCCAAGATGGCACCAGAGCACGGTGACTTCTTGCAAACTATGCCCAACATACCTTCTAATTCTATATTTTACTCTTGTTCTATGTTTCTAAAACTTTATTATCATTAAGTTGATCTTTCTGTACATCTTAGCTATGGCTGTAACACTACATTCTGCCCTCTCCTCTATGAATGATACGTTTTGTTTGTATAGCGCACAAAAAATGATACTTTTCACTGTATACAAATGCATATGATGATAATAAATCAAATCAAATGAAATTTGGAGGGCTTTCCCCTAAGCATCCAGGCACTGAGACTTCTGTTTAAGCTTGCTAATGGTCTGCTTCATGTTTATTATGGCTGCATGTCTTCATTTCCAGGCCTTTTGTCCTTGCATGATTGAGTAGCGGAGGTATGTCATCAGAAATGTGTAGCGGCTCTGAGCAGCCACCATGCTCTCTTTCAATGTGGTGCCTCAAAGATGGCATGACTTAAGATGAAGATTTTTTGGCTGCTGCCAGGATTTTGACGTGTGTACTGACATTTACAGCACTGTTATCCCAACAAAACTCATCTCTAAACTCCATGGCCTAGGGCTTGACTCATCCCTCTGTGACTGGATCCTAGACTTCCTAATCCACTGACCTCAATCAGTAAGGATAGGTAATGATGCCTCCTCCACAATAATTGTCAGCAACGGTGTCCTGCAAAGCTGTGTTCTCAGCTCCTTATGAAATCCTTATGACTGCTTAGTCGAATTTCGCTCCACCATCATTTTCAAGTTTGCTAATGATACCACTGTAGTGGGCGGGATCTCAAGCTTGGGAAAGCAGCCAGCATAATCAAGGACCCGCTCCACCCTGGACATACTGTCTTCCACCTTCTTTTCATAGAGAGAATAGAATCCTACAGTGCAGAAGGAGG
Source organism: Sphyrna mokarran (assembly GCA_024679065.1). Classification (NCBI taxonomy): domain Eukaryota; kingdom Metazoa; phylum Chordata; class Chondrichthyes; order Carcharhiniformes; family Carcharhinidae; genus Sphyrna; species Sphyrna mokarran. The sequence goes on from JAGIQG010000015.1 coordinate 28,848,655, forward strand.
CCCTTCAGCCCATCAAGTCTGCACCGAACACAATCCCATCCAGGCCCTATCCCCATATCCCTACATATTATACCCACTAATCCCTCTAACCTATACAGTCCTGGACATTAAGGGGCAATTTCTTAGCATGGCCAATCAACCTAACCTCCGCATGTTTGGACTGTGGGAGGAAACCAGAATGTCCGGAGGAAACCCACTTTTTGTTAGGAAAAAGATACAGAAGTCTGGAAACAAGTACTAACCAACTCAAGAACAACTTCTTCACTGCTGTCTTCAGACTTTTAAATGGTCCTGTCACAGATTAAGCTAATCTTTCTCTTCACTCTAATAATAACTGCAACACTATATTCTGCACCTTCTCCCCATGAACTCTATGAATGGTATATTTTGTATAGCTTGCAAGAAACAATACTTTTCACTGTATCCCACTACATGAGACAATAATAAATCAATCAATAAGTCTGGGGTCTGTGTGGTTACACATCAACTGCACGTTAATGGACTAGCATTGCTGAGTATGCCTTTAACTTTCCCTATTGATAGAGCCACATGCATGCAGTCCATGACTCCATGCACAACAGGAAATCCCATTCTTGTGGCAAAGTCTCGTGCCCAGTCATGCTCCTTTTCACTGCTTAGAGAGATTACGATGAATGTGCCTTTCCATGCGTATGTAGCCTCAGTCACTTCTCCAATGTAGTGATGAACTGTAAATGGGGGCCGTTTGTTAGGCTTCTCAATCTCCCTCCTGGAATGATACTGAGGTGTAGAAATTGATGGTTAAAACTCTATCATTGCCCTGCTTTCTGTGACTACCTCCTGTTGAAAGAGATGGAAATAGGAAAACTTCTGCCTGAAAATCCATGATACATAAGGTCTTCAGGTACAAGCCCCTACTCTTTCTACTTTCGTGCAATACTTCCCTTCTCAGCAGTCTCTGTGTACTATTATAAGTTCATAAGTTAAATGAGCAAAATTAAGCTATTCGGTCTGTGGGTCTGCTCCACCATTCAATCATGGTTGATATGCTCCTTGTCCCCATTTTTCCTGCCTTCTCCCTTCAACCCATTACCCACTAAAAATTGTGCTTAACTCCCTCTTAAATTTACTCATTGTCCAACCAACCACCACACTTTGGGGTAGGGAATTCCACAGATTCCCAACCCTTTTGGAGAACTAGTTTCTTCTAAACTCTGTTTTAAGTTTGCTACCCCTTATCCTTGGATCTCTCGTCCTAGAATGCCTCACACGAGGAAGCATCTGCTTCACTTTAACCATACTTTTATCATCTTGTATACCTCTGTCATGTTGGCTAATAGAGAGGCATTGCAACTATAATTGTCTTAATTCTTGAGGACTTTCATATTGAAAGGTGACAGGATGCTGTGCATTTCCTGGATGGATGCCCCTGTAGACCGTGGCATCTCCAAAGACAATCTCAGAATATTTCAACAGACTTTGCTACAACTGAACATGACAAAACCACCTCACATGCCAGTTGGTTAGCTGACCCTTTAAATAGCACTAGTTGGGGTGGGAATGACGGGGGGTGGTGGGTTTCATTGTGCAGTTGAATGCATGTTCAGCTGGGAATGATTAGCACAGTGCACTGAATCTGCACAGTCCAAGTTTCCAGAATGTGGGTCGAATCAGCCAAAATGGCAGACTGTCATCATGATCAAATTACTCCTAACACTTCCAGCGTACACATGGCACATCTGTGCTAGCAACTTCCTTATGATAGGGCACCTCACAGTCACGCCAGAAGTGAGCTGAGCACTTTTTCTTTCTTTGAACTTCCAAAGCAATTGCACCAATTTCACAGCCAAGAATAAATTCACTGCCAAGCTTGAAGAGAAGAGGATTAAGCATGAATTGTTGTGAAAAAGAACACGATGTGGAATGGTGTTAGAGAAGAAATTTGGAAGCTTTGAGATTGGGAAAGGAAAACAGTTATCTCCATATTGTGAATCTATCAGATAGACTTTTTACAGGAGGTATTCACTTCTTACAAATCATTGAAAAAAATCCTTCCATTGTTTATGCTTTAGCTATGAATTAAATTCTATATTATGTGGCACTAAAGCTAAGTATGCCTGGGACTGTGGTCATTTACAACTGAACTGTGATGTTTCTGTTGTAGTTACACTGACAGTGATATTGGCTGGGATTCTCGGGAAAAAAAATTGATGTCCACAGCGTGAAAATGAGAGTAACTCCTGCTGATTCTTTTATGTGCATTGGAAGTACACTGCTAGCCTCATGAATGCTGACCACTTTGAATGCTGGCCAGACCCGCAAATCCCCATTGTGACCCTTGCCAACCTCTCCATCCCCCCATTGCTGGCATCCCAGACTTCTCCAGGCCAACTTCTATGCCCTCACTCCTTAGCCAGCTCTGATCTCCTCGAACCTTACCTCCTCCAGCAGTCCCAGCTTCTCCACTCTCCCAACCAGATGGCTTGCCCCAGTCGCTGTCTTCCCTCCCTCTACTGTTGATCCCAAATGCAGAATGGCAGCAGGTTCACCCCACCCCCATTGGTTGCTCCTGAGTAGGCCTCTGGCCCTTCCACTTGGCACTGCCCAATGCCTGGCAGTCAGTTTGAAAGTGAATCCTTGGACATCACCAGTTTATCCCTTGAGTAATGCCAGGGTGCCATAAATTTTGATACCTCCTTTCCAACGGATTTCTTTGGCTAAAAGTAGTATGCAAACCTGTGTTGATAACTTGAGAGTGTTGCATACAGAATGAAATATAAGTATTGGAAAAATGAAGAATGCAGCGACTAAAATATCTTGTTTTGTTTTCAAATATTCTCGTTTGTCAATAAATAACATTGTTGGAATGTTGGAATTTACATGCACTTTTGCAGTTTCCAAAGAAAGCAAAATTTTGAACAAAATGTGCTGCATGTAATATTAAATACTAAAACTTTTCAGTCATTGGTTAAAAGAATTTAGATTATTTCTAAAACCCATTTTGAATTTCTGATGGTGCCTAACTTAGAAAATGCAAGCGGAATTTTAACCATAGGATGTTATGACAAAAATTATATGGTCAGGAGCAATTGTTATAAGTATTAATGGATAAACCTGAGGCAGCATGTTACAGCCCCTATGACATTTCTCCCACCAGCAGATGCAATAGGTCATTTAAACTCCCTTTCACTTTGGAGGGAATATGTTTTTTTTTAAGTTTATTATTAGTGTCACAAATAGGTTTACATTAACACTGCAATGAAGTGAAAATCCCCTAGTTGTCACATTCCGGCACCTGTTGAGGTACACTGAGGGAGAATTTAGCAGAGCCAATACACCTAACAGTATGTCTTTTGGACTGTGGGAGGAAACCGGAACACGCAGAGGAAATCCACGTGGACACGGAAGAAAATGCAGACTCTGCACAGACAGTAACCCAAGCCAGAAATCAAACCTGTGTTCATGTTCAGTATTTGAAAGATCAAACTCACTAACATCTAGAGTACATCAATATTAAAGACCTTGGCTGAAATTATCCCATCTCTCCCATTAGGTTGGAGAATCCATAAAATTCTGGTCCTGAAGTATGAGTTATATGTCCCTTCACATCATTGCCATGGATAAGGCTCTGAAAGAGTCAGCAGCATTCAGTGAGAAAAGATTAATTGCAGTTGGCCGTATAGTATGATGTATTACCAGTTGCCAAAAATCATTATATTTAATAATATGAAGAGAATGATCAGCGTAAACTCCAAACAATACAGGACCTGTTCACATTAAACACAGAGATAAAACAACTGCTTAGTCATGTTGTTGCTGAATATGTACGGGATTAGCTGCTCCTAAAATAGCCTTAAAGTACTGTTCTCATTTCCTTATTAACAAGCACTGCAATTAAAAATAGTACAAGCCTTGCCTTCTTTTAAATGGTAAACAATTGTGGATGAAACGAAAGCCTCAAATGACCTATTCTGGCATAAACAGAATAAAATGCTTATCTTTAAGATCTCTGGCCTTTTACAAGAAAGGATATTGTGAAACAAAATTAGGCTTTGAATCACAAGCATGTTAGCCTCATCTGACCTACTGAAAATAAAAGGCAAGTATTAGACATCTGAACTTTTTGCAACATAATTCTATTTTAAATTGGAACATAATCAGATTTGACAGGAGATTTGTGTCAAATCACGCAATATATAAAACAGTAATTTGAAACAGTGCTGGATTTATGGCACCCAAGGAAAATAAGTATTATTGGATTAAGGAGTACCAAAGAAAAATATTAATTTTTCACTCAATTCTGTGTTACAGTCATTAAGCTCGACTCTCAGTTTATTCGTTCAAAAAAAAACAAAACCAGCATATCATTATATAATTGCTAAAATAGTCAATAGAAGATCAATATTCTTTGAAACATTTCTGCTGCCTCCCACTGATAAGTAGGTATATTCTTGCGTGGGAGCTCTGACATAGCCCATTCTATGGGAACTAAAACCTGTTGGGTCTCACTGTGCAGAGGGCTGTATTATTTGCTGTTCACCTTCATCCCCACCAGCATGACTTCTGCAGAGAGTTAAAACTGGGGCTAATTTGTTTAATATTCTGCTACACAGGGCAAGATTTAAACTCACTTACAACTTATCCACTCCTATACCGTTAAAATATTTCTGTAAACTTTGCTACAGCAGAAATAAGTCAGAAGCACCTCACATACAAGTAGATGGCTAGCCCTTTAAATAGCACTAGTTGGGGTTGGGATGGGGGCATGGGTTGGTTCTGTTGTGCAACTGATGCATGTTCTTACTGGAAAAGTTATTTCCCCATGAAAAGCGCTAGTACAGGCTCTATTAAAAAAAGTGACCAATTCCTAGATTGCTTTTGCATTATTTAGTGAGGTTAATATCCATATTTTCACAATTCTTAAAATTCTGACTGTGCTCCACAGAACTGAAGTACACCAAGTTCTCTACTGGTAATTGGTATACACAGCTAAGTAGATAAAGCAATAGGCATCTCGATAATTACAAACGTGTTGAATAAATGTATATGATGCCCCGTTATGGAACAGACTTGAAGCTTTGTGCGATTTTCCCAAGTACTGTTGTGCTCACCATTACAAAAAAAGAGGCCCATGCCTGTTCATGCCAAACACTCGACTTGGTTTAATAATGCTTTCGAATTTGTACAGTTTAATGGCCTAATTGTGCAAAAAGTCCCATTTTGGGAATTGAGCACAAAAATCAAAGCTGATAGTCTAGTACGTTGTCAGCAGTGTCATCTTTCAGTTGAGATGATAAAATGAAACATTGTCTGTCCTCTTAGGTGAACGTAAAAGTTCACATGGCATATCTTAAAGAAGAACAGGGGAGTTATGTCCAGTGTCCTGGCCAATGTTTATCCCTCAATCAACATCACAAAAACAGGTCATCTGGTCATTATCATTTTGCTGCTTGCTGGAGCATGTTACACACAAATTGTCTCCTGGCGTTTCCATCATTGTAACAGTGACTGCATTTCAGAAATACTTCATCGATTACAAAGGACTTGAGGAAACCCTGAGGTAATGAAAGGTGCTTTGTAAATTTTCTTTCATAAGAAGCATAGAAAAAGAAAAGGCTGTTTGGCCCCATGAATCAGCTTTTATAATCCAGCATTTCATGAACTCAAACCAATGTATTTAATGTCCTGGGCGAAAGTTTTGCTTCATTTCTCCCTGACCACCAAAGGTAATAATTTTAATAGTTGGTATTTTGTTAGTTGTTCTCCAGGCTTTTTAATTACCTTGTTCTATAATTATCTTTTTACCCTTCAAACTGTTCCAAATCAGAGATTGGTTTTTTGAGAAATTAGTTGCATCAGCATTAACTGATTATACTCAATTATATTGAACATTACAAATATCCAGCGGGCGAATCTCCTGGCTTGCTGCACTGCAGTGGGACTTGTGATCAGCGTCCAGCCAATTGCAAGTCTCCCAGATCATGTTTTTTGATGTAATCAGCCTTGTGTTGGAAATTAGTATGAAGGTGATTCCAATATGGAAATTTGCATTTCCATATCATTAGTGAGTCTGGGATGGTATTCACCAGAGTCACTAATGTTTCCTGCATCCCCTTTCAGCTTCTTCCCTAGCCAGGAGAGATTTCCACCAGCAGGGATTAAAGCTGGTCCCCATCAATGGGGACCGCACGTGATCATCCCACTGGTGGGGACAGAAGCTACTGAAGCCCCACTAGGAGTTTGGGTGTAAGGTGAGGGGTGCCCCTTCGGCAGTGCCAACTGGGCACCCTGGCATTGTCCATTGGGCACCAGCCTGTGCATGGGGCCAAGTAGTGGTGCGGGGACCTGCTGCAAAATCGGCATTAGTGATTGGTAAGAGAAGGAGGAGGACATTTGGGGCTACACATGGTGATGATGCGGCAATTGGAACTGGCCTGGGGGGCTATCGGGTAGATCAGGGAGGGGAGACCAGGAAGGGCAGTGATTGAAGAAGGTGGAGGGTTGCGGTGGCTGGCGATCAGTGGGGGGTGGGGGGAGGTTCGGAGAGACCACTGATTGGGAGGATGTTGGGAGGCTGTTGTTAAGGAAAGCGAGTACGTATGCACGGTCTCCCCACTGACAGATTGAAGCATGTGCAGTGGCCCAAACAGCAGTATGCTGCTGATTCTCAAACAGGTTCTGGCTTCAGACCCCCCCACCCTCCCTGTCCCCCCAACACCCCACTCCTGCCAGTTGAGCCCAATGAGGCACTCCATGAAGCACAGAGTGCCAGAGATTTGTTCAACTAAGCACGTCGGAAAACAGGTGGGAAATCTTCTGGTTTCCCACCTGATGGGCACTTAGTTTGTTTTAGGAAAATCATCCCCCTACTCTTGATTAAAATGTGTTCACTTCATTCTTGGATCCTCCATCTGTATGATTGCCATCCAATTTACATTGCTTCCTGACATCTACATTGTCTATTTCTCTCCTTATCTGGACAAAAGCCCTCAATCTTTTTTCAATAAGCCTGTACAAATGGATCTGCAGAATTACAATATTTCCTGCCCTATTTACTGCTCTATATCTTTCCCATAATAACAGAAAAATTGAGGCCTTGAAATTTCACAAACTTTCCAATCTTCTACCATGGGTTTGCTTGGAGTCTAACAGAGCTTCCAGGAGAATGAAACAATTGGCCAACTTCAGCTGTTTACATAATTTCCCTGCCAATATTATGGCAGGAAACAAAGAGAATCCCCTCAGAATTTCAGGGCCTGTGAACCACAATCAGTCATCTCTAAATAAATGCCATATGAGTCCGTTAATTTCCATTGAAGTTCTTGGGTGGTGGGGCAAAGGGTGGCGGTGTTGACAGGACAGGGAGAGTTTTTGTTTACTACACGGGAGTAAGGTTGTAAGATTGCAACTTTTACTAGCAAGGTTATTAGTTAATAATGATGTGAAAGCACTAGAGGAACAGCACACAGAATACAAACATGCTTCTGATGAAATCTGTGTGTCACAAGTCAATATTTATCTATGTTGCTGACACCGGTGGAGTAAAATTACTTTGTCTTATTTCTGCCTAACTTGTTCCTCTTGGAGTTTTGGTGTTTAGTGGGACATCAAGTTTTCATTTTATGTATGTTGCATTTTTGGTGGAACAGGATTAATTCAATAGACACGTGTTTTTCAAGCATTGTTTGAAGTAAACCTCATAAAGCCACATAAGGACACAGAGCTTATGCTTGGTGTCACCTGTTTGGTAATCCGCCAAAGCTGCTTTGTGCTCTACTGACCCATAGCCCTGAAAAAGATTATGGAACTAAGGTTTTTTGAGGTAATCTGTGGTTCATGGAGGAGTTGCAAGTTTTAACAAAGTTAATATGCTTCATTCCAATAGAGATAAAATAGATAAATTTAAGAAATCTGGAGGCTCGAATAGTACTCTAGCTATTCTAAATGAGTTAGGTAATATGTTAAAATGTTTATAATAATTTTACACTAGTGCATGACCGAAGGAAATTAAACCACCTGAAGTCACTTTGTTAATCTGTTTTATTAAAAGTAATTACTAAAGTATATTGGAATTTTTAAAGTAAAAAAAATTGCACTTTAAACTGCAATAAAATTTGAACACAAGATTTGATGTATCAGTGCAGGCAGTACAGGCTGAAAAGAAATGTCAAAGATAGAACATAGAACACTACAGCGCAGAACAGGACCTTCGGCCCTCAATGCTGCACCGACCAATTAGAAACAAGCAGTGACCCTCTAACCTAAACCATTCCCTTTTCATCCATAAACTTATCTACTAACCTCTTAAACGCCACCAAACTTGGCGCATCTACAACTGACGCAGGCAAGGCATTCCATACCCTTACCACCCTCTGGGTAAAGAACCTACCTCTGACATCTGTCCTAAAACCACCACCCCTTAATTTAAAGCTATGTCCCCTCGTGCTAGCTTTCTCCATCCTAGGAAAAAGGCTATCACTGTCCACCCTATCTAAACCTCTAATCATCTTATATGTTTCAATAAGGTCTCCTCTTAGCCGCCTTCTTTCTAACGAAAACAACCTCAAATCCCTCAGCCTCTCTTCATAAGACCTGCCCTCCATACCAGGCAACATCCTGGTAAACCTCCTCTGTACCCTCTCCAATGCCTCCACATCTTTCTTATAATGTGGGGACCAGAACTGCACACAATACTCCAAGTGCGGCCGCACTAGAGTTTTGTACAGTTGCAACATGACGTTGCGGCTCCGAAATTCAATCCCCCTACCAATAAAAGCTAAGACTCCGTATGCCTTCTTAACAACCTTATCGACTTGATTGCTAACTTTCAGGGATCTATGCACACATACACCAAGATCCCTCTGTTCATCAACACTATTAAGAGTCCTACCATTAGCCCTATACTCTACACATTTGTTATTCCTGCCAAAGTGAATTACCTCACACTTTTCCACATTAAACTCCATTTGCCACCTCTCGGCCCAGCTCTGCAACTTGTCCAAGTCTCTCTGCAAACTATAACACCCCTCTTCACTATCTACCACTCCTCCGACTTTGGTGTCATCCGCAAATTTACTAATCCATCCTTCAATACCCTCATCCAGATCATTTATAAAAATTACAAACAGCAGGGGCCCCAAAACAGATCCCTGAGTTACACCACTTGTAACCGAACTCCACGATGAATAACTTCCATCAACCACCACCCTCTGTCTTCTATCAGCTAGCCAATTCCTAATCCAACTAGCTAAATCACCCTCAATCCCATACATCTGCATTTTCTGCAGAAGCCTTCCATGGGCCACCTTATCGAACGCCTTACTAAAGTCCATATATACCACATCAACTGCCTTACCCCCATCCACCTCTTTGGTCACTTTTTCAAAAAACTCAATAAGGTTAGTAAGGCACGACCTACCCTTCATAAAACCATGCTGGCTATCCCCAATCAATTCATTTCTCTCTAAATAACTATAAATCCTATCCCTAATAATTCTCTCCAATACTTTGCCCACAACAGAAGTAAGACTCACTGGCCTATAATTCCCTGGAAGGTCTCTCTTCCCCTTCTTGAACAATGGGACCACATTCGCTATCCTCCAGTCCTCCGGAACCACACCCGTAACCAACGACGACCTGAAGATCAGAGCCAGAGGCTCTGCAATCTCCTCTCTTGCCTCCCAGAGAATCCTAGGGTAAATCCCGTCCGGCCCAGGGGATTTATCTAACTTCAAACCCTCAAGAATATCTAGCACATCCTCCTTATCTACTTCAATACTTTCCAGTTTGCAACCCTGTATCCCAGTGTTCTCCACAATTACATTTACATCTCCCTGCGTGAATACCAAAGAGAAATATTTGTTCAGTGCCTCTCCAATCTCTTTAGGCTCCACGCACAACTTCCCACTGCTGTCCATGACTGGCCCTAACCTTGCCCTAACCAATCTTCTATTCTTAACATATCTAAAGAAAGCTTTAGGAATTTCTTCATTAAAAATTGCAAAAAGATTGATAAATAGTTTTTTTTTAAGCAACAATTTCCTTGATCTTATCAGCCAAAGTCTTCTCGTGTCCCCTTTTAGCTCTCCTCAACTCACTCTTTAGCTCACTCCTGGCTAATCTATAGCTATCCATTGCACTAACTGAGCCTTCAAGCCTCATCCTGATGTAAGCCTCTTTTTTCCTTTTAACCAGCAAATTAACTTTTTTAGTACACCATGGTTCCCTTACTCGACCATTTCCTCCTTGCCTGACAGGGACATACTTATCAAGGACTCGCAGTAGCTGCTCCTTGAATAAGTTCCACAAGATGACACAACTAAAACTAGTAACACAAAAAAGATTCATAAGAAGCATCTCACTCTATCATTTGAGGCTTGAATAAATGTAAGGAGCTCAAGGGCAATACAAAGAAAACTTACGTCCAATTTTTATTATTTTCTTTCTGTTTCCTTTTGTTTTTCTCTTGCCTCTCTTGGAATCTTCTCTTCTGTCTCAGCTGATGCCATTTATTATTTCTATTCTCTTGGCTACATTGCTTTGCATTCCCATCCCCCCACAATCATGAATCATTTTCCTTTCATAACTCCTCTGCCTTCCTATTTCCCCTGATGTGATTTTGGATTTGATTTACCTCTTGAATAAACACACAGTTGCATTCTCTGAGTATTCTCCAAACTCATCACTGCCTCCTAATGATCAGATATCCCGATTGCTCTATATTCCTTCCTGACCTATTTTCCCTGCCAGTTAGTGTGTCAACTTGTCAACATACTTCCCATACTGTTTACCCCATTCACTACTATTCCTCGGTCCTGGCTAAGACTAATCAGCAGCCCTCCATGTAACATATTCTGCTCGTTTTCATGAAAAGCACTGAGGCCAGGAGGGGATGGTGGGTTGGGGGGGAATTAGAAAGGCTGGAGACAGCCAGACTCTCCCTGGTGGATAGTGCCGAAATGGGCTACAGTACTTCTTCCTCAGAGCACTAACTGATCCCTGGGCTAGTCCATGGGCTGGTGGGTCTGCTGCAGTGAACTTTAGAAGCCTCAATGTCATTTGGTGCTGCCAGTCCTGGAGGCCCACCAATGTCTGAATCATGGTGGCAAGGCCTTCAGTCGTTGTCCTCTGTGTCTGGGACACGTTCCTCAGCAAGTGGGCCATGTTGTCAATGCTCTCAGTCATGACCCTGTATGATTGGGCCAAGCTCAGGCGTGCCTTAGCAATATACCTGCAACATGTATGTGTGTGACTTGGCCCCACTGTCCTGGGCTGAGGCCCAGGACCTGACAGAGTGAACCATCAGCCTTGGATGTCATCAGACATAGCTTGGACATCTTGATCCAGTTTTTTCACTTTGCCACCCTTGTGGTTTTGGCTTGGGTATCAAGCAATGCCAGTGCCATCTTCTGTGAAAGAAGGCGCCTGGACTCCTGCAGCTGGCCTTGCATTTGCAGGAATGTTGCTGACAATCCCTCCTGCAACGCCATACTCTGTCATGTCCATGGCTGAGGCCCAGAACAGTAGGGCAGAGTCATGCACAGACATGTTGCAGGCGCAGCTGGACATTGCTGAGGTGCATCTGAGCTTGGCCCAGTCACACAGGACCATGGCGTGAGGGCATTGTCAGCTTGGTCCACTTACAGAGGAACATGTCCCAGTCACAGAGGACAATGGCTGAGGGTCTTGCCGTCATATCTTAGACATTGGTGGGCCTCCAGAACTGGCAGATGACATTAAGGCTTTTAAAGTTCACTGTTGCAGGCGCCCCCCCCCCCCCCCCCCATCCCATGGAGTAGCCCATGGGCCACTGAGCACTCTGAGAGAGAAGCGCAGGAGACCATTCCGAGACTTACTACCATGGAGACTGTGGCTGTCTCCAGCCTCTCTGATTCCCCCCTTCCTGGCCCCAATGTATTTTATAAATAGTGAGCAAAATATGCTACAGGAAAGGCAGTTATTAGGCGGGAGCCATTTCATTGTTCCTCCATAACTATCTCCCCTGATTCATTTTCTAAGAGGCCTATGTTCACGTTGTCCTCTCTTTTCCTTTTTATATATTTAAAGAAGTTTTTATTGTCACTTATTTTAATCCTTGCTAGTTTGCCCTCATAGTTTATCTTCTCTCTCTTTATTTTTTCAGTCCTCCTTTGCTGGATTCTGAATTTATCCCAGTTTTCAGGGCTATCACTGACTTTTGCCTCCTTACATGCTTTTTCTTTCTTTAACTTCCTTTGTTGGTTTATTCCTCACTTAGAATATTTTTCCTTGCTGGGAGAAAACAACTGTAATCTTTCTTTCCATCTTTTTTCCTGTGCCTAGTGGTACATGAGGAGTCAAAGCTTATGTTTCTTTCCATGGCTGGTTTTTCCTGGAATGTGACACCAATCTTTACCAGACGCGAAATCTTGAGGAGCATAATTTCAAACCAAATATGGCTGACCAAGAGACTCTTCCATCTTTATTGTCCGCCATAATCATATGAGAAGGTTTTACAAGCCAATAACCAACTAATTTGGTCAAATTATGACAACACTTTCCATGGCCATTGCCTCCTAGACAGGCTGTGTTTCAGTCCCTGAAGGAAAATTCTCTAATGCAGTCAACGGAAGAATGGCTTTAAAAAGCCCTTTAATTAATGGTTCACCCCCAACCCGACCTAATTATAATATGACCTGGAAGTGGGACCTTGCCAGCCAGCAGTGGAAAATTCCATGGCTGTCTACCTCTGTTCACACCTCCAGATTGTTTCCAAACTCTTGCCCCATATTCATTGGGCAGAATCTTAAACTTTTTCTTCTGAGTACTGGACAAGGTGAGAAAAATAGTATGCAGCTTATCTTGTCATACTGTCCTGCACTTAAAAGAAAAATATCCAGAAGGTATGTCCCATGTTGTCACACTGGTCCATTCGGCTCTAACAGAGCTGGAAATGTTAGCTTTCCAGGAATAAAGGACGCCTTGACACTGGGAAATTAAAATGAAGAACCCCACACATATGCATAGGAATGCCCCCTATGTATATGGGAACAACCCTCACAAAATTCCCTCTCCATGCTCACAGGACCCTCCCTCCACATACGTGCTTCAGCACACAGGATACCCATCACCATGTACACAGGACTCTGCCCCCATGAGACACCATCTCTACTTCCATGTAGGCCAGGACCCCCTCTCACTCATGGGACCTCACTCCAATCTCACAGGGCCTCAATCCCCCATGGGACATTTCCCCACCATGTATCTGGGACACTCCCTCCTTAATCCATGCAGGACACACCTGCAGATGAACAAGGACCTCCACCATATGGAGACCTGCAGAGGAATACACCCAGCATGACCCCTGGCATTGTTTCTAGTGCCAGGAAGCAGTGCCAAATGGCAGTGCCAAGGTAACTTGCAGATATGTACCTCTTCCCTCGAGGGCCATACTTACCTGCATGCCTCCAGCAAATTCCCTTTACCTCGATAGTTCCGGTTTTTAAAAACTGCTGAAAACTTTGCTGTGCAAGATTCCAATGTGGAGGATGATACAGCAGGTAAGCTCACTAATGGTATTTAAATCTATTTAAATAAGCTTTTGGTTTTGATCTGTCGTGGGATTTTATGCCCACATCACTGTGGATCCAAAATCCTAGCCAAAGTCTTAAAATGTTTCTGATTCTTTGCAGTTTCTATATCCTGTTTAACCATGTGATGGTCTGAATTCTCTGGTTGTTCACTCTGGTGGGATCTTCTGGTCCTACTGATCACGCATCCCTGATGTGGGTTTCCTGGCAGCATAGGATGCAGTCATTGGGAAATCCCATTGACAGTGGCAGGATCAGAAGATCCTGCTGCCAGTGAATGGTGCTCTACATCCCACCACAAGAAACATGCTGTGGGGAGGCCAGAAAATCCCGTTCCCCCCGCCTCACACCTCCCTCCCCCGATATATTCCTCAATCAATAGCTCTATGTCTCAAAGTATTTTTGAAGTCTAGTCAATGATGTAATTTTTAAATGTGACTCCAGTCTGCCTACTGCCAATCCCATAAATGACAATATATGACCAGATGCTCTGACTGCCATGGCTTGGTTCGATTCCTGGTCAGGGAATGTAGATTAGTCAGTGCAGTCATGCTGGGCTAAATGGCCTCCTTCTGTGCCCTAACAATTCTATGATTCTGATCGTTAAGATTAGTTGAGAGATCTTCAGAATGATTCCATGGATTATTTTCCATTAAACAAAGAGGGCTGATGGGGCCTTAGTTTATCTCATCTGAAAAACAGATTCTCTGAAAGTGCAGCACTCCTTCAGTATTGCATAAAGTATCATCTATGTCCCATCTCAGCTAGAACTATCAACTGCTGAAACCCTCACTCAGTTATATCAATGCTGTCCTGGCAACCTTCCATTCTTCACCCTCAATCGAAATGAGCTCAACTTAAATTCTGCTGATCATATCCAATTCTATACCATGGCCCACTTAAAAGAACAATTACATGAATAGGCCCTTCACCCCTCCAAGCTTGCACTGACCATGCTGCCCGTCTGAACTAAAACCCCCTACCCTCCTGGGGAGCATATTCCCATCCTATTTGTGTTTTTTTTCCAGATGCCCCTTAAAAGTCACTATCATATCTGCTTCCATTATCTCCCCGGCAGCAAGTTCCAGGCACCTCCACTCTCTGTGTAAAATAACTTGCTTTGTACACCTCCTTTAAACCTTGCCCCTTTTACCTTAAATCTATGCCCCTTAGCAATTGACTCTTTCATCTTGGGAAAAAGCTTCTGACTATCTACTCTGTCCATGCCCCTCATAATATTATAGATTTCTATTTGGTCACCCCCTCAACCTCCATCGTTCCAGTGAGAACAAGCCAAGTTTCTCCAACCTCTCCTTGTAGCTAATGCCTTCCATACCAGTTATCCACAACGTTCTGGTAATGTGGCGACCAGAATTGAACACTGTATTCCAAGTGCAGCCTAACTAAAGTTTTATAAAACTGCAACATGACTTGTCAAGTTTTAAACTCAATGCTCCAGCCTCTCAAGACAAGCATACCATATGCCTTCTTGACTACCTTCTCCACCTGCATTGCCACTTTCAATGACTTGTGTTCTGTAAATCCAGATCCCTCTGCCTATCAGTACTCTTAAAGGTTCTGCTATTTACTTCATATTTCCCCTCTGTATTAGACCTTCTAAAATGCATTACCTCACATTTGTTCAGATTAAACTCCCATCTGTTGTTCCATCCAAGTCTCCAACTGATCTATATCCTGCTGTATCCTCTGATGGGCATCATCGCTATGCACAGTTCCACCAATCTTTGTGTCATCTGCAAACTTATTAATCAAACCAGTTACATTTTCTTCCAAATCATTTATATATTACAATCAACAACAGTCACAGCACTGATCCTTGAGGAGTGCCATTAATCACAGCCCTCCATTCAGAAGTGCACCCTTTCACTACTATTCTTGTCTTCTATGATTGAGCATTTCTTTAGCCATCTTGTCAGCACACTTCTGATCCCATCTGACTTCACCTTCTGCACCAGTCTGCCAATGAGGGACCTTGTCAAAGGCCTTACTGAAGTCCATGTAGGCAACATCCACTGCCCTACCCTGAGTAATCATCTTCTTCACTTCTTTAAAAAACTCAATCAAGTTAGTGAGACATGACCTCTCCTTCACAAAACCATATTGCCTCTCACTTTCCGTCCACTTATTTTCTAGTGGGAGTAAATCCTGTCTCGAAGAATCTGCTCCAATGATTTCCCTACCTCTGATCTAAGGTTCATCGTCCTGTAATTGTCTGGATTAACTTTGCTCCACTTCTTAAACAAAGGAGCAACATTCGCTATTCTCCAATCTTCTGGTACTTTCCCCCTAGCCAGTGAGGATACAAAGATTTCCTCATTTGCCTCTCTCAGGTGTTCTGGGGTATATCCCATCACGCCCTGCAACTTGTCTACCTTAACGTATTTCAAGATCCCAAATACCTCCACCTCTTTCATTTCAACATGACCCAAACTGTCTGCACACCCTTCTCCAGCCTCATCATCCACCAAGTCCTCCTCTTTAGTGAATATTGATGTAAAACATTCATTTAATACCTTGCCCATTTTCTCTGATTCCATGCATTGACTTCCTCCCCTGTCTTTGAGTGGGCTAATCTTCTCCCTACCATCTTGCTCTTTATATATGTTTAAAAAGCCTTGGGACTTCCTGTAATCCTGCTGAGCAATGACTTTTTGTGATCCCTATTAGCTCTCCTGATTCCTTGCTTAAGTTTCTTTCTACTTCCCTTGTCTTCTACACTTTCTTCAGCCTCCTGGCATTGACAAATGCTTTTTTTTTGATGAGGCTCATAATACCTCGTTATCCAAGGTTCCCGATACTTGCCATCCTTATCCTTTTTGCCCATTGCTTGTATCCCTGGTGATATGTAGTGGCATCTTGTCCTCCTCCAGCATATCAACCCTCTGGTCCTCCCTCAGCGTTTCAACCCTCTTTTCCCAAGAATCTCTGTGCCTCCAATTCCAGTCTTGTACATTATTTTCTCCTTTTGCACAATGATTGTCAGCCATGCTTTCATCTGCTTAGGCCCTGAAATTCCTTCTGTAAATCAATCCATTTCATCATCTTCTTAAGACGCTTTTTCAAACTGACCAAATTTTAGATCAAATCTCTTCATCTTTCCTTAGTGACCATTTCTACATACTTTTTTGTTTCTTTGTTCACCGACATGCCCAAATTTAAATGTTTGTTTCCACTGAAACTGCTGCTAAGAGCACACAGAGTCTGTTCTGATTGGAGAAATTTATCACAGTTACAGTTAGAAGATGGAAATTTGTTTGACAAGAAAACAGACCAGAAAATTGTATATGAAGCAGAGTGTGCCTTGTTCATGTTTCACTTGAATTTTCACTAGTAGCATTTTCATCCTATGTCCGAGGAACAGAATTACAGAAACTGCACCTGCATTAACAGTCTTTGGGCAAATGTATTAAAATGTATCATGTAAGCATCAAAAATGACAAAAGCGTTCTGTTTCTGTGAAAAGTAGGTTCAATTTTATCACATTAACTTGTCTACTTCATTCTGACTTTGACACATAATGAAAACCAATTATAAATATGACATAAGCATTTTCTCTCCCATTAGACATGCAGTTGACAGTACAAGAGATTAATGGGTTGGATTTTATCCCTGCCAGGGCTGTGAATGTGGGTTGGCAGTTGAAGAATTTGTGCCACCAGCCTGCATGCAAATTCTCCAAGGTCCATGTTGCTCAGGGGCTATTTTCCCAGAGGCAAAATAGAATAGGACGAGGGACAGCAAGGCCATCCACCTTCAAGTGGCAGGTAGCCAACTGATTGAATTAAAGGCTGGTAATGGAGACTGACTGGAATTTTCCAGTCAACCAAGTCTCCACAGGTGGCAGATGCTTTATGCCTTGAAGATATCAGAGATAATTCACTTCAGATTATTTGAACTGGAGTTTTAGTTAATGCTTTAAAGGGCCCGATTCTCTCAAAAAAATCCCAAGTGTTGAATTGGTGAGAAAAATGGTGTAATTCATCATTGGTTTTTCAGTAGGAGTTCAGACTTGAATCTCCTCACTCTGTGCAATGCAGAGGTTACAATCATGAATATTACTAAAAACTCAGGGGTATGGCCTTTTCATGCCAGAGTCTGGCAGTG
Organism: Sphyrna mokarran; assembly: GCA_024679065.1. Lineage (NCBI taxonomy): Eukaryota > Metazoa > Chordata > Chondrichthyes > Carcharhiniformes > Carcharhinidae > Sphyrna > Sphyrna mokarran. Next base: position 28,866,327 of record JAGIQG010000015.1, read on the forward strand.
TCGGGTCTCTGCACATGTGCAGTGGCCTCAAACTGTCAGACTACAGTTTGCTGGCCAGCCTGGATTCTCACACTGCTGCCTCTTGCGATACCCCTACAGTTCGATTGCGGCACACATAAGCAATACCGGGCACCACAATCTCATCCCCCAGTAGACCCTACACCCTCAGCTCCTTCTGGAGGCAGACCCACCCCATGGGAGTTAGACCATCACTATGCCACTGCCCCCCCACTCTTCTCCCAGCCTGTGCTGATTGCTGGTCTCTTTCAGCCCCAAGTAGGGGCAATGCTACCACACTCCTTCCATCCCCATCACCTCCAACTTCTTGGACTATCTATGATAAACAAAAAGAAAAACAGTCAACATATGGGCAGACAGACAACAATATCCCAGAAAGGGCACAGGGGCAGAGAGTTCATCATATCAGCTGGTTCAGATACTTCTGGACTCTTGCGGAGTACTGCAACTCATCAGGTATTCCTCAGCAGCCAACAACATAGGGTCCACTGATGGAGCAGACATGCTGACCAACTCTGGAACTAGGTCCTTGCTGGTCTCTTAAGCTTGAGATTACCATGGGTGTCAAAATCTCTAGTTCAGAGGCTGGTACATATAAAATTGATGTAAGGCACACTTGCTTGTCTCCTGGAGTTGGCTCTACTCCCTTGCATAAATGATTGACATACTTCTTTACTCTGTGCCTCCATGACATATGGGACTGACGTTGTCTTCTCAACAACTTCCCCTGGCACCGAAGCAGGCCTGCCACCAAAATTCCTTGCCAAAATGAGATCTTTAACATTAAACAATCTTTCTCCTTTTGAGAGTCATGATGTCCTTTCTGAGAGGCTTGCCTAGCCTCCACCATCCCTGACAAACTTGGGAACAGTAAGTCCAAACAGATACCCAAAAGCTGTCTTCTCAACAAATTCCCTTGGCACCCAGGCAGGTCTGCTACCAAAATTCCTTGCCAAAGCAAGATTGTTAACATTCAACAATCTTTCCTCTTTTGAGAGTCATGATACTCTTTCCACCATTCCCAACAAACGTGAACATAAGAACATAAGAAATAGGAGCAAGAGTAGGCTTTCTAGCCCTTTGAGCCTGCCCTGCCATTCAATAAGATCATGGCTGATCTGAAGTGGATCAGTTCCACTTTCCTGCTTTTTCCCCATAACTCTTAATTCCCTTGTCTATCAGAAATCTATCTACCAGTGACATAAATATATGCAGCAAGGTAGCCCCCACCACTTCAATGGGCAGAGAATTCCAGAAATTCGCCACCCTTTGAGTGAAGAAGTTCCTCCTCAACTCCGTAAACTTGGGAACTCCTCAACTTGGGAACAGTAAGTCCTATTAGTAATCCTGCAGATGGGAAGCTAGTGGTGGCATGTGATGTAATGTTGTAGGGCAACAAAAAACTTACCAATGGCAATGGCTTATGAGCCTGCTTCTTCATGGAAGCCTTGAATGTCTGCACGTCTTATTCCGCCAACCTATTTGAAAGATGGTGATTGGGTGTTGACCTGACATGATGAATTCCTTTAGACTTGATGAAAGTCTGGAATTCGTCAGGTGCAGATGCCATTCTGTTGTCTAACATTAGCAACTTGGCAAGACCTAATTCTCGAAGATCTGTCTTAGTTTATCAATAGAGGACATAGCTGTGGTGGATCTTATGTGCTGAACATCCAACCATTTGGATTCAACAGATTGCAATTTCCCGGGCCATTTTTTTATGGCATAATCAGCCTCACGTCAGAAAACAGGATGGTATCATCCGGGCTTGCTAATGTTTCCGACGCCTCCGGGGAAGGCCCCTACCAGCGGGAATTAAAGCTGGTTCCCATCAATGAGGATCAGGCATGATGGCCTCACTGGTGGGGACTGAAACTATTGAGGTTCTCTCCCCCCCACGAAGTCAGGGTAGGGGCTTGCCTCTTGGGCAGTGCCAGTCTAGCATTGCCAGCATGGCATTCTGATAGTGCCCAGCAGGCACACTGGCACATGCCTCTTGGGCAGTACCATGGGTGTGGAGTCTTCTGGGGATGGGGCCAGAGCGGGGTCAGGCCCATTGGTGAGAGAGGGGAACCTCTGCGCACTCTACCACAATGATTGGTAGAGTGTGCAGGATCATCTTATTATGCCTGTGGGGGAGGGAGAAGGGTGATCAGGTCATGGGGGAGATTTGGGCTGGGAGGGGTGTCGGTAATCATTGGAGGGGAGAATAAGGGAAGCCATTGGGAGGCCAGTCATGGGAAGGCTGGTAATTGGGGGTAGTGTGCATGTGCCAGTCTCCTATGGGATACACAGAGCCAGAAATTCACCTAAGTGCACACGTTTTCTCCTGTTTTCCCATCCATTGGGCACTTAGATCCAATATCTCTGCTGGTAGTGAGAAAAAGATGCTGATCAGGTTAATTTAAGGAACTTTAGTTCTCAGGACATGGCTGCAATGACAGAAGAAAAATAATGGCCTCACCGGAACAGGCATAATAAGATGGTAATCAGATAAGCTGGAGATCACATGCACACCCTGTTCCCAGAAACCTACTGGAAATCATGCCCATAGTGAGTGGCAACCTTAGAGGAGATATTGCATTGAGCCTTTTTACACTTTAACTTCTCTTTCCCTTTTCATTTCTGTCTCAACTTACGCAATGGAGTTTGTGAGAAAAAAATGGTAGATGAAAGGTTAGTAGAACTTTAAAACATGTTTAAGTGGCTTAATTGGTTCCATTTAATTTTTTTATCGTTAGACTTTTCTCTCTGGCAATGGTTCTAAGATTCTGAAGCTAGTTTATAAAGATGATATTTGGATCAATCAGTTGCAACATATTTGTATATGAGAAAATGGAAATTCATAGACTGACATGGTAAGTGTGACATAAAGGAAGTGTACATGAGACAAGTCTTTGTACCTTTGTATAACTACAGAATAAGTTATAAGCCTCAAACAAATTATATAAGCAGAATTTGCAGTTATAGTGCTTGATTGACATTCTCATAGAGGATGTTAAGTTCCAATGGTTAAGTAAAAAATCCCTTTAAAACGAATTATGTAATTTAACTCTAATGGATCACAACCTTGAATCAGAGAATTATGCATTTCAAGGATAAGTGGTGCCTATTGTATTCTGATGTGTGACATTTAGAAAAAATAAATTGTGGGCAGAATTTTGAGTTTGCTGGTAATTTTACCACCCACTTTGTGCCTTTTAGAAAAGCCATTTATGGCTGCAAAGAGCCATTACTGCTAGTCTCAAACACTTAAAGTCCATGAAGGCAAGATCTGTAGTGTAACCAATTAAATGTAGACTGTATTGATCAAAATTATATGAAGTTGTTTTATAATTCACTAGTTAGCAAATTGAACAATAGGGTAAAGTATGAGATTAGTGTGAAATTGGAAGAACACTTTGCCACAAATGTCTACTGAGGCAGAAAAGATAGTTGTGCAAGTATTTGAAATGAAATATATGTAATAAAGATTTGAGAAAAGATAGTAAAAATAGAATAGTTATCAATGGCACAGTACTTTGTGGCTTTCATTTGCTAAATAACTTCAATGGCCTGTAGTCAGTTCACACACTGAAATGGTTAATATCACTACAAGTCCTATTTTAATCAAGAATTTTAATTAATTTGTTTCCATAATGCATGCTTTCCTACATGATTGTATGACCCAATTTAAGTTTGACTTATATATTTATGGCTCAATGAGTAAATGATACTGTTCCCACTAAGCCCTACAAAATGATAGCATGAGGAATGCATAACTCAATTAGTGGATTTCAGCTAATCATGAAATCAGCACTTCAAACCCATTCTTGCACATAGATTTGTATACCCGTCATGAGCCAGCCCTTGTCGAGTCCCAATGGTTTCTTATGAGCTAATGAACCAATTTCATGATCTTCATCTTAATTTTCAAGTTTTTCCACTGCTGTGAAACCTTATCCAACCATACTTTCTGGCTCACACCCTCTTTTACTTTGTTTTGGAATTGCAGCTTATTTCCTTCATCACTGTTGTTTTTTTGTGCCACGCACGCTAAAATTTTCTTCCAAAATCACTTTTCCTTCTTGCCTTCAAAAGTCTCTTAAAAACCTCTAACTGCCTTCAGTTTCCTCCCAACTTTCTACTCACTGTCAACTCTTCCCCTTGAGGAATAGCATGGAAATGTAAGTTGGACATTACATTGCCATAAATATCACTGCTTTAATTATTTGGAACTTGGATTTTTCACAAACAATGTAGATGAGACAAATCAGATTTAATAGAAAGAAGATCCATAATCACTAGCACCAAATAATTTCTGTCATATTATCCTAACATCGTGTATACAGTTTATATGTGTTAGTTATACTAGCAATTGCTGCATAAGTCAGGTGAAATTATGAAAAGGGTCAGAGGATTTTAAAGCGAGTTGCTTCCAAAACCACTTATGGTTGTACTTACCATGATTTTTTATGCTGAATTAAGATTCAGTTACAATTATGTTTTAGTATAGCTTTTAAAGTAATTTGCACTGATGTTAAATCAGGTTGCACGTAGGTGAAGGACTGGTTACTCTTATTAAAATGTTTATTTTCGATGATTAAACCCCTTTTCCAATATATTAAAATGTTACCACATTAGCATTCTGAAAAGTATCAAAGGATACTTCTGGGAAGAGAAAAGCAATTACATTCTGTTCAGTTATTCAATTGGACTGGTTCGTGGAAGATTTTTCATTTGCAGATGTGCAAATGCATTTTTATTGAAAACTTGAACTGTAGCCTAACCAGTACAATTTTTTGATTGCACCCAATCAGTAACTTTACCTCAAGAAGTAACTTTTAAAGTGGATTTGTTTTTTCACTTAGTGCGAGCAGACATTCTTTGCTAGATTTTTGAAACCAAATTATAATGCTATAACGGCCAGAAATTTTTTGGACCCTGTATTTCCTAACAGTTTACAGAAATTAGTGTGGTCATTCCAACAAGTTCCTTTTTCCATCCAGCGAGGACACAAATAACAGAAAATAAGTCCTATGATGGGAAATATCTACTGGTGTACTTTTCGTTACAGGTGCCCAAGCAACACTTGACGTGTTCCTGGCATTTAAAGGCTTTGGTGGATGTGAAATATGAACAGTTAATTTCCTTATGTCAATCAAAGTATTACAAAGCATTAATAGTATAGAAATTGGCCATTTAGCCCAAAATTGGTCCATGAAGTGTTTATGCTTCAAATCAGTCTCCTCCCACCTTTATTCATCAAATCCTATCTTTTAATTCTTTTATCTCTTGCATGCTTATCAATCCTCTGCTTAAATGCATCTATGCTATTCACCTCAACTACTCAAGTTACACATTCTAACCTTGCACTGAGTAAAGAACTTTCTCCTGAATTTGCAATTGGATTTATTAGTCATTACTTAATACTTATGGTCCTTGTTTCCATCTCACCTGAAAGTAAAAACATCTTCTCTACATTTACTATCAAATCCTCTCATAATCTTAAAGACCTCTATCAGGTCATCATTCAGTCTCCCTTTCTCATAGAAAAAAGCTCCAGCCTGTTCAATCTTTCCTGATTTATATAACCTCTCAGATCTTATATCAATTCAGTAATTTTTTTTTTACCCTTTCTCTAATGCTGTTATGCCATTTTTATAGTTTGAAGAGCTGAACTGTTCATAAATGTCCAAATGTTATCTAACCAAGGTTCTCTATAAGTTATCATCCCAGAGCTGATGGAATTGCAAAAACAGAGTCATGAGCATCAAGATTCATGAGCACATCCCACCTTGGACTGCAAAGCCAACTGGAGGAGTTGCATCACTTTCTGTCCCAGGAAATGGTGCTGTCACTTTAGCACACCAGACCAACACCGTGAGGTTGATGTCTGCAGTGGAGACTTTGGTGCAGGATGTGCATTCCACAGCAGGCAATGTCCACAGCATAATTCAGCTCACAATCTCCATGTCTGAGGACTTCAACAGCATGGTGCAGGCAATGGTGGGAATCCACAAGTCTCCGCATCAGAGGTTGGTGGGACTTCTGGATCTCACTCCAGCTATCCCCTATCTCATGGTGGATCATTGGGCTCATCAGACATCCAAAGAAGTGAGGATTATTTGGTGCACAGCTTGAGTCCTTCCACCCAGGAGACTTTTAGGGTGCCCAGCCTATCTCAGTCTTTCTTCCTTTAAGCAACGCACCACATGTCCCATGTACCAATGATGGCAGCGCTGCAGTACCTGTGCTTCCCTAAAGCAGATCGGTTCCCTCAAAGTCCAAGCTCCCAGATGATGCCTACCAAGGTCACCTCAGGCGAAAAGGCATGGAAGTCAGCAGGACTCCTCAACCTTATCTGCGGATATGGGGGAAGCACCTAGAACATGGAACATAGAAAATTACAGCGCAGTACAGGCCCTTCAGCCCTCGATGTTGTGCCAAACAATGGAACCAATTTTATGACCCTCTAACCTAAACTATTCCAATGCTATCCATATGCCTATCCACTCTCCACTTGAATGGCCTTAAACTTGATGAGTCCACAACTGCTGCAGGCAGGGCATTCCACTCCCTTACTACCCTCTGAATAAAGAACCCACCTCTAACATCCGTCCTATAACTTTCACCCTTTAATTTAAAGCTATGCCCCCTCATGTTATCCATCTCCATCCGAGGAAAAAGGTTCTCGCTATCCACCCTATCTAACCCTCTGATCATCTTATATGTCTCAATTAAGTCACCTCTTAACATTCTTCTCTCTAATGAAAATAACTTCAAGTCCCTTAGCCTTTCCTCATAAGACCTACCTGTCATACCAGGCAACATCCTGGTAAACCTCCTCTGCACCCTTTCCAATGCCTCCACATCTTTCTTATAATGTGGCGACCAAAACTGTACACAATACTCCAAGTGCAGACACATCAGAGTTTTGTACAGTTTCAACATGACATCCCGGCTCCTGAATTCAATCCCTCTACTAATAAATGCTAACACACTATATGCCTTCTTAACAACATTATCAACTTGAGTACCAACTTTCAGGGATCTATGTATCTGTACACCAAGATCTCTCTGCTCATCTACACTACTAAGAGTCCTACCATTAGCCCTATATTCTGCACACATATTACTCTTACCAAAGTGAATCACCTCACACTTTTCCATATTAAACTCCATTTGCCACTTCTCAGCCCAGCTCTGCAACTTATCTATGTCCATCTGCAAACTGTAACATCCATCCTCACTGTCTACAACTCCTCTGAGTTGTAATGGAAATGTGAGGAACATTAAGAAGTGATAGGCGCCTAGTTGACACAGGTGGAAGTAGACACTAGTGTAGATAGGTCACCATTATATGTACTTGCAAATAAAAATCACTCCATTCACTCATAGAGCCTCCACCCTGTCATTTCATGCTGTCAAGCTCAATAGACCCATGGCTACACCCAGTCCTTCATTCCTATAAAGTATGAGAATGGCTGTGCTATGTCTCTCTCACACTGAGCACAAATTAAAGAAACTCTGCTGCAACTAACCACATCACCCCAATCTCCAGCCACCCTTCCTGAGACCATGTTCATGGAAGGAAGCAAGCTTCCTTTCTCACCCATCAATTTGGACTAGAGCATTCAATGTTGCATTGTATCACCTAAGCGATAGAGGCTGTCAAGGTACTGATTGCCTGCCCACCTTGGGATGTACAATGAAAATGAAAACCTGGTGCAGTCAATCAGACCTTGCATTTAGGACATCCCTGCTAGATGGGCAAAGCCCATAGCCCTGGCATCCTGGCTTGCCTGGGCCAGTTAAAAGTTGATAAACATTTCAGCCCTGGCATAAAGAGTGTCTGTCATCTCTCTAATACATTTGTGAGCGGCAGACGGAGATATCACAAATACTACCCTGGAACGAACCATGCGCATAAAGGTATAAAGTGGCTCTAAGTTCAAGGGCTATGGGCATTGGATGTTCTACTGTTCCTTTGGGTGTCAGTTCATGCAGTATGAGGCAGGGATGTCCAGTTTTCCCTGGGGTAGGTACAGTCTTCTCTAGACAACTGAAAGTAGAAAAATCAATGTCAGAAGATTCTTGGCCAGTACTGTCTCCTATGTTATTCTTCCATTTGCGATTCTGCTCCCTGAATATCTGCTGGCTACTGTTCTGGCCATGTGCAGCTGTTGGTCAATCCCAATCAATAGAAAGGCCAACTCTATAGGCTCCACGATTCCCATGATTCACGCACTGAAAGAGTAAGAACACCACCATGAATACCGAGAAGTTGTAACAGAGCCCTGAACCACCTCGCTCCATGCATTAGTGCCTTTCATCCCCGGGCTTCCTATTACCTGTGTGAATTTTTGCTCTCCCTCACATTACCCTCTCTGATACTACAGCCACACCCCTACATGGTATCTTCTGTACTCCAGCAGAATGAATAATGTTGAGCTTCTACTGTTTCTTGGCACTTGACCTGCACATTCACGACCCGTCCTCCCCCAACCCCACCAAAGTACATGTCCTGTTCCTGCACAGCACTAATGTGCATCTGGCAAAATGCATGACAACAGGTCTGATCCTGATGGAGACATCGAAAATAGTGTCAGAAATGATATTGAACATATGGAGTGATGCCAACAACCACCATTGCACATTGCCAGGGGGTTTCCCACAGTGCTGTGTACTGCTAAGGCTTGAATTGAAAGAAGCATATACATCCTTGGGACTTGATGTTCCAAAGGGTTAATTTTTGCATCCAGACTGTGCAACTAGATCTAGTTTTGGATATTAGGCTGGCATGCTGAACTCCTCAAAGAATCATCAGTTAGTTGCTCAGGTGACAACATTCATCATGATTAGACACAGCTGACTCTGGAGAGATATACAATTAACTTTTAAAGCTGTTCCTTAGAGGACAACCTCATTCTTCAGGCTCTTCAATGCTTTGCAGTTAAGCTGCCTCGCATCAGAGCAACTGACGTACTCTGCCTGCTGGACCTGACTGTCCCAGTTTGCAGAGAAGTGGATTTGAATTTTCTATCCAGTAATCCCCTCTGGCCTCACACCATTGACAGAGTGAGGGTTGCAGGTTTCACAGCAATTGCTCTCTCCTAAGTGAGAGGGCCTTTATGCATCATGAGGCAGGGTAGTTCCCCATTACTGATAACCTCATACTGCCCTTGCAACTTGGCCTCTCCCAGAACATAGTCATATCCAGTACTGCCCCTCTGTTGTGGCTGCCTCCCATTCAGTTTGCAGCTTCCAATAAGAAAGGGAACTCAATCAGCTACTCTTTGAACCGTAACCCAGCATGGAGGAACCGGGAAGCGATGCCTGATTAGCAGCTGGTATATCCCCTTGGAGCAAGGGGTGACCTGAAATGCAGATAAGATGAGGCCGCCAAGAGGCTCACACACAACTCTCAAACTCCCCTCTCCGCCAGTGGTGACACTGACCCACAGGCCTGGCCCCAAGTTGCACTCTGTGTGTATCCAGCATTCTCCTTATATGTTGGATTGCCTGAGAAATAATGGCTGCCTGAGTGCTCACCTCCGAACCATCTTGGAGCATGGTTCACAGAATATGGGCTCAATATCCGGAGTGAGTGCTCACTAATGATATGCTGGTGCATTCAAATTAGGTTTGCACCCTTCCCCAATGTGTTCCCCATCACTCCACTAGTGAGGTTAGCTCAAAATTGGAAAACACGATCTCACTGGTGAGAATTGAGCTTTTCTGAAATCTCCGTTTTTGATACTGCACTGCCATTTTCATGGACAGGGAATGTGAGCTCAACATGCCGCCCATAGTTATTCAGTGAGTCCAGTGCGATAGTGAATATGGTACCTCAAGATATATTCACTTAATGATTAATTTTGAGCTTTTAAGAAAAAATATAGTGCCTTAACAGTTATATTTGGGAATTGCAAACAATTGTGACATATAAAGGTTCAATTACTGCCTTACACATTCCTGTGGGGGAGGAGTGGGTTTCCCCACCACCCTGAAGCCCCTCATGTTCCTGGCTGTTATTTTTCTAAACTGTGTTTGTCATCTTCTGTGAGACTTCTTTTGAGACACCTCTAGATCTTCATCTGCAGTGCTCAGCTTTCCCTCTAGGGGAGTCAGCTGGACATTCCTGTGGGCCAAATTGCCTTGTCCCACTTGTTATCCTTAATTGGCCATCCGTGAAAGATCTCCTCTGCTGGCATGTTGCTGACGCAAATGAGGTCTAGAATTGGAAATGGAAGTGTTCAAAATAAAAGTGTTCAAAACTTTTATAAACGTGGTTTGTACTACTTTGTTACATTATTATATTTAATTGCTTTTATAAATTGAAAATATGTGAATTAATTAGAATATTCAGTTTATGATCCTGATAACTAGACATACAGTTTGTATTGTCACAACATTTTTCAACTTGCTTTGAAAGGCTAATTGCAAGCTGTAAAAACTTGACAAAACTGGGAATCTTAAAACGTAAATAAATTTAGAAATTAAGTTCAAATTTAACTTAAATGTAAATCTCTTGCCATTTTGGAAAATTGTAAATATTAGTTACAATATACTATGTGATTATTATTGTTATGACATTCCATCAGATTTCATGTTAATTGTTACTGGCATCATGTGTTGAGAGGTTCTTTGTATCAACCAAAAAGCAGCCACAAGATACCAGATTTGTCGTAAAAATAGCAGTGGATAAAGAACTAATACATCAAAGTATGACCTAAATCATGATATATGCACATCTGATTTTAAAGGAAGTGTTCATGTTTCAAATATAATAAATCTTCAATAAAGGAGGATACCCCTTTCCTGCCGAACCAGTTGCATTGTTTGCATATTGTTACTACGTATAGATTTTGAGAAAAGACTTCAAAGATGAAGAAAAAATCTTTGATCTTGAAGTGCTAAAATTTCTCAATTAATTATAGAAGACAATTTTAAAATTTTAATTTACATAAAAAAGCCCCCAAAGATGCATTTTAACTGATGAGAATTCTTCAAGTTTCTGGCTTCACTACAAAAGCATGAAACTGATAAAAATTTTATGCTTTGCTTTGGCAGTTTACTTTTCATTTCTGAATAGCTGATCCTTCAAAGAAAAGGTTTTGTTAATCTGCACTTGAATTTAAAGTAAAACAAAATGGTCAATTCAGCAACTTTATTAGCCACCTTGTTGCTCTGAAACTGTTTCTGTAAGCTGCAGGAAGCCCAACTGGAAAGAACGTAGTTTATTACAGAACACAAAGTAAAACCACTACCTTGGCATACACAAGCTATAGTCCTTGGTTAGGACTATAGCTCAGCAGGTTCAGTCCTGGCCATGCCTTATAAAAGCCTCAGGTAATGTATTCCAGCTGGGCAGGCCATTCTCTGTTACCAGGGAAACTCATACTTAACGAGCCCCACAGGGAAATTAATCAGCGATTGCCCATGGACCTTTTGACCCCTCTACTGCGACTACGTTCATGGCCAGGTGTGCCTGGAGAGGGAGCATGGGGTGTCCGTGGCCAGGGTCGACGCCTTCCATGCCCGCTGGCATCGCAGGGGCTGAGGTGCATTATAGATCCCAATAATCACATTTTGATTTGACGTGTCTTAAGTTTCCTTTGTACTTTTTGTTTTTTATTCGGGCTGTTCCCCCTTCCTTTTGGGGAGCCGCCCCTTTTACTTTGTCCTAATGTAATTTGGGTTTGTTTAATTGGTTTGATCTAAAAGACACCCTCCCCCCCACCATGGACCTTGTGAGGGTTATTACATGCTTTCTCCTCTCTAAAGTCCAAGGGTTCTCCCTCACCCTCCTGATGATAGAACCTTCTCTATCTTTTTGCCAGTAGCTGCATCTCAGTCATTTGTAGGTTATTCACCAATTCAATTAACTGACTCTTGGTTGCTTTTTGTAAACCAGTCAGAGTTACATCGCCCATCTTTAGAAAAATCTTGTCTAACCAAAACAAGAGGTGTATTGCACAATCAGCAGCTCCTCAATAGCAGGATAAGAGTGAAAAGAGAATTGAAAAGATGTATAAGGCAAGGAGAAATGTCAGCCTTGTTTATTTAATCCATGTCAGTCATCTCAACCTCTGTGGCTGACATTTCCATAATGGAGGACCATCTCTTCCAAAAGGCTGAGGCCACACAGCTAAGTCTGATTCCTTACAAGTTATTTGCAGTAACCTTGTCTTGAAAGAGAGCATGTCAGCAAATGTGTTGCAATATGTTTGGACATTGTGCCTGTCAATGGGGCTGGGAGTGACAGGAATGGGTTGGGGGAGCTGGAGTGGGGCAGAGGGGGTGTGGAGGAGACATAGTTTCAGATCACAGAGCCAATTATTTAGGACGGCAATAAAGAGAAATTTCTGCAACGTATTGTGAATCCTTGAAATTCTTTACCCAGAGGGCTCTATCATTGAATATAGATAAGGCTGAAAAAAAACTGACTATTAGTTCTCACCTCGTGATGAGCCGCAACCAGTTTTTATCCTTTATCTTTTACTAACCTATTGGCCAGGGTTAGTCTTACTTTCCATATGTGATTTTTTTTTGCTACATTTTTAGACTGTAGTCTTGCAAACTCTCGCAAGAAAATTTAGTGCAGATAGAAAGAAAGTGAGTAAATAGGAACTGGTTAATTGGCAAGGTAATGAGGATGATATAAAATAATTTACTAAATTTTGTTTAGAAGTTTAGACATCAACAGTGATCTCCAGAGTTTAAATAATAATAGATCACCTATCAATCAGTAGAAGGAGAAAAGAACACTTTACATAAGTGCATAGAATTCAATTCTAGATGATACATTCCTTTGGTAATGTGGCAAGCAACAACTCAATTTTTTACAAAAATAGCATGATAATCCCTGTGTCTGGGATAAAGGTTTAATTCAGTCTCATGGCAGAAATAGAACCGTATTAAGACTTTGGCAACAAAGCATTATGTTTTTATTAAAGGAGAAATTGGAATTTGCTTGGATAGGTTAGTTACAAAGAAAAAGGAAACTATTGAGTTCAGATTAAGTAGCAGGTTATTTAGGCCCACTCATTCAGACATTATTCAGAACAGAGCAAAATGCAGCTGCATTCTACTTTAACTCCTTGTATTAACTTTTCCATTCTATATAAGATAACTAGAATAACTTTTCTCCAATTACTCATAAATATCTATAGCAACTGGCAGTTCACATTATTATCATCAAACTTAAGTATAAAATTTATTTTAGGCATTAATATCTTGTCAATGTTTGCCTTGGAAATGCCGTTAAAGGTTCTATAAATATGGTTGAAGTGCTTTTAGCTGATGGGAAATCCACAATTTGAACAAAGAACAAAGAAAATTACAGCACAGGAACAGGCCCTTTAGCTCTCTAAGCCTGCACTAAAACCCCTTACCTTTTGGGAACCATATCCCTCTTTTCCCATTCCATTTATTTATTCATCTAGATGTCCCTTAAAGGTCACTGTCTGCTTCTACTACCTCCCCTGGCAGCAAATTCCAGGCACCCACCACGCTCTGTGTAAAAAAAACTTGCCTCATGCACCTTTAAACCTTACCCCTTGCAATTTTAACCTATGCCCCCTAGTAATTGACTGTTCCGCCCCGGAAAAAGCTTTTGACTATTCACTCTGTCCATACCCTCATTATCTTGTAGAGTTCTGTCAGATTGCCCCTCAGCCTCCGCTGTTCCAGTAAGAGCAAATCAAGTTTCTTTTCATATTTAAAGCCTTCCAAACCAGACAACATCCAGGTAAATCTTTTCCGTACCCTCTCTGTAGCCTCCATATCTTTCTGGTAGTGTGGCGACTAGAATTGAGAACTATATTCAAATTGTGGCCCAACTAACATTCAATAAAGCTGTAACATGACTTGCCAATTTTTAAACTCAGTGCCCTGGCTAATGAAGGCAAGCATGCCATATGCATTCTTGAGTATCTTCTCCACCTTCTCCAGGTGATGGCATTTTCAGTTGCTACTTTCAGTGATCTGTACACCTGTACACCCACTTCCCTCTGTCTATCAATACTTTTAAGGGTTCTGCCGTTTATTGTATATTTCCTATCTGTATTAGACCTTCCAAAATGCATTATCTCACATTTGTCTGGACTAAACTCTATCCGCCATCTCTCTGTCCAAGTCTCCAACTGATCTATAGCCTACTATATCTTCTAACGATTCTCATTGTTATCTGCAATTCCACCAGCCTTTGTGTTGTCCACAAACTTGTTAATCAAACCAATTACATTTTCCTCCAAATCATTTATATATATTACAAACAGCAAAATCCCAGACTGATCCCTGAGGAATACCATATTTCACAGCTGTCCATTCAGAAACATATCCTTCCACTGCTACCCTCTGTCTTCTATGATTGAGTTAGTTGTAGATTTTTTCATAGGGATACATTATATCCCTATGAAAATTATTATAATTATAGTCATAACAGATGCTTTTGTATTTGTGGTATCATAAAATTATAGTTAAATTGGAAATGTACAGAAAACTAGAATGTATCATGGCTATCACACTGAAAATGTTTGTGATTGCAGCAGGTCTGCAGGGTGTAGGAAATTGTCCATAAGTCAAAATGTCCTTCATTGTGTAAAATGTGGGCTACCTTGCCTTGCTAGATAATTTATCTGCCTTTATTTCCTCTTCTCTACTTCCCTTCCATGACTCCATACTATTTCCTTCCCTTATCTTCTTCCTTTCCCCTTTCTTTCTGTGCCCCACATGCTCCCCTCCCATTTCACTTTTCTGCTCTCCCTTGTCCTATGTTCTCCTTTCCCTTCAATCTCCTCCCTTGTGCTTTACCTTCTTCATTTTTCTCCCTTTCCCATTCCTTTAATTGTTTTTTTCCTTCATCATTCTCCATTTCCATCTTGTCTTCCCTACCTCCTTCTCTTGTCTGTTCTTCACTGTTTGTATCTTTTCTTGTTTATTGATTCCTCCTCTTCCCTCCTTTGCTCTTCTTCGCCCTTCCCTCATCCTTCTTCCCCTCTTGCCACTTGCCTAGTTTCAATTACTTCTCTCAAAAGACTTATAATGCCATGTGACTTAAATATTGCATTTGGATTTTCTTAAAAAAATCATATGCAATAGCTAGACCTGCATTTATTGTCCATCCCTAATTCCCTTGAGAAGGTAATAGTAATTTGCCGTCTTGAACCACTGCAGTTTCTGAGGTGTAGGTACACCCAAAGCGCTGCGAACGAGGAAGTTCCAGGATTTTGATCCAACGACAGTAAAGGAATGGTGATATATTTTTAAGACGGCTGGTGATAGGTTTGGAGGGAACTTCCAGGTGATGGCATTTTCAGATATCTACTATCCTTGTTCTTTTAAATGGTAATAGTTGTGGGCTTGGAAGGTGCTGCCTAAGGAACTTTGGTGACTTCCTGCAGTGCATTTTCTGATGGCACACACAGCTGCCATTGTTTGTCAGTGATGGAGTTTCCTCCCCCAAACCAAAGACGTGCAGGTTTGGTCGATTGGCCATATGAAATTGCCCCTTAGTGTTAGGGGGACTGACTATGGTATGTGCATGAAGGTGTAGGGGTAGGACTTGGTGGGATTGTAGTCAGTGCAGACTTGACAGGCTAAATGACCTCCTTCTGCTGTGTAGGATTCTATGATTCTAAGGGGCAATGGCACTTGTGTGGCACATATGTTATTTGCCACTTGTCAGCCCAAACCTGAATGTTATGGAAAGTGAACTGGGAGATTGCACTGCAGGTTTGAGGCATACGGAAAAGATTGAATATGTAGATGTTAGGAAAGAGGATGCGTTAGACCTTTTAAATTCTATCAAGATAGACAAGTCGCTGGGATCGGATGGGATGTATCCCAGGTTATTGTGGGAGATGAGGGAAGTGGTTGCAGAGCCCCTGGAATGATATTTGCATTGTCCATGGAAACGGGAGAAGTTCTGGAGGATTGGAGGATTGCGGATGTGGTTCCTATCTTTAAGAAAGGGAACAGGGATAGTCCAGGAAATTACTGACCGGTGAGTCTGACTTCAGTGGTTGGTAAGCTGATGGAGAGGCTTCTGAGGGATAAGATTTATGAACATTTGGAGAAGTTTGGACTGATTAGAAATAGTCAGCATGGCTTTGTCAAGGGCAGGTCATGCCTTACAAGCCTAGTTGAGTTCTTCGAAAATGTGACTGAACACATTGACGAAGGAAGGGCGGTGGACGTAGTGTACATGGACTTTAGTAAGATGTTTGATAAGGTCCCACATGCAAGGCTTCTGGAGAAGGTGAGAGGGCATGGGATCCAAGGGCTTTGGCCTCGTGGATCCAGAACTGGCTTGCCGGCAGAAGGCAGAGAGTGGTTGTGGATGGGTCTTGTTCTGCATGGAGGTCGGTAACCAGTGGATTGCCCCAGGGATCTGTTCTGGGACCCCTGCTGTTTGTCATTTTCATAAATGACCTGGATGAGGAAGTGGAGGGATGGGTTAGTACATTTGCCGACAATACAAAGGTCGGTGGTGTTGTGGATGGACTGGAGGAATGCCAAAGGTTGCAGCGGGACATAGACAGGATGCAAGACTGGGCAGAGAAGTGGCAGATGGACTTCAATGCAGATAAATGTGTAGTGGTCCATTTTGGTAGGAATAATGGGATGAAGAAGTACAATATAAGGGGTAGGAGTCTTAGCTGTGTTGTAGAGCAGAAGGATCTCGGGGTCCGGGCCCATAGGACTCTTAAATTGGCCTCGCAGGTGGAGGAAGTGGTCAAGAAGGCGTACGGTGTACTGGCCTTCATTAATCGAGGAATAGAGTTTAGGAGTCAGGAGGTAATGATACAGCTCTATAAGACTCTTGTCAGACCCCAGTTGGAGTATTGTGCGCAGTTCTGGTTGCCTCATTATAGGAAGGATGTAGAGGCTATTGAGAGAGTTCAGAGGAGATTTACAAGGATGCTGCCTGGATTGGAAGGCAGGCCTTATGAAGATAGGTTGAGGGAGCTGGGATTCTTCTCACTGGAGAGACGTAGGTTGAGAGGCAACCTGATAGAGGTTTATAAAATGTTGAGAGGAATAGATAGGGTGGACTCTCAGAGACTATTTCCTCGAGCTGAAATGGTCACTACGAGAGGACACAGATTTAAGGTGTAGGGAAGCAAATATAAAGGAGATGTCAGGGATAGGTTTTTCACTCAGAAGGTGGTGAGTGAATGGAACTGACTGCCGTCAGAGGTTGTTGAGGCAAACTCACTGGAGTTTTTTAAAAGACTTCTGGATGCGTATATGGAAAAGAATAGGATAGGGGGTTACAGATAGATCTGTGGATTGGTAGATGTGATCGGCACAACTCGTGGGCCGAAGGGCCTGTTTGTGCTGTGTTGTTCTATGTTCTATGCTCTATGTTATCCAGGTCTTGCTGCATTTGGACATGGACTGTTTCAGTATCTGAGGAGTTGCAAAAGATAATGAATATTGACCGATCATCAGCAAAGATCCCCATTTCTGACCTGATGATGAAAAGATGGTCATTGATGAAGCAGCTGAAAATGGTTGGGCTTGGGACCCTACCCTGAAGAACTCCTGCAGTGATGTCCTAAGGCTGAGATAATTGACCTTCAAATACCACAATCATCTTTCTTTGTGTCAGATATGACTTCAACTAATGGAGGGTTTTCTCATGATTCCCATTGTCTCCTGTTTTGCTTGGGCTCTTTGATGCCATATTCGATCAAATGCTGCCTTGAAGTCTAGGGCAGTTATTTTCACCTAACTTCTGACCTTCACCTGTTTTGTCTATGTTTCAACCAAGGCTGTAATGAGATCAGGAGCTGAGTGATCCTGGTGGAACCCAAACTGTGTATGTGGGCAGGCTATTGATGAAAGGTGCTGCTTGATGACCCCTTCCATCACTACTGATGGTTGATAGTAGACTGGTGGGGTGATAATTAGCTGGGTTGGATTTGTCCTATTTCTTCTGTGCAGGACATACCTGGCCAATTCTCCACATTGTCAGCTAGATGCTTCATGTACTATAACACAGGAATTGTACCAATATTCTGCTTAATTCCCAACAAATCTTTATAAAAGAATCTGAACAGAATATATGACTGTAAAATAGGGACTGAATTACCTTACTGCCATTTGATTCTCTTCCAGCCTCATTTTTCATGAAGTACAGTTGTTCAGGTACTTAAAAAGCAGGAGACATGTTTATAAAGGAACAGGCTAACAGCTAAACATCATTTCTACACTCTGCTTTTCTGGGAGATCTGCCAATACTAAGGAAGTATATGTAAAGAAAGAAAGCATGCCAAAGGATTTCTGTTGGCTTGAGAGGAACTTCCCCAGAGACAAAAAATTCCCTGTGATTGACCTCACATGTGTTTAAAAATAATTTTCTTTCCAGTTGACCTCAGATTATCTCTAGTTACAGTAATAAGATCCTGAGTCTTTAAAGAACAGGTCAGGTAACATAAAATTCTATTTACCAACATTTTGGGTAGGTGTTAGAGAGGTTGGTAAGGAAGTGGTGTTGTATTTGCTGAAAATCTAAATTGAACAGTCAGATGCTGGAAATACACAAATGATCATTTAGAATCAGTTGCACACTTAGGTGGAGCTGTGGTGGCTCATTTGGTAGTTGCTTGCATATGAGTCAGAGATTGTGGGTTTTAGTAAGACAGGATTTGGCCATGATAGACTGGAACGAAGTACTTGTAGATAAATCTATAGAAAAGCAGCTGGGGCATTCAAAGATGAAATGGTGAGGGTACAGACACAACATGTCTTCTCTATGATAATAGGGCGGTGTAACAAACCCAGAGAATTATTGATGATCAGAGGCATTCAGGATACAATGAGAAGGAAAAGAGAAGCTTTTAACAAGTATAAGGGGAGTAAGCCCGTGGGGGCATTAGTAGAGTACAAAAAGCGCAGGATGGAGCTTAAGAAATCAATTAGGAGAGTAAAGAGAGGATATGAGAAAGCTTTGCTGGTAAAAGTAAGGAAAATCCTAAGATATTTTATAAATATAAAATGGAAGAGGATAACCAGGGAAAGAGTAGACCCATTAAGAACCAAAGGGGAAATCTGTGGAGAGAAGCAAAGAACACCGGTAGGGTGTTAAACAAATATTTCATATTTGTCTTCACACATGAGAAAGAAGAGATAGTTACGGAACTCAAACAAAGAACAAAGAAAATTACAGCACAAGGACAGCCCCTGAGGCCCTCCAAACCTGCACTGACCATGCTGCCTGACTTAACCAAAACCCTTCCGGGGACCATATCCCTCTATTCCCATCCTATTCATGTACTTGTCAAGACGCCCCTTAAAAGTCACTACCATATCAGCATCCACTACCTTCCCCGACAACAAGTACTTTCTATGTAAAAAATCTGTCTCGTACATCTCCTTTAAACTTTGGCCTTCATACCTTAAACGTAAGCCCCCTACTAATTGACTCTTTCACCCTGGCTATCCACTCTGAGGTAGAGATGCCGGTGTTGGACTGGGGTAAACTCAGTAAGAGGTCTGGCAACACCAATTTTAAATCCAACCTTTTTATTTGATAGTAAATCTGCTAGCTTTCGGCGTTTTCCGAAAGCTAGCAGATTTACTATCAAATAAATTGATTTATTTCAATAAATCAATAAATTGATAAATTGAGTTTATCCACTCTGTCCATGCCTCATAATCTTGTTGACTTCTGTTGGATTTCCCCTCAACCAGTGAGAACAAACCAAGTTTCACCACTCCCTCCTCATACTAATATGTTCCATACCAGACAACATCCTGGTAAATCTTTTCATAGCCTTCATATCCTTCTGGTAGTGTGGTGACCAGAATTGAACACTACATTCTAAGTGCGGCTAAACTAAGGTTCTATAAAGCATCAACATGACTTGCCAATTTTTATACTCAATACGCCGGCCGATGAAGGCGAGCATGCCGTGTGTCTTCTTGACTACCTTCTCCACCTGCATTGCAACTTCCAGTGATTTGTGTATCTGTACACCCAGATCCCTTTGGCTATCAATACTCTTAAGGGTTCTACATTTACTGTACATTTCTAACTGTATCATACCTTCTAAAATGAATTACCTCACATTTGTCTGGATTAAACTCCATCTGCCATCTCTCTGCCCAAGTCTCCAATTGATCTGTATCCTGCTGTATCCTCTGATGATCCTCATCGCTAACTGCAAATCCACCTACCTTTGTATCTTCTGCAAACTTACTAATCAATCTAGTTACATTTTCTTCCAAGTCATTTATACATATATTACAAACAGCAAAGGTCCCAGCACTGATCCCTGAGGAACACCATTTGTCACAGCCTTCTATTCAGAAACACATATTTCTACTGCTACCCTCTGTCTTCTTTGACCAAGCTAGTTTTCTATCCACCTTGCTAGCTCACCTTATCCCATGCAACTTCACTTCTGCACCAGTCTGCCATGAATGAATTGTCATATTGAGTGACAAGGTATTGAAGGTAAAGTGGATAAATCTCCAGGTTAGGATGAATTGTGTCCCAAGCTGTTTTACGAGGTGAGGGAGGAAGTTTCAGAGGCTTTGACCCAAATTTTTAATTCCACTCTGGCTACTGGGGAGGTTCCAGAGATCCACAGAACATCTAATGTGGTCTCACTATTTTAGAAAAGTTGTAGAGACAAGCCGGAGGAACTACAGATCAGTGAGTCTCATGTCTGTGGTTTGGAAACTACTGGAGAACATTCTGAAGGAGAGGATCTATCTCCATTGAAGAAGCAAGATTTGATCAGGGATAATCAGCATGGTTTTGTCAGAGGGAGGTTATGCCTTATAAATTTGATCGAAGTTTTTGAGCATGTAACCAAGTGTATAAATGAGAGATGGATTTCAGCAAAACCTTTGACAAAATCCCACATGGGTGACTTATTAAGAAGATAAATGCACAAGGGATGTGATAAGGTGGATTTATAATTGGCTTAATGATAGGAGACAGAAGGTGATGACAGACGAACGGTTACTTCAGTGACTTGAGGCCAGTGACAGTGGCATAGCACACAGATCCACGCTGGACCCCCTATTTCACTGGGATGTTGCCTGGGATGTCATAAAGTCATAAAACAGAGGTTGGGTAAGCTTGGGTTGTTTTCTCTGGAGCAGAGAAGACTAAGGGGCAACATGATTAGGGTGTTCAAGATTATGAAAGGCATGGACAGGGTGTATAGCGAGCAGTTGTTCTCCTTAGCTGAAGGGTCAGTTACGAGGGGACATAAGCTAAAAATGAAGGGTGGGAGGTTTAGGGGGAATTTGAGGAAAAATCTTTTTGCCCAGAAGGCAGTGATGCTCTGGAATGCACTGGGAGCCTGGTGGAGGCAGGATATCTTACGTCCTTTAAAAAGTACCTGGATGAGTACTTTGCATACCATATTATTCAAGGCTGCGGGACCAAGTGCTGGCAACTGAGATTAGATGGGCAGGTCAGGATCCTTGATGTGTCATGCAGACTTGAGCCAAAGGACTTCTTCTGTACTATAGTATTCTATGAAGTCTCCCTTCAGCACAAAATTGCAATTTACTCCCTTAATATTGTGCTTTGGAATATCACATTGTCATGAAAAGTTCTTATGAACATAACTTTTTTAATGCTTTTGGGTATTTTGGGTATGCTACATTTATGCAGCAAAAAGATTCATCTCATATAAAACAGTGTATCTGTTCATTTACTTGACAGAATAGCCATAAGAATTCTACTAACCTGTGTGATGTGCCAATTGGAGGGTATGGATAGTGACTGTTGATGTGCTAGGAGCAAGCAGTGTTCCTCCCTATCTCCACACCCTACTCCCCCTTCAGAGCGATGAAATGGCTGTTGCAATGCAATTGATCAGTCTTGCTGTTGTTTTGATTGCTGCTGGAGCTGAGGAGAAAGAGCAAGAGGAAGAATTGTGGATACTCAAGGCCCGGGCCTTACCACTTGCAGGAGTAGAGGGAGACGACCACCAGAGGCAGGAGGTGGCCATCATTCACCTGGGGAAAGCCATTATGATGATGCCCTGGTATAAACTAGTTTGACTCCAGCTAGGGCATGCTGGCATCTGGGTCCACGTCCGTGTAGTGGGTAAAGGATCTGAAATAGAGCCCTGGGGTGGGGGATAGGAGGGAATCACTCGTGGAGTTTGGGGTGTGGGGGTTGCGTGCAGGAGAAGGAGGAGGCAGAAATCTTGGCAGTTATGTGCACATGTGTCATTTGAACAGATGTCAGACACCGTATTCAGCCGACGTCTCCGCCTCCTAAAGGAGATAGTGCAACACCTGTGCAATCTATTGCAGCAGGACCTGGCACCTAGAGGTGGTGCGGGGGACGGGCAGTCATGGTGGGGACACCTAATGTACAGAGGGTCACTGACTGCACCTATTATCACCCTCAAGGCCCCTCTACAGAATACCTGAAGATTCATCAACAGGTAGGGGTTCCATTCCATGAATGTTCAACTAGTTTGTGACCATAATATGAACATTATGCATACCTACGCAAGAGACCCAGGGAGGGTGCATGACAGCTTCACTGGCAGGAACTCAGATATTCCAGAGGCAGTTGAAGAGGAGCCTAGGCTGTGGAAGTGGCTTGTGGATGATGTGGGTGACCCATTTCGGGCATGGCCGATGATGCCTGTGTGGAGGTTTATGTCTGAAGCGGAGATCTGCCAAAATAAGACCAATGTATCCACCTGCACAATTGTGGAAAGGTGCATTGGGTCCCTCAAAATGCAATTCCAGTGCCTGGACCAATCTGGCGTGGCCCTCCAGTACAACCCAGTGAACTCTTCCTGTACAGGCTGGCTCTACAGGGAGGTGACATATTGGAGGAGAAGGAAAACATGGAGGCTGACCAGCTGGCCATTGCTGGAGAAGACATCCAGCAGGAGGAAGAAGAGGACAAGGAAGAAGAGAAAAGCACACCAAGGGACACCTCCCTGGGGCTGGAGGACTGGCAGTTCAATCGAGGCGTATGAGGGTGGCTAGGGAGGCCCTGATCACCAGGCAGTTCTGATGCTAGGGGACTGTGTTTGTGGGTTCCAGTGTCCTCCCAATACCTCCCCCCTCCACCTACCCCAACCAAAAATCCTTCTATCTCCTGCAACATTGTCACACGAGTGGTGGGTGTGGGTATTCTGTGTTAATGGGTTTCTGACAGACAGGAGTACGGATGACGACTTACTAAGCACCATTATGATGATGCCCTGGTATAAACTAGTCTGACTCCAGCTAGGGCATACTGGCACCTGGGTCCACGTCTGTGTAGCGGGTAAAGGATCTGAAACAGAGCCCTGGGGTGGGAGATAGGAGGGAGTCACTCGTGGAGTCTGGGGAACCAATGGCTTCTTTTCCTCAATGACTTGGCACTGAGCTGCCTCCCCAACTGATATCAACATGAAGCATCCTCTGGCGATCATCAATTGAAGAAGATTCCTATTCGAAACAAATCTGAGATAAATTAGTCACAGGTGGGTAGTGAAATATCATTTAATTGCAAGACAGTTGATTAAATAAGATATTCTAATATAAAAACTCGTGGACTGAAAATGTTAAGGTGCTTAAATGTCTTTCTAACTAGTGTAGCTCTTCACCGTGCCATCTCAGTGCAACTACAACTTCCTAACCTTATGTGACCTATCACTATGTCTCAGTGACTCCCCAGAATATACATTGGAGGTGGAAGGGGCCAGCTGCTTACTTCATCCTGTTGCCTGTGATGTGTGTGGCAGGCGTCCTCTGGAGGCCCTGGACCTTGAGCTCTTGGCCTGTTAACAGGTGTCTGAGATGGTTCCATGACACTCTTTTCATCCTGCTGCCCCTGAGATGCCCCAATGTCAGGAAGGGAGAGTCAGAAGGTATAACCACAGTCACAGAATCCTGGCTAGAAGACCCTGGCTTGGCCTCGACCCTTCCTCCTCCCTTGGGATTCCTGTGGGCGCCTGGATCATATCATGGGACAGAGGTGCTTCTGCAGTGAGCTCCAGAAGATCTGGCATCACCTGGCACTGCCAGTCGTGGAGGACCACCTGAACCCTACCCATAGTTGTTGAGTTCTCTGTGATGGCCATTTGAGTCGGGGGCTACCTCTCAATGGCCACAACAAGAGCTCGCTGAGACTGGGCCAAGCTCTGCAACTCCTCAGCCATGACCCTCCGTGACTGGGCCATGTTCTCGAGGGCTGCTGCCATAGCCCACCTTATCTCAGTGCTGGGTTTTCTGCACACTCGAGCCTCTCAGCCACAGGTCACAAAACTTGAGAATCCTATTTAGTCCCTCAGCTGTGGTCCGCTGTGACTCAACTGCGGCCCTCTGGATTCTACTGTGGCCTGGTGCGACTCGGCTGTTGTTTAGAGTCTGCCACTCATGGTGAGAGTCCACTGCAGATGCCACCCTTGTAGTGTTAGCCTGGGAAGCATGAAAGACAGGCAATAGCTGGTCCACGTGAAAGCTTTGGGACAGCATCACATTTGATCCAGTGTGACTATCTGTTGCTCTACTGCTGCATCTCCTGCAGCTGAGGGAAAAGTGATCACAGAGGCCCAACATGTAGCCAGGCACCAGCTCAGTCCTTGCCTTCAGCAGGGCCCAGCATGCCAGAGTCCGAAGATGTTTCCTCCTCCCCTCATTAAGGCAGATCAGCTGAAGATAGTTTGACAGAGCATTCCAGTAAGTTACATTCAGTTTGCTTGTTATCAATGATGGGAAGCAAGTGAGTACTTGTAGGTGTGCTGCTGGGAAAAGGGGAGAGGTGATGAAGCAGTGCCTCAATGATTGGGGACAGGGGAGAGAGAGGGAGGTGTCACGCAGTAATCAGAGTCCAGAGGAGATGGGGGCCTTGTGCAGGAGGGTCTGGGATGGGGATGACTCTGCATGATATCTGTAGTGTGGAGGGCGGAGGGGGGATCTCTCTGCCTGAGATCATTGGGCGGGGGGGGGAAGGGAGATCAGTGGGGGGGGAGAAAGGGGGTTTGCTGCCTCTCTGCCTGAGATTGGTGGAGGAAGAGGGGTCTGCTACCACTCTGCCTGATACCACTGGGAGTGGGGAAAAGCAGGAGGTCTGCTGCCACTCTGCCTGAAATCAGTGGGAGGGAAGGGGGGGTTCTGCTGCCACTCTCTCTGAGATACAGGGAGGGGGGGAAGAGGGAGGGGCCCACGATCAGTCTGGGTGGTGGCGTGTTGGGGGGATTGGAGGTCTGTAATGTTGTGGGGTAGGGCAATGCCTATGGGGCTAGTGGGGGGATGTGGCAGGGGAACATTATTTTACATTTTTTTGCGCACGTGCAGCTGGAGGCACTGATCAGAGCTGCAGGATTTCAGGCATGATAAACCCTGTCCATAGGCTTGTGCAGCGCAATTCAGAATTGCTGATACCTTTGCATGCAGAATGCATATGGGGCCTAAAAGTTGGATCTGAAACATTCCCAATTTCATTTCCGCCCAGCGCTTAGAATCAAAATGGTAAAATAGGACCCAATTTTGGGAAAGATAAAGTCCCTACTATTATCACCTATTTTTCTTGCAGCTATCTGTAATCTGCTTACCTGTTTGCTTCTGAATTTCCCGCTGATATTTGGGGGTCTATAGCACAATCCTATCAAAGTGATCTCTCCCTTTTCATTTTTCAGTTTTATGCATGTAGTCATAATTGGCAAATCCTTGGATATACCCTTTCTCAGTACTGCCGTGATGTTCACTCTAATCAAAAATGCAACTCCGCCTCCTCTTTTACCTCCTGTTCTATCTTTCTTATAGCATCTGCTCCCTGGAACATTGAGCTGCCACTCCTGCCCTCCGTTTAGCCATGTTTCAGTAATATCTACAATATCCCAATCCCATGTACCTATCCATGTCCTGAGTTCATCTGCCTTGCCCGGCAGTCCTCTGGCAATGGAATAAATGCTGTATAATCTAGACTTCCCTTGATCTCCATCCTGCTTTCTCAGATCATCTGATCGGTCATGTTTTGTACGCTCTCTCTGTGTTTTTTCTTAAGCATTATTGGACCCATTCACTGAGTTCTCCATAGTCTCTGTACACTGTACTGTGGCTCTTTCTGATTTTTGACTTTGGTTTCTCTGTCCTTCATTTTTCTCCCTACTGCGTTTTGTTCCTGTCCCCACTTTACTTCCTTCTGACTTCCTGCATCAGTTCCCATCCCCCTGCCACATTAGCTTAAACCTTCCCAACAGCATTAGTAAATTCTCCCCGTAGGACATTGGTTCAAGTCCTGTCCAGGTACAGACCATCAAATTTGTACTGGTTCCATCTCCCCCAGAACTGGTCCTAATGTCCCAGGAATTTGAATCCCTCCTTCTTGCAACATCTCTCTCAAGCCACGTATTTATCTTAACTATCCTGATATTCCTACTCTGACTAGCATTGGTATCAATCCTGAGGTTACTACCTTTGGGGTCTACTTCTTAATTTAACTCCTAACTCCACACATTCAGCTTGTAGGACCTCATCCTGTTTTTTACCTTTCTCTTTTTTACCTTTACCTTTATGCACCACGACAGCTGGCTGTTCACCGTTCCCCTCCTGCAGCCACTCCGAGACATCCTTGACCCTTACGACCTGCAGAAACACTTGTCTATTTCCCATACGATTGAGTCCCCTATCACTCCTGCTTTCCTGTGCAGCAGAGACAGCCATGGTGCCATGAACCTGGCTGCTGCCATCTTCCATTGGTGAGTCATCTCCTCAAACAGTATCCAAAATAATATATCTATTTTGGAGAAAGATGAGCGCTGGGGATCCCTACGCTGCCTTCCTACTCTTCCCCTGTCTGGCGGTCACCCAGTCCCTATCTCCCTCAGTAATTTTTATGCACTATCACACCACTTACAACTTTATATTTATCTTTGAAATGTTGCTGTAACTATTCAATAGCCAATAAAGCTACTTGGTGGTCTTAACTTGAAATACATGCTTCCAGTCTAACTTCAGCTTGGCAAGGCAATCTAAAGTCAGTTTGTTGACATTACTTGTTATATATGGGCAACTTAAGGACCTTGCCCTTTATTCGTACACTGCAATTCATTTGTCCACACACCTCTAATACCTTATAGGTTTTCATTTGCACTGTGTGCTCAGATCTATAGCATTGAATTTGCTTTCCTATGTGTCTTAACTCATGGAACAAAATCTGCAACTGTATTAATGTTCATGTTGATGTTTTTTGAGTGATTGCTAGTGATGTAAATACTTGTGCCCATTTCGTCAACGGCCAGAACCACATAAGCAATATATGCAGATTGATTGTGACTGATGCCACAATCTGCCCACTCATTTTAATTTCACATGTGCTCCTAGTGTTGCAGCTACCAATCTACACAAAACAGCATACCGTATGATTGAACACCAGAAGTGTTCAAGTACAATATGGATGCTAGTTTAAATGTTAAAAAGCATCCATAAAGCCACAAAGCTAAAAATATTATCATCTTTGAGCCTAATTTTGTGACCAATTATTTTTACAATAGAAATGGACAGCAAGTTGCTATTCTTCTGCTGGATTTGATATCTAATACATCCTTTGTTGCTTCTAAATGTAAACTATACATTTTGGAAATTTCAGGATGTCTCCAGTTGGATCCTCTATCCAGTAATGATTTTAATTGCTGTTTACCACTCATTAGGCATTGTTTCAAATTCATTTTGATAAATGAAAACCAGCATCAACATCAGTTTACTCACAGGTAATACTTCATTTTCAACACATGAGCATGATAGTGTCAAAATTATCTGTGAGCAAATATGTGCATGAATCAAGCTGGCAATAAAATTCACTTATAACTTCCCAATCTGAGTAAAATAAATCTATATGAAATGTCCACCCTACCCTGAAGGATGCCTCATGCTGGTTTGAGTTTGTTTAATGTATAACTGCAGTCAGTTATAAATCTTGGCTCAAATCCATTGGTGAGTCATAGAATTATAGAATGCCTACACTGCATAAAGAGGCCATTTGACTCATTAAGTCTGCACTGACTCTCTGAAAAAGCATCATATCCAAGTCCTCCTCCACATCCTTATCCCCATGCTACCCTGGCCTACACGTCTTTTGATACTAAGAAACAATTTATCATGGCCAATCTACTTAACCTGCACTTCTTTGGACTGCATAAGGAAACCAGAGCATCTAGAGGAAACTCATGCAGACACAAGGAAAACATGCAAGCTCCACAATAGATAGTCACCAAGGCCAGAATCGAACCTGGGTCTGTAGTGCCAAGGCAGCAATACTAATCACTGGGCCAATGTGCCACCCTTATAAGAAAATGGACCTCACTGCTCATGACCTCCTAACATTTAAAGTAGCCACTAACGGAGTACAGGTCTGCAAGTCATGGCTTGTGGTATAATTTGGATGACGCCAATTAAGTCTACATTGTACAGCTACAGTTCCCAGATGCGTACCGAAAGAAACTACAGCCTTAGAAATTTTACTATAATGAGCATAAATTATCTTTCTAATCTTTGGATATTTCCAAAACTCTGTGCCCAGAAGGTATTTTGTTTCTGATTTAGATGAATGATTTTAACAAACTAAGTTCAAATGCTGTGTAAAAATTGCAGTGTATTTAATTGCTTTACTTGGCACACAGGAAGTCCGCATTCTTAAGTTCATAATTAGAAAATTGGAAGTCTGAATCTGAACCTTATACAAAAGTAACAATTGATGGACAAGATTTTTTATTTGTTTTAGGTATTCTCAATGCACAAAATTCTTTTCAGATTAGAAACTAGCTAAAAATGTCCATGTTTCAGACTTTGTGCGTCATAACAATTGGGTCCTGCGTAAGGGAATCCCATCAATTTGTTAATGGGCCATCAGTCAGTCAGTTATATAAAGAATACAAAGAACAAGTATTACTTCAGGGAAACATTGACATTTCTCTGTGACTCATTTTTAATATCAAAACTAATAGTGGGCTTTGCTGTGTTTATTAAGAATAGTAGTGAGGTAGGACATGAATTTGCAGAGTTGGGATATTTGTCTTGTGAAGATTAATAATTTCTAACAACTAAACTTGATCAAAGGGGACGAAGATTCAAAAGATTGCATTAGACAGTTGAAATTTAGGATACACCTAATTCATTGAGTCTGCAATTGTAATAAATAATTTTTCACCAATTGGCCATAAATAATCATGAAAGAGGCTGGCAACATAGTGCTGAACAGTGCACTGTGCAAGTGCTGATCTGTGTCAGCGCAGAGATCGGTGCATGCGCAGTTGCTTCCTACTGTCAGCCTCCGATTGCTGGCCTTCACGATCACTGGCCAAACCCCCATTGCTAGCCTTGCAACGCTTCCCCCCTCCCCCTCGGCTACCCTCCTATTGCTGGCCTTCTAGACCTCCTCAGGCTAGCCCAAATGCCCTGCCCTCCCCCTCCAATCCCTATCCCGGCCAGCCCAACCCAACAGACCCAATCCTCTCCCCCACCATGACCATCCCTTGCTCTCTCCCACCAATCTCAATTGCAGAATGGCAATGGGTCCCCTCTCCTCCTGAACTGATCACCCACAGTAAACCCTTTCCCCCAGTCCTACTCCCTTAGCACTGCCTGGTGCCCCTTGGGCAATGCCACTTTACCAGGTTGGCACTGCCCAAGGGGGCAAACCCCCTTACCCCGATCTCCCCAGGGGCCTCTATGGCTTCTGTTCCCTCCAGCAGAATTGGATGCCTGTTCCCCATCAGTATTTTAAGTTTATTTATTAGTGTCATAAATAGGCTTAATTAACACTGCAATGAAGTAGGGGGAGCAGTCACAAACAGCGCTGGAGGCAGCCACACACAGTGAAGATAGGAGGGGGAAGAATATGTATCAGGCCTGGAAAATTCAGTCCCAGGCCTGCTAATCGTATGGAAATGTCTATCTGAATATCATTTCCAAATGATAATCAATCAGCTCCCATGCTGATTTCAAGTGCAGAGCTGGCGACACCAAAAAACTTACCTTGGTAGGTGCAAGGAGGTCATGGCAACCAGTGTGAGTCCCGCAAAACAGCTGCTGCTGATGTCTCCCGGCTGTCTGCATTACAATGTGCTGGGAGAATCGCCTACCATATGTTCAAGTTAATCATTCTGATAGTGCAAATAGAAAAAGCTATAAAGAGGTCCAAAAAACTCTAAGTTTTATAAATAGGGCATAAGTACAAGAGTAAAGAAGCAGTGATGAATTTATAGAAAATGAGTAGTTTAAACCTAAAGTACTGTATTCCATTGTTGGTGTCCCACCATTGAAATGATATAAAGCCATTGAGCACATGTAGTGTAACTTCTTCACTGTGATGTTAGGTATGGGCTGGGATAATTATAAAGAGACTTGAGATCATAGAGTCATAGATGGAACTGCATCCACTGGACTATAAAAGAAGATACTGAAAAGAAATATTCTGAATTGATATGGTGTATTAGGAAAACTATTTCCTCCAGTTGAAGAGTTGGTACCAAAAGGTTTATTATCAATTTAAAATTGTCACTGAGATTGCTGAGTGATGTTAGACAAATTACTTCACATCGAGGATTGTTAAAGGTTGGAATGCTTTGTCACAGGGAGTACTTGAAACTTGTAGGGAATTGAGGGAAATGTTGGCAGCATGAGTTTTTCACTGTTCTTGCAAAATTCTAACAGGCAACGAGGGATAATGTTAAACCTGAACCTACTGGCAGAAAGAGGGAATACATCTGTTGGCTCGCACCGGTCTTACTTAAAGCCGCCTCATCCTAACCCTTCCCCTCCCTGGGCTTATCTATCAAAATTGATTCTCTTCTGGTTGGTCAGGTATCTCTGGAAGCCCAATTGATATCCACAATTTGCCAGGGATATTCTGATGAAGCCCGAGACTCAGTCTTGGTTAGTCTTTGGTTTCTAACACATTCTCAACATACTGATTAGTCTGCACCTGAAACAAGCTGAAACGAAATTTTAGAAAACTCTTTGGCCTGAATTTTGCAGATGGTGGGAAGTGGCGACAATTGGCAAGTCAGTGGGGAAGGCATCACATCGAATCCAATAGCACACTGCCATTTTATGCTCCAATGAGCTTTGATTTGTAGCAGGTGAAACTTCCTCATATGGAAAGAAGTCCAACCTTGGAGAGCTATTGGCCTCTCAGATATCAATGGCCTAAAGGGGCACTGTAGTACTAAGTCTGAGACTAAATGTTGCAACGTAGGGATGAGGTAAGTGATATTGGTCCCTGGTAGGAGACGGTATGGAACTCCTGGGAGTTCCCAAGGGGCTGATTGTGTCATCAGGGAATAGGCTGATGGAGAGGGAGATCCAGAGTTGTCCAATCCTTGAGGGATCGCCAGTCAGCAAGGGGCCCAGAGACAACTCCTACCTACCTGTCCAAGATCAGGGATTGACACAAGATGGGATTTTCTGACTGCGCAGAACCCAAAACTGGAAATTCCGACTGGAGGTCAGCGGACCTTTAAATGGTCTGCTGAATTTTCTGTCCTGCCCGTTACGATCCCTAGGGTGAGCAGGACGGGAAATTTCCAGCCAGTGTATTTTATACTGTATTTGTTTAGTGCCAACTTATAAATTTGAGTTAGATGAGAAAAGGTCCTTAAGTGGTCATGGGCATTTAAGGACCATAACTGGGGCAAAGATGGGTTTCCCATCTGCAACCCTGCCTAGCTCACAGTAAAATTGTATCTGGTTTGGTGCAAGTGGAAATCCTGTTCATGCAATTTCATGCTCCTCTCCACTTTAAATTTTGCTAAGACTCAGGCCATAAATTTTAGCTTTGTTTTATTTTTAAAAATAATAATCAGGATTCTCCCAAAAAGTGCTGAATTAGCATAAAAACTGGAGTAAATCCTGCTGGTTTTTTTTAGCGGGACTTTCATAATGAATCTCCCACACTCTGACATCACAGAGTGATTCACTAGCATGAATCATTCCAAAAAACTGACGTCAGGGACTGTTCCCATTTAAGAGGCCAGTAAGCATAGTGCTGAGCAGGCCACTGTGCATATGCCAATCTGTCAGAGTGGAGATCGGCACACACACGGTAGATTTGCACTGCCGGCCTCCCCATCGCTGGCTAGCTTGATTGCTAGCCACACAGCAATCCTGTAAGATTGCCCCTCTGAACTCCCTCACACACCAAACACTGCCAAGCAGGCCTGCCTTGATCCTCTCCCCATCCCACCTCAATCTCTGACCCTCCAGGCAGTCCTGACCCACCTCACCGATTGGCAGTACTGATCCTTCGCTCCACTGTCCTGACACCACCCCCCGTCACAAGCTGAACCCCAACACCCATTGACAGCCCTGACCCCCACTGCCTCCCGCAGTTCTGACCCTTCCAGCAGGCTGAACTCCCCCCATCTCAATATCCAGCCCTGATGATCTCTTTCCTCTCTCTGCTCATGATTCCTAAGAAAATTGGCAGCATGAACTCCCAGCCCCACCGATCAGCCGTCTGTAGATCTTGCCCCATTAGGCCCCACCCACTTGGCATTGCCCAATGTCCAGTGGGCTGTGCCAATGTGTCCTCTGGGCATTGCACTTTGCCACTTGGACAGTGATTTGATTTGATTTGACTTATTGTCAGGTGTATTAACATACAATGAAAAGTATTGTTTCATGCATGCTATACAAACAGAGCATACCATTCATACAGAAGGAAACTAGAGAGTGCAAAATGTAGCGTTGCAGTTAGGGTGTAGTGGAAGATCAACATAATGCAAGGTAAGTCCATTCAAAAGTCTGATGGCAGCAGGGAAGAAGCTGTTCTTGATTCGGTTACTCCATGACCTCAAACTTTTGTATCTTTTTCTCAATGGAATAAAGTGGAAGAGAGAATACCCAGGATGCATGGGGTTCTTAATTATGCTGGCTGCTTTGCCAAGGCAGTGAGAAGCGTAGACCCCTCAGGTTGGCATTGCCAGACTGGTAATAGCCAGGGGCCAGACCCCTTTACCTCCAACCTACTGATGGGGCCTTCACGATCTCTGTTCACTCCAAGATTGGACCGATAACTCACCATTAGTGGGGAGCTGTTGTAAACTCCGCTAGAGTGGGAGTTAATTTAAATTTGAATTTAAATATTTTAATCAGCTCTGCATCTATTTCTGGCACAGAGCTGACGATACTGGAATTCGGGTAGCCAGAGATGTGTGGAGTCCCTGGCACTGAGTGAGGAGCCTGATAAATGGCCTCCGCTTCTGTCTCTCAACCTATTGTGCTGTTAGAGTAGCACAACGGGCTGGGAGAATCACCCCCTATGTATTTAAATGATTCTATAGTTAATTAACGAAATAGAATTTGATGGTAGCCATCTTGATCTCGTATGTACAATTTTTAAAATTCATTGATGGGATGCAGGTATTGCTGACAAGGCCAGCATTTATTACCTCTAATTGTCCTTAAGAAGGCAATTGTGAGCCATCTTCTTGAACCACTGCAGTCCATGTGGCATAGATGCACCTACACTGCGCTAGCAATATAGCAGCATATTTAGGAATAAAATTATAAGCTCTCGCTTGGACTGTTTATTTCAATGGGTTTCTACATTATCAAATCCACAATTCACTGAAAGAGGAAGAAAGTGAAATAAATAATATAAATGACAGATATAAGCATGTTTTTAATAACTTTTTCTTCATGATATGCATTTATTTCCCAAAACAAATTAAGTTTTCTTTATCTCTCCCTCAGGTAAAAGACCTTTGTAAGCATGAAGTAATTCACATAAGATTACAAGGTTGGTCTGTTTGGGAGCAGTGACTCAGTAATAACTTCATTAAGATATCAGATCTTGTACAGATACTGTTTTTACACAGTAATCTCCACTTGGTTTTAGAGAAAACTTTTTTTTTGCCTTTTCAAAAAATAGCAAGTCATCAAAATCAATAAATCAATAAAGCCTCTGTGCACTATATGGCTTAATTACATTTTAACCTTCACTTTGATTCTTCACTTTGCTGGAATATGTTCTACTGTCTGTTCTGGGATCCAAATTTCAATCCTACTGGACAAAGGTGGAAGGTGGGAGTAGCAGAATGAAAATCTGTAGCAAAATGTTTCATGTTAGTCATGAACATATGATGGCAGCAAAATCTACTGCTATTTAAGTGAAGGCTAATCTTCTAAAAATTCCATATGGAATTTTTCGGTTCCTCCCACCGGAGGGATTTTCTGGTCCCATCAAAGTAAATGGATTTAAATGGATCACTGCATTTTCCAGTTGCACCCCTTCAAAAGGGGGTCGTAAAATCCCAGCTCAGATTTCCCATATTATCAAATATTTCTATTACTTGATGCAAATGTACATTTATATTAGAGCTTGAAGTTAATCTGCACTCATCCAGAAGCCAGAAGGAATAAGTATTTAGCTAAACTATCAAGAAATATTCTATGTAATTCTTCCATTATTCAATAGGACTAACAAGATTTTTGCCAACCAGAATTAGACTTGCATCTGAAGAACAGAATAGAGATCAAGCAATTTTCATGTTAGATAATAAAATAAAAACGAGTGAAAGCTCCATGTTGTATTCTGTTGGTGTGTAGCTTGAAATAGGCTCAAATTATTACTTCAAATTCACCTCTAATTCACCTTGCAATTATAACATGTTTACAAAAGATCAAGTTGATGGAACCTGGGAAGTATAAAGTAGACGAGGCACACAGCTGCCAAATAATTTCTCTGCTCAAACTATATTAGTGGTAGTTCCCACACAACTACAGGAGTATATTTGTAATTATAGTAAATACCATATAATTATAGGTGCCATTAACATGACAGTGATTAGGAGAATGTGCCACTTACAATAAGTACCTTAGTGGAGTTCTGTTACATTTCCAGGAAACCATAATGAAGTTATAGCTGAGTCACTGGCCTCCATTTGCTAGTCTGGCAAAGGACAATGAATTTTGCCAATTAGATAAAAAGAAAGATAATTCACTGTTCATGATGATGGAGTGCTCTTGCACTACTCATCTGCCATAAACATATTGAAAATATTATTTTGGGTCCAAATGTGTTATTTATACAAAATAGATTCAATAATTTTAGGGATGATTCATTATGGGTAATTTTAATGACTTTTTGGTCATGATAGGAGAGTTGCATGATGCAAGTATATTATTCAATAATTTTCATGTAAATCTTGTGAAAGTGAATCCTTCCCTAAGAAAAGGACAATGGTGATGGGTCTAATGTCATTAATAATTATGAATGTTAAGTCCTGTGTACAGAAGCAGCTCTCTAATGCTGCTCTAATAAAATTATGACCTGCCATATATCACAATTGAACCCAGGGGTTGAACTCTGGCATTGAATAGATGATCAGCATCAATGCCCATATGGACATGAAATTTATCCCTGAATAGTAGCATAAAATGCACTGTAGAGAATAGCAACTCATTTTTCTGATTTTATTCTCTTAAAATCAATAGACGTTCACCTCTCCTGACTTTTTGGAAGAATTTAAGAAATAGGCCATTGGTCTCCTTGTGACTATTCCATCATTCAATATGATCATGGCTGATTTTCTATCTCAAGTCCACTTTCTACTTGTATTTAATGGGATTGAATAGGACACTTCCTATCTAGACAGGAAATCCCGTATTTGAGTGTTGCCAGCCTATCAAATGGCTAGCAATTCTTCAGTCCCAGAAGTAAATTATCACTGTTGGAACTATAACCGTCCCCAACACCATTGAGTTGAGAAGCAGTAGAAGTAGACTGGGGGGGTGGTATATCACTGGACCTGGATGTCACCACGGAATTGGAGCAATGGGACAATGAGAAGGTCTGTTGACCTTAGGCGGGATTTTATGGTTTCGGATTTTATGGTTTTAAATTTTTATGGATTTGAACTCAGTTCCCAGAGTGTTAACTTGGGTTTCTGGATTATGAGACCTTCAACAGCATAATGAGGCCACCATCTCTACTTGAGCCAGATGACTTTTTACTACAATCAATGATAGTTGTCACGGTCACCGTTACTGAGACCAATTTGTTAATTGAATTTAAATCCCACCAGTTGCTGTGGTGAGATTTGAACTAATGCCCCCGTGTATCAACCTGGGTGTCTGGATTACTGCTCCAGTGACACTGCGAATACGCCACTGTTAAGATCCCACAGCCAGCAGTGAGTTGGGCGATCAGTCTTTGGTGGTGCTGATGGGCTGAGGGAGGGAAAAAGCAAAGGCATGGGCCCAGCTAATCAAATTATCTTAGGCTTTGGGATTATGACATTCCCACTTTGCCATTGTTTCCCTTCTAATTGGGGATGGGAAATTCTGTGGAATCAAGGAAGCTACCAGTTACAATAAACTACACAAATATTGTACAGTCATTGAACCCTCAAGCTTGACTAACCTCACTGGCTAATACACCCTGGTGAGGCAGATTTCTTGCTCGACAGTTGTGGTTGTTATGCTGTGGTTGTCAGGGTGGTATGGTAGTGCTGTAGTTAGCACTGCTGCCTCACACGCCAGAGACACAGATTCAATTCCAGCCAGATGGTTGTCTGTGTTTGCATGTTCTCCCCATGTCTGCATGGGTTTCCAGATAGAGAGCCTGGGTAAAATGCTCTGCTGGAAAAAAAGGTGCAGATTCAATGGGCTGAATGGCCTTTTTCTGCACTGTAGGGATTATGTGATTCTAATGCCATTCACTAGCTGAGGGAGTTACACATAAGACTCCTGGGCAAGTTAATTTGCATAATCAGAAAAATAACTGACATTTGTCACGTCTAAAACAGGTGAAAGTAGTTGTATTCCTTGCAAATGAGTTTATTAAGGGTGTATCTATTTTAAAGCAATTCCTGCACACCAGCTTGTAAAGTGAAGCAGGAAAGAAAAACTCACCTGATCTAAGAAACATGTTGGTCAGAATTTTATGGAACTTCAATGAGTGTGTCTCTGACCCGAACTTGCATAAAATGAGCATGAAAAGGTCAGCAAGAATTCTAGTGGTGGATTGCGTCCGTCTGACAGAAGTCTCACAAACCCAACTTCATGCCATGTTTTTTGCTTGTCCTGTTCATGCATTTTGAGCAAATGTCTCACATGTGTTTGGCATCTTGGATAAAGTTTCATTTCTTCTGGCAATACTTTTGCCTACCCTGTCCAACTGGCAAAGGCTTAATCCTTGGCAGAGATTTGAATACTGAAGATATTCTATTGCAAAAGATGATGAGCTGATTTGGTAAAATTAAGCAACACTGACTTCAGATGAGAAGGAATTTCTTCAGCCAGAGAATGGTTTTTCTGTGGAACTGTGCCACAGAAGGTTGTGGAAGCCAGGTCATTGAGTATCTTTAAGACAGAGACAGATAGGTTCTTCATCAAGAGTTATGGAGAGAAGGCAGAAGAATGGAGATGTGAATCGTATCAGTTGTGATTGAATGGTGGAGCAGACTTAATGGGCTGAATGGCCTAATTTTGCTCCTATATCTTATGGTCTTATGATACGGTAAACTATTAAGTGGATGAGGATAAACCTTTATTCAGGTTTTCTGTTGCTACTGCAAGCATTGAAAACATCAGAAATACTTAATGAATTAACATTATAACGTATCACTGAATTTTTGTCCTACCTTCTAAAGTGGCCATATTTGAATAGCTATGGCCAAAAAGATATTAATTAGTACTATCCAAATTATTGGTAATTTCACTTTAAGCATTTGTTACCTCTAACAATAATTAAAATCTTAAAGAATGAAATTCTATGAGGATGCTCGGATTCTTTCATGCCCATTTCTGGCAGGTTTTGATCAAGTATGCACCCACTCAAGCTCCATAAAATTCTTGCCAACATTGTACTTAGGTCAGGTGAGTTTCTTTTCCTGCATTGCATTACAACCTGCTGTGAGGGACGTGCTTTGAAATAATTACACACTTGCTGAAATAACTCCTCAAAAGCCTGTGTATCTTCACTAGATTCCCTTTATTTACAAACTTATCTCCACTCCTAAGAGTGCTTCAGATACAAAGTCAGACTCAAGAGTGCCAATGGACCTGACCCTCCTCATTATATACACAGGTTCTCTACAGGTGAGACTCC
Source organism: Sphyrna mokarran (assembly GCA_024679065.1). NCBI lineage: Eukaryota > Metazoa > Chordata > Chondrichthyes > Carcharhiniformes > Carcharhinidae > Sphyrna > Sphyrna mokarran. The sequence goes on from JAGIQG010000015.1 coordinate 28,904,371, forward strand.
CTGATTGGGCAGGCAATCATTACCTCAATTAGGAATTTCATACTCCAAAACATTCACCTCATGGGCGTCGTTGATGTCATTATACTAACTGCTTTCACTTTAGACTTGATTTATTTTTGCCACATGTATTAATATACAGTGAAAAGTATTGTTTTTTGCATGCTATACAAAGTATACCATACATAGGAAAGGAAAGGAGAGAATGCAGAATGTAGTGTTACAGTCATAGCCAGAGTGTAGAGAAAGATCAACTTAATGTGAGGTAGGTCCATTCAAAAGATTGATGATAATAGGGTGGAAGCTATTTATGAATCTCTTAGTAACTGTCCTCAGACTTTTGTATTCTTTTCCCGATGGAAGAAGGTGGAACGGAGTATACACAGTGTGTGTGGGCTCCTTGATTATGCTGACTATTTTTCCAAGTCAATGGGACCTGTAGGCAGTGTCAATGGATGAGTGGTTGGTTTAAGTGATGGACTGAGCTTTGTTCACAACCCTTTATAGTTTATTGTGGTCTTGGATGGAGCAGGAGCCACATCAAGCTATAATACAACAAGAAAGAACGCTTTCTATGGCACATCTGTAGAAGTTGGTGAGAGTTATATTGGACATGCCAAATTTCCTTAGTCTCACACCATCGTAGTAGGACAGATCTCAAACAATGATGAGATAGATTACAGGAATGAGATAGAGAATCTGGTGTGGCGATAATAATCTCTCCCTCAGTGTCAACAAAACAAAGGAGATTGTCATCTACTTCAGAAATCATAGAGGAGAACATGCCCCTGTCTAAATCAATGGAGATGAAGTAGAAAGGGCCGAGAGCTTCAAGTTTTTAGATGCCCAGATCACCAACAGTTGAGAAGCATTGAGAATAATTGGAAAAGCCCACAATGCCCGTACTTTCCTAAAGAATAAGGAAATTTGGCATGTCAGCTGCGACTCTCACAACTTTTATAGACGTACCTTAATAAGCATTCTTTCTGTTTGCATCACAGCTTGATATGGCTTCTAATCTGCCCAAGGCCACAAGAAACTACAAAAGGTTGTGAATAAAGCCTAATCCATCACGCAAACCAGCATCCCATCCATTGACTCTGTCTATATTTCCCGCTGCCTCAGCAAAGCAGTCAGCATAATTAAGGACTCCAGACATCCTCTCTTCCACCTTCTTCCATCGGAAAAAAGTTTAAGGTCACATGCCAACCGACTCCCCACTGCCACCAGACTTGTGAATGGACCTACTTTGCATTAAGTTGATATTTCTTTACACCCTAGTTATGACTGTAACACTACATTTTGCACTGTCTCATTCCCTTCTCTATGAACAGTATGCTTTGTCTGTATTGCATGCAAGAAATTATATTTTTCACTGCATGATAATACATGTGACAATAATAAATCAAATACTGAGAAAGTAGAGGCATTGGTGAGGCATTCTTAACTATAGCACCCGCCTGGAGAAACCAGGACATGTTGGTGATCTAGACATCTAGAAACTTGATGTTTTTGACCATTTCTACTTTGTCCCTGTTGATGTTATTAGGGGCATGCTCAATGTCTATTTCCTTCATTTTATTGATATTGAGGAAGAGATTATTGTCATCATTGTTTGAGGTCTGATCCACAACGGTGGTGTCATCAGCAAACTTGAAAATCAATTTTTGACCATACAATCAGAGGTGCAAAAAGAGTATGATTGGGTCTGAGGACATAGTCTTGTGAATCACCAGTATTGAGGATGATCAAGAGGAGGTGTTGTTGCCTATCCTTACTCACTGCGGTGTGTGGGTTAGGAAGTCCATGATCTAGTTGCAGAGGAATGTGCCGAGGCCCAGGCCACAATGTTTGGAGATGGATCTCTTAAGAATAATGGTGTTAAAGGCTGAGCTGTAGTCTATGAATAAGAGTCTGACATAGCTTTCTTTGTTATCTAGGTGTCCCAGGTTTGAATGTAGGGCGGGGAGATGGCATCTGTTGTGGGCCTGTTGCAGCAATAGGCAAACTGTAGTGGATCCAAGAGGTCTGGGAGGCAGGAATTGATTTATGCCATGATTGATCTTTCGAAGCACTTCACAATGATAGGTGTCAGAGCCACCGGAAGATAGTCATTAAGGCACTCTGCCTGGCTTTTCTTTGGTACCGGGGTGATGATAATCTCCTTGAAGCAGATAGTGACCTCAGGTTGGTGTAAAGAGGGATTGGAGAAGTCTGCAACTACCTCCGGCAGTTGGTCCATGTGAGATCTGAGTGTTCATCCATTTTCTTGGTGGGATACCAATGCAGTACAGAGGAGCAGGGCAACTCAGACAGCAACTAGTTTCCATGTTTAACTATTCACATGCTGTTTGATTTATAGTTTAATAACAATGAGTATATTTCAAAGCAAAAAGAAAGCTATTTTTACTGAAAAATAATTATTGTTTGAATAATATTAAAGGATCACTGCAACAATTCTTCTTAAAGATCAGTAGGTGACTCCATAAATTAGACATTATTTTGGTGTGACCCATTTGATACTACTAATTACAATTTGATTCTTCCTGTATTATGTCAACAACATCTATTAGGAAATGGCCTACATGCGGCCAATAAGTAGCCAGGAAAAATTATTCATGTTGCCTAGCTTTTGATTTAACAACTCTACATAACTTAGTCATAATGATGAAAGAGTTTTGCAGCTAGCTAAGGGAAAGATCTTGTACCAAAAATATGCAATACATTTTTGTTTGATTTGTTAGAATTTTTTTGAATTTGAAAGGCCTAGTTTACAAGCAAGTTTCAATGATTCTTTAGGTGATATGTAATCATGTTATTCTATGGCATGGGTGACACAGAGGGTGGTACAGTGATTAGCACTGCTGCCTCACAGTGCCAGGGACCTATCAACAGTAAATTGAGGTGAGAAATAGCTTGTGAGTGATGGAACTTCCATGCACAATCTTGCATTCTCTAAGTTACTTGTTTGATTGGCAATTTCAAAACTGGAATTGGGGACTGCATAGAGGAGCTTCATAGAGTTGGGTTTAACACAACATCAAGAACTTCTAAAACTTATTATTATTACAGACAACCTTAATATCTTCTTCCAACTGTTTATCATCCTTACTAATAGATGAGCTCTGATTCATTGAAATAAGAGTCATTAAAAAAGTTATTTCACATAGTTTAGGAAATATGGGAGCACTGGCGTCTGAGTGCATGGCCAATATCAAGAATGTGTCAATGTAATAAAATTCAGATTCCATGGTAGTTTAATTACACTTAGCCTTTCTTACCTTCCACTTTAAAAAATATATAAATTAGTGACATAAATAAAAATAAATCATAGGTCAATTTTATTTGGAAAGAATGACATAGAGTTACTTCTTCACAGCTTGGGTTGTCGTCTGGCAAAATTGATTGACTGCTTGTTATAGAACCCATTCCATTTTCATTCTATTGATTTCATTGGGCAAGTGAACTATTCCATCAGACCAGCACTATGGTGGTGAAGGTAAAATATTATTCTTGTAATATGAAGAAAAAGAATATCAAAAGTACCTGGAGATTTTGTAGCTAGCAAATAGCTAGCAGAAGGTGGAAAATTAATTAGAATGCTTTATTACCAAACTCATTTGAGTTAGTTTATCTTAAAGGATTTTTTCTCTAAAATGAATATGTTTTGTTAATCTTAATAGAAAATTATGAAAATGTGGCAAGGGTGGATGATGCTTATTTGGCTTAAGAGCAACATTTTCATGTGGGATTTTTATTTACTTCTCATTCACTGTGTCACGTGGGCAGTACAGAAGCAAAGTGGTTAGCACTGCTGCCTCATAGCACTAGGGACCTGGGTTCAATTCCAAGCTTGGGTCACTGTCTGTGAGGAATCTGCACATTCTCCCCTTATCTGCGAACGTTTCCGGCGGTGCTCCAGTTTCCTCCTATAGTCCAAATGAATGCTGGTTAGGTGTATTGACCTGCTAATTTCTCCCTCAGTACATCTGAACAGGCGCTGGAGTACGGTGACTAGGGGATTTTCACAGTAACTTCATTGTAGTGTTAATGTAAACCTATTTGTGACACTAATAAATAAACCTAACAAAAAAGTCAATCTTGAAGATTTTATCTATTGGCTCCAAAATTCCTAGGGAAGGAATCCTAATGATTACATTAGGATTGTGACCACTGCCGTTCCTTCCAATGCTAACTTCCTTCAAGCTCGTGTGTTAATTCGCACATGGCAGGTCGAAGTCTATTCCACTATGTATGATACATGTGATCACCACTTTTCTTTGGAATCTTGCCATTGTTCAATGTAGTTAGCCAGGATTCTTTCCAGCACTCCCCCCACCTCCATCACCACCTTCCCCGGAGCTATTCTTTTCATTCTTTATCAATTCCAGGTGGAAGAAAGGAGCTGATATACCAGTGACACATTTGGTTCATTCCTCTTTGGGCACCCCTATCCTTCTTGTTAAATATTGTCCCCACTAATGGCACACAAGAACTTCCCTGTGGGGTAAACATGCTTCCCCTATCTCACTTATTGATATCCCAGTTCCCTGACCAGCCAGAAGAGAAGGAAATCTCAGGTTAAAGAACCCCAATCCATGTCCCTGCTTCTGACCATCATTTGCTTTTTGTGAAATTTGCCCCTGTGATATGGGCATCATTGGCAAAGCTAGAATGTATTTTACTTTTCCTTGAGAACTTTGTGATAAGTTGCTTTATTGATCTGCTGCAGTGCTGTTAGGTAGGGAGTTTCAGGATTTTGACTCAGTGAAAATGAAGAATTGGCAATATATTTCCAAGCCAGAATGATATTTTACTTGGAGGGGAATTTGTAGGTGGCAGTATTCCCATGTCACTACTGCCCTTGTCCTTCAAGGCAGCAGTGATACTGCGTATGAAAGATGCCGCTGAAGAAATCTTGGTGAGGTTCAGTCGTACATCCTTTGAAGGTACATACTGCAGCCAAGGTGTGATGGTGGTGAAGTGATTGATTGTTTAAGATGATAGATGAAGAACCAATCAAGTCAGCTTTTTTTCCCATATATTGTAGAGCATGTTGCCTCCATGTTGTGTGGCAACAGGTGTTCCCACACAAGCTGTGCACAAATTGCCCACATTAAGATACCATGTATGATGGCTGCACAGAACATTTAAAGGGATTATTCACTTAAAGTAGCTGCGCACTACAAGAAAGAAACTGCGGATGAGTTGGTCTCGACATTCTTAGATACTATTGGAGCTGTACTTAACACTTTTGACTGATTGACAAGAAACAGAGGCAAACAATTGTTTTTGGACTGGAGGAAGTTACATTTTCCAAGAGTTGCTGTTAAGATTCCTGCTTTTCTTGATGTATGTTAATGACCTAAGTGTATAAGAAACAATTTTTGGATGACACAAAATTTAAAACTATTGTGATCTTTGAGAAGTGTTAAATTTCAAGAGGAATGTTATGACTTGGTGAGGAAAGATTGAAGGGTTTTCATATGCCTCATCTGATCGTAACAGGGTTTTTAATTTAAAAGGATGCATTTGCCACTTCTGTAGTGCTTAAAAATTTACATCCTATGATCAAAAAAAACCGAAATCGGACAGGTTTAACAAAGAAAGATGATAGTTTTACTGTACTTATACCAATCTGGATGAAAAGAAAAATACACACACCAAATGCCAGACATACCCACACATTGGGGTGGCCCAAATATACAAAACACAGTTTACAAGGTGAGGAAGCATAGGTTGATTAAATTACAGTCCATAAGTAAAAACATTATATGACTCAGTATCTCCTGGCCAGATACCCCTTTGGAGGTCATGCAGTTTTGTTTTAAAGATGCAGCTGGTTAATTTGATTGTTTAGTCGGAGACTGTGATTTTAACAAAAGTTATGGTTTAGAAGGTTTCTGTTAACAATTGGTATGCACTGATTGGTTTCAGTCAACAAATGGGACTCGAAGCTTACTAGGGAAAGTGGAGGGAGAGAGCAGGAGAGAGAGAGAGAGAGAGACAGCAAGTCTCAACAGCTCCAATTCTTCAGCATCTCAGCCTTAACTCACTGCAACATGTGTTGTTTTTAACACAAAAGTGGGTTTTGCTGGTCATGTAACTTGTTCCCATCACCATCAGGGAGCTGTTATTCGCATATTCTGAAAGATAGCTTGATTTGCTCATGTCTGCAAAGTTACCTTAGCCATTGCCTCATGGCCCAAGTGATTAGATTTAATGTACCGTCTGCAATAGTTGAATGTTAGACGCCTGTCTTTAATGCTCTGTTAATGGCACTCATGAGATGAGATCCTTCACACTCCTCAGCGATTTATTGTCTATGGTGGGCTCTTCAGTAATTCAGCATCTCCCTCCTGGTGAAGTGGAATGTGAATTATATAACAATGCAAATTGTGGCAGCCATTTTTTTGGCTTTGATTTCCAGTCACCCTTTTTAGCCTGCTGTTTTTAAAAAGCATTATTCTGAAAGTTCAAGTCCAAATTTGCAGTCAGTGGATTAAAAAAAATCATTATTTGAAATAAGCCATCTTTATGATAACATTAGAACAATAAGTATGGCAGACGCAATAGACCACCACCACCCATCAGTTCCCCTCCAAGTCACACACCATCCTGATTTGGAACTAAATCATCATTCCTTCATTGTCCCTGGATCAAAATCCTGGAACTCCCTTCCTGAGTGTATCTATAGCACTACAGCGGTTCAAGGAGACAGACCATCTCCACCTTCTCAAGACCAACCAAGGATGGTCAACAAATGCTGGTCTTGCCACCTACATCCCCATTCCCTGAAAGGATATTTTTAAAAATGGCTGGAAATGACAGATAAAGTAGTAAGTTGAGAAAAATGTTAATAAAACAGGCGGGATGCTGGTTTTACAAACAGAAAAGAGGCCTGATTCTGCATTGCGACCGACAACTTTTCTGGCAAATTGGGTTGGGCGATGCGCATATTGATCATTTTGCGGGTTCCCCACGAGTGTTTACGACCCATGCGCATCTCCCATCTGGAAGAAAATGCTGCCTTTGGAAACAAGCAGAAAACTGGTGGGAAGTGAGACAAGTCATTTGAATATGTTTTCACACATTTTAAATGTATTTTAAATGCGATTATCGGACCTGGCATGGAACGTGCTGGGCCCAATAGCATTTGCCATGCTGCCAGGAGTACTTCATTCTAGCAGGGTTTAGACCAGCTCCTCACATTCGGGGAACTAGCAGGAGATCTTGTCAGAGTGAAGGGGGGCAATTGGGGCCCCACGGGGGTTGGGCAGTGGAGGGATGGGTGCTCCCTGGGCATGGGCACCCTGGCAGTGCCAGCCTGTGCCCCCACAACTGCCTAAGGGACAAAGTGCCCATGCCCAACGGGCACCTTGGCATTGCCCATCAAGCATTGGGCAGTGTCAAGGGGGTGGAGCCTACTGTGAGTGAGGCCTAGGGTGATAGGTGGAGCTGGGGGGATCCCACTGCCACTCTGCATTGGGATCAGTCTGGGCTGGAGGAAGGCCAGCGATTGGGGCAGGCTGGAGGCGAGTGTGTTGTGGTCTGTCGGGGAGGCTACCTCCCAGGAGGTGGTCTGACTCAGAGAAGGTCAGCAGTGAGGGCGGTGTTTGCCAAGGTGAAGGAGGTGGGATCCCACTCCTGGGGAGTTGGGGAGTTGGGATTGGTCATTGGGGTGCTCTGGGATGGAGTAGGAGTCAGGGCTGTCCCAGGAATTGTTGTGGGAGCCGCGATCGGGCTATGTGGGGGTGGGTAGGGGGTGCGGCTGGAAGGGCAGCAATGAGGGCTGCAGGGGTCCTAGGCTGGCTGGCAGTCGAGCTAGCTACAAACAAGGAGACTGATAGATCAGGACCACTGCGTGATTAGGTCCTGCCACCCCGGGCTTTTAATGATATTCATGTTTGGAACTTCTGCAGTGCACCGAGTGGGAAGATTCGGGTCTGAAGTTGCATAAAGAAACAGTCATGATCTCAATCAGTTTTCGCCTCCATACATTGTAAAAGCAAGGAAGCTGTGAAAAACCTGTATAAACACTTGTTCGACCTCAACTGGAGTACAATGTCCAACTGTGGGCACACATTTTAAGGAGGATGTGAGGGCATTGGAGAGAGTGCAGAAAATATTCACAAGAATTATTCCACAGATGAGAAACTGAAGTAATGTGTTTTCTTTGGAGAAGAAGAGATTAAAAGGAAGTTTGATAGAGGTGTACAAAATTATGAGGGGTTTGGACAGAGTAGATAGAGAGAATTGTTCCTTTTGGCAGAAGGATTGAAAGCTAGAGGACACTGATTTGTGGTGATTGCCAAAAGAAACAATGGCAACATGAGGAAAAACTTCTTATGCAGCAAGTGGTTAGGATCTGGAATGCATAACTGAAAGTGTGGCAGGTTTAATCCAAGCTTTGAAAAGATGATTTGATAATTGTCTGAAGAGAAAAATACTTGAGTTATTTGCAGAGGCGAGTGAGTGGGAAGGGCAATTGTTCTAGCAGAGAGCTTGTACAGACATGACTGACTGAACAGTTTCCTATGCTGAAACCATTCCAAACTTTATTATTTAGGGAAGTACAGAATATCTGTTACACATGTGCCCAGTGCCATGTAGATGTTGGAAAGGCTGTGGAGAGTCAGAAGTTTAGTCACTCACTGCTATACATCTGAGCTTTGAACTGTTTTGTAGCCCCAGCATTTATATTGCTAGTCCAATAAAGTTACTGGTTGATTGTGGAACCTGGGATATTGATAGTAGTGGATTCAGCAATTATAATGGACGTCAAAGGGAGATGGTGAGATTCTCTTTTGCTGGAGAAGGTAATTGCTTGACACTTCATTGTGTGATAGCTGTTTATCACTTACTTATCAACATAAGGTTGAAAGTTTGCCCAGGTCTCGCTGCATTTGGACACAAAATGTTTCATTATCTGAGGAGTAGCGAATAGATCTGAACTGTGCAATCATCAGTGCACATCCCCACTTCTGACCTTAGGATGGAAGAAAAATCAATATGAAACTGTTAAAGATTGTTTATCCAGGACACCACCCTGAGGAATTCCTGCAGTGATGTCTTGGAGCTGAGATGGCTGTCTAGACTTAGTCATCTTCCTTAGTACCAATTACAACCAATACATTTTCCCTCTGAATTGCAGAGACCTCAATTTTACTCGGGTTCCTTGAAGTTGAGTCAAATTTTGTCTGATGTCAAGGTTAGTCACTTATACTTCACCGCTGGAACTCAGCTCTTTTGAAGTCTGGTTATTGATGAGCCAAGGTCATTTGATAATACTGACAGTGATCCCTTTCACCATTTTGTTGATGATTGAAAGTAGATCAATGGGGGAATGATTAATCAGATTGGACTTGTCTTACTTTTTGTGGACTGGATATAACAGAGTAATTTTCCACATTGTTGTGTACATGTTAGCACTATAGTTATATGGGAGCAGCTTGAGATGTGGTAGTACTGGGGAATAAGTCTTCAGCTCTACAGCCTCGTAAGGATATGGAGAGATTCCAGCCTTTACAATGAAACAGGGAGCTGATTCTCTGACCTCTCCACACCTGGTGCAGTCCTAGAGAATAGAATACAAGCCTAGAAATCGATTTTGCGTCCAGTGTAAAACCATTTCTGATTTTCCCAGCCCTGTTCTAAATGGTGCAAACTGGATGGGTGCAACACTGATCAGCATGAAATTGATTGGATTTCAGTCTTATTAGTGAATTTAGCATATGATCTTGTCCCACTCTTGGAATGCATCTGCTTCTCTGAAGTGACATCACATGGGCGCAAATCACTACTGCTCCTTTAAAGTGTGATTCAGACGCAATAGTTGCAAGTGTGAATGAGGACATGAGTACCGCTTAGCACTCACCTCCAGGGTGCAAGAGGACAGGTCAGCTGCATGCTATGGGGTGGAGGGAGTGGGTGGTATGAGTCCCCCAGGGACGAAGGAACTCAGGCTGAGTCAGGGGTCCTCAGGTCTGGGGTGGCCACTGGGTTGGGGATCATGTGATGAGCATTTTCCTTGCCTATTGAAAGACCCTTTGAGGGTTTCCATATGAGGTTGTGTTCAAGTGCCGCTAATGTCTCACTCTTAATCCTGCCACTTGTCTGCTGAAAAAACCCCAAGGTTTATTGCTGACACTCAATCCCAGGCCGTACCAAGAGTTACAGGCAACAGGTTTGGCAGCTATTGCTCCAATCAAGGGAGCTTGACAGCCATTTACATGGCTCTCTCTGCTTTAACTCTATGGTGCTCCTTGCACTGGGTAACTGTTGCACAGAAGTGAGGAGGGCACTTCCCTGTGTCTGACTGAACTATGCAATGTTGGGAAGCCAATTGCATCATATATCCAAGTGGGTGCACACAGATTCGTTCATCGAGAGTGCCTCATTGAAGACCTTACCACAGACACCCTAATGCCCTACATGAGTGGCAGAGCACAAAGTCCAGTCTACCTCATGCTGCTGCAAATGGTCAATGGTATTAAGAGCCTGTATCTGGGGGGAGAGGGGGAGCTGTCTACCCAGATGGCAGCTTTGCACCACAAACAACTACACTGGGGGTGTAGAAGGCAGTTGTCACCTCAGATGGTGGGCGGGTACAGCCAAATGGGATGCTGTTGGTTATCATGCAGGGGCATAGACAATGTTCATAGAGGCTGAGGCAATGATGTGGCAATTGTCGATAGCTAATTGAGTAGTGCATGGAACCGGGGATGATGTTGGGTTGTCAGCATCTAGAATCATTGGGACAAGGGGTACTGGATTGAGGAACCAGGGATGGATAATCTTACAGATGTCTCTCCCTTTCTCTTATCCCATCATCCCCACTCCCTCATAGCAAGCATGAATTTTGCAATAGAGGCAGCAGAGGTGGAGCAATCATTTTTGCTGCCATAGCAGCTGACAAATGTTGCTGCCTGCAGCAAGGCCAACCTATGCTGGAGGTCAGATTAGAGAAACAGAGGACTGCTGGTCAGGATCTGGATCCAGTCACCCATCAGCCTGAGGAGGGTTCTAAAGAAAGGTGGAGATAGAGACCTCATCCATACAGGACAAGCATGACCAACAATGAGCTGCTGGACAACATGTGCCACTGAAGACTTCGCCTGAGCACAGAGATGGTGCAGCATCTGTGCCATATCCTTGTAGATCTGGTACTTTAGGGGGGAGGAGGACACCCACTGCCTGTGACAGTGAAGGTGGCAGAAGCCTTGGACTTCAATACCACAGGGTCATTTCCAGGGCTCAAGCAAGAACCTGTGTGGCATCTCTCAGTCATTGGTTCCCACATGCATTCGGGAGGTTATGGATGTCCTGCAGCCAATACATTCAGTTTGACCTGGGCAATGCCCAACAAAACAGGATGCCCAAGCTGCAGGCTTCGCTTCCATTGTCAAAATGCCTCAGATACAGGCAGCCATTGATGGTACGCACAAATCACCCTACAAGCCCTGTGGAATCAGGGAGAACAGTTCCCAGGTGTTTTGGGGAGCTGTTCTGACTTCAAACTGTTTAAGAGAACTGCAGACTTCATCCCAAAGGACACAAGTCCAGTATTACATGAACATTCGTTTTTGCTAAATGTGTGAAAAGGGTCTTTTGTTAATGGAATTGGTTTGATTGGAACACCTTAGATATATTTATTAAGGTTTATACATTACAGTATAGTTTCTTACTTGTAATTGATAAGTATTCTTGTTAATTTTTTTACTATACATGTTAACTAAGTTCTTAAATAAACTTTGTTTGATTAAAGTTCCCTGGTGGGTCATTTGAATCATACCTGAAGTGAAACATATCATGCTTATCCTAGTGAAATTCAAAAGGCAAAATTTATGATCCAGGCGGATTCCATAAATCTTTGGAGTTTCTGACCTGAATCATAATGCAGGGCTTGGACAGATGAATAGGCTTCCCATTGGCTGAGAGAGTCAATCAGGAGGGTCATGATTTATGGCAAGGGGCGGGAGTCTCTGAGAGGATGTGATGAAAACATTTGAGTTCTGCGGCATCTTGGGTGCACCACCTGGCATGACTGTAGGGGCCATACAACCCTTAGAGGTATTTGGATAAGCATTTGGAATAACACAACACTCAGCAATATGGGATAGATGCTAGATATTGGGATTAGTGTGACTGCAGTGGGAGTTATTGTCGGTATGGATTCGATGGGCCAAAGGCATTTCAGGTGCCGTATGACGCTCTCTGCTTATATGGGAACAAATTAGGTACAAAATTCCCTGTGGGAAAGGGGTCAAAGACAGAGGTATCTCGATTTTGAGGTGCAATATACTTTAATAATAATTATTTACAGTCTGTACTACTCTATCTTTAACTATACTGACTGCCTTCAGCTGTGCCCCCTTGATGATACTACAACTTCTAAATCTTATGTGGCCTGGCACTTAATCTGGGTAAACCCCCAGAAATGGTGGTGGTTCAGCTGTGTTGTACATCCTGTGACCTTTGATGCCCTTGGCTGGCATCCTCTGAAGGGACCTGCGGGTCCTGACCAACTTTTGGTTGTTACAGATGTAGCCATGCCATCCAGTTCAATCTGGTCTCAGGAAGAGAGGAGTCAGAAGGGCTAGGGACAACTAGCATCTCCTGAACCTTAAACCTCAGTGTAAGCTCCAGCGCTTCCTCTTCCCTGGGCACATGTGGGTCCTGGGACACTCCATGCAATGGAGTGAACTATAGAAGCCTTTGCACCAGCTGACAGTGTCAGTGTTGGAGGCACAGCTTTGTCTGCACCATGGAGTGTAAGCCCTCAGCAATGGCCATTTGAGTCTGGACCGAGTACTGGAGCCCACCTGCAATTGCCCAGCCATGGTTCTCAGCGATTCAGCTATGCCTTGAACCCTGCCATCCTTGGTTACCATTTTCTGCCCCAGGCTTTCCACTGCGGATGCACTCTTGTTGTGTTGGCTTGGGTATCATGCAATCTTGTGCCTGAAGGCTGTAAGAGTGCTCCAGAAGGCTTGGCAGTTGCTAGAATGTCACTGATATCCCCTCCTGCAGTCCCCAGCTCTGCATCTGCAACTCTGTGAGAATTGTTTCCAGTGGCTCGGCATCTGATTGGGGGCCAGCTGTTACTTTGGATCCGTCACATCTTTGCCTGCCCGATCACTCGTTCATTTCTGATTCTATTTGATGTGCCTCAGTAACTGTCTGGTGCTTACCAGAAAGTGACCTAGAAATCTGTCTGCTAATTCCATCCACTGAATATGTGTCTACACTAGTGGATAGTGTGAGTGATATTTGTAATGCTTGGTCAGTGTTTTCCTCTGAGCTTTCCTCTAAGGAGCTTTTGGGTGTTGCACTGGTGGAGGTAGAGGCTTATGGGGCACAGAGAAGTGGGCTTAAGGGCACAGCCTCCTTAGGTGTTGCTCCTGCAATAAAAGCCACATGGGTAAGTGCAAGGGAGACACAAGTACCTTGGCAACTTGGAACTTACTTGAGAAAAGTCATATGGATGAAGGATCAGTGAATCCTTACTTCTGCAACACACAGATGTCACTGTTACTCACACCTCTCAGGTGCCTTCCCTGAGAGTTCCAGTGTTCACTCTTCAAAGTAGGTCAGGAGCCACGACTCAGGAATACCCCTGCCAGTTTTCTCTTGCTCCCTTTGATTGTGGGACATCTTCACCTGCATAAGGGAATGTTTAAAGGTTGATAGCTGGGGGAGTGGGGGGGATAGGTGGAGTACGTTGGCACTGTGCTTTATCAGGCAGGGGCTGTGACGGGGGTGCCAGAGGGATTGGAGGATGATGCTGGAGTGATTGTGTGCTGGGCTACTTCGGGATCTTAGGGAGTGGATTACTGTAGACATTTCAGGGATGACTGATGGGATTGATGCCAGGACAGGACAATTGAGCACTCACCCTTGCAGCCCCAATTAGGATGTTTATTTTTCCCCTGACACTGGGCGCTAGTCCTCAGGCTATGAGCACCACATCTCATCCCCGCACCTTGATTCTCTGCCCTCTTAGAAGCATCTCTCCTCCACACCATCCAACAGCCTCCATAAAGAATGGGGCTGCTCTCTGTGCTGCCATCCTCCTGGAGTGATTGACAATGAATGCAGTGAGAGCATCTAAATGCAGGTCTTCTCCTTGGTAATGGCACACAGCTGTAGCTACTTTGGGTGAGTTACATACCTAGGGACTTCATAATACCATGTTTCAAGTCAAGTCTCTTTCAATGCACTAAATGTGGGAGGATTATAGTGTGGCACTGTTGTGAAGTTAGTGTTTGTAAATTATAAAAAAGCTTGTAAAATGCTAAGAGTTGTAAAATTTCATGATATGTTTAAAAAACAAGGTTTTTTTTGCTAAGCTTAAAGAGTTAAAAGAGATGCAGGTGTGAATACAGTACACAGAAAGCATAGACTGAAACTTTGTATCGTAAGGCTAGGCAGTGGTGCTGCCAAGACAACAGATTGTTTTTGAATTTTAACCAATCAATTTAAACTAGGCATTTGATACCGATCAGATTTGTGTTTGATGCTTTGAAAGCCTGGAAACCAATCCTATTGTGGGGATTTTGATATGGCATCAGGAATATATGAACCAGCTCCCAGCTCCAGAGAGCCAGGCAGCCACTGCCTTTGCCAGCACAGTTCACAGCTTGAGAAAGAAAAACACAGCCAGCAACTGCCTCTAACAGTGTAACAGCTACATTTATATTTTAAAAGAAAGCCCCATCTCAATGGTAAAGGTACTAACAGAAGATATTGAAAACAGAAGATAAAGATTCCAGAAGATAAAACCTGGTTATATTTTGAGAGTGACGAGAAATTCTATTTTTTTGTTGTTAATAAGTGAGAATTGTATTTATCTAAACAGCGTTCTATTAGAATAGTGTTTTATTTGTTTTGTTAATGGTTTAATTAACTTGTTTATTGTTAATTAGATAAATAAAGTATTACTTTTTTCAGACAGAGTCTCAGGTAGTTGTTTTGATTTAATGACTACAAGTTGAAGTGCAGATATTATTACTTCTCACATGCTTTTTAACAGATTATGAAGGGAAGTACTTCTCTTTAATTGGTTAAATATTAGTTCTCCAAGAAGAGATCAACCTCCCTATTGTAACAGGCACACACCAATAAGGTAGGTACAAACTGTTCCTGTTTTCCCACCTTTATGACAAATCTTTTGGGAGAATTGCGCCTCAGAAATCATTCAGAAATAAAGGAGACCTGGTGCAATTGGGATCCATCAATTCCTCATTGGATTTATGGTGTGGATAATTTCAGAGCCGTTGTGTTTTATATTTTGTGACTCCTGTGCAATTAATGGGATTCAAATTTATGCCAAATTTTAAGTTGACAGAGTACTGGAACATACGCATTATTTTACAGTGTAAAATAATTACTTTAGAGGTCCCAGTTATATAACGCATTCAATGTGTTGGGAGTGTGTCACTGTCATCTGAAAACACCCAGTTGGCCTTCCACATAAAAAATACATTAAAAACCTTTCTGCATTCATACTTCTTTCTGAAGATTTTTGTGTTGAGCTGGAAGATTAATCAAGGTCTTACCTTTCAAAATATACATTTCTTATGAGAAATCAAATTATTTTATGTTGGTTCACCTAAGATGTTTTTGTGCTGCAACGTGAACTTAAAATATTTGCATATTTAACCAACATGTGTGTAATCGGTTTTAGTCCAGGAACAAATATTTAGAAATTTAGGTAAATTTATTAATGTGCACCTATTCAGACATTGGTGATTGGCACCTAACTAACTTAGAACTGTAGTGTGTCTGTAATTCATTGCCGACTATCCATTCTACATACAAGGCACTCAAACAGATTCAGATAGACTAAGTTCACATTTTATTTTGCAATCGCACAATTTGGATGTTTTCAGCAGATTGTTTGGAAAAATTTCCATTTTTTTTCGCAATTGATCTCTAGAAGAACAGATCATTTTGTTTTAGTACTTCTTTCAATGGCATGATCAAATATTACAGAAACTAGTAAACAATAGGTCAGCCAACTCTTGTTGATTTAAAACATTTCCTGTTCCTCTCACTGGAATGCCAAAAAACACCATGTGATCATAGTATCAAAAAGACATGAGAACAAATAGAAAACCACTTCTTCTAAAAGATTAATATAATTATTTTGCCAAAAATTGCAGATAATTACTTCAAAGCTTATGGCTTAGAATATTTGTGGTGATAAATAAAATGTATAATAATGTCGCAATCTTTTTTTGCTTTCAAATGGAGTAAAAGGAGTTTTGTTGACCTGTCCTGGCTGTAACTTGTTTAAAACCTGCCTTGACTTTGTGACAAGGCCAAATGAGGTAAAACAGATTGCAGATAGCTTTACTACGTACTTTATAGTGACCTCCTCAAAGCAATATTTACTTAAATAGGATTGTTCCATTGATTCCAAAGCAATTTGTTCTAAATGTATTAGTTAAAGTTGGTAAATGTTTTAAAGGGAATATAGCACTATGGGAAAAATATTTACTTTAACATCAAGGCCGGAATTTTTGGGCCATTCACACCAGTGGGATTCTCTGGTTCTGCTGCAGTGAATAGTGATTTGGCTGAAAGCCACATTCTCTGTCCTCACTTGCAGCGGTGGCAGGGTGTGAACTGCCGGAAAATTCCAGCCCATATGTCTTTCTACCACAAAGAATATCCATATAATTGTTGTATTGATCTTTAGCTTCACTTTACTTTTTTTTCATCTAGAGTGCATCCTTTTAACACTGCAATATGTTTTATTAATCAAATACCTTTAAGTAATTAAGTAATTTCAACATTGACTCAACATAGAACTTAACTACTATAAAAATATATAACTCTTCTTCCTCTTTCTGCCTACTATAACTTCTGTAAGAGGCTAGCAGAAGTCTTTTATCAAGACACAGGCTTGTGGGGAAGTTCTGCTCAATCTTCAAAGTTTCTACACAGTCTTAGAATTCCTGTTCACTGGACAACACCTGAGATGTATTGGTTATTGCCAGACAAACAGTGAAACATGCAATAAAAACAGAAAATGCTAGAAAATTCAACAGCTCTGGCAGAGTTCATGGCCTGAAATTGTTGAAATCAGTGTTGAGTCCAGAAGGCTACAAAGTTTCTAATTGGAAGATGAGTGCTGCTCTTGTCAGCTTGCATTGGACTTCACTGGAACACTGTAATGGGCCAAGAACAGAAATGTAACCATGAGAGCAAGATGGTGAGTTGAAATGGAAAGCAACTGCAAGATCAGGATAATGCCTATGGACTGAGTGATGATGGTTTACAAAGTGGTCACTCAGTCTGCATTTGGTCTGCCCAATGTAGAGGAAATGGCATTGTGAGCAGTGATTACAGTAGATTACCTTGAAAGAATTGTAAGTAAATTGCTCCTTCACCTGAAAGGAATGTTTAGAGTCTTCTTTCCAAGTTTATCTTTCTGCTCTGTATTAATGATAGAGTCCAACTCCAGGGATTAGTACATAATTTAAATTGCCACTTCAGTCCTGACATAGTGGAATACTGACATTGTTGCATTAATTTGTAGAAGATGCTGTCTCGGGGATCTAGGGGACTGAAATTTTAAAGCTGTGCCTTTGACTGAGATTTTGAAAATTGAGCAGGACTTCTCCACAAGTCTGCTTAACAACAATCCTGTCTGTTGAAATGGTTTGAATGGCAGTACAGGTTCATTATTGAAAGTGCTTTGGCTAATATTTCTTCCTTAACCAACACCCTACAAAACAAATTAAATGAAAATTTATTTATTTATTCTTTCTAGGATCTTGTTGTGCATGGACTGGTTGCTGTGTTTCCCTGCCTAACTAACTTTACTTAAAAAGGAATTGACTTCAGATGTCCTAAGTAGTGTATGCAGTAGATGTTTCACTCTTACGAACTGATGGTTCAACGAGGCACCCTGGGTGCAGAGGATACAGAAACATAGCAAGAAGGAGCTTGCAGCCAATTAGTATTTGATCAGCTTCCTCTTTGGGCCTACCCAGCCAGAGTGTGAGGTTCATCATGTGCTGTAGCACAAGTCTGGTAAAGGGCATTCACTTTATGTTTGGAGGTATGTCGTTGTTACCCTGGTGTTTGTGTTGAATTGCATCACTGATATGCTGTGATTGCATTGGGTCTGTAATGCCTGAGCACAACACACTGATGGTGGAAGGATTTTTAAAGTTGTCCAGTCTGATGATCCATTATTCAGAACACTGGGATCACTTTTCACTTTAGGTGATAGCATAAAATGCATGAAATTGACTTGTCACCCATTAAATGCCTCTGCCAACTGGGTTTTTCATTAAAGTTCCTCATTTTTGGACCTTATTTCTTTATGGTTTTTTGCATTGTTCATTTGTTCTCATTATTTGGTCGGATTGAATCTTTAATTTGCTCTTTTTTTTGGTTCAAGTCTATTTGTTTTTGTGTAAGATAGTTCATGAGGAATAGGGGACAAAATCCTTTGGTTAGGATAGAATTTCCGTGGGTAATTCTGCTGGGTCTTAAGAAGCGAGAGGATGAAGAAGACTTTGTTTTAAGTTAGCTGCATAGGCTGAAAGGAGTCAATTCGGGGAGGATTCATCAGGGCCATGTCTACCTCAAGAACATGCCACAATTAGTTGTAAAGATTGGAAGAATTGCATTTGCTCCACTCAAATTTCTACACAAAGGGAATTACAGAAATGTATTGTATTTCACAGCAGGGTTTCCTAACATATGTTTGACATAGTTCTGTCGGAGGTAGCGAAAGTGATAATTACCATGATATTTTCTTCATTGATCCTTTCTGGGGTGTTATAGGTGGCACACAATGCATCAGTCAGTGTGCAGTGCAAGACCAATAAGCTGAGCAATATCAGCAGGAGAGCAGGATTCCCAAAGGCCCAATTCTTCATAAAAGTCCACGTCACCAGTTAGCATCTAATCTAAACTGACATTTCAGTACTGACATACTGAACAGGAAAAATGTCTTGTATGTATGTCTATCGTATGTATAAATATGCAGGTTATATTTGACCATCAGAACTGTATCATGCAAGTCAATGCCAAGTACCCTGAAAACTAGCCATGGTTTGTTGCCAGTCTACAGCTCCAGTATTATTTTAAGGCAGTTTCGCCCCAAAAAATGAATGGATAAACTCTGGAACTTATAACTTCAATGTGGACTCCTAGAATAGCTACTTGACTGTCAGGAGCCAAAAGGATCGCAATATTTGTTTGCTCAAACAAAGATTCCACTGTGTAGATGGATCCAGGGAATGCCCTGACTTACAGTAGTGTACTACATGCTGCACAATTTTTCTGTCTGTAGACAAAGCATACAGTAGGGACAGGAGTGGGTTTTGCTGAAGCCAAAGAGAATTGAATCATTGAAGCAGAGCCTGTGGATTTTCCAGCTCCACTTGAACAGCAGTATGTCTGGGAACTCTGCCAATGGTTACTTGAGAACAAATTCACTCAAAATTTGCAAGCTCCCCTACACAAGCTTTCCTGAATCAGTTTCCCAATGAATGGCTACAGCATACTTGTGCTACAGTGCACTCACCATGCAAGCATGTCCAAGTCATATGCTAAGTGAAAAAGGTCAAACACAAAAAACTCCAACATTAAGTTCAAGTGCACAATGTATCAATGTTTTGATAACAACAATGTGCTTCTCATGTAGCCCAGTATATTTTCCCTGGTTGTGCCTCTTGGTCCAAGATATAATGAAAGTTTGTTGCACCATATTGCTTCCTCTAATTGCGAACTTTATGGAAGAAGAAAACAAGATAACTTTTTGCTTTCCCTGACAACTTTTGTATAGCTCATTATTTCCTTCAGCAAGGTCATCCTGCAGCTGGAGTTATCACTTATCCAGCTGTGCTAGCTGCCAGTTTTCACAAAAACCCTTCCAGTGGACTGACTCATTTGTAGATGAATTAACCTGAACAACATCCTTCTCCTTTCTGTCTCCTCCTTATAACTATCTACTACTGAAGATTGCCCTGCCAGGTTTAGCTAGACGTATATAGCAAACCACAGATCTATTTCAAGGTCATGGAAGCTCTGCATCCAGGTTCTGCCCAGATAAATTTCCAAACATTTTTACCAGCTTGTGGAAATTAGGGCCTAAGATCTCCATTAGTTATGACATCACTGAGAGAATTGGTAGCTGAGTTTAGCACCTCAATAAAGGTTGTGGGAGTGGGGTTTAAAGGATCTGTAGTGGAGGGTGGCATAAACGAAGGGTTGGGGCTCCCAAGCCTATGAATGCTCCAGAGCCTATCATGTTCTGGAAGTCCTGTTCACTATCCCAGTAATCATACATTAAAGGATTCTTTGCAGAATCTCAAAGAACTCATTGAATTGATAAAACTCAGAAACCTGACAGCTAAACTCAAATGAGGACTTTCACATTCAGGAGCTGAGTGTGATGAGTCAAGCCTGCCTATCTGGGGAATTATCCTCAACCCACCACCCTGTGACTGGGCACTCCTTCCCATCTTTTGGATTTCTAATGAGTCCTTCCATTTAAAGCCTCAAACCTTCCACTAAGGTCTCCAACTCTGTTCTTCCCAGGTCTCTCATTCCCCTCCAGCACTCCCTCTGCCACCTCCACTCACAATGGACCCCAGAATTTGACCTTTCCCTTCCTTCCTTGGGACTTTGTCCCACCCTGGGACTGCCCACCTCTGGATCAACATGGCCCTAGAAGTTGACCCACCTCACTCACATAACCCTATCCCCGGGTCAATCAGACTGGTTTCAGGGCATGAAATTGCTGGCACAGAAATTTCACAGTATGCTGGGAATTCCAGCTTCTGGGAAAATCCACATCTTACCCTCTCTGTGGGTCAGCAAAGTTAAAATCCAGCCCACAGCTTATAAAGAAGGGACTGTAGAGTAGGATATCTACCAGAATCTACACATTACACAAACCATCATTTTTGTGCAAAGGTCATGGTTTTATTAAATAAATGCAATTTACCTTGTAATAAACAACAAGTGACTAACCTTTCGGTCTTCAACCCCTGGCACAGCAGAAGAGGTTTTGCCCCTTACATCATGTGATTTAGTCTTTGTGTAAGTTTTAACCCTTATACTTTCTAAGGTCTTAAACTCTGTGCTGTATGTTTAACCCTTCTTTTCATTTTACTAAATATTATCCTTAAATCATTTGTAGACCACATTCGGTTAGATTATATTTAAACAGAAATTTTGAATGTATGAAAATGCTTCCTTTAAGAAATAACCTTATTTCACAGCAGAAATAATCACAAACAGCTCCTGTATATTTTAAACCTGCAATAATTAAAATAAAACTGCAATGGCAAATCTTGGAAATGCACAAAGCTAAAAGAAGCATAATACTTAACATAACAAATGTGATCCTTCCTTAAAACTGATCCCTCTAAATACATTACTTAGGACAAAGTCTTACCAAAAACGGCAGTGAGGAACGGACTGATTCCTTTGACGGTGCCAGCATGTTTTTGGGCTGAATCTTATGCCTCATTAGTAATTTTTATGCCCATTTATGGCATGTTCCCTGTAATTCACCCACCCCACAACAATGTAACTGTTGCTAGTACTGGGGAGCTCCATATAAATAGCTCTAGCACTCTTCAGCATTTGCTTCACAACGACTGCACGTGATGGCCGGTAAGAAAACTGCATCTTTTCAGAGGAGGACCTCACCAGAATGCTGGATGGAGTGGATCAGGAGATGACCTTCCAGCGAGATCACTATGTTTGCCTAGGATGCAGTGGCAGCCTTGGTCAATACAAGTGCACACCAGAAGAGGCGCAGCAATGTCAGAAGAAGATGAATAATCTTCTTTAGCCAGAGTAAGGAACCTCGCCCACTGGATCCCCTTGCACATTCCCTGCACCCCAACCCTTTCCCTGACACTGTCAACTTGATATTTGCCAATACCAGGTACTCTCCCTCCCACAATCAGTATGTTCTCCCAGTAGCTGCTATGTTCCCCAAGCCCCATCCCTGCCACAACTCATTACCACCTTAAATGTCAACACTCTCACCTGCATTATTTCTGTTTATGTCATTGCAGGACTAACTCAACTACAACAGGCATGTATGAACACAGCCAGCTAGAGTCATGCCTGCTCAGAGAACCTTTATATAGTTTGAGAAACAAGCCCTCAAGCTGGCCAGAAAGGAGGAAGAGCATGCCTGTGCTGCTGGTGAAGTGGGGTCAGCAGAGAAACATGAGAATCCTAAACACCTATGCTTTCATTCCTCAAGTCTCAATATCCCCTCTGTATTCCCTGTAATTAAGTGATGCCATGACTCTTCTCTTGCAGGCTGACCAGCAGAACAGACCGGACCACCCTCGTGCCCCAGAGTCACTGGACTCCAACAGCTGAGGGGAGATTTCTCCAACCCCATCATTGAAGAGGTGTCACAGCTGTCACCCATCAGCACAGATACTCACACCTTGGTGGGATCACTAAGTGGGTGACCTTCAGGGTCATTCACTAGTGAGCATCTCACAGCTGAAGATCCACAGCAGGTGGAGGTAGGGATGTCTCAGGGATCTGTCCCAGAGGAATGCTGGAGCCAGGACTCTGCTGAGCCTCGTGCTGATGATGTTCTCCTGGGCATGGTCATCCCATAGCAGCTAGAGCTTCAAAGGCAGTGAGGAGGTGACTCATACAGCCCTTTCTATCCAGGCTGTCCGTGGACAACTCATCTGACATCTGACTCTAATACTAACGATCACAACCTAATTCACAATTCACCAACAGTTTCATTCTTTAATCCCTCTCTATTACATGATTCACCTTGGACAAAATGCAAAAATAGAAACCTGTACAAAATAAACATCTCAAATCAAATTTAGAACAAACTCATGTCACCTTGCATTGGGAAGTCCACTACTCACCTTGTGTGATTCCTTAGTGTTTGTTTTCCAAATACCTTTGCCTGTCTTACTGTTCCTACACAGTGCTGTCTCAGTGGCTGAAGCATGATTGATAGAAGACTGCTGATTTTCAGCGAAGGAAACTGCAAATGGTCTTGAAGGATGGCCTCAAGTAGCTCCGACTCTATAAGACCCAGGTTCAGACTGCACCATCTTAGCATGGTTGGAAACAAGCAGACAGGTAATGGGGAAATCTTACATCTAAGCTATCCTCTAAATTACATGGGTGGTAGTATCTGAACTGGTGACTGAGATTATGAGAAGGAGTGGCAATGTTCCTTTTTTATTAGTGTCCTTCAGCTCCTCCACCTCTTGCTCTTACACCTTCAGGTTGTAGTTTTTGGATATCTGAGAGAAGAGAAGCAGAAGGGTTCTGAGAGAAGGAGGGAAAGAAAAATGTGCATGGTTAAACCATCTGCAGCTTATTTGTCAGAAGAGTGTGGTATGAGTGGGAATGGGGCAGTGTAAAGTTGGATTAGACATAAGTATACTGTCATCATTGCTGGACTCAGCACCATTATTTGTCAAGGCTTCAGCTGCAGACATTCTAATGATGACATCTATCATATCCTCCATCTGGATGAGGATCTGCTGCCATGCCTGGCACACTCTAGTTAGCCCCTGCTACCTCTGATTGTCCTCAATCTTGCCTTCAAGAGTGGGCAAGCATATCATTGAGCATGCCATAGTCTGAGGGTTGCATCTGTCATGGTTGAATATCTAGCAAGCTATGAGTTATGACACTTGCAATAGTGCTAAGTGTGTGAAGTGAAGCTGAAGTAAAGCTATGAATGTTAGGTATGAGTTATGGTTAATATAAATTGTTGTTCAATGAATAATGTGGGGGTGTGGTGCATTGAACAGTGAGCAAGGATAGCTATGCAGCTATTTGGATATAGCATTTGAAGATGCATTCACTGACTTTGACCACTTGTGCGAGGGCATTAGATTTCTTGCAGCATTATGTCCAGGTCCTCAGCCTTGTCTCCTGGCATTGACTACCACAGCTATTTAGTCCCACTCCCTTTGTAATGTTTATCTGAAGTATGTCCTTTTAAGCGGTTCAGTCTGCTTTTGAGTAGTGCAGGTTTGCTTTAGTGTGAGCCTCGCACTAACTTGGTTCCCTGCCAAGGTTTGCAGCCACCCAATAACAGTTAGTGTTGGCTGCCTGCAGCAATCATACAAATTAGCAGGCAGACAAAATTGGCGAGTTGCCTGCATTGGAGTCACCGGATTTGCATTGATCATGCATTGCAGTCTTCTTAGCTGTTTTGGAGGGCTTTTCAATATTTCCCCCCTTCTCTTTTAACCTCCCTTTTTCTAAAGAAGCTGACCCATCCTGCAATATAATACTTGTGTGAACCTCGATAGCGAGTGTTCAAAGGCAACACAGACACGGTGGGATGGGGAAGGATTCTTATCTGAAACTTACACATGTGTGACTGCAGCACAAGTTGCCATGTAGCAATTTGGGGTAACAGCCTAAACAATTTATCCCCTCCTGAACTGGGATAGAAGGAGAAAGAGTAAAGATACATATGGATTTAGGGTGTGAATTCCCAGGGCATGGAACCTGGTTGGCTTAAGGAACAACTACTTTTGTGGAGCAAAGGGAGAATTGAAGCAGAAGAACAAAGAATTTGGAGATTCATAGAGGGTTTGTTTTTACTTGTAATGTTGTGGAAGCAGCTATAGCTCAATTCTGATCCATTCAATATGTCATTCAAACAAAATTCAGTTGAAATTCTGTGTGTTGACTAAATGGGTTTAAAGCTGTTGATAACTGAATGCCTCTACTAACTGTGAGTTAGACTTCAAAGGTAGCCAAAATGAGAGCAAAAGAGTTAGTTCCTAAGTGAAAGACTTCAGAGTTGAAGAATGTTAGAACCAGGCGAGTTATGATCGGAGGTAACTATACTCAAGACACCAGTGATGCCTGTGTTGAACTGAGAGTCAACAACTGTGGGACAGTTGAAGAATATTTGAAGGGGCAACCTAAGTTGAAGGCCAAAGAAATCCCAATCCTTATACCTATTTTTGAAACAGTACCAGACCAAATGTTTAATCTTCTAAGTATACTCCAGGTTTGGGGTGTTGGGGCGGAGAGGGGAGTGATTGGTGATGGATATAAATCAATTGTCTGTAGAAGGAAATCTGAGTTAAAGAAGTTTGGGTTTGTTTATAACAAACTGTGTTCCTTGTAATTTTAATGCAATTGACTGTTTAACATAGAGTATGGGTTATTAGTATTTACGTAAAAACTAATATTGTATAGCAATATACTTTTGCTTTAAAAAAATGAACCTTATGGTTTTATTATTTTAGTAAATACTAGTTTTTGAATCTCCAGGATAGAATTTTACCAAAATTTGGCTATACGTCAATTTTGAAGCAAAAAATGGCACGAATATCACTGAACCTGGCAACTTGATCCAGACCACAATTTATAGGCACTTTTGAAAAAAAATTCCTCTCATGAAAATCGCTATATCTGTAGCATGCACTATTTGATTCACCCACTCCAGGGATCATCTGAGCAGTTCTATCAAGGAGACAATGTATTTAAACAGCCTCATAGCACTTGCTCGCAGCCAAGCCAGGAAGATTGCGGTGAAGAAGCTTGCTCCACGCTTCACGAAGGCAGCCTTCACCCATCTGCTTGGTGCCGTAGAAGAGAAAAGGGAACAATGTACCCTCAAGCTGGCAGGAGATCCGCCAACAAGATCACAAACTGCACATGGGAGACAGTGGCAGAATGGGTCAGTGCCAGCATCCTCCATAAGAAGACAAACAACACACTCCATTCTGCTAGGGTAACTGCTTCCTGTATCCTCTCTGCATTCCACCTTGCCATTGCCCCTTGGAATGTCACTTCAATCCCGCATGCTGCCAACTACAGGGTCCTAGCACCCGCCCTTCCACAAGCTTGTTCACACTCCCAGGATCCTCTCTTCTTATCCTCTCCCTGTTCATGTGCCATCCCCATACATGCCAGGTTTCAATTACATCTGACGCACCAGGCAGCCAACTAACATCACCCCACTGGATATGTTTGTTCACAATTGCCACTAGCAAGTGAAGCCAAGCATTGGCTTGCTAGAGCTGAAGACGCTGACTCCTTTTGAGAAGAGAGCAGTGGAGCTTGCATGAGAGGAGCAGGAACAGGCCTGTGCTTGAGTGAGGTGGGTCTGTGAAAGAAAAGTGAGAAGCCACTACACATTCATCTAGATGACCAAACTCAAACAAGTTCAGTGTATACCAGACTATTGCTCTGGCTATGTAATACCACCATGTTCCTTCCCTTGCAGGAACATAACCAGATCAGCCTGGCCCATGCACTGGCAGGGTCCCACCTCCCAGCCTCAACATGATTTTGGAAGAAATGTCAGAGGAGGACACCAAAGGTTTGCAGAACCTTCACCTGCACCATCTACCGGTAGGTAAACAAGCAGACTTCTGGGTCACTATTTGATGAGCATCACACTGCTTCTGATGCACATCAGATGGATCCAGGAATGTTCCAGGGACATTTGCTGAATCCTGGTTTCAGCTGTGCCCCAGCCAAGTGCCATGTCTCTAGACACGTTCATCCTTCAGCTGCTTGAGATGCCGAGGCAGAGCCGGGAATAACAGAAGGGGGTATCAGCAAGACTCCTGCGTCTTGAATACCAAATAGAGGAGTCTCAAAGCCTTCAGTTGCAGGAGATGATGCCAGAAATGCATTGGCACCCAAGCTAGTGCTGCAAAGGTGACTTCTGTAGTGGAAAGCAGGGGGCTGAAAAAGTCAGATTCATAGTGAGAGGTATCTAAAGCACAGCTCATCTCTGAGAACTATGGCTGAGGATTTCAACTGTGTGGTGCAGTTGTAGCCTGGGGTATCTCTCAAAGATTCCAGTGATTTGCAACTGGCTGATGATGAAGCTGTCATGCACGCTCCCTGGAAAATGGGCACATAAGTGCATGACATTGCATCTGGTGGTCACACATGAGATAGATATTGAGGAAGTGGAACTCCTTTGGGTGATAAAGGGGATTCCTTGGAGCCATGGAGCGCAGAGACTGACATAGGTGCAGTCTATCATCCCCTGCACTTGTAGCAGATCAGGTATCTGCCTAAACCCCATCACCTTCTCATCCTGCTGGGTCTTGTCTATGTCAAAATGGACGTTGTCAACAGTCCTTGCATATAGGTGCATATAGGGATGCATACCTGTGAGATCTACAGAGATTTCTCATGGAGCCCTGGAAGGTCTCTGTGGCAAAGAAATTCAGGGCTGCCATGACCTGATGGCCATAGGGAGTGGTTATCAAGTCTGCAAGCACGAAATTCAATGGACATAGTGTTGGCCAATTCCAGGGAAGGACTTATACGTCCAGTACACCCAGAGATGATTTATTTCTGACACATTTACCCCACGTAACCAATGTTCCTATACTTGCAACATTTAGTGAATCTGACTATTGAGATCAGCAATTTCTAAGACTGAATAAATATTGGGAAGTGGGACCAAATTTCTATTTGCTGAAGTAAATATGGTGTCTGTGGACAATAAGTATTCCAAAATGCTTTCTCTTATTCAAAACTCAAAATAACTATCTTTTTCTTTATTCTTTAGCATTTTTGATAACTACAGTCACGTTTAGTATGTCTAGTTTCTTTTTAGTTTGAGATGAACGAAACTCAGAGAACGTGAAGCAGCACATCAAAAATCACAAATTCAAAGGCTCATCTCTTATTCCAACCATAAAAATCATAGAATACCTATAGTGCAGAAGGAGGCCATTTGGTCCATCGAGTCTGCCCCGACAATAATCCCACTCATGCCCTAACCTCATAACCCTATATATTTACCCCACTAATCCCCTTGACACTAAGGAGTATTTTAGCATGACCAATCAACCTAACCACATATTTTTAGACTATTCTTTGTGCCAGTATAATATAAAATTTAAATCATTATTAAAATTTCATCAGATTGGAATTTAACAAGCAATTGATCCTAGAAATAAATACTCTTTATATAAATAGTCTTGGAATAATGTGCAAATCAAAAGATTGTGGTAATGTTATTCCACAATCTTTTGATTTGTATTTCTTCTTCAAAATTGCTTATATTTTGATCAGTAATACTGCAGCTTGTTTTATTTAATCTGAATGATTGTGATTTGGAAATTGATTTTTCTTGCAGTCTTCAAAAAGTGATGGAAAAAAGACTTCTCCACAAAAAGATGCCAGGGACAATGAATACTTGATGGTTTATGACACAAATATTTATTAAATAGGCTGCAGACAAGAACAGGACCAAATTTGTATCTGTAATAGCTGTTTCCAATTCTAACATCTTTATGATACATGTCATTTTTTTACAATGACTTTTACACTTAAACAAGTGTCATTTGAACAGCAGGGGCATGTTATTATTTGGAAATAAAAAACTGTACAAATAAGTCTTTCCTTTAACAAAAATATTTATTTCAACTCTGGCATTTGAAGAGAAGCATTTCATTGTCAATGATAACAGTTCAGATGACATTGAACATATTTTTGAGACAAGTTCTCCAATGTTTTAAGCAACTATATTTACAAATGGGTTCAAGTAAGTTTGTTCTGATGTAACGGAAGAGAAAACTTCATTCAGTTTAATGTACTTTAAGCTTTCCTAGTACTAATGTTTGTATAACAGCAAACTACTGTGAATGCTGGAGATCTGGAAAGAAACAAAGTGCTGGAAAAACTCAGCAGGTCTGGCAACATCTGTAGAGAGACAAACAGTCAACTTTTCTAGTCAAATGTGACTATTTTTTAACAAAAGAAAAATCATTGGAATCAATATGTTAACATTGATGTTTGTGAACTGACTTCTAACACACAAGAAAATAGCATGGTGGCACAGTGGTTAGCACTGCTGCATCACGATGCTAGGGACATGGGTTTGATTCCAGCCTCGAGTGACTGTCTCTTCATGGAATTTGCATATTCTTCCTGTGTCTGCGTGGGTTTCCTTTAGATGCTTCCACAATCCAAAGATTATGGTTAGCTGAATTAGCCATGCTAAATTGTCACTTAGTGTCCAAAGATAGGTAGGTTAGGGGATTAGTGGGTGTGAGTTTATAATTATAGGGCAAGAGGTGGAACTGGATAAGATGCTCTGTTTGGAGATTTGATGCAAACTTGATGGGCTGAGTGGCTCCTATACTGTAGGGATTCCATGATTCTCTGCTTTTAAATTTGACATTTAGTGCAGTAATATTTCTGAACATTACGTAAAACTTGTGCACAATGAAATTCAGTGCCGAGTATCCAAATACTTTATATAATATTATGGGCTGTAGGTTCTCAGCTCCAGGTTGTCTGTGATACCCCAAAGATATCTAGGGAAACCGCCCAACTGAAAGTTCCCACATAGATTTGCATGGCAATAGCCTGGGAAGTACAAACTTCCTATAGTCAATTACCCTTCAGTAGGAACCAGCTAAAAAGAATGATTTAAATCAGAAACTTTGGATGGTCCTGGCTATCTTATAGTTATTCAAAAAAAAAAATTAGAAGAATTAAAACCACTTCTAGCTTTTGGGGAACTATTCTACAGATCCACTCTGACGTCTCTACGAATTTCCCTTACACTTCTGAACTCCCCAACCCTCACCACAGGACATTCCCCCAGGGGACACCCCCACCCATCCAATGGATTCCTCCCCTACCCCCAGGGACTCGCATATCCACCCTGACCGTCCTCAAGGCCATCCCCAACCCCCTCAAGACCCAATCTGACCCCTTCTGCCAAGACCTGAACTGAATTGTTTGCGGGTGTCTTCTTTCTGTATGCCTATTTTTTTAAACAGCTGGGAGATGGCACAGGAAAAACGTGTAACTTGCGGAGCACTTTTGATGCTCTTTTACCTTGGACCTGGAACAAGCAACATCTCCTAAATACACTGCTTTGTGTTTGACTTAAACTCACAGGTGTGACATCTCATTACTTTCCTTTTGTTGTAATTCCCATTCAATAAGTAATAGAAGCTATATTACTAACCACCATAAAGTGAAGCATTTCATTGTCATTGATAACAATTCAAATAATACTGAACATATTTTTGAGACAAACTCTCTAATGTTTTTGGAGAAAATTAACTATAAAAGAAAAGGCTGATGAATGGCAGATGGGAGTTTAAATTAGACAAATGCGAGGTAATGCCTTTTGGTAAATTGAACCAGAGCAGGACTTACTCAGTTAATGATAGAGCGTTGGGGAGGGTTACAGAATAAAGAGATCCAGGGGTACATTTTCATAGCTCCTTGAAAGTAAAATCACAGATGGACACAGTGGTGAAGAAGGCATTCGGCATGCTGGGTTTCATGAACCAGAATATTGAATACAGGAGTTGGGATGTCTTGTTGAAGTTGTACAAGACATTTGTAAGGCCACACTTGGAATACTGTGTACAATTCTGGTCACCCTATTATAAAATGGCTATTATTAAATTAGAAAGAATGCAGAAAAGATTTACTAGGATGCCACTGGGACTTAATGGTTTGAGTTATAAGGAGAGGATAGAAAGACTGTGATTTTTTTCTCTGGAGCATAGGAAGCCGAGGGATGACCTTACAGAGGTCTATGAAATAGTGAGAGGCATAGAAAAGGTAGATAGTCAATATCTTTTTCCAAAGGTAGGGGAGTTAAAATAGAGGGCATAGATTTAAGATGAGAGGGGAGAGATACAAAAGTGTCTAGAAAGGCAATTTTTTCTCACAGAGGGTAGTGAATGTCTGGAACAAGCTGCCAGAAGTAGTAGTAGAAGCGGGTACAATTTTATCTTTTAAAAAGCATTTAGATAGTTACATGGGTACAATGGGTATAGAGGAATATGGGCCAAATGTGGGCAGTTGGGATTAGTTTAGGGGTTTAAAAAAATATAAGGGCTGCATGGACAAGTTGGGCTGTTTCTATACTGTAAACCTTTATGACTCAATAACTATGTAAGTGCAAGTTGTTTCTAACCTATTAATGATTCATAACAAAAAGTCAAGGAGGAAAAGTAGGTCTGTTAAGCATTTAGATGGACAATATTCACAAGAAACTCCTGTCAATAATTTCAATCAGAAGAAAATGAAACGGGCAATATATTAAAATTAGCCAATCCCTGCTGAATGCATCCATAAAGTGGCAATGATTTTAGCTGAGTTTACCGACCACATGGGAATCATTTTCTTTTAAATACCGTTTACAGAGAACTTGGAAGCAGCTGCATTTAGAAGAAAGGCTGTTTTTAATCCATACTTAATATTCTTGTTGTTTTAACTTTTCATTCCTTCTGATGATGTCCTTACAATTTTATGTAGATATTTTGGTTTTATTTATTGACTTTCTTTCCTAGACAAACTTGGACTATCTCAGCAAAAGATTCAGCCTCTATGTTGGCTTGGAAGGCTTCCTGCACAAGACAGAAATTTCTGGTATGTATTCTTCCTGTTCTGTTGCTGTGCCTCAGTGTACTTTCCAGGTCAACTTAACATCACTGAAATGTTCTCTAAAGTTTTTCCTGGTCTTTTATCCTGAACCTAATATTGTTGCTCTGGACTATTTCTTACTGTGTTCCGCAGATCTTTGGCTTCCTGAGATTCCAAAGATTTCCCTGTAATCTAATCTAAGCACCATGTTACTGACTCTGGAAAAGTAGATTTGTGTGTACCTGAAAGCATGCTTTTAGATGCTGTCTTCTAATTTTGCCCCATGAGTTAGAGAAGTGAAGGCTTTTAACTGTGCCTATGCAGCATGAGCAATCACTTTGTGTTTAATTAGCCTTGGTCTGCTTTATGCATCTGCATGAACTGACAATTGTGAATTTATGGGCCTGATTTTAACTCTGTATAACATGTCTGTACAAAATGCATACTTTTCTTCATTTATTGACAATAATTTAACATTTACCAGAAGCATGAAATGTGTAATAAACTCAAACACATACTATGGGTATGGTTGATGCTGAGGAGCTTGCCTTCACAAGGCATTGAAAATTCAGGTAATAGGTTTCAGAGGATATGGCAATAGAAGTTATTAAGTACATGTCCTGGTCCTGAATGCTTATTTGTGTTTTAAGACAGCACGTTGCACCAAGGGATGAATGAACTTGAAGCAAAATGGAGAAAACACACGAAAAGCAAATGTTTACCATGAAGTGCTAATTTTTAACTTGTTGATAGTGGATGATAAAAATGCTATTTCATAGGAAGAAGTGGAGCACAGGAAACATTTTACTCACGTACAATCCTCACATACATATTGGGACCCTGAGTAGCATCAGCAGTGGTACGACAACTATTAAAGTTTGTGGCCTCCCACTTGGGACTCTGGGCCATTATCATGGCCTGGACCTTTGATCAGCATCTCTATTTTTCACTTTTGTTTAACAAGTGGCAATTTTACTGAGGTGACCCCTTGAGAAAGGTGATAGTGGTCGAGGTTTGAGGTGATAGGTGGGTCACAAATTTAAATTTCTTTCCAGTCTATACTCCATCTAAACTGCATACTGAATGCCATATTCTGATGTCTCCAAGCGGACATCTGAGAACTGTCCACAGAGGCACCATTCATACATTCTACCATTCGTATTCAACATGAAGACTCCCATCTTGATCATGAGATATCTGATAGGATCAACAGTGTAACCTTTTTGGACTTTACAAATGCTTCAGTCAGAATCTAATTACCTTTTAAAAGGTGATATAGAATAAGCAAATTCAAATGAAATGAAGTTAAATTGGAAAATGTCTTACTGAGGTCATGGCCAGAAACAGGGCTGAAAACTTTGAAGATAATGGTATGCTCATATGCAATTCTTCTCACTTCCCACTCCTCCTTCATTCTCCACTCTTTTCTGATTTACAAGTTGCAGAAGGTATCAGCTTGCACCTATAACTATCTTCCCCTCCCTGCACACTACTCCATCCTTGTGCCTTTTCCATTCAGATAACCAAGGAGTGTAGCCAGACTATGCAGTGCAGAAACACTAAAAGAGAATGGTAAAGACACAGCAACAAATATAAATTTCTTGCTTGCAGCCAATATTGGCACTGAACATATCTTAAAAGATAGACTAGATGTGGATTAATGAGGAGACACTTGGCATGAGTGAACTACAACCAGGGCAAGACAGTACACATGCCAGCTCACTGGAGGGTGCGGATGTGGAACTCGTTTTATTCATTCAGGGTTGTAGGCATTGCTGGCTAGATCAGCATTTATTGACCATCTCTAACTGTCCTTGAGAAGGTTATGGTGAGCTGCTTTTTTGAACCACTGCAATTCAATGATGCTGGTACATCCATAGTGCTGTTAGGAAGGGAATTCCAGGACTCTGCCCCAGCGACACTGAAGGAAAAGCAATATAGTTCTAAGAAAGGCTGGTGAGTGGCTTTAAGCAGAACTTCCAGATTGTGTTCCCATCCATTAGGCGTCTTTGTCCTTCTAGCTGGTGGCAATTATTGGAAGCTGCTGCCTAAAGAGTCTTGGTGAATTCTTGCAGTACATTTTTATGTGGTACACACTGCTGCCACTACTCAGTGGTGGAGGGAGTGAATGTGGCAAGTGGAGCGTATACCTGCTGACTTATGCCTTGTATATGTGTACAGATTATGGGGAGTCAGTGGTTGAATTATTTGCTGCAGGATTCCAAGCCTCTGTTTTGCTCTTGTAGTCAGAATATTTAAATGGCTATTCCACTTCACTTCCTGGTCAATGTTAACCCCCAGGATATTGACCTTGGGGAATCAGTGGCAGTAAAGTCATTGAATGTCAAGGGGTGATAGTTAGATTCTCTCTTGTTGGAACTGGGCATTGTTTGGCACCTATGTGGCACAAATATTTATTGACATTTGTCAGCCTATGCAATAAATAGTATCCAGTTTTTACTGCTTTTGGACATGGACTGCTTCAATATCTGACGAGTCATGAATGGTGTTGAACATTGTGCAATTATTTCTAACATTATGATGGAAGAATTGTCATTGATGAAGCAGTTGAATTTGGTTGGGGGTTAAGATATTAATCTGAGGAACTTAGTGATATCCTGGAGTGAGATGATTGACTTCAAACAACCACAACCATCTTCCTTTGTTGAGGTATGATTCCAACTATTGGCGAGTTTCTCCCCAATTCCTATTAACTTCAGTTTTGCTAGCACTTGTTGATGCCTCACTTGGTCAAACACTGCCTTGATGTCAAACAGTCGCTCTCACTTCACCTGTAGAGTTCAGCTTTTCTGTCATATTTGAACTAAGGCTGTAATGAGATCAGGAGCTGAGTGATCTTGATGGAACCCAAACTAAGCATCAATAAGCAGGTTGTTGCTGATTAAGTGCCATTTGACAATGCTGCTGATGATCCCCTTCCATCACTTTGCTGATGATTGAGAATGGACTAATGGGGCAATAATTTACAGGGTTGGATTTGTCCTGATTTTTCTGTGCAAAATGTACTTAGGAGGTTTTGCACATTGCTGGTTAGATATCAGTTTATAGCTCTGCTGAAACAGCTTGGTTAGGAGTGCAGTAAGTTCTGGAGCACAAGTCTTCAGTGCTATTGCCTGAATACTTTCAGGGTCCATAGCCTTTGCAATATTCAATGCCTTTGATAGCACATGGAATTATTAGAATTAGCTGAAAACTGGCTCTGGAGATCTGCTAGAGATCTCCGGAGAAGACGCGAGAAGGATCACTCACAAATCACTTCTGGTTAAAGGCTTTTGTGAATGCTTTAACTATATCATTTGCAGTGATGTGCTGGGTTCTCCCATCATTGAAGATGGGGATATTTTGAAGCCTCCTTCTCCAGCGAGCTGTTTAATTGTCCACCTCCATTGGTGACAGGATGTGACAGTATGCAGAGCTGAAACCTGATCCATTGATTGTGAAGTTGCTTAGCTCTTGCTGCTTACACTGTTTGACATTCAAGTTGTTCTGTGTTCTAGCTTCACTAAGTTAATACCTCAGTTTTAGACATGCATGGTATTGCTCCTGGCATGCCCTCCTGCACTCTTCACTGAACCAGAATTTATTCCCTGGCTTGCGGTAATGGTACAGTGGGAGATATGCCAGACCATGAATTTACAGATTGCAATTGAATACAATTCTGCTGCTGTGAATGGCCCACAATCCCTCATGGATAGTCAGTTTTGAGTTGCTAGATCTGTTTGAAATATATGATATTTAGCATGGTGGTAGTGCTACACAACGTGATGGAGGATATCCTCAACATGAAGATGTACTCATCCAGAAGTCTTTTAAAAGACTCTAACGAATTTGCTTCCACCAACACCGACAGCAGCCGATTCCACTCACCTGTCTGCCTCTCAGTGAAAAACCTACCCCTGACATCTCCTCTATACCTACTCCCTAGCACCTTGAACCTGTGTCCTCTTGTGGCAGCCATTTCAGCCCTGGGGAAAAGCCTCAGAATCTACCTGAGAATACCTCTCGACATGTTATACCCTTCTATCAGGTCCCCTCTCATCCTTTGTCTCTCTAAGGAGAAAAGATCGAGCCCTTGCAACCTATCCTCATAAGGCTTGCCACCCAAACCCAGGCAACATCCTTGTAAATCTCCTCTGCACCCTTTCAATGGCTTCCACATCCTTCCTGTAATGAGGTGGCCAGAACTGAGCACAGTACTCCAAGTGGAGTCTGGCCAGGGTCTTATACCACTGCAGCATTATCTCCCGACTCCTAAACTCAATTCCTTGATTGATGAAGACAGTATACCATATGCCTTTTTAATCACATTGTCTACCTGCGAAGCCGATTTAAAGTCCTATGAACCCGGACCCCAAGATCCTTCTGATCTTCCACTCCGCTAAGAGTTTTACCCTTAATATTATATTCCTTCATCCCATTTGACCTGCCAAAATGGACCACTACATATTTATCTGGGTTGAAGTCGATCTGCCACTTCTCCGTCCAGTCTTGCATCCTATCTATGTTACTCTGCAACTTCTGATATCCCTCCAAATAATCTACAACACATCTGACCTTCATGTCATTGGCAAACTTACCAACCCATCCCTTCACTTCCTCCTCCAGGTCATTTATAATAATCACAAACAACAAGGATTCCAGAACAGATCCTGGTACATTCCACTAGTGACCGACCACCATGCAGAAAAAGACCCATCCACAACCATTCTCTGCCTTCTGCAGGCAAGCCAGTTCTGGATTCACAAAGCAACGTCCCCTTTTATCCTATGCCCCCTCACTTTCTCAATAAGCCTTGCATGGAGGACCTTATCAAATGCCTTGCTGAAATCCATATAAACCACATCCACTGCTCTTCCTTCGTCAATGTGTTTAGTCACATTTTCAAAAAACTCAACCAGGCTCATAAAACACGATCTGCTTTTAACAAAACCATGCTGACTACTTTTGATCATACTATACTTTTCTAAATGTTCATAAATCCTCTCTCAGGATCTTTTCCATTAACTCACCAACCACTGAGGTTAGACCGAGGTCGTGCGAGGGCTGCTCCTGGAGGTTACTTCAGGAGTGGCCTAGTGCTTCACGTCGTTAGTGTATGCTTAAACTGGATTTAGATAGGCAACATGACAGCTCAGAGACTATCGCTGTTGCTGTGCAGACACATGGATTTGGGCCTGAGGTCTGCGGGAGTTTGCGCGTTCTCCCCGTGGTTGCGTGGGTTTTCTCCGGGTGCTCCGGTTTCCTCCCACATCCCAAAAATGTGCTCTTAGGCTGATTGGGTAACAAATTGTCCCTATATTGGTCTCTATATGTCATTAAGACGTTAGGATGGTGGCGCGGGCTCGTTGGGCCAAAGGGCCTGTTTCCCGTGATGTGTTGTTCTTTGACTCACCGGTCAATAATTTTCTGGGCTACCTCTATTCCCTTTCTTGAATATAGGAACCACACCTGCAATCCTCCAGTCTTCTGGAACCTCTCCCATCTCCATCGATGATGTAAGGATATCACCAGAGGCTCTGCAATCTCTTCCTTCACCTCCCACAGTAATCTGGGGTACATCCCATCTGATCCTGGCGACTTACCTATCTTGAAGCTATTCAAAAGCTCTAACACATCCTCTTTCTCAATGTCCACACACCCAAGCTTTTTAGGCCACTGCAAGCCTGCACTACAACCACCCAATACCAAAGTAAAGTATTCATTAAGTGCCTCTGCTATTTCTGCC
Source organism: Sphyrna mokarran (assembly GCA_024679065.1). Classification (NCBI taxonomy): domain Eukaryota; kingdom Metazoa; phylum Chordata; class Chondrichthyes; order Carcharhiniformes; family Carcharhinidae; genus Sphyrna; species Sphyrna mokarran. The sequence goes on from JAGIQG010000015.1 coordinate 28,941,497, forward strand.
GATTCTATACAAACTTTCCCACCATCACTTTTTATAGGACCTATTCCTTCGCATTTCATCCTTTTACTCTTCACATATTTATAGAATGCCTTAGGGTTTTCCTTAATCTTACCTGCCAAGGTCTTCTCATACCACCTTCTGGCTCTCCTAATTTCCTTCTTAAGTTCCTTCCTACAAGCCGTTCACTCCTTTAGATCGCTAACATTACCTAGCTCCCTGAACCTTTTGCATGTTTTTCTTTTCTTTTTGACTAGATTCGTTACAACTTTCGTGCACCATGGTTCCTGTGACCTACCATAACTTCCTTGTCTCATCAGAACATTGTCGTGCAGAGCTCCAGACAAACATTCCTTGAAAATCTGCCACCTTCCTTCAGTACATTTCCCCGAGAATACCTCCTTCCAATTTATATCTCTAATTTCCTGCCTGATGGCTTCATATTTCCCCTTACTCCAGATAAGCACTTTCCTAGCTCGCCTGATCCTATCCCTCTCCAATGCTAGCGTAAAAGAGATAAAGTTATGATCACTATCCCCAAAATGCTCTTCCAACAAGAGAACTGATACCTGTCCAAGTTCATTACCCAATACCAGATCGATTACAGCCTCTCCTCTTGTAGGCTTATCCACAAACTGTATCAGGAAACCCTCCTGAACACATCTAACAAAGTCCTCTCCATCCAAACCCCTTACCCTAGGAATATTCCAACCGACATTTGGGAAATTAGAATCTTCCATCACGACAATTCTGTTATTATTGCATCTCTCCAGGCTCTGTTTCCCTATCTCCTCCTCAGCAACCCTGTTACTATTGGGCGGTCTATAGAAAACACCCAGTAAAGTCATTGACTCCTTCCTGTTCCGAACTTCTACCCACAGAGACTCCGTAGACACTCTCTCCCCGGCGTTCATCTTCTCTATAGCCATGACGCTATCCCTGATCAACAGTGCCACTCCCCCTCTTTTGCCTCCCTCTCTTTCCCTCCTAAAGCATCTGAAACCCAGCACTTGAAGTATCCAGTCCTATCCTGTCCCTGAGACATGCAAGTCTCTGTAATGGCCACCACATCACATTTCCAAGCAGCGATCCACGCTCTAAGCTCATCCATTTCGTTCACCATACTCTTAGCATTAAAATAAACACATCTCAAACCTTTGGCCTGAGCACTCCCCTTCTCTGTCACCTGTCTATTCTCTCTCTTACACTGTCGACAATCCCCCTCTATTTGTGAGCTAACCTCCTTGCTCCCAGTCACTTCATATCGATTCCCTCCCCCCTTCCATTCTAGTTTAAAGTCTCCCCAGTAGCCTTAGCCAGCTTTTCCATCAGGATGTTGGTATCCCTGGGATTCAAGTGCCACCAGTTTTTTTCGTACAGGTCACACCTGCCCCTGAAGAGGTCCCTATGATCCAGGAAATCTGCTCCAATCCCTCAGCTGTGCATTTATCCTCCATCTTATTCTATTCCTGCTCTCACTTTCTTGTGGCACAGACAGCAATCCTGAGATTACTTCTTTGCGTTCCTTCTTCTCAACTGTCTATCTAACTCTCTCTATTCTCTTTTCATGACCCCCTTCCCTTTTCCTACCTATGTCAGGGATACCAATATGTACCACGATCTCTGGGTCTTCTCCCTCCCACTTCAGGATTTCTGGGACGCAACCAGAAACATCCCGGATCCCGGCACCAGGAAGCAAACGACCATCCGAGATTTTGATCTACTTCCGCAAAACTGCCTGTCCGACCCCCTCACTGTAGAGTCCCCAATTAATACTGTCTTTCTCCTCCTTTCCTTATCCTTCTGAGCTACTGGGGCTGGTCTCTGTGTCAGAGGCACAGCCACTGCTTCTTCCACCAGGTGAGCTGTCTTCCCCAACAGTACTCAAACAGGAGTACTTATTGTGAAGGGGCACATCCACCGGAGTGCACTCTAGCACCAGAGCTTTCCCCTTCTTGACCGTGACTCACTTGCCTGCATCCAGTGGCCCCGGTATGACAACCTGCTTGTAACTCCTGTCTTATCTCCTCATTTTCCCTGACCAGATGAAGGTCCTCGAGTTATAGTTCCAGTTCTCTAATATGGTCCCTTAGGAACTGTAGCTCAACGCACCCAGCACAGGTATGGACATCTGGGAGTCCAGGGGCCTCCAGGACCTCCCACATCTGACAGTCGGAACAACAGACTGGCCTCACTCTTATAATTCCCCTTTTTCAAAGAAAGCAGAAAAAGTAACTATGAATTAGTCCTATCTTGCCTCACCCGTTTCAGCCTAAGCCAGTGAGCCAGAGCCCTTTAGCTCTCACTCTGCTGCCCACTACCAACGATGTCCTCCATATAGTGCAGCCTCGCTTTTAAACCTTACACACTAAAAAAAACCCTTTCCAGCTCATCCCACGGCCCACTTCTGCTTAACTTTTAAAGTTACATTTTCAAAAACAGAAACCCTGTGAAAACAAAAACAGTTAGTTGCTTACCTGCCACAAATCGATCCTTCTCTCACCTTGCATGAGGTCAAGTGTATTTTTTCTTGTTTGTTCCTTTGCCACTGTCCCACTCTAGCCCTTTAGGACCCAGTCGGTTTGTAGTGACTATCGAGCTACTCTTGGTGATGGACATTGAAGTTTCCCACTCAGAGTACATTCTGCATTCTGGCCACTCTCATTGACTGCTTCAAATAGTGTTCCACATAGAGCAGGTTTGGTTTATCAGCTGAGAGATAGGTGAGGGGGTAATACATGTTGATCTGCAGGAAGTTTTCTTGCCATATTTGACTTAATATCACGGCACTTGATGTGGTCAGGAGTCAATGTTGAAAACTCCCAGGACAACTCACAGTATACCACTGAGCTGCCACTTCTCTGGATCTGTCCCTCCAGTAGAACAACACATACCTAAGAATGGTAATGGTGGTGTCTGGGATTTATTTGTAAGGTATGATTCCATGAGTACGAGTAGTCATATTTTCACAGCCAATGGCAATACGTGTATCAGATTTAAGTAAAGATGTCCTTATTGAAATGCAGACATTTCATAGATTGTTTGCACTGAGATTCAGATAAGAAAATCTTCCCTGCTCACCTTCAGTGGATATGACCTCAGTTGATATGAGCAGCATGGCGGTACAGTGGTTCACACTGCTGCCTCACAGCGACAGGGACCTAGGTTCAATTCCAGCCTTGGAAAACTGTGTGTGGGTTTTCTCCAGGAGCTCTGGTTTACTCCCATTGTTCAAAGATGTGCAAGTTAGGCTAATTGGCCATGCTAAACTGCCCCTTAGTGACCCAACATGTATAGGTAAGGGGGAATAATGGGATAAATACATGGGGTTATGGCAAGGACCTGGGTGCGATCCTCTGTCAGAGAGTCAGTGCATACTTCAAGCGCTGAGTGGCCTCCTTTTGTACTGTAGTGATTCTTTCTGATCTCCTTCTCCACACTCCTCCTCCATCTACTAGCAGCTTTTTCTGCTTAGTTTGGACTGTGCTGTACTCCAAGGGCGATGTATTTTTAATCTGTGAGCAATTGGTTAATGGAGAAGACTTAAAGTCAGGGACAAGGATCATGTCTCTCCTTTGCTACCTACTATAATCGCTTCATGAAGTGATTTGCAACTTGAAGCAACCGTGAATAGTATCAAGACTTTTATAATTTTGTCAACAGCAAGTGATGAACACTTCAAATGGCATGGGCAAAATTCTTCCCTGTTATTATGAACTGAGCATGGGTTCAGCTTTATAATGTTAAGAAGTAGTGTTAGCTTGAGCTTGAGCTCCAAATAGCACTGCTGCTGTTAAATGTTATGATCTGCAGTTCTAAATGTTTCTGGTGGCTATTCACTGCGTAGGTAAAATGCCCTTATGGCATCCACCACTATTTGCCATTGCAACTGTGTAAGCACGTCACAGATACTATTTTAGAGCTCAAAGGGCACATGCAGCTGTAGGTATAAATTCTCACTTACTATCAATTTTAAAAAAGCTCTCAAGCAATAAATTCTACAAAATTTTTCTGTTTGAATTGAATAGGTTTTTTTCCCTTGGGCTTTTCCTTGAACTTAAAACCTGGGACAATTGTATTAAACTGTTCTGCAACTTGGTTTCTGCAAGTGAAGTTGGTGTCTGATAAGTAATCACAGAACTAAAGAAGTCAATAACTTAGCAAAGTTAGGTAAAAATGCTTCTTTGCTTCAGGAATTTTTCAGTGAAGAGTTTCCCTCTCATCTTTCCAATTCTATGTCACATCTGAAATGTTACCAACTACTTCCTTCTGGTGCATACCTGGAAATATCTCTTGTGGTAACAATTATAGCACTTTGTTTCTACAGCTAGATATATATGTTCAGGATGTACTTCAGATCTTTCTCATTTAATGCAGATTTGCACTTGCAGGTTTTCATTTTATACGTGATAAATCAGTTTGACTTGTATATTTCCAGTTCATGATGGTCTTACAACTGGTTGACACTTTTTGTTCCTATTGATAATAGCACTTTACAGTCCTTAAATAGCTACATTCTGTTTGATTGAATTAACACTCAAAGCATGGCCATCTTAAGTCAATCTGTCATTAATCTCTTGTGCCATTTAACAATGATAATACAATCACATATTGTTTTGCTGTCTAGAATATCTTAGACTAAGTATTTAGACATACGGACTTACGAAACCATTCACTGATTTTGGATTTCTTTTGCTTTGTTTAATTGTATTGAGTCTTTCCACACCCGGAAAGCTGGTTTCTCTGTATTGACTGGCTAGTTTTGACTGGTTAGATGTTCTGCCTGGAAGTGAGTCTAGTTGGTAACAATTAGGGAACATTCAAAGCAAGTCACAGCTCCATTAGGGAGCCTGTAAGTTCCTCAAGGAGAGGGGAGCGGTGTTGGGGTTTGGTGATGCGGGAACCAAACCCCAATCTGAGGGTGTGAAGGATCTGATTTCGAGGAAGGCTTATTTGATTCTAGGTCAAGATTGATTCTTGAGCCCGGAGTGGTTCAGTGTCCAATCCCTAATCCTGAGAGTTGGGTGGGTATGCCTACTCTCAGTACACGTTTGAGCTTCAACCTGATCGTACCTGATCCCCAACTGTATTGAATCTTTGCAAACCTCTCTTGCTTTTTGCCTATTGTTTTGAGTAGGTTTACTATAATGTTATAGGTCTTTTTTAAAATGGATTTGAGTGCAAGATGTCTCAATTTTATTTATCCACAAAATTTAGGAATTATACAGCACCCTTTATATACAATGGCAGAATTAAAGAGGGCTAAATTTTAAACAGCGAAGGCTCAATCTCCTATTTCACGATATTCACAGTCTAAGCTGTGCTTGTTCTGCTCATCTACTAACAAACCTAGCATCTTCCCCTGGGGATTCAGAAGTAGCAAAGACAGAATTGTTGCCTGACAATAGTGGTGGGTTTACAGGCAACTGGCTCAAGATAGAGGCTTAGGAGTTGCTTACAACTGAGCAAATGAATAACAAGGATAAAAGAGAAGAAAGCAATCTTGAGGAGTTCAAGTTTAATTTCAAAATGGTGAAAGTTATTGTGAATTCTTTAATGCATGTTCAATCATACAGAACTGTATTGTTTAATGGACTAATAAATCAAGGGTAACATGCAAAGGATGGAATTTTTCATTTTGGAGACTGTGTGGTGATGGATGGAAATGTCAGCACGATTCCCGCAGGATAGATTTTTCCGTCAGATCTTCTGCTTGTTAGCTCATTCATTATGCATTAGCAAGGAGCTTGTTGAATCTCCATAGAACCATAGAATCCCTGCAGTGCAGAAAGTAGCTATTCGGCCCATCGAGTCTACATTGACTCTACAAAAGAGCATCTCAGTCAGGCCCTCCCTTCTATGTTATCCTTGCAGCCGCAAGCTTTTAACATTATTAATTCACCTAACCTACACATCTTTGGATACCAAGGAGCACTTTAATGTAGCCAATCCATATGAGTAGCACGTCTTTTGGACTTTGAGAGGAAATCGGAGTACCCAATAAAAACACATGCAAACACAGAGAGAATATGCAAATTCCACACACACACAGTCACTCAAGCCTGGAATCAAACCCAGGTCCCTTGCACTGTGTTAACCACTGGTGGTGGGCAGGCAGTCATCTGTCCACCCCAACATTACATCACAAGGTCGAAAGTCCTGGCATCATATAACAGTACCCTCACAGTAGGCCTGGTGTTGTGCTGGCGAGTGAAGCAATGGCCCAGAGAAACAGACCCTCTGTACCATGGTTGACCAAGGCCTCACTGGGGATTCTCCCAGGGGAGAATATAGAAGTTGGGAGTTGGAGATTTACCCTGCACCTAACCATGCCAGCCTGGGAGGAGGTTGCCTAGGAGATCACCACCTGTGGCCAACAAAAAAAAAAAAAAATAACCACCTTGCACTACAAGAAAAGGATGAATAATCTCCCACTCCCGTCCTGTAATGGGTCATCTTCTCCTGCAGGGACAAATGGGAGGATTGAAAACCCGATGGCTGAGAGGGTGCGCAAGATGTTGGAGTGGAGCAATTGGGTGGCATATGTTGGAACCAAGGCTCGGCAGGCAAGAGTTATGGGTGGTGCCAGAGGCATTGGAGGAAGATGCTGGGGGATCAGATGCTGGAAGGCTGCAGAGAGTGTGAGGAAGTGGATCAATGTGGACATTCCAGGTGTTACATCTATTCCATGGATGGGATAGATATTTACTCTTGTTGCTATAATTAAGTCATTCATTTTCTTATTGCAATGGGTGCCAGTCATCTGTGTCAATGCGTGAGCACTGACTGATGCTACTAACGCTTGTCACTGACCATCTCAGGACAACAAGATGGCCCGCGTCTCTTCCATGGTATACAGCAGCCACAGTTTGTCACACTTCAGGCAGACGGCTGCTCCACGTGGTGCCATCTTCCTGGTGTGATTGACTGTGGGTCAGCAGGAACATCTAAACGCAGCTCCCCCTGCTTAATGGTGCACAACTGCCAGCATTTCAGGAGAGTCATGTGCTTGGAGCCTCCTTAACGGCATGATTCGCACGAAGACTCTTTCATTGTATTAGTGTCAAAAGGTTGCAATGCAGAGCGCACCTGAGAAACCAACGGTGTCCAACCCATTTTTCTTGCTGTTGTGACACAAAGTTTTGGGGAAAATTCCACTTAATAGGCTCTGACAAGAACTGAGTAATGCTCCATTTGTTTTGGCCTGGAGGAATTAATCACCCTTCCTCTGTCCAATGATTAGATGTTCTAACTATGTTCAAAAGTCAAACTAGGTTCAACTGCGTGACATCCAAAAAGATCAAAGTTATGTCTATTTACTGAAAGGTACATTTGATTCCTCTTTGAAGTCAAGTACTGTTTTCATTCTACCAACTACACACACTATTTGCCAAAGTGACATACACAGTTATCAATTAAAATGCAATGTTAAATTACAGATAGCAGTCTATACTGGAACTTAACTGAGGTGCTGTCTATTTTCCAAATATTATTATACCATTAGAATTACAAGGACATCAGAAATATCTTATTTACGCAATCAGGCAGCAGTTGATATTGAATGTCTCTTCTCACTGATTTCACCAAGCATGCCAAACTACTTCAAAATCATTGCATTCTTCATACTTTGTTTTCACTATTACTTAGTGCACTATGAATAACCACTTTTAAAAAATACAGTGCAATAACTATTTCATGCACCTATATGACACAAAAGTAAACTTTACTATGATTACATTTGTGTCATTGAAGGATACAGTCAGTGGACATTAACATAATGCCATTAACTGGTATTATTTTTGGTAAACCAAAAACTGGATGTACTTTAAGAAGATTATATACAGCAGTTATATACAGCCTCAGTCTATGGTTTTGCAGGCTTGAAGATTCTGAGTAAAATACTTGATGGTTTAAAGTTTTCTATTTTTAAACAGAAATCTAATACTTAACCTTCAGGTCTCAACAAAAGGCTGATTTCCATAAATCCCCTCAAATCCATCTAAACTATTTCTTTCCCTTCAAGTGTTTGACTGCTGTTATTAAAGTGTGTGAGGCTGGTTCAAAACAAGCCGGAACTATGGCTGTACTCCGAGTTTGAAGTATAAGCAGTTCTAATTGTCGTTGGCAAGCACTGCTAGCAAATAAAAGATCAATGTGAAACTGCCAATTAATCTCACTGCCAAAAGCAAAATCTGAACATTTTTCAGGTTAACTGGGGCCATGGCTGCATGGCACAGGCAAAAGACCATCTGTGGCATTTGCATTAATTGTCTTTATTTCTGCATTGTTGGAGTAATTTTCTAAATACTAGTTGGATACAAGGGACCGACCTCACAAGACAACCTGGTCATTTTTAGGTTATAACATAGCCTAAAATATATGAAAATAATCACATTTCACAGTGGTGACATTAAACCATTTAATTTCCAAACTTGGCTTACCAATTTTGGCTGTAGACATTCCAGAAGGTTTGATCCTGTTATGTTTTGACCATATGACATCTGACCGTGTGATGTCTGATCATGTGACACACGATCACATGATATTGAAAATATTACATTTCATATTCTTGCCCCATAAACAAAGATGTTGTTCAACATCTTTGTACTTTATCACACTGTGTAACATAGAGAGCCAAGAGGTCACTCAGAAGCAGATGAAGACCTAGGGCTGAGAATGATTCACAGAAATATACTTCATGCCTCATGCAGTTGACTTTTTTCTAGGTGCATTCACTGTTATTATTTAGGTAAGCGTTACAGGCTTTTTGCACACAGCAGTATCTCCATACATAGCAATTGAATGAATAATTTCTTAATCCACGTTTTGATAGTGTACTAGTGGAAGAATGTTGAACAAGTCACTAGAGAAACTCTTTCATTTACTTTAAATATGGCATATGAATTTTAACATTGTTAGAGACTGTTTTGTAGCTTAGTGTCCCATTAAGAAGGACAAGTACTCCAACAAAACAGCACTGCCATCTCTGCTGTATGGGGTGGTATCCTGAATTATGTGCATGATTGACTGTTACTCAAGTATATACAGTAATCTTTTGTAAAGGTTGACCTCTGACTTTTGTCCAGAAACACTCTTAATTTTTCATATATTGTAATTCAAACCTATAGTAATTAAAACAGTATTGTAAGACATTTTCTAATGGTATATCTCTTCCTTTCTTTCCCTTCTCTTTGCAGCATTGTAATCTTAGGCTCAGATGATGCCACCGCTTCCTCTTGGGGGATCAAGAGAAACTTTCTGAAACAGGAGCACAGCTTGATAAAACTGTGTGAGCACGTGTTTGATGACTGGATAGGATTTTGTTGAAAGCACCATGTTGATGATTCATTACGTTCACCTAACACCCGATGAGCGCAGTAAAAACAAATCAATCTGGAACTGATATTACCTGAAAGACCAGGATCTTCATGTCCAGTTCTTATTCATGAGACTGGAAAAAAAATCCTCATTGGCATTGTGTTTGGAAACAAAGATGAATTCCAGGTTTAGTACTGTTCTTAGACATGATGAGAAACAGATTGTCTGTTTCTGTAAGTCTCAGCGATGGCTTCCCCCATTCCCTTTTGTTTGAAAGTAAGCCTGTCAAAGACATTACCTGTATAAAAGTTGACTCCCTAACCTTATGTCTAAAAATGAGTCTCAAAATTCTGACTTTTACACATGTATATAAAGTAAGTTCCAGAGTAGGATCCAAAACAACAGCTTGCTGATACAGAGGCTATGAATTAAGTCAACTTGATTTGACACCTTGAAATAAAGCTGCTATTCATGGAATTAATGTTAAGTTAGTTACTGAAAATTGCTTTTGGAATAAAAACATTCTTTGGAAGCAGTGACTTATATGATTTCATCCTATGCTCGCTCTATTTCTAGATAGTTTGGAGAATAGTGTTTCACTCTATATAACATTTGTAGATGGTGATAAATCCATGTGGTTACTAAAATAAATATACAGATTAGCTAATCAATGGAAGCTACATTACAGTAGAAAAATAAATGATAATCCATGTAGGATCATGTTATAGTTACAGCACAGAAAAAGACCATTTGGTCTGTTACATCAGTGTCAGATCTCAGTAAGAACAATTTACCTGGTGCCACTCATCTGCCTTTCACCCAAAGCCACTGTAACCTTTTCCTCTATTGATCTAGTTCTTTTTTGAAACCACTAATTGAATCAGTCTATATTACACTCTCAGGTAGTACATTCCAGATCATAAGTACTTGCTACATAAAAATGTTTTTCCTCATGTTGCCATTGTTTTTGTTCACTCATCACATTAAATCAACATCGTCTGGCTCTTGATCCTTTCACCAGTATGATACAGTATTTCATTGATAGTGTTTTTAGTCATTTGTTACAGTAAAAGCTTTAAAACATACAATCTTTCTACATCATTCTTTTAGCTGGTAATTGAATGTTCAAATCTCTTACTGAAAGATTTCATGTTCTCTGAAAGTAACAAAATAGATGAATGACTTGTAGGATCAGATGAAGATCATTCCCATCATCACGTGTCACCTCTTATGGTGAGAAAATGACTAAAGACGTTGGTCACCATGAAATTAATTATAGACAATAGGCAGAGAATGGAGCTTCCAGAATGCCTGCCTCCATATTTCATACTGAACAAAACAGAAGATTAAATCTCAATGGCAACTCTGAACTTGAAGTATTACAAAGGCTCCCCATCCAAACCAGACTTTGTTGGGCCCACAGAATGTCAACACAGTGATAATGTAATCAAAACTGGTTTCATGGCTACTCCCTTAAATATATTGGCCTTCCTGTCTCTTGAGGCAATAAGTGTGCACTGATGGCTCGAACTGGGCGGAATATGTGGAGGTTCTGGGTTGCTGAAGTGTCAGAAACTCACCCCCCTCTCCCTATTTGGACAGCATGGTGGCAAACTAATTAGTGCTACTGCCTCACAGTTCCAAGGATTCTGGTTCAATTCTAATCTCAGGAGTCTGTGTGATGTTTGCACGTTCTGCCCCCCGTGCCTATGTGGGTTTTCTCAGGTATCTTGGCCTCACTGGTAGAGTCCAAAGTGTAATGTTTGGCACCAGTTTGGCTGCAGTAGCTGCCAGAATGTCCCTCACAAAACCATAACATCTGGGGAAAACCAACATAGACACAGGGAAAACCAACACAGATACTGGGAGAACATGCAAATTCCACACAGAGTGGCATCCAAGGCAAGAATTATTTTTGGGAAGTGAAGAGAATGGCAGCAAATCCAAGCAGTTACTTCACAGAGGTGCTGAAAACATAAGGCAGACCTCTCCCAACCTGCTGTGATGAATTTGGTGATGGTCGGGTGTGGAAAAACTGATTGGAGCCAAAAGGTTGAAAAACCTACCAGTTTAAAAAAATGCTGCAATTCTCCCAGTGGTGGGTTAATGGTAGGTTGGGTATCCCACTAGCATGTGGTGCATTTGCCATTTACATCTCATGAATGCTCATTAAAACAGTAATCTGATGGTGTCCCAAAAGGCCTCCTAACCTTGCATCACATCAACGGGAAATCATGTCGACATCAAATCCATTTGCTAACAATGATGTGCACAAGATAGCCCTCTGTTGGCAAGAGACTGGAAGATGACTGCAACAAAGCTTCCTCCCACTGTGCTGCATTTTTCCAGATGCACTACACACCACTCTGCCAGGGTAGACTGGCTCCTTCCTCTATCTCCATGCCATGCTGACCTTCATGGACAGCATCATGCTGCTGAACCCATGGACTCTCCTGTGTCACCATCTTGGTTCAGTTCTGTGCCAAGGGTTGGGGAGTACAATAGTCTTCTTCCCTCCTGCTGCCACACACCAACATTTATCTAGACAGCATTGTCCTGTGGAACTCATGCAGCCACTGTAACAATGTTCGACTAGGGGTGGAATGTGAAGTGAGGCCAGTGGGTGGTGTGATGGCTTGATAGAGACAAGGGGGGAATGAGGACTGTACAAGATGGGGAAGAGAGTAGGGGGAGGGAATCTGGACTCCAACAAGCCTGCATGAAAAGCTCACAAACAACGAGGTCAAAGGATACCATCACATTGTTTACTGGAAGGGGATGGATGAAGACTCTAGATGTGTTGGGTAGAGGTCCAAGTGGGACAGGGTGCCTCACAGGTGATAGTCTCAGATGGAGAATGATTGAATTGAGGAACATATTTACTCTTGAGATTATTAGCCTTTTCCCTCTAGGTTGCTGACATCCTACATGGCCTGGTGAAGACAGTGGGCTGGAGAAAATGACCTAAGTGTGCTGGACTGGTGTTTAAATGTGGCACTGGGACCTTCAGACCCATCAGTTGAGGTGGATAATGGTTTGCTGGGATAGTTGGAGGGGAACTCAACTGTGCACAATTAGTGAGGTTCCAAGTGCTAAATCTGATGTGAGATCCCATCATTCTAGTCAGCAAGATCAATACCACTGGAACCGCCTGCCACTGCCCTTAGTCTCAAAAATGTGAAAATTCCACCCACAGTTTCAACAGATTACCCAAAGTAGTTCAAATCCTTTAGTAAACTTAAAATTCCAACAACATTGATAATCATATAATCCCATTCATTTGTTAATTAATAAATCACTTTGTTCTTAAATTGTTATAAGTGGTCTAGGTCTTTCATTGGAACTGCAGAGCTTCAACTAGTGTGGTGCTAGGCTTGTCATTCAGCAATTACATTTAGGGGATTTCCGCTTCAGTTGATCTTTTAGTTGTAAACTGGAATATGTGCATCACTATGAAAGCTGTTAACAAAGGTGCTGGCGTTTATTTCATTTTATTTTTTGTCTGTAAAAGGTCAGGGGTGAAGTTGATTTACATTAGTCATGTGGAACAACAGCAGGATTTTCCAGCTATGCGTGCCCCAAGACTGGAAATTCCCCCCCCAGATCAACGGACCTTTAAATAATCCACCAAATTTTCTGTCCCAACTGCGGCAGGCAAGATGGGAATATTCTACCCAATCTCTTAGCAAATGGGCAACAAATTTTGCATTTTCTTTCCCACTGACTTCAGCCTAAGTGTTCAATGAACCATCATATCCAGTGCCATCCAGAGCAATATTTAAAGAAGCACTTCCTTTCATGTAGTCCAATTTCACTTTTAATTCATGGCCAGTCCAGAGGCCAATAAGTAGTAGCATATGAATGAAGAAAATATAACATGAGTAACAGTCATTTGGTAGCATAGAACTTGAATATAACTGAAGAAAGACATCTGTTCACCCATCAAGGCAAATGCAAGAATGCCAAATTTCAAGCAATCACTAGAGGAAGTGGGTGCTGATTAGTTGGCAAGTTGACTGATTAATATTATATTGACCAAGGCTAATCTTAAAAAATCAAATCTGAATTGATCACTGCTCCAGACGCGAAGCAACTAATATTACCTACACATTGTACGCTGTCCCAAGTTTAATTCCTAGCAGAGATTCATTTTAGCCATTTACTACAAAGTAAAAATGTGATTTCAAAAGGAATATTTTATTCTTCCGATTTGATAGTCACTACCTTCTTTTGGCAAGGATGTGAGAAACTGTTTGTCAGCAAATGATGATGAGGGTGTGCCAGCTGCCACTGACTGAATCCCTGAGGAAGCTGAAAATAATTAACATTTTAAATTGATGGATTTTCTTATAACAAACCGCAGGATGGCCACTAATGAAGAATGTTACCCCAGGGGTGAATGCTTGCTACCCAATTTTCAAGAAATTCTTTTTAGAAACACTTTGCTGTAACAAAGATATATTATTAAAAGATAAGTTTGTTAAAAGTTTGGGAAAATAGAAAGTTCATGACCTGCCTGAAAATAGAGCAGACACATTGAAGCCAAAAGTATAACTTGGGACTTAAACAAAAATGTTTGAAACATTCAGCCTGGCAGCATCTATGGAGAAAGAAAGTTAACTTTTCAGGTCCATGACCTTTTGTCAAAATAAAGTAGAATATTTTGTTGATGTTTCTCATAGTTCTCTCACTTTCATCACACAAGGTCATCTGGAGAAACCAGAAAAAGCCCTTCAGATAATTTATTTTTAAAAGGTTTGTTACCTTTAAAAGCTGTACAAGAGATACATCAGGGAATGGAGGAGAGGCAGCACCAAGATATAGGAGCCACGTGAAATTTATGCTGGTAGCTCATTCTTGTGGGTCATGCATGCAGCAAATGCTTTTTAGTTGCAGTTTGAGAAGTTGGGTGGATGGGGTGGAAGCGTAGTTGTCCCCCACTTGCTACTTAAAGTCAGCCAACACATTTTAAAGGTTGCAGACATGAGGACATGATTGAAATTCATGTAAACCTGGTCCTTAAATGCTCAAATGCCATCTTGAAAGCAGTGGACCCAGTTTTCCCCTTCCCAATAACAGAAAGCCTGCCTGGGAATATGCCGGTCATTTGTGGGACGAGGTCAGAGAGGATATTGATGAGACAAGCTTAGCTCCCATAACATAATTGCAATGCTGAACATTTAACTATTCAAGATAAGCATTATATCTCACACTTCAGAATTCTCTGTTCATACTTGCATCAACTCAGTTCAATGACTCACAATGTTCCCATCCCCCACATGTCTTCACTCTCCTCTGTTCACTCCCCAAAGCCTCATTCCATCCCTATTCCTGGGACTTATGTACTTGTACCAATTACTCTCTCCATCACTGCACCTATTCCCTCTATCCCCATTCTTCACAGCTTGTATAGAACATTTGCAATATATCTTATGATAACAGGCACATTATCAAAAGTGTTTGCTGTTGTAATGATTTCAACAAGGTCCATGGGTTGGACCTGCTGGAATATGAGCTCCCTAATTGAGTCCTGTTAAAGCTGCCCAATCAGGGAGCTCTACAGAGATAGGTAACATGAAGCATCTGGGTCACCAGCACTCAGGGTGAATACACTGTACTGGGAAGTATCTGCCTGAGTATTGTAAACTATTGTAAATAAATCTTTTGGTGAAGGGAAACTGTCCTGTCAGAAGTTATTTCAGCTCCCCTATTTTTGAGGGGAAGTTTATATAAAATATGTAACACTGCACACTCTCTCCCCACTTGAGGCAACTGTGCAATACAGCATGACAAAAGGAAAAATCATGGCAATAAATCACACATTTCTTTTTTTTTCCTTTCTGACTATCTCATGGACAAATTGCATGACAAACTGAAGCTACTTTCCACAGGCATTCTTCTCTCTCTGTTCTCCAGTCACAACAGAGATCATTCTAGTCCATGTCTTTCATTGCAATGCTGAGAGTGCTAACATCCCTGTTTCAGTAAAACTAAAGAGAACGCCCTGCCTGAAGATGTCAGAGTCCATGAGTTGGAGACCAAGCTATGGACACTGTGACATATAGAAAGGGAAGAGTTACTTGGACACGTTGTTCTAGGAGGCAATTACACCCCTTAAGATAGGGATCATCTGACTTGGTCAGTGATGAGGGACAGGGGGTGTTATTACAAGTTGAGGCAAGTAGAGGAATTGAGAAGTTGCAAGTGGAAGAGCTCCAGCCTTTGCAATTGCCCAACAGGCTCACAGTTCTTGGAGCTTTGTTTGGATGAGAATGAGGATAGTAAGATATGTGAGCGAATTGATCACAGCATCAAGCAAATTGGGGTAGAATCAGTAAGTTTAGAGAGATAAAAACAAGGCTCAAAGGTATGTGAGAAATGGATTTCAATTCATGGGGCACTGCCACCAATCCTGGGAAAAGTGGGAACTGTACCATTGGGATGGTCTTCACCTGAACAATGCTGGGACCAGTTTTCTAGCAAGTTGTGTAACTCAGGATTTAGAGAGAGCTTTAAACTAAATATGGGGAAAAGGATAATCTAAGGAGATATATGATAAATCAAAGGGAAACGATGAGGTAATAGAACTGGTAGCAATTTGGATAATGAAAATCAGAATGTGGCAGAAAGGGATAAAGCTTACAAACTTAAGAGCATATCAGGTATAGCCACAGATTGCAAAACGTGGTTCATAGCATCTCAAACGTATCAAGAACTATAGATTGCATGAGGGGATCGTTTAAAGTAAGTTCATGTCTCTCATGTCAAACTATATCCCTCACACACCCCTTATATCCCTCATATCCCCTTTGGCATTTCCATGTCCATTTACTCCCCTATTCTGTATAGAAACAATGAATCCTATTGTGACAGGCAACGAGTTTAAAAAAACTCAGTCATTCATTGAAAGCTTTCCATTTTCTTAAAGATAAACCTCCTTTTTACTATAGCCCAAAACAGTGTCAATCATCCAAATGATTGTAAGTTTCAATAGGTGAAACTGCAAGCACTTGTAACCTCTTTGCTTTGTGTCAGTAAACATTGTGAAATTGACAGAAGATACTAGACAGTCAGGGTTGTTAATCAAGCAATGTTTTCTTTGAGGTGTTTTAGTATTGAAATGGATGTCTGAACACTCAACCAAAGATTACATAATGAAGCTGGGCAGAGTGGGCGACATGACATGGCATTGATGGATCATGGACAGCATATTGGGGTGAGCATGTTTGAGGATTGAGAGCTAAAATGCTTTTCACTTTAACTGGTCAACAAAAATAGCCCACTCTCCTTAAAATGTGTACATGCAGAATTTTATAAGAATGATTCAAAGTGTACAGCTAGAGTGAAAATCAGTTCTGGATCCATTATTTGGGCTAGTTTTTACACCCAATCCTATATATTTAGACCTTGAAAAAAAATGGTCTAGACTGTTTCTAGCTTTGCAGGCAGCGGACTGGGCTTAATTCGCCAGCCACTCTGTGGAGAGAGCCATTGTACATGTGCAGATTCTGCACATGCACAATTCCAACAGCAGAGGTCTCACATTCAGGTAACTGCCAAGGCCTTGCTGTTAAGGCATCCTCACAAACTTGGGATAGCTGATGGATAGCACCCCCCCCCTCCTCCCCATCAATCACAGGCAAAGTGTACAAAGGGGCCTGTGCTCTCTCTCCCTGATCAGGCACCCCTTAAGGCCCTATCCCCTCCAGGGCCTATTCACTTAATGCTCTGTGTAAGCCTTGCCCCCATCTGCCCCATCTCTATAGGCTTTGCCCACAGCACTGACTACAGTGACAAGGGTGCAAGGCTGGCTGTACCAAAGTGTTAGGGTGGCACTGCCACCCTCACACTATCCACAGGGCAGCTCCCCATTCTCTCAGTCACTCTGGCAGGGTCTCAGTGGCCTCCGGTTCCACTGGCAAGGCCAAAATGTCTGTTCTCCATTCATGAACTCAGTGCCGGGCTCACTAAAGACATGCAAACAAACATTTAAATATAAATGCTGGCTCTTGTTATATCACGAGAGCCAAGAAATTGGGCATGATCTGATTTCTTGGCTCTTGCTTAATATTACTGGCTCTCTGCACCCATCAATGGGTGGGACCACTTTGGCAGAAGTGTAGAAAAGAAGTATATGATATGAAAAGAGATTGCAGAACTTGATGGTACTTGTGGGTGTTCTGGTGCACTGATTGCAAAATGCAAATAGAGCAAGTGATTAGGAAGGTAAGTGGCATAGTGTTTATTCCCAAGGAGAATGTAATGTAAAAGTAGGGAAGTGTTACTGCAGCTGTATGGTTCTTTGATGAAAAGAGATCTGGAGCACTATGTAACAGTTTTGGTCTCCTTATTTGAAAAAGGATATAATAGATAGCCTGGAAAATTGGGCAGAGAAATGGCAAAGGGAATTTAATCCACATAAATGAGAAGTGATGCATTTTGGTAGAACTAATGTAGGGGGAAGCTATACAATAAATGGCAGAACCATCAGGAGTATAGATGTACAGAGGGACCTGCGTGTGCAGGTCCACAGATCCTTAAAGGTGGCAATGCAGGTGGAGAAGAAGGCATATGATGTGCTTGCCTTTATAGGATGGGGCATAGAGTATAAAAGTTGGCGCATGATGTTGCAGCTATAAAGAATGTTGGTTAGGGTACATCTGGAATACTGTGTCCAATTTTGGTCGCCACACTACCAGAAGGACGTGGAGGCTTTAGAGAGAGTACAGTAAAGGTTTAGCAGGATGTTGCCTTGTATGGACAGTCTTAGCTATGAGGAGACATTGGGTAAATTGGAGTAGTTCTTCCTGGAAAGATGGAGGATGAGGGGAGACCTAATAGAGGTGTATAAAATTATGAAAGGCATAAATAGGGTGAACAGTGGGAAACATTTTCCTAGGTCAGAGGTGACAAACACAAGGGGTAACAGGTTCAAGGTGAGGGAGGCAAGGTTTAACACAATATCAGAGGAATGTATTTTACAGAGAGGTGTTGGGGGCCTGGAATGCACTGCCAAGCAAGGTGGTAGAGGCAGACACATTGGGATCATTTAAGACTTATCTGGATAGCTGCCTGAACAAGCTGGGAATGGAGCGATACAAACAAATAGTCTAGTTGGAAGCATGAGTGGCACAGGCTTGGAGGGCCGAAGGGCTTGTTTCCTGTGTTGTATTGTTCTTTGTAATTGTGTAAGAAGCGGTACAGAGAAGGATCACTAACACATTCACTTTCAGGTGTTTGTTAATCTGTGGAATTCTCTTCTCCAGAAAGCAGCGGAGTCTGGGTCATTGAAACTATGATTGAGTTAAATAGATTTTTGATACAGTGGAGTCAAAGATAATATTGGGTTGGGGGAAGGATTGGAGGATAATGGAATTGAGACCACAACTAGATCAGCAATCATCTTATTGAATGGAGGAACAGGCTTAAAGGGCTGAATAGCCTACTTCTGTGCATAAATCCTTTGTTCCCATAACTTTCATGGTGTGCTTGTCTCAGGTCAGCTTTTATAGTCCAGGATGTTTGATCAACATTAGAAAAATTGTTTACAGTTTTCAGAAAGCCAGATGCAAGGATTGGCTCCTTGGCCATTGAGGGTCAGAACATAGAAATTTGATCTGTTCGTAGAAAAAGACTGCCAAGTGAATGTGTGTTCCTTTCATGCTAATGGACATTAATAGTAATTCCATTAGTGGTCCATCATGCTACATACTACTGCAATGATATTGAAATTATCCACAGAACATACTAGAAGCCAATAGGCTCTTCATGATTGGAAACTTAGGGCTCCATTTGCTGGAGATGATCTGCACAGATTGGAACAATTTCATGCCCTGAAAACAAAAAAACACCCTTTAAAGTAGATGGCATATACTTCGGGATTTCAAAGTATTGTTTCCAAGCCTTGGCACTCCAGTGATTGAAGTTCATGCAATTTGGTTCCCATTGTGCCTTTGACTAGCTATCCTGTTTGAATTCAATGGGCTTAGAATTTTGAAAGGCCCATTCGTACAGGCATTGCTCATTCTTGGGCAATTCCTAAATCAGAATATGAAATTACATTAGTACCACCTTTAAGAAATAAATTAATAGGAACATTGATCAAGATGTTGTGGGGGGAATTTTAACCAAACTTGGTGAATGAGAAATGAATGATATCAGATGTAACATGGATTTTATGGAGATTATATTCAGGCAGAATGTGAATCCAACATTCCATCCAATCCTATTTCCTGATGGATGGAAGGAATTGGTTAAAATTGCTCCCATCGGCCAAGATGTAAAATCAGTGTTCCATCTATCTTTCTCAGCTGGTGAGTCAAGTTAAAATTGTCCCCTGTATATGGCTCTGGGTTATATAGCAGACAGAGTCAAGAATCTTGAACGTCCCTGTCTTCGCGTTGTTTACTCAGCCCATCACCCATCTCTCTAAGGATCCAGTCCAAGAAAGATTTTAAAGTTGAAGTTTATTTATTAATCACAAATAACACTGCAATGAACTTACTGTGATAATCCCCTAGTTGCCACACTCCAGCACCTGTTCAGATGCACCGAGGGAGAATTTAGCATGGTCAATGCACCTAACCAGCATGTCTTTCTGACTGTGGGAAGAAACTGCAGCATCCGGAGGAAACCCATGTAGATATGGGAAGAATGTGCAGAGTCTGCACGTACAGTGACCCAAGCCGGGAATCGCACTTAGGTCCCTGGTGCTGTGAGGCAGTAGTGCTAACCATTGTGCCAGCGTGCCATCTCACTTCTGGGACACCTTATATGTGACAGATCATTATATACCTGCAATTTAGTATATCTTAATTAGAGTGTCAAAGATTTTGAAAGATATCCACCACATGAATATTCCTTCACATTTCACAGACTTCCACTTGTTCACATCAAATGGGAAAGTTATAGGTTTGAACAAGAGCGCCATCTACAGATAGAAAGTCAGTCACTTTATTTTAATTTTTTAAAAGAATAAAGCCATTTCAGGCATAAGTTATGTTTCTGTACTTTATTGCTGGAATGCTACACCCATTATTAATAAGAACGTCATGTGTACTTACTCAACCAGAAATGAAACACAGATTGAACTGAAACAAAAAAAATGTTTCCAGAT
The DNA here is from genome assembly GCA_024679065.1 of Sphyrna mokarran. NCBI lineage: Eukaryota > Metazoa > Chordata > Chondrichthyes > Carcharhiniformes > Carcharhinidae > Sphyrna > Sphyrna mokarran. The sequence continues at coordinate 28,961,928 of JAGIQG010000015.1, forward strand.
ATTGCTGCATCATGTTTGGACCTTTTTTTCCTCCAGGTATAATTGAATTTGTAAATTCAACCAGTGTGGTAACCGTATTAAAAGAAAAAAAACTGAAATAATTACATATCTGTCATATTCCTCATTAAGTTACACAGGAAGAGCAATTCTTATATACTATATTTGTCTAATCTTTACTGAGTTGGCATCTTTCCTTGATGAACTTACTTGGGCAGACTGTCAAAGTTCTTTTTGATTTTATTGGAAGTTGATATTATTACTTGTAATATTCTCAAGTTCTACTTCACTCTCGTTTTGAATGCGTCACATAGTAAGATTTAGAAATTTTTCATGCAAGTATTGAGTAAGCACACAACTTATTCCTGGTACCATAAATAACCACAGACAATAAATTAAGAGCTTATAATCAGTTGTCAGAAAGATTACAAAAGACACAGCCAATTTATGATGTAATAACAGTAATGGTTTTGTCCTATTGCCCGAAGAATTAAGAGGTTTTTCATTAAGAATTATTGATTTATTTCACTGGAACATTAGAAAAAATTGAGGAAGATTATTACTATGTTTACATGTGCTAATGCCAGTTTGCGCATCAAATTCAGTAGAAGTCTTTGCAAAGCTTTTTTAAAGTTCCTGGCCTTCCAATGTGTAGACAAGGTTGACTGCTTTCAATACTCCTTTAATGCATTTGGATATGGTTAAGATTGAGTATTCACTCTGAGGAGTCTAACCTATAACTCAAAACACATTATTTTATAGAGGTTTTTCACACAAACTACAAATATGATTAGCATAGTGGCATAGTGATGAGCACTGCTGCTGCACAATGCCAGAGAGCCAGGTTTGATTCGCAACTGGGATCACTGCCTGTGAGGAGTCTGCACATACTTCCTGTGTCTGCATGGGTTTCTTCTGGGTGCTCTGGTTTCCTTCCACAGTCTGAAAGACATCATGGTTAGGTGCATTCGCCATGCTAAATTCTCTCTCAATATACCCAAACAGATACTGGAGTGTGGCAACTAGGGGATTTTCACAGTAACTCTTTTGCAGTGTTAGTCTAAGTTGGCTTGTGACCCTAATAGGTAAACTTTTAAAAAAAAGATAGACCCCTTGATTTTCAAGTATCTTTGAGAAGTTTTATTGAAAGTCTCCTACAGTGAAGACAGATACAAGATACCAGTTTAATGTCTCCACCATTGCTTAGTCATACAATCTCTACAGTGCAGAAGAAGCCATTCAGCCCGATGAGTCTGCACCAACTCTCTGATGGATTACCTTATTCAGGTCCTCTTCCCCATCCTATCCCTGTAACTTCACACATTTAGAACTGCAGTGCAAAAGGAGGCCATTTGGCCCATCGAGTCTGTGCAGACTCTTCAAGAAAGCATCTTACCCAGTCCCTATTCCTGTAATCGTGTGTATTTACCCCACCAATCCCCCCTAACCTACACATCTAGGGACAATAAGGGCCAATCAGCCTAACCCACACATCTTTGCACTGTGTGGGGAAAACGGGAGAACCTGGACGAAACTCAGACAGATGCTGGGAGAACGTGGAAACTCCATACGACAATCCACCACAGGCCAGAATTGAACCCGAGTTCCTGACATTGTGAGGCAGCAGTACTAACCATTGTGCCAGTCTTCTGCCTCTAAATGCCATTGTGGTGCCCCTGTGTCATTGTGCCATGCCATTTAGCATGGCAAATCATTTAATCTAATCTTGGGGCACTAAGGGGCAATGTAGCATGGTCAATTCACCTAATCTGCACATCTTTGCTTGAATTCCATAATCAATTCCCTCTTATACATCTCATTACTCTTTTCATACTTAAATACTATTAAACTCCTTATTAACTGCAAAGTACAGATGAGCACTGTCTTGAGTGCATAGGGGCACACCCCTCAAGGTGATACTCCCCCATTTGTTCCTTCCACAATGTGGCGATTGTCCCTTTAAGGGTAACAATAGTGCTGAAATCATCATTTGGCTTGGGGGACCAAATGGGATTCAGAGTGAGTAATCACTCCAGGGTGTGAAGGCCTCTATTAGACAGGAGACATGTAGGGAGCCAGGTGCAACCCTGAGACTATGTCTTCTGATTGAGAATTTTTTTTTTGTTTTCACAAATAAAGTCTGTGAAAGTGTAACATTATATTTGACAATGAAGATAAAATTGTCATGGCACTGTGTCTGGCCTGAGAGCTATGAGTTTCCTTTTGTTTAATCAAAATCTGAAAATAAAGTTCTCACCAGAATTCCTGTCTTTGTGCAATTTGAGATATTTAGATACAGATAGACCCCGAGTATGTAGAATCAGAAAATATGGACAGTTATACGAAGCATGAGCAACGAAGAGAACACAGCAAAATCTCTGGGTCGGAATCCACAAGAAGATAGATAAAATGTATAAATTTACATTGTAAACAGGAAGCAGGCCCAAAGTGTATTGGAGCTGCTGAAGGACAGATGCAAAAAAATCCTGAGTTGGCTGGCAGAGTCAAAAGTTTAGAAAGAAATGTATAATGAAAAGTAAAGAGCAAGAACTGTGGCGTTAAGTTTAAAAATTGGAACTTAAGTGAATAAAAGAGTTGCTCCCAAGTTTTTTCTTTAAAAAGAGCACAAAGGAAGCAGTGATTTCAATTAAAAATTGCTCCAACAAAATGCAGTGAGGTGCAAGAAAATCAAGGAGTCAAAACTGACAAGCTCTCGATTTGCAGAGTGAGGAGACAGCAATCAATGTACTGATGGGCTTCAAGCAAAAGAATAGAAGTTCTCAACATTTTTAAAAAAAGATGAGATAGTAAGTTTAAAACAATGGCCCCATAACATCTCGCGTTCACCAGGTCTGAATGAAATAGACAAAATCATAAAAAAGTAAAAAGTGGGTTCTGAAAATGGCCAGAAAGGAAGTACTTTCCCTTTGTAGAAGGAGAAGTTTTAAAAGTTCAAAAAGTGCCAGGTTTGTGCCAAAGCACCAAAAGCACAGGAAAAAACACAGAACGCCGACAGCTGCTAACAGCTGAGTAAAAAAAGGATAACATTCTTAAAGCAGCAACACATTTAAAGTGGTAATGCATTTAAAGTGAAAATGCACTTTGGGCGGCAAGCATAAGGAGCAAGCACCTATGGACAGAAAAATTAGACAACAACCCATACAGAAGGCAACTCTCATAAAAAGGTCCATTAGCAATAAAGAGACAATGGAAGACCTAAAAGGAGACACTAAAGGCCTTGAGGAAGTGGCAATGGAAGATCGAGGTAGGAGAGCAATGGAAGTACCCACAAAGACAGCAATAAGAGAAGAAGTCACCATCTCATCAGAGACAAAGCTGACCAACAGTGAAGCCAAAAGGGTTTTGCTGAAGTTAAGGCAAGTAGAAATGAAAGTTCCATTTTGAAGTGTAAACATCCAATGAAATTATAATGGATACTTCTTGGAAGAAATGCAGAATTTAAAAGCTTCCAAAGAACCTAGGAACTATTGAACATCAAGAGGAATCAGCAACAAGAATTAAAGCTCTAGAGATGACATTAAAACAATAAAGCTGAAACAATTGATGGCAGAATCAGCAATTCAGACAGAGAAAGAAACTGTGATTACATGCTAGAACAAGATTGCTGAAATGGTCACACTAATAGAAAAGTACAGGAGTCAATATGATAAAATGGTCGATGAAAACGAAGCCAAAATGAAATACTGGAAAGGGAAGAAACTTTATCATATTAAGTGCCAGAAACAAAATACCATGACCATTCTTTTACAAGTGACGCACCAAGATTATAAAAGAAATGTTAAGATATAAAACTGAGTTGTATTGTGGTGATACGTTCCTGCATGCATTATAACAAGGTGCTTGGCAGAGTGAGTGTCAACGTGGGACTGGGGAGTGGCACTGCCCACATAGTAATGTATGCAGTCACACGATCAGAGAACAGTCGAGGAAGCAGAAAGCCTGCATGGAACAGCTGCATGCAAGATCATATTTGGAACTGTACATAGTTAAATGTTCACAAGCCTCATGAATGAGTCATCACCACTGCAACAATTAAAAACCCATATTAAGTACATAGTACGAAACTTCGGTAGTGGATCACGTCGGATCCCGGAATTACTGTTCCTGAGACTCCTGTCATACCAAGTGGACACTGAGGGACAAAAAAGCATTTTTGTTTAATGCCTCTTGACTGTCAATTTATCAGTCTTTTGTTCTGGTTGTTTCCTTAAGTTTCCTAGCTGAGTCTGCTGATTGAGGTCACAAGGCTCAATGAAGACCACTGTAGAGTAAATTTTCTGATTGCTTTTCCTTGCAAAATCTAAACAGAGGTTAAACCCTCACCCACTTTCCATGTGGGATGATGTTTGTATTTTCTCAGTTTAATTGCAGGCCTAATTGACACCCATCAACTTTGGATTTCTTCTCTCAGTGAACTGTTGACTTTGAGAACCCAAATTACAATAAGTTGATTACTTCCAGAAGTCCACAAGGTTAACTGCTTTTTATTGGGGATTGCTAAGATTTCTTCCTTTGGCTTCCATCTAAAGAAATTCTCCAGCCAGTTTTCCTGTTTCATACTTGGCCCTAAATTGAATACCAGTTCATAATCACAAGCTGCACCATGATTATTAGACCTAGCATTTATTCCAAATCAGGTGTAGTTTTGACTTCATCTCTTGACTTCCAAGGAACAACAAACTAAATAAGACCCAAAGCTGAAAAAGCCTCAGCTGTTTCTTTCAACCAACCTTGCCTGCTTGCTTTGTATTGTTATTTCACAGATAACCTCAAGAAAGCAAAGAAACATACTAAGCTCCACCCATATCCCTGGCAATGTGATACAGGTAGAAATTCATGTGGACTATTTTTAATTCAAAATCTTTCTTCAATTCTGGAAACCACTCAAATAACTGAAGACATTCTTGCCAAACTTCTACTGCTTCGCCTGCCTGAGATTCATAGGATCCTGCCCAAAGCCAATGGAGAATGCTGTTCTGCGCCCAATTCTGAGATGAGGAAGACGGTAAAATTCTGGCACCTATCTCAAATTCTTCAGCTAAGTAAGTCCACCAGATATTTATGGTCTTGCCTTTACTCCTGTTAACCTCTGAAGTCAACATGGCCCCTAAGTGCAATGAACTCTAAGTTTGTTTGAATTGCACTTACTTAAATCTTCTATTACCAGTTTTTCAATTAGATACCTAACCTCTTCATTTATTACAATTAAAATTTTAATTCCTAAAACTAAAAATTACATTCTAAAATTTATGAACTAAGACATTAGGCAGCATTGTTATGCAACAAGTGTTTTTTTCTGCATCAAGCTGTTTCCAGGTAGCAGCAACATCTCACAATTTACCATCCACTGTGTTGCATATGGGAGGCTGCCAAGGTTCTATTTATGAGGAGAATTGAATACATTTCATTCTGTCTTGCCAGCTTCACCAGAATGGTAGGTATCTGCATGTTGCAGTGTATTGATGAATACACAGGAAGGCTTCAGATGTAAATTCAGATATTCACTACAACCACAGACGGTTCCACTCCCTCAATGTTCAACTCATTTATGACCATACTCAGTACATCATGCAAGTTAGTGCCAGCTACCCTGAAAGCAATCATGATGTCTTTATTCTGTGATGATCTGCTGTACAATCTTTTGAATGTGAGGTTAAAGTGATTCTCCAACTGCCTTCGAGTGTGTGTCAGATATCATGGTACTATTTTGAAGAAAAGCAGGCTGCTGAGTTTCCAATATTACAACAGAAGCTACAGCTGAAAAATACATCATTGGTTATAAAGAACTGTGGAGTAACCCGAAGTCATGAAAAGTATCGCAAGAATACACTTTTTACTTTTACTAGAAATAACAGCAAATATTTCTCCCCAAAATGACGGCAACAAAAGCCAGAAATATGCATTTTCTTTGTATGTATTAGCAAAATTGGAGAAGAATTAAGTGTATAAAAGCAAATAGTAAATATTACATTAACATTACATAGAGATCTGTTATAATAATTTGACAGCTTCTTGTAGTTCAGAAAAACTAATTGCAAATTTTGTAATTACCTTTGAAGTAGTAGTGTTCTGTTTGGTGTAACCAAAGAGTTGAGGTGTGCTTTTGAGTTGCTTGAGTACAGAGTTATGAATTGAGGGAAACAGATTCTTAGGAGATGAGATTGAAACCCTGTGTGATTGGCCAATGTGGATATGGTCCCAATTGGAACAATTGAAGTGGAGAATTTCAAGGTGAAATCTTCAGAAGTAAAGATACAAATCCCACATGAAAAAGGCAGAGTTTCATGAGATTAGTTGGCCCACTGTTTACTGATATCTGGGTGGCTTCTTGAGAAATACATGGATTCTGCCTTGGTTGCATCCGCAGTTTGTTTATGCAGTGTGTGTGTGTGACCATAGTTTGTTGATTAATTCAGATATACTCAAATTTATCTGAATGTTAAAAAATAAACATGTTGTAAATTGTTTTATTTTTATGATCTTGTAATGTTTATCCTTGTTCAAAACTATGGTGTGGATTTATTCACTGAACAAATGGTTTGAATCACAAACTTTATCTACTTTAAACAACATGTCTCTAACTGGATCTTGCCTAAAACCTGGGGGTCTGGACCAGGCACATAACAAATGTTCACAAATTAACAACATTGCAGCAACGAGGCAGGCATCTGAGAAAAATTCAAATGGAGGAACAATATTAACTGTAACAACTGTCTAAATAATATGTTCTGCTGCTGCTGTTGAATTGTTATTGAAGGATATACAAATATTTCTTCATAAAACATGAATATTCTGTTAGTAAGCATGATTAAATGGGTATGTGTTTACCATTTACTGAGGCAAAATCAAAGAATAAAGTGTGGCTGGTGTTGTTTGGTATCTAGTTTATTGAGAATTAGTACAACGAAATTATATTCCTAAGATACTAAGCATATATAATAATATTCTGAAAACTTATGCCATGTTACCACAGTTATAATATTTGAATTTGATATTTTCTCTCAAAATAAGATGTTTAAAATATTTTTAACAAACAATGAGTTCTGGCATAGAAATGAAACCAAGAAAAATTGCAGTGAAGGCCAAGAAAGCCCTGTAGAGTTTTAAGTGCAGCTGCAAACTACAACAACAAACTAATCACAGAGTAAGTAAAATATGCAAAACTAACGAGAGGTGTGCACTCTACTGACTAAAGCATCAAACGCAGACTGAGAATCTGACTAACAATGTATAGCCCTGTCAAAGAAACCTAAATGTTGCTCCAATACTTTGTTTCCAAGCATGTTTTAACAGGAACTCATTTCCTGCTAAGAATTTGGCAACATCAACCGCAAAGACAAAAGATACCCAAATTTAACTCTGTGTTGATGGGCAGGACTGGGTGGTAGGAAATAGGTGTTGGGGAAGGCACTGGGGGACTATTCCATCATAGGATAAGTTTAAAAAATTTTACACGTATCTATAAGTTTTACTCTATCTTTTCACATCATTTGAGTATATCCACATCCAACTGTTTGGACTGAACGACCTTTTCTCGTTATTTATAAATTTCATGGACTTCTGTGTTAAAGCTTTTTGTGATTGCGGATCTGCTTCTAGAGTTGGTGATGCATTACAAATTGTTCCCATTATCCCTTCCGACAAATTTCACTTGTTGTAAATGATATTAAATAGGTGAGCTAAATCTTGTTTTTATGTCATATGCTGATCATTGGATCCTAGAGCGCTTCTTCCATTTTTACAATGTGAATCAGATCATGCAAATTGTGTTCTGTTCCAGTTGGTTATACCTCACATACCAATGGTGCAGTATTCATCAACATAGATATTAACTAAGTCATTTTCACCATGTTAAACAAACTGTATGATATGAATCATGCCTAATGATTATAATTTGCTGCAATAACATCTGTTCCATAGTCACAGCATACTGCTGAGCATGTACTTTGACATTCACTCTTGACCTGTGATCTGTGGAAGTCTGAAATTATTTTCATGCAAGTTGTTAAATGTTCAAATTTTCCACATGAATCACAACCATTAAAAACCAGCTGCCAATTATGACACTCCAAGTGAATCATGTGGACGATACAGTGTGAATGAATTTTCTCTTTTTAAAAGAGTTTCAGACATGATGCGGAAATGCTTGGCAACCCGTTTATTTTGCTTATAAAGGATGCAATCATGTGAATACACTTGGATGTACAATTATATGGCGAAAGTGAGATATCATATCATGCAGTCCTTCTGGGACTCCTAAAAAGACTGTTGCATGGCAACAATCTCCCTTTAATCAAAGCAGCATATCAAAGTTTTATGTAATTGATTCACATCCAACTCACACTTCACTGTTTGGCATATTTTTATATAAAGTCACTGAACTCACTATGATTTGGCAGTAAGCGTTATTTTGGAGAATAACTACTGCAGTTTTGTCAAATGGTGCACCTAATGTGTAAGAAGTAGCCATCTCTGCAAGCCAGGAACAGTGTGAAATTTGTACAGCGTGCAAGAAATATTTGAGGACTTACTGAAATGTGAGCAAGACTTACCAAAGGTCAATTCTGATCATTTGCATGTGAGTGAGATATCCAAGTTATTTGTCAATAACCAATAAATCTGAATGTCTAAGGATTTCCAAAATTGGAGTAGGATTAAGTCAAGTGAATCTCTTGTATCTATTCCACCACTTAGCCAGGTCATTGCTGAACTTATACATCAACTATATTTTCCTCCAATATCCAAAAAGATCTTGATCTCATTACACCTACAAAATAATCAATCTTAATTTTGAAAATACTCAACAATAACACCTCCAGCTCTCTGCAGTGCAGAATTCCAATGATGCTCAACTGAGTGAAGAAATTTCTCCTCACCTCTAACAAAAATGAATTAACTCATAATCCTGAGACTACGATCCCTAGTTTTAGACTTCAACCAGAAGAAGCACATATTAAGCCTGCTAAGAATTGTATATATTTCACAGGAATCAAGGCTGGAATTTTACCAATCTACCTGCCACGGGAATCGAGGCAAGGGGCAGACACTCAAAAGGTCCTTTGACTTCAGGCAGGATTTTACAGTTTTGGAATGATTGAGGCCATAAAATCCCGCCCCATCTTTAATTCTTCCATATGCTGTATATGATTGGTCGGTTCTACCTAACATCTCTTCATAAGATAGCCCTTTCATCTCAGGAATCAATCCAGTGAGCAAATGTTGTCCACCCTCTTAAGCAAGTATGTTCTTCCTTAGGGAGGTACTGCAGGTGTAGTCTCTCTCAATCCCCACATAATTACAGAAAACTCTCCTTAATCCTTTCATCTCTTCCAATAGAGACCAACATACCATTTGGCCAACAGTTCTCTTACAACAATGTAACCAAAAACAAATAAGCAAGTTATTCATCTGTTTTACTAATTTTGGGATCTTACTGTTTGAAAATCAGCTGCTGTATTTATCTACATTATAATAATGATTAAATTTCAACAGGACTGAAATTATTACGAGGCACTTTGGGATCTTCTGAAAACAAAGTTTTTTTTATTCAGATATATCGATTAGAAAGTACTTTGTGATCTAGGCCAGTTAAATGGGGCACAAGAAAGATCTCTTGCATCTGAACAATAGGACTGAGAGACAATCAAAATATAGCCTGAATATTTTCCTATTTAGCCTAATAATTTGAATAATTGGGGTTAGCTGTTGGCATCTGCGGCATCTTCAGAGGCAGTTGCATTGTACGGCTCAATCCAATTTGCACCATTAATCTCACTGGCAATTGTGTGGGGACTGTGCATCTAACTTTGAAACATGAACTTCCTTTGGACAAAGTTTTAGGCCAAGTGAAAAATGATCCCTTAGGTATTGTGTAGTGAAAAATTATCAGGTACTGTTATTTTGGGGAGAACCTTGTGGAGCTAATGGGGGTTCTCATCTGCTGAATGGAGAATTGGCAAATGACCTACACTGCCTCCTTTGGGGTAAGCAAATCAAACCATGAGCCAATCACAGTTGAAAGTCCAACACGGGCATTTTTGTGAAATCCAAGCCTTGGGATGGTGGTCCCATCTACTGAAAGTTACTTGCCCCAAAAACAGGGAACTTTGTCCATAGAAAGCTCATGTCTAAAATTCAAATGCACAACATCTATAGAGACCAGCAGCTCTAATGCTCAGCACTATCTAGGAGCTAAGGCCTATGGTCACCAGGGTGATCCAAGTTAATGGTAAGTAATGGTCTGAAGAGCTTTACAGAGTGGGTTTGTGGCAGGAAATTAGGAAGCACAATACAAAAAATGATAAATATTTAGAGCATTCTATTCCAAAAAATTGTGACTACTGGGTCAATTAACGTTTTCAAGACTGAGATTTGTTAACTTTCCGTTGGCAATGTTCTCAAGAGATTTGGAAAAATGGCAGATAAGAGGTTAATGTACAGAAAAGTCATGATGTATATTAGCGATGGAATAGACTGAAGGACTAAATTTCTTGTTTCTAATGTTCTTTGTTCCTAAGTTACATTCTGTGATTGGACAAACGTGAATATAAATTCTACCCCATGATTTGCGCTAAATGCTATTTAGATAAATAGTAGAGCCAGAAAGAGGAAATCTTTCATTGTACAATGAAGATGGAATTACTTGTTCAGTTTATTTAAGCAGACTCATATTAGATTTGCTATCAAAGAGGCCAAAGCAATGTTGGCCTTTATTGCAAGTGGGCTGGAATGCAAAAAGAAATAACGTTATGCGATAGTTGTGAGAATCTTATCAGCATGCTCCAATTTTTTGTTTGGCACTCACAACCAACTACTGAGTTGTCCTGAAGGAACAGCTCTTCATGTGATTTCCATGATAATTGTTACAAATTCTTGCCTTTAAAATACTTTTTTAAAAATATTTTTGGACTCAGTGCAGCTGGATCTCATGCCCCATGAGCAGAAAGGGTGATATTTGTTTACTATATCTTTGCAGCAGTTGCCAACACTTAGCACAACTGCTGTATATTATGTTGTGAAGCTAGCTACCAAATAAAAAAAAGAACAAAAATGGAAAACCAGTGAGAGAGAAGCAGTTTAGCTATTTTCAACAGTTCAGCAAAAGGCACAATCTATTTGTGTGGAAAATATGGATGTAGATCATCAACAGATTAATTAAAGCCATCTGCAAGCTTGAAATGCTGCTGGGAGGTCTGACTTCAGCAGTTTGTATGTAAGAAATAGAAATCAACTGTTTCAGAGGACTAAATGTTGCCTGATGTTGGATGAAGAGCCTTTAGTAACAAAGGGTAGCAACAAATACACCTAGGAAATTAATATAGGATTTACGGGAACTTTGTTTTAAAATGAAAACTACCAGAGAATGCATTTTCTTCTGGCTACACAGTGCAACGTAAAGGGGTGATTCTTTCAAAAAAACTTAAGTGCTAAATTTGCGGGAAATCTGGTGTAAATTACAATTTTTTTTCAGTGGGAATTTAGACTTGGATTTCAAACTGTGCAACACAGAGATCACAATCGTGAATATCATTAAAAGTTCAGGGGCAGAGCCTATTCATGCCAGAAGCTGACATTTCTGGGTCATTATGCATGTGCACTGACCCCAATCTGTCAGGTCTTTCGCTGGCCAGCCCAGGACCTCCACAGGACTGTCCCTCCAGTCCCCCCTTACAGCCTAAAAGTTGTCCAATCGTGACTCCCATGACCATTCCCAGGCCAGCCTCATCCCTTATCACTGGGGGCGCCCCAATTTCCAGCCCCTCTCCAGCACCGACAATCCCCTCCAATCTTGGCAGGCCACACCCCTGTGGAAGGCAGACCCCTCTCCAGGAGGCAGACTCCCCTCACCCCCCTACCTAGGCAGATATCCCCACAAGAGCCGCCCCCCCCAGAAGACCAACTCCCCCCAAGCCCATCCTGATTGTTGACCTCCCTCCAGTCCCCCGTCCAGATTCCAATGCAGAGAGGGAGCAGGACCCCCACCCCCACTAATCACCTCTAAGCTTCACTAAGCCCCCACCCACTAGGCCCCAGCTCCTTGCATGGTGGACATGGGCACAGTCCCTTGGCCAGTGTCATGGACACAGGCTGACACTGTCAAGATGCCCATGCCCAAGGGCACTACTCCCTGCTGCATGAAGGCCCCGATTTGCCCCCTCTTTACTCCAGCGGGTTCTTCTGCTAGTTCCCATGAAAGTGGGGAGCTCCTCTAAACCCTACTAGAAATTGTACTGGCAGAGTGGGGGATATTATCAGGCCCAGAGATTTTAGTCCCAGCCTGATAATGACACTTAAATTACATTCAAATAAGATTAAACTAACTTACCTGCTGTTCATACTGGTTTCCAGTGTAGTTCTGACTGTGCCGGATATCCGGCACTGTGAGATGCAATGGTGTCAGGAAAATATGTATGAATCCCTCAAATTGGTGCGTGTATGAAACTTCTGACCTGACTCACCAAAAAATTAGTTGGTTGGGCTTGGAGAACTACTGCCAAAAAGACACAAGTAATCAGGTGATTGATTAGTGAATGAGACATAAAGCTTGGCCGGGATTATCCAACTAACTAATTGCTGACAGGTGGAATTTTGTTGAGCATGAACTGCAAATTGGGTGACTAGCACTTTCAGCCAATCCCCACCATGTATCTGGCAATTCAGGAGAATGCATGTGCAATCCATTCTTCTTCATTCAGTGTGGAAGCCTACTTAAGAGTTTGATAAAGGATCCAATTTGTCAAATTTCCTTGTATCCCTTGGGCTCTTACCTTCACTTTCAGACTCCTATGTGGGACCTTGTCAAAAGCCTCACTTTGGTCCAGGTAGAATATGTCAAATGCATTACCATCGTCTACACTCTTGGTCACCTCCTTGAAAAATTCAATTAAGTTGGTCAGACATGACCTCCCCTTAACAAAATCATGCTGATTGCTTTTGATTAATCCCTGTCTCTCCAAATGCAGAGTAATTCTATTTCTCACAATTGTTTCCAATAGTGTCCACCCCACTGAGGTTAGACTGACTGGCCTGCATTTCATGGTTTATCCTTTCATCCCTTCTTGAATAATGGTACCACACTGGCTGACCTCAAGTCCTCTGGTACCTCTCCTGCAATCGGAGAGGGATTGAAAATTATTGCCAGTGCCTCTGCCATTTCCTGTCCTGCTCACCCAACAGCCTAGAATACTTTTCATCCAGTCCTAGAGATTTATCTACTTTTAAGCCCCCCAGACTATTCAGAACCACCTCTCTGCCTGTATTAATGTCTTTAAATGTATCACAATGCTTGCCCAGATTTCAATATCCATATCACCCCTCTCACTCATGAACACCAACACATATGCCAGAATTTTACTGTCTTGCCCGTAGAAGGCTTGTAAGGTCTTGCCCGAGGCCAACGGAGAATGCCATTCTGCGAGCTTTGCCCATCCCAATTCTGGTGCAGGCGATGCGGTAAAATTCCAGCCAAAGTATTCATTTAGAACCCTACCTATGTCTTTTGGCTCTAAACACAAATTAACACTGTGGGCCATATTCTTTCCCTAGTTATCCTGCCCTTGATGAACTTGTAAAACAAATTGCGATTTTCTTTTATTCTATCTGCCAGTATTCTTTCATATCCTCTTTTTGCTCACCTAATTTCCTTTTTCAGTTCTCCCTTTCACATTTTATACTCATTGAGGACTTCTGCCCTCAATGTACTCTATAACCTTTCCCTTTTTCTCTTTATCCAATGCTGTATATCCCTTGATATCCAGATCCACTGGATTTGTTGATGCCACCCTTTTTCTTTATTGGAACACGTTGGCCCTGTATTCTCCCTATTTCCTTCCTGAATGTTTCTCACTGTTCGATCACAGATTTACCTAAAAATGTCTGCTCTTGCAAATCATATCTAGTCTTTTTAAAATCATCATTTCTCTGATTTAGAGTATTGATTTCAGGCCCATCCTTGTACTTTTCAAGTCATTCTTGATAACCATCTTGAATCTAACAGTTATGACGGCTGTCTGCAAAATGTTCTTCAATTGATACTTTAGCCATTTTCCCAGCTTTATTACCAAAATTTAGTCAAGAATTTGTATGTAGAAGCTACTACATATTGACTTACAAAGTTCTCCAGAGCGTATTTTAAGAATTTTGCTCTCTCTAAACCTTTCACACTATGACTGTCCCAGTTAATGTTGGGGAAATAGAAATTTCCCATTATAGCTATTCTGTTACTTTTGCTCTTCTCTGAAATTTGCCTACATAGCTGCTCTTCTATTTCCCTTAGACTATTAAGGGGCCATTTGGGTACACACAGCAATTAGATTGCTCCTTTTTGGATTTTAAATTCTACCCATTAGAAAAGCCTTCTAAGATGCCGACATTTCTTACTGCTGTAATTCAGTGCTCTTGAATAGCTAGCCTAACGTTTTTAATGAGCTCTGTTTCCAGTGACTTTGTGGGAATAGGTTTCTGAGGATAGGTAAATGCAGGGACAGAATTTCTTTTGCTTTTGCTTAAGGCATCATCATCTCCTTAGCTTGGAAGTCATGAATATCTACCGCAAGAAGTCTGGCATGATTTGGATCTGTTTGGCATGAGACCCAGAATTCTTTGGGCCATGTCCAATGCCAGATCCTCTTTGTTATCTAGGGTATGGATGCATGTTAGAATGCAATGAATGAATTTTATTGGTAAGATCACTGATTTTCATAGAAGAACAGATGGAATTCCATAATGTGATCCCAAAATACCAGTAAAACTCTTGAAATCCCATAGAATAAGAATGGAATTTGACTTATGCTGTCCCAGCAATCTAGTGTCCTGACAGTTATGGCTTCAGTTTGGTGACTGTGCATTATAATGAGAAACAATAAGTGTGAAATTATTATGCTTTATCATTAACTATCAATTTTATTCATCAGGCTGGAAAAAGAACAGCTGCAACAATGATTTAACAATAATAATTGCAATAGTAGCTTTAAAATGGCTATTCTGGCTAAGAGTTAAGCATGCTGGGATTTTTGATCAATTTATAATTAAAATCAGATAAGTGTCGTAAAGTTGCTCTGGTCTGGAAGTTATAATCTGAAACTTCCTGTGCTGACTGGATTAGGGAAATTGTTTACATTTGACTCAGACATTGATTTATTGATGCTATTTGTAGGGAATGCATTTGAACTGAGAAGTAATTTCATTGGATGTTTGAGCCATGTGGTCGGTGTCTGATTACACAACTGGTGGATGACAGAAGCAGATGGAGAACTATGGATAAAAAACTCTGCAGCCATTATTTGCCAGCGATTAGTTAATTGTGAATTACCATTGCAAGATAGATATCCTGAAGGATGCTTCAGAGAAGAAGAAAATAGATTCTACATTGAGGATATATCTTGGTCAGGTTTTTTCCTAAACTCAGTATATCTATTTTCAGTTAAGTAGTTAAAGCTGCTGTTTGGTTAAAACTAACGTACAGTTAAGATTAAAGTTCAGTTGAAAGTTGATGTTCAGCTAGAGTTCGGTAAAGAGCTAATGAGTTGTAACTGTTTATATTTGAGTTGGTACCAGAATCATTAAATAAAGAAATAGTTGAATTACTATCCTTGTTTGTCTCATTAAACTGGAAAGCTTGCAAGGTGTTTAAATTAACAGTTGGATAACACTATCTTTTAATTCCTTAGTTAGAGGAAGTAATGATTAATAACAAAACTTAGGAATTAATAATTAAGGGTTATATTCTCCAATTTGTTATCAGTGTACATTGTTTGACTGAGGACAATCCAGCAATTTTTTAAGATCACAAATTTTGTTTAGTTGGCAAGAAACAAGTCACATGTTTGACCTTTTGACTAATGGATTGGTGCAAATTTATTCATGTTGCACAGCAGAAAAATCAATACCTAAACTCTCTTTATTTAATTTCAAACTAATCTGACTCCACATTAACTTTATAAAGTGAAACAATGCATAGACACACAGCAAACAGACATCTTTGCCTTTACTTTCGGATGCTCGCTGTTAATTTTGTTCATGCTTATTTTGCTTTGGTATTGTTAAATTGGTTCCTATTCCTTGGAACTGTTTAAAAAACATTCCTCAATTAAGTCATTATTTTTAAGACATTTTTACAGAGTACTTTCAAATGGATGGATGTAAATGGTGCACTTTGTGGGGTGCATTTCAAATATTAGGTAACAAAGTGGAGGAGGGAAGATAACAATCATTTTGTAATGGGAACCATGGCAGGGCAGTGAACCTCAGTATTCTTGCAGAGACCAGTGGCTCTCTTCTGATCCAACTAGCCCCCTGTTTTTTAACATTTATTTTTCTGGGCTTCTTCTGCTGTACTACTAGGTTCAACAGAGCTTAGCATCCATGGTGACACTCCATCCAGCAGACGATTAAAATGACATGTGTTCTATGTATGTGGCAGGGGAACATGTACACAGAATAAGGAGAGTCCTGGTTGATTCAGGGAAGTTCATAAAAATCCCTTTGCAAATATAATAAGGGAAGAGGAACAGCAAAAGTCAATTGTTGCCATTTTAATTCAGCTATTGCTCCCTTCTATGAGGCAGACAGATTTATGGGCAGAATTTTCTGCCCTGCTTGCCCCAAAACTTGAAAATGTCATCTGAAGTCAATGGACCTTTCCATAGTCTGTCCCTTGCCTGCTCTGATTCCCGTGGTAGGTGGGACATTCAATTTCGCCTCATAATCTCTTTCTCTTTCTCTCTCCCTGTTTCCCATTCATTATTGTGAATGCTACTACTTCATTCTATTCATCACTTCTCATTTGGATGGAAAGCGTGTATATTTTTAATTTAATTATCCTCTACTTTTACATTAATCTATTCAATTGAAAATTAAAAAGTTGAGAAGTATTACATAAGCATTGTTATGACCAGGATGAGAAGTGTGAATAATTTATATAGCCTCACTACTCCACAAGTTGCAACATTAGTATAGATGTTTAATTCACTCACCAAAATAGCCAATTATTTACCTTTGCTAGTGTTAGACTCAGAATATAAGAAACTTTAACAAGGCTTCTTTCAAAATGTACAGAATGATTGATTTATTATAAAAAAAACATTTTGCAGAACAACTTGCAAGAATTGGCTAATGCAGAATTTGTAATCTGCAAGCATAACTGTATCTTTATTAAAATTCTCCACTATATGCGCACATAAACAAAGGACAAACAATTAGGGTCCCTGCAGAAATAGATGGTTGAAGAAATTTTTTAATTTTTAAAAAATTATAAAGCTGTCGATCTGAAATTCCCTTGTGTGAAGGAAGATTGCTAGTCTTATTAAATGCCTAGAGTTCCTCACCGATGGATCTTCAGCATGGAGGAAAACATAGCTGGATTAATCCTTTTTAGAAATCATAGAAACCCTACAGTGCAGAAGGAGGCCATTTGGCCCATCAAGCCTACACTGACTACAATCCCACCCAGGCCCTATCCCCCTAACCCCACATATTTACCCTGTTAATACCCCTGACACTAAGGAGAAATTTCTCATATCCAATCCACCTAACCTGCACGTCTTTGGACTGTGAGAGGAAACAGGAGCAGCCAAAGGAAGCCTGCACAGACATAGGGAGAATGTACAAACTCCTCACAGACAGTGACCCGAGGCCAGAATTGAATCTGGGTACCTGATGCTGTGAGGCAACAGTGCTAACCACTGCGCCATTGTGCTGCCCTTGTCTCAGGGTCTTAGGTTTCTGAAGATAGACAAGTTCAACAGAGATGAGGATTCCTATTTGGAGATTGATAACCACTCTAGTTCAGGCAAAGCAAGGAGAATGTGAGCTGGGCAGCTTTTCACTTTCTTGATTCATAACCAACAGAGTTTGAAAACAAATCCAAAATCTAAAGCTCATCTCCAACAGATGTAAATCATTAGGCCTTTGCATTTAAGCAGTTTTAAAGTAGTTGTGGTGCAAACAAGCACACAGTCTTACCTTTCTCAAGCACCAGGCTGATAGATGAGTCCTTGGAAAAGGCAAGCTTGCTCCCAGCCCAAAGTTGAACTTATGATCCTTCAAAAAATCCAGGTCAGCTTCCAAGTGCCCAAATAATGCAGTGCAGTGTCCTTTCATATTTTAAAGGAAAATATAATTCTTGAAGAAATGATTCTAATACTTTATATCTTTCATCGTTTTCATAAAAAATTATGCAATCCTGCATTGTCAACTTGGTTGGATTTTGAATATGACTTGTCATATGTTCACAGAAGAGTCTAGAAGAATTCTCAGTAAGCAACTAGCCTACATGGTGGATATCATGCAAGACCAAAATCTCATTAAGAAGTCACCACCACAGCAACATAAAGAACTCATATTATGACAGTGAGCAGCCAATGAACAAAATAGTTAATACTGATTGCATGCAGCAATTGTGAGAATATATGGGAAGCACAGAGATGGTGTACTGCCTGCTTAACACTGACCACACTGAACAGTGACCACAATACCACACAACCCTGCCACAGCAACCTCTGCAAGACATGCCGGATCATAGACATGGACGACATCATCAAACGTGAGGATACCATTCACCAGGTGCACGGTACATACTCTGGCAACTCGGCCAACGTTGTCTACCTAATACGTTGCAAGAAAGGATGTCCCGAAGCATGGTATATTGGGGGGACCATGCAGACACTACGACAGCGGATGAATGAGCATCGCTCAGCAATCACCAGGCAAAACAGTTCCCTTCCTGTGGGTGAACACTTCAGCAGTCATGGACATTCGGCCTCCGACCTGCGGGTAAATGTTCTTCAAGGGGGCTTTCGTGATACACGACAGCGCAGAGTCGCTGAGCAGAGACTGATAGCCAAGCTCCGCACACATGAGGACGGTCTTAACAGGGATCTTGGCTTCATGCAACACTATCTGTAACCCCCGTAACTTGCCTGGGTTAGCAAAAAACCTCACTTACTGTGCTGTCTGAGAAAATACACAATTCTCTAACCAATGCTCAGGATTCCCTTCACACACATTGTTAGCCACTTTAACACTTGAATAGCAGGTTAGATGTAAGGATTCGCATTCTAATCAGCAATCTCTGACTGTCTGTGCTGATGTGTGCTATTGCAGACCAGAACACTGCACTTGCCTGAGGAAGACACAGATTGTTGAAAGCTCGCAATTTTACTATCAAATAAATCGGTTGGATTAAAAATTGGTGTTGCTAAATTCTTACTGAGTGCTTAACACTGAAGCAGAATAGGATAATTGGGCATCACAGTCATGAGATATTTTTGAGGGCTATCTTATTTAGCCCTTTCCCATCCTCTGCAACCAAACTGGACATAGCAAAAAAAAAAGACAGATACAACCTAGAACCAATAGAGAGGAAAAAGACTGTAAAATTCCTTTACAACCTCCTCAGGCAATCAAAACCAGTCCATGAGGTATCATCAACCATGTCTATGTTAACTGTTAATTCACCTAGTTTTTACACCAGAGGAGTATTTTGTCAGTGCACAATACTCAATCTGGCAACTCATTAAAGAGGGTCACTCCTCTCTGTAAAAGGTGAACCCACTGAAACATAACCTACCCCTACTCTCGCAGTGTTTAAGTGCATGGATCCTGGGTCCTATGCAATTAATAGGCACATAATCCAACCTTTCATTTTTTTAAATGCCTCTATGGGGACTCTAAGTTTATGTTGCTCTAAAATAAATACAAGCCACAAGCCTATCAAAGTTAACAGGTTTTTTTTAAGCTAAGAATCATTCTTGTAACTCTGCCCTGAACCATTTCCAAGGGAAGAGAGGCCAAGTTTCAATTAGTATGAAGGTACACTGTATAATGTGAGTATTTATTTAGGCTTGTAGCCATAATGTTAAATACAAAATAATGCTTTCATTATTATAGTAAATTAATTGATCAAGAAGCACTTCCTTTCAAAGAATGGTTCGCCATTCGATGATCACCAAGGAGTTTGTACTTTTTCCTTATAGGTGAAAGGGGGAATGATCTTACAGCATTCTTCCTGGTGCCTCTAACACCAAATAAGCATTCCACAAACTTTGTAAGTTACTGTCAACAGTGATAGTGATAAGGAGGCAGGATTCACTGCAGCCAATGAAATTGAGAGTAAGGTGGCGACACAAGAGCATAGCAGGATAATGTGTAGGTCATCCAAAGGTCAGTAGACAAACATCACAATTGAGTAATGCCAAATCAAAACAGCATAAAACTTAATACAGAACATGGACTGATTTCCGGTTTTGTCCTGCACTCTTTCAGTATTACTAATACTACTGCAGCAGCAGTATCTCTGCTGAAACAAATGTCATAAGACACAACACATGGCTGGAAGTTGGATAACCTCATTTTTTTGGGTGTGAGGTTGTGATTCATGATTTGTCCAAATTTGGTTAGATCATGTTGGACATGCTCTGAATTTGTACCCAACTCAGCCTAATTATTATAGCATTGGCCCATACTGATCTCTCCTATGCACTGCCTGTGGCCTATGTTCCTTACAATGGGTGCCAGACAACATTGTTCATAAATCACATGGTTCATTCATTCTTCCCTTCTTAAAGACACACTCCCTATCAAAAAGAAGTTATATTAGTGAAGTGAAAGGTGCTGGTAATTAATTGGGAAGATTGCAGGAAGCTGAAGAGTATGGCACACATGAGAGCACACTCCCAGGAATGGTGAGGCTACTATGGAGGTTCTGGCGATAGACATGAGGTTCAGGAGAGACTACATTTCCCTGAGTGAGCAGGAAACCCTTTTCCATCAGCCTGCGGAAGTGATGGGAAAATATTGACAAGGACGCCAGTGACTTGAACTATGTACCAAGGATATTGCAGCAGTGCTACAAAAAGTATAATGACCTCACATGGGTGGTCATGGTTAATTAAAGCATTGTCACAATCTTCACAGTAAGCATTATCACTGGACTAGTAATACAGGGACCTGGAGGAATGCTCTGGGGACCAGAGTTCAAATCTCACCATGGCAAGTAGTGGAGTTAATGAAAAAACCTGAAATTAAGAGTCTAATGTTAAGCATGAAACAATTATTGTAAAGACTCATCTGGTTTATTAACATTCTTTAGAGAGGACAATCTGCCAACTTACTGACTCTGGCCTACTTGTGATTCCAGGTCCACAGAAATGTGGTTGATAATTAGAGATGGGCTCATAGTGTAGAAGATACTACATCCCATACGCACAATGTTACCAACCTCTCAATAAGCCACAATCCTGTCACCCACCCAGCAGCACTTCCTGGCACTTAAGACTCAGGTATAACAGTTGCTTACAGCACCTCACCCCCAATACAACTTCCAGCACTGCAAACCTCTTGCAGCCTCCAGGAGATTTCCAGATATTCAACTATAGTTCGAAATCACCTAAGCAGACTGCCACAAATTTCTGACAATCTGCTTTCTCGCGCACAAAACCAGGAAACCACAGGTGGTGTTGGGGCTGATATGGAGTGGGGAGCAGGGATTACATGATCTCAGCCGCTGAGTTCCTGTGAAGCACCTTTCGAGACCCAGTATTCTAGATATTGGGTTCATGAAGCCAGGGTGCTTCAGAAGCTGTCCACGATGTCAATAAGTGACTGCCTTTGCCCTTTCTCAACTCCTTCTGCACCCTCGTCCCGAGATGCAGCATGAAGTGAAATTGGCAGATAATCGGATCATTTCCTACCCATCAGCCCTCACTTCAGTCCAGCCCTTCCCTTCTGCCTTTATACTTCACACCTCAGGCCTTTTAGCTGGGTAGTCACACACAGTCAGGAGAAGGAGCAGCAGACCCCAGGTCAGCGATGGGGCAGCATTGTCATTTGGTCTTTGCACGCACAGTCACCAGCTCAAGTACTGGCATGATGTAAATTATGGAGGCCAGTATAAAATCAGGAGCAGCACATGGTCAGTGTGATGCAACCAGGCCAGAGGGAAATTCTAGACATATGCCAGTTCACCAGAGGGCAAGTGAGGTCATAGTCAAATTCAGCGGCAGGGGACCTTGCTGAGGATTTGGATGGGAGAGAGCTGATGGGCATGCAAAATAAGACTAGGTGATTGGCAGGCCTGCCAAAGAGTCTCTTTTCACCATCAAAGAGCACGGAGGATTTTAATTCCAATATGGAAGAGAACATTGTGCAGAGTTTAAAGACCTGCCTTTCCAGTGTGGGAGTGGTTACCCTCTCTGACAGCACTGGTGGAACCAGTCATGATGTAGAAACTGCTGGTCACTGTCTCAGCTTCCACTGCAGCGCGAGCAGAATCCTTCCCACATCTCAGTGCAGCAGTGGAAGTTCACTCGGAGGTCACGGGAGTCATAGTCGCTAGCACGCACACACTCAGACCATTGCTGTCATGGCTGATAGATCACAGTGTTCATGGGTAGGCAGGTTCTCAGAGGTCCAGCAATCTGTGCTCCAGTAAGAGGTGTCTGCCCATGGGAGTGAACGTGTGTTTGTGGATCACAAACATGCTGTCCTCTCCCAGCACTTATGCTTCTTTGACTGCCACTGCATGAGTGCTGTTACTGTTGCTTGCTAGCCTTTATTGCTGTCATCAATGCTGAGGTGCTGCAGCCTGAAACCAGATTCTCAAGGCCCAGAGCTGCTCGAAAGCATCTGCAAACCTGTCTGCAATCTTTCCAGTGAAGGTCAGCAGCCTCCTTCCAACCCTGCTACCACCATTGCTGCCATATCCTGTAGCAGCACAACGCTGTCAAAATTACCCATAAGAACTGTACTAATGCTATGTACAAAGGTGGGTATTTCTTAAAACAAAATGCTATGGATGCTGGAATCTGAAACAAAAAGTGCTAAAAAATCACAGCAGGCCTGATAGCATCTGCGGAAAGAGAATAGAGCTAACATTTTGGTTGGAATTTTCCAAGCATTCTAGAGGATCTAGAGGAGTATAAGATATGTAGAAGGGAACTTAAAAAGGAAATTAGGAGAGTCAGAAGGGGTCATGAGAAGGCCTTGGCAGGTAAGATTAAGGAGAATCCCAAGGCCTTCTACAAATATGTGAAAAGTAAAAGGATGAGAAGAGAAGGGATAGGGTCTATAAAAGGTGAAGGGGGAAAAGTCTGTGTGAATCTGGAAGAAATGGCAGAGATGCTTAACGAGTACTTTGCCTCGGTATTCACGGTGGAAAGTGAACTGGGAGATTGCCACAAACCTGCAGTGCATACGGAAAAGATTGAGTATGTGGATGTTACGAAAGAGGATGTGTTAGACCTGTTAAATTCTATCAAGATAGACAAGTCACCGGGACTGAATGGGATGTACCCCAGGTTATTGTGGGAGGTGAGGGAAGTGGTTGCAGAGCCCCTGGCGATGATCTTTCTGTCGTTCATGGAAACGGAAGAGGTTCTGGAGGATTGGAGGATTGCGGATGTTGTTCCTATCTTTAAGAAAGGGAATAGGGATAGTCCAGGAAATTACCGACCGGTGAGTTTGACTTCAGTGGTTGGTAAGCTGATGGAGAGGCTTCTGAGGGATAAGATATATGAACATTTGGAAAAGTTTGGACTGATTAGAAATAGTCAGCATGGTTTTGTCAAGGGCAGGTCATGCCTTACGAGCCTAGTTGAGTTCTTCGAAAATGTGACTGAACACATTGACGAAGGAAGGGCGGTGGACGTAGTGTACATGGACGTTAGTAAGGCGTTTGATAAGGTCCCACATGCAAGGCTTCTGGAGAAGGTGAGAGGGCATGGGATCCAAGGGGCTTTGGCCTCGTGGATCCAGACTGGCTTGCCGGCAGAAGGCAGAGAGTGGTTGTGGATGGGTCTTGTCCTGCATGGAGGTCGGTCACCACTGCAGTACCCCAGGGATCTGTTCTGGGACCCCTGCTGTTTATCATTTTCATAAATGACCTGGATGAGGAAGTGGAGGGATGGGTTAGCAAGTTCGCCGACGATACAAAGATCGGTGGTGTTGTGGATGGTCTGGAGGGATGACAAAAGTTGCAGCGGGACATAGACAGGATGCAAGACTAGGCGGAGAAGTGGCAGATGGACTTCAACACAGATAAATGTGTAGTGGTCCATTTTGGCAGGAATAATGGGATGAAGGAGTACAATATAAGGGGTAGGAGTCTTAGCTGTGTTGTAGAGCATAAGGATCTCGGGGTCCGGGTCTATAGGACTCTTTAATCGGCATCGCAGGTGGAGGAAGTAGTCAAGAAGGCGTACGGTGTACTGGCCTTCATTAATCGAGGAATAGAGTTTAGGAGTCAGGAGGTAATGATGCAGCTCTATAAGACTCTTGTCAGACCCCAGTTGTAGTATTGTGCGCAGTTCTGCTCGCCCCATTGTAGGAAGGATGTAGAGGCTATTGATAGGGTTCAGAGGAGATTTACAAGGATGCTGCCTGGATTGGAAGGCAGGCCTTATGAAGATAGGTTGAGGGAGCTGGGACTCTTCTCATTGGAGAGACGTAGGTTGAGAGGCGACCTGATAGAGGTTTATAAAATGTTGAGAGGAATAGATAGGGTGGACTCTCAGAGACTATTTCCCCGAGCTGAAATGGTCACTACGAGAGGACACAGATTTAAGGTGCAGGGAAGCACATACAAAGGAGATGTCAGGGGTAGGTTTTTCACTCAGAGGGTGGTGAGTGAATGGAACCGACTGCTGTCGGAGGTTGTTGAGGCAAACTCACTGGGGTCTTTTAAGAGACTTCTGGATGAGTATATGGAAACGAATAGGATAGGGAGTTATAGATAGGTCTGTGGATTGGTAGATGTGATCGGCGCAACTCGTGGGCCGAAGGGCCTGTTTGTGCTGTATTGTTCTATGTTCATGCAGCAGGAGTTTCCCATTCCACTGCAGCGAACAGGAATTTGGCTTGCTCCCAACTTCTCCATCTTTGCAGCAGGAGCATGGCGTGAACAGGCCATAAGATCGTGCCATTTGAGTTTGGAGGACCCTTTGTCAGAGCTTGTCAGAGCTTCATCAGCTTTACGCTTCCTTGGTGATCCTTGGTCTCGGATGGTGCATTACTATCAGCTGCCATTACTCCTGACGGTAATTATGCACCTTTTCTTAGTGAAGAGCAGGTAGAAAATACCCAATCTATCTGAGCATTTATATATTTATCAACTGTAGAGGCCATTTCTCTGGCTTTGGGAAATAGCTTTTAGAAGTTACTTACCTTGTCAAGTCACAAATTCATACACAGAAAACAATCACTCAAAAGGCTTTAATTTAAACATTCCCCTTTTAATATAGAAGCCGGAACTTTGTCTGAGAAGCTTCTCAAAACAGTTTGAGAAGCAGTTGATCTCTGCTTGGGTGGCAATTCTTGGCAGGTGGGACTTGTGCTGGCAGGCTCCTCAATTGTAAGGTAGAGCCTGACAGTGACCAGTTATGTTCCTGAAGGGCACTTGATTCAATTAGGCCTTACCTCACGGAACTGATGGAGTTCCCCACTGGTTCTCTGACCTGTGGATAAACCTCCCCACTCCTTTGGCCGGACAAAGTTCCGGCTTCTATATTAAAAGGGGAATGTTTAAATTAAAGCCTTTTGAGTGATTGTTTTCTGTGTATGAATTTGTGACTTGACAAGGTAAGTAACTTCTAAAAGCTATTTCCCAAAGCCAGAGAAATGGCCTCTACAGTTAATAAATATATAAATGCTCAGATAGATTGGGTATTTTCTACCTGCTCTTCACTAAGAAAAGGTGCATAATTATCCACTAACAAAGAGGGTATTTATTTTTTTTCTGTAATGAGAGCTCTTAGTACACCACAAAGTCCGTATAATCATACAAACTTCTCAAATTTCAATGTTTTTTCCTACTTTTTCATTTTGAGAGATGGTTAAAACAACTGGGATATTTTGCTAATAATGGGCTGCTATGTTTAGCTGCATTGATGATCTGGGTTTTTATCTGAAGTAAATTATTTTTACTTATTAGTGGATAATCACTGGCGTTGCAGAATGCTTTGTTCCTGCTTTTCTTAAATAATTCTAGTAGTGAAATGGGCTTGGGAAAGGAGCAGTTTTGGGCTTAATTTAACTTGGCAAATGCTTCAATCTTAACTAACTGCCAAGTAATCTACCTCCTACTAGGTAGTTGAACCAGTGAGAAACTACAGTAAAGTACTTACAAGAAGAAAGTTGAGAGCACACTGCTTTATTGTAGTCGTGTGAATACACTTTCTCAGGTTTAGCTTTTTAAGGTGATATTTCATACATATAATTAACACTCAGCTCCAGCTCAAATACAGATATAGGCTGGACTTCTCTGGCCTCGCACAGCCGGCTGCCAGTGAGAATTTGATGCTCAGCCAAATCTCCAGTCACTGTAGTGGGAGTGGAAATATCCCAGCTGTGAGCAAGATTAGAGAATTCTGGCCAGGGTGTATCACAATTAGGATCAATGGTAGCACATTTATTCCTACATCACAAGGCTATGGGTTCAAGTCCATAACCAACTTGAACTCAAAATCCAGACTAACACTTGCAGTTGTGGAGAAGTGTTGCACTGTTGGAGATGATATCCTTTGGATCAAAAAGTGAATTGAGATCCCTTCAGCCTGGCCTGGTGGCTGTTAATATTTCCAGTCCATTCTTTGATGAAAAGCAGAGATGTTCCCTCAGTGTATTGGTTAAAATTCTCTCCCTCCGTCAACAGCACCTAATGTTAGCCTCATGGCTATTTTTAGGATTTTGTTGGCATAAAAAAGACTATTGCATTCACCAGTGTAATAACAAAAAAGTAGTAATTGTGTAACGTACTCTGAAGCACGTCAAGGTGAAAGGCTTATAAATGGAAATAGACACTCTCCCAACACACACACCCAACATATACAAATTCTCCCATCACACACCAAACATATACACACCCTCCCAACACACATCCAACATACACACGCAATACATACACACCGTCCCAATGCATATCCAGCATACCCTCCCAACACATATCCAACATACATACGCTATATATACATACCCTCCCAACGAACATGCAGCATACTCTCCCAACACACTCTCAAAACATACATACTCTCTCAACATACACCCAACACATACAGACCCTCCCAACACACACCCAACATAGACAATACATACACACACACCCACCCAACACACCCAACACACACAAATCTCCCAACACACATCCAAAACTTACACACACTTACTCAACACACATCCAACACAAACACACATTTCCAATGCACACATAACACATACATGCTATACATACACACTCTCCCAACACACATGCAAAACATACACACCTCCCCAATACACACTCAACACACACACACCCTCCCAACACACATGCAACACATTCACACCACCAACACACACCCAACACACACACAAATACATACATACCTTCCCAACACACACACACCCTCCCAATACACACCCAATACACACGTGCAATACATATACACCCTTCCAACATGACACATTCTTCCAACACACACATGCAATCATGCTGACAGACTTAGAACATAGAACATTACAGCACAGAACAGGCCCTTCGGCCTTCGATGTTGTGCCGACCAAAATAAAAAGCAATGCCCCTCCAAACTAAACCATTCCCTTCTCTTCCATATACTTATCAATTAACCTCTAAACGCCACCAAACTTGGCGCATCTACAACAGCTGCAGGCAGGGCATTCCACTCCCTAATCACTCTTTGAGTAAAGAACCTACCTCTGATATCCGTCCTATAACTCGTACCCCTTAATTTAAAGTTGTGTCCCCTCGTGCTAGCTTTCTCCATCCTAGGAAAAAGGCTATCACTGTCCACCCTATCCAAACCTCTAATTATCTTATATGCTTCAATAAGATCCCCCCTTAGCCGCCTCCTTTCTAACGAAAAACACCTCAAATCCTTCAACCTCTCTTCATAGGACCTGCCCTCCATACCAGGCAACATCCTAGTAAACCTCCTCTGTACCCTCTACAATGCCTCCACATCTTTCTTATAATGTGGCGACCAGAACTGCACACAATACTCCAAGTGCGGCCGCACTAGAGTTTTGTACAGTTGCAACATGATGCTGCGGCTCCTAAATTCAACCCCCCTACCAATAAAAGCTAAGACTCCATATGCCTTCTTAACAACTTTATCCACTTGGCTGCCTACTTTCAGGGATCTATTGACACATACACCAAGATCCTTCTGTTCCTCAACACTATTAATAGCCCTACCATTAGCCCTCTACTCTACACATTTATTGTTCCTGCCAAAGTGCATTACCTCACACTTTTCCACATTAAACTCCATTTGCCACCTCTCGGCCCAGCTCTGCAACTTGTCCAAGTCACTCTGTAAACTCTAACACCCCTCTTCACTATCTACCACTCCACCGACTTTAGTGTCATCTGCAAATTTACTGATCCATCCCTCAATACCCTCATCCAGATCATTTATAAAAATTACAAACAACAGGGGCCCCAAAACAGACCCCTGAGGCACACCACTTGTCACCGAACTCCACGATGAATATCTCCCATCAACCACCACCCTTGTGTCTTCTATCTGCCAGCCAATTCCTAATCCAATTAGCTAAATCACCCTCTATTCCACACATCTGCATTTTCTGTAGAAGTCTTCCATGGGCCACCTTATCAAACGCCTTACTAAAGTCCATATATACTACATCAACCGCCTTACCCCCCTCCACCTCTTTGGTCACTTTCTCAAAAAACTCAATGAGGTTAGTAAGGCATGACCTACCCTTCACGAAACCATGCTGACTATCCCCAATCAATTCATTTCTCTCTAAATAACTATAAATCCTATCCCTAATAATTCTCTCCAATACCTTGCCCACAACAGAAGTAAGACTTACTGGCCTATAATTCCCTGGAAGGTCTCTCTTCCCCTTCTTAAACAATGGGACCACATTCGCTATCCTCCAGTACTCCGGAACCACACCCGTAACCAACGAGGACCTGAAGATCAGAGCCAGAGGCTCTGCAATCTCCTCTCTTGCCTCCCAGAGAATCCTAGGGTAAAACCCGTCCGGCCCAGGGGACTTATCCAACTTCAAACCCTCGAGAATTTCTAGCACATCCTCCCTATCTACTACAATACTTCCCAATTTGCAACCCTGTATCTCAGTGTTCTCCATAGCTACATTTCCAGCACTCTGCGTGAATACCGAAGAGAAATATTTATTCAGTGCCTCACCAATCTCTTCAGGCTCCACGCACAACTTCCCACTGCTGTCTATGACTGGCCCTAATCTTGCCCTAACCAATCTTCTATTCTTAACCTATCGAAAGAAAGCTTTAGGATTCTCCTTAATCCTATCAGCCAACATCTTCTCGTGTCCCCTCTTAGCTCTCCTCAATTCACTTGGTACTTACCCTCTTTGACAGACATTTGTAATGCATATATACCCTCCCAACATACATCCAACACATGACACACTCTCCCAAAACACACCCAACACACACATGCAATACATACACATCTACCCAACACACACCCAACACACACATGCAAAACATACACATCCACCCAATACACATCCCACACATACACACCCTCCCAACACACACTTAACACACACACAATACATACACACCCACCCAACACCGTCCCAACACACACCAAACACATGCACTCTCCCAACATACACCTAACCCATATGTGCAATACATACACATTCACCCGTCACATATCCAACACACATGCACCCTCTTAACACACACCCAATCATAATATCCTCCCAACACCCACACAACACATACACACCCTTCCAACAAACACTCAACACATATACAGACTCCCAATACACATGTGCAATACATATATACCCAATTCATACCATGCAATACATACACACCGAATACACACCACACAATACATACACACCCTCCTAACACACACCCAGTATATAGTGACCCTCCCAAAACACACCAAATGTGCATGAATGTGGTTTAAACATGCATCCAGAAAGATGATTGAATGAGGAGATGGTGGGGTAGATGAATCATAGCTCACCCAGATCTAATGTGCTTCCTGTTCATGCAGACTTAATGAGCTGATCTGGTGCAGATTCCGACTTGCCAGAAACACGCTGTGTTTCCCAGCACCAGTCTGTAGTTTTTAGGCAGTGAGTTTTTCTGCCACCTGGTGAATTGACAGGAAGTTGCAGTTACAATCAAGTTGCTGTTAACAAAGCTTGAATTAATTTCATGTTAAACAAGCACTAGCATGAGCAAAAATTCAAATTTCAATAACACTTCTTAATGACTTCAGGATATCTCAAAGACTTTCCAGCTAAGGAAGCTTTTGTGTGACATTTCATAATATAAAAAATACAGCAGCTGATTTGTACACAGCAAGCTCCCATAAACAGCAATCTGATTATCTGTTTTTGAAATATTGATTGAGCAATAAATATTGGCCAGGCCATCAGGGAAGTTCCCCTATTTGACTTCAAACTGGTGCTGTGACATATTTTACCTTTACCTCAGAGTGAGTAGTGATGTTTCACTTAAAAGAGAGCACCCCTGATAGTGCAGTACTCCCTCAGTGCTGCACTGCAGTGCCAGTCCGAATTATATGCTCACATCTTTGGCATTGGAAATGACGTGAAGGGATTACCAGTATAGATTTTGTATTACTTTCTGCCTGTGAGGATACTTATTTAAATCTTATAAAATCTGAAGATCTCATGGGGATGAATGAGAATTGTTACAGAAACACTGACTGATTATGTGCTGCCTATAATATATATTCATTTCTCACCAATTTTATTTTGGGGAAGGGAATATGCTGTGGTCACAGTTGGTAAAAGGCAGATATTTGAATGACACTTGCTGATCAGTAAAAGAGTTAGAATATTGCAATGTTTCATTTTGACCTGTGCATTTTATAACCAGTGAATTAGTCAGAAGCAATGAAACTGACAATCATGCTGACGGACTTGGTACTTAGCCTCTTTGACGGACATTTGTAATGTGTAAGTTATTGAAGAAAGTCCATTTTGTATTTAACTCATGCACAATAATAATATAATAATTGTCCATTTTGGAGCCAATACTGAGAGAGCTCGTCATTGGTGTGTTGTTCTATTAGGTTTGAATATTCATGGCTGAAATGTCATTGGTGTAGACTGTGCACCTGATTTGCTGCCTGCCACCTTTTATTGTGTGAACCTTGGGAAGAGAAATTGATTCTATAGTACCAAAACAAAAACTCATTTAAATAAATACTTGTCTTTAAGTCGTATCTCACTTTAAAATCTCAGGCAAAGTTTCACCTAATGACCTATGCCTCATCCTATTTAAAACTGGTATATGGTATCCTGGCTAATATAAACAGATGGGCTTTGCAATGGAAAGCTAGGGGTAGATGGTGATGGAATGATAATGTCCAAGGTAAACCTCCAGTGACATGGGTTCAAATCCCACCATGGCGGCAAGTTTAGTTTAAATTCAACTAAATAAATCTGAAATGTAAAGCTGGCTTCAACAAGACAGACCATGAAGGAATCACTGATTGTTGCAAAAAACCCATCTGATTCACTGGTGTCCTTTGGGAAAGAAATCCACTGTCCTTTTTTAAGATCTGGCCTAGATGTGACTTCTGACTCACCATGTGGTTGACTCTTAACTGCCCTCTGGAATGACTAAGCAGCTAGTCAGTTAGCTCAGGGGGAATTAAGGATGGGCAACAAATGCTGACCTTGCCAGTGACGCCCACATTTCATTAAAGAAAACAAATTGTAGCTTTAGAAGATGCTTATTTTGTATTTCTAATTACATTTTGCTTTATGCATGAGTTGATTTTGGCAGAATGTTGGCAATTTTTCGTTTTCCTGTCTATAATTTCTTGTACATGCTTTTTCCGTGCTCTAATTTATTTGGAAAAATATATTGTGCATTCCAAAGATACTTTATAATTTGGATGAGCAAGAGGCATCAATAACACACATGCAATGACTTTTAATGCTCTCACATACTCAGATATTTTAGAGAAGATATTCATTTTTACTCCTTTTGTTTCACAAGCCAGACTGCCACAGTGTAATAAATCAAGGGTAACTCAATGAGGCTTCAGAATAAAAGGCCTTATTGCTAACGTAACAATTAACTATAGGGTCAGACAGATTATCTATGTGACTGTATTACTTCTCCCTGGTTCCAACTGCTGATCCTTCCTGACCTGGGTAAGCTTAATTGGCTCAGCATCCTGCCTCAACCCTCCATAGGGTCTGGTCCAATCACTTGGCCCTTGGGGAACACGCCCTTTAATGGGCCTGACCACCAGATACAGAGTGACCATTTGCTGCAAAATGAGCTCCAGTCAATATTTGGGGAACAGGGAGAAGCTTTATATGGAAAAGATAACTACCAATTTGGGAAACTTTTCTGCAATTCACAGAATGAATAGAATCCCTACAGTACGGAAAGAGGCCATTCAGTCCATCAAGTCTGCACCAACCTCAATCCCACCCAGGCTCTACCCCATATTCGCCCACTAATCCCTCTAATCTACACATCTCAGGACACTAAGGGCAATTTTAGCATGACCAATCAACCTAACCCACACATCTTTGGAATATGGGAGGAAACTGGAGCACCCAGAGGAAACCTGCACAGACACAAGGAGAATGCGCAAACTCCACAAGAAGCCAGGAATCGAACCCAGGTCCCTGGAGTTCTGAAGCAGCAGTGCTAACCACTATGCTACTCTGCTGTCCCTGACAACTGTGAATTCTGACAACACCAAACTTATAGTTTGACAACACCAAACTAGTCAGTTAGTCTATCATCCGTATCTGTAACAAACAAGTGACAACTGCTTTGTCTGCAAGATACAATACCTTCCCTTACTTTCCCTGTGGAAGGTGGCATCATCTTAAAAGAATGAAAAGTTGAAGAGTTATAGCCTTCATTCTCTTTCAAACCACATCTGGCACAGATTTTCTCTCCCATTATATTTTCCCCATATGTTTCCTATCAGCGGGCGCATTAAATTTAAAAGTCATGTCCTTGTCTCTAAATCCTCCAGAGTTTTATCTTACTTTATGTGATCTCCTTTAGATTGATACGTGCTTCTAAATGCGTCATTCTTTCTACTCTGGCTTTCTAAGTCCTTTATCTCCAAACTGGTAACAGCCACCCTCTTTGGCTCTACATTTAATGACACCATCTTGAACATTTCCCTCTTTACCTTCCTAAAAAAAAGCCTTCTAAAAGCTGCCTCTGCAATCAACTCTTCAATCCCTCCCTGCTAATCTCTGCCTTCCTGGTTCTGTCTCCAACTTTCTTACATCTCGTTTGTTAATCAGTTTAAATACTGAGATAGGAAATAGTTTTCCCATTAAAATCTGAGGCTTATTCACTTCTAAATCAGAAAAAGAGAGATGGGAAAGACCTTGTGGGAGAGAGAGACATGTACACACAATAATGGTGACAAACTCTTGGAGAATATATTAGGGAGCGCTGATGAACTTGTAGGAGGGGGTATGGGGTATGGAGGGCAAACCTGTAAGAGTGGATTGGGGAGGAAGCTTGCTGAACCTGTAGGACCAGTGGGGGAGGAGCCACTTGAACACTGGGCCTGCCACTGACATGATCACATCTTGTGGCATTTTATCATAGGATCCGTACAGTGCAGAGGAGGCCATTCAATCCATCAAGGAGCAACGAAAATCATCTGACCCAAGCCCTATCCCCATAGCCCCACATATTCACCTCTCTAATGTCCCTAACACTAATGGGCAATTTAGTATGGCCAATCCATCTAACCTGCACATCTTTGGACTGTGGGAAGAAACCCGCGCAGACACAGGGAGAATATGCAAACTTCACAGAGATAGTTATCTGAGGCCGGAATTGAATCCAGGTCCCTGGCACTGTGAGGCAGCAGTGCAAACCACTGAGCCACCGCTAAATGTTTAGCGCAACATCGGGCCAAAAATGACTGGTTGAAAATGTGGAAAAGAATATGAGCAATGGGTTTGCTGAAACTAAACATGACTAACATTTGGAACCAGAATGGAACCTGTCCCAGAAAGGCATGACCCGGCATGTGGAACAAAAGGTATAATTACCTGATTTTCTCAGGAAATGCGAGACTGTTGGTCACCATGACACAATGACAGACAGACGTGCCAATCAAAAGTGAAGGCAAAAGCTTCCAATGAAAAACTATTCAGGACATGTTAAGCAATGAAGGATAAGTTGTTAGAAAAATCTAAGAATTAAATCTGATTTGTTTGATATCACTGCAGACCATTGTGTTGTGGTCTGATATCATTGAGATACGTACAGGCCAAATGTAAGTGTCCATGAAAAATCTGTGATGCAACATTGCCGTCTACTGGCTTAGTAAGAAGTCTGACAACACCAGGTTTAAGTCCAACCGATTTGTTTGATAATAAACTCACAAGCTTTTGAAGCTGTCCTCTTCGTCAGGTGATTCACAGCCTCGAAAGAGGAGGACAACCTCTCAAGTTTGTAAGTTTACTATCAAATAAATCGGTTGGACTTAAACCTGGTATTGTCAGACTTCTTACTGTGTTTACCCCAATCCAATGCTGGCATCTCTATATCATGTCTACTGGATTAGCAGCATATTGACCATGAAGATCACATGGCAATCATCTTAGAATTGATTGGTTCAGAGCCAATCATCGTTGGCTACTGACACTTATTCTTAAATATTTTTGATTGAAGACCCCATTTCTTGTAGATCCCCAGACTAAGAACATGATATGAAACCCATAAAATGAAAATGCTGCATGTAATAAGTGTTTTAATGGTGTTTTTAAGAAAATGGGTATTAACTTACAGATGTCAGTGAGACAGGTTTTACTGCAATTACTACAAATCCATCTGTTTTTGGTAGTAATACAGAAAGTGCAGGAATGTAAAAAGAGCAGCAGCTGGAGAACAGGAGCCCAGAGGGATCAGGAGACCAGAGAAAGCAGGAGCACTGAGGGAGCGGAAGCGTAGACAGAGCTAGAGCATAAAAATAGCAGGAGCATTTGGAGAGAGCAGGAGTGCAGAACGAGCAGCAGTGCAGAGAGAGCAGGAGAACATAGAGCAGGAGCTCAGACAGAGTAGAAACTCAGAGAGTAGGAGCTCAGTGAGAGCAGGAGCGCCAAGTAGGATTATGAGGGGTGGATGGGAAATGCAGTAGCAGGGGCAGGATGAGAATATAAGAGAAGCAAGTTGAAAACATGAGCAGCTCACATTTCTGTTTGCCATTCCTGGGCTTTCTCTTGCCACACAGTCTCCTATGTATCCTTCCATATCATTACCTTGACCCTTGCACCACGGACCATTGACTCACCTAATCACTCACTCACTCACACTCACTCAATCTCTCACTCAACCACTCACTCACTCCCCCATGCACACAGCTACCCATTCACTCATTCACCCACCCACTCACCCACCTACTCACTCATCCACTCACTTAGCCAGCCAGTCATTTGCCCATGCACTCACCCATCCGCTCACTCACCCATCCATTCACTCATCCACTTGCTCACTCATCCACCTACTCACATATCCTTTCACCCACTGACACACTCGCTCATTCATCCATTCACTCACTCACACATTCACACTCCAAGACTAGGCCTTTAAATTTATCTTGCAGAATAAGGAGCTGTGCCATAAAAAGGGAACGTGTTGTCTTCCCAACTTTGCTCTGATGGAGTTCACATGCTGGGCTTTGCATTTCTGTGACAGAGATCTCAGCTGAAATGAACAGAGACGTGGGGTTGGAAGAGTTTTGACTTCCACCTTGACACATCTTGGTAGAGTTGGGTCAATTGGTTACCAGGGAGAAATGTTTAACTTGCTCATCTGAGCTTCCTCACTCTGCTTTGAGTGAAGGTGTTGACTTGATTGTAGTGAAATAGGTGAATGTTTACATTAAAATAATGGGGAGGGGAGTTTCAGCTGACTTTGTTAAAGGCTTGTTTTTTAGCATTCCATGCTATCACGTCAGGGAATGTACAAAACAGCAGTGTAATAAATATGCTTTAAAATAAACTGCTTCACAATAAACATGAGAATTTTAAGTTATCTGCTCATATCTGATATTAAAATTTTACAGGATGTCATTAGCACAACAAACTCGATGCCCACGTCACTCTATTTTCATTGTAATTCCTTTTTCTGTCTTCAGGTCACCATGTCTCATTAACTTTCCATTTGGTAAAAGAAATGAAAGAACAGAACATGAAAGTTGAAATATTTTCTTTCCTTTACTCCCTCATGCAGCAGATAAGCATTTTCATTGCCCTCAAACCTCTTCCACACCTATTGTTCCATTGCTGCTATCTATCCTCCGTATCTCATCAAATTAGCTATTCTTTATCTTTAAGCTTCAGCATCAAGGTCAGCAGGGGCGAAAGCATCAGATCTGTTGTCTGACATTCACTTCTGGGGCTTACAATACAGCTATGAGCAAAATCTTGTTTGATCTTTTTTCTTCATATGTCAAGGACAGACTATTGTGCTTACATTTATCTACATTAACACCAATCCGCCAATGCTTTGATAGAGACATTCACTTAACTAGTTATGGTCACTTTGAATATTATTGATATTCCTTTTATATGTCACTTACCTACCTATCTTAATGTGACTTAAAATAAGAAGGGCAAGATACCTTATATACCAAAATAAAGTAGTTTCTATAGTATAAGGGTATCTGGCATAGCAATGGTTAATGTGGCATTGGGAAATAGAACCGCTCACAGTATGATTTAAAGAGACCCATGACCTGAGACTAAAGTCAGTTGTGGACTGGATAGAAACCTGTGTAGAATCAAGCATGGAGTTAGCTCCTAATTTAGACTATATCATAAATATGTGTGTACACTTATATGTTTTGTTATATACTAAAGTGATCAGACCACTTCAATGGTAAAGACAAAGGATTAAAAAGCTTGCCACACAGTGGGTTACTTAACCAG
Source organism: Sphyrna mokarran (assembly GCA_024679065.1). Lineage (NCBI taxonomy): Eukaryota > Metazoa > Chordata > Chondrichthyes > Carcharhiniformes > Carcharhinidae > Sphyrna > Sphyrna mokarran. The sequence goes on from JAGIQG010000015.1 coordinate 28,998,879, forward strand.
TTTGTGGAGCTTTATTAGATAAGTGTTGCTTGCTTGCACTCTAAGATGGAAGAGAAGGAAAATTTCCCAAATGTCTCTAATGCTATCACTATGTAATCATGTGACATACTATACAGAAATGCGTTGATATACAATACATAACAGTTACCAATAAACAGTTAATATTCAACCATACAAGACTCAGAACCTCTTCATGAGACCTACTGAGCAATGAACACCTAACAGTTCCATCAATCAAAAGTCATTGATTTGAAAAGTTAACTCTATTTCTCTCTTCAAAGGTTTCTCAGCTGTTGCTGGAATATATCCAGGACACTGCTTCAGAATAACTGACAGGAAGATTAGGAGGACAGGTTCAAACTAGTAAAAAATGAGCTCAGGACTGATACCATGAAGATGTTACTTACAAAAAGTAAGTCAATAAATGATGCAAACCTTTGAGTGTTGTAGGCAAAGCACTGGAATCATTGAAGAAACTGGTGATACTGAGAGTGGGGAGCACTGTTTTATTTTTCTGGCTTGATGAGCAATGGTGAGCTATTCAATTGGACGTAATGTGTCTGGTGTGATCAGTCAATGACATTGCAAAAAATAACTTTCTCGGAGTTATGCAGAAAAAGTATAAGCACTAGAGAATGTAGAAGACAATTGTGGAACATGGCAAGTCCCTGCTTTCTTTCCTGTATTTAACTACCTTCTGCTTTCTTTGTTAAGTTAGTTTTCATCCTGCTCACTAAGTTGCCATACAGTAATTGCAGTGTTTGTCAAGATACTTTGGCCAGAATTCTTAGATGTTGTATGCCCTGCCAGTGAGAATGGATAGAAGAATTCCAGCCGGTGTGTTTGAATCAGAATTTGTAAAATGTACTGAAAAATTATTGAAAAGCAAATTTCTGTACCAGTGCCTGTTTGCTTAGCAATCGAGGCCAAATGAAAATTTCAGAAAAGAGCAAACCAAAGTGTTTACACAGAATGATTTAGTATAGATGGTGCATTGCTATTTGACAGTGAAATTTGGCAGGAATCATATCCTAATTAATTTCATGATTCCCATAACTGCACACATTTACTTTGCTACTCCCTTAATACTAATGGGCAATTTAGCCTGGCCAATCAACCTAACCTGCACATCTTTGGACTGTGGGAGGAAACCCACGCAGACAATGTTCAGACTCCACACAGACAGTGACCCAAGCCAGAAATTGAACCCAGGTCTGTGGGGCTCTGAGGCAGTAGCGGTAACCACTGTGCTACCATTCCATTTGCCTGATATTTGAACACGTTTAATTGAAGGCTATTTTGTGTTGGGATCAAAATTCTGTACTGGAGTGTTTTGTTTGGATCAGGGAGCTCGTAGAAAGAGAGAAAATAGGAAGGGATTAGCAGTTGTGGAATGTGGTGCTTGTTTCAAGAATGTGCCTATCTTGAATCGACAGTACAAATTTCAGAATGATTGCTTAAATTTGCTTCAGAGAATTATTAAAGAATGTCAGACATCCCTGAAAACCATCACGTTCCTTACAATAGCCTTCCAAAAAATGTCTTCCAGACCTAACAGCAGGGCTACAGTAACCACCTTACAAAGTGCAGAGGTGAATTCCACATGATTTTTAAAGTCCCCTTTCTGGAGAAAGAAGAACTTAGTAAGAAGTCTCACAACACCAGGTTAAAGTCCAACAGGTTTATTTGGTAGTAAGCGGCACTAGCTTTAGGAGCACTGCTCCTTCATCAGGTGCGTCACTCACCTGACAAAGGAGCAGTGCTCCTAAAGCTAGTGCTGCTTACTACCAAATAAACCTGTTGGATTTTAACCTGGTGTTGTGAGACTTCTTACTGTGTTTATCCCAGTCCAACGCCAGCATCTCCACATCATGAAAGAAAAACCTGACCAAGCTGGGCGTTTGTTTCATCACAATTCAATGATATTTCTTCTTAACTTATGTGTGGGAACATCATTGTAATCTAATTTACATCATTGCATCTTCAGATTATAAACCAATTTTCAATCCACTGCAACTTGATAAGCAGCCAAAGGAACTTTCAGAACTTTAGGAACCATTGCCTGAGAATAACAGAAGATGACGCAGGTTCTGCGGATATGAATAAATTTAATTTTCATTCTACTGTAGGAATTTATTTGTTGACCTGGGGATAGGGTTTGACATGAGATGCCAAATCAACAATAGATGGGTGTCTGCTTTGAATTATCAACAACATAAAACGTATAAAAGTCCTGATCTATTTGACTTACATCAGAGAAGTTTAGGGGGATATTTAATTGAAGTGTTCAAATTTACAAAAGGTTTCATGGAGTATACAGGGAGAAACTGTTTTACTCACAAAAGCATGATTAACCAAAGGACACAGGTTCAATACAATTGGCATAAAAACAAAGAGGGAAAATGAGGAGGAACATTTTTATGCAGTGAGTTATTACGATCTGGAATGCATTGCCTAGAAGGATGGTGGAATCAGATTCAGTAGTAACTTTCAAAGGAAATTGGACAAATACTTGACAGGGAAAAATTTGTAGGACTTAAGGGGAAAGAGCAGAACAATGGGAATAATCAGAGTTTAATTAGTCTGCCAGGAAAGCTGCCTGCAATTTAGTGAGTATGCACAGGCAGCTTGCTGATGAGAATTGGGAGGAGTTCCAGTAGACAGAGTGTCAATAAAAAGAGAGACCATATCTCTTAAAGAAAGCTGTAATCTCTTCACATGAGTACATTCTTATAATTGGTTGCAGGTTGGGAAGAGAAAATGAAGTGTATCTTTGGCACAGAGGAGGTGCAAAGGTTTTCAGACGCTGACTGGGGATTTTGTTGGAGCAATCAACTTCCACTTCAGAACAAACTGGAGTGCCAGCAAAACAGTGTCACAGAGTTAGAAGCTGATTTGTAAACAAGTGAATGTGTCAGCCTCATCCAAGGACATTGCTGCAATGATGTTAGCTATTTAATATCATGACGCAATAGATTTTAGTGAGGCTTAAAGGAAAAGCAAAACTGTTTTAATATGAGATCTCACTTTTGTAGAGATTGGGAAGAAAGGTAATGAATTTCTTGAGTTCATTCAGGATAGTTTATTAGTGTAATGTGTTCTAGAACCAGCAAGAAGTCATATAGTAGCATGGATGGAGGGTTGGCTAACTGATAGAAGACAGAGTTGATATAAGAGAAGCATTTTAGAATGGCAATCTATAACTACTGAGTGCCACAATGAACAGTGTTGAGGTCACAATTATTCTACCATGGGGTGGCACAGCAGCACAGTGGTTAGCACTGCTGCTTCACAGCTCCAGGGACCTGGGTTTGATTCCAGGCTCGAGTCACTGCCTGTGTAGAGTTTGCACATTCTCCTTCTATCTGCATGGGTTTCCTCTGAGTTCCTCCCATAGTTCAAAGATGTGCAGGTTAGGTTGATTGACCATGCTAAAATTGCCCCTTAGTGTCCTGAGATGCGTAGGTTAGAGAGATTAGCGGGTAAATATGTAGGGCTATGAGGATAGGGCCTGGGTGGGATAGTGGTCTGTGCAGACTTGATGGGCCAAATGGCCTCCTTCTACACTGTAGGGTTTCTATGGTTTCTATGGTGGAACATATAATCGTGACTTAGATGGGGGAAATGAATGTACTATTGCCAAGTTTGCAAATGACACACAAATAGGTGGGAAGGCAAGTGATGAGTGAGGATGACACAAGGTGTGGAATTTTTCCGTCCCGCCCGCCACAGGAAACGGAATGGGTGGGACTCAAACAAAGGTCCGTTGACTTCGGGCGGGATTTTCCAGTCTTGGGGTGAGCATAGCCAGAAAATTCCACCCAAAGAACTTATAGATGGACACAGACAGGTCAGATGAGTGGGCAAAAACTTGGTTGGTGAAATATAAAATATGAAAATTAGTAGTTATGCACTTTAGTGGGGTGAGTAAAAGAGCTGAGTATTATTTAAATGGAGAAAGACTGCAAACTGCGCAGAGGGATCTGCATAAATTGTAAAAATCTAACATGCGAGTTCAGCAGGTAATGGGGAAGGCAAATGAAATGTTGGCTTTTGTTTCAAAGGGAATGGAATACAAAAATAGGGAAGTCTTGCAAAGGTACCAGTCAGACTGCATCTGGAATACTGTGAATATTTATGGTCCCCATATCTAAAGAAAGATATACTGGCAATTAGAGGCAGCCTAGAGAAGGTTTACTGGTTTGATCCCAGGCATGGAAGGATTCTCTGATGAGGAGGTGTTAGGCCTGTATCATTGGAGTTTGAGAGGTGACCTTATTGAGACACAGAGGATTCTCAGTCTAGATGCTGGGAGGTTGTTTCCTCTTGTGAGAGAGTCTAGGACTGGAAGGCATAATTTCAGAGCAAGTGGTCACACATTTAATATAAAGCTGAGGAGGGTAGTGATTCTGTGGAATTCTTTACCACAGAGAGTTATGGAGGCTGTGTCGTTAAGTATTTTCAAAGCTGGGATAGACAGATATTTTATCGGAAAGGGAATCAAGGGTTATGGGGATAAGGCAAGGAATTGGAAGTGAGGATTATGTTAGATCAGCTATGATACCATTCAATTGTGGAGCAGACTTGATGGGCCCAATGGCCTATTTCTGTTCCTACATCTTATAGATTAAAAGGACAAACCATACAAAGTTTAATAATGTGTAAAACTTAGTTAATAATCTTCAGTAAGGGAATACTTATCTAACAATGATGATATATGGATCAAATTCAATGTTAGATTTGAAAATGAAAAATTAAGTTTGACTGTAGATTTTGGCATGCTTAACTTTAAAAGGATGAGGCAGATTAAGCTAAATTCAATTATCACACTCCTAGAGCAGGATTTTCTGGCCCTTCTCACTAGCGGCATCTTCCACTCAGGCCAAAAGCAATCCCTGCATGAGTTCCCCCCTGCCCTCCCCACCATGGCAGGATGGACAAGCCACTCAAAATGCCATAGACATCACTGGGACTGGAAGTTCCTGCCAGCAGCCAATGGCAAGCCATCTTTTTCATCAGGCTGTCCAAAGTCAAAATTTCCTAGGATCCTTCAAAGCGGGGTAGCATATTGGCTGCAGAGTTGCTGGGAGACAGTGAAGAATGGCACAGCTTGGGACAGAAAATGTTCCAAAGTTCTCTAATGTTGCAATATCAGCCTTGGTAGGAGCAAGTGGTCAGTTAGAATGATATCCTATATCTAGGGAAGTCAGGAGGCTATCCAAACACATAGGCAAAAGACAATGGGATCAGAAGGGATGGAACTGATTAAAGCCAGGAGTCAACCCTGAGAACCTTGACACAGTACCATAAAGAATTTAGTGACCTCACACTTTTCGCCAAAGTCAATGAATCTTTTTTATTCATTTGTGGGACATAGATGTCATTGGCTGGCCAGTATTTATTGCCATTTCTAGTTGAGAAGGTGATGGTGAATTGCCTTCTTGAAATGCTGCAGTCCACATGACAGATCACTATCACTCAGTTGTGGAAAAGTTGATAATCAGCACGAGCAAAGTAATGTGCTTACACTCAGTGATACCCTACAAAATAATTGTTCGCTTTACTGTAGGTATTTCTTGCCATCTGTCCTGAAAAATGCAAAATGAAAAGTTTCAATTGTATGTCTTCTTTTTCAGCTATGCTCAGTTCTGTACTTCCAAATTCAAATTCACAAACATATTTGGTGGGATTTGAATTCATAAGTAGGATTTTACAGCCTCATTTGAGCAAGATTGGAAAATCCTGCCCGAGGACATTTCCATTGTCCACCTGCTCCAATTCCATGGATTGTGGGACAGTGGAATTCCAGTGCATCTGATTTATTAGCCCTGGCCTCCAAATTATTAATCCAGTAACATATTCACTATATTAACATACTCAGCAAAAATACTTGCCAAATCCCAGGCCTGCTTGTTAACCTTTTATATCTATATACGCACATATTTATATATAATGTACATATATAAATAAATTTATCACACATTTTACAATTCACCAAAAGCAATGCCATCTGAGATCAATTGTCTGTTATTGTTTATAAAGAGTTTTGGAACCAAGTTTTGGGATTTGGAAACATGTCTCTATGTTAGTTTTGAAGTCTCATTAAATATTTGGAATATTACCAGCTTTTTCTTTTAAACTTTTAGTGCACCCAAATTTTTATTTTAAAATCCATCCTTTCTCATTCATATTGCCCAGAGGAATGCAGCCAATCAAATTTAAAAACTAGTTCACAAAGATGGAGAAACTCAGGAACAATTTTATCATTGGCACGCTTGCCTATGGAAGTGACAGAAGCTGTGAGGAGTTTGCAAAAGGAAATGATATTAACTTTTAAAATTGGAAAAAACAGGTTTTGTGACATCAGCTCACTAATGTCCATTAGGGAAGGAAATCTGCTATCCTTACCTGGTCTGGCCAACATGTGACTCCAGAGCCACAGCAATGTGGTTGACTCTCAACTGCCCTCGAGCAACTAGGGTGGACAACAAATGCTGGCCAACCAGTGACAGCCATGTCCCACAGAAGAATAATGATCAGATTTCTGAAAATTCTACTCTCCTTAGAGACTGCTTACAATTCCCAGTTCAAGAGGTTCGTTGTGCTGAATATTGAGGTCAGCAGCCATAGAGTAACCAAAAGGATAATTTCACAATAGCAGGAAATATAGATGCTGCTGCTGATAAGCAAACAGATACTGAAGAAACTCAAACCTTACTCAAAGCCTGCGCATCATTCAAAATATACATCAATTTTGTCACTGAAAAATGCTACAAGGTTCTCTCTGGCTAACTATTGCGTATCTTTCAGTAATTCTGCCCTGCCAGAATATAGCAAATTTTAATCATCAAAAAATGTGTTCCTTTTGAGAACTCTAGCTGCCAGCTAATCAAGTAGTGATTATTATTTGTCTGATTCCAATGCTTCATACCGTTTCAGTTCTGCCTACTTATTTTAATCTTTTCCTTTTACAACAGAAATGTAAAAAACAAAATTCAGTTTGAAAGCTGAAAAGAAGCCAAACATTTACTCCCAGGTCCTGGCTCATGCAAAGGTAATATTTACACAATTAATAGTTGTGCTTCTTTAGGATTAAAGCCACAATGTAACAGCAGAGACTGCTGCTACACATATCACTGCCAAATATCTCAATTTTACTGATTCTGTCTCCAAATTATGTAAAAGTCATAAAAAATTACATTGAAAGCATGTTGGCTTAATCATCAGGAGAAACCTGTGCCAATAGTTTCTGTAATATTATTTTGGGATGATTAGATTATGAGAGAAAACTGGAAACAAACTGAATTATGAGTCTAGAATTTGAGCTTGGGACGAAATCCCTATGTCTTTACTTAGAGGCCCAAAGAGCATGCAAGACTGGTTTCATATTCATTTCATCAGCAAACTGTAGGCAGGGATAGGGAGGATAGCAATCGGGAAGTGGGGCAATTGGGAAGATTGGGGGGATGGGGTGGGGGTTGGTGTTGCAAATAGGAAAGATGATCAGGAAGGGATGATTGGAGTAAAGGTTATGGTGTCTGAGGTAGAGACTATCACCAAACAAACAAGAATCTGTAGAGATCATGTTGGGAGGGTAGAGATTGAATCCAGCAACTTAGAGGTCGGGATGAGAACCATAGTAGTTGGAATCGGGATGTTGGAAGTGGATCTAGATCAGATTAGGAAGGTTAGAAGTTTGAGGTTAGGGAGGGTAGTATAGCGGTGAGGGTGAGTTACCAGTAGTGATCAACACTTTGGATCGGATAAGTCTTTAAATAGACAGTGCGTTGTCTAATAATCCATTCTGAAGAAGTAAACACTTACTAATCTCCAGTTTGACGCTTACAGGGATGACATGATGGCACAGTGGTTAGCATTGCTGCCTCATAGCTCCAAGGTCCCTGGTTCAATTCCAACCCTGGGTTACTCTCTGTGTGGCATTTGCATGTTCTCCCTGCATCTATGTGGGTTTCCTCCAGGTGCTCCTGTTCCTCCCCGCTTCTGAAGATGTGCAGGTTAGGTGGATTGGCATGGTAAAGTTGTGGGATAGTGAGGGGAGAGGGCTTTGGTGAGATGCAATATCAGAGTGTTGGTGCAGACTTGAACGGCCTCTTCTATGCTGTAATGATTCTATGATTATGATGCATGTTTTGATTTTAAGAAAAAAATGAAAATGGCTTCTTCAACATTGTTCAGACTATTAGAAATAGTAAGAGGGCTCTCCCATTGTCATTAAATCAGACATTTTGAACCATTTGCTTTCTGGTGTGGTTGCTGTTGGTTACCTGATGTTTTATGTCTGTCCGGTTTTTTTAGCCAATTGCTAACAGGTATCTGAGACTCATATCTTTTCACAACAAACTTATGTTTTTATGTTTTTTTTATGTTTTTTTTCCCCCAGAGCCATAGCTTTTTACAAACAATATATTGCTTTTGTATTGTAGCTTTCTCCTTATCTCATACTAATCCCTGCTGAGGTAAAAAGCCTGTGTTTCAGTTTTAATAATTTTTTAAGCTCCAGTGAATTAAAGATTGGTTTACTCTTAATTTCAGACATGGGTCTCAATTCAAGATGTTTCCTGTTGAGACTTGCAGCCTGCAAACTTGGTGCTGGCATCTCATTCCCATGATTATGGTGTTCAGCTATTGGCTGACTGACCACTGAACAGTCAGCCTAGTATGGCTAACATTCCAGCTAGCCAACATCTTCTAAAGAAGTTCTACACTTGTTGTAAGGAAGGTGCTGCTGACTCTGTCTCTGCAGGAAATCGTTGTAGAAAGATGCATTCCAAATGGAGCAACAGGGAAGAGTGAAGATCCCAAATTTTCAGATGTGGCATTAGTGGACTTGGTTGAGAAAGCTGAGAGGATGAGAAAGGCCACGTTTCTCAATGTGGCTCTCAATGTGCTCAGGCAGCCCACATTGCTGCTGCCTGTGCCAAGATGATACAATACAAAACTGGGCCTTCAATGGCCCACAGCTGCTTAAGGTCCTGCGAGGCCATTTGCAATCTCTCCATTGAATGTCTGCATTCTGTATCAACATCATTAAGGAGAAAAGATAGGTTTTTTGAGAAAATTATTGAAACCAATTCTATCTACATGACAGTTTTACCTTTATTAGGAACAAGATATATATGGAAATATTTTGATATTCTTGCTGTCTGAACCTTTATTTTCTCTGGAGACGAGTTGCAACTTTCATAAGGAAGTAATGGGAGGCATTGGAAAGGCAAATTGGACAAGATGCCTAACCGTTAGTTGACCTGCTGTCATTTCTTTACAGTGTAATACAGTGTACAAAATACAGTGTACAAGAGGCCATTCGGCCCATCAAGTCTGCACCAGCTCTACATATGAGCAATTCACTGAATGCCGTTCTCCTACCACATGTCCATCAAAGTTGAATTTGACTCTGTCTATTTTTGTTTGAGTTGTGTTTCACAAATCAGTGTGGGTAATCCACAGGAGTGTGATGGCACCTGCAAGGGCCCAAGCAACTTCTTGAACTCTGAGGAGTTTGTAAAATGTCAGTAAAAAGCCAGGCCAGCAGCACTGGAGCCGATGTATTTGTTAGATTTTGCCACTAGATGTCAGCCTTCCCTTGGAGCTTGGTGTCCAAAGGCCCCAACTAATGAAACTCCATCTTTCAGAATATCAGAAATCGATTATTTCAGATAAGTATTATTAATCGATAAATATGTTACCCCAAATTCATATTATAGCAGAACTTGGCTCCTTGTCTCTTTTTGTGGGAACTGTTACCAATCCCATTCTTAAAGATTTACACTTCAGAAGAATTTTTTAAAAAATGTAAAGCATGAAAAGAATTGATCACTATTTATAAATAAAAATTAAAGTCCCAGCATGACAAGCCGAAATTATTTCCTATCTCTTGTCAGGTGCTCGATGCCCACCACATTGCTGAAGATAGATGCCCAAGATTCAGAATTATTTGAAAGGTACAATATTTTCATAGAATCATAGAATCCTACAGTGCAGGAGGAGGCCATTTGGCCCATTGTGCCTGCACTAACAGCAACCCATCCAGCCCCTATCCCCGTAACCCCATGTATTTACCCTAATGATCTGCGTATTTACCTTAATCCCTGACAGTAAGGGTTAATTTAGCATGGCCAATTCACCTAACCCGCACATCTTTGGACAGTGAGAAGAAACTAGATCATATGGAGGAAACCCACACAGACACAGGAGAATGTGTGCAAACTCTGCACAAACAGTGACCCAAGCCAGAATTGAACCTGGGTCCCTGACACTGTGAGGGAGCAGATCAGAGCATGCCCTGTTGGTAGATTTTGAATGTTCCAGTATTCACTCTCCAGGTGGTGAACATGCCCAGCGACTGATACTGATGGGCATCAGTTGCTGCTTTCTCATCTAAGAACATAAGAACTAGGACAGGAGGAGGCCATCTGGCCCCTTGAAACTGCTTAGACATTCAATAAGATCATGATTGATTTTTTTATGGACTCAGCTCCACTTACCCACCCATTCGCCATAACTCTTAATTCCTTTACTGTTCAAAAATATATCTATCCTTTGTTTAAAAATATTCAATGAGGTAGGCTCAACTGCTTCTCTGGCAGGGAATTCCACAGATTCACAACCCTTTGTGTAATAAAAAGTTCCTCCTCAGCTCAGTTCTAAATCTGCTCCCTCTTATTTTGAGGCCAAGCCCTCTAGTTCTAGTTTCACCCACCAGTAGAAACAATTTCCCTGCTTCTGTCTTATCTATTCCCTTCAAATGTTTCTATAAGATCTCATTCTTCTCAATTTCAAAGAGCTTGGCCCCTCTTCTCATAAGCCAACAGTCTCAACTCTGGAATCAACCTACAGCTGATGAAGTTGTGATTTTTGGCTGCCTCAGAGGTTGCAAGATGAGTTGGAGCAACAAGGCAGTCACCACAGAGCTGGTGCCACTGCTCTGGAGGTGGGAAGAGGAAGGTGGAACTTCACAAAGGGCCATATCCACAATGCTATTCAAGGAGCATTTCTCTGATAGTAACTACAGTCAGGAGTAATGCCTGGGTTACCATCATACCACACAATGAGGTTGTCATCAAGCTACTTGCCACAACCTGAGCATCGCACAAGGATATAGTTGCACTGCCTGTGACAGTCAAGATTGCTGTGACTCTTAGTCTTTGTGCCACAGGCTCTGTTCTGACTGCAATAGGGGTACCTGTGATATCTCCTCTAGAATTGACATGCACCAGGGCCATGATTCTATGATGGCAAATACATTTCTGATCACAGGGAGATGGGTGAGCCCAGCCTCCTCCAGTGACGACCCCTCCTCCCGCAAATTATGCATTGCTTCTCCTTTGGCAAGGAGTTGAATGTATTAGTGACACTGCTGTATTGTGTTTAGAGAATGTGATTTTCCAGGTAGTATTGTTAGCATGAAAACGTGTAAGATGTGAAGTGTATGGAAGTGAGTGCTGCACTAGTGCTGAGTGTGAAAGTATGAGGAATAAGTGCAGTGAGCACACTTTCCTTGTGTCACCTCTGTTGTGGCTTATATAATGTCCATATTGCCATGCATTAATCTCTTCCGTGATGTTTTCACATTGGTGAATTAGGGTGGCACAGTAGTTAGTAGTGCTGCTTCACAGCTCCAGGGACTTGAGTTCGATTCCTGGCTTGGTCACTGTCTATGTGGAGTTTGCACATTCTCCTTGTGCCTGCATGGGTTTCCTTCGGCTACTCTGGTTTCCTCCCACAGTCCAAAGGTGTGCAGGTTAGGTTGATTGGCCATGCTAAAATTGCCCCTTAGTGTGTGTCCCGAGATGCATAGGTTACAGAGATTAGCGGGTAAATGTGGAGAGAAATGGAGGTAGGGCCTGGGTTGGGATTGTGGTCAATACAGACTCAATGGGCCAGATGGCCTCTTTCTGCGCTGTAGGATCTCTACGATTCTATGGTAGTGAATGTTTTTCCAGGAGGACTTGTTGTCACCTAGGCAAAGCGAAGGGCAGAATGTTACAGGAAGCGCCCCCCTGCCACCTCAAGAATGCTAAGTCAGCGTGGAGCCAACCTGAATCATGCCAGTCCACCCTGCAGGCATAAAACACTGTGGGTGAGCTGAACAGGGCTAGTGTGGGATTTCCACCCCTTACTGGCGAGGTGCCCCCCCCCCCCTCAGGAGCTGCTCACCAATTGAATTAGCCAGTTGCTTCTTCAATCCCGACAGCACCAAAAGCAAACTGTGCCAGGCCTGCAATGGGGAGACAGGAGGAGGCCTGACGGATCACGGAAAATTGGTGAGAGTGGTCTCTTGGGCAAGGAGGGTGGAGCGTTTGGACTGGTTTCATGAGAGGGGGATTCGTGGGCTTAGGGCAACAGGTGGGCACAAGAAAAAGGGGGGCGGGGGGGTTCTTTCTTAGAGAGGGCTACCTCTGTTCCATGAAGGATAGAACTTCACTTCTCTCCCCATATTAAGGAGAATTTTAAAAAAAATCTTACACTGTCCACTCCCCAAAACAAATATTTTCCTTTGTGAGCAGCATCTTACTGAGATCAATTCCCTATATTATTGATGTAAAAATGATGAAAAGACTGTAGATTTTGGTGCTCACCCACCCCCTGAATTATGGTGGTGATCTCGGGGGTGGGCAGGAGAATGGCTGAGTGGGCACCCATCCTCTTTTACTGACCCAGCAGTGGCAAGTTAATATGCAGCCCCAGGATTTTACTCTCTGTGCCACGGCCTGAACCGAGGCCTCCGGCACAACATCAGAGGACACGAGTGCCTGGCCTGGAAGCTTAGTACCCGTTCTAATCTTTGGCAATGGGCTCAATATTTATGGATTGAGGAGACTCCATGATGTGGTGGAAATAGTGGCCTGGATCAGATTCCTGGAATTCCTTCCCTTCCGTATAGGGAATGTGTGAGGACATACCGTGACGTGGGGCATCATGAGTGAGGGATTGTGAAGGATGAGGGCTAGAGGGACTTGTATCTTTTATTACAATTGCGACAAAGTCCCAAAGGACCCATGGCAACCTTTCAAACAGCCTGACTCAGCACCTGGTGGACCCTATGGCTGCCTCCTGACTCTTTCTGGGAAGAGTTGGCCTGACTACATCCCAGACCAACTCCCCCAGCAATGGAAATCCCAGTTTTGACGATTCCTGCTACCAGCTCAGGGATGAAAATACAGCCCGTTAATTCCTCCAGTCTGCCCGGGTGTAGCAGAGGTACTGGTGGTCTTTAATAGGTGTCAAAGACAGCTATTTCCACCCCTCCCTTCCCCCCATCCCCACCACTACTACCTCACACAGCCATGCAACCAATGGACTGTGCTGGTATGGTTGCAACATAGATTTAATAAAGAGCCAGCATATTAAATCTACCTGAGGTTACATACACAGTCACTCACAGCAAAAGGCCAGCCTTTTTCCTTGGATGGTGATGGCTAGCACAAGGGGACAAAGCTTTAAATTGAGAGGTGATAGATATAGGACAGATATCAGAAATAGGTTCTTTAATCAGAGAGTAGTAAGGGCCTGGGCCTTCAACAGTATTGGACTTGCCAACATTAAGGACATTTAAATGGTTATTGGATGAACATATGGATGATATTGGAATAGTGTATGTTAAATGGGCTTTAAATTGGTCGGTGCAACATCAAGGGCTAAAGGGCCTGTACTGCACTGTAATATTCAATGTTCTACGTTCTATGTGCCCCTGTTTTTCAGACAAATTTCCATGCTGCCATTTTTTTGGATGAGACAGCCTTTGTTTAACCTGTCAAATGAACTAAAAATCCAATGGCAATATTTGGAGGAACAGTAAAGGCATTCATCTGGAGTCCAATCAATAATTATTGCTCAACCAATATCATTAACACTATTAAAATGAGGTTTATTTGATTCTTATGCTTTGTAACTATCTTTATTTTAGGGTAACATTCAGGGTTATGTTGCTTGTTTGAAAGACAAGTCTGGGTGATGTGGCTGCCAAAGATTAAAGGGAGGTGTGGGTGAGTTTGCTGGAAAAGAGTAAAGTGTTCACACCTGGAGACAATGACAGAAACATCTATGTTTACAATGATTAGTGTGCTTATCTTCAAAGTCCCAGGAAGTTGTTGGCAATGTTAGGTTGCAAATGGTTTGACTTTAAGTGTCAATTTATTTACAAGTTAAAGTTGGGATCCAAACAATAGCTATTCAGCATTTCTACACGTATACAAGGCTCACGTAGTGCATGTTGCTGTGGAGATGGGCTTTGAGAGGGGGATTGAGTGTCTGTCTTTCCCAAAATATGACTGAAACTCAGACAAGTTTGCCAGGATCTGGGAACGAGAGCAGCAAGAAGTTAAAAGTCTCAGTGGATCACATGCAGGAAAGCAAGTGAGAACTCTCACACAGATTGAAAAGACCAAATTCAGGTTGGAAGATCCACCTGGCTTCAGCTAGAGGGAGAAACTCCAGTCAAAATCCTCACTCTGACAGACAGTTCTGGGGTTAAATGTTACCAGACTAGTAAGGTGAAAGAATGACTTTGGACAGGTTCCTGGAGTATTCAATTGTCTGCCTAAAGAGCAGTGTGGAGTATAATTGTGAAGTGGTGTTCTGATTGTGATGAAAACAAAAAGGGAATGTTGCATTTGGTAGTTTAAAGTATAAATTGCTTACATAAATAATGTTCAATCAATGTTGCTCCTAAGTTTCTTGTTACAACAGAAGTCTCAAAGCATGAAATTTTGCTATGTCATCTGTTCAGCTATTAACTGTAAGTTTGAAGTGATTTTTTAAAAGTTACTGATTTCTACAGGAGCTAAAAATGACCTGGTTACTGATAGAGTGGCACTGGTGACAGTGTTTACCACTGTGGCCTCACAGTGCCAGGGTCCCAAGTTCAAATCCTGGTTTGGTTCACTGTCTGTGTGGAGTTTGCACATTCTCCCTGTGTCTGTAAGAGATTCCTTCGGGTGCTCCAGTTTTCTCCTACGGTCCAAAGATATGCAGGTTAGGAGGATTGGCTGTGGTAAATTGCCCCTTACTATGATAAAAGCATGGGGTTATGGGGATAAGCCATGGGCGGGATGGTGGTTGGTGCAGACTTGATGGGCCAAATTGCCTCCTTCTACACTGCAGGATTCTATGGTCTCTTTACTATTTATAGACCACTGATCAGTGGTCTATAAATATTTATAGACCACTGATCAGTGAAATTGTTTGTTTCTTTATATTACAACTGCAATTCATTGTCTGGGACTGCCTGATGGATGGCAGTATATGAATACAAGCACAGTTTTTCTGATTTCATTTTTCACTTCTTGCAATTATTTGTGTGCATTAACTTCTCTCACATGCTTGGCTGGCTGGAATTGGAATCTATGAATCTGGAAGTAGTGGCTTAACCTCTTAACACAATTCTAACTGAAGACTTATTGGGTAGCATACTAAGTGAACAATTAAACTTACAAATAGACATCACTGACTACATAGTGCATTTATTGAATGTCTCTGCATGCAAGTACATTGTATGGCAGTCAAACATAATTACCTACTTAGGCAATGGCTATTAAATGAATTTTTGTTTGCAATTATGATGCAAAATAAATGTTGTCACAATACTGCTGGACTGTCATTAAAATAAAATGACAAGCTATATAAATATATGGGCATGATAAGCATTTGCATTTGTCTCACGTTTATTGTTGTGAAGTTAGTGTTTGTGAAAATTATAACTACTTGTAAAATGCTAACAGTGATAAAATTGTCTGTTTAAAAGATGGTTTAGTTTTTTTACTGTACTGAAAAGCTGCAGGTGCACCCAGTACCCAGGTGAAACATTGTATTGAGAGGCAAAAAACAGGGTTGCTTTGGTAACAGGCTCTAGCATTTGAATCAGAACATGTTTTTTGAATTTTAACCGATCAATTTGAAACAGGCATTTGAAAAGCAGCAGTCTATTAGAATTGGATATTGATGTTTTGATCATGTATAAACCAATCCTACTATGGGGGTTTTGGTGTGTCATTGGGGATATAAAGGCTACAACTCCCAACCATAACTGTCAGACAGCCTTTGCCTCTACCAGCAACAACACAGTTCACAGCTCTCTCTCAAAGAGAGAGAGAGAGACGGAAAGAAAGAAATAGACACTGACAGAGAACAACTTTCTGCTAGTGTAACACCACATTTATGTCTTAAGAGAAAGCCTCATTTCAGCTCAGAAAAACACAGAAGAAGTCAACAAAGAAGAAAGAACATTCCGGAAAATGTTTGTTAATAAATGGGAATTGTAATTATTGAAACAGCATTCCATTAGAATGGTGTCTTATTTGGTTGGTTAATATTTTAGTTGACCTGTTCAGTATTAATTAGATAAAATAAAGTGTTACTTTTTTCTTTTAAAGAGAGAGACTCAGGTAGTGATTTTGATTTAACCATTAAAAATTGTTGTAGGCAGATTGTACTATTTCTCACATACTCTTTATTAGATTGTGAAAGGGAGGTACTTCTCACTGAGTGGCTGAACATTAGTTCTCTGAAAGGAGTTCACCCTCCCCTTCATAACATTATACTCATGAAATTTAACCCCATGAAAATGTTGACCTTGTGATTTTAGCCTATAAAAAAATTTTTCATTCTCCTCATTAACGCTATTTTGTCAGGGATCAAAGACCAGAAATTTCAGAACTAAAGTTTATTCCTGGTGATTTTTATGATTCAATCTTATTGTAAATGTTTAAAACAAATTAAATTGCATATCAGTAAATAAATGCTAAAAATTTATACATTTAAATTTTGTTTTTATTCATCCAAATTATTAATCTGATCATATTAAATGGGATTGGAAGTTACAGGTAGTTCTATGGCCTGGTAGGTATGGGTATGATTGGTGTAACTTGTGGGCCGAAAGGCCTGTTTGTCCTGTAGTGTCCTGTGCTCTTTGTTCTATATTATGAATGAGAAATGGAGTTATTGTTTTTAATTACTGGCAATTAATGTATATAGTGGATAATGTTATAAAATACTAAACATTAGATAATAATTATAAATTCTTAAGTGTTGTTGGTTTTAAACTTTTATTCCATTATAATTTTCTTTGGATTTCAATTGGGTCCATATCGAGCAATCAAGTTTGTAAGTTCATAAGATGTAGAAGACAATTAGGCCATTCAACCCATCGAGTCTGCTCCACAATTCGATCATGGTTGATATGTTTCTTATCCCCATTTTCTTGCTTTCTCCCCATAACGTTTCAACCCATTATCAATTAAAAATCTGTCAACTCCCCCTTAAATTTACTCACTGCTCTAGCATCCATGGCACTTTGGGGTAGTGAATTCCAGATTCATGACCCTTTGGGAGAAGCAGTTTCTCCTCAACTCTGTTTAAATTTGTTAACCCTTATCCTAAGACTACGACTCTCATCCCAGAATGCCCCACAAGAGGAAGCATCTACTCCATGTCTACTTTATCCATACCTTTTCTTATCTTAAATACCTCATTTTGATCTCCCTTCATTCTTTTAAATTCCAGACAGTATAGGCCTAAACTGTTCAATTTCTCCTTATATGACAAACCTCTCATCTCTGGAATCAATCCAGTGAACAATATTGTGAGTCAATAATTGTGCAATCAACCCCACAGCTTTTGGCATAGTAGTCTCAAAGGTTTTACTTTTACACTAGGATATACCGTAACTAAATCTAAAGCAGCACACTCTATTAATTATGAATTCAGACTTAAAAATAGGATTCACTCCTGTTCATTCCAGCAGATGGCACAATAAAGGGTCATTTATTTCATTGTTGTCACCAACTTACGCATTACAACACTAGTGAGAATTTAAAAATACCACAACAAGTTCCCTTCTTCAAAACCTTGGACAAGCACGTCATATATTTAGAAACATTTACATGTATTTATGATAAATATCAGAAACATTCAAACAATACAGTTATTAACAAAATGCTTGAATATACTCTAACAATTAGAAATGTTCTTAAGTAATACAATCCAATATAGACATATTTAATTTACAAAATGAGACTCAAATAGATGTATAGTTTTTTCCATAATTTGCCAGTTTATTCACACTTGGAAATATAATTTTGACAGAAAGGTCTTCATTTTTATCTTGAAGAAGATGCTTCCTTTGTTTCCAGAGAAGATGTCGATATTTAGCATTTGCGAGCCATATTTCACACTTGGAAAAGAAGATAATCCCTGTAGTCCCCAGAATCACAAGACATGTCAATAATCCAAGCACAGTAAAACAGATCACTTGACTGCTATTGAGCAGTGAGTTGGATTTGTGGATGGTTTCTTTGACGGTGATCTTGAGCATTCCATTACCTTGTTGATATATTGACTTATGGGAGGCATGTAGCGGTGGGTGGAAAGACTTGTCATGCCTGACCCAATCGGTTCCTGCATGCACATTTTGCTTTGCATCATGATTCTCAATTGTTTGGTGTTGGCAAGTTTCTCCTCCATATTCAGGCAAGCACACACAATCAAAGCCTCCATCAGGATGATCACGGCAAGTGCCTCCATTTTCACATGGATAGCTAAGGCAAGATGTGACTGAATAATCACAGGACTTGCCTGTGAATCCATCAGGGCAAAAACAGCTGAATCCAGAAACCAGATCCGTGCAGCTTCCATTATTGGCACAAGGGTTTGGGTTGCAGTTGTTGATGCTTATTTCACAGAAGTCCCCAGTAAAACCTGGCAGGCATAGGCAGTAAGCCTTGACTGCAAAGCCATTATCATCAAAGCAACTTCCTCCATTCTGACAAAGTGGCCTGCAATCAAATAGGTAAAGAACATATATATTGAATTATTCTATCAATATCCTCAAAACTGTGATACCAACCTACTCGGAATCCATGGTTAGTGTGAAATAGTAATGTAGGCTATGCTTATGTTCTTGAAAAATGAACATTTTCCTTGTTACAGTACGGCACTTGTTCGGATACACTGAGGGAGAATTTAGCATGGCCAATGCACCTAGCCAATATGTCTTTCAAACTATGGGAGGAACCCCCCACAATCACAGGGAGAAGGTGCAGACTCTGCACAATGACCAGAGCCTGGAATAGAATCTGGGTCCCGGGCGCTGAGAGGCAGCAGTGCTAACCATTGTATCATGATATATTAATTGTATATTATTTGCAATAGTGAGGCAGACACGGACAATACAATAATTTTATATATATGGGACTAGAAATTGGGGGAGTATGTCAAAATATAAATGGGGGAAGGAGAGTATTGCACAAATTACCTGTGCCTTTTGAGAGCATTTCAGGCAACATGTAAGATCTGGACTGCCAGCTAATTATAGTTACTTAAATATGCAAGCCAGTGCTCCTAGTCCTGTTCATTGCCTGCACGCTCTCTGGGGGACTCAATAACAGGGGGCCAAAACGCAACGTCAAGATAGCCATTAACTCTTAAAGGTGTACCAGATTCCAGCTGCAAGACTTCTTGTGCTACATGTCCAAATGACCTTTGAGGCATAGATTACAACATCATATAACAACAGAAAAAATTTGAAAGGATATGGAAAAGGAAAGTAAAAATGGAGTTGGATTATATGGCTACAGTTGAGCTTGCCTAGCACAAGTGCAATGGTTTGAAAGGCCTCTTTCTCTATTCCAGTTTGTCATGTTATTTACATTGTTCAATGTACTAACCCCTGACAATGATTTTCAAACCAATTGCTGTCCAGTTAAACCTACATCTTTTGTAGTTTTGTCTTATTCTTCAATGTGACTTTTTCAGAAGCGCAATACAGTATTCAAATCAATTCTAACGAAGCGTAATGCACTTTGCTCTATTACTGACACAGATTGTTTAGGCATGATTGCAGGAATATCTAAATTGACTCTTGGGGCTTGAATCTCTTTCTTAGGTGTGAGAACAGGATGGAAATCAAAATGGACAAGTTGGAGTGGTCACACTTTTAAATTAGTAAAAGACAAATTTCAGATTGCTATCAGGAAACTCTCCTTATAAGGAATGATCAAATATAGGATAGATTGCAATGGGAACAAAAATACTGGAATTTTTTATGAATCATTCAAATGATAGAGTCTTCAGGGTCATTCTGGGTGAATAAAGTCAGATGAGTCAAATATACTTTTCTAATATATATATATATTATTGAATCTGTTACATGCTGCTTGAAAACCAGTTGCTTTTAACAGTATGTAGGAAGTATCTTTTACCCAGTGGTGTAGCAGGATCCTTTCCTGTGTTGACAATGGTTTCCTATAAACTCCTGTCCACAGATACATATGTAACCACCATCTTCACTCTCTACACATGTAGAATTATTAGCGCAGGGCTGTGTGGGTGAGCAGCTGTGGGTAGCTGTAATGAGAAACTTGCAGTTAATTAAAACAAAGAAAACATTTATGAATAGATGTACACTAACAAAGGTGTTCAGTTTTTAATGGTTATTAATTCAAATTACTTTAGATGAAGGATAACTCAAAATTTGCTAATATATTGTGTTAAAAGCACCTAAACAAATACATATCAATTATTTAATATATATGAGATTATACGCAGGTACAGTTGAGGACAGTAAAATTCTAAGTCTGTGGCTATACTTCCCTCAAAATGTCATTAAGAATCACAGATCATCTTACTGTTGATGGGAATTTCATCCTTTAAGAAAGAATGCGTAACATTTTAAATCAGTTTATTACTTAATGTTTAACTTGAAATCTTAAAATAATGAATCTGAGTCCAAGAATTGGCTGTAATAGGAATTGCAGAATTTCTGAAGTTAATTTGAATTCTTATGCTGATGGTGAATTAGCAGAGAAATGGGAATAGCACACACCCACATGAATGATGCTTCACAAAACCCTTGTAGTTCCCTTCCAGGGACATTTGCCATTCAAAACTCCTGATAGACTTACCCCCACTGGAAGAAGGGAACCATAGGATACAGCCAGCCATCACTCCTTGATCAGCTACAGTAGTTTTTGGACAAGATGCTAAGAGAACATCAGCAGCTAGAGGATCTCCCTGGTGGTGCAGGAAGTATAAGTGAGGCCAGGACAGGCACATTGTTGAGAATGAAGACTTCTTACAGAGGTAAGAGGTGGAAGTAACTAGTGAGGAAGTTGGATGATGGAGTCAGTTCAACCTGCACCAAGAACTGCCACATAGTGCAGGAAGTAGCTAAATGTGGTCAAAATAAGTCAGTACTATGTTGATACTACAATCCTTTATCACTTATAGGGCTTGAATTTGACTTTCTTTGCTTGGCTTTAATGGATGGTAATACTTTCAAAATAAGATTACTGCCTTAAAAGGACCTGTGTGGCAATTACAGCATCAACCCAATTAAAGCCTGTTTAATATGGAAATTGGGGTCGTATGATATAAATCGAACTATTCGAACCATTACCATTACTAAAATTACCATTTTAGGGATAAACTTGTCAGGGAACATGAATTAAAGTGCTTCACATCCGCTTCAGAGTTCTGAGTTCATTTCTCCGCATGCTTTCTCTTTGTTGAGGTTTAAATATATAGATACTTCTGTCTTAAGAAAGAATTTGACAGAAGTCTTTGACAGCTACGGACTTTATGAAGGCTTGGGAGCAAAAATTAACAGTATGGAAAAAACATTTTCTGATGAACAAACATTTAATGATTAGATCAGATATGGCTCCCTTTCTCTGACTTCCAACTTTCTGGTTACATATTCTGTTCTTTTCCAAATCTTCCTGCAAGTAGCAATTCTTCTTCTATTGATTTCAATTAGAATCAATATTGAAATATATCTATAATGTGTGCCTGATACAATATGTTTTCTACCAAATTGGTTAATGTCAAAATGACTCCTTGAATTTTGGTTTTTCCCTCGCACCGGGGAACCCTTCCCCAACAATTATAATGGTGCACAATAGCATGGGAACTTTGTCCCTCAGGAGATATTAAAACAAGGAGCGATCATTACTAACTGAGTGCTATTGTGTATCAGTTTGCTCCATATGAATTCTCTCTGCATGTCAAACAAGTGTTATACTCAGACTAGGCAGAAAATCAAGTTTGAAAATTGTCATAGACTAAAAATTAGGTAACGTGTCCTTCCTAGTACAATAATAATTAAATGGAAAATATTAAAAATCACTATTAAAGTTGAAAATGCTGGAAATACTCCAGGAAACTAGGGTAAACATTTCAATTCAAAGACCTTTCACCAGATACATTAAGCCTCTGTTTCTCTCTCCACAAATGCTGCCCAACCTGCTGAGTGTTTTCTAACATTTTCTGTTTTAGTCGTACATTCCCAATATCTGCAATCATTTACTTCAAATAATCATGTGACTGTTTAGGGCTGAGGCCTAGATTTGAGTCACTACTTGAGCATCTTCATCATGTTGATTCGTAGTTGTAAAGCACACATTAAAAATGCTGATATCCTCAGGACTCCTCTAACCGTGCCAAAATAAACACTCAGTTCAAAAGTTGAATGCGGCAGATTTTAGAAATCCGAGATAGGATTAGAAAATGCTGGAAGTCACCTCCTGGGGAGAGGTTAGAAGCAAATACAACTTGCCACACTTCTAACTTCATCCCTTCAGATGAAAGGTCATCAAGCTGAAATATTGGCCTGGATTTTCGCTGAGTCAGGCTCACTAAGGAAGCTTTTAAAAATGCTGGGCCGGACCCAATTCCAGGATTCTTGCCCCCCTTTCCCATTTCCAGCAACTTTAGCCAGCGATAGATAATGGTGTAAGCCTACACACGGAGCACCTGCTTTGCTAGTTTCATTCTGAAAACCCACCCCCCCACCCCCCTCACTTCCCAGCTCAACACAGCCCCTTTCTATAAGCAGATGTGGTTCATTGTGTTTTAAAGAAATCATGAACCATGCAGTGGGAATGGGGGGGAGGGGAGGCGTTGCCTCCAGCAGTATCATTAGCCCAAAAAATGCAGAAAATCAACATTACTATTTGGCCCTTTTACCATCTTAAAAATCAATCATAACTATTTATAGCATCAATATTAGATATTGCTTTCCACTTAACACTTGGTAATCATGTATAAATTATCACACAAACCACAAATTTAATCCAAGGTACTGGAAATGTCAATCAAATAAAATTACTGCCCCTCTGCAAGCTATTATAAACATTAGCTGCTGAGCTGAGTGCATCAGTCATTCTTGAAGCTCAGCAAGTTCAGTATGAGGCTATCCAGATAAACTGGTATATGTTTCCATTGATACAGTTGCTAGATAACCTCATTATGAATACTCGCTGAGCTCCAAGAATGACTTGTGCACTCAGTTCACAGGAAATGATTGTATAGTTTTCACCGGATGGATGCCTTGTTTGACATCTCTAATGCCTTGTAATAAGTTATTTTTTCTTTGATCTCTATCACAATTTTGCAAGCTCCCATGCCAATATCTACAGCCTTTTAGGAGAGAGTGCCAGATGTGAAAATGTGTGAAACATTTTCTTATTTCATCTTTGAAGGGATAGGCTCTAATTTTAAGGCCATGGTCTCTTGGTCTTGATCCCCCACTATAAGCATTATTTTCTTACTATCTACCTATTAAAATAATTTTAAAATTTTAAACACTTCAATCAAATCACTCCTCAATTTTCTCTAACTAAAGGAAATACAAGACAAGTATACCAACCTGTCCTCACAAATTTATCCCTGGTATCATTTTGAATCTGCAATCACGTCTCTCCCATAAAATTCTTCCTGAGGAGTGATGCCTTAATCTGAAAGCAGTACTTTAAATCGATCTTACCGCAGCTTTTTTTTTAATCTCATGAAGATTGGAAGACAGAAATTAATAAAACAATGCAATTGTTCCAAAATCTGCCTAGTGGATTTCATAAAATTACAATCCTTCATTATTATCCTCTATAAAATTCATTATTACCATAATTTCTATGGCATTGTTACATTATTCAAATGTGTACAACTAACATTTAATCATTTGCTAGTAGCTTGTTCTGGTATTACCATGGTTTGGGGGACATTACAGGATGAACGAAGGCTGTAGCTTCATTTATGAGATAAAATAGAAATGTTTCTGGATAACAGCATTAAAAAAACAATTTAACCACTGAATGGAACTGAAAATAAGGTCATTAGATCCAAATGGTATGAATCTCAGAAACTGGAGAGAATGTAATGGAGGCAGAAGTCAAAAGTTCTCCAATCTTTTAAAACAGAGTCAGCCATAAAGGACAGAAAAATGGAAAATATTTCCACCTCAATTGGTGAAAGAAAAGAAGTGACATAGGAAATCATAGTCCTTGGTATAGTTAATCCTCTTTAGTCAACAGATTCACAAATTCTTTTAAAGAAGCAGATGTGCTGTATGGCAATAGTTCTAACCACCATCCTGTTCCCAATTGCACAAATTGGGATCATTTACATGCAGAGGGTGGATGATTTAAGCACATAAGGCTACTAAAGAAGCACTTGCCCTAAACTCAGAGACAGCAAGAGAGTACCATGGCAAGGAGCAGCTGGAGATTAATATCCAAACACAGTTTAATTATCTGCAAGAAATATCTGGGCAATAAGTTTTAATGAACTTTTTTCACTTTGCTGGAGATGGATACAAAGAGTGATAAAATAAATTGAGAGATTAAAATAAAAATAACCTAGAGAATAATTAGTCAAAAGATTGTTTCAACTGATTGATATTTGGCATGTAGTGCATACATTCAATGTTACAAATAAAATAGCAAAACATGCACAGTTATTAGAATTATTTACCATAATTAGCTATTGCAGTAGAAACAATGTCACCATACAAATATATTTAAAGAGGAAAAGTACAAAACAGTTACAGATAAAGCATAGAAACATTGTGTTAAAACAGCTTCAGTTAAGAATAAACACGTACTTTTGTCTCTAGTTTCTAAACCGCTATAAAAAATATTACAAATATGAAACGAGAATACTAGAAAATAGAAATAAAGCTCATATTAAACCATTTTTGCTAAAATGTCATGAGAGCATTCTGAATATATTTCAGCCTACAAAATAAAAGTAAAATTAAAAATAAATTAACTGCTAAGTTTTCAGAACCCGAACAATTGATTCTGTGTATACAGTACATGATATTTTCCAGTTATTTTTAATATATGAACTGCATTTTATGGTATTTTTCTTTTGTGTTTACACGATACTGCATGAATCAACAGACCTGTGTCGCAGAGGCTGCCTGCCCAGCCCTCCTCACATATACATTCCCAAGGTTTGGTGCAGGTCCCATGTAAACAGCCAGGAAAAGGAACACACTTATCACACAAATCTCCCTGCCAACCAGACTTACACCTGTGACAGAGAAACAGCCATTAGATTCTAGGCGAAGTATGGCACAAGATGCCCGGCTATCAATCAGGTTTGCAACCTTCATCCTTTGGCACAGTTTATAATACAAATAACAATTATTACATGGTAAATAAAAGCAAAATTCTGCGAATGAAATAAAACAGCAAATGCTGGAAAAACACAGCAGGTTGGGCAGCATCTATGGAGAGAAACAAAATTAACATTTTGAGTCTGTTTGCTCTGAAGGTTAATATTAGCTTCTAAGCCTGCCCGGTGCATTTCCTGCTGAAGAGATGATTGAATGGCTAATTACAATTAGTGGATTTGCATGATAATCAGATTGCTGCTCATTATGCGAGGGAATACAATCAGGGCCAGCAAGGCAGGCCAGGAACATTGCAGCAGTTGATTTTTCACACCATTCCGATTCTCGCCAGGAGCTAGCAGGTCCAGAGAATCCACCCCCACCCCCGACCTCTGTTTTTCTCTCTCCATAAATGCTGCTGGACCTGCTGAACTTTCCCAGCATTTTCTGTAATTATTAGACAATACTGAATTGAATTCTTGACATTTGGCAAATCGAGAGAAAAAATTGCTACTGTGCTTGCCTTATTTTATTTTTTGCATTTTCTATTCCTATTTCCATTCCAGCTCCATTCAAGTCTCTCACTTTTGTTACCTTCTCGTACATCTCTTTCTGATTTAAATGTGCTGAATGAGTATGCCCAAAATTAGCATAGCCATATTTCACTGAATTAAATGTTTTCAGCAAGTTATTTAGCAATGGTAGGATTTTTAATGCAATCGAGTCAGCCCAGTGAAAATGGATCAAAAGATAAAAACCTGAGTGAAATGTTAATGCCAAAGACTTGAGACTTTGGATATTATTTGGTATGAAAATTGACAGAAGATATTTTCTTCTCCATTTCCAATCAATGCCAAATCTTGATTGACAAGGTGTGTTGACAATTTTTTCCAAAATCTCTACCAATGTTACCTGGTTATTGTTTGTCCGGTACATAAGCGATGTCCCTTTAATCCCTTCACTTTCACAATGGTAAAAGGCTTTGATTTCTTCTCTTGACAGCATGTGAAGAAATATAGTCACAGGGGCACAGCAGGCTATTTTATGTCCAGCTTACGGATTCTCCAGTGTAATACACCTCTCTGTCATCTCCTCAAATTTCATTTTAAGAAAGAAATATTCCACTTCATTTTGATGCTCAAGGCAATTAAAAAATTGCCTGAGTTGCACAATCATTCTGTAAGTACGGCCACATGATATGCTTTTCAAAGCAAAAAAAAAATGGATGGTATTTATTGTAACTAAATTAAATGAGACTGCCTGGACAACAGCCTGGTAAACTGGAAATCAGAATGCGTACAATCACACAAAGCAATAGTGAGATGTAGAGAAATATTGTAAATAAACCTGCAGCAGCACAATATTTAAATTATTCGCTCACAATCTTGAAGCACTTTGTAATTTTATGCATGGTTCTATGAATCTGTCGGCAAAGGAGAAAACGCAATGCTTTAACATCCACATTTGGAAAATAAGAAATAAATTGAAATAATTGAAACAGAAAACCAGATAATCTTATGAAATAAAAGATAATCAGAAAAGTAAAACATAAATTACATAAAAAAAGCATGCAAAAGAGGGATTTAAAAAAAATCATGGGTATGGGGCTGGCTAAGCCAGCATTCATTGCCTATCTGTAACTACCTCTGAGAAGGTTATGGTGGGCTACCTCCTTGAACCACTGCACTCACTGAGGTGTAGGGACACCCATAGTGCTGATATGGAGAGAGTGCCAAGATTTTGACCCAGCACCAGTGAAGGAACAGTGATATATTTCAACGTCAGGCTGATAAGTGACTTGGTGGGGATCTTCCAGGAGGTAGTGTTCCCATGTGTCTGCTACTCTTTTCTTTCCCAATGGTGAATAACCATGCATTTGGAAGGTGCTGCCTGAGGAATCTTGGTGAGTTCCTGCAGTACATCTTGTAGATAGTAGACACTGCTGCCAATGTTCTTTGGTGCTTAAGGGAGTGAATGTTTGTGGAAGGGATGCCAATCAAGCAAGCTGCTTTGTCTTGAATGGGATGGAGCTTTTTGAGTGTTGTTGAAGCTGCAGTCATTCAGGCAAGAGGACAGTATTCCATCGCACCTCTGATTTGGGCCTTGTAGATGGTGGATGGGTTTTGGAGATTCAGTCAGTTAATCACCCCAGGATTCCTAGCCTTTGATTGGCTCTTGTAGCCACAGTATTTATGTGACTAGTCCAGTTTCTGGTCAATGGTAATCCCAGGATGTTGATATTCAGGGGATTCAGCATTTGTAGTGCCATTGAATGTCGAGGGGCAATGGTTTGGTTAGCTCTTGCTTGAGATGATCATTGTCTGGCACTTATATGGCATGATTGTTACTTGCCATTTCAATGAAACAGTGTTGATCCCCTGGTTTGGTAGTAATGATAGAGGGGGGATATGCCAGGCCATGGGGTTACAGACTATAGTCAAGTACAATTCTGATGCTGCTGATGGCCTACAGCACTTCATAGATGCCAAGTCTTGAATTGTTAGATCTGTCCGAAATCTATCATTTGGCAAGGTGGTGGTGCCACACAACACAATGGAGGGTGTTCTCAAAAGGACTATGCAGTAATCATTCCTACTAATATTATCATAGACAGATGCATCGCCAGCAGGCAGGTTATTAAGGATAAGAATGTTTATCTCTCTTGGTGGTTCTCTCACCAGTCTAGCACCTACATCCGTTAGAACCCAGTGAGCTGGGTTTGAGGGGAATGGTGATGCCATGAAACTTCATAGGGCCCAGAAGCAATGTTGAAGATTCCCATGGCAACTCCTTCCATGCAGATGGTGGTTGTCTTGGACATTTTCCGGAAGGTATGATTCCTTGAGTGTGACTTGTCTGTGAGACAGCTCTCCCAATTTTGCTACAAGCCCCTAGATGTTGGGAAGAAGGACTTTGCAGGATTGACAGGGCTAGGTTTGCCATTCTTGTTTCCAGTGGCTAGATTGATTCTGTTTTTGTTCCAGTTGGATACAATTAAATGACTTACTTGAGTATTATCCTGGGTATCTGGATTACTTTTCAGCAAGAATACCACTGTGATACTTCAGTTAAATGGGAATAGTTTAGAGGAATCTCTGGGCCATTATCCCAAAATTATTTATGGAATACTAACACACAAAAGCTTAGAATATTTGTTTGAAGTTCTACTATTTTCATTGAGGTATTAAGTGCTTGAAAAATATGCTAGTACTCTCACTACAATAATTGAGAGCTGCATTTAAGGTAAATGATTTAAATGTTTGCATATTAGCAAACCAGTGGAAAGCTGCAGATGCCAATATAGTTTTATAAATGCAGATGAAATTTAATTTAATTGGTCAATACTTTATAATTAGCAAGTGACAAGGGTCATGATTCTAAAAGTTAAAATTGAAATGTTCATTTCTTTGCTGTTTGCTGCATGGGATAAATTGTATCATTGAAGGACAATATGTTCCCCTCATCTAAAAAAATGTAAACATGCCAGGTATGATCTTCAGCCTGGGACTTCCCCCTGCAAGAATAGTGGTAGGTGTGGTGAGTGGAGGTTCAAGATTCAACGAAACACCAGTGAATTTGTGATTTCTGATTTTTGCAGCCCCTTGCCACAATGGGCCTAAGCGTGATTTCAATACAGTTAAATATATTTACGCACCATTAAAACATCCCCCTTTGCTGGGATGTTCAGGTTCCACCATCCTACATGACATAGTGAAACATGCCCATCCAGGTTTTTACAACAGAGTGTGGTAAAATACAAAGTGTGGTAAGATCTGGAGAGCAAACTGCTCTGTTCTTCTGGAGAGAAACATACAAATTTTCTGGCCAGAATTAACACTGTCATTTTTTGGTAAGATCCCCCGTTTCTATTACAATTTTATTGGAGTGTAAATGTACCATTCCCTGCCAGTCTGGGCAGATGCTGAAACTGATACAAGTAGTGATTGATACCCAAACTGTTAGATTGCCAAAAGAATGGGGAGAAACATACTAAGCTAAGAGCTTGTATAAACAATTATCCACAGGTTAGGAGGATTGGCAGGAGAAATGCATGAGGTTATGGGAAAGGGATTGTCAGTCAGAAATTTAGTGCAGACTTGATGGGCTGAAAGGCCTCTTTCTGCACTTTAGGGATTCTATGAGTAGTTGGAAGTTTTGGAGAAAGTGCAAAGAAGATTCACTAGCATATTGCCTGGTCTCGAAGGGGTTGGCTATGAGGAGAGGTTGAATAAAGTAGGATTGTTTTCACTGGAAAGACGAAGGCTGAGGGGACACCTGATAGAGGTCTACAAAATTATAAGAGTCGAGACAGGATGGATAGTCAGAAATTTTTTTTTTCCCCCAATGTGTAAGTGTTAAATTACAAGAGGCCACAGATTGAAGATGAAAGGGGGGAAAATTTAAGAGAGATATGCAGGGGAAGTTTTTCATGCAGGGAGTGATGGGTGCCTGGAATATGTTACCAGAGAAAGTGGTGGAATTATGCACTTTGGCAACATTTAAGAGGCATCTGGATGGGTACATGAATAGGGAGAAAATAGAGAGATATGAACTAAGTAAGGGCGAAACATGTTTATTGAGTTTAGATCAGGCATCATGAATGGCACAGCTTGGAGGGCTGAAGGGCCTGTTCCTATGCTGTACTTTTCTTTGTTCTTATTCTTACTGTGCATAATTATACAAAAGACTATTTCCCAGCCTATCATCGATGCAGCATTGATGCACGAGTGACGTTTCAGAAATGAGCAATAACAGCATTTCTGGGACTCGAGCTTCTGAGGAGAGATTTTAAGCTCTAAACTTATTGTGGACAAAATTGACTTATGACAAATCAATGTCCTACATATATTCCAGGGATAATTGACAGAACTTCGTAGGCTAATTTTGTTTTTAAGTCTTATTTGTTTCCGCAGGCAATTCGGTCCACCTTGTTGACCAACAAGGGGCATGCATGCGGCAGGTCGTGCAAGAGCTGCTCTTGGAGGTTGCTTCAGGAGTTGCCTAGTACTTCACGTCATCAGTGTATGCTTAAACTGGACCATCTGATGGGCAACATGACAGCTCAGAGACTATCGCTGTTGCTGTGCTGACACATAGATTTGGGCCTGTGTCTGCGGGAGTTTGCGCATTCTCCCCGTGGTTGCGTGGGTTTCTCCGGGTGCTCCGGTTTCCTCCCACATCCCAAAAATGTGCTCTTAGGCTGATTGGGTAACAAATTGTCCCTATATTGGTCCCTATATGGGAATCTTCAACAATAGGCATAGCTTAAAGTCAAGGATATGTCATTAAGACGTTAGGACGGTGGCGTGGGCTCGTTGGGCCGAAGGGCCTGTTTCCCGTGCTGTGTTGCTCTTTGTTCTTTGTTCTTTGTTGTTCTAATTAGCTGGGACAGGGAGCATGGAATTCCAGAAATCAAAAAATCCCCAAGTACGATCCGGCTGCCTCCCACAGAGCGGTGGATATTTTCAGCGAAATATAAGATGCTTGTTGGTTAACTCTTTTAAAAGAAATGGCATGAAATGATCAAAGCCTCTACTAAATATCATTTTTCCTGTTTTATGGAAATTGGGGAAAGAGGAAGCTATTAATGTGGGCAGCAGTCAGATTTGAAAAGTATAAATGTGAAATGGATATCCATTCTGGGATTTGCTTGTTTTATCTCCTTCCTTAATTAGAGTTGCTGGAGCCAATAGCTGTCAGCTCCTCTTAATTAAAACTGGGATCTTTGGATGTGCTGGATGAGGCAATGCCTTAATCTATTGAATATGAGAAACCTCCAGGCCTTTGTTAAATGATTCAGATATGGAAAAAATGAATTTGAAGAGTAAAATGTTATATGTTGAAGCAGATTGTCAAAAAAAGGGCTTCAGCACTGATAGCAGCAGCTGAGTATTGTTGTGCAAGTCCTGAAATTAAAAGGAAGTATCACATTGTGGAGAATACTCTCCACTTACCTGGATGATTGCAGCACTAACTACACCCAAAAAGCTCAACACCATGCAGTGCTGCTTTGTCCTCAGTACCTCTTGATTGATACCCCATTCAGCACCTTAAATATTTATTACATTGCGGCTGTAGTGTGTACCATCTAGAAGGTGCACTGCAACTTACCAAAGCTTCTTTTACAGCACCTTCCAAACTCACAACCTCTGGCATATAAAGGAACAAGCCAGCAGCTGCACAGATACATGAATAACTCCAACACCTGAATTCTACCACCCCGCCCGCCAAGGAATCACAGCAGGGAGGGGCGGACAACAGAAATGTCTGATGACCTTGTACAGGAATTTCTGATCTCATTCAAAGGAGGCTGTAAAATCCCACCCCAGGTTACAAAGTGTATTAACCTGGACATAAGAAACATGAGCAGGAGTGGAGTGCCCCAGGGATCGGTGCTGGAGCCTCAACTATTTACCATTTACATAGATGATCTGGAGGAAGGGGCTGAATGCAGGGTGACGAAATTTGCTGATGACATGAAGATGAGTAGAAAAGCAAATTGTGTGGAGGTGTGGAAAGCCTGCAGAGGGATCTGGATAGATTGAGTGAGTGGGCGAGGACCTGGCAGATGGAGTATAATGTTAGCAAGTGTGAAGTTATCCACTTCGGTAGGAATAATGGTAGGAAGAATTACTATTTAAATGATGAAAAGCTGCAGCATGTGACAGTGCAGAGGGATCTGGGGGTCCTTGTGCACGAATAGCAAAAACACAGTATGCAGGTGCAGCAGGTGATCAAGAAGGCGAATGCAATGTTGGTCTTTATAGCTAGGGGGATAGAATATAAAAGTAGGGAGGTACTTTATGCAGCTGTATAGGGTGCTGGTGAGGCCGCAGCTGGAGTACAGTGTGCAGTTTTGATCGCCACATTTGAAGAAGAATATACTGGCCTTGGAGGGGGTGCAGAGAAGGTTCACTAGGCTGATACTGGAGATGAGGGCATTGGATTATGAGGGGAGACTGAATAGGCTAGGTTTGTACTCTTTGGAGTTTAGAAGGCTAAGAGAGGATCTTATAGAGACATGTAAGATAGTGAAGGGGATGGATAGGGTAGAGGTTGAGAGACTCTTCCCACTTAGCAAAGATAGCAGGACTAGAGGGCACAGCCTCAAGTCTTGGAGGGCGGGGTGTGGGGGGGGGCAGTTCAGATCAGAGTTGAGGCGGAATTTCTTCACGCAAAGGGTGGTGAATCTTTGGAATTCTCTGCCTGATGAGGTAGTGGAGGCTTCCTCGCTGAATATGTTCAAGTGAAGAGTGGATAGGTTTTCGATTGACAAGGAAATTAAGGGTTACAGGGAGAACACTTACTCTCCGGAGCAGAGTTATTTGGAGAGTGGCTGGAGAGAATCCTGACTTGCAATTTCTGTCTTGTACTTTATTTTGCAGAGTGTGTATTTCGGCGCTCCGTAGCGGGAGGTAGGCGCGGGGGGCTGCAGGGGAGGAAGCGCGGGAGTATAAAAGGAAGGCCAAGGTAGACAGCGGGCAGCGTCGGGAGCGGGCAGTGGAGTGAGACGGGAATTAGAGTGAGAGGAACAAGGGCTTAAGCTCACTGGGCTTGTGCAAGCGCAGGCTTGGAGGCGGTGAGTAACGTGCTTCTTACCTAATCACCTTTAAAGGGGTATACAAAATGCCACGATACTTGGCCAAACGCGTCCACTGTGTACGCTGCCATATGTGGACCTTCTTGGAGGCATCACGTCTCCCGAAGCCCCACATATGCGCAAAATGTTTAGAACTGCAGCGTTTACGAGCAAAGTTGAGACAGCTGGAGCTGCGCTTGGAGGACGTTTGTCTGGTAAGGGAAAATGAGGACACAATGAATAGGGAAGGCAGACCTGCAGGGACCCCAGGATCTAGTAGTAGGGATGGGCTGGGTACAGTTACAAGGAATAAGAACAAAAATCAAGGCACAAAGGCCATCTTTAAGGAGGATCCCCAGAAAACCAAGGGGGGGGTAAAAGCTGTGATGGAGAGGGCAGGTGAAGGGGAACAGAAGGCCACAGAGACCAGCAGGAAAGTAGGAAGTGAGATATTGGTGGGGGATGGGATGGTTAAAGGGATCGATAGGAGATTCTGTGGGGAAAAGAGAGACTCCAGGATGGTAGTCTGCCTCCCTGGAGCAGGGGTCCAGGATGTATCAGAGAGGGTAGAGGGAATTTTGAAGAGAGAAGGGTCTAAGGCAAATGTAATAGTTCACATAGGACAGATGCAGGGACATTTTAGTTAAGTGTAGGAAACATAGGGTGGTAGTGGTGGGAGATTTCAATTTTCCTGGAGTAGATTGGAGTGTGCCCAGGGCTGTAGGAGTGGATGGGGAGGAATTTGTACAGTGTGTTTTGGAAGGGTCCTTGGAGCAGTATGTGGATGGCCCGACTAGAGAGGGGCTATACTGGATTTGGTTCTAGGGAATGAGCCAGGCCAGGTGGTTGACGTCGAGGTAGGAGAGCAGGTGTCAAATAGTGATCACAACTCTGTCTGCTTTAGGATATGAATGGAAAAGGATGAGACTGGCCCAAAAGGGAGGGTATTTAACTGGGGGAGGGCTAGATACGGCCAGATTAGGCAAGATCTTAAAGATACGGCTTGGGATAAGCTTTTTGAGGGCAGGTCGACGAGGTACATGTGGGAGTCTTTCAAGGGAAAACTAAACTCTCGGCAGGAAAGATATGTGCCGGCAAGGAGGAAGGATGGGAAAGGTAGGATTAGAGAACCTTGGCTTACCAGGGAGATTGAGGACTGATCAAGAAAAAGAGAGAGGCTTACATTAGATCTAGGCAACTAGGGACTGAGATAGCGCTGGAAGCTTATAGAGAGTGTAGACGGGATCTAAAAAGGTGTATTAGAAAGGCAAAAAGGGGCCATGAGGTGGCTCTGGCAGGTAGGATTAAAGAAAATCCAAAGGCATTTTACACCTATGTAAGGAGCAAAAGGATGGTTAGAGGCAAGATTGGACCTCTTAGGGACAGGGGAGGGGATCTATGCTTAGGGCCTGAGGGAATGGGGGAGATCCTGAATGAATACTTTGCGTCGGTATTCACGCAGGAGACTGGCCAGATGTCTGTGCCTGGTGTTGACAAAGTTGAGGATCGGTTGAGGGAAATAAGGATTACGAGGAAAGAGGTGTTGGGGCTGTTAGGCAGCTTAAAGACATATAAAGCTCAGGGGCCTGATGGCATTTACCCCAGGCTGCTAAGGGAGTTGAGGGAAGACTTGGCTGGGCCTCTGACGCAAATCCTTGTCTCTTCCTTGGACACAGGTGAGGTCCCAGAGGACTGGAGGATAGCAAACGTAGTACCGTTGTTTAAAAAAGGTCAGAGGGCTCACCCAGGGAACTATAGGCCGGTGAGCTTGACTTCAGTTATAGGTAAGCTAATGGAGAGGATCCTTAGGGACAGGATGTATGAGCATCTGGAGCGCTGTGATCTGATCAGGGATACGCAGCATGGCTTCGTCAAGGGGAAGTCTTGTCTTACGAATCTGGTGGAATTTTTTGAAGAAGTGACAAAAAACAGTTGATGAAGGACAGGCTGTTGATGTCGTCTACATGGATTTCAGTAAGGCGTTTGACAAGGTTCCTCATGGTAGACTGATAGAGAAGGTGAAGGCGCATGGGATACAGGGTCGGGTATGTAGAGGGGTCGAAAACTGGCTCGGAAGGAGGAGACAGAGGGTAGTAGTGGAAGGCTCTTTTTCCGGCTGGAAGCCTGTCACTAGTGGAGTGCCACAAGGCTCAGTACTAGGTCCTCTTCTATTTGTGGTTTACATAAACGACTTGGAAGTAGGGGTAGGTGGTGAGATCAGCAAATTTGCTGATGACACCAAGATGCATGGATTGGCGGGTACAGAAGAGCAGTGTCAGGCAATACAACAGGACATAGACAGGTTGGTAGATTGGGCAGATAGATGGCAAATGGAATTTAATCCGGAAAAATGCGAGGTGATGCATTTTGGCCGGAAAAATGTAGAAGAGAATTATAG